>OY283146.1:35571957-36919463 GCA_958299785.1 Medicago lupulina | reverse complement strand
GGAAACCAACCATAAGTTTTGGACTAACTTGAGATTAGTTAAGCTAAGTTTTCTAAAAAATTTCTCAAGACCTACTTGGACTATTTTCATCATAATTCAAAATCTACAAATCCTCTTCGAGTCAAACCAGTGCCATTAGAAAGCTAACTTAATTATCTACAACTTTCATGTCTACACCTAAAGCCAATTATGTACCAATCAATACCAGTTTTCATTTTAAATTTGGACAAAGTTGTGCTGAAATTCATAAAAATTCACTGTGACCTACGTTTAGTAATTTGACCATAACTCAAGTTCTATAAATCATTTTGACATCAGACCAACGGCATTAGAAAGCTAACATTCATACCTACAACTTTTGTGTTTACACCGAAAGCTAGTTCGAAACAGAAACTGATGCAAAAGACGCAACAACATGAAACAGGGTATGCTGTCAAAGGTAGCTCTCGGGAAAACTCTATTTTTCACTCAAAAACCCAAATTTCATCTACCCAAATCCCAAATTTGATAGAGAACAATGTTTACAGGTTCTATATACAACATAACAATCAAAACAACACAGAAACATGCATTAAACAACACAATTCATCACATCATATCAATTATCATAAACTTTCTAAACCCTAAACCTAGAACACAATTTCATCAACAATCAAAATTATATATACATATTATTGAAGGAATCCCACCCTTACCTTAGATTATGATTCCTGAATTAAGCTGCGTTCTTCTCTCTTCTTCTAGCCTCTTCTCTTGGTTCTAGGTTTTTCTCCTTTTCTTCTCTCAAAAACTCACTTTTTTTTTTTTTTCAATTGTACGTAAAACTCTTTCTGACTCTCCTTTTCTTTTTATTGTAAACTATAACCCCCTCTTATTTCCTTAACTCCCACTTATTCCTCATAATTATACTTAATTCCCTTTAAACCAAATAATACTATTTTCTACCTTTTTATTAAATAAATAAAATAATCAAACAACATTTATTTAAATAAAACACAACACCATAAATCATATAATAAATTATCATCACACCAAATATCACACAATTCATACCAAGTCATATATTTCACATAAAATCATATCTAAATCATATATGTCAAATATAGTCATATAAAATCATATAAAAATACTCAAACATCAACTAAATATAATTAAATAAAAATGGGGCGTTACAACTCTCCCCAACTTAAAGAATTTTCGTCCTCGAAAATGTACCTCAAGCAACAATTCTTCCTGCATGTTAGTTCTCTACACAACAAACAACAATTCAGAAACAACAACAAAAGCAACATTAGAGTTGACACTCTATCCTAGGTGGCTCAACACGACTCTACTACTTGGCCGGACGGACCAACCTGCTCTGATACCAATTGTAACACCCCGTTTCCCCAAAACAACATAATAATATTAAAACAATCAGAGTTCAACAATAACGGGCATGTCACACTACTTTTCAAAATTATTTAAATAGAAAATAGAACTATTTAAAATACCAACAAAATCTCATTCTTATAAAAATCTGCAGCGGAAATATTTCTTTTAAAATCATCATCATTCAACTTCAACAGAATTCTTGGCACAAAGGCCTCAACAACAAATTATTATTCTTCAACTTAAAATCCAACAACATGTTCAAAATTCGATACATAAAGGAATGAAAGAAACAAAACAACATTTTCCCCATCCCGTTACGTATCAGAGCCCTATGACACTTGAGCCAACATCCTACTAGCCTTGAAAATCTGCACTTGTCCACAAGGCGACAATTCCAACAGAAGGGGTGAGATACACATTCAATAATAATAATATATAATCAATCAAGTTAATGAAAACAACAACAATTCAATGACAAGCATCATCAGGTTCACATATATATACATATATATATATATATAAATACACCAACAACAGAATCATCAATCAAAAAAACATCATATAGTCATAGCAAAATAGGCATCATCTAACATCACAATTATCGTCCTAAATCACCTTATACATCATCAAGCACACCATTCACGAAACACGTTAAACGTCAATCAAGAATATCATCACGAAATATCATCAAGAGCTTCAAGGAACTTCATCACGAAGATACCATCAAGAACATCAAAGAACAATCATCATCACAAATGCATCACAAACCATCATAAATCATCGTCTTAACAACCATCTCAAACATCACATCATCATCACAAATCATCGTCACGACATCTCATAAGACACGACTCAACAAATGCAACTCTACGTCTTAGACATCATGCATGTGGTACCATCAGGGCATAAGCCCCCATCGCTAAAGGTCAAATAGGACCTGTCAGGCATTGAGCCCCCATCGCTAAAGGTCATAAAAGAACCTGTCAGGCATTAAGCCCCCATCGCTGACTATGCTATGCAACGACACGACTCAAATGCAATGACACGAGTAAAGACTCAACGATGCACATCTTTAGATGACTCGACAAATACACATCTTTAAATAGCATCATCGTCAAATATCACATATTTAAATATGACATCTTTATATAGCACATATTTAAGTCACACATCTACAAACAACACATCTTGATATAACACATATTTAAATCACACATCTCCGGAAAGCACATATACATTAATCAACTACATTCATATCAAAGTCCAACACATCCTTCAACAAGCAAATCAAGTTTGATCAATAAAACATAAGCCAAATACTCATAAAACACTCCGACTAAATCCCTAATACTTAAGTTTGAAGTTGGGAAACCAACCATAAGTTTTGGACTAACTTGAGATTAGTTAAGCTAAGTTTTCTAAAAAATTTCTGAAGACCTACTTGGACTATTTTCATCATAATTCAAAATCTACAAATCCTCTTCGAGTCAAACCAGTGCCATTAGAAAGCTAACTTAATTATCTACAACTTTCATGTCTACACCTAAAGCCAATTATGTACCAATCAATACCAGTTTTCATTTCAAATTTGGACAAAGTTGTGCTGAAATTCATAAAAATTCACTGTGACCTACGTTTAGTAATTTGACAATAACTCAAGTTCTATAAATCATTTTGACATCAGACCAACGGCATTAGAAAGCTAACATTCATACCTACAACTTTCGTGTTTACACCGAAAGCTAGTTCGAAACAGAAACTGATGCAAAAGACGCAACAACATGAAACAGGGTATGCTGTCAAAGGTAGCTCTCGGGAAAACTCTATTTTTCACTCAAAAACCCAAATTTCATCTACCCAAATCCCAAATTTGATAGAGAACAATGTTTACAGGTTCTATATACAACATAACAATCAAAACAACACAGAAACATGCATTAAACAACACAATTCATCACATCATATCAATTATCATAAACTTTCTAAACCCTAAACCTAGAACACAATTTCATCAACAATCAAAATTATATATACATATTATTGAAGGAATCCCACCCTTACCTTAGATTATGATTCCTGAATTAAGCTGCGTTCTTCTCTCTTCTTCTAGCCTCTTCTCTTGGTTCTAGGTTTTTCTCCTTTTCTTCTCTCAAAAACTCACTTTCTCTTTTTTTTTTCAATTGTACGTAAAACTCTTTCTGACTCTCCTTTTCTTTTTATTGTAAACTATAACCCCCTCTTATTTCCTTAACTCCCACTTATTCCTCATAATTATACTTAATTCCCTTTAAACCAAATAATACTATTTTCTACCTTTTTATTAAATAAATAAAATAATCAAACAACATTTATTTAAATAAAACACAACACCATAAATCATATAATAAATTATCATCACACCAAATATCACACAATTCATACCAAGTCATATATTTCACATAAAATCATATCTAAATCATATATGTCAAATATAGTCATATAAAATCATATAAAAATACTCAAACATCAACTAAATATAATTAAATAAAAATGGGGCGTTACAACTCTCCCCAACTTAAAGAATTTTCGTCCTCGAAAATGTACCTCAAGCAACAATTCTTCCTGCATGTTAGTTCTCTACACAACAAACAACAATTCAGAAACAACAACAAAAGCAACATTAGAGTTGACACTCTATCCTAGGTGGCTCAACACGACTCTACTACTTGGCCGGACGGACCAACCTGCTCTGATACCAATTGTAACACCCCGTTTCCCCAAAACAACATAATAATATTAAAACAATCAGAGTTCAACAATAACGGGCATGTCACACTACTTTTCAAAATTATTTAAATAGAAAATAGAACTATTTAAAATACCAACAAAATCTCATTCTTATAAAAATCTGCAGCGGAAATATTTCTTTTAAAATCATCATCATTCAACTTCAACAGAATTCTTGGCACAAAGGCCTCAACAACAAATTATTATTCTTCAACTTAAAATCCAACAACATGTTCAAAATTCGATACATAAAGGAATGAAAGAAACAAAACAACATTTTCCCCATCCCGTTACGTATCAGAGCCCTATGACACTTGAGCCAACATCCTACTAGCCTTGAAAATCTGCACTTGTCCACAAGGCGACAATTCCAACAGAAGGGGTGAGATACACATTCAATAATAATAATATATAATCAATCAAGTTAATGAAAACAACAACAATTCAATGACAAGCATCATCAGGTTCACATATATATACATATATATATATATATAAATACACCAACAACAGAATCATCAATCAAAAAAACATCATATAGTCATAGCAAAATAGGCATCATCTAACATCACAATTATCGTCCTAAATCACCTTATACATCATCAAGCACACCATTCACGAAACACGTTAAACGTCAATCAAGAATATCATCACGAAATATCATCAAGAGCTTCAAGGAACTTCATCACGAAGATACCATCAAGAACATCAAAGAACAATCATCATCACAAATGCATCACAAACCATCATAAATCATCGTCTTAACAACCATCTCAAACATCACATCATCATCACAAATCATCGTCACGACATCTCATAAGACACGACTCAACAAATGCAACTCTACGTCTTAGACATCATGCATGTGGTACCATCAGGGCATAAGCCCCCATCGCTAAAGGTCAAATAGGACCTGTCAGGCATTGAGCCCCCATCGCTAAAGGTCATAAAAGAACCTGTCAGGCATTAAGCCCCCATCGCTGACTATGCTATGCAACGACACGACTCAAATGCAATGACACGAGTAAAGACTCAACGATGCACATCTTTAGATGACTCGACAAATACACATCTTTAAATAGCATCATCGTCAAATATCACATATTTAAATATGACATCTTTATATAGCACATATTTAAGTCACACATCTACAAACAACACATCTTGATATAACACATATTTAAATCACACATCTCCGGAAAGCACATATACATTAATCAACTACATTCATATCAAAGTCCAACACATCCTTCAACAAGCAAATCAAGTTTGATCAATAAAACATAAGCCAAATACTCATAAAACACTCCGACTAAATCCCTAATACTTAAGTTTGAAGTTGGGAAACCAACCATAAGTTTTGGACTAACTTGAGATTAGTAAAGCTAAGTTTTCTAAAAAATTTCTGAAGACCTACTTGGACTATTTTCATCATAATTCAAAATCTACAAATCCTCTTCGAGTCAAACCAGTGCCATTAGAAAGCTAACTTAATTATCTACAACTTTCATGTCTACACCTAAAGCCAATTATGTACCAATCAATACCAGTTTTCATTTCAAATTTGGACAAAGTTGTGCTGAAATTCATAAAAATTCACTGTGACCTACGTTTAGTAATTTGACCATAACTCAAGTTCTATAAATCATTTTGACATCAGACCAACGGCATTAGAAAGCTAACATTCATACCTACAACTTTCGTGTTTACACCGAAAGCTAGTTCGAAACAGAAACTGATGCAAAAGACGCAACAACATGAAACAGGGTATGCTGTCAAAGGTAGCTCTCGGGAAAACTCTATTTTTCACTCAAAAACCCAAATTTCATCTACCCAAATCCCAAATTTGATAGAGAACAATGTTTACAGGTTCTATATACAACATAACAATCAAAACAACACAGAAACATGCATTAAACAACACAATTCATCACATCATATCAATTATCATAAACTTTCTAAACCCTAAACCTAGAACACAATTTCATCAACAATCAAAATTATATATACATATTATTGAAGGAATCCCACCCTTACCTTAGATTATGATTCCTGAATTAAGTTGCGTTCTTCTCTCTTCTTCTAGCCTCTTCTCTTGGTTCTAGGTTTTTCTCCTTTTCTTCTCTCAAAAACTCACTTTCTCTCTTTTTTTTCAATTGTACGTAAAACTCTTTCTGACTCTCCTTTTCTTTTTATTGTAAACTATAACCCCCTCTTATTTCCTTAACTCCCACTTATTCCTCATAATTATACTTAATTCCCTTTAAACCAAATAATACTATTTTCTACCTTTTTATTAAATAAATAAAATAATCAAACAACATTTATTTAAATAAAACACAACACCATAAATCATATAATAAATTATCATCACACCAAATATCACACAATTCATACCAAGTCATATATTTCACATAAAATCATATCTAAATCATATATGTCAAATATAGTCATATAAAATCATATAAAAATACTCAAACATCAACTAAATATAATTAAATAAAAATGGGGCGTTACACTACTCAACTAACAAGTGTGATTATATCTAACAAGTGTAGGGATAGTTTTTGAGGAATTGAGAATTAGGTTTAAAGTGAAGAATTGATGATTAATTACTGAGAAAATGTAGAATTGATGTAGAAACTGTTTACAGAACATAAAATAACCTTAATGCTAATGTTTCAGTCAAATTTGGGGTTAAACATGGTGAAAATTGGGATTTTTGGTGAAAAAGTTCGTAATCCCGTACCCTATTCTGTCTTCGTTCGCCAGACGAGAATCGTAGCTCGCCACGGCGAGCATGCCTTCATCGCTCGCCAGGCGAGCAACCCAGCTCGCCATAGCGAGAGACCCATAATGCTTCGCCAGGCGAGCAATCCAACTCGCCATGGCGAGAGACCTGTAATCGCCCGCGAGGCGAGCTGTAGAGCTCGCCATAGCGAGCTGTGCTGTGACAGACTGTCACGTTTTCTTTGTGTGCGATCTGTTTCACACGGGCTGTTGTGAGTTGACCCTTGGGTAGGAATGGAAGTTAATTACATTATTAATGAAGATCTGTAAAGCTATTATATGACGATTGAATGTTGTTGCCATTGATTTGTAAATCGTTGTCATACCCAAATTTTTGACCTAAGACACCACTGACACGCGTCGTCTAACCCGGAGTAATCTCTGACTTCTCAAACGAAATTTCGGCAGAGTGGTATTTTAAAATACCTCATTTTTTGTTCCGAGTCGGGCCCTCTTCTCTCATTTTTTTTATTATTAATATTTTCTATTTCCATCTTTTATTTTAATTTAATTAACTATATTTTTTAATTCTTAATTTTATTTTAGTCATTATTTTGGTTTTATAGATAAGTCTGTTTTTTTCCTTTCCCTTTTTATATTTTGTTATTTTTATTCCTTCTTTATGTCATTATCATTATCTTTTTTTTTTTCATTTATTCAATAAAAAACCCAAAAATAGGTCCAGGTTCGAGAAATAACGGTAACGGTCTCCCATCTCAATTCACATCTCCCACACAAACGCAGAACCCAAAATCCCCAAACGCACATGAACCTGCAAAAAAAACATATCACAGCGCCGGATTCACACAACAACACCGGATTCACAGTTGTACACAGCCGTACGCATACACACCACCAAACCAACACACATACGGCCAAATCCGAACCGGTTCCATCCTTTTAAAGAGGTAACAACTTTCTTTTTTACTTTTTAGATCTAGGCTTTTAGAATACTCTTCTATGAATTTTAAGTAGAAAATTGGAGAGAGGGTAAGGTTTAGGACCGGAAAGCACAAAAAAAAAATATATATAAGTTTCAGGGTTCCGGCCGGTGGCGCCGTCGCCCTTGGCCGGCCAACTGCCGGAACCTCGTCGGGGAAGAAGGCCTTCCGGCCGTGTCTTACAGAGAGAGAGTGAGAGGGTTTTAGAGAGAGGGAGAGAGAAGAGAGAGAAGTGAATGAGGGAAATGAGAATAAAAGGGTCATATACCCTTATATATGCCAACCCACTGACCCGCTCCAGGTACCATGAACCGGTTCGGATTCCTTACACCAAGCCCAGTTCCCAGTTTTCAATTCCTACACCCCCAGGCTTGCTACCTGCACCCCCTACATGCATCTTTATTTTATTTTTTTATTTCAAGATTTTTTATATATTATTTTCCATGCATTTCATTACCTTTGAATATTATTTCGCAGCATCTCATTTATTTCATGTCGCATTTTTTAGCATTTGTAATTACAATAGCTTACTTTGTGGCATAGCCTTTAGTTTGTACATCAGGTTTGAATGAAAATAACTCATGCATATTTTATCTTTAGCATTTCACATTTCAATTTAGTTGGTATTGCATGGCACATAATTTAGAATGTAAAATAAGCCTTAATGTAATTTATTTATTTTTATCGCAGACCATAGAATGTATTAATAGGTTTTTTGTAATAGTTTAGGTGCATGTGCGCGTGCGTGTGTGTATGCCTTTTATTTTGTTCTCTAGCCTAGGGTAAAGGTTTTTGTGGTGATCCAACGTCACCATAAAATACCTACGCTTTATTTTCTCACTCCGTTAGCTTTTATTTTAGTATAGTCAAAAAAACAAAAACAACAAAAACATTCAAATAGCAAAAATCAAAATATTTTCATAAACAAACCTTGGTTCAAAAATCAAGTGATCCTTTTTCCATTTTATTTTCTTAATCCAATTCAATCAACTTTAATGTTACTTTGAGTTTCTTTTTCTTCAATATAAAAAAGACAAACCAATTCTTACTTTTGCCACTTTGGCTTTTTCATTTTAAAACCTTTTTTCAAACTAATAAAAAATACAAGACAATCAAACGGTAATTTTTACCCCGAACTACGAGGTTCTGATCCCTCACGGGTACGTAGGCAAAGGACCTAGTCCTTCCGAATCAATAAAATGTAGATAATTAGGTCTTTCTTTCTTTAATCATTTAAAATTATTTTTTTCAAAACAAGCAAGTTTATAGCAGAAAAAGTAAAATAAAGTCGAAAGGTTCTCGTAGAGTACTACGAACATAAAGGGTGCTAATACCTTCCCTTTATGTAACCAACCCCCGGACCCCACCTAATCTAAATAATCTTTTTAATCAAAGTCATGAAATAATTAGTGAGTCAAAAGCTAATCAAATAGCCTTGATCTCCGAAAAATGGTGCGACAGAAATGGCGACTTCACTGGGGATTAATTCGAGGGTTAAGCCTAACTCGACTTTATTTTAATTCTTGTGCTATAATTTGCTTAACAAAAACAAAAGATGAAAATACGTGTATATATGTCCTCCTTCTTCTTTCTCCTTTCTTAAACGTGAGTGGTGAGATAAGTCCTAACCCGGGCTTGAGAGAAATTTAAGATAGGAGTGGTACAATCATAGTGACATACCAAGAGCATTCTTGAGTGGTGTTTACATGTGATATAACCCCACTCAGTGGAGGCCTCGCGGAAGGTAGTACTCTTGTTGTCATGAGCATTCGTGTCAACGTTATTACTTTCAAAGTGAGTGTCCTGCAAAGCCGTGGACCTTAGTTACCCTTAACCCATCTTGGCCTTTATAGGACGTAGTGCGGTAGCTAAACCAAGAGCATTCTTGACTTTAGTTGTCATGCGATACTACACTCAAACTAGACTTCCTTTTGAGTTATATTGGACTAGGAGCATTCCTATACACCGATATGTTCAGAAGGGTAGTTGGAATTTGGGAACTTGGTAGAACCCTTGTTACAAGTACAATTGAAACCATAGTCCTTACCAAAAGGCGTGTTTACCCTTAGCCCCAACACTGTGGACTTAAACCTCACCATGTATTCCATAACATAATTGTAACGCCCTAGTTGTTATTTTACTATTTTTGGTTGATTTTAGTATGTTTTATGTATTTTTATATAATTTATGTGATTTATGTGAATATTTGATGTGTTAATATTTATTATATAATTATTTGTGTTATTTGATAATATAGGAGAAAATGTTAATTATTTAGAATTAGTAGAGTTAAGGAGGGGGTTAATGAGAATTAATAGAAATTTAGTGAGGGAGTTAAAAGAAATAGATGTTATGTTTTGGTTGGTAAGGAAATAGAATTAGTCAGACAAAAGAAACTTGTACGTATCAGTAAGAACAAAACATAAGCTTTTGAGAGAAGAGCCAAGAACCAAGAGGGAAGAGCTAGGAAGAGAGAATCTGTCCATTTTTCTGTAGAATTTGCTGAATTAAGGTAAGGGTGGTTAGCATTTCAATTGTGATATATATATATATATATATATATATATATATATATATATATATATATATATATATATATATATATGCATGTTTCATGAATTTGGATTGAAAATTGTTATACTGTTTTAGGTTTTTCAAGAATATGATGAATTGCCTAATGAGTTGAATTGTGTTGTTAATTGTGCTTTCTGAGTTGTTTATGCTGTTATGTTGTGTATAAGACCTGAAAACATTTCTGTAAATCAATTTGGGTGATTGGGGGATTAAAATTGGGTTTTTGGATGAAAAAGGGTTTAAGAAATCGTAGTTGAAAATCTGCCCAGATGAAGCTTCGCTTAAGCGGGTTACCCGTCGCTTAAGCGAGTGACCTTTGTAGTTGCCAGGATTGAAATTTTGCACGTTCGCTTAAGCGAACCATAAGCGAACACCAAGCGAGATAGAACCTGACTTTCGTCATTTGCGTCGCTTAAGCGAAGTCCCTGTCGCTTAAGCGAGAGACGCCAAACCTTGCCCAAATTTTAGAAAATTGGCCGTTCGCTTAAGCGAACCGTAAGCGAGCTTCAAGCGAACAAAACCCAAACTTTTGTCATTTGACTCGCTCAAGCGAGAAGCTGCTCGCTTAAGCGAGATGGGTCCTGTGCAACCATTTTGTGTGATTTTTCTAAGTGCTCCTAACCCAAACCTAAGCTTCCTATTATGTTTGTTGGATTTATTTAGAATTGCTTAGATGGAAAAACTTATTTATAAAGAAGAATATGATGGAACTAAGTATGTTTACATGAAATGATTATGCTTGGATAAGTTGAGTTGCCCTGATGTTTTTGAGTGACATTGTCCAGTTGGGGAGGGTATCCTAAGTTGTTGTAGTCTGGTTGTATGCCGATATACAACATTAGATGTTGTTGGGTTGTATGCAGATAGACACCATAGAGTCATTCATATTCATATGCATTTGTTGGGGGCTTATTGCCCTGGAATGTTCATCATTCACCTGTTGGGGGCTTATTGCCCTGGAACGCTTTATCGTTCATTTGTTGGGGGCTTATTGCCCTGGGATGCTTTAACTATCCACACTGTTGGGGGCTCATGCCCTGGAATGCTTAGCATTCAACGCGCGTAGTATGGTACCACATGCATATTGCATTAGTAGTTGAGGTCTTTGCATAGTTGTTGTTGGTGAGGTGTTGCCACAAGAGTTGTTGTTGTTGTTGTAAATCAAAGATGAAATGAGATGCTATCGTTGAGATGATTATTGTTAATGTTGTTGTTGATGAAGGCTAATGAATGTTGATGTTTTCAATTCGAATTGATGATTTATATATCTATATATATATTACCTTTGAATTTGTGAACTCACCCCTTCTGTTGGAATTGCCGCCTTGTGGGCAAGTGCAGGTAATGAAGACTAGTGTTATGTTGGCTCTTGTGTCTAGGGCTCTGATACGTAACAGGGATGGGGAATCGTTGTCTTTCTTGCATTCCTTTATGTATCATTTCTTTTGAAGAATATGTTGCTGAATATTTAATTATTGGATGATGTTTAAATTGTTGAGGCCTTTGAGCCAAGGATTTTGTTGTAAGTTGGATAATGATGATTTAAATTAAGGATTTCCGCTGCAGAATTTTATAAAGATGATTTGTTGATATTTGAGTAGTTTTATATTCTATTTAAATGATTTTGAAAAGTAGTGTAATGCCCCGTTGTATGTTGAAATACTCTAATTATTATTATTAATATTATTATTACGTCGTCTTGGGAAACGGGGTGTTACAATTGGTATCAGAGCAGGTCGGTCCGTCCGGCCAAATAGTAGAGTCGTGTCGAGCCTAGTAGTGTTGTGTGACAGCTTTAACTGTCTTTGTTGTCCTGATTTGTTGTTGTTATGTAGAATTATCTAGATGGCTGGAAGGAATGATGGCGCTCTTGCTGTTGCCTTGCAAGCAATGGCTCAGGTTGTGGGACAACAACAGCAAGGTGCTGATGGTGGTGAAGGTGTGCGGATGCTGGAAACATTCTTGAGGAATCATCCACCAACCTTCAAGGGAAGGTACGACCCCGATGGAGCACAGACTTGGCTGAAGGAGGTCGAAAGAATCTTCCGAGTAATGCAGTGCAGTGATGCGCAGATGGTGCGGTTTGGCACACATATGTTAGCAGAGGAGGCTGACGACTGGTGGGTATGCACTCAACCAATTCTTCAGGCTGAAGGTGCTGTGATTACGTGGGCTGTGTTCAGAAGGGAGTTCTTGAGAAGGTATTTTCCAGAAGATGTCCGTGGTAGAAAAGAGATTGAATTCCTTGATCTGAAGCAAGGAGACATGTCTATCATAGAATATGCTGCAAAGTTTGTGGAGCTTGCCAAGTTCTATCCACATTATGCTGCGGAGACTGCTGAGTTCTCCAAATGCATCAAGTTCGAGAATGGTCTGCGAGCGGATATCAAGCGGGCCATTGGCTATCAGAAGATAAGAGACTTCTCTGAGTTGGTAAGCAGCTGTAGGATCTATGAAGAGGATATGAAGGCCCATTATAAGGTGATGAGTGACCGAAGAGGTAAGGGGCAACAGAGTCGCCCGAAGCCTTATAGTGCCCCAACTGATAAGGGCAAACAGAGAATGCATGATGAGAGGAGACCTGCACGTAGAGATGCTCCTGCTGAGATTGTTTGTTATAAGTGTGGTGTTAAAGGCCACAAGAGTAATGCCTGCAACCGAGATGAGAAGAAGTGTTTCCGATGCGGAAAGAAGGGCCATACTGTCACTGAATGCAAGCGTGGGGATATTGTTTGCTTCAACTGTAATGAGGAGGGTCACATTGGTTCTCAGTGTACTAAGCCTAAGAAGGTGCAGACCAGTGGAAGGGTTTTTGCTTTGACCGGTACCCAGACCGATAACGAACATCGACTTATCAGAGGTACTTGTTTCTTTAATGGTACTCCTTTAATTGCTATTATAGATATTGGTGCTTCGCATTGTTTCATTGCTATTGACTGTGCAAAAAAATTGGGTTTGATTATGTCTGATATGAATGGGGAGATGGTGGTTGAAACTCCAGCCAAGGGTTCAGTAACTACTTCCCTTGTCTGTTTAAGTTGTCTGTTGTCTGTTTTTGGTAGAGATTTTGAGGTCGATCTTGTTTGTTTGCCATTGGTGGGAATGGATGTAATATTGGGAATGAATTGGTTAGAATACAATCATGTCCTGATTAATTGTTTTAGCAAGACGGTGCGATTTTCTTCTGCTGAAGAAGAGAGTGGAGCAGAATTTTTATCCACTAAGGAGATGAAGCGGTTCGAACAAGATGGCGTCTTGATGTTTTCCTTGTTGGTGTTCTTGTCAGTAGAAAATCAAGCTGTGATTGATGGTTTGCCTGTTGTGAAAGAGTTTCCGGAAGTTTTTCCCGATGAGATTCCAGATGTGCCACCAGAGAGGGAGGTCGAGTTTGCAATTGATCTTGTTCCGGGTACGAAGCCTGTGTCGATGGCTCCTTACCGTATGTCAGCTTCTGAGTTAGCTGAGTTGAAGAAGCAGTTGGAAGACTTAGTTGACAAGAAGTTTGTAAGACCGAGTGTTTCACCTTGGGGAGCGCCGGTGTTGTTAGTCAAGAAGAAGGATGGTAGCATGCGGTTGTGTATTGATTACCGTCAGTTGAACAAGGTGATAATAAAGAATAGGTATCCACTTACGAGGATTGATGACTTGATGGATCAACTAGTGGGTGCTCGTATATTTAGCAAGATTGACTTGAGGTCAGGTTATCATCAGATTAAGGTGAAAGATGAGGATATGCAAAAGACGGCCTTTAGGACACGATATGGTCATTATGAATATAAGGTGATGCCTTTCGGTGTTACTAATGCGCCTGGTGTGTTTATGGAATACATGAACAGAATTTTTCATGAGTATCTGGATCAGTTTGTTGTTGTATTTATTGACGATATCTTGATTTATTCTAAGACTGAAGCAGAACATGCAGAGCATTTGAAGATTATATTGCAAGTGCTGAAGGAAAAGAAGTTGTATGCCAAGCTGTCCAAATGTGAGTTCTGGTTGAATGAAGTAAGTTTTCTTGGCCATATTATTTCTGGTAATGGTATTGATGTAGATCCTTCGAAGGTTGATGCTGTATCGTAGTGGGAAACACCGAAGTCAGTTACCGAGGTTAGAAGTTTTCTTGGTTTGGCTGGGCCAGAAGAACCTTTTGTTGTTTATTGTGATGCATCTAAGCTGGGCTTGGGCGGTGTTTTGATGCAAGATGGGAAGGTAGTAGCTTATGCTTCTAGGCAGTTGAGGATCCATGAAAAGAATTATCCTACGCATGATCTGGAGTTGGCAGCTGTGGTGTTTGTGTTGAAAATTTGGAGGCACTATTTGTACGGTTCTAGATTTGAGGTATTTAGTGATCATAAAAGTTTAAAGTATTTATTTGATCAGAAGGAGTTGAACATGAGGCAGAGGAGGTGGCTTGAGTTGCTTAAGGATTATGATTTTGGCTTGAATTACCACCCTGGTAAAGCCAATGTGGTTGCGGATGCTTTGAGTAGAAAGACATTGCATATGTCGGCTATGATGGTGAAAGAATTCGAGCTGCTTGAACAGTTTAGAGACTTGAGTCTTGTTTGTGAAAGGTCGCCTCAGAGTGTGCGGTTAGGCATGTTGAAGATTAACAGTGATTTCTTGAATAGTATCAAGGAGGCGCAGAAGACTGATGTTAAGTTTGTGGATTTGATGACTGCTGGTGATCAGAATGCAGATGGTGACTTTAAGGTCGATGACCAAGGTGTGTTGCGGTTTAGAGGAAGAATTTGTATTCTTGATGACGAGGGTTTGAAGAAGTTAATTTTAGAGGAAAGTCATAAGAGTAGCTTGAGTATTCATCCGGGAGCTACAAAGATGTACCATGATTTGAAGAAATTGTTTTGGTGGTCCGGTTTGAAAAGAGATGTTGCTCAGTTTGTGTATGCATGTTTGACTTGCCAGAAGTCTAAGGTTGAACATCAGAAGCCTGCAGGGTTGTTGACTCCTTTAGATGTGCCTGAGTGGAAGTGGGACAACATTTCCATGGATTTTGTAACAAGTTGCCGATTACTCCAAGGGGGCATGATGCCATTTGGGTCGTGGTCGACAGGTTGACTAAGTCGGCGCACTTTATTCCGATCAATATCAGTTATCCGGTTGCTCAGTTGGCGGAAATTTACATTCGTGACATTGTGAAGTTACATGGTGTTCCGTCAAGTATTGTGTCGGATAGAGATCCGAGGTTCACTTCGAGGTTTTGGAAGAGTTTGCAAGATGCTTTGGGTTCGAAACTGAGGTTGAGTTCGGCTTATCATCCGCAGACAGATGGTCAGTCGGAGAGGACTATCCAATCCTTGGAGGATTTGTTGAGAGTGTGTGTACTCGAGCAAGGTGGAGCTTGGGACAGCCACTTACCGTTGATAGAGTTCACATATAACAATAGTTACCACTCGAGTATTGGTATGGCACCGTTCGAAGCTTTGTATGGTTGGAGGTGCAAAACTCCTTTGTGTTGGTTCGAGTCGGGTGAGAGTGTTGTGTTAGGACCAGAGTTGGTTCAACAGACTACAGAGAAGGTCAAGATGATCAGAGAGCATATGAAAGCATCGCAAGATCGTCAGAAGAGTTACCATGACAAGCGGAGAAAGGCCCTTGAGTTTCAGGAGGGTGATCATGTGTTCTTGAGGGTTACTCTTATGACGGGTGTAGGACGTGCATTGAAGTCTAAGAAGTTGACTCCAAAGTTCATTGGTCCTTATCAGATTTCCGAGAGGGTTGGAACCGTGGCATATCGGATTGGGTTGCCACCGCATCTTTCAAACTTGCATGACGTGTTTCATGTGTCGCAGCTACGGAAGTATGTAGCAGATCCTTCGCATGTTATTCCTAGAGACGATGTGCAAGTTAGGGATAACCTTACCGTTGAGACTTTACCTTTGAGGATTGAGGATCGCAAGGTGAAGCAGTTGAGAGGCAAGGAGATACCTTTGGTGAAGGTTGTTTGGAGCGGTGTAACTAGTGAAAGTTTGACTTGGGAGTTGGAGAGTAAGATGCAAGAATCCTATCCTGAGTTGTTTGTTTGAGGTAAGATTTCGAGGACGAAATTCTATAAGTTGGGGAGAGTTGTAACGCCCTAGTTGTTATTTTACTATTTTTGGTTGATTTTAGTATGTTTTATGTATTTTTATATAATTTATGTGATTTATGTGAATATTTGATGTGTTAATATTTATTATATAATTATTTGTGTTATTTGATAATATAGGAGAAAATGTTAATTATTTAGAATTAGTAGAGTTAAGGAGGGGGTTAATGAGAATTAATAGAAATTTAGTGAGGGAGTTAAAAGAAATAGATGTTATGTTTTGGTTGGTAAGGAAATAGAATTAGTCAGACAAAAGAAACTTGTACTATCAGTAAGAACAAAACATAAGCTTTTGAGAGAAGAGCCAAGAACCAAGAGGGAAGAGCTAGGAAGAGAGAATCTGTCCATTTTTCTGTAGAATTTGCTGAATTAAGGTAAGGGTGGGTTAGCATTTCAATTGTGATATATATATATATATATATATATATATATATATATATATATATATATATATATATATATATATATATATATATATATATATGCATGTTTCATGAATTTGGATTGAAAATTGTTATACTGTTTTAGATTTTTCAAGAATATGATGAATTGCCTAATGAGTTGAATTGTGTTGTTAATTGTGCTTTCTGAGTTGTTTATGCTGTTATGTTGTGTATAAGACCTGAAAACATTTCTGTAAATCAATTTGGGTGATTGGGGGATTAAAATTGGGATTTTGGATGAAAAAGGGTTTAAGAAATCGTAGTTGAAAATCTGCCCAGATGAAGCTTCGCTTAAGCGAGTGATCTTTGTAGTTGCCCAGGATTGAAATTTCGCATGTTCGCTTAAGCGAACCATAAGCGAACACCAAGCGAGATAGAACCTGACTTTCGTCATTTGCGTCGCTTAAGCGAAGTCCCTGTCGCTTAAGCGAGAGACGCCAAACCTTGCCCAGATTTTAGAAAATTGGCCATTCGCTTAAGCGAACCATAAGCGAGCTTCAAGCGAACAAAACCCAAACTTTCGTCATTTGACTCGCTCAAGCGAGAAGCTGCTCGCTTAAGCGAGATGTGTCCTGTGCGACCATTTTGTGTGATTTTTCTAAGTGCTCCTAACCCAAACCTAAGCTTCCTATTATGTTTGTTGGATTTATTTAGAATTGTTTAGATGGCAAAACTTATTTATAAAGAAGAATATGATGGAACTAAGTATGTTTACATGAAATGATTATGCTTGGATAAGTTGAGTTGCCCTGATGTTGTTGAGTGACATTGTCCAGTTGGGGAGGGTATCCTAAGTTGTTGTAGTCTGGTTGTATGCCGATATAGACCATTAGATGTTGTTGGGTTGTATGCAGATATACACCATAGAGTCATTCATATTCATATGCATTTGTTGGGGGCTTATTGCCCTGGAATGTTCATCATTCACCTGTTGGGGGCTTATTGCGCTGGAACGCTTTATCGTTCATTTGTTGGGGGCTTATTGCCCTGGGATGCTTTAACCATCCACACTGTTGGGGGCTCATGCCCTGGAATGCTTAGCATTCAACGCGCGTAGTATGGTACCACATGCATATTGCATTAGTAGTTGAGGTCTTTGCATAGTTGTTATTGGTGAGGTGTCGCCACAAGAGTTGTTGTTGTTGTTGTAAATCAAAGATGAAATGAGATGCTATCGTTGAGATGATTATTGTTAATGTTGTTGTTGATGAAGGCTAATGAATGTTGATGTTTTCAATTCAAATTGATGATTTATATATCTATATATATTACCTTTGAATTTGTGAACTCACCCCTTCTGTTGGAATTGCCGCCTTGTGGGCAAGTGCAGGTAATGAAGACTAGTGTTATGTTGGCTCTTGTGTCTAGGGCTCTGATACGTAACATGGATGGGGAATCGTTGTCTTTCTTGAATTCCTTTATGTATCATTTCTTTTGAAGAATATGTTGCTGAATATTTAATTATTGGATGATGTTTAAATTGTTGAGGCCTTTGAGCCAAGGATTTTGTTGTAAGTTGGATAATGATGATTTAAATTAAGGATTTCCGCTGCAGAATTTTATAAAGATGATTTGTTGATATTTGAGTAGTTTTATATTCTATTTAAATGATTTTGAAAAGTAGTGTAATGCCCCGTTGTATGTTGAAATACTCTGATTATTATTATTAATATCATTATTACGTCGTCTTGGGAAACGGGGTGTTACAATAATCATGCATACATGCATTCATTCATAAAAACTTTTTTTTTCATCAAATATTGAAGGGCTTAGAAAAGTTTCTTGTGTAACAGCCCATTTTTCGCGTTTGTTTTATTCTAATTATTTTATTGCGTGTATTATTTTAATTGTGTGCATTTCATATGTTTGTGCATTTGAGAGATAATTAGTAATTTTGGGAGGATAGCGTTTTATCGTTTTTTTTTAAGATAGAACCGTTTTCTTTATTAAGTTGTCGGTGCGCGATAATTAATTAGAGCCGAGGTTATTAATTAATTACCGTTAGTGTGTTATTTAGTAGATTAGTGAGAGCCCATTTATTTATTATTTGTGTGTTTAAGGCCCATTAAGAGAGAGAGAGAGAGAGAGAGAGAGAGAGAGAGAGAGTATATAAGCTAAGTCTTTAGTGTCTAGGTTTAGAAACTGATGAACACTAATTTGTGAAAAATGTTCATATTTGACTTTTAGTTATGAATTGATGAAAGTTGCTTGCTGAAAGATTAATAATAGGCAAAATAACACAAGAAATAGACTGAAAATACTGAGAATGAAATGATGTGCAAAAGGAACACGAAAATTATGTAATTGGGATTACTTTTGACAATTGTTTGAGTTGAAAACGTGACTTTGGGTTTGAATTGGTGTTTAAGCTGATTTGTGGATTCAAACAAGAAATGGAATGGAGGTTATAGGGACGCCACACTTTCTAATCCTAGAAAATGATAAGTCTGTGGGGATGAAGATCACCACAAGAAAGGATTCTTGATATGATCAATACAAGGTCCAATCCAGAACCTAAAGAGCAATTACTCACTTTTTTTTATCAAAATTCAACTGCTGTTTCATTCTTCATTTGCGCCATATATAGGTAGCAATGGACTTTTCTGATTACAAAACTTTAAGAGACCTAATTCAATCATAGTAATGGAATTTCGGCCCTTGAATGCTAGATGTTACAAAAACTATCCCTAATTACTCATAGTAATGAAAATTCGGCCATATGAATGCTAAGAGTTACAAAATGAAAACTCCATTGATGAGGAGCTTGATGAGGGCGCCACAAATGCAAGAAGGAGGTTAGAATGCTGAAAATCTTTCCTTGATTGCCTCATTATGAGCCCTTTGAATGCTGATTATTCTGTCCTTTTTCTTGTCTTGCGCCACTTCTCTCATCTTGATTGCACCATTGACTCATTTGTTTCCTCCTTGCTTCAAAACCTTTATTTGCAATAATTGAACACACAACTTTACCATTACAAGCTTAGAAGCTTTAAGATGGCCTTAAAATTAGGGAAAACTTAACTAAGTGTCTTTGGGCCAAATAATGTACCCTTTCACTTTTTATTACAACATAACAAAATAACTAAATAAAATGGGCAGCAAGAGATGCGCCCCACCCCTCCTCCAATGGTTTGATGCACATGACCATTCTACCCTCCATGCTTCCTAGTGTAGGTTTGGACTCCAAGACTTTTGCCACCAATTGAGTTAGAGCCTCCTTAGCTTTCTTGGCCCTTGCCCTTGTCATTGGTCCTCCTAGCCCTTGAATTGAAGCACTTGTGTCATGGACAATTATGCCCTCATCATCCCCTCCCTCTTGAAAGGAATTCGTCCACGAATTGAAATCACCATCACCTACATCAAAAGGAGCTAAGTCAGCAACATTAAAAGTAGCACTTATATCATACTCACCGGGTAACTCAAGCTTGTAAGCATTGTCATTGATCCTTTCTAGCACTTGAAATGGTCCATCGCCCCATGGTTGAAGTTTTGACTTCCTTTGGTTAGGAAACCTTTCTTTCCTCATATGCACCCAAACCCAATCACCGGGTTCAAAAATCACCTTCTTCCTCCCTTTGTTTGCATGTTTAGCATACCCTTCATTTTTCTTTTCAATTTGCAACTTCACTTGCTCATGCATTTTCTTCACAAACTCAGCTTTGTCTTTTCCATCTTTATGCTTCAAAAGAGAACTGTTAGGCATAGGTAACAAATCAAGTGGAGTTAGTGGGTTAAAACCATAAACAACTTCAAAAGGTGACATTTTTGTAGTACTATGCACCACACGATTGTAAGCAAATTCCACATGGGGTAAACATTCTTCCCACATTCTCAAATTTCTTGTAAGAACACTTCTAAGAAGAGTAGAGAGAGTTCTATTTACTACCTCAGTTTGACCATCTGTTTGAGGGTGACAAGTTGTTGAGAAAAGTAACTTCGTTCCAATCTTACCCCACAAGGTCCTCCAAAAATGACTTAAAAATTTTGTGTCACGATCTGAAACTATGCTCCTTGGAACTCCATGAATGCGCACAATCTCCTTGAAAAATAAATCAGCCACATGGCTTGCATCATCCACCTTTTTGCATGCAATGAAATGTGCCATCTTGGAAAACTGATAGACGTTTGGCAAGTGCACCAAATACTATCGAAGTAGTAAAATATCGATCCCACGAGGATTGTTTTTAATCGCAATAAGTTAATTTCGTTATGCAATAGGATGTTTAAAGGTTATTATAGTTTTGCCACTAGGCGGTAGATTTGTTTGTTTGAATAACAAAAATAACAAAATGATAAAGTTTGTTTAGAAAATATGGAGAGAGATAAGATCGGATCGTCGAATCCTCTATGTTTCCCCTAATTGGTTACTGTACTCTATTCCTATTAATGGTTCTTTAAGTCCCACGATAGTTAACAAAATAGCCCTAATCAATCCCTTGAGTTAGGACCCTCTTCTTAAACTACAACCCCTAATTCCTTAGGTGGTCTAATAATTCTTGAAGGTTTAAGCACGTTAACCTAATATCACTAATAAACGATTATCCATTCCTAGACTAACCATGTTTATTGGAACAATTCAATTAAGTCTAAGTTGAAAGCTAGGGTTAGTAGTCATTCATTCTAACGAAAACATATTTATATTTGATCAGGATATAAAAAGCATTAAGAACAATTGAATTGAATAAAGACTTAAATAATCATTAAATTGGAATAGAGTTTCATCACAGCAACATAAGATCAACTAGGGTTTACACAGAATCATCTCGGATCCAATCTCTAAGAGATTTAGCTACTCATAACAATGTTTACAAATAGCATAATCAATTGAATCATTAAAACATACATGTAACTGGTAAAAGGATGAAGAAATCGTCCTCCTTGCAGTCACCTTGATGTCCAAATCGCACTTTTCTCTCCAAGATTCGTCACCCTTGTTTTCGGAAAAGACTTCAGCTTAAATAGGCCCAGAAATTCGCCCAAAACGTGTCACGTTTTAAGTAAAACGTGTCACGTTTTTTCCTTCAGTAGCAAGTAACCAAATTAGGGTTTCACAAAACGTGTCACGTTTTTGCCAACGTGACACGTTCTTCTTTCTTCTCAAAACATGCTCTCTGACTTGTGAAAACGTGTCACGTTTTCTAGCAAGCGTGACACGTTTTTGTGACTTGCACCATTCTTCAGTTTTCTTGCTTTTTCTTGCTTTTCATACGTTTCTTGCTGCTTAAGTTGCTTTATGACTCCACAAAATGATAAAATATACATAGAAATTACGTAATGACAGCATGTCATCACAACCCCAAACTTAAACCATTCCTTGTCCCCAAGGAATTTACATGCAAAATTGACAGTTGACAGTAAAATAACAAGTACCTGCTCAAGTGATGGTAATCCAAAAAGTTCATCTCCTTACTAGCTAAAGGTGAGCTAGTTTGACTTGAATGCATCCACCAATTCACAACTCCACGCACAAAATGAATAGTGTTCACACTCAATCACATGCAAAACTACATATTACCATACGCTTGAAAAGTTTCTAAACGTCAATTAAAGTCAATATCAATACACACTTTGAGGTCTTTAAGGGTTATAACGGGGCTTAGGTGAAGGTGGGATGATATTTGGATAAGTAGGCTACACAAAATGCGAGTTAGGCACTCCTACGTCAGTTAGAACATAATTCAATCATCTTTCACCTATGTAACACAATTCTTAGTCAGAAAATGGGGCTAGAGAACATTATTCAACATAGGGACACTCGAGTTTGAAGTTACTCGGATTTTAAATGTCTTTGTCCCTTTTTAATTCTTTTTTTTTTTTGATACACCTTTTTTAGAGTGTATGTATATTTTTTTTTTTTTTTTGTATTGTTCTCTAGTTCCCCCACCCCAAACTTAATTGGTTGCAAATTCCAAAAGCAACCCCAAACTTAATCCTTAGCAACATTCTATCATGCCTAACTCAGAAAAACATTATGGGATAAATCCTACAAGTCTCTAAGTTTGTAATGTAGTTTGTCACCGAACAAAAAGTTCTATCCTACCGGCTCAACTTGTTTAAGAAAAGGATGAATGCAATATAATCAGGGTAGGCTTCAAAAGGCTCACAGGACCAAGCACTTTTGCCTCAGTGTGTATTTGACATAAACCAATCGACAATAAAGAAACAATGCAAGTTCTAGAAATGTAGTTGCATGGAACACTCTTTATAAGTAAATTGAAAAAAAAATAAAATTTGGCCATGAACCTTACAGTTATGATATCTGGGAGTTGTGACCACCTAGCACTGCCGTACACTTCGCCTTTTACTCAAGTCACTCCTCCTTATGAACTTTCGGAAAAATCACTTGAGCACACATTTGTTACTAAACTGTAAAAGGTCAATAAAACACATAAATTCATCAGTAATAGACAAGTTCAGGCTCAATTACATCACAGGGGGATACAACTGATTAAGCTTCAAATTGTTCGAAAATAAAATGAAAAAGTACATCAAATGAAAGGAAAACTGCTGAAACAAACAGAAAAAAAAAATAATAAGAATAATAGATGAGCCATCAGTAGCCCATCAATCCTGCATCAAGTTTGGGTCAATCCATGTGCTCGGGTTCTGCTCCTCATAGGTGTCTTCGCCAAAATGCGACCTCGACCTCGCACCACCAGCAGCAAAGTCTGCCCTAATCTCCTGCTCTCTTGCTTGGGCACGACCTCTGGTGACATCAAAGTATTGGTCCATCGCCTCCTCGGACCCATCAAAACGGTCAAAAGGCCCAGTAATCGCTCTCCTGTTGAGGCAGACTGCCTCAGTAAGCTCTGGCCCGAACCTAGGACGGTTCCAATACTCTTGGTCTGACACCTCATTCATCCAGTTGCAGTGGCCGAACATGTAGTCCAGCATCATGGGATGAAGAGGTGCATGGACACCTTGTTGGCTGCTTCCTTCTCCCGATACCAACTCTGGCTGAAGCGGGGGCTGTTGTGGTTGAGGCTGAGGGCCTGCTTCCTCCTCAGCTCCCAACTGCTGCATGCGCTCCAAATAATCCTTCAGAAAAACCTCCATGTAGTTATCCGTTATTGGCTTCATCATTTTTGCCTCGAGGTCATTTATGTAGCACTCGCAGTCTGCTTCCTCACAAAGCCAGTTGATGAGGCTCATGTGAGGGATGGCTTTCTTGTTCCCTTGGACAAACTCAGCAATGTTGTTGGCAATCAACTCACCAACATTTATAGGGTTACCCTCCATGATGGCAGCAACAGTATGCACCCGAGATAAGGGAATCTCAGATGAACAGGAAGTACCTTCTAATGTCTGCACCACAAATGATGCCCAAGCCTTAGCAACCGGCTTGAAATCAGCTTTCAGCAACATCTTCCTGCTCTTCTGCCATTGAGCGCCCTCCACACACAGTAAGGCCTTCACCTCTTCCCACGTCTCCTCGTCCCAGTTAGCACATGTCTCCCTCCTCCTCTTGACATCACATTGTTCCGGGGGAACGATCTTCAGCATGGTATTGATAGCCTCAGGGGAGAAATCAATGGTCTTCCCCCTCACATAAGATTCATACCGCCGCCCGGAGAACCGAGCATTGGCATAAAACTCAAGCGCCATGGTCTTGTTGGCCTCTTGGAACACCATATTATTCAGCCCATCCCACCCTCGAGCCGTGATAATTTGTTCAAACTCAGGGTTGCCTAACAATTTAGGGAGTAGGAACCCCCTCTCTGGTATCACCCGATAACTTCTGATTTCTTTGAAGCTGTAACGCCCTCTTTAATTATTTAATTATTTTATTAGATGTTATGATATATGTTTATATATTATATGAGTTTGATGATTATGTGACGTATTTGTGACGTATATGTGACGTGTGACGTGTTAGTATTTTATTGTTTAATAAAATAATATAAGTGATGTTATTTGAATATTTAGTTGGTAAATAAATAGATGTGGTGGGAAAAAGATAGAATTTTAAGAGATGGGGTTATAATTATAATTAAGAAGAGTTGTGTGGGTTAAGAAGGAATTAATTAAGTTGTGAGGGAGTATATAAGAGAAGTAGGTTAAGAAAGGAAGTATTGAGAACGCGTACAGACACATTTGGGAAAAGAAGAAGAACGGTTGAACAAGGAGCAAAGCTAGGTTCCAATTTCTGCAATTTTTCCAGGTAAGGGTGAGCCTAATTTCAATAGTATTAATGTAAGATCATCTGTTCTTGATTAACTTAGAGATTGGGAAGGATTGAGGGAAGT
This sequence comes from Medicago lupulina, assembly GCA_958299785.1. Taxonomy (NCBI): domain Eukaryota; kingdom Viridiplantae; phylum Streptophyta; class Magnoliopsida; order Fabales; family Fabaceae; genus Medicago; species Medicago lupulina. The sequence continues at coordinate 36,894,220 of OY283146.1, read as the reverse complement.
TTTGAGAATTAGGGTTATTGTGATTTTTGATGATTTGGATGTGAGATGGTGTTGCATTGCTGTATAGATGTGTTACAGAACCTAGATTATCCCCTAGGATGCTATTGCTGATGTATTAGAAGCCTAAGTGAAGAGAATTGGCAAGTTTTGGTGTGAATTGGACTGAACCCGTAGTGGTTCTGAGATCGCTCGCCTGTGGCGAGCAGATCACTCGCCGTGGCGAGTAACCCTTGGTTGCTCGCGAGGCGAGCAGTGTAGCTCGCCGTGGCGAGCTTGACCCTTAGAATTAGGATTTTTGTCAAACTTTAGATGGTTTTGAGTGTCCCTGTATTTATAGAGATGACCTGTGAAGTTGGTTTAGCCAAATTTGATTTAGGGAGCTTAAAAATGAGAATTTTGTCGAAAAATGTCAAAAAGGCCGAAGCACCCAGTATTTCTCGCCTCCAGCTCGCCCCCAACTCGCCTTTGGCGAGTGAGCTGATGTGAGTGCTCGCCTGTGGCGAGCAGATGTACTCGCCGTGGCGAGTGAGTTGGTTCAGGACTGTGTTGTTGTTTTTGTAAGCTGTTTTGCATAGGACGTTTAGAGGAACCCTTGGGGTAGAGACCGTGCCGTTATATACCCTTAGATGAGTTATGTAGAGATGAATGATGATGGTTCTATTATACCTTTGATAAATGATGTGTTGTTGAATATAAGTGTTGTATGAGTATGATGTTAATTGAATAAGATGATGCTATGTGTTGCAATGTGTGTGTATAATTGAGATGATGTTCTGCCATGTAATTATTATTAACTGCATGTGCCATTCTTGAAAATGTAATGATGTTGAGACGGTGTATTAAGATGTTAAATGACGAGTCCATGCATTTGCATAATTATGAGACGGTGGAGCTTTATGCTCAAAGCGACGGTGGAGCATTTGCTCAAAGCGACGGTGAAGCATATTAATGCTATAATTATATGGTACCACATGCATGATGTTGAGACGTTAGGTGTTGCATTTAGTCGAGTCATTTGTGACATATATGAGATGATGATTGAGACGTTGATATGTGATGTAATGTTGTTTTAGATGATGTTTATGATGTTGATATGATGATATTTATGATGATGCCATGAAGTGCTTTAATGCATATGTGATGAGTTGGATATAAGTTTGGTTAATCTTGACTTATGTTTTTATATTAATATTATTGTTATGAATCTCACCCCTTCTGCTGGAATTGCCGCCTTGTGGGCAAGTGCAGGTACCCAGTCTTAGTTGCGATGTGCGAGGATTGTGTGAAGTTAGGGATGCTCTGATATGTAACGGGATAGGGTCTTTTGAGGAGTCTATTCTTTTATGTATCATGTTGAATAAATGATGTTGACTTTTGTGATGTAAAACCTTAAATATTTTGAGACGTGTTTGCTGGCTTTTAAGCCAAGACATATATGAGATGAAACCTTTTGAAATTCCGCTGTTTAAATGAACGTTTTGTAATTGATATATTATTATCAAAGTTGTTTTTAAGATGAAATGTGACACTCCTTTATGACGAATACTCTGATGTATGATTTATTTAATGAAATTTTTAAGACGGGAAATTGGGGTGTTACAATTGGTATCAGAGCAGGTCGGTCCGTCCGGCCAAGTAGAGAGTCGAGTGACGTTGTCTTAGAGTAGAATAGTATTATTGTATTATTCTGACTCATGTTTGTTCCCAGAGAACTAGATGGCTGGTAGAAATGATGCTGCTCTTGCTGCTGCTTTGGAAGCAATGGCTCAAGTTGTGGGTAATCAGAACAATGTTGGTGGGAACGATGGAACTAGAATGTTGGAGACGTTTCTGAGGAATCACCCGCCTACCTTCAAGGGGCGTTATGATCCTGATGGAGCTCAGATGTGGCTCAAGGAAGTAGAGAGGATTTTCAGGGTCATGCAATGTGACGATGTTCAGAAGGTGCGGTTTGGTACGCACATGCTAGCGGAGGAGGCTGATGATTGGTGGGTTAGTCTCCTACCTATTTTGGAACAAGATGGAGCTGTAGTGACGTGGGCTGTTTTCACGAGGGAGTTCCTTAACAGATACTTCCCAGAAGATGTTCGTGGAAAGAAAGAGATAGAGTTCCTGGAGCTTAAGCAAGGGAACATGTCGGTGACTGAGTATGCGGCCAAATTTGTGGAGTTGGCTAAGTTCTATCCGCATTATGCACCCGAGACGGCTGAGTTTTCAAAATGCATCAAGTTTGAGAACGGGTTGCGCGCTGATATCAAGAGAGCTATCGGTTACCAGAAGATTCGTGACTTTTCTGAGTTGGTGAGTAGTTGTCGGATATATGAGGAGGATACTAAAGCTCACTACAAGGTAGTGAATGATCGGAAAGCTAAGGGCCAGCAGAGTCGCCCTAAACCTTATGATGCCCCTAGAGATAAAGGGAAGCAAAGAGTGAATGATGAGAGGAGGCCCCAGAAGAAGGCTGCTCCTGCTGAGATTACTTGTTACACTTGTGGCGAGAAAGGCCATAAGAGCAATGCATGTACTGTGGAGGTGAAGAGGTGTTACCGTTGTGGTCAGAAAGGGCATATTACTAGTGACTGCAAGTTTGATGATGTTGTGTGTTTCAACTGCAATGAGCAAGGACACATTGGTTCGCAGTGTAAGCAACCCAAGAAGACTAAGACCACTGGGAGAGTGTTTGCATTGACCGGCACTCAGACTGAGAATGATGATCGTTTGATCAGAGGTACTTGCTATATTAATAATACTCCTTTAGTTGCTATTATTGATACTGGTGCTACGCACAGTTTTGTTGCTTTTGATTGTGTTTCTACCTTGGGTCTTGATGTTTCTGATATGAATGGAGAAATGGTTGTCGAGACTCCAGCTAAGGGTTCGGTGACTACTTCTCACGTTTGTGTAAATTGTCCTTTATCTATGTTTGGCCGTGACTTTGTGATGGATTTAGTGTGCCTACCTTTAAGTGGTATGGATGTGATTCTGGGTATGAACTGGCTAGAATACAACCGAGTTCTTATCAACTGTTTTAGAAAGACGGTGCATTTTTCTTCTGTCGAAGAAGAGTGGGGCGCAGAGTTTCTATCTACGAAGCAGCTGAAGCAACTAGAACGTGACGGGATGTTGATGTTTTCGCTGATGGCTTCGTTATCTTTGGAGAACCAAGCTGTTATTGATGGGCTGCCTGTTGTGAAGGAATTTCCTGAAGTTTTCCCTGATGAGATTCCAGATGTGCCACCAGAGAGGGAGGTTGAATTCTCGATAGACCTTGTGCCGGGTACGAAGCCGGTGTCGATGGCACCTTATCGTATGTCTGCTTCTGAGTTAGCAGAGTTGAAGAAGCAGTTAGAAGACTTACTTGAGAAGAAGTTTGTGAGACCTAGTGTTTCACCATGGGGAGCTCCGGTGTTGTTGGTAAAGAAGAAGGATGGTAGTATGCGGTTGTGCATTGATTACCGTCAGTTGAACAAAGTGACGATCAAGAATAGGTATCCACTTCCGAGGATTGACGATTTGATGGATCAATTAGTGGGTGCAAAGGTATTCAGCAAGATTGACTTGAGGTCAGGTTACCATCAGATTAAGGTGAAGGATGAAGATATGCAGAAGACGGCTTTCAGGACCCGTTATGGTCACTACGAGTACAAGGTGATGCCTTTCGGTGTTACCAATGCGCCTGGTGTGTTTATGGAATATATGAACAAAATCTTTCATGAGTACTTGGATCAGTTTGTCGTGGTTTTTATTGATGATATTCTAATATATTCTAAGACTGAAGCTGAGCATGCAGAGCATTTGAAGATTGTATTGCAAGTATTGAAAGAGAAGAAGCTGTATGCTAAACTGTCTAAGTGTGAGTTTTGGCTAAATGAAGTAAGTTTTCTTGGCCATGTTATTTCTGGTGAAGGTATTGCGGTTGACCCGTCAAAAGTTGAAGCGGTATCGCAATGGGAGACGCCTAAGTCGGTTACGGAGATTAGAAGCTTTTTGGGATTAGCTGGGTATTACAGGAGGTTTATAGAAGGATTTTCTAAGTTGGCTCTTCCGTTAACGCAGTTGACGTGTAAGGGTAAGTCGTTTGTATGGGATGTGCATTGTGAGAATAGTTTCAATGAATTGAAGAAGCGCCTGACGACGGCTCCAGTTTTGATTTTGCCAAAGCCCGATGAACCTTTTATGGTATATTGTGATGCGTCCAAGTTGGGTTTGGGAGGTGTGCTTATGCAAGAAGGTAAGGTGGTAGCATATGCTTCGAGACAATTGAGGATTCACGAGAAGAATTATCCGACGCATGACTTGGAGTTGGCAGCTGTGGTCTTTGTATTGAAAATATGGAGACATTATTTGTATGGTTCGAGGTTTGAAGTATTCAGTGATCATAAGAGCTTGAGATATTTATTTGATCAGAAAGAGTTGAATATGAGGCAGAGGAGGTGGCTTGAGTTATTGAAGGATTATGATTTTGGTTTGAATTACCATCCTGGTAAAGCAAACGTGGTTGCAGATGCCTTGAGTAGGAAAACTGTGCATATGTCCGCGTTGATGGTGAAAGAATTTGAGTTGTTAGAACAGTTTAGAGACTTGAGCTTGGTGTGTGAAAGAACGCCTCAGAGCCTAAAACTGGGAATGCTAAGAATTGATAATGATTTCCTGAAGCATATCAAAGAGGCACAAAAAGAAGATGTCAAGTTTGTAGACTTGTTGATTGCTGGTAATGAGGAGACTGTGGATGGTGACTTTAAGGTCGATGATCAAGGGGTGTTGAGATTCCGAGGGAGGATTTGCATTCCTGACAATGATGAGATTAAGAAGATGATTCTTGAAGAGAGTCATAGAAGTAGCTTGAGTATTCACCCGGGAGCTACAAAGATGTATCACGACTTAAAGAGGCTGTTTTGGTGGTCTGGTTTGAAACGCAATGTGGCACAATTGGTATATTCTTGCTTGGTTTGTCAAAAGTCGAAGATTGAGCATCAGAAGCCGACTGGTATGATGGTACCTTTAGATGTGCCAGAATGGAAATGGGATAGTATATCCATGGATTTTGTGACGAGTTTGCCCAATACTCCTAGAGGGAACGATGCTATTTGGGTAATTGTTGATAGATTGACGAAGTCTGCTCACTTTCTGCCAATCAACATTACTTTTCCTGTGGCTCAGTTGGCGGAGATTTATGTTAGAGAGATAGTTAAGCTGCATGGTGTTCCTTCGAGCATCGTATCTGATATAGATCCAAGATTTACTTCTAGATTTTGGAAGAGTTTGCAAGAGGCGTTAGGGTCTCAGTTGAGGTTGAGTTCGGCTTATCATCCGCAAACAGATGGTCAGTCGGAGAGGACGATTCAGTCGTTGGAAGACTTGTTGAGGGTTTGTGTACTTGAACAGGGAGGAGCTTGGGATAGTCATCTTCCATTGATAGAGTTCACGTACAACAACAGTTACCATTCAAGTATTGGAATGGCGCCGTTTGAGGCTTTGTATGGTCGGAGATGCAGGACTCCGTTGTGCTGGTTTGAGTCGGGCGAAAGAGTGGTCTTAGGACCGGAGATCGTTCAACAGACTACTGAGAAGGTGAGAATGATCCAAGAAAAGATGAAAGCGTCGCAGAGTCGACAAAAGAGTTATCATGATAAGCGTAGAAAGGACCTTGAGTTCCAAGAGGGAGATCATGTGTTCCTGAGAGTGACTCCTTTGACGGGTGTTGGACGTGCTTTGAAATCGAAGAAGTTGACTCCGAGGTTTATTGGACCGTATCAGATTTCAGAGAGGATTGGACCGGTGGCGTATCGTGTTGGATTACCACCGCACTTGTCGAATTTGCATGATGTTTTTCATGTATCTCAGCTGAGGAAGTATGTTCCGGATCCGTCTCATGTGATCCAAAGCGACGATGTGCAAGTTAGGGACAACCTTACGGTTGAGACCTTACCCGTGAGGATTGATGATCGGAAGACGAAGACGTTGAGAGGCAAGGAGATACCTCTTGTGAGAGTTGTTTGGGACGGAGCGACGGGTGAAAGCTTGACTTGGGAGCTAGAAAGTAAGATGCTGGAATCCTATCCAGAGTTGTTTGAGCGAGGTAAATTTTCGAGGACGAAAATCCTTTAAGAGGGGGAGAGTTGTAACGCCCTCTTTAATTATTTAATTATTTTATTAGATGTTATGATATATGTTTATATATTATATGAGTTTGATGATTATGTGACGTATTTGTGACGTATATGTGACGTGTGACGTGTTAGTATTTTATTGTTTAATAAAATAATATAAGTGATGTTATTTGAATATTTAGTTGGTAAATAAATAGATGTGGTGGGAAAAAGATAGAATTTTAAGAGATGGGGTTATAATTATAATTAAGAAGAGTTGTGTGGGTTAAGAAGGAATTAATTAAGTTGTGAGGGAGTATATAAGAGAAGTAGGTTAAGAAAGGAAGTATTGAGAACGCGTACAGACACATTTGGGAAAAGAAGAAGAACGGTTGAACAAGGAGCAAAGCTAGGTTCCAATTTCTGCAATTTTTCCAGGTAAGGGTGAGCCTAATTTCAATAGTATTAATGTAAGATCATCTGTTCTTGATTAACTTAGAGATTGGGAAGGATTGAGGGAAGTTTTGAGAATTAGGGTTATTGTGATTTTTGATGATTTGGATGTGAGATGGTGTTGCATTGCTGTATAGATGTGTTACAGAACCTAGATTATCCCCTAGGATGCTATTGCTGATGTATTAGAAGCCTAAGTGAAGAGAATTGGCAAGTTTTGGTGTGAATTGGACTGAACCCGTAGTGGTTCTGAGATCGCTCGCCTGTGGCGAGCAGATCACTCGCCGTGGCGAGTAACCCTTGGTTGCTCGCGAGGCGAGCAGTGTAGCTCGCCGTGGCGAGCTTGACCCTTAGAATTAGGATTTTTGTCAAACTTTAGATGGTTTTGAGTGTCCCTGTATTTATAGAGATGACCTGTGAAGTTGGTTTAGCCAAATTTGATTTAGGGAGCTTAAAAATGAGAATTTTGTCGAAAAATGTCAAAAAGGCCGAAGCACCCAGTATTTCTCGCCTCCAGCTCGCCCCCAACTCGCCTTTGGCGAGTGAGCTGATGTGAGTGCTCGCCTGTGGCGAGCAGATGTACTCGCCGTGGCGAGTGAGTTGGTTCAGGACTGTGTTGTTGTTTTTGTAAGCTGTTTTGCATAGGACGTTTAGAGGAACCCTTGGGGTAGAGACCGTGCCGTTATATACCCTTAGATGAGTTATGTAGAGATGAATGATGATGGTTCTATTATACCTTTGATAAATGATGTGTTGTTGAATATAAGTGTTGTATGAGTATGATGTTAATTGAATAAGATGATGCTATGTGTTGCAATGTGTGTGTATAATTGAGATGATGTTCTGCCATGTAATTATTATTAACTGCATGTGCCATTCTTGAAAATGTAATGATGTTGAGACGGTGTATTAAGATGTTAAATGACGAGTCCATGCATTTGCATAATTATGAGACGGTGGAGCTTTATGCTCAAAGCGACGGTGGAGCATTTGCTCAAAGCGACGGTGAAGCATATTAATGCTATAATTATATGGTACCACATGCATGATGTTGAGACGTTAGGTGTTGCATTTAGTCGAGTCATTTGTGACATATATGAGATGATGATTGAGACGTTGATATGTGATGTAATGTTGTTTTAGATGATGTTTATGATGTTGATATGATGATATTTATGATGATGCCATGAAGTGCTTTAATGCATATGTGATGAGTTGGATATAAGTTTGGTTAATCTTGACTTATGTTTTTATATTAATATTATTGTTATGAATCTCACCCCTTCTGCTGGAATTGCCGCCTTGTGGGCAAGTGCAGGTACCCAGTCTTAGTTGCGATGTGCGAGGATTGTGTGAAGTTAGGGATGCTCTGATATGTAACGGGATAGGGTCTTTTGAGGAGTCTATTCTTTTATGTATCATGTTGAATAAATGATGTTGACTTTTGTGATGTAAAACCTTAAATATTTTGAGACGTGTTTGCTGGCTTTTAAGCCAAGACATATATGAGATGAAACCTTTTGAAATTCCGCTGTTTAAATGAACGTTTTGTAATTGATATATTATTATCAAAGTTGTTTTTAAGATGAAATGTGACACTCCTTTATGACGAATACTCTGATGTATGATTTATTTAATGAAATTTTTAAGACGGGAAATTGGGGTGTTACAGAAGCGGTCACGTGCCGGGATGTCATGGAAACGGTAAGCTAGAGTGGGTGGTACGGCTGGTGGGGCTGTGGGTTTAACCGGTTGTTTTCGTTTGGCGGTGGTTTTGGATTTTTTGGCTTGTGGGGCTTTTCCTTTCTTTCTAGTATCAACCATGGTGAAGGTTTAGGGTTAGGGCAAAGGAAAAGTGAAAGTTTGAGATTAGGGTTTTGAGGGTAGGTGAGGATGATGAATTTTTAGAGGTTAATGATGTTGATGGTAGTTTTTGTGGTTGTTTTGGTGATTTGGAGATGGAAAGTTGAAGGTTTTTGGTGTAGAAAGTTGAGAAGTTCGTAGGTTAGGGTTCTGGGGCAATTTTGGCAGAGTTTGGCTACTTTTGGAAGTGAATGGGATGATTTTCGTGTGAAGGGTATATATAGGGGAGAAAAACGTGTCACGTTTGGCCAAAAACGTGTCACGTTTTTCGTTTTGTAACGGTCAAAAATTTTGAAACCACCCAAAAACGTGTCACGTTTGGGCAAAACGTGGCACGCTCCACTCTTTTGAAAAAAAATTTGGTTCCCAGAAAACGTGTCACGTTTTGGCCAGCGTGACACGTTTTTGCTAAACAGAATGCTTGTCATTTGTAACTTAGAAAATTCTTAGAATGCTTCAGAGGTGGCAAAAACGTAGCACGTTTTGCCCAAAACGTGTCGCGTTTTTGCCCAGTATTGGACTTGAAATTTTTCTTCCTCTGATCGTTTCAGCGAAAATATTTTTGTATTTTTGATTTTTTTTTTTTTTTTTTTTTTTGAAAGCAATAAAATGCAAAAAACAATAAAACTAAAAATATACCTGCGAGAAAATAAAACGGTGGGTTGCCTCCCACAAAGCGCTTCTTTACCGTCACTAGCTTGACTACTACGGACCTTTATAGGTCCTTCAGCATCAACCCTGCCCTTTCTTTTGGTGGGTCGCCACCCAGATATGGCTTAACTCTTTGTCCATTCACTTTGAAACTCCTGTCACCCTCCGGCGTGATTAGCTCAACAGCTCCGTATGGTGACACGCTCTTGACCAAGAAAGGTCCAGACCACTTCGACTTGAGCTTTCCAGGAAACAGCTTCAACCTGGAATTATATAACAAAACTGTCCTTTGGCATTTGTCACACCGCCGCACAAAGTCTTGGCAGTCCTTGAACAAGGTGGGCCACCAGAAGCCACTTTGCAAGATTTTTGCAGCGGTTCTTTCTCCACTATGGTGGCCCCCATAAGCTGAGCTATGGCAATGCCACATGATACTATTCGCTTCTTCACCTGCAACACAACGTCTAATTAACCCGTCAGTGCTTACCTTAAACAGATAAGGATCATCCCACAGATAGTGGTTTGAATCCTTGAAGAACTTCTTCTTTTGGGCCGAGTTCAAGTCATCCGGCACTATGTTACCGGCCTTGTAGTTCGCCATGTCGGCAAACCAAGGCCTTTCACCAACAGCGAACAGTTGCTCATCCGGGAACTCGGCCATGATGGCCTTTTCCTTCTTTGTCACCTCCTTATTCTCCAACCGGGAGAGGTGATCAGCCACCACATTCTCAACTCCCTTTTTGTCACGAATTTCAAGATCAAACTCTTGTAACAAAAGGATCCACCTCAACAGCCGAGGCTTGGAATCTCCTTTCGTCAGTAGGTACTTCAGGGCTGCATGATCTGTAAACACAATGACTTTGGAGCCGATTAGATAAGAACGAAATTTTTCCAAGGCGAAAATTACCGCAAGCAATTCTTTCTCAGTGGTAGCGTAATTTACTTGATTTTCATTCAAAACTTTGCTTGCGTAATAAATTGCATGGAAAAATTTGTTCTTGCGTTGGCCTAAAACTGCACCAACAGCGTAATCACTTGCATCACACATTAATTCAAACGGTAAATCCCAATCGGGTGCAATGATTATTGGTGCAGTAACCAACTTGGTTTTAATCAAAGAAAAAGCATTTAAGCACTCGTCATCAAATTTGAAATCATTTTCTTTGACTAAGAGGTTACAAAGGGGCTTTGAAATTTTTGAAAAATCTTTAATGAAACGCCGATAAAATCCAGCATGCCCCAAGAAACTCCTCACTCCTTTAACATTTATGGGAGGGGGAAGTTTCTCTATAACCTCTATTTTCGCTTGGTCCACCTCTATGCCTTTAGCACTTATCTTATGCCCCAAAACTATACCCTCGTTTACCATGAAATGGCATTTTTCCCAATTTAAAATGAGGTTAGTTTCGGTGCATCTTTTAAGGACGGCATCTAGGTGGACTAAACATTGATCAAAGGACTTACCGAAAACAGAAAAGTCGTCCATAAATACCTCGATGTTCTTCTCTATCATATCAGAGAAGATGGAGAGCATACACCTTTGAAAGGTCGCCGGCGCATTACACAGCCCAAAGGGCATTCTCCTATACGCAAAGATACCAAACGGACAAGTGAAGGCAGTCTTCTCTTGATCTTCCGGAGCCACCGCAATTTGATTATACCCCGAATACCCATCCAGAAAGCAATAAAAGGCTTGGCCAGCCAACCTCTCTATCATTTGATCCATAAATGGTAACGGGAAGTGATCCTTCCTTGTTGCGGTATTTAACCTCCGATAATCGATGCACATCCTCCAACCAGTGACGGTACGGGTGGGAATCAATTCATTTTTCTCATTAGCCACCACCGTCATTCCACCTTTCTTAGGCACCACATGGACAAGACTTACCCACGAGCTATCAGAGATAGGGTAAATCATACCTGCCTCTAGAAGTTTCAGCACTTCTTTCTTTACAACTTCCTTCATTGTGGGGTTCAGTCTCCGTTGAGGTTGAACAACTGGTTTGTATTCAGCCTCCATATGAATTTTATGCATGCAATAAGCTGGACTAATACCCTTCAAATCAGAAATTTTCCATCCCAACGCTCCTTCGTTCTCCCTTAACACCCTCATCAATTTTTCTTCTTCTAAAGGTGTCAAAGTGCTGCTGATGATTGCCGGTTTAGAAGCATCTTTGCTTAAGAAGACATACTTTAAGTGAGAAGGTAGTTCTTTTAATTCAGGATTTTTTTCCTCTTCCACACCCAACGTAAGCGCCCCCTCATTCTTGTCAAGAAGTAACTTTTCTATTTTTTCCGATGCCACCTCTTGTTTGCTTGCCTCCAATTGCTTGACACATTCCTTCACCTCAAGATCTTCATCATTGTCACAATTCTCTATAGAATTTACAATTGCTTTCTCCATAGGTTGTGTTGGTTGAGGTTCACGAGAATTGTCTTCAACGATTTCATCAACAACGTCAATCCGGTAGCACTTGGGATTTTCAGCTCTATGTTTCATGGCTTCAAAAATGTTAAACACCACTTGTTCATTATGGAACCTTAACATAAGTTGGCCCAATTCGACATCAATTAAAGCACGACCAGTTGCAAGGAAAGGTCTGCCTAGGATGAGCGGTGTCTCATCATCTTCAGCCATATCCATGATAACAAAGTCAGCAGGAAATACTAACTCATTTACCTTTACGAGCACATCTTCCAAAACACCAAAGGGATAAGAGATGGACCGATCAGCTAAAGTGAGGGTCATTCTTGTTGGTTTTGGTTGACCACATCCAAGCTTCTTCATCATAGATAGAGGCATCAAGTTGATACTTGCCCCTAAGTCACATAAAGCTCTACCCACCTTCACCGATCCAATAGAACAAGGAATGGTAAAAGCGCCTGGATCTTTCATCTTCGGTGGAAGTTTGTTTTGGATGATGGCACTACAGTTTTCTGAAAGAGCTATATTCTCGTCATCTTTTGGCTTTCTTCTTCCGGTTAATAACTCCTTCATAAACTTTGCATAAACGGGCATTTGATCAAGGGCTTCACTAAAAGGAATATTCACCTGGAGTTGTGAGAAAAGTTCCATGAACTTTTTAAACTGGCCTTCCTCTTTCTTCTTCTTCTTAGTTAGATGAGGGTATGGAAGCTTAACATAAGATGGTACAACTTGTGGTTTATCACCATCTTTCAAAATTTGACTCCTAGACTTCCTCAAGATCGAGTCTTCATCTACTAATCTCTGACTTTTTTCTCCCTCTGATTTTTCCTTCTTTTCTTTTTCAACTTCTCCTTGATCACTTTCTTTTTCAACTACTCCCTCAAATTCTTTTTCAACTTCACAATCTATTTCTACCTCCTCCGTCACAACATCATCAACTGTTTTCTTAACTCTTGGGACTAAAGGTGTGAGCACCTTTTTGCTCCTAAGTTCAATAACATTGCAAGTTTCATTTTTCGGGTTATCCTTTGTATTACCTGAGAATCCTCCCTTGCTTTGTTCAGCCAACTGTTTAGCCATTTGCCCGATTTGCGTCTCAAGCAACTTCCTCGAAGCTTCATTGTTTTTTCTCTCAGCTTCTTGGCTCTTCTTCATCTCTTCAAAGTTACTTTGAGTCATCTTCATGAAATTCACCATTGTTTCTTCGAGAGCTGAAGGCTTCCTCGGTTGTTGTTGTTGTTGTTGAGGATTTGGAAGCAGAGGGTTTAGAGTGTTGTTGTTAGAATAACTCAAGTTAGGATGCTTGTTAAACCCGGGATTGTAGTAAGGATTTTGTCTTTGAAAGTTAACGTAGTTCACAAACTCCTCACTAAATCCTTCCGGTACACACTCGCCATTTGCATGTCCTTCTCCACATAGATCACACTTGACAGCTGCCACTTGTTGCTTGTTAGCCAAAGTAAACCCTTGGAACTCCTTAGTTAGAGCTTCGATTTGCTTGTTCATGGCTGCTTGGTTAGCTAGGATAGATGTAGTGTCGCTGACCCCATATACTCCTCTTTTCTTCTTCTCCACATTATCACGGTACTCGTTTTGAGCCATGCTTTCAATTAAGGCTTCGACTTCATGATCGGTCTTGTTTTTAAGGCTGCCTCCAGCTGAGGCGTCTAGAAACATTCTAATGTTATGTATCAAGCCTTCGGTGAAGATTTGGAGGTATTGTTTCTCAGACAGTTCATGGTTGGGACACCTCTTCAACATCAATGTAAATCTTTCCCATGCATCATATAAAGATTCAGTCTCCCCTTGCTTGAAATTTTGAATCTCCATCTTCTTTTCCCAATATTTGGACATAGGAAAGTACTTCTCTAGGAACCTCAGCTCGAGCTCCTCCCATGTTTGAATGGTACCACCCGGAATGGTTAGCAACCAATCTCTAGCTCTTCCCGTCAATGTAAACGGAAATAACCGCAGCTTCTTCTGGCTATCAGTAACCGTAGCTGGAGGTACGCAGAATTCACAAGTCTCTGCAAACCGACTCAGGTGCTCATGTGGGCTCATGGCTTCAGTGCCATCGAATTGCTTGTCTCTCAACCCATTTAGAACGGTGCTCTTGATGTCAAAAGCAGCAGGGTTGGCAGGTCGGAAGGTGTGTGTCAGCTGACCACGGTGAGTAGCTAGCCCGTAGTCTCCCAACTTAGGTCTCGGTTCAGCGTCTCCCATGATACTTGGTGTAGGAGAGATAGACTTCAAGGATTCAGCCGGTGGCGGACTAGGTGACCGCCCTTTTATGATGGGTGGGACTGACTTCGACAACCGAGCAGCTTTCCGATTGGCTCGTTCAGTCCTTTCTATCTCCGGATCGAACTGTAAATCGTCCTTGCTTTGTCGACCTCGCATAAACAGCAAAATACCTTAGTAGCACTGCACCAATAAAAGTAACAAAAAATTTAAAAACAGAAAATAAAATGCAGAAATCCTAAATTATAACTAAATTGCCTTATTGAAATAAATCAACAATCCCCGGCAACGGCGCCAAAAACTTGATAGACGTTTGGCAAGTGCACCAAATACTATCGAAGTAGTAAAATATCGATCCCACGAGGATTGTTTTTAATCGCAATAAGTTAATTTCGTTATGCAATAGGATGTTTAAAGGTTATTATAGTTTTGCCACTAGGCGGTAGATTTGTTTGTTTGAATAACAAAAATAACAAAATGATAAAGTTTGTTTAGAAAATATGGAGAGAGATAAGATCGGATCGTCGAATCCTCTATGTTTCCCCTAATTGGTTACTGTACTCTATTCCTATTAATGGTTCTTTAAGTCCCACGATAGTTAACAAAATAGCCCTAATCAATCCCTTGAGTTAGGACCCTCTTCTTAAACTACAGCCCCTAATTCCTTAGGTGGTCTAATAATTCTTGAAGGTTTAAGCACGTTAACCTAATATCACTAATAAACGATTATCCATTCCTAGACTAACCATGTTTATTGGAACAATTCAATTAAGTCTAAGTTGAAAGCTAGGGTTAGTAGTCATTCATTCTCACGAAAACATATTTATATTTGATCAGGATATAAAAAGCATTAAGAACAATTGAATTGAATAAAGACTTAAATAATCATTAAATTGGAATAGAGTTTCATCACAGCAACATAAGATCAACTAGGGTTTACACAGAATCATCTCGGATCCAATCTCTAAGAGATTTAGCTACTCATAACAATGTTTACAAATAGCATAATCAATTGAATCATTAAAACATACATGTAACTGGTAAAAGGATGAAGAAATCGTCCTCCTTGCAGTCACCTTGATGTCCAAATCGCACTTTTCTCTCCAAGATTCGTCACCCTTGTTTTCGGAAAAGACTTCAGCTTAAATAGGCCCAGAAATTCGCCCAAAACGTGTCACGTTTTAAGTAAAACGTGTCACGTTTTTTCCTTCAGTAGCAAGTAACCAAATTAGGGTTTCACAAAACGTGTCACGTTTTTGCCAACGTGACACGTTCTTCTTTCTTCTCAAAACATGCTCTCTGACTTGTGAAAACGTGTCACGTTTTCTAGCAAGCGTGACACGTTTTTGTGACTTGCACCATTCTTCAGTTTTCTTGCTTTTTCTTGCTTTTCATACGTTTCTTGCTGCTTAAGTTGCTTTATGACTCCACAAAATGATAAAATATACATAGAAATTACGTAATGACAGCATGTCATCAAAAACCTGTCAACAACAACAAAAATAGAATCTTTCCCATTCTTTGTTCTAGGTAAACCCAAAACAAAATCCATGGAAATGTCAACCCAAGGAAATTCAGGAGCTGGTAACGGTGTATAAAGACCATGAGGCAAAACTTTTGATTTGGCCTTTTTACACACTATGCATCTTTCACACAACTTTTGGACATCAATTTTCATATGGGGCCAATAAAAATGTTCTTGCAGCAACTCTAAAGTTTTAACAACCCCGAAGTGTCCCATTAATCCCCCCCTCATGCGCCTCTTTTAAAAGCAAAGTTCTTATGGAACATTTTGGCACACACAATCTTTTTTCTTTAAACAAATAACCATTGTGCCTAAAATATCCATTAATGGCAGCATGTTCACAAGCTAAAAATTTTGATGAAAAATCAATATCACTTTCATATAAACTCTTAATTTGCTCAAGTCCAAAAACTTTAGTTTCAAGAGTGGAGAGTAAGGCATACCTTCTTGAAAGTGCATCTGCAACCACATTAGCTTTACCTCTTTTGTGTTTGATCACATATGGGAATTGTTCAAGAAACTCAACCCACTTGGCATGTCTCTTGTTCAACTTACCTTGCCCTTTTAAATGTTTCAAAGATTCATGGTCACTATGAATGACAAATTCTTTGGGCAGTAGGTAATGTTGCCAAGTTTGCAATGATCTAAACAAAGCATACAATTCCTTATCATAAGTGGAGTAATTAAGGGAAGCACCCTTTAACTTCTCACTAAAATAAGCAATTGGATGTCCTTCTTGCATCAAAACAGCCCCAATTCCAACATTAGAAGCATCACATTCAATTTCAAAAGATTTGGAAAAATTTGGTAATGCTAAAATTGGTGCTTTGGTGAGTTTTTCTTTAAGTGCAGCAAAAGCTTGCTCTTGTTTCTCACCCCATTTAAAAACAACATTTTTCTTAACAATCTCATTAAGGGGTGCAGCAATGGTGCTAAAATCTTTCACAAACCTCCTATAGAAACTTGCTAAACCATGGAAACTTCTGACCTCACTTACATTTTTGGGTGGTGGCCAATCCTTGATTGCTCTTACCTTTTCTTCATCCACATGGATTCCCTTGGAGCTTACAACAAAACCTAGGAAAATTACATGATCCGTGCAAAAGACACATTTTTCCAAATTTGCAAACAAATGTTCTTTTCTTAAAACTTCTAAAACAGCCCTTAAATGACCACAATGTTCCTCTAAATTTTTGCTATATATCAAGATATCATCAAAATACACAACAACAAATTTTCCCAAAAATTCCCTCAAAACATGGTTCATGAGTCTCATAAAAGTACTTGGTGCATTAGTTAAACCAAACGGCATAACCATCCACTCATACAAACCATATTTTGTTTTAAAAGCAGTTTTCCATTCATCCCCCTCCCTAATTCTTATTTGGTGATAGCCACTTTTCAAATCAATTTTAGAAAATAAACATGCACCAAATAATTCATCAAGTAAGTCATCTAGCCTAGGAATTGGATGTCTATACTTAATGGTGATATTGTTAACAGCCCTACAATCAGTGCACATTCTCCAACTACCATCTTTTTTTGGAACTAAAATAACAGGGACAGCACAAGGACTTAAACTTTCTCTTACCCATCCTTTACTTACCAATTCAGCAACTTGACTTTGAATTTCTTGTGTTTGTTGGGGATTGCTTCGGTAGGCTGGACGATTTGGTAAAGATGCTCCTGGAATGAGGTCAATGTGATGTTCAATACCTCTTAAAGGTGGTAGCCCATCTGGTATCTCTTTAGGGAACAAAGCCTCAAACTCCTGCAAAAGAAATTCAACACAACTTGGAAATTTTTGAGTGTTAGGAGTGTTAGTAAACAAAGCCACCTCTTTGCAAAATAGCAAATATAGGGGCTGTTTGGTAACAATGGCATTCTTTATTTCTTCTTTTTTTGCCATCAAACTTTCTTTCTTTTCTTTTTCTTTTCTTTCTTTTTCTTTTTCTTTTTCTTGCGCATATTTTTCTTTTTCTTGCGCATATTTTTCTTTCATTTTCTTTTGATCTTCTCTTACATCATTAGGACTCAATGGTGCAAGAATAATTTTTTTCCCAAAGTGCAAAAAGGAATACTTATTACTTCGGCCATCATGTTGCACTCCTCTATCAAATTGCCATGGCCTTCCTAACAACAAATGACAAGCCTCCATTGGTACTATATCACACACAACAACATCTTCATACTTCCCAATTTTAAAACAAACCTCTACTTGTTTGTCAACAAGCCTTTCTACACTTTCACTAAGCCATTGAAGCTTGTAAGGCCTAGGGTGAGGTCTTGTTTCTAATTCTAATTTACCCACCATGTGTGCACTAGCAACATTAGTACAACTACCTCCATCAATAATTAGAGAACATACCTTTCCTTGCACTAAGCATCTTGTATGGAAAAGGTTTTCCCTTTGATTTGATTCTTCATCCTTGGCTTGGTTTCCCAACATCCTCCTAATCATGAGAAAGTCACCATTTTCACCATCCTCCTCTTCTTCTTCTCCTTCATCATTCACGACACCCTCCTCCTCCTCAAGGTCCTCATTCTCTTCAATTAACATAGTTCTCTTTGTTGGACATTGAGAGGCTATGTGTCCTTGACCTTGACACTTGAAACACTTAACAATCTTGTTAGTAGAAACATTTTGGGATGAAATAATGTTTTTACCTTTAGGATCACTCATGGCCTCCTTTGGTGAAGAGGTACCTTCCTTCTTTAGCTTTTCCTTCCAACTTGAAGAATTTAAAGGAGAGGTTGAACTTCTTCTCAATTGACCCTTCCTTTTGAGTTGTTGTTCCACCTTGATGGCTTGATGGACTAATTCTTCCAAAGACATGTAATGATGCAGCTCCACAATGTCACTAATGTCACGGTTAAGTCCATGAATGAACCTAGCCATGGTTGCTTCGTGATCTTCCACCACATTGGCTCTAATCTTCGCCACCTCCATCTCCTTGGAATAATCTTCAACGCTTTTAGAACCTTGAGTGAGTCTTTGTAATTTGTTGTGCAAATCCCTATGGTAATAGGATGGCACAAATCTTCTCCTCATGATTCTCTTCATCTCCTCCCAAGTTGCAATGGGTGGTTCATTATACCTCACCTTCTCTTTGACCATTTGATCCCACCATATTAGAGCATAATCCTTAAATTCAATGGCTGCCACCTGCACTTTTTCAACATCAGAATATTCATGACAATTAAAAATTTGTTCCATTTTGGTCTCCCACTCTAGATATGCCTCCGGATCATTCGCTCCCACAAAGGATGGAACTTTGATCTTAATACTCCTCAACCTATCCTCCCTTGGCCTCTCATCCCTCCTTCTAGGCCTACTTCCATCATCCTCCCCACCACTTCCATCATTAGTTAAACTAGTTTTTAACTCATCAATTTGTTCTTGAAACTGTTCAGCTTGCACCTGCAACATGGCTTGAAACCTTGTTGTGAGTGCATCTATTAGTAACTTATTTGGACCTTCCTCAACCATGATTCCCTAAAACTAATCCTCACAAGTGTTTACACTCACTCAAATTGGCTTTTTTTTTTTTTTTAATGTATCACTCTTGCCTTTTTCCACTCAATTGCTCTTTTGAGTTCTTTAGAGAAACCAAGTAAATCAAGGTAAGAAAACTTTCAAAATGGTGAAAATCAAAACACAAACTTAACACAATTCAAGGAATGAAAGGAAAAAACAAAGGTTTGGAAATGATATGAACAAGGAATCTAATTCAAATTCTGAAATGACAAGGTAAATGGAAAACAAGGAAAGTGTGGCAATTAAAACACAAAAACGAAATTAATGAACACAAGCAACAATTCTGATTTTTTTTTTTTTAATATATATATTTTTTTTTCGATTTTTTTTTTGTAAGATGCAAATCAGAATGATGAACAAGAAGAATTTGATACCTTTGAACTTTTGGCCCTTTTAAAAGGAACCTTGCTCTGATACCACTTGATGAACACTAATTTGTGAAAAATGTTCATATTTGACTTTTAGTTATGAATTGATGAAAGTTGCTTGCTGAAAGATTAATAATAGGCAAAATAACACAAGAAATAGACTGAAAATACTGAGAATGAAATGATGTGCAAAAGGAACACGAAAATTATGTAATTGGGATTACTTTTGACAATTGTTTGAGTTGAAAACGTGACTTTGGGTTTGAATTGGTGTTTAAGCTGATTTGTGGATTCAAACAAGAAATGGAATGGAGGTTATAGGGACGCCACACTTTCTAATCCTAGAAAATGATAAGTCTGTGGGGATGAAGATCACCACAAGAAAGGATTCTTGATATGATCAATACAAGGTCCAATCCAGAACCTAAAGAGCAATTACTCACTTTTTTTATCAAAATTCAACTGCTGTTTCATTCTTCATTTGCGCCATATATAGGTAGCAATGGACTTTTCTGATTACAAAACTTTAAGAGACCTAATTCAATCATAGTAATGGAATTTCGGCCCTTGAATGCTAGATGTTACAAAAACTATCCCTAATTACTCTTAGTAATGAAAATTCGGCCATATGAATGCTAAGAGTTACAAAATGAAAACTCCATTGATGAGGAGCTTGATGAGGGCGCCACAAATGCAAGAAGGAGGTTAGAATGCTGAAAATCTTTCCTTGATTGCCTCATTATGAGCCCTTTGAATGCTGATTATTCTGTCCTTTTTCTTGTCTTGCGCCACTTCTCTCATCTTGATTGCACCATTGACTCATTTGTTTCCTCCTTGCTTCAAAACCTTTATTTGCAATAATTGAACACACAACTTTACCATTACAAGCTTAGAAGCTTTAAGATGGCCTTAAAATTAGGGAAAACTTAACTAAGTGTCTTTGGGCCAAATAATGTACCCTTTCACTTTTTATTACAACATAACAAAATAACTAAATAAAATGGGCAGCAAGAGATGCGCCCCACCCCTCCTCCAATGGTTTGATGCACATGACCATTCTACCCTCCATGCTTCCTAGTGTAGGTTTGGACTCCAAGACTTTTGCCACCAATTGAGTTAGAGCCTCCTTAGCTTTCTTGGCCCTTGCCCTTGTCATTGGTCCTCCTAGCCCTTGAATTGAAGCACTTGTGTCATGGACAATTATGCCCTCATCAGAAAGGGTTGGAGGCTAGAGCTAGAAGAGGGGAATTCATCTCTAGGAGCTAAATTGAAGCTTTGGCTATAAAATCTTTGTGCTAGAGGTAAGAGGGATAGGTTTCATTCATAATCACATAATTTTGCATTTTTACCCATTTTTGTGAAATTGTTGAATTGAATCTAGTTTCTGTGAATTTGTGCATAATTGTTGTTGTTATGATTGGTAACATGATTACATGATAATAGTATGGCTATATATGAATTAACATGTTGAAATTCACATTTGTTGGTGTTTTGTGTTCTTGAGCAAATTTGATGCAAAATGAAGTTGTGAGGTTGAAATATGCATAAATTTTTGTTCATTAGTTGTTATTGATGATTGTTGAACTGTTGGAATCAAATTGGTGGAACTGGAATCGTTGTTTATGGATTTGTGGAGAAATTTGTGGTTGTGTTGGTGTTTTGAGAAAGTATTATGATTTTGGTAAAATGAGTTGAATTGTGATTTCTATTGATTGATTCATGTTTGTTTAAGTGTATTGAAGCTACTGTGACCCATAAACACTTTCTGGAACATGTTTTGGGAATTGGGGTAATCAAAATTGGGAGTTTTGGGTGAAAATGGGTTGAACCCGAAACTGTGTATTTCCTGAATTTTTGCTTCTGAAGTTTTGCTTCTGAAGTTTCGCTTCTGAAGTTTTGCTTCTGAAGTTTCGCTCTGGAAGTTCTGCTTCTGAAGTTTCGCTCCTGAAGTTCTGCTTCTGAAGTCTCGCTCCTGAAGTTGCTTCTGAAGTTGTGCTTCTGAACAACATCCCCTATTCTGCGTTCTTGTGCCTTTTTCTCACATTTCTGTTTTGAATTGGCTTTTGGTGTAAACATGAAAGTTGTAGATAATTGAATTAGCTTTCTAATGGCTTTGGATTAACGTGAAAATGTTTCGTGGATTTTAAGTTATGATTAAAATACTCAAAGTGGGTCTTGAGGAAACTTTAAGAAAACTTAACATAACTTATTCCAAATTAGTCCAAAACCTATGGTTGGTTTCCAAACTTCAAAACTTCAGTATTAGAGTTTTAATTGAGATGTTTTATGAGTATTTAATTATGTCTTGTTGAATCAGGATTGATTTTCTTCCGAAAAATGTTTTGGTTTTGCAAATGACTAAGTGTGCCGAATTTCATGATCTTTATAAATTCTTCATTTGTGGCCGATGAAATGCTTATGTAACCTCTACTGTACACATATGTGAATTATGAGAATACATGGCATAGGCAATTGAGCTTGTTATTTGGTTTTGGTTCTTAACTTCAAATATTTTTCAAAGTTGTGAAATATGAGACGAACTTGTGTATTTTTACCTTGAAGTTTATTTGATGGTGAACCTTTTTAGATATGGATTCCTATGGTTAATTGTAGACTTGTGAATGAAGTTGGATAATGATAATGTGATATATCATGATCTCGTATGTTATCTTCTTTACTTGAATTATATGAAGTGTTGCTTGTTTATGGTGAACTATGTGAAAAAGGTGATAATGTTGATTGTGTGCATGTTCAATGATGATGAATATATGTATGTTGAATGTATGCGCAATTGTTGGTGTGTGCATACTTGATTAAATGACATTGGTGATAATTGCATAATTGTATGCATGATTTTGGTCATGATTGCATAATTGTATATGCATGGTTTGGAGAATTGTTGTATGAGCATATGCATTGAGTCAAGTCATATGTTCATGCACTCATTGTTGAGGAGACGGACGTATGTCCAATGTGTAAGGCAGGTGTGAACCTTGCACGCGATGTGTTTGTTGCATCGGAGGTGACGACCTTGGAGGAGACTTGGTACCACATGCATCTAGATGAGTCTAGAGACATTGCATGAATTGTTGGTGAATTGAATTACATTTAAATTGTGCATGGTGATTGTGTTTGGAGATTGATATTTGACTTGGTCGAATTGTAATATGAGTGTGATACACTCGAATTATGTGAACTTGGAATGATGCTTATGAATGATATTGAATGAGATAAATGTGGAGATACTATGAGTTTATGTATGGCTATGTTGTTTATCATTCTTGGATATATGCCCATTATTTCAATGTTCTTGTTTATCTGTTTATGGATTATGATGATGTAATGCTAACCCTCAGTGGTTTACCACTTGCCTTTCCGTATGGACGGGTAGATGGAGTGCAGGATGCTTAGTTGTTTTGCTTTGATGTTGCCGAGGAGCGGGAGTTCCTTTTTTATGTGCAAGTGTCTAGATTAGGGCTCTGATCTAGGGTTGTACTTGCATGCTATTTTCTTTTATGACTATGTAGTTTTTGGAGTTGAGATATTGTCATTATGAGTTTGAGATCATGTATTTATTATCATGAGATTTTGGAGATGTTATTTATATGGTTTACATATATTCCGCTGCTATGCTTATGTAACTTGATAATTTATACATGTATGCTGGAAATTGTTTGGTTACGTAACATCTATTTCTTGAATATGTCTGATGTATTCTCGCGTTTACCGCTTATTAGAAATAGGGTGTTACATCTTGCAAACATCACAGACGAATGGACCTTGTAAGAAAGAACACCAAGAGATACTACTTCAAAAATCTTAACTAAGCCTTAACTTTTGTTAAGAACTTTTTCTTTGGTTTCATTCTTACTTTTGAAAAAGGAACCGATTGCGATGTCTTCACAATTTTCAAATAAAACCATGTTCCTCTGCGATGTTTACAATTTACTTTGATAAACCCTTCAATAATGTGTGTCTATTTTTGCATAAACATATCATGCATCATCTTGCATCTCATAGTTTCAAAACCTAAGTCTCACGAAGTCTCACGAAGTCTCCTTTTTCATCAAAAAGGTTAACCTGTGGTCCGACCTTTCTCTTCTGTCAACTCGCACATACAACACTCGGGCAAGCATCAATGGAAGGTCTTGAACAAGAGAATCAGGAACTCCGTGAAGAGATAGCAACCATGCGGGCTAAGATGGACGAAATGGCAGCTATGCAAGCTCAGGTGGATGAATTGACTGAATTGGTGAGAACACTGAAAGCCGCACAGAATCAGCCACCTCCTCCTCCTCCACCGGGGCCGACACGCCACCAAAGCGAACCTCTGGTGCATACTGTTCAACATGCAATCTATGTTCCTTCTCCAGCTGTGACATGCCCTCAAGCTTCTATGACCTATTCGGGACCAAGAGTTCATACTACTCCACAGGTTGAAGAGTCCATCTTTCACTCTAGGAATATGGGGGCCTATGACAGAGTGGATGACTTGCAAGAGAGATTTGAGATAATGAACCGGGAGATACGAGCCCTCCGCGGGAAAGAAGCACCCAAAAAGGATGTTTATGATCTGTGCTTGGTGTCGAATGTCCAGATACCCCATAAGTTCAAGCTCCCAGACTTCGAGAAATACGAAGGGACTTCCTGCCCTAAAGACCATCTGACAATGTATGTGAGAAAAATGTCCATGTATGCCAATGATCATCAAGTCCTCATCCACTACTTTCAAGACAGTTTAACCGATACCGCACTGAAGTGGTACATGAACTTGGACCGTGCAGAAATCCGAACCTTTAATGACTTGTGTGAGGCCTTCGTGCGGCAATACAAATTCAATATGGACATGGCTCCGGACCGAAGTGATCTTTAGGCTATGACTCAGGAAGACGACGAGACATTCAGAGAATATGCCCAACGGTGGAGGAACGTCGCTACCCAAGTTAGCCCACATGTAGGAGAGAAGGAGATGACCAAACTCTTCTTAAAAACTCTTAGTCAGTTCTACTATGAGATGATGGTCGGATGTGTGCCCAGGGACTTCTCAGAGATGGTGAGCATAGGTATGCGTCTGGAAGAAGGGGTCCGAGAAGGGCGATTAACCGCCTCTGCCGATATCCGAGAAATTGCCGGCTCGTTGGAAACCTGATCTCTTTTGTGCCTTCCATCAAGGGGCACAAGGTCATGACGTTGAGAACTGTTGAAGCCCAAAAGTAAGTCGACGCCGATGTCCTGCCTATCGAAATTTGAATCCGAGCGTGTAGCTGCATTTGGGTCGCTTTTGATGTTCCTTCTACTACTCAGTTGTTCAAATAATGTTTGTTTGCTTGTTTTATACTTTCCAAAAGTCCTTTCGTCCCGCCCGAGACGAAAGTGAACTTATGTGGGGCTTTTTGCTTCAAGTATTTTCCATCATTAATAAAAGGTCGTTTCTATCCCAACTGTCTCTTTTTGTGCTTATTCCGGAAAAAATGGTAATACAAAAAACCAAAAATTTCTCTTTAATCATTCTTAAATAACTGCATAATCATAACTTATACTTACTTGTCAAAATCAATAATCAAATCATGCATAAACTCGTTGAACATATTAACCCTGTACTCTCTCCCAACTTTGAGTTCCCAATGTCCGAAACTCGAGGAAGAGGAAGATGAAGAAGTTCCCGACAAAATTTCTCGCCTACTGGGGCATCTTAGC
This sequence comes from Medicago lupulina, assembly GCA_958299785.1. NCBI lineage: Eukaryota > Viridiplantae > Streptophyta > Magnoliopsida > Fabales > Fabaceae > Medicago > Medicago lupulina. The sequence goes on along the minus strand of OY283146.1, from coordinate 36,869,367 downwards.
CGTCAAAGTCGAAAACAAAAACATCAAGAAGAGTGTCCAGAAAGGGGCATTCGCTTACAAAGACTGACACGAGATGCTACCATCATACTTCAAGTGTACACTTCAACAGGGGCAACCCCCCTCCTCCCCTCAGTATACAACATGGAGGTCGCCGAAGTCCCTGTCGATAAGAGTTCTGCTGAAATCCAAGCTTGATTGAACTGAAAAACATGACGGCCTTGTACAACTATATCAAGAGAGGTTAAAACAAACTTCCAACAAGAAAGTTCGTCCCAGTGGATTTCAAGAAACCTCGTGCTAAAAAAGGACACCATCTTTCCAACCAGACTCTAGGGGCAGGTGGATGCCTAACTATGAAGACCCATGTGTGGTGACTCCTGTGACCACAAATGTTGACAAACCCGCATGCCGGTGCAGTCAAAAAATACTTTGTCAAAAAAATAAAAAATAAAAAATAAAAAAAATCAAAAATCAAAAAATCAAAAAAGCTCGATGAGTCGTGAACCTGAAAAGGCGACTTAGGAAAAAATGAGCGTCTCGGTGGACTGAAAACCCAAAAGGGCGGTCCAGGCAAAAATTAGAGACATGAGCAAAAAATAAGTATCCTGATAGGTCGAAAACCCGGAAGGGCGATCTATGCAAAAGTTAAGGATCAAAAGACAAAGTAGCTGCATCCGGTCAAGCACAGTTAACTTGGGGCATCCAGTCATCAGAAGACCTCTAATTCGAAGCATCCGCAAATCAAAGACCCGGAACTGGGGCAATCCAAAGTTGTTAGGGAGAATAGCGGTCACTGCGTTCAACGTACCTGTTATACCCTCATTTTGGACCTAAAAATACTCATTCAAATTTCCTTTCTGTTTCTGATTATTTCAAATTCACTATGTCTATGTTACAGTTTTCTATTGTGCTTCAAACGCATATTGTACTGTTTCTGTCCCTAATTTTCTTGCATCTAAAACCATCCAAAGTGTTTTTCTTTCTTTGCAAGCCATTTAAAAGGGTCTCTAAGACCATTACATATTTTCCTGCATTTTATTCCAATTTTGTGCATAAAATCATACAAAAGGGTATTTTGGTCATTTCCTACAAAGGAACCCATTTTAGTCCCTACATTTGTCCCCGAGTCTTTTCAACTTGTCTGCATGAATCATTAATCAAATTTTATCCAAAAATCATCTTAGTTTCGCATCTTAGTCAGTCTGAGTCGTTTTAGTCCTTAGGGGCATTTTGGTCTTTTCACATCAAATATTTTTTGACAGAGAGGTATTTTAAAATACCTCATTTTGGTAGTTTGTTCGTTTTTAGTCCGTTTTGTCGTTTTTAACTGTTTCACTTTACGTTATTTTCCAATTATATTTTTTACCAATTTTATTTTTTTTATTTTTTATTTTATTTTACAGATTGGTCCATTTTTACTTTTTGCAGATTGGTCCTTTGGTTTTACTTTTTTGCAGATTGGTCCATTTTTACTTTTTTGCAGGATAGTCCTTCAATTTTACAATTTTGCAGAAAGGTCCCTGTAACGCCCTAGTTGCTATTTATTTATTTTTGGTCGATTTTAGTATGTTTTATGTATTTCATATAATTTATGTGATTTATGTGAATATTTGATGTGTTGTTATTATTATATAATTATTTGTGTTATTTGATAAAATAGGAGATATATATTATTTATTTAATTAAAAGGGAATTATTTAGAGTTAATGGAGTTAAGGAGGGGTTAAGGAGAATTAATAGAAAGTTAGTGAGGGAGTAAATAGAAAGAAAAGGGGGTTATGTTTTGGTTGGTAAGGAATAGAAAGAGGCAGACAAAACTTTGTACGTACAGTAAAGAAAACCTAGCTTTTGGGAGAAAGAGAGAAGAACCAAGAGCAAAGGAGGATTAGCCAAGAGGAGAGATTTGATGTAGCTTCTTATTCATCTAATCAGGTAAGGGTGAGCCTAACTTCAATAATCTTAATTGTGAATCATTTGTTCTTGATTGGCATAGGGTTTGAGAGGATTGAGATGGGTTTTATGAACTAGGGTTAAGATGAATTTGTGATGAATTGATGAGGGTTTGATGTTGTAAGGGTGGGTTTACCTTTCAATTGTTAATATATATGTATATGATTTCATGAAAATAGATTGAAAATTGGTGATTGTTGTTCTAGGTTTAAGAATATGAAAAATTGCTCATGTTGTCGAATTATGTTGTTGATGATGTTGCTATGAGTTGTTTCTGATGCTTTGTTGTGTATTGAACCCATAAACATGGTTGTAACTCATTTTGGGTAATCAAGGGATCAAAATTGGGTTTTTGAGGTGAAAATGGTGAAAAAATCGTAACAGCCTGTGCCAGATCGTGCTCCGATTTTGTCAAATCGTGCTCCGATTTTTCCAGAATGAAAATGCAATTTTTGACCCAGAAAATCGTACTCCGATTTTCCAAATCGTACTCCGATTTGACAGCACCCCTGTTTCGCGTTCTTGCGTCTTTTCAACCATTTATGTTCCGAACTGGCTTTTGGTATAAACATTAAAGTTGTAGATAATTGAGTTAGCTTTCTAATGGCTTTGGTTTGACTTGAACATGATTTTTAAAGAATTATTGGTGTGATAAAAATATAGAATGAAGGTGTTTATGATGCATGAATGTAATTGATTAATGTATATGTTGCTATTGTTGTTGATACGATGGATTAATGTATGTTTACATGAAAATATTATATTTTGCTAAACTTGAGTTGCTTTGGATGAGGTTAAGTGATGTTTAAATATGATGTTATGTGATTGTGATAATGTTACGTGTTGCGATGTATATGATTAATGAGATGATGTTCTGCCATGTAACTATTATACCTGCATGTGTCAGTTTTGCATTATGAATGATGTTTTGAGACGGTGTATTAAGTTGTTAAATGACGAGTCCATGCATTTGCATAATTATGAGACGGTGGAGCTTTATGCTCAAAGCGACGGTGGAGCTTTATGCTCAAAGCGACGGTGGAGCTTTATGCTCAAAGCGACGGTGGAGCATTTGCTCAAAGCGACGGTGAAGCATATTAATGCTATAAATATATGGTACCACATGCATGATGTCAAGATGTTAGAGTTGCATTTAGTTGAGTCAAATTGTTGACATGTTATGAGACGATGTTTTGAGACGTTGATGCTTGATATGATGTTGTTATGATGATGCTTATGATGTTGTTATGATGATGCTTATGATGTTGTTATGATGATGCTTATGATGTTGTTATGATGATGCTTATGATGTTGTTATGAAGATGCTTATGATGTTGTTATGATGATGCTTATGATGTTGTTATGATGATGCTTATGATGTTGTTATGAAGATGCTTATGATGTTGTTATGATAATGTTATGATGTGCTATGATGTATATGTATGAGTTGGATTTATGATTGTTAATCTTGACGTTTGATTTATATATTAATATTATTGTTGTGAATCTCACCCCTTCTGCTGGAATTGCCGCCTCGTGGGCAAGTGCAGGTAGCGAAGGATAGATAGGAGTTGGCTCTCGTGTCGTAGGCTCTGATACGTAACGGGATGGGAATTTTTGATGTTTAATTCTTTCATTCCTTTATGTATCATTTTATCTGAAGGACATGTCGTTGGAGATTTTATCTTTATGCAATAAATTGTAGTATGATGAGGCCTTCGTGCCAAGGATGATGACATAGTTGTTGATTGATTTTTAAATAAATATTCCGCTGCAGATTTTTATAAAATGAGGTGTTGAATTAAATAGTTTTTATAATCTATTTAAACTGAATTTTGAAAAGTAGATGTAATACTCCGTTGTACGTTGAACTCTGATGTTTTATATAATATTACGTTGTTTTGGGAAAACGGGGTGTTACAGTCCCTAAGTCCATTTTAGTCCAGAAAGCCACGCGGGCAGCACAGGTCCACATGTCAAGATCTCATTGGTCCAACGACCACATGGCAGCCTATAAAAGGCCACCACTGTACAAGTCAGAAGAAAGGACCATAGAATTGGAGCCACATCACACAAACAGAATCAACACTCTCTCTCCTTGCAGTTACAGATCAAAATCTACAAAATTCACAGAAAATCTCAAGAACCTTCATGAAACCCTAGCTCAATTCAGAACAATTTCAGCATCAATTCAGAACAATTCCGCACAAATTCTTCGAATTCACCATTGAATCCAATTCACCGAGATGAACAGAAGCAAAATGCAAACAAATTCGATGCAATTCCAAATGGTTCTTAGAGATTCAGAGTGAATCTTCATCATTGAACCGTTGCACCTGCAATTCAAACACGAGCACGCCACCGGAGGTAGCGCGCTGCAAGTGCGATCGCAGGATTCGAATCAGAGAAGAAGAAGAAGAAAAGGTGAAGAAGATCGCAGGATTCGAACCGGAGAAGAAAGAAAGAGGCAATACCGGTTTACCTACGAAGTTCGAAGCCAAGAATCAACAGAACAGAGCCAAATCCAAAGGATCTGCGAAGAAACGGTTCGAATCTCTGGTCAAAACTCAGGTAACACATAAACTCTACTCCATCTTGCTGAAAATCATCACAAATTCAGAATGATGTGAATCCATGGAAGATTCAAACTGTTCGGTTCAAAACCCTAACCCTAACACAAAAATAATTTGAAAAAAGCAAAGAAACACTTCAAGATTCACAACGAGTGTGAATCAGAGTGAATCCTTGAGGTTTTACGAAGTTCTAATTCAGAAAAAACGCGAAGAAACCGAACAGTTCGAACTTGTGATTGAAACTCAAGATTCATGTTGATTCAACGGACGAAAGTGATTTCCAGTGACTGATTCATGCTTAGATTAACAACACGAATTGATTAAGCCATGAATGAACGAGTTCTGGGTAGCCTAGGATGAACTAGGTGTCATACCCTCATTTTGGACCTAAAAATACTCGTTCAAATTTCTTTTCTATTCCTAATACTTTTTCAATTTACTGTGTATTACTCTGCAATTTACTACTGTGCTTCAGCTATATACGTTATTAGCTCTGTCTTTAAATTCACTTTACAATTTTTCCTGCATTTTATCTCAATCTTTTGCATAAAATCATACAAAAGGGTATTTTGGTCATTTCTCGCAATGGAGCCCATTTTTCAGTCCCTGCATCTGTCTTTGAGTCTTTTTCAACTTGTCTGTGCAAATTATTTGTTCACTTCTGTTCAAAAACCATTTATGTCTGCATCTGAGTCAGCTTGTGTCAGTTTGAGTCGTTTTTGTCCCCAGGGGCATTTTAGTCTTTTCACATTGTTCAAATTTTGGGCAGAGAGGTATTTTAAAATACCTCATTTTGGTAATTTGTTCATTTTAGTCCGTTTTGTCTGTTTTAATTGTCCCACTTTACGTTGTTTTCAAATTTACATTTTTTACCGATTTTATTTTTTTATTACTTTTGCAAGTAAGTCCAAATTTTACTTTAATTGCAAATATGTCCAATTTCTAAAACAGTCCAATCCCTTTCATTTTTCAAAAGCAGTCCCGATTCTTTTTTAATTGTAGTTCAGTCCTTCAATCTTAAAAATTACAGATTAGTCCTCTTAGTCTTATTTTTTGCAGATTGGTCCTTTAAGCCACGCAAGCCATACAGTCCACGTGGCACATTCCAATTGGCCCACAGTCCACATGTCATCCTATATAAGGCTCTAGGTGTCAGAACTTTCGGAGATCAGAAAATCAGGCGCCACATCAACAACAAACAGAATCCATTTTCTCTCTCTTGGCAGTTACAGATCAAAATCACCAAATTCACAAAAACTCAAGAATTCTCATGAACCCTAGCTTCAATCCAGCACCAATTCAGAACAATTTCGCAAAGAAACTTTGAATTCATCATGGAATTCGACTCACAGAGCTAAGCAGAAGCAAAATCCACACGAAATTCACACAAGTTTCAAGCAAATTCTCAGAGATTCGCGAGAATCTTCATCATCGAATTGCTGAAGCTGCAATTCAACGCGAGCATGCCACCGGAGGTAGCGCGCTGCAAGCGTGATCACAGCTTTAGAACAGAGAAGAAGAAGAAAGAGGAAAAGAAGAAGGATTTCACAGGATCCGGATCAGAAGAAGAAAGAAAGGAACGAAATCAGCTCACCAGAAAAGATTCCGAACCAAGAATCAGAAGAAACGGTTCAAATCTCCAATCAAGAATACAGGTAACACTAAAACTTCATCATACTTCATTGAAGAAATCATTACTGAGTCCAAATCAATGTGAATCCGTAAAGAATTCGAACCGTTCGATCCAAACCCTAACCCTAACCAAAATTTGTTCAGAATCAGAGAAACGTTTCGAAATCCACAAACGAGTGTGAATCGAAGCAAGTTCTCACAGTTTCGTAAAGATTTCAACCAAAAAACACAAAAATCGAACGGATCGAACTTACAGAGATCAAATCCACGAATTCACATTGATCCAGCCGTTTAATCTTCGTTCTTGCGATAGATTCACGTTTAAACCAGTAGTACGAGTGATTTGATGCATGTTTGATGCGTTTCTGGGTAGATTTTGTTAGAACTAGGGTTAGGGTTTGATGAGGAACGGCGGAGAGAAGAAGGAGAAGAGAGAGGAACGGCGAAGAGAAATGAAGGAAACCGGATCCTATGCCTTTTATATACGCGTGTGGATCGGGTCGGTCTTGACCCGGTCTACTTCTCCTGAACCGTAGGCCGTTAGATCTTAATTTTAGGGTATCCGGATCAATCTAACATCCCTGAGGCGTCAAGACTGATCCGGATCCACCAGAGTGTGGGTTTTGGGCTTTTCCTCCGTGGACTTTGGGTTCCTCTTGTTTTTCTTGATTCTGTTACTATGTGCACCCTTATGCTTGCTGATTGAACCCCTATGCATGTTAAACTTCTTGCAAAAAATTCCTAAAAATTGTCATGAGTTTCTTGATACTTGCTTGGCTGTTTGGTGTTAATTTTACATGTTAAAATTGATGAAGTATATGTGCGCCAATTTTTTTGTCCTCTTAATATGTGCATTGTTGTTTCTATGGAAGTTTCTTGCATAATTTCCGTGCTAATTCAATACCATGTGATCTTAATGCTTGGAGCACAATTTTGTGATGCTTTTGCTGTTGATTTGTGGTCATCCCTACTGTTTTTGTGAATTATGACTTCAATTCCTTGTTTGGCAAGTAATATGAATCTTTTTAAGTGTGAAATATACATGAAATGTGTATGTGTTAAGCTTGAATGCATGGCTTGTAATTTCCCTAGGGTTCTTGAAATAATCCCTTGAACATGTGCTGTTTTGGTGGAAATTATAGGTCATGAGATTTAGCTTAAGTTTTAGGGCTAGGTTTTGTGCCTAATTCCATCACTTTGTTAGCATTTGTTTTGCCATTTTGTTTAATACTTCTTGTTATGGTCATTTCTTTTAATATGCATGGTTTACTCCCATTATCATTTTACACTTTATTACTAACCATTTTGTTTCATATCTCACTCATATTGAAAGCATTGCATCATGTTCACCTTGTTCTTTCTTTTAGCCGCTTTATGCAAATTCCTACTAATTCATGTAATATTTTAGGTTTAGTTTACTTTCTTTAAATTCTTGCAAGACCATAGAATGTAAATTAGGACCCAATGTAAAGGACAATAGACACTATGATGATGTACACCGACACAAGCACCGACACGCACACACGTTGTATGTTTACCGCTAGATGTATGTTTAGGAAGCGTGATACTTAGGAAAAAACCCATTCTTTCTTTCTCAAAAAAACTAACACATCACTCAAAGATTTTTGCAATAAAGTGAAGTCAAAACTTCACCCATTTTCCCTTTATTTTCTTAAATAAAACCAAAATGAATCTTAATCTTCAACTTTAACCATCTTTGTAAATGAATTGGAACCACCTCACCTCTTCTCAAATCTTATGCCTTTGAGGCCTCTCATCCTTTTCTTCAAAACTATTTTCAAAACTAAAATTGAACCAACCCACAAAAATATTTTGGAAGAGAACTACATGGAATTTTGATCCCTTAAAAGGGTATGTAGGCAAGAGACCAAAAATCTCTCCAAGTCCAATAAAAACAACACTCAAAATCTTCTTTCTCTCATTCCTAAAATCAATCCTTTTTTACAAATAGCGATAAAAGCAAAGCGTATACATAAGACTAGCAAAATGGTTCCTATAGGATACTATAGTCATTGCGGGTGCCTAACACCTTCCCGTAGTGAAATCAGCCCCGAGCTCAGAATTTCTAAGGTTTTCTCTCGATTTTACCTTTCCCAAAAAAAAAATAGAGACATCAATGATCGAAAGGTTCAAGCCTAATTAATGACTTGACACCCGAAAATCACGATGACACTAGGGTTAGGGTTTAGACTGAGAGGAAGAGAGAACGAAGGGAGAAGACGGAGAAGAAAGAGAAAGAAAAGGAAAAAATGAAGGGATCCGGGCCGGTTCTTTTTTATATAAACGTGCAAACCGGGTCGGTCCAAACCCGATCCATTTTCCCGCGCCCTTGGCCGTTAGATCTAGGTTTAGTGGATCCGGATCAATCCAACGCCTCTGAGGCGTTCAGGAGATCCGGATCCACCAGCGTTTGGGCCGGGTACCCTAGGCTTTTGGTTTCTTTTCAGTTTCTTGAGATTTCCTGCTATGTGCACCCCTGTTCTTGCTGTTTGGACCCCCTGTGCGTTTAATTTCTTCACAAAAATTCCAAAAAAATGCTATGTGTTCTTGATATTTTTTCACTATTTTGTGATATTTTTACATGTTTAAGATTGATGAAAATAATATGTGTTAATTTCTCTTTTGATTTGTATAGTTTGTGTGTTTTCGTGTGAATTTTCTTGTATGATTTTTGATCCGAAATTTGTCATGTGATGTTGATGTTTGGCATTTAATTTTATGATGAATTTACCTCTGATTTTGTGCTAATTTATCCAATTGCGTTAGTTGATCTTTGTTTACAATTTTTGCAATATGTTCAAATGTGTTAGTTGATTTTTTTTGTTTACAATTTTTGCAATATGTTCAATTGTGTTAGTTGATTTTTGTTTACAATCTTTTGCAATACATTCAATTGTGTTAGTTGATTTTTTCCTTCTTTTGTCTAAAGTTTTGGCACTATTTTCGATTCTTGTTAAAGTTTGATCTTTGTTTACACTCTTGCAATATTTTCAATCTTGTTAGTTTAATTGATTAGCTTTTGCCTTACAAGTTGGTATGCTAGTTTCTAACTTTGCAAAGATTATTCTTTTTTTTAGTTCCTTGCTTTGTAAATAATGTTAGTTTGCATGCATTTTTCTTTCCATTCTTTCATACCCTATCATTATCCTTCTTTGCTTAATATTTTACTACCATTTCATATTGCTTCACTAACCATTTTATGTTTCATGCATATTGAAAGCTCCATTTCATCTCCATTCTCTAAGTTTAGATTCCATTCAATTTCTCAATATTTAGGTAGTTTCTCTATTTTAATTTCTTGCAAGACCATATAATGTAAACTAGGGCCAATGTAAAGGACAATGGACACTATAATGATGTACACCGACACACGCACCGACACGCACACACGTTGTATGATTTAACGCTAGGTGTATGCTTAGGAAGCGCGAAACTTAGAAAAATCATTTTTTCAAAAGTGTTAACAATTCTATCACTTGAAAACCTTTTTTAATAAACCTTGGAGTCAAAACTCCATTGTATTTTCTTTCCTTTTCTTAATCAAACCCAAATGAAAATAATCCATGCTTAGACTTTTTTGTAAATAATTGACCAACCTCACCGCTTTATTTTCTCAAGCCTTTACGGCCTCTTTCTCTTCTTCAAAACTTTTTTTTCAAAAAACTAAAATGAATCAAAACTCACAAAGCTTTTCGAGAGAGAACTACATGGAGTTTGATCCCTTAAAAGGGTATGTAGGCAAGAGACCAAAATCTCTCCAAGTCCAATAAAAAATAAATCCAAACACTTCTTCTCCCCATTCTTAAAAACAAAACCTTCTCAAAAATAGCATTTAAAATAAAGCGTAACAGATAAATCTAGAAAAACGGCTCCTATAGAGTACTATAGTCGTTGCGGGTGCCTAACACCTTCCCGTAGCGAAAATTGCCCCGAACTTAGAATTTCTAAGAGTTTTCTCAATTTTACCCTTCCCCGAAAAAATAGAGACATCAATGATTGAAAGGTTCAAGCCTAATTAATGACTTGACACCCGAAAATCGCGATGACAGTACCCTTCCCATATATTTACCATTTTCCAAATTTTTCAAAATCTGTGGAGCCGTGCCATTGGCGGGCCACCACTCATTTCATCAAATTTGAGCTTGTGCCCATTTATTTGGAACTCTCACTTATTCTATTTGAAAAATTTCTTCATTTCTTGATGGCAATACTTGAAACAATTTTTTTCAAAAATACAAAACTTTTTACATCTTTTGAAAAGTGTGAACGACAAACACACCCTCTTTGAACTCATGAGTAGACGAAACATACATCAGCATCTGCCTCGAGAACGGTTACATTCCGGAAGAGAAACATGTCTAAGTGTTATGGAGAAGGCCTCTGCTTTAAACAAATGCAGCCATAATCCAAAAGTACAAAAAAGAGCTCGCTAAGCCGAAAACTTGAAAAGGCGGCTTAGGCAATAGAGAGCGTCCCGGTGGACTGAAAACCCGAAAGGGCGGTCCAGGCAAAAATTAGGGGCACAAAAAAGGAATACATTCCCGGTGGACTTAAAACCCGAAAGGGCGGTCCAGACAAAAATTAGGGATTTTCAAAACAAACAAAAACAAAAACAAAAGATGACTGTTGAAGCATGCCGAGGGAAAAACACTCTGCTCCCATTTACAAATGGCGACTTCTGCCAGACCTTCGATCGACAATGAGCTGGCTTCCCAAGGGGCATCGGCTGCCACCGTGTGCCAGGTTTCATACCACTAATAGCCCGATTTATTCACAATAACATCAAAGGAAGTTTGCCGAGTGTTTGTACTGCGCTGTCAGTCCGCCTCCAATCTTACATGTCCTGTCTTGTTCCATCGAGCCACCTTTCATATGCAGTTTATACGGTCGTTCAAGTCACATTCATACATTCATACATTCATGCATCCACACATCAATACTTTCATATATTCACACCTTTAAGCGTACACAACGCACACATACACACGCAATATCAATTCACACATGATTGCATCAGTCGCCCAGAGTCTTGTTTGGTCATATCTCATCAATTCAGCCATCAATTCTTCCAAGTGGCAAGTCCTACATAACGGACAGCTTGAGGTTTATTTTCGTCTTTCTTCCAAGTGGCAAGTCCTACATAACAGACAACTTGAGGTTTATTTTCGTCTTTCTTCCAAGCGGCAAGTCCTACATAACGGACAGCTTGAGATTTATTTTTGTCTTTCTTCCAAGTGGCAAGTCCTACATAACGGACAGCTTGAGATTTATTTTTGTCTTTCTTCCAAGTGGCAAGTCCTACATAACGGACAACTAGAGGTTTATTTTTTTTGTCTTTCTTCCAAGTGGTCAGTCCTAAACAATGGACGTTCTGAGTGTACCCTCTTATGATCAGTCCCAAACAACGGACTACTTGTGTTTACCTGTCATTCTCTCAAGTATCGTCCCCAGTCTGTCTGGTCAAAATGTGTCTCTCCATTCCAAACCAATACAATAATACACCACCATTTTCCCCTGTGAAACTACAGTATCCCCTAGCAGGGTCGGATCCCTTTCTCAATGAATACAGGTATCCTGTTGTGGTTTCTCGTCCCAGTCAAAGTGTCTTCGTTGTCCTGCATTCATAATTGCATCACAAACATTCATAGCATCTTAGGTCAAAAATGGTGTACATTATATTTAAGTCTCTTCGACCAGTCGAATCAAAGATTTCATCTTCAAGTCTCCGGACGAAGAAACTTAAATTAGGGCATCTGTCATACCCCAATTTTTGACCTACGACACCACTTACACGCGTCGTCTAACCCGGAGTAATCTCTGACTTCTCGAACGAAATTTTGGCAGAGAGGTATTTTAAAATACCTCATTTTTTGTTCCGAGTTGGGCCCTCTTGTCTCATTTTTTTTATTATTATTAATATTTTCTATTTCCATCTTTTATTTTAATTTAATTAATTATATTTTTTAATTCTTAATTTTATTTTAGTCATTATTTTGGTTTTATAGATAAGTCTGGTTTTTTCCTTTCCCTTTTTATATTTTGTTATTTTTATTCCTTCTTTATGTCATTATCATTATCTCTTTTTTTCATTTATTCAATAAAAAACCCAAAAATAGGTCCAGGTTCGAGAAATAACGGTAACGGTCTCCCATCTAAATTCACATATCCCGTACGCGTTTTTGTTCATTTTTCCATCCCAATCCAAAATTCCAGGCACAATCCTTCTCCCCAAGCCAAGAGAATTCAATTACTTTTAAAAACCCTAATCCAGCACTATAAAACACTGGCAGCACACAAGAAAAAGGGAGGAGGATCGCATAACACAAACGCAAAACCCAAAATCCCCAAACGTGCATGAACCTGCAAAAAAAACATATCACGACGCCGGATTCACACAACAGCAACGGATTCACAGCCGTACACATACACACCACCGAACCAACACACATACGGCCAAATCCGAACCGGTTCCATCCTTTTAAAGAGGTAACAACTTTCTTTTTTACTTTTTAGATCTAGGCTTTTAGAATACTCTTCTATGAATTTTAAGTAGAAAATTGGAGAGAGGGTAAGGTTTAGGACCGGAAAGCACAAAAAAATAAAAAAAAATATAAGTTTCAGGGTTCCGGCCGGTGGCGCCGTCGCCCTTGGCCGGCCAACTGCCGGAACCTCGTCGGGGAAGAAGGCCTTCCGGCCGTGTCTTACAGAGAGAGAGTGAGAGGGTTTTAGAGAGAGGGAGAGAGAAAAGAGAGAAGTGAATGAGGGAAATGAGAATAAAAGGGTCATATACCCTTATATATGCCAACCCACTGAACCGCTCCAGGTACCATGAACCGGTTCGGATTCCTTGCACCAAGCCCCGTTGCATGTTTTCAATTCCTACACCCCAAGGCTTGCTACCTGCACCCCCTACATGCATCTTTATTTTTTTTTATTTATTTCTATATTTTTTATATATTATTTTCCATGCATTTCATTACCTTTGAATATTATTTTGCAACATCTCATTTATTTCATGTCGCATTTTTTAGCATTTGTAATTACAATAGCTTACTTTGTGGCATAGCCTTTAGTTTGTACATCAGGTTTGAATGTAAATAACTCATGCATATTTTATCTTTAGAATTTCACATTTCAATTTAGTTGGTATTGCATGGCACATAATTTAGAATGTAAAATAAGCCTTAATGTAATTTATTTATTTTTATCGCAGACCATAGAATGTATTAATAGGTTTTTTGTAATAGTTTAGGTGCATGTGCGTGTGCGTGTGCGTGTGCGTGTGCCTTTTATTTTGTTCTCTAGCCTAGGGTAAAGGTTTTTGTGGTGATCCAACGTCACCATAAAATACCTACGCTTTATTTTCTCGCCCCGTTAGCTTTTATTTTAGTTTAGTCAAAAAAACAAAAACAACAAAAACATTCAAATAGTAAAAATCAAAATATTTTCATAAACAAACCTTGGTTCAAAAATCAAGTGATCCTTTTTCCATTTTATTTTCTTAATCAAATTCAATCAACTTTAATGTTACTTTGAGTTTCTTTTTCTTCAATATAAAAAAGACAAACCAATTTTTACTTTTGCCACTTTGGCCTTTTCATTTTAAAACCTTTAATCAAACTAATAAAAAATACAAGACAAATCAAACGGTAATTTTTACCCCGAACTACGAGGTTCTGATCCCTCACGGGTACGTAGGCAAAGGACCTAGTCCTTTTGAATCAATAAAATGTAGATAATTAGGTCTTTCTTTCTTTAATCATTTAAAATTCTTTTTTTCAAAACAAGCATGTTTATAACACAAAAAGTAAAATAAAGTCGAAAGGTTCTCGTAGAGTACTACGAACATAAAGGGTGCTAATACCTTCCCTTTATGTAACCAACCCCCGGACCCCACCTAATCTAAATAATCTTTTTAATCAAAGTCGTGAAATAATTAGTGAGTCAAAAGCTAATCAAATAGCCTTGATCTCCGAAAAATGGCGCGACAATCGTATATGCATTATGTGAAATATATGTGAAGTATATGTGATGTTTGAGATGATGTTTGCATTGATATTGTTATATCCTGTGTGTTTTGATTGTTGCCATGTTGTTGTTTACATTAAATAAAGCTGCATGTGTCGGTCTATGATGTGAGATGTTGTTCCAAATTGTTGGAGTCATATAAGACGTGTCATGATGTCTAAGTTGTAAGAAATTGAGTCCATGTATACTCATTTAAAGACTTTCGGTTACTATTTCAAAAGTAATTGGCAAGACTTTATTTTTCAGCACATTCGTCGGTTACTATTTCAAAAGTAATCGGCAAGATTTTTATTTTCTGCATATTTGTCGGTAACTATTTTAGAAGTAATCGACAAGATTTTTATTTTCAACATATTCGTCGGTTACTAATTCAAAAGTAATCGGCAAGACTTTATTTTCAGCACATTCGTCGGTTACTATTTCAAAAGTAATCGGCAAGATTTTTATTTACAGCATATTCATCGGTTACTATTTCAAAAGTAATCGGCAAGACATTATTTTCAGCACATTCGTCGGTTACTATTTCAAAAGTAATCGGCAAGATTTTTATTTTCAGCATATTCGTCGGTTACTATTTCAAAAGTAAGCGGCAAGATTTTTATTTTCAGCATATTTTTCGGTTACTATTTTAAAAGTAATCGGCAAGACTTTATTTTCAGCACATTCGTCGGTTACTAATTCAAAAGTAATCGGCAAGATTTTTATTTTCAGCATATTCATCGGTTACTATTTCAAAAGTAATCGACAAGATTTTTATTTTCAGCATATTCGTCGATTACTATTTCAAAGGTAATCGGCATGATTTATTTTGAGCACAATCGTCGGTTACTATTTCAAAAGTAATCGGCAAGATTTTTATTTTCAGCATATTTGTCGGTTACTATTTTAAAAGTAATCTGCAAGACTTTATTTTCAGCACATTCGTCGGTTACTATTTCAAAAGTAATCGGCAAGATTTTTATTTTCAGCATATTTGTCGGTTACTATTTTAAAAGTAATCGGCAAGACTTTATTTTCAGCACATTCGTCGGTTACTATTTCAAAAGTAATCGGCAAGACTTTATTTTCAGCACATTCGTCGGTTACTAATTCAAAAGTAATCGGCAAGATTTTTATTTTCAGCATATTCATCGGTTACTATTTCAAAAGTAATCGACAAGATTTTTATTTTCAGCATATTCGTCGGTTACTATTTCAAAGGTAATCGGCATGATTTATTTTGAGCACAATCGTCGGTTACTATTTCAAAAGTAATCGGCAAGATTTTTATTTTCAGCATATTTGTTGGTTACTATTTTAAAAGTAATCTGCAAGACTTTATTTTCAGCACATTCGTCGGTTACTATTTCAAAAGTAATCGGCAAGACTTTATTTTCAACACATTCGTCGGTTACTATTTCAAGAGTAATCGGCAAGATTTTTATTTTCAGCATATTCGTCGGTTACTATTTCAAAAGTAATCGGCAAGATTTTTATTTTCTGCATATTTGTCGGTAACTATTTTAGAAGTAATCGACAAGATTTTTATTTTCAACATATTCGTCGGTTACTAATTCAAAAGTAATCGGCAAGACTTTATTTTCAGCACATTCGTCGGTTACTATTTCAAAAGTAATCGGCAAGATTTTTATTTACAGCATATTCATCGGTTACTATTTCAAAAGTAATCGGCAAGACATTATTTTCAGCACATTCGTCGGTTACTATTTCAAAAGTAATCGGCAAGATTTTTATTTTCAGCATATTCGTCGGTTACTATTTCAAAAGTAAGCGGCAAGATTTTTATTTTCAGCATATTTTTCGGTTACTATTTTAAAAGTAATCGGCAAGACTTTATTTTCAGCACATTCGTCGGTTACTAATTCAAAAGTAATCGGCAAGATTTTTATTTTCAGCATATTCATCGGTTACTATTTCAAAAGTAATCGACTAGATTTTTATTTTCAGCATATTCGTCGGTTACTATTTCAAAGGTAATCGGCATGATTTATTTTGAGCACAATCGTCGGTTACTATTTCAAAAGTAATCGGCAAGATTTTTATTTTCAGCATATTTGTCGGTTACTATTTCAAAAGTAAGCGGCAAGATTTTTATTTTCAGCATATTTTTCGGTTACTATTTTAAAAGTAATCGGCAAGACTTTATTTTCAGCACATTCGTCGGTTACTATTTCAAAAGTAATCGGCAAGATTTTTATTTTCAGCATATTCGTCGGTTACTATTTCAAAAGTAAGCGGCAAGATTTTTATTTTCAGCATATTTTTCGGTTACTATTTTAAAAGTAATCGGCAAGACTTTATTTTCAGCACATTCGTCGGTTACTAATTCAAAAGTAATCGGCAAGATTTTTATTTTCAGCATATTCATCGGTTACTATTTCAAAAGTAATCGACAAGATTTTTATTTTCAGCATATTCGTCGGTTACTATTTCAAAGGTAATCGGCATGATTTATTTTGAGCACAATCGTCGGTTACTATTTCAAAAGTAATCGGCAAGATTTTTATTTTCAGCATATTTGTCGGTTACTATTTTAAAAGTAATCTGCAAGACTTTATTTTCAGCACATTCGTCGGTTACTATTTCAAAAGTAATCGGCAAGATTTTTATTTTCAGCATATTTGTCGGTTACTATTTTAAAAGTAATCGGCAAGACTTTATTTTCAGCACATTCGTCAGTTACTATTTCAAAAGTAATCGGCAAGACTTTATTTTCAGCACATTCGTCGGTTACTAATTCAAAAGTAATCGGCAAGATTTTTATTTTCAGCATATTCATCGGTTACTATTTCAAAAGTAATCGACAAGATTTTTATTTTCAGCATATTCGTCGGTTACTATTTCAAAGGTAATCGGCATGATTTATTTTGAGCACAATCGTCGGTTACTATTTCAAAAGTAATCGGCAAGATTTTTATTTTCAGCATATTTGTTGGTTACTATTTTAAAAGTAATCTGCAAGACTTTATTTTCAGCACATTCGTCGGTTACTATTTCAAAAGTAATCGGCAAGACTTTATTTTCAACACATTCGTCGGTTACTATTTCAAGAGTAATCGGCAAGATTTTTATTTTCAGCATATTCGTCGGTTACTATTTCAAAAGTAATCGGCAAGATTTTTATTTTCTGCATATTTGTCGGTAACTATTTTAGAAGTAATCGACAAGATTTTTATTTTCAACATATTCGTCGGTTACTAATTCAAAAGTAATCGGCAAGACTTTATTTTCAGCACATTCGTCGGTTACTATTTCAAAAGTAATCGGCAAGATTTTTATTTACAGCATATTCATCGGTTACTATTTCAAAAGTAATCGGCAAGACATTATTTTCAGCACATTCGTCGGTTACTATTTCAAAAGTAATCGGCAAGATTTTTATTTTCAGCATATTCGTCGGTTACTATTTCAAAAGTAAGCGGCAAGATTTTTATTTTCAGCATATTTTTCGGTTACTATTTTAAAAGTAATCGGCAAGACTTTATTTTCAGCACATTCGTCGGTTACTAATTCAAAAGTAATCGGCAAGATTTTTATTTTCAGCATATTCATCGGTTACTATTTCAAAAGTAATCGACTAGATTTTTATTTTCAGCATATTCGTCGGTTACTATTTCAAAGGTAATCGGCATGATTTATTTTGAGCACAATCGTCGGTTACTATTTCAAAAGTAATCGGCAAGATTTTTATTTTCAGCATATTTGTCGGTTACTATTTTAAAAGTAATCTGCAAGACTTTATTTTCAGCACATTCGTCGGTTACTATTTCAAAAGTAATCGGCAAGATTTTTATTTTCAGCATATTTGTCGGTTACTATTTTAAAAGTAATCGGCAAGACTTTATTTTCAGCACATTCGTCGGTTACTATTTCAAAAGTAATCGGCAAGACTTTATTTTCAGCACATTCGTCGGTTACTAATTCAAAAGTAATCGGCAAGATTTTTATTTTCAGCATATTCATCGGTTACTATTTCAAAAGTAATCGACAAGATTTTTATTTTCAGCATATTCGTCGGTTACTATTTCAAAGGTAATCGGCATGATTTATTTTGAGCACAATCGTCGGTTACTATTTCAAAAGTAATCGGCAAGATTTTTATTTTCAGCATATTTGTTGGTTACTATTTTAAAAGTAATCTGCAAGACTTTATTTTCAGCACATTCGTCGGTTACTATTTCAAAAGTAATCGGCAAGACTTTATTTTCAACACATTCGTCGGTTACTATTTCAAGAGTAATCGGCAAGATTTTTATTTTCAGCATATTCGTCGGTTACTATTTCAAAAGTAATCGGCAAGATTTTTATTTTCTGCATATTTGTCGGTAACTATTTTAGAAGTAATCGACAAGATTTTTATTTTCAACATATTCGTCGGTTACTAATTCAAAAGTAATCGGCAAGACTTTATTTTCAGCACATTCGTCGGTTACTATTTCAAAAGTAATCGGCAAGATTTTTATTTACAGCATATTCATCGGTTACTATTTCAAAAGTAATCGGCAAGACATTATTTTCAGCACATTCGTCGGTTACTATTTCAAAAGTAATCGGCAAGATTTTTATTTTCAGCATATTCGTCGGTTACTATTTCAAAAGTAAGCGGCAAGATTTTTATTTTCAGCATATTTTTCGGTTACTATTTTAAAAGTAATCGGCAAGACTTTATTTTCAGCACATTCGTCGGTTACTAATTCAAAAGTAATCGGCAAGATTTTTATTTTCAGCATATTCATCGGTTACTATTTCAAAAGTAATCGACTAGATTTTTATTTTCAGCATATTCGTCGGTTACTATTTCAAAGGTAATCGGCATGATTTATTTTGAGCACAATCGTCGGTTACTATTTCAAAAGTAATCGGCAAGATTTTTATTTTCAGCATATTTGTCGGTTACTATTTCAAAAGTAAGCGGCAAGATTTTTATTTTCAGCATATTTTTCGGTTACTATTTTAAAAGTAATCGGCAAGACTTTATTTTCAGCACATTCGTCGGTTACTATTTCAAAAGTAATCGGCAAGATTTTTATTTTCAGCATATTCGTCGGTTACTATTTCAAAAGTAAGCGGCAAGATTTTTATTTTCAGCATATTTTTCGGTTACTATTTTAAAAGTAATCGGCAAGACTTTATTTTCAGCACATTCGTCGGTTACTAATTCAAAAGTAATCGGCAAGATTTTTATTTTCAGCATATTCATCGGTTACTATTTCAAAAGTAATCGACAAGATTTTTATTTTCAGCATATTCGTCGGTTACTATTTCAAAGGTAATCGGCATGATTTATTTTGAGCACAATCGTCGGTTACTATTTCAAAAGTAATCGGCAAGATTTTTATTTTCAGCATATTTGTCGGTTACTATTTTAAAAGTAATCTGCAAGACTTTATTTTCAGCACATTCGTCGGTTACTATTTCAAAAGTAATCGGCAAGATTTTTATTTTCAGCATATTTGTCGGTTACTATTTTAAAAGTAATCGGCAAGACTTTATTTTCAGCACATTCGTCAGTTACTATTTCAAAAGTAATCGGCAAGACTTTATTTTCAGCACATTCGTCGGTTACTAATTCAAAAGTAATCGGCAAGATTTTTATTTTCAGCATATTCATCGGTTACTATTTCAAAAGTAATCGACAAGATTTTTATTTTCAGCATATTCGTCGGTTACTATTTCAAAGGTAATCGGCATGATTTATTTTGAGCACAATCGTCGGTTACTATTTCAAAAGTAATCGGCAAGATTTTTATTTTCAGCATATTTGTTGGTTACTATTTTAAAAGTAATCTGCAAGACTTTATTTTCAGCACATTCGTCGGTTACTATTTCAAAAGTAATCGGCAAGACTTTATTTTCAACACATTCGTCGGTTACTATTTCAAGAGTAATCGGCAAGATTTTTATTTTCAGCATATTCGTCGGTTACTATTTCAAAAGTAATCGGCAAGATTTTTATTTTCTGCATATTTGTCGGTAACTATTTTAGAAGTAATCGACAAGATTTTTATTTTCAACATATTCGTCGGTTACTAATTCAAAAGTAATCGGCAAGACTTTATTTTCAGCACATTCGTCGGTTACTATTTCAAAAGTAATCGGCAAGATTTTTATTTACAGCATATTCATCGGTTACTATTTCAAAAGTAATCGGCAAGACATTATTTTCAGCACATTCGTCGGTTACTATTTCAAAAGTAATCGGCAAGATTTTTATTTTCAGCATATTCGTCGGTTACTATTTCAAAAGTAAGCGGCAAGATTTTTATTTTCAGCATATTTTTCGGTTACTATTTTAAAAGTAATCGGCAAGACTTTATTTTCAGCACATTCGTCGGTTACTAATTCAAAAGTAATCGGCAAGATTTTTATTTTCAGCATATTCATCGGTTACTATTTCAAAAGTAATCGACTAGATTTTTATTTTCAGCATATTCGTCGGTTACTATTTCAAAGGTAATCGGCATGATTTATTTTGAGCACAATCGTCGGTTACTATTTCAAAAGTAATCGGCAAGATTTTTATTTTCAGCATATTTGTCGGTTACTATTTTAAAAGTAATCTGCAAGACTTTATTTTCAGCACATTCGTCGGTTACTATTTCAAAAGTAATCGGCAAGATTTTTATTTTCAGCATATTTGTCGGTTACTATTTTAAAAGTAATCGGCAAGACTTTATTTTCAGCACATTCGTCGGTTACTATTTCAAAAGTAATCGGCAAGACTTTATTTTCAGCACATTCGTCGGTTACTAATTCAAAAGTAATCGGCAAGATTTTTATTTTCAGCAAATTCATCGGTTACTATTTCAAAAGTAATCGACAAGATTTTTATTTTCAGCATATTCGTCGGTTACTATTTCAAAGGTAATCGGCATGATTTATTTTGAGCACAATCGTCGGTTACTATTTCAAAAGTAATCGGCAAGATTTTTATTTTCAGCATATTTGTTGGTTACTATTTTAAAAGTAATCTGCAAGACTTTATTTTCAGCACATTCGTCGGTTACTATTTCAAAAGTAATCGGCAAGACTTTATTTTCAGCACATTCGTCGGTTACTATTTCAAGAGTAATCGGCAAGATTTTTATTTACAGCATATTCGTCGGTTACTATTTCAAAAGTAATCAGCAAGACTTTATTTTCAGCACATTCGTCGGTTACTATTTCAAAAGTAATCGGCAAGATTTTTATTTTCAGCATATTCGTCGGTTACTATTTCAAAAGTAAGCGGCAAGAATTTTATTTTCAGCAAATTTGTCGGTTACTATTTCATAAGTAATCGGCAAGACTTTATTTACAGCACATTCGTCGGTTACTATTTCAAAGGTAATCGGCAAGATTTTTATTTTCAGCATATTCGTCGGTTACTATTTCAAAAGTAATCGGCAAGACTTTATTTTCAGTACATTCGTCGGTTACTATTTCAAAAGTAATTGGCAAGACTTTATTTTTCAGCACATTCGTCGGTTACTATTTCAAAAGTACTCGGCAAGATTTTTATTTACAGCATATTCGTCGGTTACTATTTCAAAAGTAATTGGCAAGACTTTATTTTTCAGCACATTCGTCGGTTACTATTTCAAAAGTAATCGGCAAGATTTTTATTTTCTGCATATTTGTCGGTAACTATTTTAGAAGTAATCGACAAGATTTTTATTTTCAACATATTCGTCGGTTACTAATTCAAAAGTAATCGGCAAGACTTTATTTTCAGCACATTCGTCGGTTACTATTTCAAAAGTAATCGGCAAGATTTTTATTTACAGCATATTCGTCGGTTACTATTTCAAAAGTAATCGGCAAGATTTTTATTTTCAGCATATTCGTCGGTTACTATTTCAAAAGTAAGCGGCAAGATTTTTATTTTCAGCATATTTTTCGGTTACTATTTTAAAAGTAATCGGCAAGACTTTATTTTCAGCACATTCGTCGGTTACTAATTCAAAAGTAATCGGCAAGATTTTTATTTTCAGCATATTCATCGGTTACTATTTCAAAAGTAATCGACAAGATTTTTATTTTCAGCATATTCGTCGGTTACTATTTCAAAGGTAATCGGCATGATTTATTTTGAGCACAATCGTCGGTTACTATTTCAAAAGTAATCGGCAAGATTTTTATTTTCAGCATATTTGTCGGTTACTATTTTAAAAGTAATCTGCAAGACTTTATTTTCAGCACATTCGTCGGTTACTATTTCAAAAGTAATCGGCAAGATTTTTATTTTCAGCATATTTGTCGGTTACTATTTTAAAAGTAATCGGCAAGACTTTATTTTCAGCACATTCGTCGGTTACTATTTCAAAAGTAATCGGCAAGACTTTATTTTCAGCACATTCGTCGGTTACTAATTCAAAAGTAATCGGCAAGATTTTTATTTTCAGCATATTCATCGGTTACTATTTCAAAAGTAATCGACAAGATTTTTATTTTCAGCATATTCGTCGGTTACTATTTCAAAGGTAATCGGCATGATTTATTTTGAGCACAATCGTCGGTTACTATTTCAAAAGTAATCGGCAAGATTTTTATTTTCAGCATATTTGTCGGTTACTATTTTAAAAGTAATCTGCAAGACTTTATTTTCAGCACATTCGTCGGTTACTATTTCAAAAGTAATCGGCAAGATTTTTATTTTCAGCATATTTGTCGGTTACTATTTTAAAAGTAATCGGCAAGACTTTATTTTCAGCACATTCGTCGGTTACTATTTCAAAAGTAATCGGCAAGACTTTATTTTCAGCACATTCGTCGGTTACTAATTCAAAAGTAATCGGCAAGATTTTTATTTTCAGCATATTCATCGGTTACTATTTCAAAAGTAATCGACAAGATTTTTATTTTCAGCATATTCGTCGGTTACTATTTCAAAGGTAATCGGCATGATTTATTTTGAGCACAATCGTCGGTTACTATTTCAAAAGTAATCGGCAAGATTTTTATTTTCAGCATATTTGTCGGTTACTATTTCAAAAGTAAGCGGCAAGATTTTTATTTTCAGCATATTTTTCGGTTACTATTTTAAAAGTAATCGGCAAGACTTTATTTTCAGCACATTCGTCGGTTACTATTTCAAAAGTAATCGGCAAGATTTTTATTTTCAGCATATTCGTCGGTTACTATTTCAAAAGTAAGCGGCAAGATTTTTATTTTCAGCATATTTTTCGGTTACTATTTTAAAAGTAATCGGCAAGACTTTATTTTCAGCACATTCGTCGGTTACTAATTCAAAAGTAATCGGCAAGATTTTTATTTTCAGCATATTCATCGGTTACTATTTCAAAAGTAATCGACTAGATTTTTATTTTCAGCATATTCGTCGGTTACTATTTCAAAGGTAATCGGCATGATTTATTTTGAGCACAATCGTCGGTTACTATTTCAAAAGTAATCGGCAAGATTTTTATTTTCTGCATATTTGTCGGTAACTATTTTAGAAGTAATCGACAAGATTTTTATTTTCAACATATTCGTCGGTTACTAATTCAAAAGTAATCGGCAAGACTTTATTTTCAGCACATTCGTCGGTTACTATTTCAAAAGTAATCGGCAAGATTTTTATTTACAGCATATTCGTCGGTTACTATTTCAAAAGTAATCGGCAAGATTTTTATTTTCAGCATATTCGTCGGTTACTATTTCAAAAGTAAGCGGCAAGATTTTTATTTTCAGCATATTTTTCGGTTACTATTTTAAAAGTAATCGGCAAGACTTTATTTTCAGCACATTCGTCGGTTACTAATTCAAAAGTAATCGGCAAGATTTTTATTTTCAGCATATTCATCGGTTACTATTTCAAAAGTAATCGACAAGATTTTTATTTTCAGCATATTCGTCGGTTACTATTTCAAAGGTAATCGGCATGATTTATTTTGAGCACAATCGTCGGTTACTATTTCAAAAGTAATCGGCAAGATTTTTATTTTCAGCATATTTGTCGGTTACTATTTTAAAAGTAATCTGCAAGACTTTATTTTCAGCACATTCGTCGGTTACTATTTCAAAAGTAATCGGCAAGATTTTTATTTTCAGCATATTTGTCGGTTACTATTTTAAAAGTAATCGGCAAGACTTTATTTTCAGCACATTCGTCGGTTACTATTTCAAAAGTAATCGGCAAGACTTTATTTTCAGCACATTCGTCGGTTACTAATTCAAAAGTAATCGGCAAGATTTTTATTTTCAGCATATTCATCGGTTACTATTTCAAAAGTAATCGACAAGATTTTTATTTTCAGCATATTCGTCGGTTACTATTTCAAAGGTAATCGGCATGATTTATTTTGAGCACAATCGTCGGTTACTATTTCAAAAGTAATCGGCAAGATTTTTATTTTCAGCATATTTGTCGGTTACTATTTTAAAAGTAATCTGCAAGACTTTATTTTCAGCACATTCGTCGGTTACTATTTCAAAAGTAATCGGCAAGATTTTTATTTTCAGCATATTTGTCGGTTACTATTTTAAAAGTAATCGGCAAGACTTTATTTTCAGCACATTCGTCGGTTACTATTTCAAAAGTAATCGGCAAGACTTTATTTTCAGCACATTCGTCGGTTACTAATTCAAAAGTAATCGGCAAGATTTTTATTTTCAGCATATTCATCGGTTACTATTTCAAAAGTAATCGACAAGATTTTTATTTTCAGCATATTCGTCGGTTACTATTTCAAAGGTAATCGGCATGATTTATTTTGAGCACAATCGTCGGTTACTATTTCAAAAGTAATCGGCAAGATTTTTATTTTCAGCATATTTGTCGGTTACTATTTCAAAAGTAAGCGGCAAGATTTTTATTTTCAGCATATTTTTCGGTTACTATTTTAAAAGTAATCGGCAAGACTTTATTTTCAGCACATTCGTCGGTTACTATTTCAAAAGTAATCGGCAAGATTTTTATTTTCAGCATATTCGTCGGTTACTATTTCAAAAGTAAGCGGCAAGATTTTTATTTTCAGCATATTTTTCGGTTACTATTTTAAAAGTAATCGGCAAGACTTTATTTTCAGCACATTCGTCGGTTACTAATTCAAAAGTAATCGGCAAGATTTTTATTTTCAGCATATTCATCGGTTACTATTTCAAAAGTAATCGACTAGATTTTTATTTTCAGCATATTCGTCGGTTACTATTTCAAAGGTAATCGGCATGATTTATTTTGAGCACAATCGTCGGTTACTATTTCAAAAGTAATCGGCAAGATTTTTATTTTCAGCATATTTGTCGGTTACTATTTTAAAAGTAATCTGCAAGACTTTATTTTCAGCACATTCGTCGGTTACTATTTCAAAAGTAATCGGCAAGATTTTTATTTTCAGCATATTTGTCGGTTACTATTTTAAAAGTAATCGGCAAGACTTTATTTTCAGCACATTCGTCGGTTACTATTTCAAAAGTAATCGGCAAGACTTTATTTTCAGCACATTCGTCGGTTACTAATTCAAAAGTAATCGGCAAGATTTTTATTTTCAGCATATTCATCGGTTACTATTTCAAAAGTAATCGACAAGATTTTTATTTTCAGCATATTCGTCGGTTACTATTTCAAAGGTAATCGGCATGATTTATTTTGAGCACAATCGTCGGTTACTATTTCAAAAGTAATCGGCAAGATT
Source organism: Medicago lupulina (assembly GCA_958299785.1). NCBI lineage: Eukaryota > Viridiplantae > Streptophyta > Magnoliopsida > Fabales > Fabaceae > Medicago > Medicago lupulina. The sequence goes on along the minus strand of OY283146.1, from coordinate 36,843,548 downwards.
TTTATTTTCAGCATATTTGTTGGTTACTATTTTAAAAGTAATCTGCAAGACTTTATTTTCAGCACATTCGTCGGTTACTATTTCAAAAGTAATCGGCAAGACTTTATTTTCAGCACATTCGTCGGTTACTATTTCAAGAGTAATCGGCAAGATTTTTATTTACAGCATATTCGTCGGTTACTATTTCAAAAGTAATCAGCAAGACTTTATTTTCAGCACATTCGTCGGTTACTATTTCAAAAGTAATCGGCAAGATTTTTATTTTCAGCATATTCGTCGGTTACTATTTCAAAAGTAAGCGGCAAGAATTTTATTTTCAGCAAATTTGTCGGTTACTATTTCATAAGTAATCGGCAAGACTTTATTTACAGCACATTCGTCGGTTACTATTTCAAAGGTAATCGGCAAGATTTTTATTTTCAGCATATTCGTCGGTTACTATTTCAAAAGTAATCGGCAAAACTTTATTTTCAGTACATTCGTCGGTTACTATTTCAAAAGTAATTGGCAAGACTTTATTTTTCAGCACATTCGTCGGTTACTATTTCAAAAGTACTCGGCAAGATTTTTATTTACAGCATATTCGTCGGTTACTATTTCAAAAGTAATTGGCAAGACTTTATTTTTCAGCACATTCGTCGGTTACTATTTCAAAAGTAATCGGCAAGATTTTTATTTACAGCATATTCGTCGGTTACTATTTCAAAAGTAATCGGCAAGATTTTTATTTTCAGCATATTCGTCGGTTACTATTTCAAAAGTAAGCGGCAAGATTTTTATTTTCAGCATATTTTTCGGTTACTATTTTAAAAGTAATCGGCAAGACTTTATTTTCAGCACATTCGTCGGTTACTAATTCAAAAGTAATCGGCAAGATTTTTATTTTCAGCATATTCATCGGTTACTATTTCAAAAGTAATCGACAAGATTTTTATTTTCAGCATATTCGTCGGTTACTATTTCAAAGGTAATCGGCATGATTTATTTTGAGCACAATCGTCGGTTACTATTTCAAAAGTAATCGGCAAGATTTTTATTTTCAGCATATTTGTCGGTTACTATTTTAAAAGTAATCTGCAAGACTTTATTTTCAGCACATTCGTCGGTTACTATTTCAAAAGTAATCGGCAAGATTTTTATTTTCAGCATATTTGTCGGTTACTATTTTAAAAGTAATCGGCAAGACTTTATTTTCAGCACATTCGTCGGTTACTATTTCAAAAGTAATCGGCAAGACTTTATTTTCAGCACATTCGTCGGTTACTAATTCAAAAGTAATCGGCAAGATTTTTATTTTCAGCATATTCATCGGTTACTATTTCAAAAGTAATCGACAAGATTTTTATTTTCAGCATATTCGTCGGTTACTATTTCAAAGGTAATCGGCATGATTTATTTTGAGCACAATCGTCGGTTACTATTTCAAAAGTAATCGGCAAGATTTTTATTTTCAGCATATTTGTCGGTTACTATTTTAAAAGTAATCTGCAAGACTTTATTTTCAGCACATTCGTCGGTTACTATTTCAAAAGTAATCGGCAAGATTTTTATTTTCAGCATATTTGTCGGTTACTATTTTAAAAGTAATCGGCAAGACTTTATTTTCAGCACATTCGTCGGTTACTATTTCAAAAGTAATCGGCAAGACTTTATTTTCAGCACATTCGTCGGTTACTAATTCAAAAGTAATCGGCAAGATTTTTATTTTCAGCATATTCATCGGTTACTATTTCAAAAGTAATCGACAAGATTTTTATTTTCAGCATATTCGTCGGTTACTATTTCAAAGGTAATCGGCATGATTTATTTTGAGCACAATCGTCGGTTACTATTTCAAAAGTAATCGGCAAGATTTTTATTTTCAGCATATTTGTCGGTTACTATTTTAAAAGTAATCTGCAAGACTTTATTTTCAGCACATTCGTCGGTTACTATTTCAAAAGTAATCGGCAAGACTTTATTTTCAGCACATTCGTCGGTTACTATTTCAAGAGTAATCGGCAAGATTTTTATTTACAGCATATTCGTCGGTTACTATTTCAAAAGTAATCAGCAAGACTTTATTTTCAGCACATTCGTCGGTTACTATTTCAAAAGTAATCGGCAAGATTTTTATTTTCAGCATATTCGTCGGTTACTATTTCAAAAGTAAGCGGCAAGAATTTTATTTTCAGCATATTTGTCGGTTACTATTTCATAAGTAATCGGCAAGACTTTATTTACAGCACATTCGTCGGTTACCATTTCAAAGGTAATCGGCAAGATTTTTATTTTCAGCATATTCGTCGGTTACTATTTCAAAAGTAATCGGCAAGACTTTATTTTCAGTACATTCGTCGGTTACTATTTCAAAAGTAATTGGCAAGACTTTATTTTTCAGCACATTCGTCGGTTACTATTTCAAAAGTAATCGGCAAGATTTTTATTTACAGCATATTCGTCGGTTACTATTTCAAAAGTAATCGGCAAGACATTATTTTCAGCACATTCGTCGGTTACTATTTCAAAAGTAATCGGCAAGATTTTTATTTTCAGCATATTCGTCGGTTACTATTTCAAAAGTAAGCGGATAGATTTTTATTTTCAGCATATTTTTCGGTTACTATTTTAAAAGTAATCGGCAAGACTTTATTTTCAGCACATTCGTCGGTTACTATTTCAAAAGTAATCGGCAAGACTTTATTTTCAGCACATTCGTCGGTTACTAATTCAAAAGTAATCGGCAAGATTTTTATTTTCAGCATATTCATCGGTTACTATTTCAAAAGTAATCGACAAGATTTTTATTTTCAGCATATTCGTCGGTTACTATTTCAAAGGTAATCGGCATGATTTATTTTGAGCACAATCGTCGGTTACTATTTCAAAAGTAATCGGCAAGATTTTTATTTTCAGCATATTTGTCGGTTACTATTTTAAAAGTAATCTGCAAGACTTTATTTTCAGCACATTCGTCGGTTACTATTTCAAAAGTAATCGGCAAGACTTTATTTTCAGCACATTCGTCGGTTACTATTTCAAGAGTAATCGGCAAGATTTTTATTTACAGCATATTCGTCGGTTACTATTTCAAAAGTAATCAGCAAGACTTTATTTTCAGCACATTCGTCGGTTACTATTTCAAAAGTAATCGGCAAGATTTTTATTTTCAGCATATTCGTCAGTTACTATTTCAAAAGTAAGCGGCAAGAATTTTATTTTCAGCATATTTGTCGGTTACTATTTCATAAGTAATCGGCAAGACTTTATTTACAGCACATTCGTCGGTTACTATTTCAAAGGTAATCGGCAAGATTTTTATTTTCAGCATATTCGTCGGTTACTATTTCAAAAGTAATCGGCAAGACTTTATTTTCAGTACATTCGTCGGTTACTATTTCAAAAGTAATTGGCAAGACTTTATTTTTCAGCACATTCGTCGGTTACTATTTCAAAAGTAATCGGCAAGATTTTTATTTACAGCATATTCGTCGGTTACGATTTCAAAAGTAATCGGCAAGACATTATTTTCAGCACATTCGTCGGTTACTATTTCAAAAGTAATCGGCAAGATTTTTATTTTCAGCATATTCGTCGGTTACTATTTCAAAAGTAAGCGGCAAGATTTTTATTTTCAGCATATTTTTCGGTTACTATTTTAAAAGTAATCGGCAAGACTTTATTTTCAGCACATTCGTCGGTTACTATTTCAAAAGTAATCGGCAAGACTTTATTTTCAGCACATTCGTCGGTTACTAATTCAAAAGTAATCGGCAAGATTTTTATTTTCAGCATATTCATCGGTTACTATTTCAAAAGTAATCGACAAGATTTTTATTTTCAGCATATTCGTCGGTTACTATTTCAAAGGTAATCGGCATGATTTATTTTGAGCACAATCGTCGGTTACTATTTCAAAAGTAATCGGCAAGATTTTTATTTTCAGCATATTTGTCGGTTACTATTTTAAAAGTAATCTGCAAGACTTTATTTTCAGCACATTCGTCGGTTACTATTTCAAAAGTAATCGGCAAGACTTTATTTTCAGCACATTCGTCGGTTACTATTTCAAGAGTAATCGGCAAGATTTTTATTTACAGCATATTCGTCGGTTACTATTTCAAAAGTAATCAGCAAGACTTTATTTTCAGCACATTCGTCGGTTACTATTTCAAAAGTAATCGGCAAGATTTTTATTTTCAGCATATTCGTCGGTTACTATTTCAAAAGTAAGCGGCAAGAATTTTATTTTCAGCATATTTGTCGGTTACTATTTCATAAGTAATCGGCAAGACTTTATTTACAGCACATTCGTCGGTTACTATTTCAAAGGTAATCGGCAAGATTTTTATTTTCAGCATATTCGTCGGTTACTATTTCAAAAGTAATCGGCAAGACTTTATTTTCAGTACATTCGTCGGTTACTATTTCAAAAGTAATTGGCAAGACTTTATTTTTCAGCACATTCGTCGGTTACTATTTCAAAAGTAATCGGCAAGATTTTTATTTTCAGCATATTTGTCGGTTACTATTTTAAAAGTAATCTGCAAGACTTTATTTTCAGCACATTCGTCGGTTACTATTTCAAAAGTAATCGGCAAGATTTTTATTTTCAGCATATTTGTCGGTTACTATTTTAAAAGTAATCGGCAAGACTTTATTTTCAGCACATTCGTCGGTTACTATTTCAAAAGTAATCGGCAAGACTTTATTTTCAGCACATTCGTCGGTTACTAATTCAAAAGTAATCGGCAAGATTTTTATTTTCAGCATATTCATCGGTTACTATTTCAAAAGTAATCGACAAGATTTTTATTTTCAGCATATTCGTCGGTTACTATTTCAAAGGTAATCGGCATGATTTATTTTGAGCACAATCGTCGGTTACTATTTCAAAAGTAATCGGCAAGATTTTTATTTTCAGCATATTTGTCGGTTACTATTTTAAAAGTAATCTGCAAGACTTTATTTTCAGCACATTCGTCGGTTACTATTTCAAAAGTAATCGGCAAGACTTTATTTTCAGCACATTCGTCGGTTACTATTTCAAGAGTAATCGGCAAGATTTTTATTTACAGCATATTCGTCGGTTACTATTTCAAAAGTAATCAGCAAGACTTTATTTTCAGCACATTCGTCGGTTACTATTTCAAAAGTAATCGGCAAGATTTTTATTTTCAGCATATTCGTCGGTTACTATTTCAAAAGTAAGCGGCAAGAATTTTATTTTCAGCATATTTGTCGGTTACTATTTCATAAGTAATCGGCAAGACTTTATTTACAGCACATTCGTCGGTTACTATTTCAAAGGTAATCGGCAAGATTTTTATTTTCAGCATATTCGTCGGTTACTATTTCAAAAGTAATCGGCAAGACTTTATTTTCAGTACATTCGTCGGTTACTATTTCAAAAGTAATTGGCAAGACTTTATTTTTCAGCACATTCGTCGGTTACTATTTCAAAAGTAATCGGCAAGATTTTTATTTTCAGCATATTTGTCGGTTACTATTTTAAAAGTAATCTGCAAGACTTTATTTTCAGCACATTCGTCGGTTACTATTTCAAAAGTAATCGGCAAGATTTTTATTTTCAGCATATTTGTCGGTTACTATTTTAAAAGTAATCGGCAAGACTTTATTTTCAGCACATTCGTCGGTTACTATTTCAAAAGTAATCGGCAAGACTTTATTTTCAGCACATTCGTCGGTTACTAATTCAAAAGTAATCGGCAAGATTTTTATTTTCAGCATATTCATCGGTTACTATTTCAAAAGTAATCGACAAGATTTTTATTTTCAGCATATTCGTCGGTTACTATTTCAAAGGTAATCGGCATGATTTATTTTGAGCACAATCGTCGGTTACTATTTCAAAAGTAATCGGCAAGATTTTTATTTTCAGCATATTTGTCGGTTACTATTTTAAAAGTAATCTGCAAGACTTTATTTTCAGCACATTCGTCGGTTACTATTTCAAAAGTAATCGGCAAGACTTTATTTTCAGCACATTCGTCGGTTACTATTTCAAGAGTAATCGGCAAGATTTTTATTTACAGCATATTCGTCGGTTACTATTTCAAAAGTAATCAGCAAGACTTTATTTTCAGCACATTCGTCGGTTACTATTTCAAAAGTAATCGGCAAGATTTTTATTTTCAGCATATTCGTCGGTTACTATTTCAAAAGTAAGCGGCAAGAATTTTATTTTCAGCATATTTGCGGTTACTATTTCATAAGTAATCGGCAAGACTTTATTTACAGCACATTCGTCGGTTACTATTTCAAAGGTAATCGGCAAGATTTTTATTTTCAGCATATTCGTCGGTTACTATTTCAAAAGTAATCGGCAAGACTTTATTTTCAGTACATTCGTCGGTTACTATTTCAAAAGTAATTGGCAAGACTTTATTTTTCAGCACATTCGTCGGTTACTATTTCAAAAGTAATCGGCAAGATTTTTATTTTCAGCATATTTGTCGGTTACTATTTTAAAAGTAATCTGCAAGACTTTATTTTCAGCACATTCGTCGGTTACTATTTCAAAAGTAATCGGCAAGATTTTTATTTTCAGCATATTTGTCGGTTACTATTTTAAAAGTAATCGGCAAGACTTTATTTTCAGCACATTCGTCGGTTACTATTTCAAAAGTAATCGGCAAGACTTTATTTTCAGCACATTCGTCGGTTACTAATTCAAAAGTAATCGGCAAGATTTTTATTTTCAGCATATTCATCGGTTACTATTTCAAAAGTAATCGACAAGATTTTTATTTTCAGCATATTCGTCGGTTACTATTTCAAAGGTAATCGGCATGATTTATTTTGAGCACAATCGTCGGTTACTATTTCAAAAGTAATCGGCAAGATTTTTATTTTCAGCATATTTGTCGGTTACTATTTTAAAAGTAATCTGCAAGACTTTATTTTCAGCACATTCGTCGGTTACTATTTCAAAAGTAATCGGCAAGACTTTATTTTCAGCACATTCGTCGGTTACTATTTCAAGAGTAATCGGCAAGATTTTTATTTACAGCATATTCGTCGGTTACTATTTCAAAAGTAATCAGCAAGACTTTATTTTCAGCACATTCGTCGGTTACTATTTCAAAAGTAATCGGCAAGACTTTATTTTCAGCACATTCGTCGGTTACTATTTCAAAAGTAATCGGCAAGATTTTTATTTTCAGCATATTCGTCGGTTACTATTTCAAAAGTAAGCGGCAAGATTTTTATTTTCAGCATATTTTTCGGTTACTATTTTAAAAGTAATCGGCAAGACTTTATTTTCAGCACATTCGTCGGTTACTATTTCAAAAGTAATCGGCAAGACTTTATTTTCAGCACATTCGTCGGTTACTAATTCAAAAGTAATCGGCAAGATTTTTATTTTCAGCATATTCATCGGTTACTATTTCAAAAGTAATCGACAAGATTTTTATTTTCAGCATATTCGTCGGTTACTATTTCAAAGGTAATCGGCATGATTTATTTTGAGCACAATCGTCGGTTACTATTTCAAAAGTAATCGGCAAGATTTTTATTTTCAGCATATTTGTCGGTTACTATTTTAAAAGTAATCTGCAAGACTTTATTTTCAGCACATTCGTCGGTTACTATTTCAAAAGTAATCGGCAAGACTTTATTTTCAGCACATTCGTCGGTTACTATTTCAAGAGTAATCGGCAAGATTTTTATTTACAGCATATTCGTCGGTTACTATTTCAAAAGTAATCAGCAAGACTTTATTTTCAGCACATTCGTCGGTTACTATTTCAAAAGTAATCGGCAAGATTTTTATTTTCAGCATATTCGTCGGTTACTATTTCAAAAGTAAGCGGCAAGAATTTTATTTTCAGCATATTTGTCGGTTACTATTTCATAAGTAATCGGCAAGACTTTATTTACAGCACATTCGTCGGTTACTATTTCAAAGGTAATCGGCAAGATTTTTATTTTCAGCATATTCGTCGGTTACTATTTCAAAAGTAATCGGCAAGACTTTATTTTCAGTACATTCGTCGGTTACTATTTCAAAAGTAATTGGCAAGACTTTATTTTTCAGCACATTCGTCGGTTACTATTTCAAAAGTAATCGGCAAGATTTTTATTTTCAGCATATTTGTCGGTTACTATTTTAAAAGTAATCTGCAAGACTTTATTTTCAGCACATTCGTCGGTTACTATTTCAAAAGTAATCGGCAAGATTTTTATTTTCAGCATATTTGTCGGTTACTATTTTAAAAGTAATCGGCAAGACTTTATTTTCAGCACATTCGTCGGTTACTATTTCAAAAGTAATCGGCAAGACTTTATTTTCAGCACATTCGTCGGTTACTAATTCAAAAGTAATCGGCAAGATTTTTATTTTCAGCATATTCATCGGTTACTATTTCAAAAGTAATCGACAAGATTTTTATTTTCAGCATATTCGTCGGTTACTATTTCAAAGGTAATCGGCATGATTTGTTTTGAGCACAATCGTCGGTTACTATTTCAAAAGTAATCGGCAAGATTTTTATTTTCAGCATATTTGTCGGTTACTATTTTAAAAGTAATCTGCAAGACTTTATTTTCAGCACATTCGTCGGTTACTATTTCAAAAGTAATCGGCAAGACTTTATTTTCAGCACATTCGTCGGTTACTATTTCAAGAGTAATCGGCAAGATTTTTATTTACAGCATATTCGTCGGTTACTATTTCAAAAGTAATCAGCAAGACTTTATTTTCAGCACATTCGTCGGTTACTATTTCAAAAGTAATCGGCAAGATTTTTATTTTCAGCATATTCGTCGGTTACTATTTCAAAAGTAAGCGGCAAGAATTTTATTTTCAGCATATTTGTCGGTTACTATTTCATAAGTAATCGGCAAGACTTTATTTACAGCACATTCGTCGGTTACTATTTCAAAGGTAATCGGCAAGATTTTTATTTTCAGCATATTCGTCGGTTACTATTTCAAAAGTAATCGGCAAGACTTTATTTTCAGTACATTCGTCGGTTACTATTTCAAAAGTAATTGGCAAGACTTTATTTTTCAGCACATTCGTCGGTTACTATTTCAAAAGTAATCGGCAAGATTTTTATTTACAGCATATTCGTCGGTTACTATTTCAAAAGTAATCGGCAAGACATTATTTTCAGCACATTCGTCGGTTACTATTTCAAAAGTAATCGGCAAGATTTTTATTTTCAGCATATTCGTCGGTTACTATTTCAAAAGTAAGCGGCAAGATTTTTATTTTCAGCATATTTTTCGGTTACTATTTTAAAAGTAATCGGCAAGACTTTATTTTCAGCACATTCGTCGGTTACTATTTCAAAAGTAATCGGCAAGACTTTATTTTCAGCACATTCGTCGGTTACTAATTCAAAAGTAATCGGCAAGATTTTTATTTTCAGCATATTCATCGGTTACTATTTCAAAAGTAATCGACAAGATTTTTATTTTCAGCATATTCGTCGGTTACTATTTCAAAGGTAATCGGCATGATTTATTTTGAGCACAATCATCGGTTACTATTTCAAAAGTAATCGGCAAGATTTTTATTTTCAGCATATTTGTCGGTTACTATTTTAAAAGTAATCTGCAAGACTTTATTTTCAGCACATTCGTCGGTTACTATTTCAAAAGTAATCGGCAAGACTTTATTTTCAGCACATTCGTCGGTTACTATTTCAAGAGTAATCGGCAAGATTTTTATTTACAGCATATTCGTCGGTTACTATTTCAAAAGTAATCAGCAAGACTTTATTTTCAGCACATTCGTCGGTTACTATTTCAAAAGTAATCGGCAAGATTTTTATTTTCAGCATATTCGTCGGTTACTATTTCAAAAGTAAGCGGCAAGAATTTTATTTTCAGCATATTTGTCGGTTACTATTTCATAAGTAATCGGCAAGACTTTATTTACAGCACATTCGTCGGTTACTATTTCAAAGGTAATCGGCAAGATTTTTATTTTCAGCATATTCGTCGGTTACTATTTCAAAAGTAATCGGCAAGACTTTATTTTCAGTACATTCGTCGGTTACTATTTCAAAAGTAATTGGCAAGACTTTATTTTTCAGCACATTCGTCGGTTACTATTTCAAAAGTAATCGGCAAGATTTTTATTTACAGCATATTCGTCGGTTACTATTTCAAAAGTAATCGGCAAGACATTATTTTCAGCACATTCGTCGGTTACTATTTCAAAAGTAATCGGCAAGATTTTTATTTTCAGCATATTCGTCGGTTACTATTTCAAAAGTAAGCGGCAAGATTTTTATTTTCAGCATATTTTTCGGTTACTATTTTAAAAGTAATCGGCAAGACTTTATTTTCAGCACATTCGTCGGTTACTATTTCAAAAGTAATCGGCAAGATTTTTATTTTCAGCATATTCGTCGGTTACTATTTCAAAAGTAAGCGGCAAGAATTTTATTTTCAGCATATTTGTCGGTTACTATTTCATAAGTAATCGGCAAGACTTTATTTACAGCACATTCGTCGGTTACTATTTCAAAGGTAATCGGCAAGATTTTTATTTTCAGCATATTCGTCGGTTACTATTTCAAAAGTAATCGGCAAGACTTTATTTTCAGTACATTCGTCGGTTACTATTTCAAAAGTAATTGGCAAGACTTTATTTTTCAGCACATTCGTCGGTTACTATTTCAAAAGTACTCGGCAAGATTTTTATTTACAGCATATTCGTCGGTTACTATTTTAAAAGTAATTGGCAAGACTTTATTTTTCAGCACATTCGTCGGTTACTATTTCAAAAGTAATCGGCAAGATTTTTATTTTCTGCATATTTGTCGGTAACTATTTTAGAAGTAATCGACAAGATTTTTATTTTCAACATATTCGTCGGTTACTAATTCAAAAGTAATCGGCAAGACTTTATTTTCAGCACATTCGTCGGTTACTATTTCAAAAGTAATCGGCAAGATTTTTATTTACAGCATATTCGTCGGTTACTATTTCAAAAGTAATCGGCAAGACATTATTTTCAGCACATTCGTCGGTTACTATTTCAAAAGTAATCGGCAAGATTTTTATTTTCAGCATATTCGTCGGTTACTATTTCAAAAGTAAGCGGCAAGATTTTTATTTTCAGCATATTTTTCGGTTACTATTTTAAAAGTAATCGGCAAGACTTTATTTTCAGCACATTCGTCGGTTACTATTTCAAAAGTAATCGGCAAGACTTTATTTTCAGCACATTCGTCGGTTACTAATTCAAAAGTAATCGGCAAGATTTTTATTTTCAGCATATTCATCGGTTACTATTTCAAAAGTAATCGACAAGATTTTTATTTTCAGCATATTCGTCGGTTACTATTTCAAAGGTAATCGGCATGATTTATTTTGAGCACAATCGTCGGTTACTATTTCAAAAGTAATTGGCAAGATTTTTATTTTCAGCATATTTGTCGGTTACTATTTTAAAAGTAATCTGCAAGACTTTATTTTCAGCACATTCGTCGGTTACTATTTCAAAAGTAATCGGCAAGACTTTATTTTCAGCACATTCGTCGGTTACTATTTCAAGAGTAATCGGCAAGATTTTTATTTACAGCATATTCGTCGGTTACTATTTCAAAAGTAATCAGCAAGACTTTATTTTCAGCACATTCGTCAGTTACTATTTCAAAAGTAATCGGCAAGATTTTTATTTTCAGCATATTCGTCGGTTACTATTTCAAAAGTAAGCGGCAAGAATTTTATTTTCAGCATATTTGTCGGTTACTATTTCATAAGTAATCGGCAAGACTTTATTTACAGCACATTCGTCGGTTACTATTTCAAAGGTAATCGGCAAGATTTTTATTTTCAGCATATTCGTCGGTTACTATTTCAAAAGTAATCGGCAAGACTTTATTTTCAGTACATTCGTCGGTTACTATTTCAAAAGTAATTGGCAAGACTTTATTTTTCAGCACATTCGTCGGTTACTATTTCAAAAGTACTCGGCAAGATTTTTATTTACAGCATATTCGTCGGTTACTATTTCAAAAGTAATTGGCAAGACTTTATTTTTCAGCACATTCGTCGGTTACTATTTCAAAAGTAATCGGCAAGATTTTTATTTTCTGCATATTTGTCGGTAACTATTTTAGAAGTAATCGACAAGATTTTTATTTTCAACATATTCGTCGGTTACTAATTCAAAAGTAATCGGCAAGACTTTATTTTCAGCACATTCGTCGGTTACTATTTCAAAAGTAATCGGCAAGATTTTTATTTACAGCATATTCGTCGGTTACTATTTCAAAAGTAATCGGCAAGACATTATTTTCAGCACATTCGTCGGTTACTATTTCAAAAGTAATCGGCAAGATTTTTATTTTCAGCATATTCGTCGGTTACTATTTCAAAAGTAAGCGGCAAGATTTTTATTTTCAGCATATTTTTCGGTTACTATTTTAAAAGTAATCGGCAAGACTTTATTTTCAGCACATTCGTCGGTTACTATTTCAAAAGTAATCGGCAAGACTTTATTTTCAGCACATTCGTCGGTTACTAATTCAAAAGTAATCGGCAAGATTTTTATTTTCAGCATATTCATCGGTTACTATTTCAAAAGTAATCGACAAGATTTTTATTTTCAGCATATTCGTCGGTTACTATTTCAAAGGTAATCGGCATGATTTATTTTGAGCACAATCGTCGGTTACTATTTCAAAAGTAATTGGCAAGATTTTTATTTTCAGCATATTTGTCGGTTACTATTTTAAAAGTAATCTGCAAGACTTTATTTTCAGCACATTCGTCGGTTACTATTTCAAAAGTAATCGGCAAGACTTTATTTTCAGCACATTCGTCGGTTACTATTTCAAGAGTAATCGGCAAGATTTTTATTTACAGCATATTCGTCGGTTACTATTTCAAAAGTAATCAGCAAGACTTTATTTTCAGCACATTCGTCAGTTACTATTTCAAAAGTAATCGGCAAGATTTTTATTTTCAGCATATTCGTCGGTTACTATTTCAAAAGTAAGCGGCAAGAATTTTATTTTCAGCATATTTGTCGGTTACTATTTCATAAGTAATCGGCAAGACTTTATTTACAGCACATTCGTCGGTTACTATTTCAAAGGTAATCGGCAAGATTTTTATTTTCAGCATATTCGTCGGTTACTATTTCAAAAGTAATCGGCAAGACTTTATTTTCAGTACATTCGTCGGTTACTATTTCAAAAGTAATTGGCAAGACTTTATTTTTCAGCACATTCGTCGGTTACTATTTCAAAAGTAATCGGCAAGATTTTTATTTACAGCATATTCATCGGTTACTATTTCAAAAGTAATCGGCAAGACATTATTTTCAGCACATTCGTCGGTTACTATTTCAAAAGTAATCGGCAAGATTTTTATTTTCAGCATATTCGTCGGTTACTATTTCAAAAGTAAGCGGCAAGATTTTTATTTTCAGCATATTTTTCGGTTACTATTTTAAAAGTAATCGGCAAGACTTTATTTTCAGCACATTCGTCGGTTACTATTTCAAAAGTAATCGGCAAGACTTTATTTTCAGCACATTCGTCGGTTACTAATTCAAAAGTAATCGGCAAGATTTTTATTTTCAGCATATTCATCGGTTACTATTTCAAAAGTAATCGACAAGATTTTTATTTTCAGCATATTCGTCGGTTACTATTTCAAAGGTAATCGGCATGATTTATTTTGAGCACAATCGTCGGTTACTATTTCAAAAGTAATCGGCAAGATTTTTATTTTCAGCATATTTGTCGGTTACTATTTTAAAAGTAATCTGCAAGACTTTATTTTCAGCACATTCGTCGGTTACTATTTCAAGAGTAATCGGCAAGATTTTTATTTACAGCATATTCGTCGGTTACTATTTCAAAAGTAATCAGCAAGACTTTATTTTCAGCACATTCGTCGGTTACTATTTCAAAAGTAATCGGCAAGATTTTTATTTTCAGCATATTCGTCGGTTACTATTTCAAAAGTAAGCGGCAAGAATTTTATTTTCAGCATATTTGTCGGTTACTATTTCATAAGTAATCGGCAAGACTTTATTTACAGCACATTCGTCGGTTACTATTTCAAAGGTAATCGGCAAGATTTTTATTTTCAGCATATTCGTCGGTTACTATTTCAAAAGTAATCGGCAAGACTTTATTTTCAGTACATTCGTCGGTTACTATTTCAAAAGTAATTGGCAAGACTTTATTTTTCAGCACATTCGTCGGTTACTATTTCAAAAGTAATCGGCAAGATTTTTATTTACAGCATATTCGTCGGTTACTATTTCAAAAGTAATCGGCAAGACATTATTTTCAGCACATTCGTCGGTTACTATTTCAAAAGTAATCGGCAAGATTTTTATTTTCAGCATATTCGTCGGTTACTATTTCAAAAGTAAGCGGCAAGATTTTTATTTTCAGCATATTTTTCGGTTACTATTTTAAAAGTAATCGGCAAGACTTTATTTTCAGCACATTCGTCGGTTACTATTTCAAAAGTAATCGGCAAGACTTTATTTTCAGCACATTCGTCGGTTACTAATTCAAAAGTAATCGGCAAGATTTTTATTTTCAGCATATTCATCGGTTACTATTTCAAAAGTAATCGACAAGATTTTTATTTTCAGCATATTCGTCGGTTACTATTTCAAAGGTAATCGGCATGATTTATTTTGAGCACAATCATCGGTTACTATTTCAAAAGTAATCGGCAAGATTTTTATTTTCAGCATATTTGTCGGTTACTATTTTAAAAGTAATCTGCAAGACTTTATTTTCAGCACATTCGTCGGTTACTATTTCAAAAGTAATCGGCAAGACTTTATTTTCAGCACATTCGTCGGTTACTATTTCAAGAGTAATCGGCAAGATTTTTATTTACAGCATATTCGTCGGTTACTATTTCAAAAGTAATCAGCAAGACTTTATTTTCAGCACATTCGTCGGTTACTATTTCAAAAGTAATCGGCAAGATTTTTATTTTCAGCATATTCGTCGGTTACTATTTCAAAAGTAAGCGGCAAGAATTTTATTTTCAGCATATTTGTCGGTTACTATTTCATAAGTAATCGGCAAGACTTTATTTACAGCACATTCGTCGGTTACTATTTCAAAGGTAATCGGCAAGATTTTTATTTTCAGCATATTCGTCGGTTACTATTTCAAAAGTAATCGGCAAGACTTTATTTTCAGTACATTCGTCGGTTACTATTTCAAAAGTAATTGGCAAGACTTTATTTTTCAGCACATTCGTCGGTTACTATTTCAAAAGTAATCGGCAAGATTTTTATTTACAGCATATTCGTCGGTTACTATTTCAAAAGTAATCGGCAAGACATTATTTTCAGCACATTCGTCGGTTACTATTTCAAAAGTAATCGGCAAGATTTTTATTTTCAGCATATTCGTCGGTTACTATTTCAAAAGTAAGCGGCAAGATTTTTATTTTCAGCATATTTTTCGGTTACTATTTTAAAAGTAATCGGCAAGACTTTATTTTCAGCACATTCGTCGGTTACTATTTCAAAAGTAATCGGCAAGATTTTTATTTTCAGCATATTCGTCGGTTACTATTTCAAAAGTAAGCGGCAAGAATTTTATTTTCAGCATATTTGTCGGTTACTATTTCATAAGTAATCGGCAAGACTTTATTTACAGCACATTCGTCGGTTACTATTTCAAAGGTAATCGGCAAGATTTTTATTTTCAGCATATTCGTCGGTTACTATTTCAAAAGTAATCGGCAAGACTTTATTTTCAGTACATTCGTCGGTTACTATTTCAAAAGTAATCGGCAAGACTTTATTTTTCAGCACATTCGTCGGTTACTATTTCAAAAGTACTCGGCAAGATTTTTATTTACAGCATATTCGTCGGTTACTATTTCAAAAGTAATTGGCAAGACTTTATTTTTCAGCACATTCGTCGGTTACTATTTCAAAAGTAATCGGCAAGATTTTTATTTTCTGCATATTTGTCGGTAACTATTTTAGAAGTAATCGACAAGATTTTTATTTTCAACATATTCGTCGGTTACTAATTCAAAAGTAATCGGCAAGACTTTATTTTCAGCACATTCGTCGGTTACTATTTCAAAAGTAATCGGCAAGATTTTTATTTACAGCATATTCGTCGGTTACTATTTCAAAAGTAATCGGCAAGACATTATTTTCAGCACATTCGTCGGTTACTATTTCAAAAGTAATCGGCAAGATTTTTATTTTCAGCATATTCGTCGGTTACTATTTCAAAAGTAAGCGGCAAGATTTTTATTTTCAGCATATTTTTCGGTTACTATTTTAAAAGTAATCTGCAAGACTTTATTTTCAGCACATTCGTCGGTTACTATTTCAAAAGTAATCGGCAAGACTTTATTTTCAGCACATTCATCGGTTACTATTTCAAGAGTAATCGGCAAGATTTTTATTTACAGCATATTCGTCGGTTACTATTTCAAAAGTAATCAGCAAGACTTTATTTTCAGCACATTCGTCAGTTACTATTTCAAAAGTAATCGGCAAGATTTTTATTTTCAGCATATTCGTCGGTTACTATTTCAAAAGTAAGCGGCAAGAATTTTATTTTCAGCATATTTGTCGGTTACTATTTCATAAGTAATCGGCAAGACTTTATTTACAGCACATTCGTCGGTTACTATTTCAAAGGTAATCGGCAAGATTTTTATTTTCAGCATATTCGTCGGTTACTATTTCAAAAGTAATCGGCAAGACTTTATTTTCAGTACATTCGTCGGTTACTATTTCAAAAGTAATTGGCAAGACTTTATTTTTCAGCACATTCGTCGGTTACTATTTCAAAAGTAATCGGCAAGATTTTTATTTACAGCATATTCATCGGTTACTATTTCAAAAGTAATCGGCAAGACATTATTTTCAGCACATTCGTCGGTTACTATTTCAAAAGTAATCGGCAAGATTTTTATTTTCAGCATATTCGTCGGTTACTATTTCAAAAGTAAGCGGCAAGATTTTTATTTTCAGCATATTTTTCGGTTACTATTTTAAAAGTAATCGGCAAGACTTTATTTTCAGCACATTCGTCGGTTACTATTTCAAAAGTAATCGGCAAGACTTTATTTTCAGCACATTCGTCGGTTACTAATTCAAAAGTAATCGGCAAGATTTTTATTTTCAGCATATTCATCGGTTACTATTTCAAAAGTAATCGACAAGATTTTTATTTTCAGCATATTCGTCGGTTACTATTTCAAAGGTAATCGGCATGATTTATTTTGAGCACAATCATCGGTTACTATTTCAAAAGTAATCGGCAAGATTTTTATTTTCAGCATATTTGTCGGTTACTATTTTAAAAGTAATCTGCAAGACTTTATTTTCAGCACATTCGTCGGTTACTATTTCAAAAGTAATCGGCAAGACTTTATTTTCAGCACATTCGTCGGTTACTATTTCAAGAGTAATCGGCAAGATTTTTATTTACAGCATATTCGTCGGTTACTATTTCAAAAGTAATCAGCAAGACTTTATTTTCAGCACATTCGTCGGTTACTATTTCAAAAGTAATCGGCAAGATTTTTATTTTCAGCATATTCGTCGGTTACTATTTCAAAAGTAAGCGGCAAGAATTTTATTTTCAGCATATTTGTCGGTTACTATTTCATAAGTAATCGGCAAGACTTTATTTACAGCACATTCGTCGGTTACTATTTCAAAGGTAATCGGCAAGATTTTTATTTTCAGCATATTCGTCGGTTACTATTTCAAAAGTAATCGGCAAGACTTTATTTTCAGTACATTCGTCGGTTACTATTTCAAAAGTAATTGGCAAGACTTTATTTTTCAGCACATTCGTCGGTTACTATTTCAAAAGTAATCGGCAAGATTTTTATTTACAGCATATTCGTCGGTTACTATTTCAAAAGTAATCGGCAAGACATTATTTTCAGCACATTCGTCGGTTACTATTTCAAAAGTAATCGGCAAGATTTTTATTTTCAGCATATTCGTCGGTTACTATTTCAAAAGTAAGCGGCAAGATTTTTATTTTCAGCATATTTTTCGGTTACTATTTTAAAAGTAATCGGCAAGACTTTATTTTCAGCACATTCGTCGGTTACTATTTCAAAAGTAATCGGCAAGATTTTTATTTTCAGCATATTCGTCGGTTACTATTTCAAAAGTAAGCGGCAAGAATTTTATTTTCAGCATATTTGTCGGTTACTATTTCATAAGTAATCGGCAAGACTTTATTTACAGCACATTCGTCGGTTACTATTTCAAAGGTAATCGGCAAGATTTTTATTTTCAGCATATTCGTCGGTTACTATTTCAAAAGTAATCGGCAAGACTTTATTTTCAGTACATTCGTCGGTTACTATTTCAAAAGTAATCGGCAAGACTTTATTTTTCAGCACATTCGTCGGTTACTATTTCAAAAGTACTCGGCAAGATTTTTATTTACAGCATATTCGTCGGTTACTATTTCAAAAGTAATTGGCAAGACTTTATTTTTCAGCACATTCGTCGGTTACTATTTCAAAAGTAATCGGCAAGATTTTTATTTTCTGCATATTTGTCGGTAACTATTTTAGAAGTAATCGACAAGATTTTTATTTTCAACATATTCGTCGGTTACTAATTCAAAAGTAATCGGCAAGACTTTATTTTCAGCACATTCGTCGGTTACTATTTCAAAAGTAATCGGCAAGATTTTTATTTACAGCATATTCGTCGGTTACTATTTCAAAAGTAATCGGCAAGACATTATTTTCAGCACATTCGTCGGTTACTATTTCAAAAGTAATCGGCAAGATTTTTATTTTCAGCATATTCGTCGGTTACTATTTCAAAAGTAAGCGGCAAGATTTTTATTTTCAGCATATTTTTCGGTTACTATTTTAAAAGTAATCGGCAAGACTTTATTTTCAGCACATTCGTCAGTTACTATTTCAAAAGTAATCGGCAAGACTTTATTTTCAGCACATTCGTCGGTTACTAATTCAAAAGTAATCGGCAAGATTTTTATTTTCAGCATATTCATCGGTTACTATTTCAAAAGTAATCGACAAGATTTTTATTTTCAGCATATTCGTCGGTTACTATTTCAAAGGTAATCGGCATGATTTATTTTGAGCACAATCGTCGGTTACTATTTCAAAAGTAATTGGCAAGATTTTTATTTTCAGCATATTTGTCGGTTACTATTTTAAAAGTAATCTGCAAGACTTTATTTTCAGCACATTCGTCGGTTACTATTTCAAAAGTAATCGGCAAGACTTTATTTTCAGCACATTCGTCGGTTACTATTTCAAGAGTAATCGGCAAGATTTTTATTTACAGCATATTCGTCGGTTACTATTTCAAAAGTAATCAGCAAGACTTTATTTTCAGCACATTCGTCAGTTACTATTTCAAAAGTAATCGGCAAGATTTTTATTTTCAGCATATTCGTCGGTTACTATTTCAAAAGTAAGCGGCAAGAATTTTATTTTCAGCATATTTGTCGGTTACTATTTCATAAGTAATCGGCAAGACTTTATTTACAGCACATTCGTCGGTTACTATTTCAAAGGTAATCGGCAAGATTTTTATTTTCAGCATATTCGTCGGTTACTATTTCAAAAGTAATCGGCAAGACTTTATTTTCAGTACATTCGTCGGTTACTATTTCAAAAGTAATTGGCAAGACTTTATTTTTCAGCACATTCGTCGGTTACTATTTCAAAAGTAATCGGCAAGATTTTTATTTACAGCATATTCATCGGTTACTATTTCAAAAGTAATCGGCAAGACATTATTTTCAGCACATTCGTCGGTTACTATTTCAAAAGTAATCGGCAAGATTTTTATTTTCAGCATATTCGTCGGTTACTATTTCAAAAGTAAGCGGCAAGATTTTTATTTTCAGCATATTTTTCGGTTACTATTTTAAAAGTAATCGGCAAGACTTTATTTTCAGCACATTCGTCGGTTACTATTTCAAAAGTAATCGGCAAGACTTTATTTTCAGCACATTCGTCGGTTACTAATTCAAAAGTAATCGGCAAGATTTTTATTTTCAGCATATTCATCGGTTACTATTTCAAAAGTAATCGACAAGATTTTTATTTTCAGCATATTCGTCGGTTACTATTTCAAAGGTAATCGGCATGATTTATTTTGAGCACAATCGTCGGTTACTATTTCAAAAGTAATCGGCAAGATTTTTATTTTCAGCATATTTGTCGGTTACTATTTTAAAAGTAATCTGCAAGACTTTATTTTCAGCACATTCGTCGGTTACTATTTCAAAAGTAATCGGCAAGACTTTATTTTCAGCACATTCGTCGGTTACTATTTCAAGAGTAATCGGCAAGATTTTTATTTACAGCATATTCGTCGGTTACTATTTCAAAAGTAATCAGCAAGACTTTATTTTCAGCACATTCGTCGGTTACTATTTCAAAAGTAATCGGCAAGATTTTTATTTTCAGCATATTCGTCGGTTACTATTTCAAAAGTAAGCGGCAAGAATTTTATTTTCAGCATATTTGTCGGTTACTATTTCATAAGTAATCGGCAAGACTTTATTTACAGCACATTCGTCGGTTACTATTTCAAAGGTAATCGGCAAGATTTTTATTTTCAGCATATTCGTCGGTTACTATTTCAAAAGTAATCGGCAAGACTTTATTTTCAGTACATTCGTCGGTTACTATTTCAAAAGTAATTGGCAAGACTTTATTTTTCAGCACATTCGTCGGTTACTATTTCAAAAGTACTCGGCAAGATTTTTATTTACAGCATATTCGTCGGTTACTATTTCAAAAGTAATTGGCAAGACTTTATTTTTCAGCACATTCGTCGGTTACTATTTCAAAAGTAATCGGCAAGATTTTTATTTTCTGCATATTTGTCGGTAACTATTTTAGAAGTAATCGACAAGATTTTTATTTTCAACATATTCGTCGGTTACTAATTCAAAAGTAATCGGCAAGACTTTATTTTCAGCACATTCGTCGGTTACTATTTCAAAAGTAATCGGCAAGATTTTTATTTACAGCATATTCGTCGGTTACTATTTCAAAAGTAATCGGCAAGACATTATTTTCAGCACATTCGTCGGTTACTATTTCAAAAGTAATCGGCAAGATTTTTATTTTCAGCATATTCGTCGGTTACTATTTCAAAAGTAAGCGGCAAGATTTTTATTTTCAGCATATTTTTCGGTTACTATTTTAAAAGTAATCGGCAAGACTTTATTTTCAGCACATTCGTCGGTTACTATTTCAAAAGTAATCGGCAAGACTTTATTTTCAGCACATTCGTCGGTTACTAATTCAAAAGTAATCGGCAAGATTTTTATTTTCAGCATATTCATCGGTTACTATTTCAAAAGTAATCGACAAGATTTTTATTTTCAGCATATTCGTCGGTTACTATTTCAAAGGTAATCGGCATGATTTATTTTGAGCACAATCGTCGGTTACTATTTCAAAAGTAATCGGCAAGATTTTTATTTTCAGCATATTTGTCGGTTACTATTTTAAAAGTAATCTGCAAGACTTTATTTTCAGCACATTCGTCGGTTACTATTTCAAAAGTAATCGGCAAGACTTTATTTTCAGCACATTCGTCGGTTACTATTTCAAAAGTAATCGGCAAGATTTTTATTTTCAGCATATTCGTCGGTTACTATTTCAAAAGTAAGCGGCAAGAATTTTATTTTCAGCATATTTGTCGGTTACTATTTCATAAGTAATCGGCAAGACTTTATTTACAGCACATTCGTCGGTTACTATTTCAAAGGTAATCGGTAAGATTTTTATTTTCAGCATATTCGTCGGTTACTATTTCAAAAGTAATCGGCAAGACTTTATTTTGAGTACATTCGTCGGTTACTATTTCAAAAGTAATTGGCAAGACTTTATTTTTCAGCACATTCGTCGGTTACTATTTCAAAAGTACTCGGCAAGATTTTTATTTACAGCATATTCGTCGGTTACTATTTCAAAAGTAATTGGCAAGACTTTATTTTTCAGCACATTCGTCGGTTACTATTTCAAAAGTAATCGGCAAGATTTTTATTTTCTGCATATTTGTCGGTAACTATTTTAGAAGTAATCGACAAGATTTTTATTTTCAACATATTCGTCGGTTACTAATTCAAAAGTAATCGGCAAGACTTTATTTTCAGCACATTCGTCGGTTACTATTTCAAAAGTAATCGGCAAGATTTTTATTTACAGCATATTCGTCGGTTACTATTTCAAAAGTAATCGGCAAGACATTATTTTCAGCACATTCGTCGGTTACTATTTCAAAAGTAATCGGCAAGACTTTATTTTCAGTACATTCGTCGGTTACTATTTCAAAAGTAATCGGCAAGACTTTATTTTTCAGCACATTCGTCGGTTACTATTTCAAAAGTACTCGGCAAGATTTTTATTTACAGCATATTCGTCGGTTACTATTTCAAAAGTAATTGGCAAGACTTTATTTTTCAGCACATTCGTCGGTTACTATTTCAAAAGTAATCGGCAAGATTTTTATTTTCTGCATATTTGTCGGTAACTATTTTAGAAGTAATCGACAAGATTTTTATTTTCAACATATTCGTCGGTTACTAATTCAAAAGTAATCGGCAAGACTTTATTTTCAGCACATTCGTCGGTTACTATTTCAAAAGTAATCGGCAAGATTTTTATTTACAGCATATTCGTCGGTTACTATTTCAAAAGTAATCGGCAAGACATTATTTTCAGCACATTCGTCGGTTACTATTTCAAAAGTAATCGGCAAGATTTTTATTTTCAGCATATTCGTCGGTTACTATTTCAAAAGTAAGCGGCAAGATTTTTATTTTCAGCATATTTTTCGGTTACTATTTTAAAAGTAATCGGCAAGACTTTATTTTCAGCACATTCGTCAGTTACTATTTCAAAAGTAATCGGCAAGACTTTATTTTCAGCACATTCGTCGGTTACTAATTCAAAAGTAATCGGCAAGATTTTTATTTTCAGCATATTCATCGGTTACTATTTCAAAAGTAATCGACAAGATTTTTATTTTCAGCATATTCGTCGGTTACTATTTCAAAGGTAATCGGCATGATTTATTTTGAGCACAATCGTCGGTTACTATTTCAAAAGTAATTGGCAAGATTTTTATTTTCAGCATATTTGTCGGTTACTATTTTAAAAGTAATCTGCAAGACTTTATTTTCAGCACATTCGTCGGTTACTATTTCAAAAGTAATCGGCAAGACTTTATTTTCAGCACATTCGTCGGTTACTATTTCAAGAGTAATCGGCAAGATTTTTATTTACAGCATATTCGTCGGTTACTATTTCAAAAGTAATCAGCAAGACTTTATTTTCAGCACATTCGTCAGTTACTATTTCAAAAGTAATCGGCAAGATTTTTATTTTCAGCATATTCGTCGGTTACTATTTCAAAAGTAAGCGGCAAGAATTTTATTTTCAGCATATTTGTCGGTTACTATTTCATAAGTAATCGGCAAGACTTTATTTACAGCACATTCGTCGGTTACTATTTCAAAGGTAATCGGCAAGATTTTTATTTTCAGCATATTCGTCGGTTACTATTTCAAAAGTAATCGGCAAGACTTTATTTTCAGTACATTCGTCGGTTACTATTTCAAAAGTAATTGGCAAGACTTTATTTTTCAGCACATTCGTCGGTTACTATTTCAAAAGTAATCGGCAAGATTTTTATTTACAGCATATTCATCGGTTACTATTTCAAAAGTAATCGGCAAGACATTATTTTCAGCACATTCGTCGGTTACTATTTCAAAAGTAATCGGCAAGATTTTTATTTTCAGCATATTCGTCGGTTACTATTTCAAAAGTAAGCGGCAAGATTTTTATTTTCAGCATATTTTTCGGTTACTATTTTAAAAGTAATCGGCAAGACTTTATTTTCAGCACATTCGTCGGTTACTATTTCAAAAGTAATCGGCAAGACTTTATTTTCAGCACATTCGTCGGTTACTAATTCAAAAGTAATCGGCAAGATTTTTATTTTCAGCATATTCATCGGTTACTATTTCAAAAGTAATCGACAAGATTTTTATTTTCAGCATATTCGTCGGTTACTATTTCAAAGGTAATCGGCATGATTTATTTTGAGCACAATCGTCGGTTACTATTTCAAAAGTAATCGGCAAGATTTTTATTTTCAGCATATTTGTCGGTTACTATTTTAAAAGTAATCTGCAAGACTTTATTTTCAGCACATTCGTCGGTTACTATTTCAAAAGTAATCGGCAAGACTTTATTTTCAGCACATTCGTCGGTTACTATTTCAAGAGTAATCGGCAAGATTTTTATTTACAGCATATTCGTCGGTTACTATTTCAAAAGTAATCAGCAAGACTTTATTTTCAGCACATTCGTCGGTTACTATTTCAAAAGTAATCGGCAAGATTTTTATTTTCAGCATATTCGTCGGTTACTATTTCAAAAGTAAGCGGCAAGAATTTTATTTTCAGCATATTTGTCGGTTACTATTTCATAAGTAATCGGCAAGACTTTATTTACAGCACATTCGTCGGTTACTATTTCAAAGGTAATCGGCAAGATTTTTATTTTCAGCATATTCGTCGGTTACTATTTCAAAAGTAATCGGCAAGACTTTATTTTCAGTACATTCGTCGGTTACTATTTCAAAAGTAATTGGCAAGACTTTATTTTTCAGCACATTCGTCGGTTACTATTTCAAAAGTACTCGGCAAGATTTTTATTTACAGCATATTCGTCGGTTACTATTTCAAAAGTAATTGGCAAGACTTTATTTTTCAGCACATTCGTCGGTTACTATTTCAAAAGTAATCGGCAAGATTTTTATTTTCTGCATATTTGTCGGTAACTATTTTAGAAGTAATCGACAAGATTTTTATTTTCAACATATTCGTCGGTTACTAATTCAAAAGTAATCGGCAAGACTTTATTTTCAGCACATTCGTCGGTTACTATTTCAAAAGTAATCGGCAAGATTTTTATTTACAGCATATTCGTCGGTTACTATTTCAAAAGTAATCGGCAAGACATTATTTTCAGCACATTCGTCGGTTACTATTTCAAAAGTAATCGGCAAGATTTTTATTTTCAGCATATTCGTCGGTTACTATTTCAAAAGTAAGCGGCAAGATTTTTATTTTCAGCATATTTTTCGGTTACTATTTTAAAAGTAATCGGCAAGACTTTATTTTCAGCACATTCGTCGGTTACTATTTCAAAAGTAATCGGCAAGACTTTATTTTCAGCACATTCGTCGGTTACTAATTCAAAAGTAATCGGCAAGATTTTTATTTTCAGCATATTCATCGGTTACTATTTCAAAAGTAATCGACAAGATTTTTATTTTCAGCATATTCGTCGGTTACTATTTCAAAGGTAATCGGCATGATTTATTTTGAGCACAATCGTCGGTTACTATTTCAAAAGTAATCGGCAAGATTTTTATTTTCAGCATATTTGTCGGTTACTATTTTAAAAGTAATCTGCAAGACTTTATTTTCAGCACATTCGTCGGTTACTATTTCAAAAGTAATCGGCAAGACTTTATTTTCAGCACATTCGTCGGTTACTATTTCAAAAGTAATCGGCAAGATTTTTATTTTCAGCATATTCGTCGGTTACTATTTCAAAAGTAAGCGGCAAGAATTTTATTTTCAGCATATTTGTCGGTTACTATTTCATAAGTAATCGGCAAGACTTTATTTACAGCACATTCGTCGGTTACTATTTCAAAGGTAATCGGTAAGATTTTTATTTTCAGCATATTCGTCGGTTACTATTTCAAAAGTAATCGGCAAGACTTTATTTTGAGTACATTCGTCGGTTACTATTTCAAAAGTAATTGGCAAGACTTTATTTTTCAGCACATTCGTCGGTTACTATTTCAAAAGTACTCGGCAAGATTTTTATTTACAGCATATTCGTCGGTTACTATTTCAAAAGTAATTGGCAAGACTTTATTTTTCAGCACATTCGTCGGTTACTATTTCAAAAGTAATCGGCAAGATTTTTATTTTCTGCATATTTGTCGGTAACTATTTTAGAAGTAATCGACAAGATTTTTATTTTCAACATATTCGTCGGTTACTAATTCAAAAGTAATCGGCAAGACTTTATTTTCAGCACATTCGTCGGTTACTATTTCAAAAGTAATCGGCAAGATTTTTATTTACAGCATATTCGTCGGTTACTATTTCAAAAGTAATCGGCAAGACATTATTTTCAGCACATTCGTCGGTTACTATTTCAAAAGTAATCGGCAAGATTTTTATATTTAACATATTCGTCGCTTAATATTTCAAAAGTAATCGGCAAGATTTTTATTTTCAGCATATTTTTCGGTTACTATTTTAAAAGTAATCGGCAAGACTTTATTTTCAGCACATTCGTCGGTTACTATTTCAAAAGTAATCGGCAAGACTTTATTTTCAGCACATTCGTCGGTTACTAATTCAAAAGTAATCGGCAAGATTTTTATTTTCAACATATTCATCGGTTACTATTTCAAAAGTAATCGACAAGATTTTTATTTTCAGCATATTCGTCGGTTACTATTTCAAAGGTAATCGGCATGATTTATTTTGAGCACAATCGTCGGTTACTATTTCAAAAGTAATCGGCAAGATTTTTATTTTCAGCATATTTGTCGGTTACTATTTTAAAAGTAATCTGCAAGACTTTATTTTCAGCACATTCGTCGGTTACTATTTCAAAAGTAATCGGCAAGACTTTATTTTCAGCACATTCGTCGGTTACTATTTCAAGAGTAATCGGCAAGATTTTTATTTACAGCATATTCGTCGGTTACTATTTCAAAAGTAATCAGCAAGACTTTATTTTCAGCACATTCGTCGGTTACTATTTCAAAAGTAATCGGCAAGATTTTTATTTTCAGCATATTCGTCGGTTACTATTTCAAAAGTAAGCGGCAAGAATTTTATTTTCAGTACATTCGTCGGTTACTATTTCAAAAGTAATTGGCAAGACTTTATTTACAGCACATTCGTCGGTTACTATTTCAAAGGTAATCGGCAAGATTTTTATTTTCAGCATATTCGTCGGTTACTATTTCAAAAGTAATCGGCAAGACTTTATTTTTCAGCACATTCGTCGGTTACTATTTCAAAAGTAATCGGCAAGATTTTTATTTTCTGCATATTTGTCGGTAACTATTTTAGAAGTAATCGACAAGATTTTTATTTTCAACATATTCGTCGGTTACTAATTCAAAAGTAATCGGCAAGACTTTATTTTCAGCACATTCGTCGGTTACTATTTCAAAAGTAATCGGCAAGATTTTTATTTACAGCATATTCGTCGGTTACTATTTCAAAAGTAATCGGCAAGACATTATTTTCAGCACATTCGTCGGTTACTATTTCAAAAGTAATCGGCAAGATTTTTATTTTCAGCATATTCGTCGGTTACTATTTCAAAAGTAAGCGGCAAGATTTTTATTTTCAGCATATTTTTCGGTTACTATTTTAAAAGTAATCGGCAAGACTTTATTTTCAGCACATTCGTCGGTTACTAATTCAAAAGTAATCGGCAAGATTTTTATTTTCAGCATATTCATCGGTTACTATTTCAAAAGTAATCGACAAGATTTTTATTTTCAGCATATTCGTCGGTTACTATTTCAAAGGTAATCGGCATGATTTATTTTGAGCACAATCGTCGGTTACTATTTCAAAAGTAATCGGCAAGATTTTTATTTTCAGCATATTTGTCGGTTACTATTTCAAAAGTAATCTGCAAGACTTTATTTTCAGCACATTCGTCGGTTACTAATTCAAAAGTAATCGGCAAGATTTTTATTTTCAGCATATTCATCGGTTACTATTTCAAAAGTAATCGACAAGATTTTTATTTTCAGCATATTCGTCGGTTACTATTTCAAAGGTAATCGGCATGATTTATTTTGAGCACAATCGTCGGTTACTATTTCAAAAGTAATCGGCAAGATTTTTATTTTCAGCATATTTGTCGGTTACTATTTTAAAAGTAATCTGCAAGACTTTATTTTCAGCACATTCGTCGGTTACTATTTCAAAAGTAATCGGCAAGATTTTTATTTTCAGCATATTTGTCGGTTACTATTTTAAAAGTTATCGGCAAGACTTTATTTTCAGCACATTCGTCGGTTACTATTTCAAAAGTAATCGGCAAGACTTTATTTTCAGCACATTCGTCGGTTACTAATTCAAAAGTAATCGGCAAGATTTTTATTTTCAGCATATTCATCGGTTACTATTTCAAAAGTAATCGACAAGATTTTTATTTTCAGCATATTCGTCGGTTACTATTTCAAAGGTAATCGGCATGATTTATTTTGAGCACAATCGTCGGTTACTATTTCAAAAGTAATCGGCAAGATTTTTATTTTCAGCATATTTGTCGGTTACTATTTTAAAAGTAATCTGCAAGACTTTATTTTCAGCACATTCGTCGGTTACTATTTCAAAAGTAATCGGCAAGACTTTATTTTCAGCACATTCGTCGGTTACTATTTCAAGAGTAATCGGCAAGATTTTTATTTACAGCATATTCGTCGGTTACTATTTCAAAAGTAATCAGCAAGACTTTATTTTCAGCACATTCGTCGGTTACTATTTCAAAAGTAATCGGCAAGATTTTTATTTTCAGCATATTCGTCGGTTACTATTTCAAAAGTAAGCGGCAAGAATTTTATTTTCAGCATATTTGTCGGTTACTATTTCATAAGTAATCGGCAAGACTTTATTTACAGCACATTCGTCGGTTACTATTTCAAAGGTAATCGGCAAGATTTTTATTTTCAGCATATTCGTCGGTTACTATTTCAAAAGTAATCGGCAAGACTTTATTTTCAGTACATTCGTCGGTTACTATTTCAAAAGTAATTGGCAAGACTTTATTTTTCAGCACATTCGTCGGTTACTATTTCAAAAGTAATCGGCAAGATTTTTATTTACAGCATATTCGTCGGTTACTATTTCAAAAGTAATCGGCAAGACATTATTTTCAGCACATTCGTCGGTTACTATTTCAAAAGTAATCGGCAAGATTTTTATTTTCAGCATATTCGTCGGTTACTATTTCAAAAGTAAGCGGCAAGATTTTTATTTTCAGCATATTTTTCGGTTACTATTTTAAAAGTAATCGGCAAGACTTTATTTTCAGCACATTCGTCGGTTACTATTTCAAAAGTAATCGGCAAGACTTTATTTTCAGCACATTCGTCGGTTACTAATTCAAAAGTAATCGGCAAGATTTTTATTTTCAGCATATTCATCGGTTACTATTTCAAAAGTAATCGACAAGATTTTTATTTTCAGCATATTCGTCGGTTACTATTTCAAAGGTAATCGGCATGATTTATTTTGAGCACAATCGTCGGTTACTATTTCAAAAGTAATCGGCAAGATTTTTATTTTCAGCATATTTGTCGGTTACTATTTTAAAAGTAATCTGCAAGACTTTATTTTCAGCACATTCGTCGGTTACTATTTCAAAAGTAATCGGCAAGACTTTATTTTCAGCACATTCGTCGGTTACTATTTCAAGAGTAATCGGCAAGATTTTTATTTACAGCATATTCGTCGGTTACTATTTCAAAAGTAATCAGCAAGACTTTATTTTCAGCACATTCGTCGGTTACTATTTCAAAAGTAATCGGCAAGATTTTTATTTTCAGCATATTCGTCGGTTACTATTTCAAAAGTAAGCGGCAAGAATTTTATTTTCAGCATATTTGTCGGTTACTATTTCATAAGTAATCGGCAAGACTTTATTTACAGCACATTCGTCGGTTACTATTTCAAAGGTAATCGGCAAGATTTTTATTTTCAGCATATTCGTCGGTTACTATTTCAAAAGTAATCGGCAAGACTTTATTTTCAGTACATTCGTCGGTTACTATTTCAAAAGTAATTGGCAAGACTTTATTTTTCAGCACATTCGTCGGTTACTATTTCAAAAGTAATCGGCAAGATTTTTATTTACAGCATATTCGTCGGTTACTATTTCAAAAGTAATCGGCAAGACATTATTTTCAGCACATTCGTCGGTTACTATTTCAAAAGTAATCGGCAAGATTTTTATTTTCAGCATATTTGTCGGTTACTATTTCAAAAGTAAGCGGCAAGATTTTTATTTTCAGCATATTTTTCGGTTACTATTTTAAAAGTAATCGGAAAGACTTTATTTTCAGCACATTCGTCGGTTACTATTTCAAAAGTAATCGGCAAGACTTTATTTTCAGCACATTCGTCGGTTACTAATTCAAAAGTAATCGGCAAGATTTTTATTTTCAGCATATTCATCGGTTACTATTTCAAAAGTAATCGACAAGATTTTTATTTTCAGCATATTCGTCGGTTACTATTTCAAAGGTAATCGACATGATTTATTTTGAGCACAATCGTCGGTTACTATTTCAAAAGTAATCGGCAAGATTTTTATTTTCAGCATATTTGTCGGTTACTATTTTAAAAGTAATCTGCAAGACTTTATTTTCAGCACATTCGTCGGTTACTATTTCAAAAGTAATCGGCAGGATTTTTATTTTCAGCATATTTGTCGGTTACTATTTTAAAAGTAATCGGCAAGACTTTATTTTCAGCACATTCGTCGGTTACTATTTCAAAAGTAATCGGCAAGACTTTATTTTCAGCACATTCGTCGGTTACTAATTCAAAAGTAATCGGCAAGATTTTTATTTTCAGCATATTCATCGGTTACTATTTCAAAAGTAATCGATAAGATTTTTATTTTCAGCATATTCGTCGGTTACTATTTCAAAGGTAATCGGCATGATTTATTTTGAGCACAATCGTCGGTTACTATTTCAAAAGTAATCGGCAAGATTTTTATTTTCAGCATATTTGTCGGTTACTATTTTAAAAGTAATCTGCAAGACTTTATTTTCAGCACATTCGTCGGTTACTATTTCAAAAGTAATCGGCAAGACTTTATTTTCAGCACATTCGTCGGTTACTATTTCAAGAGTAATCGGCAAGATTTTTATTTACAGCATATTCGTCGGTTACTATTTCAAAAGTAATCAGCAAGACTTTATTTTCAGCATATTCGTCGGTTACTATTTCAAAAGTAATCGGCAAGATTTTTATTTTCAGCATATTCGTCGGTTACTATTTCAAAAGTAAGCGGCAAGAATTTTATTTTCAGCATATTTGTCGGTTACTATTTCATAAGTAATCGGCAAGACTTTATTTACAGCACATTCGTCGGTTACTATTTCAAAGGTAATCGGCAAGATTTTTATTTTCAGCATATTCGTCGGTTACTATTTCAAAAGTAATCGGCAAGACTTTATTTTCAGTACATTCGTCGGTTACTATTTCAAAAGTAATTGGCAAGACTTTATTTTTCAGCACATTCGTCGGTTACTATTTCAAAAGTAATCGGCAAGATTTTTATTTACAGCATATTCGTCGGTTACTATTTCAAAAGTAATCGGCAAGACATTATTTTCAGCACATTCGTCGGTTACTATTTCAAAAGTAATCGGCAAGATTTTTATTTTCAGCATATTTGTCGGTTACTATTTCAAAAGTAAGCGGCAAGATTTTTATTTTCAGCATATTTTTCGGTTACTATTTTAAAAGTAATCGGAAAGACTTTATTTTCAGCACATTCGTCGGTTACTATTTCAAAAGTAATCGGCAAGACTTTATTTTCAGCACATTCGTCGGTTACTAATTCAAAAGTAATCGGCAAGATTTTTATTTTCAGCATATTCATCGGTTACTATTTCAAAAGTAATCGACAAGATTTTTATTTTCAGCATATTCGTCGGTTACTATTTCAAAGGTAATCGACATGATTTATTTTGAGCACAATCGTCGGTTACTATTTCAAAAGTAATCGGCAAGATTTTTATTTTCAGCATATTTGTCGGTTACTATTTTAAAAGTAATCTGCAAGACTTTATTTTCAGCACATTCGTCGGTTACTATTTCAAAAGTAATCGGCAGGATTTTTATTTTCAGCATATTTGTCGGTTACTATTTTAAAAGTAATCGGCAAGACTTTATTTTCAGCACATTCGTCGGTTACTATTTCAAAAGTAATCGGCAAGACTTTATTTTCAGCACATTCGTCGGTTACTAATTCAAAAGTAATCGGCAAGATTTTTATTTTCAGCATATTCATCGGTTACTATTTCAAAAGTAATCGACAAGATTTTTATTTTCAGCATATTCGTCGGTTACTATTTCAAAGGTAATCGGCATGATTTATTTTGAGCACAATCGTCGGTTACTATTTCAAAAGTAATCGGCAAGATTTTTATTTTCAGCATATTTGTCGGTTACTATTTTAAAAGTAATCTGCAAGACTTTATTTTCAGCACATTCGTCGGTTACTATTTCAAAAGTAATCGGCAAGACTTTATTTTCAGCACATTCGTCGGTTACTATTTCAAGAGTAATCGGCAAGATTTTTATTTACAGCATATTCGTCGGTTACTATTTCAAAAGTAATCAGCAAGACTTTATTTTCAGCATATTCGTCGGTTACTATTTCAAAAGTAATCGGCAAGATTTTTATTTTCAGCATATTCGTCGGTTACTATTTCAAAAGTAAGCGGCAAGAATTTTATTTTCAGCATATTTGTCGGTTACTATTTCATAAGTAATCGGCAAGACTTTATTTACAGCACATTCGTCGGTTACTATTTCAAAGGTAATCGGCAAGATTTTTATTTTCAGCATATTCGTCGGTTACTATTTCAAAAGTAATCGGCAAGACTTTATTTTCAGTACATTCGTCGGTTACTATTTCAAAAGTAATTGGCAAGACTTTATTTTTCAGCACATTCGTCGGTTACTATTTCAAAAGTAATCGGCAAGATTTTTATTTACAGCATATTCGTCGGTTACTATTTCAAAAGTAATTGGCAAGACTTTATTTTTCAGCACATTCGTCGGTTACTATTTCAAAAGTAATCGGCAAGATTTTTATTTACAGCATATTCGTCGGTTACTATTTCAAAAGTAATCGGCAAGACATTATTTTCAGCACATTCGTCGGTTACTATTTCAAAAGTAATCGGCAAGATTTTTATTTTCAGCATATTCGTCGGTTACTATTTCAAAAGTAAGCGGCAAGATTTTTATTTTCAGCATATTTTTCGGTTACTATTATAAAAGTAATCGGCAAGACTTTATTTTCAGCACATTCGTCGGTTACTAATTCAAAAGTAATCGGCAAGATTTTTATTTTCAGCATATTCATCGGTTACTATTTCAAAAGTAATCGTCAAGATTTTTATTTTCAGCATATTCGTCGGTTACTATTTCAAAGGTAATCGGCATGATTTATTTTGAGCACAATCGTCGGTTACTATTTCAAAAGTAATCGGCAAGATTTTTATTTTCAGCATATTTGTCGGTTACTATTTTAAAAGTAATCTGCAAGACTTTATTTTCAGCACATTCGTCGGTTACTATTTCAAAAGTAATCGGCAAGATTTTTATTTTCAGCATATTTGTCGGTTACTATTTTAAAAGTAATCGGCAAGACTTTATTTTCAGCACTTTCGTCGGTTACTATTTCAAAAGTAATCGGCAAGACTTTATTTTCAGCACATTCGTCGGTTACTAATTCAAAAGTAATCGGCAAGATTTTTATTTTCAGCATATTCATCGGTTACTATTTCAAAAGTAATCGACAAGATTTTTATTTTCAGCATATTCGTCGGTTACTATTTCAAAGGTAATCGGCATGATTTATTTTGAGCACAATCGTCGGTTACTATTTCAAAAGTAATCGGCAAGATTTTTATTTTCAGCATATTTGTCGGTTACTATTTTAAAAGTAATCTGCAAGACTTTATTTTCAGCACATTCGTCGGTTACTATTTCAAAAGTAATCGGCAAGACTTTATTTTCAGCACATTCGTCGGTTACTATTTCAAGAGTAATCGGCAAGATTTTTATTTACAGCATATTCGTCGGTTACTATTTTAAAAGTAATCAGCAAGACTTTATTTTCAGCACATTCGTCGGTTACTATTTCAAAAGTAATCGGCAAGATTTTTATTTTCAGCATATTCA
Source organism: Medicago lupulina (assembly GCA_958299785.1). Classification (NCBI taxonomy): domain Eukaryota; kingdom Viridiplantae; phylum Streptophyta; class Magnoliopsida; order Fabales; family Fabaceae; genus Medicago; species Medicago lupulina. The sequence continues at coordinate 36,809,526 of OY283146.1, read as the reverse complement.
TCGGTTACTATTTCAAAAGTAATCGACAAGATTTTTATTTTCAGCATATTCGTCGGTTACTATTTCAAAGGTAATCGGCATGATTTATTTTGAGCACAATCGTCGGTTACTATTTCAAAAGTAATCGGCAAGATTTTTATTTTCAGCATATTCGTCGGTTACTATTTCAAAAGTAATCAGCAAGACTTTATTTTCAGCACATTCGTCGGTTACTATTTCAAAAGTAATCGGCAAGATTTTTATTTTCAGCATATTCGTCGGTTACTATTTCAAAAGTAAGCGGCAAGATTTTTATTTTCAGCATATTTTTCGGTTACTATTTTAAAAGTAATCGGCAAGACTTTATTTTCAGCACATTCGTCGGTTACTATTTCAAAAGTAATCTGCAAGACTTTATTTTCAGCACATTCGTCGGTTACTATTTCAAAAGTAATCGGCAAGATTTTTATTTTCAGCATATTTGTCGGTTACTATTTTAAAAGTAATCTGCAAGACTTTATTTTCAGCACATTCGTCGGTTACTATTTCAAAAGTAATCGGCAAGATTTTTATTTTCAGCATATTTGTCGGTTACTATTTTAAAAGTAATCGGCAAGACTTTATTTTCAGCACATTCGTCGGTTACTATTTCAAAAGTAATCGGCAAGACTTTATTTTCAGCACATTCGTCGGTTACTAATTCAAAAGTAATCGGCAAGATTTTTATTTTCAGCATATTCATCGGTTACTATTTCAAAAGTAATCGACAAGATTTTTATTTTCAGCATATTCGTCGGTTACTATTTCAAAGGTAATCGGCATGATTTATTTTGAGCACAATCGTCGGTTACTATTTCAAAAGTAATCGGCAAGATTTTTATTTTCAGCATATTTGTCGGTTACTATTTTAAAGTAATCTGCAAGACTTTATTTTCAGCACATTCGTCGGTTACTATTTCAAAAGTAATCGGCAGGATTTTTATTTTCAGCATATTTGTCGGTTACTATTTTAAAAGTAATCGGCAAGACTTTATTTTCAGCACATTCGTCGGTTACTATTTCAAAAGTAATCGGCAAGACTTTGTTTTCAGCACATTCGTCGGTTACTAATTCAAAAGTAATCGGCAAGATTTTTATTTTCAGCATATTCATCGGTTACTATTTCAAAAGTAATCGACAAGATTTTTATTTTCAGCATATTCGTCGGTTACTATTTCAAAGGTAATCGGCATGATTCATTTTGAGCACAATCGTCGGTTACTATTTCAAAAGTAATCGGCAAGATTTTTATTTTCAGCATATTCGTCGGTTACTATTTCAAAAGTAATCAGCAAGACTTTATTTTCAGCACATTCGTCGGTTACTATTTCAAAAGTAATCGGCAAGATTTTTATTTTCAGCATATTCGTCGGTTACTATTTCAAAAGTAAGCGGCAAGATTTTTATTTTCAGCATATTTTTCGGTTACTATTTTAAAAGTAATCGGCAAGACTTTATTTTCAGCACATTCGTCGGTTACTATTTCAAAAGTAATCTGCAAGACTTTATTTTCAGCACATTTGTCGGTTACTATTTCAAAAGTAATCGGCAAGATTTTTATTTTCAGCATATTTGTCGGTTACTATTTTAAAAGTAATCTGCAAGACTTTATTTTCAGCACATTCGTCGGTTACTATTTCAAAAGTAATCGGCAAGATTTTTATTTTCAGCATATTTGTCGGTTACTATTTTAAAAGTAATCGGCAAGACTTTATTTTCAGCACATTCGTCGGTTACTATTTCAAAAGTAATCGGCAAGACTTTATTTTCAGCACATTCGTCGGTTACTAATTCAAAAGTAATCGGCAAGATTTTTATTTTCAGCATATTCATCGGTTACTATTTCAAAAGTAATCGACAAGATTTTTATTTTCAGCATATTCGTCGGTTACTATTTCAAAGGTAATCGGCATGATTTATTTTGAGCACAATCGTCGGTTACTATTTCAAAAGTAATCGGCAAGATTTTTATTTTCAGCATATTTGTCGGTTACTATTTTAAAAGTAATCTGCAAGACTTTATTTTCAGCACATTCGTCGGTTACTATTTCAAAAGTAATCGGCAAGACTTTGTTTTCAGCACATTCGTTGGTTACTAATTCAAAAGTAATCGGCAAGATTTTTATTTTCAGCATATTCATCGGTTACTATTTCAAAAGTAATCGGCAAGATTTTTATTTTCAGCATATTTGTCGGTTACTATTTTAAAAGTAATCTGCAAGACTTTATTTTCAGCACATTCGTCGGTTACTATTTCAAAAGTAATCGGCAAGACTTTATTTTCAGCACATTCGTCGGTTACTATTTCAAGAGTAATCGGCAAGATTTTTATTTACAGCATATTCGTCGGTTACTATTTTAAAAGTAATCAGCAAGACTTTATTTTCAGCACATTCGTCGGTTACTATTTCAAAAGTAATCGGCAAGATTTTTATTTTCAGCATATTCATCGGTTACTATTTCAAAAGTAATCGACAAGATTTTTATTTTCAGCATATTCGTCGGTTACTATTTCAAAGGTAATCGGCATGATTTATTTTGAGCACAATCGTCGGTTACTATTTCAAAAGTAATCGGCAAGATTTTTATTTTCAGCATATTCGTCGGTTACTATTTCAAAAGTAATCAGCAAGACTTTATTTTCAGCACATTCGTCGGTTACTATTTCAAAAGTAATCGGCAAGATTTTTATTTTCAGCATATTCGTCGGTTACTATTTCAAAAGTAAGCGGCAAGATTTTTATTTTCAGCATATTTTTCGGTTACTATTTTAAAAGTAATCGGCAAGACTTTATTTTCAGCACATTCGTCGGTTACTATTTCAAAAGTAATCTGCAAGACTTTATTTTCAGCACATTCGTCGGTTACTATTTCAAAAGTAATCGGCAAGATTTTTATTTTCAGCATATTTGTCGGTTACTATTTTAAAAGTAATCTGCAAGACTTTATTTTCAGCACATTCGTCGGTTACTATTTCAAAAGTAATCGGCAAGATTTTTATTTTCAGCATATTTGTCGGTTACTATTTTAAAAGTAATCGGCAAGACTTTATTTTCAGCACATTCGTCGGTTACTATTTCAAAAGTAATCGGCAAGACTTTATTTTCAGCACATTCGTCGGTTACTAATTCAAAAGTAATCGGCAAGATTTTTATTTTCAGCATATTCATCGGTTACTATTTCAAAAGTAATCGACAAGATTTTTATTTTCAGCATATTCGTCGGTTACTATTTCAAAGGTAATCGGCATGATTTATTTTGAGCACAATCGTCGGTTACTATTTCAAAAGTAATCGGCAAGATTTTTATTTTCAGCATATTTGTCGGTTACTATTTTAAAGTAATCTGCAAGACTTTATTTTCAGCACATTCGTCGGTTACTATTTCAAAAGTAATCGGCAGGATTTTTATTTTCAGCATATTTGTCGGTTACTATTTTAAAAGTAATCGGCAAGACTTTATTTTCAGCACATTCGTCGGTTACTATTTCAAAAGTAATCGGCAAGACTTTGTTTTCAGCACATTCGTCGGTTACTAATTCAAAAGTAATCGGCAAGATTTTTATTTTCAGCATATTCATCGGTTACTATTTCAAAAGTAATCGACAAGATTTTTATTTTCAGCATATTCGTCGGTTACTATTTCAAAGGTAATCGGCATGATTCATTTTGAGCACAATCGTCGGTTACTATTTCAAAAGTAATCGGCAAGATTTTTATTTTCAGCATATTCGTCGGTTACTATTTCAAAAGTAATCAGCAAGACTTTATTTTCAGCACATTCGTCGGTTACTATTTCAAAAGTAATCGGCAAGATTTTTATTTTCAGCATATTCGTCGGTTACTATTTCAAAAGTAAGCGGCAAGATTTTTATTTTCAGCATATTTTTCGGTTACTATTTTAAAAGTAATCGGCAAGACTTTATTTTCAGCACATTCGTCGGTTACTATTTCAAAAGTAATCTGCAAGACTTTATTTTCAGCACATTTGTCGGTTACTATTTCAAAAGTAATCGGCAAGATTTTTATTTTCAGCATATTTGTCGGTTACTATTTTAAAAGTAATCTGCAAGACTTTATTTTCAGCACATTCGTCGGTTACTATTTCAAAAGTAATCGGCAAGATTTTTATTTTCAGCATATTTGTCGGTTACTATTTTAAAAGTAATCGGCAAGACTTTATTTTCAGCACATTCGTCGGTTACTATTTCAAAAGTAATCGGCAAGACTTTATTTTCAGCACATTCGTCGGTTACTAATTCAAAAGTAATCGGCAAGATTTTTATTTTCAGCATATTCATCGGTTACTATTTCAAAAGTAATCGACAAGATTTTTATTTTCAGCATATTCGTCGGTTACTATTTCAAAGGTAATCGGCATGATTTATTTTGAGCACAATCGTCGGTTACTATTTCAAAAGTAATCGGCAAGATTTTTATTTTCAGCATATTTGTCGGTTACTATTTTAAAAGTAATCTGCAAGACTTTATTTTCAGCACATTCGTCGGTTACTATTTCAAAAGTAATCGGCAAGACTTTGTTTTCAGCACATTCGTTGGTTACTAATTCAAAAGTAATCGGCAAGATTTTTATTTTCAGCATATTCATCGGTTACTATTTCAAAAGTAATCGACAAGATTTTTATTTTCAGCATATTCGTCGGTTACTATTTCAAAGGTAATCGGCATGATTTATTTTGAGCACAATCGTCGGTTACTATTTCAAAAGTAATCGGCAAGATTTTTATTTTCAGCATATTCGTCGGTTACTATTTCAAAAGTAATCAGCAAGACTTTATTTTCAGCACATTCGTCGGTTACTATTTCAAAAGTAATCGGCAAGATTTTTATTTTCAGCATATTCGTCGGTTACTATTTCAAAAGTAAGCGGCAAGATTTTTATTTTCAGCATATTTTTCGGTTACTATTTTAAAAGTAATCGGCAAGACTTTATTTTCAGCACATTCGTCGGTTACTATTTCAAAAGTAATCTGCAAGACTTTATTTTCAGCACATTCGTCGGTTACTATTTCAAAAGTAATCGGCAAGATTTTTATTTTCAGCATATTTGTCGGTTACTATTTTAAAAGTAATCTGCAAGACTTTATTTTCAGCACATTCGTCGGTTACTATTTCAAAAGTAATCGGCAAGATTTTTATTTTCAGCATATTTGTCGGTTACTATTTTAAAAGTAATCGGCAAGACTTTATTTTCAGCACATTCGTCGGTTACTATTTCAAAAGTAATCGGCAAGACTTTATTTTCAGCACATTCGTCGGTTACTAATTCAAAAGTAATCGGCAAGATTTTTATTTTCAGCATATTCATCGGTTACTATTTCAAAAGTAATCGACAAGATTTTTATTTTCAGCATATTCGTCGGTTACTATTTCAAAGGTAATCGGCATGATTTATTTTGAGCACAATCGTCGGTTACTATTTCAAAAGTAATCGGCAAGATTTTTATTTTCAGCATATTTGTCGGTTACTATTTTAAAAGTAATCTGCAAGACTTTATTTTCAGCACATTCGTCGGTTACTATTTCAAAAGTAATCGGCAAGACTTTATTTTCAGCACATTCGTCGGTTACTATTTCAAGAGTAATCGGCAAGATTTTTATTTACAGCATATTCGTCGGTTACTATTTTAAAAGTAATCAGCAAGACTTTATTTTCAGCACATTCGTCGGTTACTATTTCAAAAGTAATCGGCAAGATTTTTATTTTCAGCATATTCGTCGGTTACTATTTCAAAAGTAAGCGGCAAGAATTTTATTTTCAGCATATTTGTCGGTTACTATTTCATAAGTAATCGGCAAGACTTTATTTACAGCACATTCGTCGGTTACTATTTCAAAGGTAATCGGCAAGATTTTTATTTTCAGCATATTCGTCGGTTACTATTTCAAAAGTAATCGGCAAGACTTTATTTTCAGTACATTCGTCGGTTACTATTTCAAAAGTAATTGGCAAGACTTTATTTTTCAGCACATTCGTCGGTTACTATTTCAAAAGTAATCGGCAAGATTTTTATTTACAGCATATTCGTCGGTTACTATTTCAAAAGTAATCGGCAAGACATTATTTTCAGCACATTCGTCGGTTACTATTTCAAAAGTAATCGGCAAGATTTTTATTTTCAGCATATTCGTCGGTTACTATTTCAAAAGTAAGCGGCAAGATTTTTATTTTCAGCATATTTTTCGGTTACTATTTTAAAAGTAATCGGCAAGACTTTATTTTCAGCACATTCGTCGGTTACTATTTCAAAAGTAATCGGCAAGACTTTATTTTCAGCACATTCGTCGGTTACTAATCCAAAAGTAATCGGCAAGATTTATATTTTCAGCATATTCATCGGTTACTATTTCAAAAGTAATCGACAAGATTTTTATTTTCAGCATATTCGTCGGTTACTATTTCAAAGGTAATCGGCATGATTTATTTTGAGCACAATCGTCGGTTACTATTTCAAAAGTAATCGGCAAGATTTTTATTTTCAGCATATTTGTCGGTTACTATTTTAAAAGTAATCTGCAAGACTTTATTTTCAGCACATTCGTCGGTTACTATTTCAAAAGTAATCGGCAGGATTTTTATTTTCAGCATATTTGTCGGTTACTATTTTAAAAGTAATCGGCAAGACTTTATTTTCAGCACATTCGTCGGTTACTATTTCAAAAGTAATCGGCAAGACTTTGTTTTCAGCACATTCGTCGGTTACTAATTCAAAAGTAATCGGCAAGATTTTTATTTTCAGCATATTCATCGGTTACTATTTCAAAAGTAATCGACAAGATTTTTATTTTCAGCATATTCGTCGGTTACTATTTCAAAGGTAATCGGCATGATTTATTTTGAGCACAATCGTCGGTTACTATTTCAAAAGTAATCGGCAAGATTTTTATTTTCAGCATATTCGTCGGTTACTATTTCAAAAGTAATCAGCAAGACTTTATTTTCAGCACATTCGTCGGTTACTATTTCAAAAGTAATCGGCAAGATTTTTATTTTCAGCATATTCGTCGGTTACTATTTCAAAAGTAATCGGCAAGACATTATTTTCAGCACATTCGTCGGTTACTATTTCAAAAGTAATCGGCAAGATTTTTATTTTCAGCATATTCGTCGGTTACTATTTCAAAAGTAAGCGGCAAGATTTTTATTTTCAGCATATTTTTCGGTTACTATTTTAAAAGTAATCGGCAAGACTTTATTTTCAGCACATTCGTCGGTTACTATTTCAAAAGTAATCGGCAAGACTTTATTTTCAGCACATTCGTCGGTTACTAATTCAAAAGTAATCGGCAAGATTTTTATTTTCAGCATATTCATCGGTTACTATTTCAAAAGTAATCGACAAGATTTTTATTTTCAGCATATTCGTCGGTTACTATTTCAAAGGTAATCGGCATGATTTATTTTGAGCACAATCGTCGGTTACTATTTCAAAAGTAATCGGCAAGATTTTTATTTTCAGCATATTTGTCGGTTACTATTTTAAAGTAATCTGCAAGACTTTATTTTCAGCACATTCGTCGGTTACTATTTCAAAAGTAATCGGCAGGATTTTTATTTTCAGCATATTTGTCGGTTACTATTTTAAAAGTAATCGGCAAGACTTTATTTTCAGCACATTCGTCGGTTACTATTTCAAAAGTAATCGGCAAGACTTTGTTTTCAGCACATTCGTCGGTTACTAATTCAAAAGTAATCGGCAAGATTTTTATTTTCAGCATATTCATCGGTTACTATTTCAAAAGTAATCGACAAGATTTTTATTTTCAGCATATTCGTCGGTTACTATTTCAAAGGTAATCGGCATGATTTATTTTGAGCACAATCGTCGGTTACTATTTCAAAAGTAATCGGCAAGATTTTTATTTTCAGCATATTCGTCGGTTACTATTTCAAAAGTAATCAGCAAGACTTTATTTTCAGCACATTCGTCGGTTACTATTTCAAAAGTAATCGGCAAGATTTTTATTTTCAGCATATTCGTCGGTTACTATTTCAAAAGTAAGCGGCAAGAATTTTATTTTCAGCATATTTGTCGGTTACTATTTCATAAGTAATCGGCAAGACTTTATTTACAGCACATTCGTCGGTTACTATTTCAAAGGTAATCGGCAAGATTTTTATTTTCAGCATATTCGTCGGTTACTATTTCAAAAGTAATCGGCAAGACTTTATTTTCAGTACATTCGTCGGTTACTATTTCAAAAGTAATTGGCAAGACTTTATTTTTCAGCACATTCGTCGGTTACTATTTCAAAAGTAATCGGCAAGATTTTTATTTACAGCATATTCGTCGGTTACTATTTCAAAAGTAATCGGCAAGACATTATTTTCAGCACATTCGTCGGTTACTATTTCAAAAGTAATCGGCAAGATTTTTATTTTCAGCATATTCGTCGGTTACTATTTCAAAAGTAAGCGGCAAGATTTTTATTTTCAGCATATTTTTCGGTTACTATTTTAAAAGTAATCGGCAAGACTTTATTTTCAGCACATTCGTCGGTTACTATTTCAAAAGTAATCGGCAAGACTTTATTTTCAGCACATTCGTCGGTTACTAATTCAAAAGTAATCGGCAAGATTTTTATTTTCAGCATATTCATCGGTTACTATTTCAAAAGTAATCGACAAGATTTTTATTTTCAGCATATTCGTCGGTTACTATTTCAAAGGTAATCGGCATGATTTATTTTGAGCACAATCGTCGGTTACTATTTCAAAAGTAATCGGCAAGATTTTTATTTTCAGCATATTTGTCGGTTACTATTTTAAAAGTAATCTGCAAGACTTTATTTTCAGCACATTCGTCGGTTACTATTTCAAAAGTAATCGGCAGGATTTTTATTTTCAGCATATTTGTCGGTTACTATTTTAAAAGTAATCGGCAAGACTTTATTTTCAGCACATTCGTCGGTTACTATTTCAAGAGTAATCGGCAAGACTTTGTTTTCAGCACATTCGTCGGTTACTAATTCAAAAGTAATCGGCAAGATTTTTATTTTCAGCATATTCATCGGTTACTATTTCAAAAGTAATCGACAAGATTTTTATTTTCAGCATATTCGTCGGTTACTATTTCAAAGGTAATCGGCATGATTTATTTTGAGCACAATCGTCGGTTACTATTTCAAAAGTAATCGACAAGATTTTTATTTTCAGCATATTTGTCGGTTACTATTTTAAAAGTAATCTGCAAGACTTTATTTTCAGCACATTCGTCGGTTACTATTTCAAAAGTAATCGGCAAGATTTTGAAATTTAACATATTCGTCGCTTAATATTTTAAAAGTAATCGGCATAATTTATTTTCTGCACATTCGTCGGTTACTATTTCAAAAGTAACCGACAAGATTTTTATTTTCAGCAAATTCGTCGGTGACTATTTCAAAAGTAATCGGCATGATTTATTTTCAGCACAATCGTCGGTTACTATTTCAAAAGTAATCGGCAAGACTTTATTTTCAGCAAATTCGTCGGTGACTATTTCAAAAGTAATCGGCATGATTTATTTTCAGCACAATCGTCGGTTACTATTTCAAAAGTAATCGGCAAGATTTTAATTTTCAGCATATTTGTCGGTTACTATTTTAAAAGTAATCGACAAGATTTTTATTTTCAACATATTCGTCGGTTACTATTTCATAAGTAATCGGCAAGACTTTATTTACAGCACATTCGTCGGTTACTATTTCAAAGGTAATCGGCAAGATTTTTATTTTCAGCATATTCGTCGGTTACTATTTCAAAAGTAATCGGCAAGACTTTATTTTCAGCACATTCGTCGGTTACTATTTCAAAAGTAATCGGCAAGACTTTATTTTCAGCACATTCGTCGGTTACTATTTCAAAAGTAATCGACAAGATTTTTATTTTCAGCATATTCGTCGGTTACTATTTCAAAGGTAATCGGCATGATTTATTTTGAGCACAATCGTCGGTTACTATTTCAAAAGTAATCGACAAGATTTTTATTTTCAGCATATTTGTCGGTTACTATTTTAAAAGTAATCTGCAAGACTTTATTTTCAGCACATTCGTCGGTTACTATTTCAAAAGTAATCGGCAAGATTTTTATTTTCAGCATATTTGTCGGTTACTATTTTAAAAGTAATCGGCAAGACTTTATTTTCAGCACATTCGTCGGTTACTATTTCAAAAGTAATCGGCAAGACTTTATTTTCAGCACATTCGTCGGTTACTAATTCAAAAGTAATCGGCAAGATTTTTATTTTCAGCATATTCATCGGTTACTATTTCAAAAGTAATCGACAAGATTTTTATTTTCAGCATATTCGTCGGTTACTATTTCAAAGGTAATCGGCATGATTTATTTTGAGCACAATCGTCGGTTACTATTTCAAAAGTAATCGACAAGATTTTTATTTTCAGCATATTTGTCGGTTACTATTTTAAAAGTAATCTGCAAGACTTTATTTTCAGCACATTCGTCGGTTACTATTTCAAAAGTAATCGGCAAGATTTTGAAATTTAACATATTCGTCGCTTAATATTTTAAAAGTAATCGGCATAATTTATTTTCTGCACATTCGTCGGTTACTATTTCAAAAGTAACCGACAAGATTTTTATTTTCAGCAAATTCGTCGGTGACTATTTCAAAAGTAATCGGCATGATTTATTTTCAGCACAATCGTCGGTTACTATTTCAAAAGTAATCGGCAAGACTTTATTTTCAGCAAATTCGTCGGTGACTATTTCAAAAGTAATCGGCATGATTTATTTTCAGCACAATCGTCGGTTACTATTTCAAAAGTAATCGGCAAGATTTTAATTTTCAGCATATTTGTCGGTTACTATTTTAAAAGTAATCGACAAGATTTTTATTTTCAACATATTCGTCGGTTACTATTTCATAAGTAATCGGCAAGACTTTATTTACAGCACATTCGTCGGTTACTATTTCAAAGGTAATCGGCAAGATTTTTATTTTCAGCATATTCGTCGGTTACTATTTCAAAAGTAATCGGCAAGACTTTATTTTTAGCACATTCGTCGGTTACTATTTCAAAAGTAATCGGCAAGACTTTATTTTCAGCACATTCGTCGGTTACTATTTCAAAAGTAATCGACAAGATTTTTATTTTCAGCATATTCGTCGGTTACTATTTCAAAGGTAATCGGCATGATTTATTTTGAGCACAATCGTCGGTTACTATTTCAAAAGTAATCGACAAGATTTTTATTTTCAGCATATTTGTCGGTTACTATTTTAAAAGTAATCTGCAAGACTTTATTTTCAGCACATTCGTCGGTTACTATTTCAAAAGTAATCGGCAAGATTTTTATTTTCAGCATATTTGTCGGTTACTATTTTAAAAGTAATCGGCAAGACTTTATTTTCAGCACATTCGTCGGTTACTATTTCAAAAGTAATCGGCAAGACTTTATTTTCAGCACATTCGTCGGTTACTAATTCAAAAGTAATCGGCAAGATTTTTATTTTCAGCATATTCATCGGTTACTATTTCAAAAGTAATCGACAAGATTTTTATTTTCAGCATATTCGTCGGTTACTATTTCAAAGGTAATCGGCATGATTTATTTTGAGCACAATCGTCGGTTACTATTTCAAAAGTAATCGGCAAGATTTTTATTTTCAGCATATTCGTCGGTTACTATTTCAAAAGTAATCGGCAAGACTTTATTTTCAGTACATTCGTCGGTTACTATTTCAAAAGTAATTGGCAAGACTTTATTTTTCAGCACATTCGTCGGTTACTATTTCAAAAGTAATCGGCAAGATTTTTATTTACAGCATATTCGTCGGTTACTATTTCAAAAGTAATCGGCAAGACATTATTTTCAGCACATTCGTCGGTTACTATTTCAAAAGTAATCGGCAAGATTTTTATTTTCAGCATATTCGTCCGTTACTATTTCAAAAGTAAGCGGCAAGATTTTTATTTTCAGCATATTTTTCGGTTACTATTTTAAAAGTAATCGGCAAGACTTTATTTTCAGCACATTCGTCGGTTACTATTTCAAAAGTAATCGGCAAGACTTTATTTTCAGCACATTCGTCGGTTACTAATTCAAAAGTAATCGGCAAGATTTTTATTTTCAGCATATTCATCGGTTACTATTTCAAAAGTAATCGACAAGATTTTTATTTTCAGCATATTCGTCGGTTACTATTTCAAAGGTAATCGGCATGATTTATTTTGAGCACAATCGTCGGTTACTATTTCAAAAGTAATCGGCAAGATTTTTATTTTCAGCATATTTGTCGGTTACTATTTTAAAAGTAATCTGCAAGACTTTATTTTCAGCACATTCGTCGGTTACTATTTCAAAAGTAATCGGCAGGATTTTTATTTTCAGCATATTTGTCGGTTACTATTTTAAAAGTAATCGGCAAGACTTTATTTTCAGCACATTCGTCGGTTACTATTTCAAGAGTAATCGGCAAGACTTTGTTTTCAGCACATTCGTCGGTTACTAATTCAAAAGTAATCGGCAAGATTTTTATTTTCAGCATATTCATCGGTTACTATTTCAAAAGTAATCGACAAGATTTTTATTTTCAGCATATTCGTCGGTTACTATTTCAAAGGTAATCGGCATGATTTATTTTGAGCACAATCGTCGGTTACTATTTCAAAAGTAATCGACAAGATTTTTATTTTCAGCATATTTGTCGGTTACTATTTTAAAAGTAATCTGCAAGACTTTATTTTCAGCACATTCGTCGGTTACTATTTCAAAAGTAATCGGCAAGATTTTGAAATTTAACATATTCGTCGCTTAATATTTTAAAAGTAATCGGCATAATTTATTTTCTGCACATTCGTCGGTTACTATTTCAAAAGTAACCGACAAGATTTTTATTTTCAGCAAATTCGTCGGTGACTATTTCAAAAGTAATCGGCATGATTTATTTTCAGCACAATCGTCGGTTACTATTTCAAAAGTAATCGGCAAGACTTTATTTTCAGCAAATTCGTCGGTGACTATTTCAAAAGTAATCGGCATGATTTATTTTCAGCACAATCGTCGGTTACTATTTCAAAAGTAATCGGCAAGATTTTAATTTTCAGCATATTTGTCGGTTACTATTTTAAAAGTAATCGACAAGATTTTTATTTTCAACATATTCGTCGGTTACTATTTCATAAGTAATCGGCAAGACTTTATTTACAGCACATTCGTCGGTTACTATTTCAAAGGTAATCGGCAAGATTTTTATTTTCAGCATATTCGTCGGTTACTATTTCAAAAGTAATCGGCAAGACTTTATTTTCAGCACATTCGTCGGTTACTATTTCAAAAGTAATCGGCAAGACTTTATTTTCAGCACATTCGTCGGTTACTATTTCAAAAGTAATCGACAAGATTTTTATTTTCAGCATATTCGTCGGTTACTATTTCAAAGGTAATCGGCATGATTTATTTTGAGCACAATCGTCGGTTACTATTTCAAAAGTAATCGACAAGATTTTTATTTTCAGCATATTTGTCGGTTACTATTTTAAAAGTAATCTGCAAGACTTTATTTTCAGCACATTCGTCGGTTACTATTTCAAAAGTAATCGGCAAGATTTTTATTTTCAGCATATTTGTCGGTTACTATTTTAAAAGTAATCGGCAAGACTTTATTTTCAGCACATTCGTCGGTTACTATTTCAAAAGTAATCGGCAAGACTTTATTTTCAGCACATTCGTCGGTTACTAATTCAAAAGTAATCGGCAAGATTTTTATTTTCAGCATATTCATCGGTTACTATTTCAAAAGTAATCGACAAGATTTTTATTTTCAGCATATTCGTCGGTTACTATTTCAAAGGTAATCGGCATGATTTATTTTGAGCACAATCGTCGGTTACTATTTCAAAAGTAATCGGCAAGATTTTTATTTTCAGCATATTTGTCGGTTACTATTTTAAAAGTAATCTGCAAGACTTTATTTTCAGCACATTCGTCGGTTACTATTTCAAAAGTAATCGGCAAGACTTTATTTTCAGCACATTCGTCGGTTACTATTTCAAGAGTAATCGGCAAGATTTTTATTTACAGCATATTCGTCGGTTACTATTTTAAAAGTAATCAGCAAGACTTTATTTTCAGCACATTCGTCGGTTACTATTTCAAAAGTAATCGGCAAGATTTTTATTTTCAGCATATTCGTCGGTTACTATTTCAAAAGTAAGCGGCAAGAATTTTATTTTCAGCATATTTGTCGGTTACTATTTCATAAGTAATCGGCAAGACTTTATTTACAGCACATTCGTCGGTTACTATTTCAAAGGTAATCGGCAAGATTTTTATTTTCAGCATATTCGTCGGTTACTATTTCAAAAGTAATCGGCAAGACTTTATTTTCAGTACATTCGTCGGTTACTATTTCAAAAGTAATTGGCAAGACTTTATTTTTCAGCACATTCGTCGGTTACTATTTCAAAAGTAATCGGCAAGATTTTTATTTACAGCATATTCGTCGGTTACTATTTCAAAAGTAATCGGCAAGACATTATTTTCAGCACATTCGTCGGTTACTATTTCAAAAGTAATCAGCAAGATTTTTATTTTCAGCATATTCGTCGGTTACTATTTCAAAAGTAAGCGGCAAGATTTTTATTTTCAGCATATTTTTCGGTTACTATTTTAAAAGTAATCGGCAAGACTTTATTTTCAGCACATTCGTCGGTTACTATTTCAAAAGTAATCGGCAAGACTTTATTTTCAGCACATTCGTCGGTTACTAATCCAAAAGTAATCGGCAAGATTTATATTTTCAGCATATTCATCGGTTACTATTTCAAAAGTAATCGACAAGATTTTTATTTTCAGCATATTCGTCGGTTACTATTTCAAAGGTAATCGGCATGATTTATTTTGAGCACAATCGTCGGTTACTATTTCAAAAGTAATCGGCAAGATTTTTATTTTCAGCATATTTGTCGGTTACTATTTTAAAAGTAATCTGCAAGACTTTATTTTCAGCACATTCGTCGGTTACTATTTCAAAAGTAATCGGCAGGATTTTTATTTTCAGCATATTTGTCGGTTACTATTTTAAAAGTAATCGGCAAGACTTTATTTTCAGCACATTCGTCGGTTACTATTTCAAAAGTAATCGGCAAGACTTTGTTTTCAGCACATTCGTCGGTTACTAATTCAAAAGTAATCGGCAAGATTTTTATTTTCAGCATATTCATCGGTTACTATTTCAAAAGTAATCGACAAGATTTTTATTTTCAGCATATTCGTCGGTTACTATTTCAAAGGTAATCGGCATGATTTATTTTGAGCACAATCGTCGGTTACTATTTCAAAAGTAATCGGCAAGATTTTTATTTTCAGCATATTCGTCGGTTACTATTTCAAAAGTAATCAGCAAGACTTTATTTTCAGCACATTCGTCGGTTACTATTTCAAAAGTAATCGGCAAGATTTTTATTTTCAGCATATTCGTCGGTTACTATTTCAAAAGTAATCGGCAAGACATTATTTTCAGCACATTCGTCGGTTACTATTTCAAAAGTAATCGGCAAGATTTTTATTTTCAGCATATTCGTCGGTTACTATTTCAAAAGTAAGCGGCAAGATTTTTATTTTCAGCATATTTTTCGGTTACTATTTTAAAAGTAATCGGCAAGACTTTATTTTCAGCACATTCGTCGGTTACTATTTCAAAAGTAATCGGCAAGACTTTATTTTCAGCACATTCGTCGGTTACTAATTCAAAAGTAATCGGCAAGATTTTTATTTTCAGCATATTCATCGGTTACTATTTCAAAAGTAATCGACAAGATTTTTATTTTCAGCATATTCGTCGGTTACTATTTCAAAGGTAATCGGCATGATTTATTTTGAGCACAATCGTCGGTTACTATTTCAAAAGTAATCGGCAAGATTTTTATTTTCAGCATATTTGTCGGTTACTATTTTAAAGTAATCTGCAAGACTTTATTTTCAGCACCTTCGTCGGTTACTATTTCAAAAGTAATCGGCAGGATTTTTATTTTCAGCATATTTGTCGGTTACTATTTTAAAAGTAATCGGCAAGACTTTATTTTCAGCACATTCGTCGGTTACTATTTCAAAAGTAATCGGCAAGACTTTGTTTTCAGCACATTCGTCGGTTACTAATTCAAAAGTAATCGACAAGATTTTTATTTTCAGCATATTCATCGGTTACTATTTCAAAAGTAATCGACAAGATTTTTATTTTCAGCATATTCGTCGGTTACTATTTCAAAGGTAATCGGCATGATTTATTTTGAGCACAATCGTCGGTTACTATTTCAAAAGTAATCGGCAAGATTTTTATTTTCAGCATATTCGTCGGTTACTATTTCAAAAGTAATAAGCAAGACTTTATTTTCAGCACATTCGTCGGTTACTATTTCAAAAGTAATCGGCAAGATTTTTATTTTCAGCATATTCGTCGGTTACTATTTCAAAAGTAAGCGGCAAGAATTTTATTTTCAGCATATTTGTCGGTTACTATTTCATAAGTAATCGGCAAGACTTTATTTACAGCACATTCGTCGGTTACTATTTCAAAGGTAATCGGCAAGATTTTTATTTTCAGCATATTCGTCGGTTACTATTTCAAAAGTAATCGGCAAGACTTTATTTTCAGTACATTCGTCGGTTACTATTTCAAAAGTAATTGGCAAGACTTTATTTTTCAGCACATTCGTCGGTTACTATTTCAAAAGTAATCGGCAAGATTTTTATTTACAGCATATTCGTCGGTTACTATTTCAAAAGTAATCGGCAAGACATTATTTTCAGCACATTCGTCGGTTACTATTTCAAAAGTAATCGGCAAGATTTTTATTTTCAGCATATTCGTCGGTTACTATTTCAAAAGTAAGCGGCAAGATTTTTATTTTCAGCATATTTTTCGGTTACTATTTTAAAAGTAATCGGCAAGACTTTATTTTCAGCACATTCGTCGGTTACTATTTCAAAAGTAATCGGCAAGACTTTATTTTCAGCACATTCGTCGGTTACTAATTCAAAAGTAATCGGCAAGATTTTTATTTTCAGCATATTCATCGGTTACTATTTCAAAAGTAATCGACAAGATTTTTATTTTCAGCATATTCGTCGGTTACTATTTCAAAGGTAATCGGCATGATTTATTTTGAGCACAATCGTCGGTTACTATTTCAAAAGTAATCGGCAAGATTTTTATTTTCAGCATATTTGTCGGTTACTATTTTAAAAGTAATCTGCAAGACTTTATTTTCAGCACATTCATCGGTTACTATTTCAAAAGTAATCGGCAGGATTTTTATTTTCAGCATATTTGTCGGTTACTATTTTAAAAGTAATCGGCAAGACTTTATTTTCAGCACATTCGTCGGTTACTATTTCAAAAGTAATCGGCAAGACTTT
Source organism: Medicago lupulina (assembly GCA_958299785.1). Classification (NCBI taxonomy): domain Eukaryota; kingdom Viridiplantae; phylum Streptophyta; class Magnoliopsida; order Fabales; family Fabaceae; genus Medicago; species Medicago lupulina. Next base: position 36,792,122 of record OY283146.1, on the reverse strand, counting down.
GTTTTCAGCACATTCGTCGGTTACTAATTCAAAAGTAATCGACAAGATTTTTATTTTCAGCATATTCATCGGTTACTATTTCAAAAGTAATCGACAAGATTTTTATTTTCAGCATATTCGTCGGTTACTATTTCAAAGGTAATCGGCATGATTTATTTTGAGCACAATCGTCGGTTACTATTTCAAAAGTAATCGGCAAGATTTTTATTTTCAGCATATTCGTCGGTTACTATTTCAAAAGTAATAAGCAAGACTTTATTTTCAGCACATTCGTCGGTTACTATTTCAAAAGTAATCGGCAAGATTTTTATTTTCAGCATATTCGTCGGTTACTATTTCAAAAGTAAGCGGCAAGAATTTTATTTTCAGCATATTTGTCGGTTACTATTTCATAAGTAATCGGCAAGACTTTATTTACAGCACATTCGTCGGTTACTATTTCAAAGGTAATCGGCAAGATTTTTATTTTCAGCATATTCGTCGGTTACTATTTCAAAAGTAATCGGCAAGACTTTATTTTCAGTACATTCGTCGGTTACTATTTCAAAAGTAATTGGCAAGACTTTATTTTTCAGCACATTCGTCGGTTACTATTTCAAAAGTAATCGGCAAGATTTTTATTTACAGCATATTCGTCGGTTACTATTTCAAAAGTAATCGGCAAGACATTATTTTCAGCACATTCGTCGGTTACTATTTCAAAAGTAATCGGCAAGATTTTTATTTTCAGCATATTCGTCGGTTACTATTTCAAAAGTAAGCGGCAAGATTTTTATTTTCAGCATATTTTTCGGTTACTATTTTAAAAGTAATCGGCAAGACTTTATTTTCAGCACATTCGTCGGTTACTATTTCAAAAGTAATCGGCAAGACTTTATTTTCAGCACATTCGTCGGTTACTAATTCAAAAGTAATCGGCAAGATTTTTATTTTCAGCATATTCATCGGTTACTATTTCAAAAGTAATCGACAAGATTTTTATTTTCAGCATATTCGTCGGTTACTATTTCAAAGGTAATCGGCATGATTTATTTTGAGCACAATCGTCGGTTACTATTTCAAAAGTAATCGGCAAGATTTTTATTTTCAGCATATTTGTCGGTTACTATTTTAAAAGTAATCTGCAAGACTTTATTTTCAGCACATTCATCGGTTACTATTTCAAAAGTAATCGGCAGGATTTTTATTTTCAGCATATTTGTCGGTTACTATTTTAAAAGTAATCGGCAAGACTTTATTTTCAGCACATTCGTCGGTTACTATTTCAAAAGTAATCGGCAAGACTTTGTTTTCAGCACATTCGTCGGTTACTAATTCAAAAGTAATCGGCAAGATTTTTATTTTCAGCATATTCATCGGTTACTATTTCAAAAGTAATCGACAAGATTTTTATTTTCAGCATATTCGTCGGTTACTATTTCAAAGGTAATCGGCATGATTTATTTTGAGCACAATCGTCGGTTACTATTTCAAAAGTAATCGACAAGATTTTTATTTTCAGCATATTTGTCGGTTACTATTTTAAAAGTAATCTGCAAGACTTTATTTTCAGCACATTCGTCGGTTACTATTTCAAAAGTAATCGGCAAGATTTTGAAATTTAACATATTCGTCGCTTAATATTTTAAAAGTAATCGGCATAATTTATTTTCTGCACATTCGTCGGTTACTATTTCAAAAGTAACCGACAAGATTTTTATTTTCAGCAAATTCGTCGGTGACTATTTCAAAAGTAATCGGCATGATTTATTTTCAGCACAATCGTCGGTTACTATTTCAAAAGTAATCGGCAAGACTTTATTTTCAGCAAATTCGTCGGTGACTATTTCAAAAGTAATCGGCATGATTTATTTTCAGCACAATCGTCGGTTACTATTTCAAAAGTAATCGGCAAGATTTTAATTTTCAGCATATTTGTCGGTTACTATTTTAAAAGTAATCGACAAGATTTTTATTTTCAACATATTCGTCGGTTACTATTTCATAAGTAATCGGCAAGACTTTATTTACAGCACATTCGTCGGTTACTATTTCAAAGGTAATCGGCAAGATTTTTATTTTCAGCATATTCGTCGGTTACTATTTCAAAAGTAATCGGCAAGACTTTATTTTCAGCACATTCGTCGGTTACTATTTCAAAAGTAATCGGCAAGACTTTATTTTCAGCACATTCGTCGGTTACTATTTCAAAAGTAATCGACAAGATTTTTATTTTCAGCATATTCGTCGGTTACTATTTCAAAGGTAATCGGCATGATTTATTTTGAGCACAATCGTCGGTTACTATTTCAAAAGTAATCGGCAAGATTTTTATTTTCAACATATTTGTCGGTTACTATTTTAAAAGTAATCTGCTAGACTTTATTTTCAGCACATTCGTCGGTTACTATTTCAAAAGTAATCGGCAAGATTTTGAAATTTAACATATTCGTCGCTTAATATTTTAAAAGTAATCGGCATAATTTATTTTCAGCACATTCGTCGGTTACTATTTCAAAAGTAACCGACATGATTTTTATTTTCAGCAAATTCGTCGGTGACTATTTCAAAAGTAATCGGCATGATTTATTTTCAGCACAATCGTCGGTTACTATTTCAAAAGTAATCGGCAAGACTTTATTTTCAGCACATTCGTCGGTTGCTATTTCAAAAGTAATCGGCAAGACTTTATTTTCAGCACATTCGTCGGTTACTATTTCAAGAGTAATCGGCAAGATTTTTATTTACAGCATATTCGTCGGTTACTATTTCAAAAGTAATCAGCAAGACTTTATTTTCAGCACATTCGTGGGTTACTATTTCAAAATTAATCGGCAAGACTTTATTTTCAGCACATTCGTCGGTTACTATTTTAAAAGTAATCGGCAAGATTTTTATTTTCAGCATATTCGTCGGTTACTATTTCAAAAGTAAGCGGCAAGAATTTTATTTTCAGCATATTTGTCGGTTACTATTTCATAAGTAATCGGCAAGACTTTATTTACAGCACATTCGTCGGTTACTATTTCAAAGGTAATCGGCAAGATTTTTATTTTCAGCATATTCGTCGGTTACTATTTCAAAAGTAATCGGCAAGACTTTAATTTCAGCACATTCGTCGGTTACTATTTCAAAAGTAATTGGCAAGACTTTATTTTTCAGCACATTCGTCGGTTACTATTTCAAAAGCAATCGGCAAGATTTTTATTTTCTGCATATTTGTTGGTAACTATTTTAGAAGTAATCGACAAGATTTTTATTTTCAACATATTCGTCGGTTACTATTTCAAAAGTAATCGGCAAGACTTTATTTTCAGCACATTCGTCGGTTACTATTTCAAAAGTAATCGGCAAGATTTTTATTTACAGCATATTCGTCGGTTACTATTTCAAAAGTAATCGGCAAGACTTTATTTTCAGCACATTCGTCGGTTACTATTTCAAAAGTAATCGGCAAGATTTTTATTTTCAGCATATTCGTCGGTTACTATTTCAAAAGTAAGCGGCAAGATTTTTATTTTCAGCATATTTGTCGGTTACTATTTCAAAAGTAATCGGCAAGACTTTATTTTCAGCACATTCGTCGGTTACTAATTCAAAAGTAATCGGCAAGATTTTTATTTTCAGCATATTCATCGGTTACTATTTCAAAAGTAATCGACAAGATTTTGATTTTCAGCATATTCGTCGGTTACTATTTCAAAGGTAATCGGCATGATTTATTTTGAGCACAATCGTCGGTTACTATTTCAAAAGTAATCGGCAAGATTTTTATTTTCAGCATATTTGTCGGTTACTATTTTAAAAGTAATCTGCAAGACTTTATTTTCGGCACATTCGTCGGTTACTATTTCAAAAGTAATCGGCAAGATTTTGAAATTTAACATATTCGTCGCTTAATATTTTAAAAGTAATCGGCATGATTTATTTTCAGCACAATCGTCGGTTACTATTTCAAAAGTAATCGGCAAGATTTTAATTTTCAGTATATTTGTCGGTTACTATTTTAAAAGTAATCGACAAGATTTTTATTTTCAACATATTCGTCGGTTACTATTTCATAAGTAATCGGCAAGACTTTATTTACAGCACATTCGTCGGTTACTATTTCAAAGGTAATCGGCAAGATTTTTATTTTCAGCATATTCGTCGGTTACTATTTCAAAAGTAATCGGCAAGACTTTATTTTCAGCACATTCGTCGGTTACTATTTCAAAAGTAATCGGCAAGACTTTATTTTCAGCACATTCGTCGGTTACTATTTCAAAAGTAATCGACAAGATTTTTATTTTCAGCATATTTGTCGGTTACTATTTTAAAAGTAATCTGCAAGACTTTATTTTCAGCACATTCGTCTGCTACTATTTCAAAGGTAATCGACAAGATTTTTATTTTCAGCATATTCGTCGGTTACTATTTCAAAAGTAATCGGCAAGACTTTATTTTCAGCACATTCGTCGGTTACTATTTCAAAAGTAATCGGCAAGACTTTATTTTCAGCACATTCGTCGGTTACTATTTCAAAAGTAATCGGCATGATTTTTATTTTCAGCATATTCGCCGGTTACTATTTCAAAAGTAATCGACAAGATTTTTATTTTCAGCATATTCGTCGGTTACTATTTCAAAGGTAATCGACATGATTTATTTTCAGCACAATCGTCGGTTACTATTTCAAAAGTAATCGGCAAGACTTTATTTTCAGCACATTCGTCGGTTACTATTTCAAAAGTAATCGGCAAGACTTTATTTTCAGCACATTCGTCGGTTACTATTTCAAGAGTAATCGGCAAGATTTTTATTTACAGCATATTCGTCGGTTACTATTTCAAAAGTAATCGACAAGATTTTTATTTTCAGCATATTCGTCGGTTACTATTTCAAAGGTAATCGGCATGATTTATTTTAAGCACAATCGTCGGTTACTATTTCAAAAGTAATCGGCAAGATTTTGAAATTTAACATATTCGTCGCTTAATATTTTAAAAGTAATCGGCATAATTTATTTTCAGCACATTCGTCGGTTACTATTTCAAAAGTAACCGACAAGATTTTTATTTTCAGCAAATTCGTCGGTGACTATTTCAAATGTAATCGGCATGATTTATTTTCAGCACAATCGTCGGTTACTATTTCAAAAGTAATCGGCAAGACTTTATTTTCAGCACATTCGTCCGTTACTATTTCAAAAGTAATCGGCAAGACTTTATTTTCAGCACATTCGTCGGTTACTATTTCAAAAGTAATCGACAAGATTTTTATTTTCAGCATATTTGTCGGTTACTATTTTAAAAGTAATCTGCAAGACTTTATTTTCAGCACATTCGTCTGCTACTATTTCAAAGGTAATCGACAAGATTTTTATTTTCAGCATATTCGTCGGTTACTATTTCAAAAGTAATCGGCAAGACTTTATTTTCAGCACATTCGTCGGTTACTATTTCAAAAGTAATCGGCAAGACTTTATTTTCAGCACATTCGTCGGTTACTATTTCAAAAGTAATCGGCATGATTTTTATTTTCAGCATATTCGCCGGTTACTATTTCAAAAGTAATCGACAAGATTTTTATTTTCAGCATATTCGTCGGTTACTATTTCAAAGGTAATCGACATGATTTATTTTCAGCACAATCGTCGGTTACTATTTCAAAAGTAATCGGCAAGACTTTATTTTCAGCACATTCGTCGGTTACTATTTCAAAAGTAATCGGCAAGACTTTATTTTCAGCACATTCGTCGGTTACTATTTCAAGAGTAATCGGCAAGATTTTTATTTACAGCATATTCGTCGGTTACTATTTCAAAAGTAATCGACAAGATTTTTATTTTCAGCATATTCGTCGGTTACTATTTCAAAGGTAATCGGCATGATTTATTTTAAGCACAATCGTCGGTTACTATTTCAAAAGTAATCGGCAAGATTTTGAAATTTAACATATTCGTCGCTTAATATTTTAAAAGTAATCGGCATAATTTATTTTCAGCACATTCGTCGGTTACTATTTCAAAAGTAACCGACAAGATTTTTATTTTCAGCAAATTCGTCGGTGACTATTTCAAAAGTAATCGGCATGATTTATTTTCAGCACAATCGTCGGTTACTATTTCAAAAGTAATCGGCAAGACTTTATTTTCAGCACATTCGTCGGTTACTATTTCAAAAGTAATCGGCAAGACTTTATTTTCAGCACATTCGTCGGTTACTATTTCAAAAGTAATCGACAAGATTTTTATTTTCAGCATATTTGTCGGTTACTATTTTAAAAGTAATCTGCAGGACTTTATTTTCAGCACATTCGTCTGTTACTATTTCAAAGGTAATCGACAAGATTTTTATTTTCAGCATATTCGTCGGTTACTATTTCAAAAGTAATCGGCAAGACTTTATTTTCAGCACATTCGTCGGTTACTATTTCAAAAGTAATCGGCAAGACTTTATTTTCAGCACATTCGTCGGTTACTATTTCAAAAGTAATCGGCATGATTTTTATTTTCAGCATATTCGTCGGTTACTATTTCAAAAGTAATCGACAAGATTTTTATTTTCAGCATATTCGTCGGTTACTATTTCAAAGGTAATCGACATGATTTATTTTCAGCACAATCGTCGGTTACTATTTCAAAAGTAATCGGCAAGACTTTATTTTCAGCACATTCGTCGGTTACTATTTCAAAAGTAATCGGCAAGACTTTATTTTCAGCACATTCGTCGGTTACTATTTCAAAAGTAATCGGCAAGACTTTATTTTCAGCACATTCGTCGGTTACTATTTTAAAAGTAATCGGCAAGATTTTTATTTTCAGCATATTCGTCGGTTACTATTTCAAAAGTAAGCGGCAAGAATTTTATTTTCAGCATATTTGTCGGTTACTATTTCATAAGTAATCGGCAAGACTTTATTTACAGCACATTCGTCGGTTACTATTTCAAAGGTAATCGGCAAGATTTTTATTTTCAGCATATTCGTCGGTTACTATTTCAAAAGTAATCGGCAAGACTTTAATTTCAGCACATTCGTCGGTTACTATTTCAAAAGTAATTGGCAAGACTTTATTTTTCAGCACATTCGTCGGTTACTATTTCAAAAGCAATCGGCAAGATTTTTATTTTCTGCATATTTGTCGGTAACTATTTTAGAAGTAATCGACAAGATTTTTATTTTCAACATATTCGTCGGTTACTATTTCAAAAGTAATCGGCAAGACTTTATTTTCAGCACATTCGTCGGTTACTATTTCAAAAGTAATCGGCAAGATTTTTATTTACAGCATATTCGTCGGTTACTATTTCAAAAGTAATCGGCAAGACTTTATTTTCAGCACATTCGTCGGTTACTATTTCAAAAGTAATCGGCAAGATTTTTATTTTCAGCATATTTGTCGGTTACTATTTTAAAAGTAATCGGCAAGACTTTATTTTCAGCACATTCGTCGGTTACTAATTCAAAAGTAATCGACAAGATTTTTATTTTCAGCATATTCATCGGTTACTATTTCAAAAGTAATCGACAAGATTTTTATTTTCAGCATATTCGTCGGTTACTATTTCAAAGGTAATCGGCATGATTTATTTTGAGCACAATCGTCGGTTACTATTTCAAAAGTAATCGGCAAGATTTTTATTTTCAGCATATTTGTCGGTTACTATTTTAAAAGTAATCTGCAAGACTTTATTTTCGGCACATTCGTCGGTTACTATTTCAAAAGTAATCGGCATGATTTTGAAATTTAACATATTCGTCGCTTAATATTTTAAAAGTAATCGGCATAATTTATTTTCAGCACATTCGTCGGTTACTATTTCAAAAGTAACCGACAAGATTTTTATTTTCAGCAAATTCGTCGTTGACTATTTCAAAAGTAATCGGCATGATTTCTTTTAAGCACAATCGTCGGTTACTAATTCAAAAGTAATCGGCAAGATTTTAATTTTCAGCATATTTGTCGGTTACTATTTTAAAAGTAATCGACAAGATTTTTATTTTCAACATATTCGTCGGTTACTATTTCATAAGTAATCGGCAAGACTTTATTTACAGCACATTCGTCGGTTACTATTTCAAAGGTAATCGGCAAGATTTTTATTTTCAGCATATTCGTCGGTTACTATTTCAAAAGTAATCGGCAAGACTTTATTTTCAGCACATTCGTCGAATACTATTTCAAAAGTAATCGGCAAGACTTTATTTTCAGCACATTCGTCGGTTACTATTTCAAAAGTAATCGACAAGATTTTTATTTTCAGCATATTCGTCGGTTACTATTTCAATGGTAATCGACATGATTTATTTTCAGCACAATCGTCGGTTACTATTTCAAAAGTAATCGGCAAGACTTTATTTTCAGCACATTCGTCGGTTACTATTTCAAGAGTAATCGACAAGATTTTTATTTACAGCATATTCGTCGGTTACTATTTCAAAAGTAATCAGCAAGACTTTATTTTCAGCACATTCGTCGGTTACTATTTCAAAAGTAATCGGCAAGACTTTATTTTCAGCACATTCGTCGGTTACTATTTTAAAAGTAATCGGCAAGATTTTTATTTTCAGCATATTCGTCGGTTACTATTTCAAAAGTAAGCGGCAAGAATTTTATTTTCAGCATATTTGTCGGTTACTATTTCATAAGTAATCGGCAAGACTTTATTTACAGCACATTCGTCGGTTACTATTTCAAAGGTAATCGGCAAGATTTTTATTTTCAGCATATTCGTCGGTTACTATTTCAAAAGTAATCGGCAAGACTTTAATTTCAGCACATTCGTCGGTTACTATTTCAAAAGTAATTGGCAAGACTTTATTTTTCAGCACATTCGTCGGTTACTATTTCAAAAGCAATCGGCAAGATTTTTATTTTCTGCATATTTGTCGGTAACTATTTTAGAAGTAATCGACAAGATTTTTATTTTCAACATATTCATCGGTTACTATTTCAAAAGTAATCGGCAAGACTTTATTTTCAGCACATTCGTCGGTTACTATTTCAAAAGTAATCGGCAAGATTTTTATTTACAGCATATTCGTCGGTTACTATTTCAAAAGTAATCGGCAAGACTTTATTTTCAGCACATTCGTCGGTTATTATTTCAAAAGTAATCGGCAAGATTTTTATTTTCATCATATTCGTCGGTTACTATTTCAAAAGTAAGCGGCAAGATTTTTATTTTCAGCATATTTGTCGGTTACTATTTTAAAAGTAATCGGCAAGACTTTATTTTCAGCACATTCGTCGGTTACTAATTCAAAAGTAATCGGCAAGATTTTTATTTTCAGCATATTCATCGGTTACTATTTCAAAAGTAATCGACAAGATTTTTATTTTCAGCATATTCGTCGGTTACTATTTCAAAGGTAATCGGCATGATTTATTTTGAGCACAATCGTCGGTTACTATTTCAAAAGTAATCGGCAAGATTTTTATTTTCAGCATATTTGTCGGTTACTATTTTAAAAGTAATCTGCAAGACTTTATTTTCGGCACATTCGTCGGTTACTATTTCAAAAGTAATCGGCAAGATTTTGAAATTTAACATATTCGTCGCTTAATATTTTAAAAGTAATCGGCATAATTTATTTTCAGCACATTCGTCGGTTACTATTTCAAAAGTAACCGACAAGATTTTTATTTTCAGCAAATTCGTCGGTGACTATTTCAAAAGCAATCGGCATGATTTATTTTCAGCACAATCGTCGGTTACTAATTCAAAAGTAATCGGCAAGATTTTAATTTTCAGCATATTTGTCGGTTACTATTTTAAAAGTAATCGACAAGATTTTTATTTTCAACATATTCGTCGGTTACTATTTCATAAGTAATCGGCAAGACTTTATTTACAGCACATTCGTCGGTTACTATTTCAAAGGTAATCGGCAAGATTTTTATTTTCAGCATATTCGTCGGTTACTATTTCAAAAGTAATCGGCAAGACTTTATTTTCAGCACATTCGTCAGTTACTATTTCAAAAGTAATCGGCAAGACTTTATTTTCAGCACATTCGTCGGTTACTATTTCAAAAGTAATCGACAAGATTTTTATTTTCAGCATATTCGTCGGTTACTATTTCAATGGTAATCGACATGATTTATTTTCAGCACAATCGTCGGTTACTATTTCAAAAGTAATCGGCGAGATTTTTATTTTCCGCATATTTGTCCGTTACTATTTTAAAAGTAATCGACAAGATTTTTATTTTCAACATATTCGTCGGTTACTATTTCAAAAGTAATCGCAAGACTTTATTTTCAGCACATTCGTTGGTTACTATTTCAAAAGTAATCGGTAAGATTTTTATTTTCAACATATTCGTCGCTTAATATTTCAAAAGTAATCGGCATGATTTATTTTCAGCACATTCATTTGTTACAATTTCAAAAGTAACCGAAAAGATTTTTATTTTCAGCAAATTCGTCGGTGACTATTTCAAAAGTAATCGGCATGATTTATTTTCAGCACATTCGTCGGTTACTATTTTAAAAGTAATCGGCAAGACTTTATTTTCAGCACATTCGTCGGTTACAATTTCAAAAGTAATTGGCAAGATTTTTATTTACATCATATTCGTTGGTTACTATTTCAAAAGTAATCGGCAAGACTTTATTTTCAGCACATTCGTCGGTTACTATTTCAAAAGTAATCGGCAAGACTTTATTTTCAGCACATTCGTTGGTTACTATTTCAAAAGTAATCGGTAAGATTTTTATTTTCAACATATTCGTCGCTTAATATTTCAAAAGTAATCGGCATGATTTATTTTCAGCACATTCATTTGTTACAATTTCAAAAGTAACCGAAAAGATTTTTATTTTCAGCAAATTCGTCGGTGACTATTTCAAAAGTAATCGGCATGATTTATTTTCAGCACATTCGTCGGTTACTATTTTAAAAGTAATCGGCAAGACTTTATTTTCAGCACATTCGTCGGTTACAATTTCAAAAGTAATTGGCAAGATTTTTATTTACATCATATTCGTTGGTTACTATTTCAAAAGTAATCGGCAAGACTTTATTTTCAGCAAATTCGTCGGTGACTATTTCAAAAGTAATCGGCATGATTTATTTTCAGCACATTCGTCGGTTACTATTTTAAAAGTAATCGGCAAGACTTTATTTTCAGCACATTCGTCGGTTACTATTTCAAAAGTAATTGGCAAGATTTTTATTTACATCATATTCGTCGGTTACTATTTCAAAAGTAAGCGGCAAGATTTTTATTTTCAGCATATTTGTCGGTTACTATTTTAAAAGTAATCGGCAAGACTTTATTTTCAGCACATTTGTCGGTTACTATTTCAAAAGTAATCGGCAAGACTTTATTTTCAGCACATTCGTCGGTTACTAATTCAAAAGTAATCGGCAAGATTTTTATTTTCAGCATATTCATCGGTTACTATTTCAAAAGTAATCGACAAGATTTTTATTTTCAGCATATTCGTCGGTTACTATTTCAGAGGTAATCGGCATGATTTATTTTGAGCACAATCGTCGGTTACTATTTCAAAAGTAAGCGGCAAGATTTTTATTTTCAGCATATTTGTCGGTTACTATTTTAAAAGTAATCGGCAAGACTTTATTTTCAGCACATTCGTCGGTTACTAATTCAAAAGTAATCGGCAAGATTTTTATTTTCAGCATATTCATCGGTTACTATTTCAAAAGTAATCGACAAGATTTTTATTTTCAGCATATTCGTCGGTTACTATTTCAAAGGTAATCGGCATGATTTATTTTGAGCACAATCGTCGGTTACTATTTCAAAAGTAATCGGCAAGATTTTTATTTTCAGCATATTTGTCGGTTACTATTTTAAAAGTAATCTGCAAGACTTTATTTTCGGCACATTCGTCGGTTACTATTTCAAAAGTAATCGGCAAGATTTTGAAATTTAACATATTCGTCGCTTAATATTTTAAAAGTAATCGGCATAATTTATTTTCAGCACATTCGTCGGTTACTATTTCAAAAGTAACCGACAAGATTTTTATTTTCAGCAAATTCGTCGGTGACTATTTCAAAAGCAATCGGCATGATTTATTTTCAGCACAATCGTCGGTTACTAATTCAAAAGTAATCGGCAAGATTTTAATTTTCAGCATATTTGTCGGTTACTATTTTAAAAGTAATCGACAAGATTTTTATTTTCAACATATTCGTCGGTTACTATTTCATAAGTAATCGGCAAGACTTTATTTACAGCACATTCGTCGGTTACTATTTCAAAGGTAATCGGCAAGATTTTTATTTTCAGCATATTCGTCGGTTACTATTTCAAAAGTAATCGGCAAGACTTTATTTTCAGCACATTCGTCAGTTACTATTTCAAAAGTAATCGGCAAGACTTTATTTTCAGCACATTCGTCGGTTACTATTTCAAAAGTAATCGACAACATTTTTATTTTCAGCATATTCGTCGGTTACTATTTCAATGGTAATCGACATGATTTATTTTCAGCACAATCGTCGGTTACTATTTCAAAAGTAATCGGCGAGATTTTTATTTTCCGCATATTTGTCCGTTACTATTTTAAAAGTAATCGACAAGATTTTTATTTTCAACATATTCGTCGGTTACTATTTCAAAAGTAATCGCAAGACTTTATTTTCAGCACATTCGTTGGTTACTATTTCAAAAGTAATCGGTAAGATTTTTATTTTCAACATATTCGTCGCTTAATATTTCAAAAGTAATCGGCATGATTTATTTTCAGCACATTCATTTGTTACAATTTCAAAAGTAACCGAAAAGATTTTTATTTTCAGCAAATTCGTCGGTGACTATTTCAAAAGTAATCGGCATGATTTATTTTCAGCACATTCGTCGGTTACTATTTTAAAAGTAATCGGCAAGACTTTATTTTCAGCACATTCGTCGGTTACAATTTCAAAAGTAATTGGCAAGATTTTTATTTACATCATATTCGTTGGTTACTATTTCAAAAGTAATCGGCAAGACTTTATTTTCAGCACATTCGTCGGTTACTATTTCAAAAGTAATCGGCAAGACTTTATTTTCAGCACATTTGTCGGTTACTATTTCAAAAGTAATCGGCAAGACTTTATTTTCAGCAAATTCGTCGGTGACTATTTCAAAAGTAATCGGCATGATTTATTTTCAGCACATTCGTCGGTTACTATTTTAAAAGTAATCGGCAAGACTTTATTTTCAGCACATTCGTCGGTTACTATTTCAAAAGTAATTGGCAAGATTTTTATTTACATCATATTCGTCGGTTACTATTTCAAAAGTAAGCGGCAAGATTTTTATTTTCAGCATATTTGTCGGTTACTATTTTAAAAGTAATCGGCAAGACTTTATTTTCAGCACATTTGTCGGTTACTATTTCAAAAGTAATCGGCAAGACTTTATTTTCAGCACATTCGTCGGTTACTAATTCAAAAGTAATCGGCAAGATTTTTATTTTCAGCATATTCATCGGTTACTATTTCAAAAGTAATCGACAAGATTTTTATTTTCAGCATATTCGTCGGTTACTATTTCAAAGGTAATCGGCATGATTTATTTTGAGCACAATCGTCGGTTACTATTTCAAACGTAATCGGCAAGATTTTTATTTTCAGCATATTTGTCGGTTACTATTTTAAAAGTAATCTGCAAGACTTTATTTTCAGCACATTCGTCGGTTACTATTTCAAAAGTAATCGGCAAGATTTTGAAATTTAACATATTCGTCGCTTAATATTTTAAAAGTAATCGGCATAATTTATTTTCAGCACATTCGTCGGTTACTATTTTAAAAGTAACCGACAAGATTTTTATTTTCAGCAAATTCGTCGGTGACTATTTCAAAAGTAATCGGCATGATTTATTTTCAGCACAATCGTCGGTTACTATTTCAAAAGTAATCGGCAAGATTTTAATTTTCAGCATATTTGTCGGTTACTATTTTAAAAGTAATCGACAAGATTTTTATTTTCAACATATTCATCGGTTACTATTTCATAAGTAATCGGCAAGACTTTATTTACAGCACATTCGTCGGTTACTATTTCAAAGGTAATCGGCAAGATTTTTATTTACAGCATATTCGTCGGTTACTATTTCAAAAGTAATCGGCAAGACTTTATTTTCAGCACATAGGTCGGTTACTATTTCAAAAGTAATCGGTAAGACTTTATTTTCAGCACATTCGTCGGTTACTATTTCAAAAGTAATCGGCAAGACTTTATTTTCAGCACATTCGTCGGTTACTATTTCAAAAGTAATCGGCATGAATTTTATTTTCAGCATATTCGTCGGTTACTATTTCAAAAGTAATCGACAAGATTTTTATTTTCAGCATATTCGTCGGTTACTATTTTAAAGGTAATCGGCATGATTTATTTTCAGCACAATCGTCGGTTACTATTTCAAAAGTAATCAGCAAGATTTTTATTTTCAGCATATTTGTCCGTTACTATTTTAAAAGTAATCGACAAGATTTTTATTTTCAACATATTCGTCGGTTACTATTTCAAAAGTAATCGCAAGACTTTATTTGCAGCACATTCGTTGGTTACTATTTCAAAAGTAATCGGTAAGATTTTTATTTTCAACATATTCGTCGCTTAATATTTCAAAAGTAATCGGCATGATTTATTTTCAGCACATTCATTTGTTACAATTTCAAAAGTAACCGAAAAGATTTTTATTTTCAGCAAATTCGTCGGTGACTATTTCAAAAGTAATCGGCATGATTTATTTTCAGCACATTCGTCGGTTACTATTTTAAAAGTAATCGGCAAGACTTTATTTTCAGCACATTCGTCGGTTACAATTTCAAAAGTAATTGGCAAGATTTTTATTTACATCATATTCGTTGGTTACTATTTCAAAAGTAATCGGCAAAACTTTATTTTCAGCACATTCGTGGGTTACTATTTCAAAAGTAATCGGCAAGACTTTATTTTCAGCACATTTGTCGGTTACTATTTCAAAAGTAATCGGCAAGACTTTATTTTCAGCAAATTCGTCGGTGACTATTTCAAAAGTAATCGGCATGATTTATTTTCAGCACATTCGTCGGTTACTATTTTAAAAGTTATCGGCAAGACTTTATTTTCAGCACATTCGTCGGTTACTATTTCAAAAGTAATTGGCAAGATTTTTATTTACATCATATTCGTCGGTTACTATTTCAAAAGTAAGAGGCAAGATTTTTATTTTCAGCATATTTGTCGGTTACTATTTTAAAAGTAATCGGCAAGACTTTATTTTCAGCACATTTGTCGGTTACTATTTCAAAAGTAATCGGCAAGACTTTATTTTCAGCACATTCGTCGGTTACTAATTCAAAAGTAATCGGCAAGATTTTTATTTTCAGCATATTCATCGGTTACTATTTCAAAAGTAATCGACAAGATTTTTATTTTCAGCATATTCGTCGGTTACTATTTCAAAGGTAATCGGCATGATTTATTTTGAGCACAATCGTCGGTTACTATTTCAAACGTAATCGGCAAGATTTTTATTTTCAGCATATTTGTCGGTTACTATTTTAAAAGTAATCTGCAAGACTTTATTTTCAGCACATTCGTCGGTTACTATTTCAAAAGTAATCGGCAAGATTTTGAAATTTAACATATTCGTCGCTTAATATTTTAAAAGTAATCGGCATAATTTATTTTCAGCACATTCGTCGGTTACTATTTTAAAAGTAACCGACAAGATTTTTATTTTCAGCAAATTCGTCGGTGACTATTTCAAAAGTAATCGGCATGATTTATTTTCAACACAATCGTCGGTTACTATTTCAAAAGTAATCGGCAAGATTTTAATTTTCAGCATATTTGTCGGTTACTATTTTAAAAGTAATCGACAAGATTTTTATTTTCAACATATTCATCGGTTACTATTTCATAAGTAATCGGCAAGACTTTATTTACAGCACATTCGTCGGTTACTATTTCAAAGGTAATCGGCAAGATTTTTATTTTCAGCATATTCGTCGGTTACTATTTCAAAAGTAATCGGCAAGACTTTATTTTCAGCACATAGGTCGGTTACTATTTCAAAAGTAATCGGTAAGACTTTATTTTCAGCACATTCGTCGGTTACTATTTCAAAAGTAATCGGCAAGACTTTATTTTCAGCACATTCGTCGGTTACTATTTCAAAAGTAATCGGCATGAATTTTATTTTCAGCATATTCGTCGGTTACTATTTCAAAAGTAATCGACAAGATTTTTATTTTCAGCATATTCGTCGGTTACTATTTTAAAGGTAATCGGCATGATTTATTTTCAGCACAATCGTCGGTTACTATTTCAAAAGTAATCAGCAAGATTTTTATTTTCAGCATATTTGTCCGTTACTATTTTAAAAGTAATCGACAAGATTTTTATTTTCAACATATTCGTCGGTTACTATTTCAAAAGTAATCGCAAGACTTTATTTGCAGCACATTCGTTGGTTACTATTTCAAAAGTAATCGGTAAGATTTTTATTTTCAACATATTCGTCGCTTAATATTTCAAAAGTAATCGGCATGATTTATTTTCAGCACATTCATTTGTTACAATTTCAAAAGTAACCGAAAAGATTTTTATTTTCAGCAAATTCGTCGGTGACTATTTCAAAAGTAATCGGCATGATTTATTTTCAGCACATTCGTCGGTTACTATTTTAAAAGTAATCGGCAAGACTTTATTTTCAGCACATTCGTCGGTTACAATTTCAAAAGTAATTGGCAAGATTTTTATTTACATCATATTCGTTGGTTACTATTTCAAAAGTAATCGGCAAGACTTTATTTTCAGCACATTCGTCGGTTACTATTTCAAAAGTAATCGGCAAGACTTTATTTTCAGCACATTTGTCGGTTACTATTTCAAAAGTAATCGGCAAGACTTTATTTTCAGCAAATTCGTCGGTGACTATTTCAAAAGTAATCGGCATGATTTATTTTCAGCACATTCGTCGGTTACTATTTTAAAAGTAATCGGCAAGACTTTATTTTCAGCACATTCGTCGGTTACTATTTCAAAAGTAATTGGCAAGATTTTTATTTACATCATATTCGTCGGTTACTATTTCAAAAGTAATCGACAAGACTTTATTTTCAGCACATTTGTCGGTTACTATTTCAAAAGTAATCGGCAAGACTTTATTTTCAGCACATTCGTCGGTTACTAATTCAAAAGTAATCGGCAAGATTTTTATTTTCAGCATATTCATCGGTTACTATTTCAAAAGTAATCGACAAGATTTTTATTTTCAGCATATTCGTCGGTTACTATTTCAAAGGTAATCGGCATGATTTATTTTGAGCACAATCGTCGGTTACTATTTCAAACGTAATCGGCAAGATTTTTATTTTCAGCATATTTGTCGGTTACTATTTTAAAAGTAATCTGCAAGACTTTATTTTCAGCACATTCGTCGGTTACTATTTCAAAAGTAATCGGCAAGATTTTGAAATTTAACATATTCGTCGCTTAATATTTTAAAAGTAATCGGCATAATTTATTTTCAGCACATTCGTCGGTTACTATTTTAAAAGTAACCGACAAGATTTTTATTTTCAGCAAATTCGTCGGTGACTATTTCAAAAGTAATCGGCATGATTTATTTTCAGCACAATCGTCGGTTACTATTTCAAAAGTAATCGGCAAGATTTTAATTTTCAGCATATTTGTCGGTTACTATTTTAAAAGTAATCGACAAGATTTTTATTTTCAACATATTCATCGGTTACTATTTCATAAGTAATCGGCAAGACTTTATTTACAGCACATTCGTCGGTTACTATTTCAAAGGTAATCGGCAAGATTTTTATTTTCAGCATATTCGTCGGTTACTATTTCAAAAGTAATCGGCAAGACTTTATTTTCAGCACATAGGTCGGTTACTATTTCAAAAGTAATCGGTAAGACTTTATTTTCAGCACATTCGTCGGTTACTATTTCAAAAGTAATCGGCAAGACTTTATTTTCAGCACATTCGTCGGTTACTATTTCAAAAGTAATCGGCATGAATTTTATTTTCAGCATATTCGTCGGTTACTATTTCAAAAGTAATCGACAAGATTTTTATTTTCAGCATATTCGTCGGTTACTATTTTAAAGGTAATCGGCATGATTTATTTTCAGCACAATCGTCGGTTACTATTTCAAAAGTAATCAGCAAGATTTTTATTTTCAGCATATTTGTCCGTTACTATTTTAAAAGTAATCGACAAGATTTTTATTTTCAACATATTCGTCGGTTACTATTTCAAAAGTAATCGCAAGACTTTATTTGCAGCACATTCGTTGGTTACTATTTCAAAAGTAATCGGTAAGATTTTTATTTTCAACATATTCGTCGCTTAATATTTCAAAAGTAATCGGCATGATTTATTTTCAGCACATTCATTTGTTACTATTTCAAAAGTAACCGAAAAGATTTTTATTTTCAGCAAATTCGTCGGTGACTATTTCAAAAGTAATCGGCTTGATTTATTTTCAGCAAATTCGTCGGTGACTATTTCAAAAGTAATCGGCATGATTTATTTTCAGCACATTCGTCGGTTACTATTTCAAAAGTAATCGGCAAGATTTTAATTTTCAGCATATTTGTCGGTTACTATTTTAAAAGTAATCGACAAGATTTTTATTTTCAACATATTCGTCGGTTACTATTCCATAAGTAATCGGCAAGACTTTATTTACAGCACATTCGTCGGTTACTATTTCAAAGGTAATCGGCAAGATTTTTATTTTCAGCATATTCGTCGGTTACTATTTCAAAAGTAATCGGCAAGACTTTATTTTCAGCACATAGGTCGGTTACTATTTCAAAAGTAATCGGCAAGACTTTATTTTCAGCACATTCGTCGGTTACTATTTCAAAAGTAATCGACAAGATTTTTATTTTCAGCATATTTGTCGGTTACTATTTTAAAAGTAATCTGCAAGACTTTATTTTCAGCACATTCGTCTATTACTATTTCAAAGGTAATCGACAAGATTTTTATTTTCAGCATATTCGTCGATTACTATTTCAAAAGTAATCGGCAAGACTTTATTTTCAGCACATTCGTCGGTTACTATTTCAAAAGTAATCGGCAAGACTTTATTTTCAGCACATTCGTCGGTTACTATTTCAAAAGTAATCGGCATGATTTTTATTTTCTGCATATTCGTCGGTTACTATTTCAAAAGTAATCGACAAGATTTTTATTTTCAGCATATTCGTCGGTTACTATTTCAAAGGTAATCGGCATGATTTATTTTCAACACAATCGTCGGTTACTATTTCAAAAGTAATCGGCAAGATTTTTATTTTCAGCATATTTGTCCGTTACTATTTTAAAAGTAATCGACAAGATTTTTATTTTCAACATATTCGTCGGTTACTATTTCAAAAGTAATCGCAAGACTTTATTTTCAGCACATTCGTTGGTTACTATTTCACAAGTAATCGGTAAGATTTTTATTTTCAACATATTCGTCGCTTAATATTTCAAAAGTAATCGGCATGATTTATTTTCAGCACATTCATTTGTTACTATTTCAAAAGTAACCGAAAAGATTTTTATTTTCAGCAAATTCGTCGGTGACTATTTCAAAAGTAATCGGCATGATTTATTTTCAGCACATTCGTCGGTTACTATTTCAAAAGTAATCGGCAAGATTTTTATATTTAACATATTCGTCGCTTAATATTTCAAAAGTAATCGGCATAATTTATTTTCAGCACATTCGTCGGTTACTATTTCAAAAGTAATCGGCAAGACTTTATTTTCAGCACATTCGTCGGTTACTATTTCAAAAGTAATCGGCAAGATTTTTATTTACAGCATATTCGTCGGTTACTATTTCAAAAGTAATCGGCAAGACTTTATTTTCAGCACATTCGTCGGTTACTATTTCAAATGTAATCGGCAAGACTTTATTTTCAGCACATTCGTCGGTTACTATTTCAAAAGTAATCGGCAAGATTTTTATTTTCAGCATATTCGTCGGTTACTATTTCAAAAGTAATCGGCAAGATTTTTATTTTCAGCATATTTGTCGGTTACTATTTTAAAAGTAATCTGCAAGACTTTATTTTCAGCACATTCGTGGGTTACTATTTCAGAAGTAATCGGCAAGATTTTTATATTTAACATATTCGTCGCTTAATATTTCAAAAGTAATCGGCATGATTTATTTTCAGCACATTCATTTGTTACTATTTCAAAAGTAACCGAAAAGATTTTTATTTTCATCAAATTCGTCGGTGACTATTTCAAAAGTAATCGACATGATTTATTTTAAGCACAATCGTCGGTTACTATTTCAAAAGTAATCGGCAAGATTTTAATTTTCAGCATATTTGTCGGTCATTATTTTAAAAGTAATCGACAAGATTTTAATTTTCATCATATTCGTCGGTTACTATTTCATAAGTAATCGGCAAGACTTTATTTACAGCACATTCGTCGGTTACTATTTCAAAGGTAATCGGCAAGATTTTTATTTTCAGCATATTCGTCGGTTACTATTTCAAAAGTAATCGGCAAGACTTTATTTTCAGCACATAGGTCGGTTACTATTTCAAAAGTAATCGGCAAGACTTTATTTTCAGCACATTCGTCGGTTACTATTTCAAAAGTAATCGGCAAGCCTTTATTTTCAGCACATTCGTCGGTTACTATTTCAAAAGTAATCGGCATGATTTTTATTTTCAGCATATTCGTCGGTTACTATTTCAAAAGTAATCGACAAGATTTTTATTTTCAGCATATTCGTCGGTTACTATTTCAAAGGTAATCGGCATGATTTATTATCAGCACAATCGTCGGTTACTATTTCAAAAGTAATCAGCAAGATTTTTATTTTCAGCATATTTGTCCGTTACTATTTTAAAAGTAATCGACAAGATTTTTATTTTCAACATATTCGTCAGTTACTATTTCAAAAGTAATCGCAAGACTTTATTTTCAGCACATTCGTTGGTTACTATTTCAAAAGTAATCGGTAAGATTTTTATTTTCAACATATTCGTCGCTTAATATTTCAAAAGTAATCGGCATGATTTATTTTCAGCACATTCATTTGTTACTATTTCAAAAGTAACCGAAAAGATTTTTATTTTCAGCAAATTCGTCGGTGACTATTTCAAAAGTAATCGGCATGATTTATTTTCAGCAAATTCGTCGGTGACTATTTCAAAAGTAATCGGCATGATTTATTTTCAGCACAATCGTCGGTTACTATTTCAAAAGTAATCGGCAAGATTTTAATTTTCAGCATATTTGTCGGTTACTATTTTAAAAGTAATCGACAAGATTTTTATTTTCAACATATTCGTCGGTTACTATTCCATAAGTAATCGGCAAGACTTTATTTACAGCACATTCGTCGGTTACTATTTCAAAGGTAATCGGCAAGATTTTTATTTTCAGCATATTCGTCGATTACTATTTCAAAAGTAATCGGCAAGACTTTATTTTCAGCACATAGGTCGGTTACTATTTCAAAAGTAATCGGCAAGACTTTATTTTCAGCACATTCGTCGGTTACTATTTCAAAAGTAATCGACAAGATTTTTATTTTCAGCATATTTGTCGGTTACTATTTTAAAAGTAATCTGCAAGACTTTATTTTTAGCACATTCGTCAATTACTATTTCAAAGGTAATCGACAAGATTTTCATTTTCAGCATATTCGTCGGTTACTATTTCAAAAGTAATCGGCAAGACTTTATTTTCAGCACATTCGTCGGTTACTATTTCAAAAGTAATCGGCAAGACTTTATTTTCAGCACATTCGTCGGTTACTATTTCAAAAGTAATCGGCATGATTTTTATTTTCTGCATATTCGTCGGTTACTATTTCAAAAGTAATCGACAAGATTTTTATTTTCAGCATATTCGTCGGTTACTATTTCAAAGGTAATCGGCATGATTTATTTTCAACACAATCGTCGGTTACTATTTCAAAAGTAATCGGCAAGATTTTTATTTTCAGCATATTTGTCCGTTACTATTTTAAAAGTAATCGACAAGATTTTTATTTTCAACATATTCGTCGGTTACTATTTCAAAAGTAATCGCAAGACTTTATTTTCAGCACATTCGTTGGTTACTATTTCAAAAGTAATCGGTAAGATTTTTATTTTCAACATATTCGTCGCTTAATATTTCAAAAGTAATCGGCATGATTTATTTTCAGCACATTCATTTGTTACTATTTCAAAAGTAACCGAAAAGATTTTTATTTTCAGCAAATTCGTCGGTGACTATTTCAAAAGTAATCGGCATGATTTATTTTCAGCACATTCGTCGGTTACTATTTCAAAAGTAATCGGCAAGATTTTTATATTTAACATATTCGTCGCTTAATATTTCAAAAGTAATCGGCATAATTTATTTTCAGCACATTCGTCGGTTACTATTTCAAAAGTAATCGGCAAGACTTTATTTTCAGCACATTCGTCGGTTACTATTTCAAAAGTAATCGGCAAGATTTTTATTTACAGCATATTCGTCGGTTACTATTTCAAAAGTAATCGGCAAGACTTTATTTTCAGCACATTCGTCGGTTACTATTTCAAATGTAATCGGCAAGACTTTATTTTCAGCACATTCGTCGGTTACTATTTCAAAAGTAATCGGCAAGATTTTTATTTTCAGCATATTCGTCGGTTACTATTTCAAAAGTAATCGGCAAGATTTTTATTTTCAGCATATTTGTCGGTTACTATTTTAAAAATAATCTGCAAGACTTTATTTTCAGCACATTCGTCGGTTACTATTTCAAAAGTAATCGGCAAGATTTTTATATTTAACATATTCGTCGCTTAATATTTCAAAAGTAATCGGCATGATTTATTTTCAGCACATTCATTTGTTACTATTTCAAAAGTAACCGAAAAGATTTTTATTTTCAGCAAATTCGTCGGTGACTATTTCAAAAGTAATCGACATGATTTATTTTAAGCACAATCGTCGGTTACTATTTCAAAAGTAATCGGCAAGATTTTAATTTTCAGCATATTTGTCGGTTACTATTTTAAAGGTAATCGACAAGATTTTTATTTTCAACATATTCGTCGGTTACTATTTCATAAGTAATCGGCAAGACTTTATTTACAGCACATTCGTCGGTTACTATTTCAAAGGTAATCGGCAAGATTTTTATTTTCAGCATATTCGTCGGTTACTATTTCAAAAGTAATCGGCAAGACTTTATTTTCAGCACATTCGTCGGTTACTATTTCAAAGGTAATCGGCATGATTTATTTTCAGCACAATCGTCGGTTACTATTTCAAAAGTAATCAGCAAGATTTTTATTTTCAGCATATTTGTCCGTTACTATTTTAAAAGTAATCGACAAGATTTTTATTTTCAACATATTCGTCGGTTACTATTTCAAAAGTAATCGCAAGACTTTATTTTCAGTACATTCGTTGGTTACTATTTCAAAAGTAATCGGCAAGATTTTTATTTTCAGCATATTTGTCGGTTACTATTTTAAAAATAATCTGCAAGACTTTATTTTCAGCACATTCGTCGGTTACTATTTCAAAAGTAATCGGCAAGATTTTTATATTTAACATATTCGTCGCTTAATATTTCAAAAGTAATCGGCATGATTTATTTTCAGCACATTCATTTGTTACTATTTCAAAAGTAACCGAAAAGATTTTTATTTTCAGCAAATTCGTCGGTGACTATTTCAAAAGTAATCGACATGATTTATTTTAAGCACAATCGTCGGTTACTATTTCAAAAGTAATCGGCAAGATTTTAATTTTCAGCATATTTGTCGGTTACTATTTTAAAAGTAATCGACAAGATTTTTATTTTCAACATATTCGTCGGTTACTATTTCATAAGTAATCGGCAAGACTTTATTTACAGCACATTCGTCGGTTACTATTTCAAAGGTAATCGGCAAGATTTTTATTTTCAGCATATTCGTCGGTTACTATTTCAAAAGTAATCGGCAAGACTTTATTTTCAGCACATTCGTCGGTTACTATTTCAAAGGTAATCGGCATGATTTATTTTCAGCACAATCGTCGGTTACTATTTCAAAAGTAATCAGCAAGATTTTTATTTTCAGCATATTTGTCCGTTACTATTTTAAAAGTAATCGACAAGATTTTTATTTTCAACATATTCGTCGGTTACTATTTCAAAAGTAATCGCAAGACTTTATTTTCAGTACATTCGTTGGTTACTATTTCAAAAGTAATCGGTAAGATTTTTATTTTCAACATATTCGTCGCTTAATATTTCAAAAGTAATCGGCATGATTTATTTTCAGCACATTCATTTGTTACTATTTCGAAAGTAACCGAAAAGATTTTTATTTTCAGCAAATTCGTCGGTGACTATTTCAAAAGTAATCGGCATGATTTATTTTCAGCAAATTCGTCGGTGACTATTTCAAAAGTAATCGGCATGATTTATTTTCAGCACAATCGTCGGTTACTATTTCAAAAGTAATCGGCAAGATTTTAATTTTCAGCATATTTGTCGGTTACTATTTTAAAAGTAATCGACAAGATTTTTATTTTCAACATATTCGTCAGTTACTATTCCATAAGTAATCGGCAAGACTTTATTTACAGCACATTCGTCGGTTACTATTTCAAAGGTAATCGGCAAGATTTTTATTTTCAGCATATTCGTCGGTTACTATTTCAAAAGTAATCGGCAAGACTTTATTTTCAGCACATTCGTCTGTAACACCCCGTTTTCCCAACTTAAAAATTTCACATATAAATCAGAGTATTTCAACATAAACGGAATGTCACACACACACACATATATATATATATATATATATATATATATATATATATATATAAATACACCAACAACAGAATCATCAATCAACAAAACATCATATAGTCATAGCAAAATAGGCATCATCTAGCATCATAATTATCGTCCTAAATCACCTTATACATCATCAAGCACACCATTCACGAAACACGTTAAACGTCAATCGAGAATATCTTCACGAAATATCATCAAGAACATCAAGAACAATCATCATCACAAATGCATCACAAACCATCATAAATCATCATCTTAACAACCATCTCAAACATCACATCATCATCACAAATCATCGTCACGACATCTCATAAGACACGACTCGACAAATGCGACTATGCAACTTAATCTTCTAAATCATGCATGTGGTACCATATATAAGCATTAATATGCTTCACCGTCGCTTTGAGCAAATGCTCCACCGTCGCTTTGAGCAAAAGCTCCACCGTCTCAAATTATGCAAATGCATGGACTCGACTCTTTACATCTTAAACAAGTTAGCACAACTTCTCATATGACTCCAACAAATTGGACAACATCTCACATCATGCAGCTTTAATTAAATAATAACAGCAACATGTCAGCAAATCATCAATCATATAACAACATCAAAAACTCATCATTTAGGCATCAGATATATTACAATATAGTTCACATAATGCACATATGATTCATAATCATTATCAACAACATCAAATCATAACATTAACTTTATAAGTATAGCACATTATGCACTCATCATTCATAACTCATAAGCAATAACATTCTTCAAAAGTAATCAAGTATGATTAAATAAGACATAAGCCAAATACTCATAAAACACCTCAACTAAATCCCTAATACCTAAGTTTGAAGTTTGGAAACCAACCCTAAGTTTTGGACTAACTTGGGATTAGTTAACCTAAGTTTTCTTAAAATTTTCTAAAGACCTACTTGGACTATTTTTATCATAACTCGAGATTTACAAAACATTTTCGAGTCAAACCAGTGCCATTAGAAAGCTAACTCAATTATCTACAACTTTCATGTTTACACCTAAGACCAATTATGTACCAATCAATACCAGTTTTCATTTCAAATTCGGACAAAGTTGTGCTGAAATTCATAAAAATTCACTGTGACCTACGTTCAGTAATTTGACCATAACTCAAGTTCTATAAATCATTATGACGTGAGACCAACGACATTAGAAAGCTAACATTCATACCTACAACTTTCGTGTCTACACCGAAAGCTAGTTCAAAACAGAAACTGATGCAAAAGACGCAACAACATGAAACAGGGTATGCTGTCAAAGGTAGCTCTCGGGAAAACTCTATTTTTCACTCAAAAACCCAAATTTCATCTACCCAAATCCCAAATTTGATAGAGAGCAATGTTTACAGGTTCTATATACAACATAACAATCAAAACAACACAGAAACATGCATTAAACAACACAATTCATCACATCATATCATTTATCATAAACTTTCTAAACCCTAAACCTAGAACACAATTTCATCAACAATCAAAATTATATATACATATTATTGAAGGAATCCCACCCTTACCTTAATTTGGTCTCCTGAATCAAGCTGCGTTCTTCTTAGGTTTTTCTTCTCTCTTTCGCGCCTCCTCTCTTTTTCTCTAGGTTTCTCCAAAAGTTATATCATGTACTAAATAATTCTAACCCTAATTCTCTTATTTATATTCTCTTACTCATCTTATCTTATTTCTACTCCTTCCCTCAAATTCTCTAAAATTATGTAACAACCCATATTTAATTAAATATATTATATTATATCATCGTATCTTATTATTTCTAAAACAAATATATTTCTACATAACAAAGATATTTCTATAACAAATATATCTCTACATAACAAACAAACATATTTCTATAACAAATATATCTCTACATAACAAACATATTTCTATAACAAATAACACAATATATTTTTACACAAAATAACATATATATTTCTACACCAAATAATACATATATTTTTATAACAAATAACATAGTATTTCTACACCACATAACAAATATATTTTTACACCAAATAACATAATATCTCTACACCAAATAACATATATATTATAATATAATATGCTACTAAAACACCAACATATAACACAAAAATAACACACATCACCATAAATCAAATAAATTATTTAAAAAGACTCTAAACTCAATCAAATAATTAAATAAATAAAATAGTTCAAAACGGGCGTTACAACTCTAAACTCAATTCGTCGGTGACTATTTCAAAAGTAATCGGCATGATTTATTTTCAGCAAATTCGTCGGTGACTATTTCAAAAGTAATCGGCATGATTTATTTTCAGCACAATCGTCGGTTACTATTTCAAAAGTAATCGGCAAGATTTTAATTTTCAGCATATTTGTCGGTTACTATTTTAAAAGTAATCGACAAGATTTTTATTTTCAACATATTCGTCAGTTACTATTCCATAAGTAATCGGCAAGACTTTATTTACAGCACATTCGTCGGTTACTATTTCAAAGGTAATCGGCAAGATTTTTATTTTCAGCATATTCGTCGGTTACTATTTCAAAAGTAATCGGCAAGACTTTATTTTCAGCACATTCGTCGGTTACTATTTCAAAAGTAATCGGCAAGATTTTTATTTACAGCATATTCGTCGGTTACTATTTCAAAAGTAATCGGCAAGACTTTATTTTCAGCACATTCGTCGGTTACTATTTCAAATGTAATCGGCAAGACTTTATTTTCAGCACATTCGTCGGTTACTATTTCAAAAGTAATCGGCAAGATTTTTATTTTCAGCATATTCGTCGGTTACTATTTCAAAAGTAATCGGCAAGATTTTTATTTTCAGCATATTTGTCGGTTACTATTTTAAAAGTAATCTGCAAGACTTTATTTTCAGCACATTCGTCGGTTACTATTTCAAAAGTAATCGGCAAGATTTTTATATTTAACATATTCGTCGCTTAATATTTCAAAAGTAATCGGCATGATTTATTTTCAGCACATTCATTTGTTACTATTTCAAAAGTAACCGAAAAGATTTTTATTTTCAGCAAATTCGTCGGTGACTATTTCAAAAGTAATCGGCATGATTTATTTTAAGCACAATCGTCGGTTACTATTTCAAAAGTAATCGCAAGACTTTATTTTCAGCACATTCGTTGGTTACTATTTCAAAAGTAATCGGTAAGATTTTTATTTTCAACATATTCGTCGCTTAATATTTCAAAAGTAATCGGCATGATTTATTTTCAGCACATTCATTTGTTACTATTTCAAAAGTAACCGAAAAGATTTTTATTTTCAGCAAATTCGTCGATGACTATTTCAAAAGTAATCGGCATGATTTATTTTCAGCACATTCGTCGGTTACTATTTCAAAAGTAATCGGCAAGATTTTTATATTTAACATATTCGTCGCTTAATATTTCAAAAGTAATCGGCATAATTTATTTTCAGCACATTCGTCGGTTACTATTTCAAAAGTAATCGGCAAGACTTTATTTTCAGCACATTCGTCGGGTACTATTTCAAAAGTAATCGGCAAGATTTTTATTTACAGCATATTCGTCGGTTACTATTTCAAAAGTAATCGGCAAGACTTTATTTTCAGCACATTCGTCGGTTACTATTTCAAATGTAATCGGCAAGACTTTATTTTCAGCACATTCGTCGGTTACTATTTCAAAAGTAATCGGCAAGATTTTTATTTTCAGCATATTCGTCGGTTACTATTTCAAAAGTAATCGGCAAGATTTTTATTTTCAGCATATTTGTCGGTTACTATTTTAAAAGTAATCTGCAAGACTTTATTTTCAGCACATTCGTCGGTTACTATTTCAAAAGTAATCGGCAAGATTTTTATATTTAACATATTCGTCGCTTAATATTTCAAAAGTAATCGGCATGATTTATTTTCAGCACATTCATTTGTTACTATTTCAAAAGTAACCGAAAAGATTTTTATTTTCAGCAAATTCGTCGGTGACTATTTCAAAAGTAATCGGCATGATTTATTTTAAGCACAATCGTCGGTTACTATTTCAAAAGTAATCGGCAAGATTTTAATTTTCAGCATATTTGTCGGTTACTATTTTAAAAGTAATCGACAAGATTTTTATTTTCAACATATTCGTCGGTTACTATTTCATAAGTAATCGGCAAGACTTTATTTACAGCACATTCGTCGGTTACTATTTCAAAGGTAATCGGCAAGATTTTTATTTTCAGCATATTCGTCGGTTACTATTTCAAAAGTAATCGGCAAGACTTTATTTTCAGCACATAGGTCGGTTACTATTTCAAAAGTAATCGGCAAGACTTTATTTTCAGCACATTCGTCGGTTACTATTTCAAAAGTAATCGGCAAGACTTTATTTTCAGCACATTCGTCGGTTACTATTTCAAAAGTAATCGGCATGATTTTTATTTTCAGCATATTCGTCGGTTACTATTTCAAAAGTAATCGACAAGATTTTTATTTTCAGCATATTCGTCGGTTACTATTTCAAAGGTAATCGGCATGATTTATTTTCAGCACAATCGTCGGTTACTATTTCAAAAGTAATCAGCAAGATTTTTATTTTCAGCATATTTGTCCGTTACTATTTTAAAAGTAATCGACAAGATTTTTATTTTCAACATATTCGTCGGTTACTATTTCAAAAGTAATCGCAAGACATTATTTTCAGCACATTCGTTGGTTACTATTTCAAAAGTAATCGGTAAGATTTTAATTTTCAGCATATTTGTCGGTTACTATTTTAAAAGTAATCGACAAGATTTTTATTTTCAACATATTCGTCGGTTACTATTTCATAAGTAATCGGCAAGACTTTATTTACAGCACATTCGTCGGTTACTATTTCAAAGGTAATCGGCAAGATTTTTATTTTCAGCATATTCGTCGGTTACTATTTCAAAAGTAATCGGCAAGACTTTATTTTCAGCACATAGGTCGGTTACTATTTCAAAAGTAATCGGCAAGACTTTATTTTCAGCACATTCGTCGGTTACTATTTCAAAAGTAATCGGCAAGACTTTATTTTCAGCACATTCGTCGGTTACTATTTCAAAAGTAATCGGCATGATTTTTATTTTCAGCATATTCGTCGGTTACTATTTCAAAAGTAATCGACAAGATTTTTATTTTCAGCATATTCGTCGGTTACTATTTCAAAGGTAATCGGCATGATTTATTTTCAGCACAATCGTCGGTTACTATTTCAAAAGTAATCAGCAAGATTTTTATTTTCAGCATATTTGTCCGTTACTATTTTAAAAGTAATCGACAAGATTTTTATTTTCAACATATTCGTCGGTTACTATTTCAAAAGTAATCGCAAGACATTATTTTCAGCACATTCGTTGGTTACTATTTCAAAAGTAATCGGTAAGATTTTTATTTTCAACATATTCGTCGCTTAATATTTCAAAAGTAATCGGCATGATTTATTTTCAGCACATTCATTTGTTACTATTTCAAAAGTAACCGAAAAGATTTTTATTTTCAGCAAATTCGTCGGTGACTATTTCAAAAGTAATCGGCATGATTTATTTTCAGCAAATTCGTCGGTGACTATTTCAAAAGTAATCGGCATGATTTATTTTCAGCACAATCGTCGGTTACTATTTCAAAAGTAATCGGCAAGATTTTAATTTTCAGCATATTTGTCGGTTACTATTTTAAAAGTAATCGACAAGATTTTTATTTTCAACATATTCGTCGGTTACTATTCCATAAGTAATCGGCAAGACTTTATTTACAGCACATTCGTTGGTTACTATTTCAAAGGTAATCGGCAAGATTTTTATTTTCAGCATATTCGTCGGTTACTATTTCAAAAGTAATCGGCAAGACTTTATTTTCAGCACATTCGTCGGTTACTATTTCAAAAGTAATCGACAAGATTTTTATTTTCAGTATATTTGTCGGTTACTATTTTAAAAGTAATCTGCAAGACTTTATTTTCAGCACATTCGTCTATTACTATTTCAAAGGTAATCGACAAGATTTTTATTTTCAGCATATTCGTCGGTTACTATTTCAAAAGTAATCGGCATGATTTATTTTCAGCAAATTCGTCGGTGACTATTTCAAAAGTAATCGGCATGATTTATTTTCAGCACAATCGTCGGTTACTATTTCAAAAGTAATCGGCAAGATTTTAATTTTCAGCATATTTGTCGGTTACTATTTTAAAAGTAATCGACAAGATTTTTATTTTCAACATATTCGTCCGTTACTATTCCATAAGTAATCGGCAAGACTTTATTTACACCACATTCGTCGGTTACTATTTCAAAGGTAATCGGCAAGATTTTTATTTTCAGCATATTCGTCGGTTACTATTTCAAAAGTAATCGGCAAGACT
Organism: Medicago lupulina; assembly: GCA_958299785.1. Taxonomy (NCBI): domain Eukaryota; kingdom Viridiplantae; phylum Streptophyta; class Magnoliopsida; order Fabales; family Fabaceae; genus Medicago; species Medicago lupulina. Next base: position 36,761,013 of record OY283146.1, on the reverse strand, counting down.
TTATTTTCAGCACATTCGTCGGTTACTATTTCAAAAGTAATCGACAAGATTTTTATTTTCAGCATATTTGTCGGTTACTATTTTAAAAGTAATCTGCAAGACTTTATTTTCAGCACATTCGTCTATTACTATTTCAAAGGTAATCGACAAGATTTTAATTTTCAGCATATTCGTCGGTTACTATTTCAAAGGTAATCGGCATGATTTATTTTCAACACAATCGTCGGTTACTATTTCAAAAGTAATCGGTAAGATTTTTATTTTCAGCATATTTGTCCGTTACTATTTTAAAAGTAATCGACAAGATTTTTATTTTCAACATATTCGTCGGTTACTATTTCAAAAGTAATCGCAAGACTTTATTTTCAGCACATTCGTTGGTTACTATTTCAAAAGTAATCAGTAAGATTTTTATTTTCAACATATTCGTCGCTTAATATTTCAAAAGTAATCGGCATGATTTATTTTCAGCACATTCATTTGTTACTATTTCAAAAGTAACCGAAAAGATTTTTATTTTCAGCAAATTCGTCGGTGACTATTTCAAAAGTAATCGGCATGATTTATTTTCAGCACATTCGTCGGTTACTATTTCAAAAGTAATCGGCAAGATTTTTATATTTAACATATTCGTCGCTTAATATTTCAAAAGTAATCGGCATAATTTATTTTCAGCACATTCGTCGGTTACTATTTCAAAAGTAATCGGCAAGACTTTATTTTCAGCACATTCGTCGGTTACTATTTCAAAAGTAATCGGCGAGACTTTATTTTCAACACATTCGTCGGTTACTATTTCAAATGTAATCGGCAAGACTTTATTTTCAGCACATTCGTCGGTTACTATTTCAAAAGTAATCGGTAAGATTTTTATTTTCAGCATATTCGTCGGTTACTATTTCAAAAGTAATCGGCAAGATTTTTATTTTCAGCATATTTGTCGGTTACTATTTTAAAAGTAATCTGCAAGACTTTATTTTCAGCACATTCGTCGGTTACTATTTCAAAAGTAATCGGCAAGATTTTTATATTTAACATATTCGTCGCTTAATATTTCAAAAGTAATCGGCATGATTTATTTTCAGCACATTCATTTGTTACTATTTCAAAAGTAACCGAAAAGATTTTTATTTTCAGCAAATTCGTCGGTGACTATTTCAAAAGTATTCGGCATGATTTATTTTAAGCACAATCGTCGGTTACTATTTCAAAAGTAATCGGCAAGACTTTATTTTCAGCACATTTGTCGGTTACTATTTCAAAAGTAATCGGCAAGACTTTATTTTCAGCATATTCGTCGGTTACTATTTCAAAAGTAATCGGCAAGACTTTATTTTCAGCACATTCGTCGGTTACTATTTCAAAAGTAATCGACAAGATTTTTATTTTCAGCATATTCGTCGGTTACTATTTCAAAGGTAATCGGCAAGATTTATTTTCAGCACAATCGTCGGTTACTGTTTCAAAAGTAATCGGCAAGATTTTTATTTTCAGCATATTTGTCGGTTACTATTTTAAAAGTAATCTGCAAGACTTTATTTTCAGCACATTCGTCGGTTACTATTTCAAAAGTAATCGGCAAGATTTTTATATTTAACATATTCGTCGCTTAATATTTCAAAAGTAATCGGCATAATTTATTTTCAGCACATTCGTCGGTTACTATTTCAAAAGTAACCGACAAGATTTTTATTTTCAGCAAATTCGTCGGTGACTATTTCAAACGTAATCGGCATGATTTATTTTCAGCACAATCGTCGGTTACTATTTCAAAAGTAATCGGCAAGATTTTTATTTTCAGCACATTTGTCGGTTACTATTTTAAAAGTAATCTGCAAGACTTTATTTTCAGCACATTCGTCGGTTACTATTTCAAAAGTAATCGGCAAGATTTTTATTTTCAGCATATTCGTCGGTTACTATTTCAAAAGTAAGCGGCAAGATTTTTATTTTCAGCATATTTGTCGGTTACTATTTTAAAAGTAATCTTCAAGACTTTATTTTCAGCACATTCGTCGGTTACTATTTCAAATGTAATCGGCAAGACTTTATTTTCAGCACATTCGTCGGTTACTATTTCAAAAGTAATCGGCAAGATTTTTATTTTCAGCATATTCGTCGGTTACTATTTCAAAAGTAATCGGCAAGATTTTTATTTTCAGCATATTTGTCGGTTACTATTTTAAAAGTAATCTGCAAGACTTTATTTTCAGCACATTCGTCGGTTACTATTTCAAAAGTAATCGGCAAGATTTTTATATTTAACATATTCGTCGCTTAATATTTCAAAAGTAATCGGCATGATTTATTTTCAGCACATTCATTTGTTACTATTTCAAAAGTAACCGAAAAGATTTTTATTTTCAGCAAATTCGTCGGTGACTATTTCAAAAGTATTCGGCATGATTTATTTTAAGCACAATCGTCGGTTACTATTTCAAAAGTAATCGGCAAGACTTTATTTTCAGCACATTTGTCGGTTACTATTTCAAAAGTAATCGGCAAGACTTTATTTTCAGCATATTCGTCGGTTACTATTTCAAAAGTAATCGGCAAGACTTTATTTTCAGCACATTCGTCGGTTACTATTTCAAAAGTAATCGACAAGATTTTTATTTTCAGCATATTCGTCGGTTACTATTTCAAAGGTAATCGGCAAGATTTATTTTCAGCACAATCGTCGGTTACTGTTTCAAAAGTAATCGGCAAGATTTTTATTTTCAGCATATTTGTCGGTTACTATTTTAAAAGTAATCTGCAAGACTTTATTTTCAGCACATTCGTCGGTTACTATTTCAAAAGTAATCGGCAAGATTTTTATATTTAACATATTCGTCGCTTAATATTTCAAAAGTAATCGGCATAATTTATTTTCAGCACATTCGTCGGTTACTATTTCAAAAGTAACCGACAAGATTTTTATTTTCAACAAATTCGTCGGTGACTATTTCAAACGTAATCGGCATGATTTATTTTCAGCACAATCGTCGGTTACTATTTCAAAAGTAATCGGCAAGATTTTTATTTTCAGCACATTTGTCGGTTACTATTTTAAAAGTAATCTGCAAGACTTTATTTTCAGCACATTCGTCGGTTACTATTTCAAAAGTAATCGGCAAGATTTTTATTTTCAGCATATTCGTCGGTTACTATTTCAAAAGTAAGCGGCAAGATTTTTATTTTCAGCATATTTGTCGGTTACTATTTTAAAAGTAATCTGCAAGACTTTATTTTCAGCACATTCGTCGGTTACTATTTCAAATGTAATCGGCAAGACTTTATTTTCAGCACATTCGTCGGTTACTATTTCAAAAGTAATCGACAAGATTTTTATTTTCAGCATATTCGTCGGTTACTATTTCAAAAGTAATCGGCAAGATTTTTATTTTCAGCATATTTGTCGGTTACTATTTTAAAAGTAATCTGCAAGACTTTATTTTCAGCACATTCGTCGGTTACTATTTCAAAAGTAATCGGCAAGATTTTTATATTTAACATATTCGTCGCTTAATATTTCAAAAGTAATCGGCATGATTTATTTTCAGCACATTCATTTGTTACTATTTCAAAAGTAACCGAAAAGATTTTTATTTTCAGCAAATTCGTCGGTGACTATTTCAAAAGTAATCGGCATGATTTATTTTAAGCACAATCGTCGGTTACTATTTCAAAAGTAATCGGCAAGACTTTATTTTCAGCACATTTGTCGGTTACTATTTCAAAAGTAATCGGCAAGACTTTATTTTCAGCATATTCGTCGGTTACTATTTCAAAAGTAATCGGCAAGACTTTATTTTCAGCACATTCGTCGGTTACTATTTCAAAAGTAATCGACAAGATTTTTATTTTCAGCATATTCGTCGGTTACTATTTCAAAGGTAATCGGCAAGATTTATTTTCAGCACAATCGTCGGTTACTGTTTCAAAAGTAATCGGCAAGATTTTTATTTTCAGCATATTTGTCGGTTACTATTTTAAAAGTAATCTGCAAGACTTTATTTTCAGCACATTCGTCGGTTACTATTTCAAAAGTAATCGGCAAGATTTTTATATTTAACATATTCGTCGCTTAATATTTCAAAAGTAATCGGCATAATTTATTTTCAGCACATTCGTCGGTTACTATTTCAAAAGTAATCGGCAAGATTTTTATATTTAAAATATTCGTCGCTTAATATTTCAAAAGTAATCGGCATGATTTATTTTCAGCACATTCATTTGTTACTATTTCAAAAGTAACCGAAAAGATTTTTATTTTCAGCAAATTCGTCGGTGACTATTTCAAAAGTAATCGGCATGATTTATTTTCAGCACAATCGTCGGTTACTATTTCAAAAGTAATCGGCAAGATTTTTATTTTCAGCACATTTGTCGGTTACTATTTTAAAAGTAATCTGCAAGACTTTATTTTCAGCACATTCGTCGGTTACTATTTCAAAAGTAATCGGCAAGATTTTTATTTTCAGCACATTTGTCGGTTACTATTTCAAAAGTAATCGGCAAGACTTTATTTTCAGCACATTCGTCGGTTACTATTTCAAAAGTCATCGGCAAGACTTTATTTTCAGCACATTCGTCGGTTACTATTTCAAAAGTAATCGGCAAGATTTTTATTTTCAGCATATTCGTCGGTTACTATTTCAAAAGTAAGCGGCAAGATTTTTATTTTCAGCATATTTGTCGGTTACTATTTTAAAAGTAATCGGCAAGACTTTATTTTCAGCACATTTGTCGGTTACTATTTCAAAAGTATTCGGCAAGACTTTATTTTCAGCACATTCGTCGGTTACTAATTCAAAAGTAATCGGCAAGATTTTTATTTTCAGCATATTCATCGGTTACTATTTCAAAAGTAATCGACAAGATTTTTATTTTCAGCATATTCGTCGGTTACTATTTCAAAGGTAATCGGCAAGATTTATTTTCAGCACAATCGTCGGTTACTGTTTCAAAAGTAATCGGCAAGATTTTTATTTTCAGCATATTTGTCGGTTACTATTTTAAAAGTAATCTGCAAGACTTTATTTTCAGCACATTCGTCGGTTACTATTTCAAAAGTAATCGCCAAATTTTTATATTTAACATATTCGTCGCTTAATATTTCAAAAGTAATCGGCATAATTTATTTTCAGCACATTCGTCGGTTACTATTTCAAAAGTAACCGACAAGATTTTTATTTTCAGCAAATTCGTCGGTGACTATTTCAAACGTAATCGGCATGATTTATTTTCAGCACAATCGTCGGTTACTATTTCAAAAGTAATCGGCAAGATTTTTATTTTCAGCACATTTGTCGGTTACTATTTTAAAAGTAATCTGCAAGACTTTATTTTCAGCACATTCGTCGGTTACTATTTCAAAAGCAATCGGCAAGACTTTATTTTCAGCACATTCGTCGGTTACTATTTCAAAAGTAATGGGCAAGACTTTATTTTCAGCACATTCGTAGGTTACTATTTCAAAAGTAATCGGCAAGACTTTATTTTCAGCACATAGGTCGGTTACTATTTCAAAAGTAATCGGCAAGACTTTATTTTCAGCACATTCGTCGGTTACTATTTCAAAAGTAATCGACAAGATTTTTATTTTCAGCATATTTGTCGGTTACTATTTTAAAAGTAATCTGCAAGACTTTATTTTCAGCACATTCGTCTGTTACTATTTCAAAGGTAATCGACAAAATTTTTATTTTCAGCATATTCGTCGGTTACTATTTCAAAAGTAATCGGCAAGACTTTATTTTCAGCACATTCGTCGGTTACTATTTCAATAGTAATCGGCAAGACTTTATTTTCAGCACATTCGTCGGTTACTATTTCAAAAGTAATCGGCATGATTTTTATTTTCTGCATATTCGTCGGTTACTATTTCAAAAGTAATCGACAAGATTTTTATTTTCAGCATATTCGTCGGTTACTATTTCAAAGGTAATCGGCATGATTTATTTTCAACACAATCGTCGGTTACTATTTCAAAAGTAATCGGCAAGATTTTTATTTTCAGCATATTTGTCCGTTACTATTTTAAAAGTAATCGACAAGATTTTTATTTTCAACATATTCGTCGGTTACTATTTCAAAAGTAATCGCAAGACTTTATTTTCAGCACATTCGTTGGTTACTATTTCAAAAGTAATCGGTAAGATTTTATTTTCAACATATTCGTCGCTTAATATTTCAAAAGTAATCGGCATGATTTATTTTCAGCACATTCATTTCTTACTATTTCAAAAGTAACCGAAAAGATTTTTATTTTCAGCAAATTCGTCGGTGACTATTTCAAAAGTAATCGGCATGATTTATTTTCAGCACATTCGTCGGTTACTATTTCAAAAGTAATCGGCAAGATTTTTATATTTAACATATTCGTCGCTTAATATTTCAAAAGTAATCGGCATAATTTATTTTCAGCACATTCGTCGGTTACTATTTCAAAAGTAATCGGCAAGACTTTATTTTCAACACATTCGTCGGTTACTATTTCAAAAGTAATCGGCAAGATTTTTATTTACAGCATATTCGTCGGTTACTATTTCAAAAGTAATCGGCAAGACTTTATTTTCAGCACATTCGTCGGTTACTATTTCAAATGTAATCGGCAAGACTTTATTTTCAGCACATTCGTCGGTTACTATTTCAAAAGTAATCGGCAAGATTTTTATTTTCAGCATATTCGTCGGTTACTATTTCAAAAGTAATCGGCAAGATTTTTATTTTCAGCATATTTGTCGGTTACTATTTTAAAAGTAATCTGCAAGACTTTATTTTCAGCACATTCGTCGGTTACTATTTCAAAAGTAATCGGCAAGATTTTTATATTTAACATATTCGTCGCTTAATATTTCAAAAGTAATCGGCATGATTTATTTTCAGCACATTCATTTGTTACTATTTCAAAAGTAACCGAAAAGATTTTTATTTTCAGCAAATTCGTCGGTGACTATTTCAAAAGTAATCGGCATGATTTATTTTAAGCACAATCGTCGAATACTATTTCAAAAGTAATCGGCAAGACTTTATTTTCAGCACATTTGTCGGTTACTATTTCAAAAGTATTCGGCAAGACTTTATTTTCAGCACATTCGTCGGTTACTAATTCAAAAGTAATCGGCAAGATTTTTATTTTCAGCATATTCATCGGTTACTATTTCAAAAGTAATCGACAAGATTTTTATTTTCAGCATATTCGTCGGTTACTATTTCAAAGGTAATCGGCAAGATTTATTTTCAGCACAATCGTCGGTTACTGTTTCAAAAGTAATCGGCAAGATTTTTATTTTCAGCATATTTGTCGGTTACTATTTTAAAAGTAATCTGCAAGACTTTATTTTCAGCACATTCGTCGGTTACTATTTCAAAAGTAATCGGCAAGATTTTTATATTTAACATATTCGTCGCTTAATATTTCAAAAGTAATCGGCATAATTTATTTTCAGCACATTCGTCGGTTACTATTTCAAAAGTAATCGGCAAGATTTTTATATTTAAAATATTCGTCGCTTAATATTTCAAAAGTAATCGGCATGATTTATTTTCAGCACATTCATTTGTTACTATTTCAAAAGTAACCGAAAAGATTTTTATTTTCAGCAAATTCGTCGGTGACTATTTCAAAAGTAATCGGCATGATTTATTTTCAGCACAATCGTCGGTTACTATTTCAAAAGTAATCGGCAAGATTTTTATTTTCAGCACATTTGTCGGTTACTATTTTAAAAGTAATCTGCAAGACTTTATTTTCAGCACATTCGTCGGTTACTATTTCAAAAGTAATCGGCAAGATTTTTATTTTCAGCATATTCGTCGGTTACTATTTCAAAAGTAAGCGGCAAGATTTTTATTTTCAGCATATTTGTCGGTTACTATTTTAAAAGTAATCGGCAAGACTTTATTTTCAGCACATTTGTCGGTTACTATTTCAAAAGTATTCGGCAAGACTTTATTTTCAGCACATTCGTCGGTTACTAATTCAAAAGTAATCGGCAAGATTTTTATTTTCAGCATATTCATCGGTTACTATTTCAAAAGTAATCGCCAAGATTTTTATTTTCAGCATATTCGTCGGTTACTATTTCAAAGGTAATCGGCAAGATTTATTTTCAGCACAATCGTCGGTTACTGTTTCAAAAGTAATCGGCAAGATTTTTATTTTCAGCATATTTGTCGGTTACTATTTTAAAAGTAATCTGCAAGACTTTATTTTCAGCACATTCGTCGGTTACTATTTCAAAAGTAATCGGCAAAATTTTTATATTTAACATATTCGTCGCTTAATATTTCAAAAGTAATCGGCATAATTTATTTTCAGCACATTCGTCGGTTACTATTTCAAAAGTAACCGACAAGATTTTTATTTTCAGCAAATTCGTCGGTGACTATTTCAAACGTAATCGGCATGATTTATTTTCAGCACAATCGTCGGTTACTATTTCAAAAGTAATCGGCAAGATTTTTATTTTCAGCACATTTGTCGGTTACTATTTTAAAAGTAATCTGCAAGACTTTATTTTCAGCACATTCGTCTGTTACTATTTCAAAGGTAATCGACAAAATTTTTATTTTCAGCATATTCGTCGGTTACTATTTCAAAAGTAATCGGCAAGACTTTATTTTCAGCACATTCGTCGGTTACTATTTCAAAAGTAATCGGCAAGACTTTATTTTCAGCACATTCGTCGGTTACTATTTCAAAAGTAATCGGCATGATTTTTATTTTCTGCATATTCGTCGGTTACTATTTCAAAAGTAATCGACAAGATTTTTATTTTCAGCATATTCGTCGGTTACTATTTCAAAGGTAATCGGCATGATTTATTTTCAACACAATCGTCGGTTACTATTTCAAAAGTAATCGGCAAGATTTTTATTTTCAGCATATTTGTCCGTTACTATTTTAAAAGTAATCGACAAGATTTTTATTTTCAACATATTCGTCGGTTACTATTTCAAAAGTAATCGCAAGACTTTATTTTCAGCACATTCGTTGGTTACTATTTCAAAAGTAATCGGTAAGATTTTATTTTCAACATATTCGTCGCTTAATATTTCAAAAGTAATCGGCATGATTTATTTTCAGCACATTCATTTGTTACTATTTCAAAAGTAACCGAAAAGATTTTTATTTTCAGCAAATTCGTCGGTGACTATTTCAAAAGTAATCGGCATGATTTATTTTCAGCACATTCGTCGGTTACTATTTCAAAAGTAATCGGCAAGATTTTTATATTTAACATATTCGTCGCTTAATATTTCAAAAGTAATCGGCATAATTTATTTTCAGCACATTCGTCGGTTACTATTTCAAAAGTAATCGGCAAGACTTTATTTTCAGCACATTCGTCGGTTACTATTTCAAAAGTAATCGGCAAGATTTTTATTTACAGCATATTCGTCGGTTACTATTTCAAAAGTAATCGGCAAGACTTTATTTTCAGCACATTCGTCGGTTACTATTTCAAATGTAATCGGCAAGACTTTATTTTCAGCACATTCGTCGGTTACTATTTCAAAAGTAATCGGCAAGATTTTTATTTTCAGCATATTCGTCGGTTACTATTTCAAAAGTAATCGGCAAGATTTTTATTTTCAGCATATTTGTCGGTTACTATTTTAAAAGTAATCTGCAAGACTTTATTTTCAGCACATTCGTCGGTTACTATTTCAAAAGTAATCGGCAAGATTTTTATATTTAACATATTCGTCGCTTAATATTTCAAAAGTAATCGGCATAATTTATTTTCAGCACATTCGTCGGTTACTATTTCAAAAGTAACCGACAAGATTTTTATTTTCAGCAAATTCGTCGGTGACTATTTCAAACGTAATCGGCATGATTTATTTTCAGCACAATCGTCGGTTACTATTTCAAAAGTAATCGGCAAGATTTTTATTTTCAGCACATTTGTCGGTTACTATTTTAAAAGTAATCTGCAAGACTTTATTTTCAGCACATTCGTGGGTTACTATTTCAAAAGTAATCGGCAAGACTTTATTTTCAGCACATTCGTCGGTTACTATTTCAAAAGTAATGGGCAAGACTTTATTTTCAGCACATTCGTCGGTTACTATTTCAAAAGTAATCGGCTAGACTTTATTTTCAGCACATAGGTCGGTTACTATTTCAAAAGTAATCGGCAAGACTTTATTTTCAGCACATTCGTCGGTTACTATTTCAAAAGTAATCGACAAGATTTTTATTTTCAGCATATTTGTCGGTTACTATTTTAAAAGTAATCTGCAAGACTTTATTTTCAGCACATTCGTCTGTTACTATTTCAAAGGTAATCGACAAGATTTTTATTTTCAGCATATTCGTCGGTTACTATTTCAAAAGTAATCGGCAAGACTTTATTTTCAGCACATTCGTCGGTTACTATTTCAAAAGTAATCGGCAAGACTTTATTTTCAGCACATTCGTCGGTTACTATTTCAAAAGTAATCGGCATGATTTTTATTTTCTGCATATTCGTCGGTTACTATTTCAAAAGTAATCGACAAGATTTTTATTTTCAACATATTCGTCGGTTACTATTTCAAAAGTAATCGCAAGACTTTATTTTCAGCACATTCGTTGGTTACTATTTCAAAAGTAATCGGTAAGATTTTATTTTCAACATATTCGTCGCTTAATATTTCAAAAGTAATCGGCATGATTTATTTTCAGCACATTCATTTGTTACTATTTCAAAAGTAACCGAAAAGATTTTTATTTTCAGCAAATTCGTCGGTGACTATTTCAAAAGTAATCGGCATGATTTATTTTCAGCACATTCGTCGGTTACTATTTCAAAAGTAATCGGCAAGATTTTTATATTTAACATATTCGTCGCTTAATATTTCAAAAGTAATCGGCATAATTTATTTTCAGCACATTCGTCGGTTACTATTTCAAAAGTAATCGGCAAGACTTTATTTTCAGCACATTCGTCGGTTACTATTTCAAAAGTAATCGGCAAGATTTTTATTTACAGCATATTCGTCGGTTACTATTTCAAAAGTAATCGGCAATGTAACACTCTAAATTCTATTTCATGATTGTGGTGATTTTAAATTGATTTTTGGTGTGCTTGGTGTATTTTACTTGAATTTATATATGAGATATTTGGTGTGATATTATTTGTTATATTTATTTGTAGTGTTTTATGGAAATAGTAGAAAATAATAATATTTGATAAAAAGGGATTAAGTAGAGTTAATAGAATTAAGGAGGGGTTAAGAAGAAATTTAATAGAATTTAGTGGGGGGAGTAAAGAGAAAAAGAGGTTATGTTTTGGTAAGGTGAGAAAAGAGAAAATCAGTAAGGAAAGAAAAGCATTTCACGTATCAGTAAAACAAAGAAACAGACCTTTGGGAAGAGTGAAGAGTAGAGCCAAGAGTCAAGGTGAATTGCTAGGAATTGCTGTAGATTTTGCTTATTTGAGGTAAGGGTGGGTTTTATGATTCAATTGCTGATATATATATATATATGTTTTCATGAATTGAATTGAAAAATGGTAGTTTTGTTGGATTAGGGTTAAAGCTATGAAAATGCTATGAATAATGAATTACATGATGTTAATGATGCTTATGTGAGATGTTTCTGTTGTTTTGCTGTATAATGAACCTGTAACACCCCGTTTCCCAAAAAGATATAATAATATCCAAACATCAGAGTTAATCAACAAGCAACGGAGTATCACATGCATATCTCAAATATAATTTATTTAAATAGAAACATAAAACTATTTAAATAATCCTCCGTAATAATATCTTTATATAATAAACTGCAGCGGAATAATCATTTCAAAATCATCTTAAAAATCCTTATACATCAACATATCTGGCACAAAGGCCTCACCAATTAAAATATTCTCCAACATTATTCACATAATTATTCAACAATTCTCCAAGTAAAAAAAATGATACATAAGGAATGAAATTATAAAAACATAAATCCCATCCCGTTACGTATCAGAGCCTACGACACAATGAGCCGACTCCCATCTATCCATCGCTACCTGCACTTGCCCACAAGGCGGCAATTCCAGCAGAAGGGGTGAGTTCACAAAACCAAAAGCAATATATATATATATATAATTCATAAAGTTGTATTGAAAAACAACAACAACAAGAATTATTCATCATCACCATAATCATCAGTAATCTTCATAAACAATTCAACAAATAATATTTAGGTTCACCTTAAATAACAACACCGACAACAACACCACTTGTGGTGACGCCTCACCAACAACAACTCACACCTTAAACTTCTAATGCAAGACTCCATAAACAACTAATGCAATATGCAAATGTGGTACCAACTACGCGCGTTGAGTGCTAAACACTCCGGGGCATAAGCCCCCACCAAATGGATGGTTAAAGCATCCCAGGGCATAAGCCCTCACCAAAGTGAATGACTAGCATTCCAGGGCATAAGCCCTCACCTGTTGAATGTATAAACATTCCGGGGCATGAGCCCCCACCAATGCAAATGAGTTATGGGACTCAAGGTGTATATCTACATACAACCCTACAACAGAAAAGTGGAGCATTTTCACCATGCAACCAACGACAACACCAACTAGGACACCTCCCCAACTAGACTCAATCACACCACAACACCATGAACAATTTCAACTTAGCATAGTATAGTTCATCTCAATTCATAAAAGATTCATTCGTAAATGCATCATAAACATCTCCATTCTATATTATTATCACTCCAAAAATTCTCTAAAAATCCAATAATCAACCTAGGAAGCTTAGGTTTGGGTTTAGAACACCTTAGAAAAATCACATTTTGGGTCGCACAGGACCCAGCACGCTTAAGCGAGCAGCTGCACGCTTAAGCGTCCAAAAAGACGTAAGTTAGAGTTTGGTTCGCTTACTGCACGCTTACGGTACGCTTGAGCGTGCGCACTATGGTCTGGGAAAAGACTCAGCACGCTTAAGCGAGCAGCTGCACGCTTAAGCGTCCAAAAAGACGTAAGTTTGGTCTTGCTCGCTAGCTGCACGCTTGCAGCACGCTTAAGCGAGCGGGTCTCAGGTTCAGCAAAACAGTTGCGATAACAGCATGGTTCTAACCCAAAAATCCCAACTTTGATCCCTCAATCACCCAAAATGATTTTAGAACAATGTTATGGGTTCATTATACAGCAAAACAACAGAAACATCTCACATAAGCATCATTAACATCATGTAATTCATTATTCATAGCGTTTTCATAGCTTTAACCCTAATCCAACAATTCTACCATTTTCAATTCAATTCATGAAAACATACATATATATATCAGCAATTGAATCATAAACCCACCCTTACCTCAAATAAGCAAATTCCTACAGCAAAAATGGCAGCTTCTCCCTTCCTAGTTCTCCCCCTTGGTTTCTCTTAAAACTATGTTCTGGTTTTGTTTTTCTCTGGTACGTGAAAATATTTCTTTCTTTTCTTACTGGCTCTCTCTTTCTCACCTTACCAAAACATAACCTCTTTTTCTCTTTACTCCCCCCACTTAATTCTATTAAATTTCTTCTTAATCCCTCCTTAATTCTATTAACTCTACTTAATCCCTTTTTATCAAATATTATTATTTTCTACTATTTCATAAAACACTACAAATAAATATAACAAATAATATCACACCAAAATCAATTTAAAAATCACCACAAACCACAAAATAAAATTTAGAGTGTTACAACTCTCCCCAACTTAGAAAATTTCGTCCTCGAAATATTACCTTAAGCAACAAACAACTCAGGATAGGACTCTTGCATCTTGCTCTCCAACTCCCAAGTCAAACTCTCACCAGTTACACCGCCCCAAACAACTCTAACCAGAGGTATCTCTTTGCCTCTCAACTGCTTCACCTTGCGATCATCAATCCTCAAAGGTAAAGTCTCAACAGTAAGATTATCTTTAACTTGCACATCATCTCTAGGAATAACATGCGAAGGATCTGCTACATACTTCCTCAACTGCGAGACATGAAACACATCATGCAAGTTTGATAGATGTGGTGGCAATCCAATCCGATATGCCACGGTTCCAATTCTCTCGGAAATCTGATAAGGACCAATGAACTTTGGAGTCAACTTCTTCGACTTCAATGCACGTCCTACACCCGTCATCGGAGTAACCCTCAAAAACACATGCTCACCCTCCTGAAACTCAAGGGCTTTCCTCCTTTTGTCATGATAACTCTTCTGACGATCTTGAGATGCCTTCATCTTTTCTCTTATCATCTTGACCTTTTCCGTAGTCTGCTGCACTAACTCAGGTCCTAACACAATACTTTCACCCGACTCAAACCAACATAGAGGAGTTCTACACCTTCGGCCATACAAAGCTTCGAACGGTGCCATACCAATACTCGAATGGTAACTGTTGTTATAGGTGAACTCTATCAACGGTAAGTGGCTGTCCCAAGCTCCACCTTGCTCGAGTACACACACCCTCAACAAATCCTCCAAGGATTGGATAGTCCTTTCCGACTGACCATCTGTCTGCGGATGATAAGCCGAACTCAGCCTCAACTTCGAACCTAAGGCATCTTGCAAGCTCTTCCAAAACCTCGAAGTAAACCTCGGATCTCTATCCGACACAATACTAGCTGGAACCCCATGCAACTTCACAATGTCACGGATATAAATCTCCGCCAACTGAGCTACCGGACAAGTCATGTTAATCGGGATAAAGTGTGCCGACTTAGTCAATCTATCAACAACAACCCAAATGGCATCATGCCCTCTTGGAGTATTCGGCAAACTCGTCACAAAATCCATCGAAATGCTATCCCACTTCCATTCAGGTACATCTAGCGGAGTCAACAGCCCTGCAGGCTTCTGGTGCTCAACCTTAGACTTCTGGCAAGTCAAACACGCATACACAAACTGCGCAACATCCCTTTTCAAACCGGACCACCAAAATATTCTCTTCAAGTCATGATACATTTTAGTAGCTCCAGGATGAATACTCAAACTACTCTTATGACTTTCTTCTAAAATCAACTTCTTTAAATCCTCATCATCCGGAATACAAATTCTTCCTCTAAACCTCAACACACCTTGGTCATCGACCTTGAAGTCACCATCCACATTCGGATCACTAGCAGCCATTAAATCCACAAATTTAACATCAAGCTTCTGCGCCTCTTTGATGTCATTCAAGAAGTCACTATTAATTTTCAACATACCCAATTTCACACTCTGAGGTGACCTTTCACAAACAAGACTCAAGTCTCTGAACTGTTCAAGTAACTCGAACTCCTTCACCATCATAGCCGACATATGCAACGTCTTTCTGCTCAACGCATCGGCAACCACATTGGCCTTACCCGGATGGTAATTCAGACCAAAATCATAGTCCTTAAGCAACTCAAGCCACCTTCTCTGCCTCATGTTCAACTCTTTCTGATCAAACAAATATTTTAAACTTTTATGATCACTAAACACCTCGAATCTGGAACCGTACAAATAGTGCCTCCAAATTTTCAACACAAACACCACGGCTGCCAACTCTAAATCATGTGTAGGATAATTCTTCTCATGCACTCTCAGCTGCCTAGAAGCATACGCTACCACTTTGCCATCTTGCATCAACACACCACCTAAACCCAACTTAGATGCATCACAATAAACAACAAAAGGTTCTTCCGGCTTCGGCAAAATTAAAATAGGAGCAGTCGTCAACCTTTGCTTCAACTCAATGAAACTACTCTCACAATTAGCATCCCACACAAATGCTTTTCCTTTACAAGTCAGCTGCGTCAAAGGAAGTGCCAACTTCGAAAATCCTTCAATAAATCTGCGGTAATAACCAGCCAACCCAAGAAAACTTCTTACCTCAGTAACCGACTTTGGCGTCTCCCACTGTGACACAGCATCTACCTTCGAAGGATCTACAGCAATACCATTACCAGAAATAATGTGGCCAAGAAAACTTACTTCATGCAACCAGAATTCACACTTGGATAACTTGGCATACAGCTTCTTTTCCTTCAGCACTTGCAGTACAA
This sequence comes from Medicago lupulina, assembly GCA_958299785.1. Taxonomy (NCBI): domain Eukaryota; kingdom Viridiplantae; phylum Streptophyta; class Magnoliopsida; order Fabales; family Fabaceae; genus Medicago; species Medicago lupulina. The sequence goes on along the minus strand of OY283146.1, from coordinate 36,745,019 downwards.
TCTTCAAATGCTCTGCATGCTCAGCTTCAGTCTTAGAATAAATCAATATATCATCAATAAAAACCACAACAAATTGATCTAGATATTCATGGAAAATTCGGTTCATGTATTCCATAAACACACCAGGCGCATTCGTCACACCGAAAGGCATCACCTTATACTCATAATGACCATACCGCGTCCTAAACGCCGTCTTTTGCATATCCTCATCCTTCACCTTTATCTGATGGTAACCTGACCTCAAATCAATCTTACTAAAAATGCGGGCACCCACTAGTTGATCCATCAAATCATCAATCCTCGGTAGTGGATACCTGTTCTTAATAGTCACCTTATTCAACTGACGGTAATCAATACACAACCGCATGCTACCATCCTTCTTCTTAACCAACAACACCGGCGCGCCCCATGGTGAAACACTCGGTCTCACAAACTTCTTGTCAAGCAAGTCTTCTAATTGTTTCTTTAACTCAGCTAACTCCGAAGCTGACATACGGTAAGGAGCCATCGACACAGGCTTCGTACCCGGCACAAGGTCAATTGAAAATTCCACTTCTCTCTCCGGTGGCACATCTGGAATCTCATCAGGGAAAACTTCAGGAAATTCCTTCACAACAGGCAGCCCATCAATTACAGCTTGGTTCTCCACCGACAAAAATGCCAACAAAGAAAACATCATCACACCATCTTGTTCTAACCGCTTCATCTCCTTGGTGGATAAAAATTCTGCTCCACTCTCTTCTTCAGCAGAAGAAAACCGCACCGTCTTCGTAAAACAATTGATCAGGACATGATTGTATTCTAACCAATTCATCCCCAATATTACATCCATGCCCACCAACGGTAAACAAACAAGGTCCACCTCAAAATCTCTACCAAAAACAGACAACGGACAACTTAAACAGACAAGGGAAGTAGTCACTGAACCCTTTGCTGGAGTTTCAACAACCATTTTCCCATTCATATCAGACATACACAGACCCAATCTTTTAGCACAATCAATAGCAATGAAACAATGCGTTGCACCAGTATCTATAATAGCAATTAAAGGAGTACTATTAAAGAAACAAGTACCTCTGATAAGTCGATCCTCCTGATCAGTCTGGGTACCAGTCAAGGCAAACACCCTCCCACTGGCCTGCACCTTCTTAGGCTTAGTGCACTGAGTACTAAGATGTCCTTCTTCATCACAATTATAGCAAACAATGTCTCCCCGCTTGCATTCAGTAACAGTGTGGCCTTTCTTACCACATCGGAAACATTTCTTCTCGTCACGGTTGCAGGCATTACTCTTGTGGCCCTTAACACCACACTTATAACAAACCACCTCAGCAGGAGCATCTCTGCGTGCTGGCCTCCTCTCATCATGCATCCTCTGCTTGCCCTTATCAGCTGGGGCACTATACGGCTTTGGGCGACTCTGCTGCCCCTTACCCTTGCGGTCATTCATCACTTTGTAGTGAGCTTTAGTATCTTCTTCATAAATACGGCAACTGCTCACCAACTCAGAGAAGTCTCTGATCTTCTGATACCCAATGGCCCGCTTGATATCAGCTCGCAGACCATTCTCAAATTTGATACACTTGGAGAACTCAGCAGTCTCCGCAGCATAGTGAGGATAAAACTTTGCAAGTTCCACGAACTTAGCAGCATACTCCGTAACGGACATGTCTCCTTGCTTCAGCTCAAGGAATTCAATTTCTTTTCTACCACGGACATCCTCCGGGAAATACCTCCTCAAGAACTCCCGCCTAAACACAGCCCATGTAACCACAGCACCTTCATTCTCTAACACCGGTTGAATACTCACCCACCAGTCATCCGCTTCTTCAGCCAACATATGGGTGCCAAACCGCACCATCTGAGCATCCGTACACTGCATCACCCGGAATATTCTTTCAACCTCTTTCAACCAGCTCTGAGCCCCATCAGGATTATACCTTCCCTTGAAGGTTGGTGGATGATTCCTCAAGAAAGTCTCAAGCATCCTTACACCTTCACCAGCTCCACCAACACCTTGTTGTTGTCCAACAACTTGAGCCATTGCTTGCAAAGCAGCAGCAAGAGCAGCATCATTTCTCCCGGCCATCTCGATAGTTCTACATAACAACAAGAATTAGAACAACAACAAGACAGTTTAAAACCTGTCACACTACACTATTGGCTCGACACGACTCTCCTATTGGTCGGACGGACCGACTTGCTCTGATACCAATTGTAACACCCCGTTTCCCAAAAAGATATAATAATATCCAAACATCAGAGTTAATCAACAAGCAACGGAGTATCACATGCATATCTCAAATATAATTTATTTAAATAGAAACATAAAACTATTTAAATAATCCTCCGTAATAATATCTTTATATAATAAACTGCAGCGGAATAATCATTTCAAAATCATCTTAAAAATCCTTATACATCAACATATCTGGCACAAAGGCCTCACCAATTAAAATATTCTCCAACATTATTCACATAATTATTCAACAATTCTCCAAGTAAAAAAAATGATACATAAGGAATGAAATTATAAAAACATAAATCCCATCCCGTTACGTATCAGAGCCTACGACACAATGAGCCGACTCCCATCTATCCATCGCTACCTGCACTTGCCCACAAGGCGGCAATTCCAGCAGAAGGGGTGAGTTCACAAAACCAAAAGCAATATATATATATATATAATTCATAAAGTTGTATTGAAAAACAACAACAACAAGAATTATTCATCATCACCATAATCATCAGTAATCTTCATAAACAATTCAACAAATAATATTTAGGTTCACCTTAAATAACAACACCGACAACAACACCACTTGTGGTGACGCCTCACCAACAACAACTCACACCTTAAACTTCTAATGCAAGACTCCATAAACAACTAATGCAATATGCAAATGTGGTACCAACTACGCGCGTTGAGTGCTAAACACTCCGGGGCATAAGCCCCCACCAAATGGATGGTTAAAGCATCCCAGGGCATAAGCCCTCACCAAAGTGAATGACTAGCATTCCAGGGCATAAGCCCTCACCTGTTGAATGTATAAACATTCCGGGGCATGAGCCCCCACCAATGCAAATGAGTTATGGGACTCAAGGTGTATATCTACATACAACCCTACAACAGAAAAGTGGAGCATTTTCACCATGCAACCAACGACAACACCAACTAGGACACCTCCCCAACTAGACTCAATCACACCACAACACCATGAACAATTTCAACTTAGCATAGTATAGTTCATCTCAATTCATAAAAGATTCATTCGTAAATGCATCATAAACATCTCCATTCTATATTATTATCACTCCAAAAATTCTCTAAAAATCCAATAATCAACCTAGGAAGCTTAGGTTTGGGTTTAGAACACCTTAGAAAAATCACATTTTGGGTCGCACAGGACCCAGCACGCTTAAGCGAGCAGCTGCACGCTTAAGCGTCCAAAAAGACGTAAGTTAGAGTTTGGTTCGCTTACTGCACGCTTACGGTACGCTTGAGCGTGCGCACTATGGTCTGGGAAAAGACTCAGCACGCTTAAGCGAGCAGCTGCACGCTTAAGCGTCCAAAAAGACGTAAGTTTGGTCTTGCTCGCTAGCTGCACGCTTGCAGCACGCTTAAGCGAGCGGGTCTCAGGTTCAGCAAAACAGTTGCGATAACAGCATGGTTCTAACCCAAAAATCCCAACTTTGATCCCTCAATCACCCAAAATGATTTTAGAACAATGTTATGGGTTCATTATACAGCAAAACAACAGAAACATCTCACATAAGCATCATTAACATCATGTAATTCATTATTCATAGCGTTTTCATAGCTTTAACCCTAATCCAACAATTCTACCATTTTCAATTCAATTCATGAAAACATACATATATATATCAGCAATTGAATCATAAACCCACCCTTACCTCAAATAAGCAAATTCCTACAGCAAAAATGGCAGCTTCTCCCTTCCTAGTTCTCCCCCTTGGTTTCTCTTAAAACTATGTTCTGGTTTTGTTTTTCTCTGGTACGTGAAAATATTTCTTTCTTTTCTTACTGGCTCTCTCTTTCTCACCTTACCAAAACATAACCTCTTTTTCTCTTTACTCCCCCCACTTAATTCTATTAAATTTCTTCTTAATCCCTCCTTAATTCTATTAACTCTACTTAATCCCTTTTTATCAAATATTATTATTTTCTACTATTTCATAAAACACTACAAATAAATATAACAAATAATATCACACCAAAATCAATTTAAAAATCACCACAAACCACAAAATAAAATTTAGAGTGTTACAGAACCCATAACATTGTTCTAAAATCATTTTGGGTGATTGAGGGATCAAAGTTGGGATTTTTGGGTTAGAACCATGCTGTTATCGCAACTGTTTTGCTGAACCTGAGACCCGCTCGCTTAAGCGTGCTGCAAGCGTGCAGCTAGCGAGCAAGACCAAACTTACGTCTTTTTGGACGCTTAAGCGTGCAGCTGCTCGCTTAAGCGTGCTGAGTCTTTTCCCAGACCATAGTGCGCACGCTCAAGCGTACCGTAAGCGTGCAGTAAGCGAACCAAACTCTAACTTACGTCTTTTTGGACGCTTAAGCGTGCAGCTGCTCGCTTAAGCGTGCTGGGTCCTGTGCGACCCAAAATGTGATTTTTCTAAGGTGTTCTAAACCCAAACCTAAGCTTCCTAGGTTGATTATTGGATTTTTAGAGAATTTTTGGAGTAATAATAATATAGAATGGAGGTGTTTATGATGCACATTTGAATGAGTCTTATATGAAATGAAATGAACCATGCTATACTAAGTTGAAATTGTTCATGGTGTTGTGATGTGATTGTGTCTAGTTGGGGAGGTGTCCTAGTTGGTGTTGTCGTTGGTTGCATGGTGAAAATGCACCACTTTTCTGTTGTAGGGTTGTATGTAGATATACACCTTGAGTCTCATAACTCATTTGCATTGGTGGGGGCTCATGCCCCGGAATGTTTATACATTCAACTGGTGAGGGCTTATGCCCTGGAATGCTAGTCATTCACTTTGGTGAGGGCTTATGCCCTGGGATGCTTTAACCATCCATTTGGTGGGGGCTTATGCCCCGGAGTGTTTAGCACTCAACGCGCGTAGTTGGTACCACATGTGCATAATGCATTAGTCGTTATTGGAGTCTTGCATTAGAAGTTAAGGTGTGAGTTGTTGTTGGTGAGGCGTCACCACAAGTGGTGTTGTTGTCGGTGTTGTTAGTTAAGGTGATTCTACATATTAAATTGATGAATTGTTTATGAAGATTGTTGATGATTTTGGTGATGATGAATGTTCTTGTTTATGTTGTTTTCAATACAACTTGATGAATTATATATATATATATATATTGCTTTTGTTTTGTGAACTCACCCCTTCTGCTGGAATTGCCGCCTTGTGGGCAAGTGCAGGTAGCGATGGATAGATAGGAGTCGGCTCATTGTGTCGTAGGCTCTGATACGTAACGGGATGGGATTTATGTTTTTATAATTTCATTCCTTATGTATCATTTTTACTTGGAGAATTGTTGAATAATTATTTGAATAATGTTGGAGAATATTTTAATTGGTGAGGCCTTTGTGCCAGATATGTTGATGTATAAGGATTTTTAAGATGATTTTGAAATGATTATTCCGCTGCAGTTTATTATATAAAGATATTATTACGGAGGATTATTTAAATAGTTTTATGTTTCTATTTAAATAAATTATTTTTGAGATATGCATGTGATACTCCGTTGCTTGTTGATTAACTCTGATGTTTGGATATTATTATATCTTTTTGGGAAACGGGGTGTTACAATTGGTATCAGAGCAAGTCGGTCCGTCCGGCCATTAGGAGAGTCGTGTCGAGCCAATAGTGTAGTGTGACAGGTTTTAAACTGTCTTGTTGTTGTTCTAATTCTTGTTGTTATGTAGAACTATCGAGATGGCTGGAAGAAATGATGCTGCTCTTGCTGCTGCTTTGCAAGCAATGGCTCAAGTTGTTGGACAACAACAAGGTGCTGGTGGAGCTGGTGAGGGTGTAAGGATGCTGGAGACATTCCTAAGGAATCATCCACCAACCTTCAAGGGAAGGTACAATCCTGATGGAGCACAGACCTGGTTGAAAGAGGTTGAAAGAATATTCCGGGTGATGCAATGTACGGATGCTCAGATGGTGCGGTTTGGCACCCATATGTTGGCTGAAGAGGCTGACGACTGGTGGGTAAGCACTCAACCTATCTTGCAGAATGAAGGTGCTGTAATTACCTGGGCTGTGTTTAGGCGGGAGTTCTTGAGGAGGTATTTCCCGGAGGATGTCCGTGGTAGGAAAGAGATTGAGTTCCTTGAGCTGAAGCAAGGAGACATGTCTGTTACGGAGTATGCTGCTAAGTTCGTGGAGCTTGCAAAGTTTTATCCCCACTATGCTGCGGAGACTGTTGAGTTCTCCAAGTGTATCAAATTTGAGAATGGTCTGCGAGCTGATATCAAGCGGGCCATTGGGTATCAGAAGATCAGAGACTTCTCTGAGTTGGTGAGCAGCTGCCGTATTTATGAAGAAGATACTAAAGCTCACTACAAAGTGATGAATGACCGCAAGGGAAAGGGGCAGCAGAGTCGCCCAAAGCCGTATAGTGCCCCAGCTGATAAAGGTAAGCAAAGGATGCATGATGAGAGGAGGCCAGCACGTAGAGATGCTCCTGCTGAGGTGGTTTGTTATAAGTGTGGTGTTAAGGGCCACAAGAGTAATGCCTGCAACCGAGATGAGAAGAAATGCTTCCGATGTGGTAAGAAAGGCCACACTGTTACTGAATGCAAGCGAGGAGACATTGTTTGCTATAATTGTGATGAAGAAGGACATCTTAGCACCCAGTGTACCAAACCTAAGAAGGCGCAGGCCAGTGGGAGGGTGTTTGCCTTGACTGGTACCCAGACTGATCAGGAGGATCGACTTATCAGAGGTACTTGTTTCTTTAATAGTACTCCTTTAATTGCTATTATAGATACTGGTGCAACGCATTGTTTCATTGCTATTGATTGTGCTAAAAGATTGGGTCTGTATATGTCTGATATGAATGGGAAAATGGTTGTTGAAACTCCAGCTAAGGGTTCAGTGACTACTTCCCTAGTCTGTTTAAGTTGTCCGTTGTCTGTATTTGGTAGAGATTTTGAAGTAGACCTTGTTTGTTTACCGTTGGTGGGAATGGATGTAATATTGGGGATGAATTGGTTAGAGTACAATCATGTCCTGATCAATTGTTTTACGAAGACGGTGCGGTTTTCTTCTGCTGAAGAAGAGAGTGGAGCAGAATTTTTATCCACCAAGGAGATGAAGCGGTTAGAACAAGATGGTGTGTTGATGTTTTCTTTGTTGGCATTCTTGTCGGTGGAGAACCAAGCCGTAATTGATGGGCTGCCTGTTGTGAGGGAATTTCCTGAAGTTTTCCCTGATGAGATTCCAGATGTGCCACCGGAGAGAGAAGTGGAATTTTCGATTGACCTGGTGCCGGGTACGAAGCCTGTGTCGATGGCTCCTTACCGTATGTCAGCTTCGGAGTTAGCTGAGTTAAAGAAACAATTAGAAGACTTGCTTGACAAGAAGTTTGTGAGACCGAGTGTTTCACCATGGGGAGCGCCGGTGTTGTTGGTAAAGAAGAAGGATGGTAGCATGCGGCTATGTATTGATTACCGTCAGTTGAATAAGGTGACTATTAAGAACAGGTATCCACTACCGAGGATTGATGATTTGATGGATCAACTAGTGGGTGCCCGCGTTTTTAGTAAAATTGATTTGAGGTCAGGTTACCACCAGATAAAGGTGAAGGATGAGGATATGCAAAAGACGGCGTTTAGGACGCGGTATGGTCATTATGAGTATAAGGTGATGCCTTTCGGTGTGACGAATGCGCCTGGTGTGTTTATGGAATACATGAACCGAATTTTCCATGAATATCTAGATCAATTTGTTGTGGTTTTTATTGATGATATATTGATTTATTCTAAGACTGAAGCTGAGCATGCAGAGCATTTGAAGATTGTATTGCAAGTGCTGAAAGAGAAGAAACTGTATGCCAAGTTATCCAAGTGCGAGTTCTGGCTGGATGAAGTAAGTTTTCTTGGCCACATTATTTCGGGTAAAGGTATTGCTGTAGATCCTTCGAAGGTTGATGCTGTGTCGCAGTGGGAGACACCAAAGTCAGTTACTGAGGTAAGAAGTTTTCTTGGGTTGGCTGGTTATTACCGCAGATTTATTGAAGGATTTTCGAAGTTGGCACTTCCTTTGACGCAGCTGACTTGTAAAGGAAAAGCATTTGTGTGGGATGCTCAATGTGAGAGTAGTTTCAATGAGTTGAAGCAAAGATTGACGACTGCTCCTATCTTAATTTTGCCGAAGCCGGAAGAACCTTTTGTTGTTTATTGTGATGCATCTAAGTTGGGTCTAGGTGGTGTTCTGATGCAAGATGGTAAGGTGGTAGCGTATGCTTCTAGACAGCTGAGAGTGCATGAGAAGAATTATCCTACACATGATTTAGAGTTGGCAGCCGTGGTGTTTGTTTTGAAAATTTGGAGGCATTATTTGTACGGTTCCAGATTCGAGGTGTTTAGTGATCACAAAAGTTTAAAGTATTTATTTGATCAGAAGGAGTTGAACATGAGGCAGAGGAGGTGGCTTGAGTTACTTAAGGATTACGATTTTGGCTTGAATTACCATCCTGGTAAAGCTAATGTTGTTGCCGATGCGTTGAGCAGAAAGACGTTGCATATGTCTGCTTTGATGGTGAAAGAGTTCGAGTTACTTGAACAGTTCAGAGATTTGAGTCTTGTTTGTGAAAGATCGCCTCAAAGTGTACGGTTAGGAATGTTAAAGATTAATAGTGATTTCTTGAGTAGTATCAAGGAGGCACAGAAGCTTGATGTTAAGTTCGTTGATTTGATGACTGCTAGTGAGCGGAATGTGGATGGTGATTTCAGGGTCGATGACCAAGGTGTGCTGAGGTTTAGAGAAAGGATTTGTATTCCTGATGATGAAAGTTTGAAGAAGTTGATTTTAGAAGAAAGTCATAAGAGTAGTTTGAGTATTCATCCTGGAGCTACTAAAATGTATCATGACTTGAAGAAATTATTTTGGTGGTCCGGTTTGAAGAGAGATGTTGCGCAATTTGTGTATGCGTGTTTGACTTGCCAGAAGTCCAAGGTTGAACATCAGAAGCCTGCAGGGCTGTTGATCCCGTTAGATGTACCTGAGTGGAAGTGGGATAGCATTTCTATGGATTTTGTGACGAGTCTGCCGAATACTCCAAGAGGGCATGATGCCATTTGGGTTGTTGTTGATAGATTGACTAAGTCGGCACACTTTATCCCGATTAATATTACTTATCCGGTAGCTCAGTTGGCGGAGATTTACATTCGTGACATTGTGAAGTTGCATGGTGTTCCCTCTAGTATTGTGTCGGATAGAGATCCGAGGTTTACTTCAAGGTTTTGGAAGAGCTTGCAAGATGCATTGGGTTCGAAATTGAGGCTGAGTTCGGCTTATCATCCGCAGACAGATGGTCAGTCGGAGAGAACTATCCAATCCTTGGAGGATTTGTTGAGGGTATGTGTACTCGAGCAAGGTGGAGCTTGGGACAGCCACTTACCGTTGATAGAGTTTACTTATAACAATAGTTACCATTCGAGTATTGGTATGGCACCGTTCGAAGCTTTGTATGGTCGAAGGTGTAGAACTCCTCTATGTTGGTTTGAGTCGGGTGAAAGTATTGTGTTAGGACCTGAGTTAGTGCAGCAGACTACGGAAAAGGTCAAGATGATAAGAGAAAAGATGAAGGCATCTCAAGATCGTCAGAAGAGTTATCATGACAAAAGGAGGAAAGCCCTTGAGTTTCAGGAGGGTGAGCATGTGTTTTTGAGGGTTACTCCGATGACGGGTGTAGGACGTGCGTTGAAGTCGAAGAAGTTGACTCCAAAGTTCATTGGTCCTTATCAGATTTCCGAGAGAATTGGAACCGTGGCTTATCGGATTGGATTGCCACCGCATCTATCAAACTTGCATGATGTGTTTCATGTGTCGCAGTTGAGAAAGTATGTAGCTGATCCTTCGCATGTTATTCCTAGAGATGATGTGCAAGTCAGGGATAATCTTACTATTGAGACTTTACCTTTGAGGATTGATGATCGCAAGGTGAAGCAGTTGAGAGGCAAGGAAATACCTCTGGTTAGAGTTGTTTGGGGCGGTGTAACCGGTGAGAGTTTGACTTGGGAGTTGGAGAGCAAGATGCAAGAGTCCTATCCTGAGTTGTTTGTTGCTTAAGGTAATATTTCGAGGACGAAATTTTCTAAGTTGGGGAGAGTTGTAACACTCTAAATTCTATTTCATGATTGTGGTGATTTTAAATTGATTTTTGGTGTGCTTGGTGTATTTTACTTGAATTTATATATGAGATATTTGGTGTGATATTATTTGTTATATTTATTTGTAGTGTTTTATGGAAATAGTAGAAAATAATAATATTTGATAAAAAGGGATTAAGTAGAGTTAATAGAATTAAGGAGGGGTTAAGAAGAAATTTAATAGAATTTAGTGGGGGGAGTAAAGAGAAAAAGAGGTTATGTTTTGGTAAGGTGAGAAAAGAGAAAATCAGTAAGGAAAGAAAAGCATTTCACGTATCAGTAAAACAAAGAAACAGACCTTTGGGAAGAGAGAAGAGTAGAGCCAAGAGTCAAGGTGAATTGCTAGGAATTGCTGTAGATTTTGCTTATTTGAGGTAAGGGTGGGTTTTATGATTCAATTGCTGATATATATATATATGTTTTCATGAATTGAATTGAAAAATGGTAGTTTTGTTGGATTAGGGTTAAAGCTATGAAAATGCTATGAATAATGAATTACATGATGTTAATGATGCTTATGTGAGATGTTTCTGTTGTTTTGCTGTATAATGAACCCATAACATTGTTCTAAAATCATTTTGGGTGATTGAGGGATCAAAGTTGGGATTTTTGGGTTAGAACCATGCTGTTATCGCAACTGTTTTGCTGAACCTGAGACCCGCTCGCTTAAGCGTGCTGCAAGCGTGCAGCTAGCGAGCAAGACCAAACTTACGTCTTTTTGGACGCTTAAGCGTGCAGCTGCTCGCTTAAGCGTGCTGAGTCTTTTCCCAGACCATAGTGCGCACGCTCAAGCGTACCGTAAGCGTGCAGTAAGCGAACCAAACTCTAACTTACGTCTTTTTGGACGCTTAAGCGTGCAGCTGCTCGCTTAAGCGTGCTGGGTCCTGTGCGACCCAAAATGTGATTTTTCTAAGGTGTTCTAAACCCAAACCTAAGCTTCCTAGGTTGATTATTGGATTTTTAGAGAATTTTTGGAGTAATAATAATATAGAATGGAGGTGTTTATGATGCACATTTGAATGAGTCTTATATGAAATGAAATGAACCATGCTATACTAAGTTGAAATTGTTCATGGTGTTGTGATGTGATTGTGTCTAGTTGGGGAGGTGTCCTAGTTGGTGTTGTCGTTGGTTGCATGGTGAAAATGCACCACTTTTCTGTTGTAGGGTTGTATGTAGATATACACCTTGAGTCTCATAACTCATTTGCATTGGTGGGGGCTCATGCCCCGGAATGTTTATACATTCAACTGGTGAGGGCTTATGCCCTGGAATGCTAGTCATTCACTTTGGTGAGGGCTTATGCCCTGGGATGCTTTAACCATCCATTTGGTGGGGGCTTATGCCCCGGAGTGTTTAGCACTCAACGCGCGTAGTTGGTACCACATGTGCATAATGCATTAGTCGTTATTGGAGTCTTGCATTAGAAGTTAAGGTGTGAGTTGTTGTTGGTGAGGCGTCACCACAAGTGGTGTTGTTGTCGGTGTTGTTAGTTAAGGTGATTCTACATATTAAATTGATGAATTGTTTATGAAGATTGTTGATGATTTTGGTGATGATGAATGTTCTTGTTTATGTTGTTTTCAATACAACTTGATGAATTATATATATATATATATATATTGCTTTTGTTTTGTGAACTCACCCCTTCTGCTGGAATTGCCGCCTTGTGGGCAAGTGCAGGTAGCGATGGATAGATAGGAGTCGGCTCATTGTGTCGTAGGCTCTGATACGTAACGGGATGGGATTTATGTTTTTATAATTTCATTCCTTATGTATCATTTTTACTTGGAGAATTGTTGAATAATTATTTGAATAATGTTGGAGAATATTTTAATTGGTGAGGCCTTTGTGCCAGATATGTTGATGTATAAGGATTTTTAAGATGATTTTGAAATGATTATTCCGCTGCAGTTTATTATATAAAGATATTATTACGGAGGATTATTTAAATAGTTTTATGTTTCTATTTAAATAAATTATTTTTGAGATATGCATGTGATACTCCGTTGCTTGTTGATTAACTCTGATGTTTGGATATTATTATATCTTTTTGGGAAACGGGGTGTTACAGGCAAGACTTTATTTTCAGCACATTCGTCGGTTACTATTTCAAATGTAATCGGCAAGACTTTATTTTCAGCACATTCGTCGGTTACTATTTCAAAAGTAATCGGCAAGATTTTTATTTTCAGCATATTCGTCGGTTACTATTTCAAAAGTAATCGGCAAGATTTTTATTTTCAGCATATTTGTCGGTTACTATTTTAAAAGTAATCTGCAAGACTTTATTTTCAGCACATTCGTCGGTTACTATTTCAAAAGTAATCGGCAAGATTTTTATATTTAACATATTCGTCGCTTAATATTTCAAAAGTAATCGGCATGATTTATTTTCAGCACATTCATTTGTTACTATTTCAAAAGTAACCGAAAAGATTTTTATTTTCAGCAAATTCGTCGGTGACTATTTCAAAAGTAATCGGCATGATTTATTTTAAGCACAATCGTCGGTTACTATTTCAAAGTAATCGGCAAGACTTTATTTTCAGCACATTTGTCGGTTACTATTTCAAAAGTAATCGGCAAGACTTTATTTTCAGCATATTCGTCGGTTACTATTTCAAAAGTAATCGGCATGACTTTATTTTCAGCACATTCGTCGGTTACTATTTCAAAAGTAATCGGCAAGACTTTATTTTCAGCACAATCGTCAGTTACTATTTCAAAAGTAATCGGCAAGATTTTAATTTTCAGCATATTTTTCGGTTACTATTTTAAAAGTAATCGACAAGATTTTTATTTTCAACATATTCGTCGGTTACTATTCCATAAGTAATCGGCAAGACTTTATTTACAGCACATTCGTCGGTTACTATTTCAAAGGTAATCGGCAAGATTTTTATTTTCAGCATATTCGTCGGTTACTATTTCAAAAGTAATCGGCAAGACTTTATTTTCAGCACATAGGTCGGTTACTATTTCAAAAGTAATCGGCAAGACTTTATTTTCAGCACATTCGTCGGTTACTATTTCAAAAGTAATCGACAAGATTTTTATTTTCAGCATATTTGTCGGTTACTATTTTAAAAGTAATCTGCAAGACTTTATTTTCAGCACATTCGTCTGTTACTATTTCAAAGGTAATCGACAAGATTTTTATTTTCAGCATATTCGTCGGTTACTATTTCAAAAGTAATCGGCAAGACTTTATTTTCAACACATTCGTCGGTTACTATTTCAAAAGTAATCGGCAAGACTTTATTTTCAGCACATTCGTCGGTTACTATTTCAAAAGTAATCGGCATGATTTTTATTTTCTGCATATTCGTCGGTTACTATTTCAAAAGTAATCGACATGATTTTTATTTTCAGCATATTCGTCGGTTACTATTTCAAAGGTAATCGGCATGATTTATTTTCAGCACAATCGTCGGTTACTATTTCAAAATTAATCGGCAAGATTTTGATTTTCAGCATATTTGTCCGTTACTATTTTAAAAGTAATCGACAAGATTTTTATTTTCAACATATTCGTCGGTTACTATTTCAAAAGTAATCGCAAGACTTTCTTTTCAGCACATTCGTTGGTTACTATTTGAAAAGTAATCGGTAAGATTTTTATTTTCAACATATTCGTCGCTTAATATTTCAAAAGTAATCGGCATGATTTATTTTCAGCACATTCATTTGTTACTATTTCAAAAGTAACCGAAAAGATTTTTATTTTCAGCAAATTCGTCGTTGACTATTTCAAAAGTAATCGGCATGATTTATTTTCAGCACATTCGTCGGTTACTATTTCAAAAGTAATCGGCAAGATTTTTATATTTAACATATTCGTCGCTTAATATTTCAAAAGTAATCGGCATAATTTATTTTCAGCACATTCGTCGGTTACTATTTCAAAAGTAATCGGCAAGACTTTATTTTCAGCACATTCGTCGGTTACTATTTCAAAAGTAATCGGCAAGATTTTTATTTACAGCATATTCGTCGGTTACTATTTCAAAAGTAATCGGCAAGACTTTATTTTCAGCACATTCGTCGGTTACTATTTCAAATGTAATCGGCAAGACTTTATTTTCAGCACATTCGTCGGTTACTATTTCAAAAGTAATCGGCAAGACTTTATTTTCAGCACATTCGTCGGTTACTATTTCAAAAGTAATCGGCAAGATTTTTATATTTAACATATTCGTCGCTTAATATTTCAAAAGTAATCGGCATGATTTATTTTCAGCACATTCATTTGTTACTATTTCAAAAGTAACCGAAAAGATTTTTACTTTCAGCAAATTCGTCGGTGACTATTTCAAAAGTAATCGGCATGATTTATTTTAAGCACAATCGTCGGTTACTATTTCAAAAGTAATCGGCAAGACTTTATTTTCAGCACATTTGTCGGTTACTATTTCAAAAGTAATCGGCAAGACTTTATTTTCAGCATATTCGTCGGTTACTATTTCAAAAGTAATCGGCAAGACTTTATTTTCAGCACATTCGTCGGTTACTATTTCAAAAGTAATCGGCAAGACTTTATTTTCAGCACAATCGTCGGTTACTATTTCAAAAGTAATCGGCAAGATTTTAATTTTCAGCATATTTGTCGGTTACTATTTTAAAAGTAATCGACAAGATTTTTATTTTCAACATATTCGTCGGTTACTATTCCATAAGTAATCGGCAAGACTTTATTTTCAGCACAATCGTCGGTTACTATTTCAAAAGTAATCGGCAAGATTTTTATTTTCAGCATATTTGTCCGTTACTATTTTAAAAGTAATCGACAAGATTTTTATTTTCAACATATTCGTCGGTTACTATTTCAAAAGTAATCGCAAGACTTTCTTTTCAGCACATTCGTTGGTTACTATTTGAAAAGTAATCGGTAAGATTTTTATTTTCAACATATTCGTCGCTTAATATTTCAAAAGTAATCGGCATGATTTATTTTCAGCACATTCATTTGTTACTATTTCAAAAGTAACCGAAAAGATTTTTATTTTCAGCAAATTCGTCGTTGACTATTTCAAAAGTAATCGGCATGATTTATTTTCAGCACATTCGTCGGTTACTATTTCAAAAGTAATCGGCAAGATTTTTATATTTAACATATTCGTCGCTTAATATTTCAAAAGTAATCGGCATAATTTATTTTCAGCACATTCGTCGGTTACTATTTCAAAAGTAATCGGCAAGACTTTATTTTCAGCACATTCGTCGGTTACTATTTCAAAAGTAATCGGCAAGATTTTTATTTACAGCATATTCGTCGGTTACTATTTCAAAAGTAATCGGCAAGACTTTATTTTCAGCACATTCGTCGGTTACTATTTCAAATGTAATCGGCAAGACTTTATTTTCAGCACATTCGTCGGTTACTATTTCAAAAGTAATCGGCAAGATTTTTATTTTCAGCATATTCGTCGGTTACTATTTCAAAAGTAATCGGCAAGATTTTTATTTTCAGCATATTTGTCGGTTACTATTTTAAAAGTAATCTGCAAGACTTTATTTTCAGCACATTCGTCGGTTACTATTTCAAAAGTAATCGGCAAGATTTTTATATTTAACATATTCGTCGCTTAATATTTCAAAAGTAATCGGCATGATTTATTTTCAGCACATTCATTTGTTACTATTTCAAAAGTAACCGAAAAGATTTTTACTTTCAGCAAATTCGTCGGTGACTATTTCAAAAGTAATCGGCATGATTTATTTTAAGCACAATCGTCGGTTACTATTTCAAAAGTAATCGGCAAGACTTTATTTTCAGCACATTTGTCGGTTACTATTTCAAAAGTAATCGGCAAGACTTTATTTTCAGCATATTCGTCGGTTACTATTTCAAAAGTAATCGGCAAGACTTTATTTTCAGCACATTCGTCGGTTACTATTTCAAAAGTAATCGGCAAGACTTTATTTTCAGCACAATCGTCGGTTACTATTTCAAAAGTAATCGGCAAGATTTTAATTTTCAGCATATTTGTCGGTTACTATTTTAAAAGTAATCGACAAGATTTTTATTTTCAACATATTCGTCGGTTACTATTCCATAAGTAATCGGCAAGACTTTATTTACAGCACATTCGTCGGTTACTATTTCAAAGGTAATCGGCAAGATTTTTATTTTCAGCATATTCGTCGGTTACTATTTCAAAAGTAATCGGCAAGACTTTATTTTCGGCACATAGGTCGGTTACTATTTCAGAAGTAATCGGCAAGACTTTATTTTCAGCACATTCGTCGGTTACTATTTCAAAAGTAATCGGCAAGATTTTTATTTACAGCATATTCGTCGGTTACTATTTCAAAAGTAATCGGCAAGACTTTATTTTCAGCACATTCGTCGGTTACTATTTCAAATGTAATCGGCAAGACTTTATTTTCAGCACATTCGTCGGTTACTATTTCAAAAGTAATCGGCAAGATTTTTATTTTCAGCATATTCGTCGGTTACTATTTCAAAAGTAATCGGCAAGATTTTTATTTTCAGCATATTTGTCGGTTACTATTTTAAAAGTAATCTGCAAGACTTTATTTTCAGCACATTCGTCGGTTACTATTTCAAAAGTAATCGGCAAGATTTTTATATTTAACATATTCGTCGCTTAATATTTCAAAAGTAATCGGCATGATTTATTTTCAGCACATTCATTTGTTACTATTTCAAAAGTAACCGAAAAGATTTTTACTTTCAGCAAATTCGTCGGTGACTATTTCAAAAGTAATCGGCATGATTTATTTTAAGCACAATCGTCGGTTACTATTTCAAAAGTAATCGGCAAGACTTTATTTTCAGCACATTTGTCGGTTACTATTTCAAAAGTAATCGGCAAGACTTTATTTTCAGCATATTCGTCGGTTACTATTTCAAAAGTAATCGGCAAGACTTTATTTTCAGCACATTCGTCGGTTACTATTTCAAAAGTAATCGGCAAGACTTTATTTTCAGCACAATCGTCGGTTACTATTTCAAAAGTAATCGGCAAGATTTTAATTTTCAGCATATTTGTCGGTTACTATTTTAAAAGTAATCTGCAAGACTTTATTTTCAGCACATTCGTCGGTTACTATTTCAAAAGTAATCGGCAAGATTTTTATATTTAACATATTCGTCGCTTAATATTTCAAAAGTAATCGGCATGATTTATTTTCAGCACATTCATTTGTTACTATTTCAAAAGTAACCGAAAAGATTTTTACTTTCAGCAAATTCGTCGGTGACTATTTCAAAAGTAATCGGCATGATTTATTTTAAGCACAATCGTCGGTTACTATTTCAAAAGTAATCGGCAAGACTTTATTTTCAGCACATTTGTCGGTTACTATTTCAAAAGTAATCGGCAAGACTTTATTTTCAGCATATTCGTCGGTTACTATTTCAAAAGTAATCGGCAAGATTTTTATTATCAGCATATTCATCGGTTACTATTTCAAAAGTAATCGACAAGATTTTTATTTTCAGCATATTCGTCGGTTACTATTTCAAAGGTAATCGGCAAGATTTATTTTCAGCACAATCGTCGGTTACTGTTTCAAAAGTAATCGGCAAGATTTTTATTTTCAGCATATTTGTCGGTTACTATTTTAAAAGTATTCTGCAAGACTTTATTTTCAGCACATTCGTCGGTTACTATTTCAAAAGTAATCGGCAAGACTTTATTTTCAGCACATTCGTCGGTTACTATTTCAAATGTAATCGGCAAGACTTTATTTTCAGCACATTCGTCGGTTACTATTTCAAAAGTAATCGGCAAGATTTTTATTTTCAGCATATTCGTCGGTTACTATTTCAAAAGTAATCGGCAAGATTTTTATTTTCAGCATATTTGTCGGTTACTATTTTAAAAGTAATCTGCAAGACTTTATTTTCAGCACATTCGTCGGTTACTATTTCAAAAGTAATCGGCAAGATTTTTATATTTAACATATTCGTCGCTTAATATTTCAAAAGTAATCGGCATGATTTATTTTCAGCACATTCATTTGTTACTATTTCAAAAGTAACCGAAAAGATTTTTACTTTCAGCAAATTCGTCGGTGACTATTTCAAAAGTAATCGGCATGATTTATTTTAAGCACAATCGTCGGTTACTATTTCAAAAGTAATCGGCAAGACTTTATTTTCAGCACATTTGTCGGTTACTATTTCAAAAGTAATCGGCAAGACTTTATTTTCAGCATATTCGTCGGTTACTATTTCAAAAGTAATCGGCAAGACTTTATTTTCAGCACATTCGTCGGTTACTATTTCAAAAGTAATCGGCAAGACTTTATTTTCAGCACAATCGTCGGTTACTATTTCAAAAGTAATCGGCAAGATTTTAATTTTCAGCATATTTGTCGGTTACTATTTTAAAAGTAATCGACAAGATTTTTATTTTCAACATATTCGTCGGTTACTATTCCATAAGTAATCGGCAAGACTTTATTTTCAGCACAATCGTCGGTTACTATTTCAAAAGTAATCGGCAAGATTTTTATTTTCAGCATATTTGTCCGTTACTATTTTAAAAGTAATCGACAAGATTTTTATTTTCAACATATTCGTCGGTTACTATTTCAAAAGTAATCGCAAGACTTTCTTTTCAGCACATTCGTTGGTTACTATTTGAAAAGTAATCGGTAAGATTTTTATTTTCAACATATTCGTCGCTTAATATTTCAAAAGTAATCGGCATGATTTATTTTCAGCACATTCATTTGTTACTATTTCAAAAGTAACCGAAAAGATTTTTATTTTCAGCAAATTCGTCGTTGACTATTTCAAAAGTAATCGGCATGATTTATTTTCAGCACATTCGTCGGTTACTATTTCAAAAGTAATCGGCAAGATTTTTATATTTAACATATTCGTCGCTTAATATTTCAAAAGTAATCGGCATAATTTATTTTCAGCACATTCGTCGGTTACTATTTCAAAAGTAATCGGCAAGACTTTATTTTCAGCACATTCGTCGGTTACTATTTCAAAAGTAATCGGCAAGATTTTTATTTACAGCATATTCGTCGGTTACTATTTCAAAAGTAATCGGCAAGACTTTATTTTCAGCACATTCGTCGGTTACTATTTCAAATGTAATCGGCAAGACTTTATTTTCAGCACATTCGTCGGTTACTATTTCAAAAGTAATCGGCAAGATTTTTATTTTCAGCATATTCGTCGGTTACTATTTCAAAAGTAATCGGCAAGATTTTTATTTTCAGCATATTTGTCGGTTACTATTTTAAAAGTAATCTGCAAGACTTTATTTTCAGCACATTCGTCGGTTACTATTTCAAAAGTAATCGGCAAGATTTTTATATTTAACATATTCGTCGCTTAATATTTCAAAAGTAATCGGCATGATTTATTTTCAGCACATTCATTTGTTACTATTTCAAAAGTAACCGAAAAGATTTTTACTTTCAGCAAATTCGTCGGTGACTATTTCAAAAGTAATCGGCATGATTTATTTTAAGCACAATCGTCGGTTACTATTTCAAAAGTAATCGGCAAGACTTTATTTTCAGCACATTTGTCGGTTACTATTTCAAAAGTAATCGGCAAGACTTTATTTTCAGCATATTCGTCGGTTACTATTTCAAAAGTAATCGGCAAGACTTTATTTTCAGCACATTCGTCGGTTACTATTTCAAAAGTAATCGGCAAGACTTTATTTTCAGCACAATCGTCGGTTACTATTTCAAAAGTAATCGGCAAGATTTTAATTTTCAGCATATTTGTCGGTTACTATTTTAAAAGTAATCGACAAGATTTTTATTTTCAACATATTCGTCGGTTACTATTCCATAAGTAATCGGCAAGACTTTATTTACAGCACATTCGTCGGTTACTATTTCAAAGGTAATCGGCAAGATTTTTATTTTCAGCATATTCGTCGGTTACTATTTCAAAAGTAATCGGCAAGACTTTATTTTCAGCACATAGGTCGGTTACTATTTCAGAAGTAATCGGCAAGACTTTATTTTCAGCACATTCGTCGGTTACTATTTCAAAAGTAATCGGCAAGATTTTTATTTTCAGCATATTCGTCGGTTACTATTTCAAAAGTAATCGGCAAGATTTTTATTTTCAGCATATTTGTCGGTTACTATTTTAAAAGTAATCTGCAAGACTTTATTTTCAGCACATTCGTCGGTTACTATTTCAAAAGTAATCGGCAAGATTTTTATATTTAACATATTCGTCGCTTAATATTTCAAAAGTAATCGGCATGATTTATTTTCAGCACATTCATTTGTTACTATTTCAAAAGTAACCGAAAAGATTTTTACTTTCAGCAAATTCGTCGGTGACTATTTCAAAAGTAATCGGCATGATTTATTTTAAGCACAATCGTCGGTTACTATTTCAAAAGTAATCGGCAAGACTTTATTTTCAGCACATTTGTCGGTTACTATTTCAAAAGTAATCGGCAAGACTTTATTTTCAGCATATTCGTCGGTTACTATTTCAAAAGTAATCGGCAAGACTTTATTTTCAGCACATTCGTCGGTTACTATTTCAAATGTAATCGGCAAGACTTTATTTTCAGCACATTCGTCGGTTACTATTTCAAAAGTAATCGGCAAGATTTTTATTTTCAGCATATTCGTCGGTTACTATTTCAAAAGTAATCGGCAAGATTTTTATTTTCAGCATATTTGTCGGTTACTATTTTAAAAGTAATCTGCAAGACTTTATTTTCAGCACATTCGTCGGTTACTATTTCAAAAGTAATCGGCAAGATTTTTATATTTAACATATTCGTCGCTTAATATTTCAAAAGTAATCGGCATGATTTATTTTCAGCACATTCATTTGTTACTATTTCAAAAGTAACCGAAAAGATTTTTATTTTCAGCAAATTCGTCGGTGACTATTTCAAAAGTAATCGGCATGATTTATTTTAAGCACAATCGTCGAATACTATTTCAAAAGTAATCGGCAAGACTTTATTTTCAGCACATTTGTCGGTTACTATTTCAAAAGTATTCGGCAAGACTTTATTTTCAGCACATTCGTCGGTTACTAATTCAAAAGTAATCGGCAAGATTTTTATTTTCAGCATATTCATCGGTTACTATTTCAAAAGTAATCGACAAGATTTTTATTTTCAGCATATTCGTCGGTTACTATTTCAAAGGTAATCGGCAAGATTTATTTTCAGCACAATCGTCGGTTACTGTTTCAAAAGTAATCGGCAAGATTTTTATTTTCAGCATATTTGTCGGTTACTATTTTAAAAGTAATCTGCAAGACTTTATTTTCAGCACATTCGTCGGTTACTATTTCAAAAGTAATCGGCAAGATTTTTATATTTAACATATTCGTCGCTTAATATTTCAAAAGTAATCGGCATAATTTATTTTCAGCACATTCGTCGGTTACTATTTCAAAAGTAATCGGCAAGATTTTTATATTTAAAATATTCGTCGCTTAATATTTCAAAAGTAATCGGCATGATTTATTTTCAGCACATTCATTTGTTACTATTTCAAAAGTAACCGAAAAGATTTTTATTTTCAGCAAATTCGTCGGTGACTATTTCAAAAGTAATCGGCATGATTTATTTTCAGCACAATCGTCGGTTACTATTTCAAAAGTAATCGGCAAGATTTTTATTTTCAGCACATTTGTCGGTTACTATTTTAAAAGTAATCTGCAAGACTTTATTTTCAGCACATTCGTCGGTTACTATTTCAAAAGTAATCGGCAAGATTTTTATTTTCAGCACATTTGTCGGTTACTATTTCAAAAGTAATCGGCAAGACTTTATTTTCAGCACATTCGTCGGTTACTATTTCAAAAGTCATCGGCAAGACTTTATTTTCAGCACATTCGTCGGTTACTATTTCAAAAGTAATCGGCAAGATTTTTATTTTCAGCATATTCGTCGGTTACTATTTCAAAAGTAAGCGGCAAGATTTTTATTTTCAGCATATTTGTCGGTTACTATTTTAAAAGTAATCGGCAAGACTTTATTTTCAGCACATTTGTCGGTTACTATTTCAAAAGTATTCGGCAAGACTTTATTTTCAGCACATTCGTCGGTTACTAATTCAAAAGTAATCGGCAAGATTTTTATTTTCAGCATATTCATCGGTTACTATTTCAAAAGTAATCGACAAGATTTTTATTTTCAGCATATTCGTCGGTTACTATTTCAAAGGTAATCGGCAAGATTTATTTTCAGCACAATCGTCGGTTACTGTTTCAAAAGTAATCGGCAAGATTTTTATTTTCAGCATATTTGTCGGTTACTATTTTAAAAGTAATCTGCAAGACTTTATTTTCAGCACATTCGTCGGTTACTATTTCAAAAGTAATCGGCAAAATTTTTATATTTAACATATTCGTCGCTTAATATTTCAAAAGTAATCGGCATAATTTATTTTCAGCACATTCGTCGGTTACTATTTCAAAAGTAACCGACAAGATTTTTATTTTCAGCAAATTCGTCGGTGACTATTTCAAACGTAATCGGCATGATTTATTTTCAGCACAATCGTCGGTTACTATTTCAAAAGTAATCGGCAAGATTTTTATTTTCAGCACATTTGTCGGTTACTATTTTAAAAGTAATCTGCAAGACTTTATTTTCAGCACATTCGTCGGTTACTATTTCAAAAGTAATCGGCAAGACTTTATTTTCAGCACATTCGTCGGTTACTATTTCAAAAGTAATGGGCAAGACTTTATTTTCAGCACATTCGTCGGTTACTATTTCAAAAGTAATCGGCAAGACTTTATTTTCAGCACATAGGTCGGTTACTATTTCAAAAGTAATCGGCAAGACTTTATTTTCAGCACATTCGTCGGTTACTATTTCAAAAGTAATCGGCATGATTTTTATTTTCTGCATATTCGTCGGTTACTATTTCAAAAGTAATCGACAAGATTTTTATTTTCAGCATATTCGTCGGTTACTATTTCAAAGGTAATCGGCATGATTTATTTTCAACACAATCGTCGGTTACTATTTCAAAAGTAATCGGCAAGATTTTTATTTTCAGCATATTTGTCCGTTACTATTTTAAAAGTAATCGACAAGATTTTTATTTTCAACATATTCGTCGGTTACTATTTCAAAAGTAATCGCAAGACTTTATTTTCAGCACATTCGTTGGTTACTATTTCAAAAGTAATCGGTAAGATTTTATTTTCAACATATTCGTCGCTTAATATTTCAAAAGTAATCGGCATAATTTATTTTCAGCACATTCGTCGGTTACTATTTCAAAAGTAATCGGCAAGATTTTTATATTTAACATATTCGTCGCTTAATATTTCAAAAGTAATCGGCATAATTTATTTTCAGCACATTCGTCGGTTACTATTTCAAAAGTAATCGGCAAGACTTTATTTTCAGCACATTCGTCGGTTACTATTTCAAAAGTAATCGGCAAGATTTTTATTTACAGCATATTCGTCGGTTACTATTTCAAAAGTAATCGGCAAGACTTTATTTTCAGCACATTCGTCGGTTACTATTTCAAATGTAATCGGCAAGACTTTATTTTCAGCACATTCGTCGGTTACTATTTCAAAAGTAATCGGCAAGATTTTTATTTTCAGCATATTCGTCGGTTACTATTTCAAAAGTAATCGGCAAGATTTTTATTTTCAGCATATTTGTCGGTTACTATTTTAAAAGTAATCTGCAAGACTTTATTTTCAGCACATTCGTCGGTTACTATTTCAAAAGTAATCGGCAAGATTTTTATATTTAACATATTCGTCGCTTAATATTTCAAAAGTAATCGGCATAATTTATTTTCAGCACATTCGTCGGTTACTATTTCAAAAGTAACCGACAAGATTTTTATTTTCAGCAAATTCGTCGGTGACTATTTCAAACGTAATCGGCATGATTTATTTTCAGCACAATCGTCGGTTACTATTTCAAAAGTAATCGGCAAGATTTTTATTTTCAGCACATTTGTCGGTTACTATTTTAAAAGTAATCTGCAAGACTTTATTTTCAGCACATTCGTCGGTTACTATTTCAAAAGTAATCGGCAAGACTTTATTTTCAGCACATTCGTCGGTTACTATTTCAAAAGTAATGGGCAAGACTTTATTTTCAGCACATTCGTCGGTTACTATTTCAAAAGTAATCGGCTAGACTTTATTTTCAGCACATAGGTCGGTTACTATTTCAAAAGTAATCGGCAAGACTTTATTTTCAGCACATTCGTCGGTTACAATTTCAAAAGTAATCGACAAGATTTTTATTTTCAGCATATTTGTCGGTTACTATTTTAAAAGTAATCTGCAAGACTTTATTTTCAGCACATTCGTCTGTTACTATTTCAAAGGTAATCGACAAGATTTTTATTTTCAGCATATTCGTCGGTTACTATTTCAAAAGTAATCGGCAAGACTTTATTTTCAGCACATTCGTCGGTTACTATTTCAAAAGTAATCGGCAAGACTTTATTTTCAGCACATTCGTCGGTTACTATTTCAAAAGTAATCGGCATGATTTTTATTTTCTGCATATTCGTCGGTTACTATTTCAAAAGTAATCGACAAGATTTTTATTTTCAACATATTCGTCGGTTACTATTTCAAAAGTAATCGCAAGACTTTATTTTCAGCACATTCGTTGGTTACTATTTCAAAAGTAATCGGTAAGATTTTATTTTCAACATATTCGTCGCTTAATATTTCAAAAGTAATCGGCATGATTTATTTTCAGCACATTCATTTGTTACTATTTCAAAAGTAACCGAAAAGATTTTTATTTTCAGCAAATTCGTCGGTGACTATTTCAAAAGTAATCGGCATGATTTATTTTCAGCACATTCGTCGGTTACTATTTCAAAAGTAATCGGCAAGATTTTTATATTTAACATATTCGTCGCTTAATATTTCAAAAGTAATCGGCATAATTTATTTTCAGCACATTCGTCGGTTACTATTTCAAAAGTAATCGGCAAGACTTTATTTTCAGCACATTCGTCGGTTACTATTTTAAAAGTAATCGGCAAGATTTTTATTTACAGCATATTCGTCGGTTACTATTTCAAAAGTAATCGGCAAGACTTTATTTTCAGCACATTCGTCGGTTACTATTTCAAATGTAATCGGCAAGACTTTATTTTCAGCACATTCGTCGGTTACTATTTCAAAAGTAATCGGCAAGATTTTTATTTTCAGCATATTCGTCGGTTACTATTTCAAAAGTAATCGGCAAGATTTTTATTTTCAGCATATTTGTCGGTTACTATTTTAAAAGTAATCTGCAAGACTTTATTTTCAGCACATTCGTCGGTTACTATTTCAAAAGTAATCGGCAAGATTTTTATATTTAACATATTCGTCGCTTAATATTTCAAAAGTAATCGGCATAATTTATTTTCAGCACATTCGTCGGTTACTATTTCAAAAGTAACCGACAAGATTTTTATTTTCAGCAAATTCGTCGGTGACTATTTCAAACGTAATCGGCATGATTTATTTTCAGCACAATCGTCGGTTACTATTTCAAAAGTAATCGGCAAGATTTTTATTTTCAGCACATTTGTCGGTTACTATTTTAAAAGTAATCTGCAAGACTTTATTTTCAGCACATTCGTCGGTTACTATTTCAAAAGTAATCGGCAAGACTTTATTTTCAGCACATTCGTCGGTTACTATTTCAAAAGTAATGGGCAAGACTTTATTTTCAGCACATTCGTCGGTTACTATTTCAAAAGTAATCGGCTAGACTTTATTTTCAGCACATAGGTCGGTTACTATTTCAAAAGTAATCGGCAAGACTTTATTTTCAGCACATTCGTCGGTTACTATTTCAAAAGTAATCGACAAGATTTTTATTTTCAGCATATTTGTCGGTTACTATTTTAAAAGTAATCTGCAAGACTTTATTTTCAGCACATTCGTCTGTTACTATTTCAAAGGTAATCGACAAGATTTTTATTTTCAGCATATTCGTCGGTTACTATTTCAAAAGTAATCGGCAAGACTTTATTTTCAGCACATTCGTCGGTTACTATTTCAAAAGTAATCGGCAAGACTTTATTTTCAGCACATTCGTCGGTTACTATTTCAAAAGTAATCGGCATGATTTTTATTTTCTGCATATTCGTCGGTTACTATTTCAAAAGTAATCGACAAGATTTTTATTTTCAACATATTCGTCGGTTACTATTTCAAAAGTAATCGCAAGACTTTATTTTCAGCACATTCGTTGGTTACTATTTCAAAAGTAATCGGTAAGATTTTATTTTCAACATATTCGTCGCTTAATATTTCAAAAGTAATCGGCATGATTTATTTTCAGCACATTCATTTGTTACTATTTCAAAAGTAACCGAAAAGATTTTTATTTTCAGCAAATTCGTCGGTGACTATTTCAAAAGTAATCGGCATGATTTATTTTCAGCACATTCGTCGGTTACTATTTCAAAAGTAATCGGCAAGATTTTTATATTTAACATATTCGTCGCTTAATATTTCAAAAGTAATCGGCATAATTTATTTTCAGCACATTCGTCGGTTACTATTTCAAAAGTAATCGGCAAGACTTTATTTTCAGCACATTCGTCGGTTACTATTTCAAAAGTAATCGGCAAGATTTTTATTTACAGCATATTCGTCGGTTACTATTTCAAAAGTAATCGGCAAGACTTTATTTTCAGCACATTCGTCGGTTACTATTTCAAATGTAATCGGCAAGACTTTATTTTCAGCACATTCGTCGGTTACTATTTCAAAAGTAATCGGCAAGATTTTTATTTTCAGCATATTCGTCGGTTACTATTTCAAAAGTAATCGGCAAGATTTTTATTTTCAGCATATTTGTCGGTTACTATTTTAAAAGTAATCTGCAAGACTTTATTTTCAGCACATTCGTCGGTTACTATTTCAAAAGTAATCGGCAAGATTTTTATATTTAACATATTCGTCGCTTAATATTTCAAAAGTAATCGGCATGATTTATTTTCAGCACATTCATTTGTTACTATTTCAAAAGTAACCGAAAAGATTTTTATTTTCAGCAAATTCGTCGGTGACTATTTCAAAAGTAATCGGCATGATTTATTTTAAGCACAATCGTCGGTTACTATTTCAAAAGTAATCGGCAAGACTTTATTTTCAGCACATTTGTCGGTTACTATTTCAAAAGTAATCGGCAAGACTTTATTTTCAGCATATTCGTCGGTTACTATTTCAAAAGTAATCGGCATGACTTTATTTTCAGCACATTCGTCGGTTACTATTTCAAAAGTAATCGGCAAGACTTTATTTTCAGCACAATCGTCAGTTACTATTTCAAAAGTAATCGGCAAGATTTTAATTTTCAGCATATTTTTCGGTTACTATTTTAAAAGTAATCGACAAGATTTTTATTTTCAACATATTCGTCGGTTACTATTCCATAAGTAATCGGCAAGACTTTATTTACAGCACATTCGTCGGTTACTATTTCAAAGGTAATCGGCAAGATTTTTATTTTCAGCATATTCGTCGGTTACTATTTCAAAAGTAATCGGCAAGACTTTATTTTCAGCACATAGGTCGGTTACTATTTCAAAAGTAATCGGCAAGACTTTATTTTCAGCACATTCGTCGGTTACTATTTCAAAAGTAATCGACAAGATTTTTATTTTCAGCATATTTGTCGGTTACTATTTTAAAAGTAATCTGCAAGACTTTATTTTCAGCACATTCGTCTGTTACTATTTCAAAGGTAATCGACAAGATTTTTATTTTCAGCATATTCGTCGGTTACTATTTCAAAAGTAATCGGCAAGACTTTATTTTCAACACATTCGTCGGTTACTATTTCAAAAGTAATCGGCAAGACTTTATTTTCAGCACATTCGTCGGTTACTATTTCAAAAGTAATCGGCATGATTTTTATTTTCTGCATATTCGTCGGTTACTATTTCAAAAGTAATCGACATGATTTTTATTTTCAGCATATTCGTCGGTTACTATTTCAAAGGTAATCGGCATGATTTATTTTCAGCACAATCGTCGGTTACTATTTCAAAATTAATCGGCAAGATTTTTATTTTCAGCATATTTGTCCGTTACTATTTTAAAAGTAATCGACAAGATTTTTATTTTCAACATATTCGTCGGTTACTATTTCAAAAGTAATCGCAAGACTTTCTTTTCAGCACATTCGTTGGTTACTATTTGAAAAGTAATCGGTAAGATTTTTATTTTCAACATATTCGTCGCTTAATATTTCAAAAGTAATCGGCATGATTTATTTTCAGCACATTCATTTGTTACTATTTCAAAAGTAACCGAAAAGATTTTTATTTTCAGCAAATTCGTCGTTGACTATTTCAAAAGTAATCGGCATGATTTATTTTCAGCACATTCGTCGGTTACTATTTCAAAAGTAATCGGCAAGATTTTTATATTTAACATATTCGTCGCTTAATATTTCAAAAGTAATCGGCATAATTTATTTTCAGCACATTCGTTGGTTACTATTTCAAAAGTAATCGGCAAGACTTTATTTTCAGCACATTCGTCGGTTACTATTTCAAAAGTAATCGGCAAGATTTTTATTTACAGCATATTCGTCGGTTACTATTTCAAAAGTAATCGGCAAGACTTTATTTTCAGCACATTCGTCGGTTACTATTTCAAATGTAATCGGCAAGACTTTATTTTCAGCACATTCGTCGGTTACTATTTCAAAAGTAATCGGCAAGATTTTTATTTTCAGCATATTCGTCGGTTACTATTTCAAAAGTAATCGGCAAGATTTTTATTTTCAGCATATTTGTCGGTTACTATTTTAAAAGTAATCTGCAAGACTTTATTTTCAGCACATTCGTCGGTTACTATTTCAAAAGTAATCGGCAAGATTTTTATATTTAACATATTCGTCGCTTAATATTTCAAAAGTAATCGGCATGATTTATTTTCAGCACATTCATTTGTTACTATTTCAAAAGTAACCGAAAAGATTTTTACTTTCAGCAAATTCGTCGGTGACTATTTCAAAAGTAATCGGCATGATTTATTTTAAGCACAATCGTCGGTTACTATTTCAAAAGTAATCGGCAAGACTTTATTTTCAGCACATTTGTCGGTTACTATTTCAAAAGTAATCGGCAAGACTTTATTTTCAGCATATTCGTCGGTTACTATTTCAAAAGTAATTGGCAAGACTTTATTTTCAGCACATTCGTCGGTTACTATTTCAAAAGTAATCGGCAAGACTTTATTTTCAGCACAATAGTCGGTTACTATTTCAAAAGTAATCGGCAAGATTTTAATTTTCAGCATATTTGTCGGTTACTATTTTAAAAGTAATCGACAAGATTTTTATTTTCAACATATTCGTCGGTTACTATTCCATAAGTAATCGGCAAGACTTTATTTTCAGCACAATCGTCGGTTACTATTTCAAAAGTAATCGGCAAGATTTTTATTTTCAGCATATTTGTCCGTTACTATTTTAAAAGTAATCGACAAGATTTTTATTTTCAATATATTCGTCGGTTACTATTTCAAAAGTAATCGCAAGACTTTCTTTTCAGCACATTCGTTGGTTACTATTTGAAAAGTAATCGGTAAGATTTTTATTTTCAACATATTCGTCGCTTAATATTTCAAAAGTAATCGGCATGATTTATTTTCAGCACATTCATTTGTTACTATTTCAAAAGTAACCGAAAAGATTTTTATTTTCAGCAAATTCGTCGTTGACTATTTCAAAAGTAATCGGCATGATTTATTTTCAGCACATTCGTCGGTTAGTATTTCAAAAGTAATCGGCAAGATTTTTATATTTAACATATTCGTCGCTTAATATTTCAAAAGTAATCGGCATAATTTATTTTCAGCACATTCGTCGGTTACTATTTCAAAAGTAATCGGCAAGACTTTATTTTCAGCACATTCGTCGGTTACTATTTCAAAAGTAATCGGCAAGATTTTTATTTACAGCATATTCGTCGGTTACTATTTCAAAAGTAATCGGCAAGACTTTATTTTCAGCACATTCGTCGGTTACTATTTCAAATGTAATCGGCAAGACTTTATTTTCAGCACATTCGTCGGTTACTATTTCAAAAGTAATCGGCAAGATTTTTATTTTCAGCATATTCGTCGGTTACTATTTCAAAAGTAATCGGCAAGATTTTTATTTTCAGCATATTTGTCGGTTACTATTTTAAAAGTAATCTGCAAGACTTTATTTTCAGCACATTCGTCGGTTACTATTTCAAAAGTAATCGGCAAGATTTTTATATTTAACATATTCGTCGCTTAATATTTCAAAAGTAATCGGCATGATTTATTTTCAGCACATTCATTTGTTACTATTTCAAAAGTAACCGAAAAGATTTTTACTTTCAGCAAATTCGTCGGTGACTATTTCAAAAGTAATCGGCATGATTTATTTTAAGCACAATCGTCGGTTACTATTTCAAAAGTAATCGGCAAGACTTTATTTTCAGCACATTTGTCGGTTACTATTTCAAAAGTAATCGGCAAGACTTTATTTTCAGCATATTCGTCGGTTACTATTTCAAAAGTAATCGGCAAGACTTTATTTTCAGCACATTCGTCGGTTACTATTTCAAAAGTAATCGGCAAGACTTTATTTTCAGCACAATCGTCGGTTACTATTTCAAAAGTAATCGGCAAGATTTTAATTTTCAGCATATTTGTCGGTTACTATTTTAAAAGTAATTGACAAGATTTTTATTTTCAACATATTCGTCGGTTACTATTCCATAAGTAATCGGCAAGACTTTATTTACAGCACATTCGTCGGTTACTATTTCAAAGGTAATCGGCAAGATTTTTATTTTCAGCATATTCGTCGGTTACTATTTCAAAAGTAATCGGCAAGACTTTATTTTCAGCACATAGGTCGGTTACTATTTCAGAAGTAATCGGCAAGACTTTATTTTCAGCACATTCGTCGGTTACTATTTCAAAAGTAATCGACAAGATTTTTATTTTCAGCATATTTGTCGGTTACTATTTTAAAAGTAATCTGCAAGACTTTATTTTCAGCACATTCGTCTGTTACTATTTCAAAGGTAATCGACAAGATTTTTATTTTCAGCATATTCGTCGGTTACTATTTCAAAAGTAATCGGCAAGACTTTATTTTCAGCACATTCGTCGGTTACTATTTCAAAAGTAATCGGCAAGACTTTATTTTCAGCACATTCGTCGGTTACTATTTCAAAAGTAATCGGCATGATTTTTATTTTCTGCATATTCGTCGGTTACTATTTCAAAAGTAATCGACAAGATTTTTATTTTCAACATATTCGTCGGTTACTATTTCAAAAGTAATCGCAAGACTTTATTTTCAGCACATTCGTTGGTTACTATTTCAAAAGTAATCGGTAAGATTTTATTTTCAACATATTCGTCGCTTAATATTTCAAAAGTAATCGGCATGATTTATTTTCAGCACATTCATTTGTTACTATTTCAAAAGTAACCGAAAAGATTTTTATTTTCAGCAAATTCGTCGGTGACTATTTCAAAAGTAATCGGCATGATTTATTTTCAGCACATTCGTCGGTTACTATTTCAAAAGTAATCGGCAAGATTTTTATATTTAACATATTCGTCGCTTAATATTTCAAAAGTAATCGGCATAATTTATTTTCAGCACATTCGTCGGTTACTATTTCAAAAGTAATCGGCAAGACTTTATTTTCAGCACATTCGTCGGTTACTATTTCAAAAGTAATCGGCAAGATTTTTATTTACAGCATATTCGTCGGTTACTATTTCAAAAGTAATCGGCAAGACTTTATTTTCAGCACATTCGTCGGTTACTATTTCAAATGTAATCGGCAAGACTTTATTTTCAGCACATTCGTCGGTTACTATTTCAAAAGTAATCGGCAAGATTTTTATTTTCAGCATATTCGTCGGTTACTATTTCAAAAGTAATCGGCAAGATTTTTATTTTCAGCATATT
Source organism: Medicago lupulina (assembly GCA_958299785.1). Classification (NCBI taxonomy): domain Eukaryota; kingdom Viridiplantae; phylum Streptophyta; class Magnoliopsida; order Fabales; family Fabaceae; genus Medicago; species Medicago lupulina. The sequence continues at coordinate 36,712,713 of OY283146.1, read as the reverse complement.
TGTCGGTTACTATTTTAAAAGTAATCTGCAAGACTTTATTTTCAGCACATTCGTAGGTTACTATTTCAAAAGTAATCGGCAAGATTTTTATATTTAACATATTCGTCGCTTAATATTTCAAAAGTAATCGGCATGATTTATTTTCAGCACATTCATTTGTTACTATTTCAAAAGTAACCGAAAAGATTTTTATTTTCAGCAAATTCGTCGGTGACTATTTCAAAAGTAATCGGCATGATTTATTTTAAGCACAATCGTCGGTTACTATTTCAAAAGTAATCGGCAAGACTTTATTTTCAGCACATTTGTCGGTTACTATTTCAAAAGTAATCGGCAAGACTTTATTTTCAGCATATTCGTCGGTTACTATTTCAAAAGTAATCGGCATGACTTTATTTTCAGCACATTCGTCGGTTACTATTTCAAAAGTAATCGGCAAGACTTTATTTTCAGCACAATCGTCAGTTACTATTTCAAAAGTAATCGGCAAGATTTTAATTTTCAGCATATTTTTCGGTTACTATTTTAAAAGTAATCGACAAGATTTTTATTTTCAACATATTCGTCGGTTACTATTCCATAAGTAATCGGCAAGACTTTATTTACAGCACATTCGTCGGTTACTATTTCAAAGGTAATCGGCAAGATTTTTATTTTCAGCATATTCGTCGGTTACTATTTCAAAAGTAATCGGCAAGACTTTATTTTCAGCACATAGGTCGGTTACTATTTCAAAAGTAATCGGCAAGACTTTATTTTCAGCACATTCGTCGGTTACTATTTCAAAAGTAATCGACAAGATTTTTATTTTCAGCATATTTGTCGGTTACTATTTTAAAAGTAATCTGCAAGACTTTATTTTCAGCACATTCGTCTGTTACTATTTCAAAGGTAATCGACAAGATTTTTATTTTCAGCATATTCGTCGGTTACTATTTCAAAAGTAATCGGCAAGACTTTATTTTCAACACATTCGTCGGTTACTATTTCAAAAGTAATCGGCAAGACTTTATTTTCAGCACATTCGTCGGTTACTATTTCAAAAGTAATCGGCATGATTTTTATTTTCTGCATATTCGTCGGTTACTATTTCAAAAGTAATCGACATGATTTTTATTTTCAGCATATTCGTCGGTTACTATTTCAAAAGTAATCGCAAGACTTTCTTTTCAGCACATTCGTTGGTTACTATTTGAAAAGTAATCGGTAAGATTTTTATTTTCAACATATTCGTCGCTTAATATTTCAAAAGTAATCGGCATAATTTATTTTCAGCACATTCGTCGGTTACTATTTCAAAAGTAATCGGCAAGACTTTATTTTCAGCACATTCGTCGGTTACTATTTCAAAAGTAATCGGCAAGATTTTTATTTACAGCATATTCGTCGGTTACTATTTCAAAAGTAATCGGCAAGACTTTATTTTCAGCACATTCGTCGGTTCCTATTTCAAATGTAATCGGCAAGACTTTATTTTCAGCACATTCGTCGGTTACTATTTCAAAAGTAATCGGCAAGATTTTTATTTTCAGCATATTCGTCGGTTACTATTTCAAAAGTAATCGGCAAGATTTTTATTTTCAGCATATTTGTCGGTTACTATTTTAAAAGTAATCTGCAAGACTTTATTTTCAGCACATTCGTCGGTTACTATTTCAAAAGTAATCGGCAAGATTTTTATATTTAACATATTCGTCGCTTAATATTTCAAAAGTAATCGGCATGATTTATTTTCAGCACATTCATTTGTTACTATTTCAAAAGTAACCGAAAAGATTTTTACTTTCAGCAAATTCGTCGGTGACTATTTCAAAAGTAATCGGCATGATTTATTTTAAGCACAATCGTCGGTTACTATTTCAAAAGTAATCGGCAAGACTTTATTTTCAGCACATTTGTCGGTTACTATTTCAAAAGTAATCGGCAAGACTTTATTTTCAGCATATTCGTCGGTTACTATTTCAAAAGTAATCGGCAAGACTTTATTTTCAGCACATTCGTCGGTTACTATTTCAAAAGTAATCGGCAAGACTTTATTTTCAGCACAATCGTCGGTTACTATTTCAAAAGTAATCGGCAAGATTTTAATTTTCAGCATATTTGTCGGTTACTATTTTAAAAGTAATCGACAAGATTTTTATTTTCAACATATTCGTCGGTTACTATTCCATAAGTAATCGGCAAGACTTTATTTTCAGCACAATCGTCGGTTACTATTTCAAAAGTAATCGGCAAGATTTTTATTTTCAGCATATTTGTCCGTTACTATTTTAAAAGTAATCGACAAGATTTTTATTTTCAACATATTCGTCGGTTACTATTTCAAAAGTAATCGCAAGACTTTCTTTTCAGCACATTCGTTGGTTACTATTTGAAAAGTAATCGGTAAGATTTTTATTTTCAACATATTCGTCGCTTAATATTTCAAAAGTAATCGGCATGATTTATTTTCAGCACATTCATTTGTTACTATTTCAAAAGTAACCGAAAAGATTTTTATTTTCAGCAAATTCGTCGTTGACTATTTCAAAAGTAATCGGCATGATTTATTTTCAGCACATTCGTCGGTTACTATTTCAAAAGTAATCGGCAAGATTTTTATATTTAACATATTCGTCGCTTAATATTTCAAAAGTAATCGGCATAATTTATTTTCAGCACATTCGTCGGTTACTATTTCAAAAGTAACCGACAAGATTTTTATTTTCAGCAAATTCGTCGGTGACTATTTCAAACGTAATCGGCATGATTTATTTTCAGCACAATCGTCGGTTACTATTTCAAAAGTAATCGGCAAGATTTTTATTTTCAGCACATTTGTCGGTTACTATTTTAAAAGTAATCTGCAAGACTTTATTTTCAGCACATTCGTCGGTTACTATTTCAAAAGTAATCGGCAAGATTTTTATTTTTAGCATATTCGTCGGTTACTATTTCAAAAGTAAGCGGCAAGATTTTTATTTTCAGCATATTTGTCGGTTACTATTTTAAAAGTAATCTGCAAGACTTTATTTTCAGCACATTCGTCGGTTACTATTTCAAAAGTAATCGGCAAGATTTTTATATTTAAAATATTCGTCGCTTAATATTTCAAAAGTAATCGGCATGATTTATTTTCAGCACATTCATTTGTTACTATTTCAAAAGTAACCGAAAAGATTTTTATTTTCAGCAAATTCGTCGGTGACTATTTCAAAAGTAATCGGCATGATTTATTTTCAGCACAATCGTCGGTTACTATTTCAAAAGTAATTGGCAAGATTTTTATTTTCAGCACATTTGTCGGTTACTATTTTAAAAGTAATCTGCAAGACTTTATTTTCAGCACATTCGTCGGTTACTATTTCAAAAGTAATCGGCAAGATTTTTATTTTCAGCACATTTGTCGGTTACTATTTCAAAAGTAATCGGCAAGACTTTATTTTCAGCACATTCGTCGGTTACTATTTCAAAAGTAATCGGCAAGACTTTATTTTCAGCACATTCGTCGGTTACTATTTCAAAAGTAATCGGCAAGATTTTTATTTTCAGCATATTCGTCGGTTACTATTTCAAAAGTAAGCGGCAAGATTTTTATTTTCAGCATATTTGTCGGTTACTATTTTAAAAGTAATCGGCAAGACTTTATTTTCAGCACATTTGTCGGTTACTATTTCAAAAGTATTCGGCAAGACTTTATTTTCAGCACATTAGTCGGTTACTAATTCAAAAGTAATCGGCAAGATTTTTATTTTCAGCATATTCATCGGTTACTATTTCAAAAGTAATCGACAAGATTTTTATTTTCAGCATATTCGTCGGTTACTATTTCAAAGGTAATCGGCAAGATTTATTTTCAGCATAATCGTCGGTTACTGTTTCAAAAGTAATCGGCAAGATTTTTATTTTCAGCATATTTGTCGGTTACTATTTTAAAAGTAATCTGCAAGACTTTATTTTCAGCACATTCGTCGGTTACTATTTCAAAAGTAATCGGCAAGATTTTTATATTTAACATATTCGTCGCTTAATATTTCAAAAGTAATCGGCATAATTTTTTTTCAGCACATTCGTCGGTTACTATTTCAAAAGTAACCGACAAGATTTTTATTTTCAGCAAATTCGTCGGTGACTATTTCAAACGTAATCGGCATGATTTATTTTCAGCACAATCGTCGGTTACTATTTCAAAAGTAATCGGCAAGATTTTTATTTTCAGCACATTTGTCGGTTACTATTTTAAAAGTAATCTGCAAGACTTTATTTTCAGCACATTCGTCGGTTACTATTTCAAAAGTAATCGGCAAGACTTTATTTTCAGCACTGTAACACCCCGTTTCCCAAAACGACGTAATAATAATAATACTAATAATCATAATCAGAGTTATTCAACAAACGACGGAGTATTACACTACTTTTTCAAAATTATTTAAATAGAATATAAAAACTATTTAAAACCATCAACAAATTCATCATATTTAAATTCTGCAGCGGAAAATCTTTAATTGGAAATCATATGCAACAACTACATCATAATCTTGGCACTAAAGGCCTTCAACATATTAAAATTATCCAACAATTTAATCTCAACAACATCTTCTTCAAGTAAACGATACATAAAGGAATACAAGAAAGATAACGTTTCCCCATCCCTACTATGTATCAGAGCCCTAGACGCAAGAGCCAACATCCCTAGTCTTCGCTACCTGCACTTGCCCACGAGGCGGCAATTCCAGCAGAAGGGGTGAGTTCACAAATCAAAAGTAATATACAATATATGAATCATCAAAGTAAATTGAAACAACAACAGTTCATAACAACTATCAGCAACAACATTATCAATATCATCTCAACTTTATACTTTAAATTCATCTTAGATTAATATCGGCAACAACAACAACAACATTTGTGGCGACATCTCACCAACAACAATCCCAAAAGGACAACTCACTCCTACAACTAATGCAAGACTCCATCAACATCTAATGCATTATGCATGTGGTACCAACTACGCGCGTTGAATGCTAAGCATTCCAGGGCAATAAGCCCCCAACAGTTTGGATGGTTAAAGCATCCCAGGGCAATAAGCCCCCAACAGGTGAACGATAAAGCGTTCCAGGGCAATAAGCCCCCAACAGTGAATGATAAACATTCCAGGGCAATAAGCCCCCAACAAATGCAAATGAGTATGAATGACTCTATGGTGTATATCTGCATACAACCCAACATCTTAATGGAGCATATCAGCATGCAACCAACAACAACAACAACTTAGGATACCCTCCCCAACTGGACAATACTACTTCACAACAACAAGGCAAATCAATTTAGCAAGTATAATTATTTGCACATAAGCATACATAATCCCATCTTAATCATCTTTATATATAAGTTTCATCATCTAAACAATTCTTAATAAATCCAATAAACATCTTAGAAAGCTTAGGTTTGGGTTTGGAACATTTTAGAAAAATCACATTTTGGGTCGCACAGGACCCTGCTCGCTTAAGCGAGCAGCATCTCGCTTGAGCGAGTCAAATCACGTAAGTTTGGTTTTTCCTCGCTTGTGGCTCGCTTCTGGTTCGCTTAAGCGAACAGGCCAAATACACAATACTGGGCAGAAAATAGCGTCTCTCGCTTAAGCGACGGGAATCTCGCTTAAGCGACGCAAATGACGAAGGTTAGCATTTTGCTCGCTCGGGGTTCGCTTGTGGCTCGCTTAAGCGAGCGGCTAAAATTCAGACTGGGCGTGGCAAAAAGTTGCTCGCTTGAGTGAAGGGTATTTCGCTTGAGCGAGTGCTCATCTGGGCAGAATTCTCACCTACGATTTTCTAACCCTATATCATCCAAAAATCTCATTTTTGATTCCCCAATCACCCAAAATGGTTTAGGAACAATGTTTATGGGTTTAAGGCACAACAAAACATCAGAACATATCATAACAACATCATTAGCAACACAATTCATCAAGAATGAGCAATTCAACATATTCATAAACCTAGCTCCAAAACTACCAATTTTCAATCCAAATTCATGAAATCATATACATATATATTGACAATTGAAGAGTAAACCCACCCTTACCTTAATTCAGCAAATTTCTACAACAAATGGATGAATTTCCCTCTTCCTAGTTCTCCTCTTGTTCTTGGCTCTTTCTCCCAAAACTCTTGTTTCTTTTTACTGGTACGTACAAAATGTTTGTCTGACTCTCTATTTCCTTACCAACCAAAACATAACCTTTTTCTTTCCCTTAACTCCCTCTTAACTCTCCTAATTAAAATGTAACCCCCCTCCTTAATACTACTAATTCTAATTAATTCTCCTTTAATCTAAATATTACTATTTCTTCTATTTTCATAATTCCCCAAAATAATAATATTTCTCCTATTTTCTTAAGTAACATAAAATCACCTAAATAATTATAAACACATAAACACACCACATATTCACATAATTCAACATAAACAACTTTAAAGCACATAAAATACACAAAAATCAACTAAAATAAATAAATAACAACTTAGGGCGTTACAACATTCGTCGGTTACTATTTCAAAAGTAATCGGCAAGACTTTATTTTCAGCACATTCGTCGGTTACTATTTCAAAAGTAATCGGCAAGACTTTATTTTCAGCACATTCGTCGGTTACTATTTCAAAAGTAATCGGCAAGACTTTATTTTCAGCACATTCGTCGGTCGGTTACTGTTTCAAAAGTAATCGGCAAGACTTTATTTTCAGCACATTCGTCGGTTACTGTTTCAAAAGTAATCTGCAAGACTTTATTTTCAGCACATTCGTCGGTTACTATTTCAAAAGTAATCGGCAAGATTTTTATATTTAACATATTCGTCGCTTAATATTTCAAAAGTAATCGGCATAATTTATTTTCAGCACATTCGTCGGTTACTATTTCAAAAGTAACCGACAAGATTTTTATTTTCAGCAAATTCGTCGGTGACTATTTCAAACGTAATCGGCATGATTTATTTTCAGCACAATCGTCGGTTACTATTTCAAAAGTAATCGGCAAGATTTTTATTTTCAGCACATTTGTCGGTTACTATTTTAAAAGTAATCTGCAAGACTTTATTTTCAGCACATTCGTCGGTTACTATTTCAAAAGTAATCGGCAAGACTTTATTTTCAGCACTGTAACACCCCGTTTCCCAAAACGACGTAATAATAATAATACTAATAATCATAATCAGAGTTATTCAACAAACGACGGAGTATTACACTACTTTTTCAAAATTATTTAAATAGAATATAAAAACTATTTAAAACCATCAACAAATTCATCATATTTAAATTCTGCAGCGGAAAATCTTTAATTGGAAATCATATGCAACAACTACATCATAATCTTGGCACTAAAGGCCTTCAACATATTAAAATTATCCAACAATTTAATCTCAACAACATCTTCTTCAAGTAAACAATACATAAAGGAATACAAGAAAGATAACGTTTCCCCATCCCTACTATGTATCAGAGCCCTAGACGCAAGAGCCAACATCCCTAGTCTTCGCTACCTGCACTTGCCCACGAGGCGGCAATTCCAGCAGAAGGGGTGAGTTCACAAATCAAAAGTAATATACAATATATGAATCATCAAAGTAAATTGAAACAACAACAGTTCATAACAACTATCAGCAACAACATTATCAATATCATCTCAACTTTATACTTTAAATTCATCTTAGATTAATATCGGCAACAACAACAACAACATTTGTGGCGACATCTCACCAACAACAATCCCAAAAGGACAACTCACTCCTACAACTAATGCAAGACTCCATCAACATCTAATGCATTATGCATGTGGTACCAACTACGCGCGTTGAATGCTAAGCATTCCAGGGCAATAAGCCCCCAACAGTTTGGATGGTTAAAGCATCCCAGGGCAATAAGCCCCCAACAGGTGAACGATAAAGCGTTCCAGGGCAATAAGCCCCCAACAGTGAATGATAAACATTCCAGGGCAATAAGCCCCCAACAAATGCAAATGAGTATGAATGACTCTATGGTGTATATCTGCATACAACCCAACATCTTAATGGAGCATATCAGCATGCAACCAACAACAACAACAACTTAGGATACCCTCCCCAACTGGACAATACTACTTCACAACAACAAGGCAAATCAATTTAGCAAGTATAATTATTTGCACATAAGCATACATAATCCCATCTTAATCATCTTTATATATAAGTTTCATCATCTAAACAATTCTTAATAAATCCAATAAACATCTTAGAAAGCTTAGGTTTGGGTTTGGAACATTTTAGAAAAATCACATTTTGGGTCGCACAGGACCCTGCTCGCTTAAGCGAGCAGCATCTCGCTTGAGCGAGTCAAATCACGTAAGTTTGGTTTTTCCTCGCTTGTGGCTCGCTTCTGGTTCGCTTAAGCGAACAGGCCAAATACACAATACTGGGCAGAAAATAGCGTCTCTCGCTTAAGCGACGGGAATCTCGCTTAAGCGACGCAAATGACGAAGGTTAGCATTTTGCTCGCTCGGGGTTCGCTTGTGGCTCGCTTAAGCGAGCGGCTAAAATTCAGACTGGGCGTGGCAAAAAGTTGCTCGCTTGAGCGAAGGGTATTTCGCTTGAGCGAGTGCTCATCTGGGCAGAATTCTCACCTACGATTTTCTAACCCTATATCATCCAAAAATCTCATTTTTGATTCCCCAATCACCCAAAATGGTTTAGGAACAATGTTTATGGGTTTAAGGCACAACAAAACATCAGAACATATCATAACAACATCATTAGCAACACAATTCATCAAGAATGAGCAATTCAACATATTCATAAACCTAGCTCCAAAACTACCAATTTTCAATCCAAATTCATGAAATCATATACATATATATTGACAATTGAAGAGTAAACCCACCCTTACCTTAATTCAGCAAATTTCTACAACAAATGGATGAATTTCCCTCTTCCTAGTTCTCCTCTTGTTCTTGGCTCTTTCTCCCAAAACTCTTGTTTCTTTTTACTGGTACGTACAAAATGTTTGTCTGACTCTCTATTTCCTTACCAACCAAAACATAACCTTTTTCTTTCCCTTAACTCCCTCTTAACTCTCCTAATTAAAATGTAACCCCCCTCCTTAATACTACTAATTCTAATTAATTCTCCTTTAATCTAAATATTACTATTTCTTCTATTTTCATAATTCCCCAAAATAATAATATTTCTCCTATTTTCTTAAGTAACATAAAATCACCTAAATAATTATAAACACATAAACACACCACATATTCACATAATTCAACATAAACAACTTTAAAGCACATAAAATACACAAAAATCAACTAAAATAAATAAATAACAACTTAGGGCGTTACAACATTCGTCGGTTACTATTTCAAAAGTAATCGGCAAGACTTTATTTTCAGCACATTCGTCGGTTACTATTTCAAAAGTAATCGGCAAGACTTTATTTTCAGCACATTCGTCGGTTACTATTTCAAAAGTAATCGGCAAGACTTTATTTTCAGCACATTCGTCGGTCGGTTACTGTTTCAAAAGTAATCGGCAAGACTTTATTTTCAGCACATTCGTCGGTTACTGTTTCAAAAGTAATCGGCAAGACTTTATTTTCAGCACATTCGTCGGTTACTATTTCAAAAGTGATCGGCAAGACTTTATTTTCAGCACATTCGTCGGTTACTATTTTAAAAGTAATCGGCAAGACTTTATTTTCAGCACATTTGTCGGTTACTATTTCAAAAGTATTCGGCAAGACTTTATTTTCAGCACATTCGTCGGTTACTAATTCAAAAGTAATCGGCAAGATTTTTATTTTCAGCATATTCATCGGTTACTATTTCAAAAGTAATCGACAAGATTTTTATTTTCAGCATATTCGTCGGTTACTATTTCAAAGGTAATCGGCAAGATTTATTTTCAGCACAATCGTCGGTTACTGTTTCAAAAGTAATCGGCAAGATTTTTATTTTCAGCATATTTGTCGGTTACTATTTTAAAAGTAATCTGCAAGACTTTATTTTCAGCACATTCGTCGGTTACTATTTCAAAAGTAATCGGCAAGATTTTTATATTTAACATATTCGTCGCTTAATATTTCAAAAGTAATCGGCATAATTTATTTTCAGCACATTCGTCGGTTACTATTTCAAAAGTAACCGACAAGATTTTTATTTTCAGCAAATTCGTCGGTGACTATTTCAAACGTAATCGGCATGATTTATTTTCAGCACAATCGTCGGTTACTATTTCAAAAGTAATCGGCAAGATTTTTATTTTCAGCACATTTGTCGGTTACTATTTTAAAAGTAATCTGCAAGACTTTATTTTCAGCACATTCGTCGGTTACTATTTCAAAAGTAATCGGCAAGACTTTATTTTCAGCACTGTAACACCCCGTTTCCCAAAACGACGTAATAATAATAATACTAATAATCATAATCAGAGTTATTCAACAAACGACGGAGTATTACACTACTTTTTCAAAATTATTTAAATAGAATATAAAAACTATTTAAAACCATCAACAAATTCATCATATTTAAATTCTGCAGCGGAAAATCTTTAATTGGAAATCATATGCAACAACTACATCATAATCTTGGCACTAAAGGCCTTCAACATATTAAAATTATCCAACAATTTAATCTCAACAACATCTTCTTCAAGTAAACGATACATAAAGGAATACAAGAAAGATAACGTTTCCCCATCCCTACTATGTATCAGAGCCCTAGACGCAAGAGCCAACATCCCTAGTCTTCGCTACCTGCACTTGCCCACGAGGCGGCAATTCCAGCAGAAGGGGTGAGTTCACAAATCAAAAGTAATATACAATATATGAATCATCAAAGTAAATTGAAACAACAACAGTTCATAACAACTATCAGCAACAACATTATCAATATCATCTCAACTTTATACTTTAAATTCATCTTAGATTAATATCGGCAACAACAACAACAACATTTGTGGCGACATCTCACCAACAACAATCCCAAAAGGACAACTCACTCCTACAACTAATGCAAGACTCCATCAACATCTAATGCATTATGCATGTGGTACCAACTACGCGCGTTGAATGCTAAGCATTCCAGGGCAATAAGCCCCCAACAGTTTGGATGGTTAAAGCATCCCAGGGCAATAAGCCCCCAACAGGTGAACGATAAAGCGTTCCAGGGCAATAAGCCCCCAACAGTGAATGATAAACATTCCAGGGCAATAAGCCCCCAACAAATGCAAATGAGTATGAATGACTCTATGGTGTATATCTGCATACAACCCAACATCTTAATGGAGCATATCAGCATGCAACCAACAACAACAACAACTTAGGATACCCTCCCCAACTGGACAATACTACTTCACAACAACAAGGCAAATCAATTTAGCAAGTATAATTATTTGCACATAAGCATACATAATCCCATCTTAATCATCTTTATATATAAGTTTCATCATCTAAACAATTCTTAATAAATCCAATAAACATCTTAGAAAGCTTAGGTTTGGGTTTGGAACATTTTAGAAAAATCACATTTTGGGTCGCACAGGACCCTGCTCGCTTAAGCGAGCAGCATCTCGCTTGAGCGAGTCAAATCACGTAAGTTTGGTTTTTCCTCGCTTGTGGCTCGCTTCTGGTTCGCTTAAGCGAACAGGCCAAATACACAATACTGGGCAGAAAATAGCGTCTCTCGCTTAAGCGACGGGAATCTCGCTTAAGCGACGCAAATGACGAAGGTTAGCATTTTGCTCGCTCGGGGTTCGCTTGTGGCTCGCTTAAGCGAGCGGCTAAAATTCAGACTGGGCGTGGCAAAAAGTTGCTCGCTTGAGCGAAGGGTATTTCGCTTGAGCGAGTGCTCATCTGGGCAGAATTCTCACCTACGATTTTCTAACCCTATATCATCCAAAAATCTCATTTTTGATTCCCCAATCACCCAAAATGGTTTAGGAACAATGTTTATGGGTTTAAGGCACAACAAAACATCAGAACATATCATAACAACATCATTAGCAACACAATTCATCAAGAATGAGCAATTCAACATATTCATAAACCTAGCTCCAAAACTACCAATTTTCAATCCAAATTCATGAAATCATATACATATATATTGACAATTGAAGAGTAAACCCACCCTTACCTTAATTCAGCAAATTTCTACAACAAATGGATGAATTTCCCTCTTCCTAGTTCTCCTCTTGTTCTTGGCTCTTTCTCCCAAAACTCTTGTTTCTTTTTACTGGTACGTACAAAATGTTTGTCTGACTCTCTATTTCCTTACCAACCAAAACATAACCTTTTTCTTTCCCTTAACTCCCTCTTAACTCTCCTAATTAAAATGTAACCCCCCTCCTTAATACTACTAATTCTAATTAATTCTCCTTTAATCTAAATATTACTATTTCTTCTATTTTCATAATTCCCCAAAATAATAATATTTCTCCTATTTTCTTAAGTAACATAAAATCACCTAAATAATTATAAACACATAAACACACCACATATTCACATAATTCAACATAAACAACTTTAAAGCACATAAAATACACAAAAATCAACTAAAATAAATAAATAACAACTTAGGGCGTTACAACATTCGTCGGTTACTATTTCAAAAGTAATCGGCAAGACTTTATTTTCAGCACATTCGTCGGTTACTATTTCAAAAGTAATCGGCAAGACTTTATTTTCAGCACATTCGTCGGTTACTATTTCAAAAGTAATCGGCAAGACTTTATTTTCAGCACATTCGTCGGTCGGTTACTGTTTCAAAAGTAATCGGCAAGACTTTATTTTCAGCACATTCGTCGGTTACTGTTTCAAAAGTAATCGGCAAGACTTTATTTTCAGCACATTCGTCGGTTACTATTTCAAAAGTGATCGGCAAGACTTTATTTTCAGCACATTCGTCGGTTACTATTTTAAAAGTAATCGGCAAGACTTTATTTTCAGCACATTTGTCGGTTACTATTTCAAAAGTATTCGGCAAGACTTTATTTTCAGCACATTCGTCGGTTACTAATTCAAAAGTAATCGGCAAGATTTTTATTTTCAGCATATTCATCGGTTACTATTTCAAAAGTAATCGACAAGATTTTTATTTTCAGCATATTCGTCGGTTACTATTTCAAAGGTAATCGGCAAGATTTATTTTCAGCACAATCGTCGGTTACTGTTTCAAAAGTAATCGGCAAGATTTTTATTTTCAGCATATTTGTCGGTTACTATTTTAAAAGTAATCTGCAAGACTTTATTTTCAGCACATTCGTCGGTTACTATTTCAAAAGTAATCGGCAAGATTTTTATATTTAACATATTCGTCGCTTAATATTTCAAAAGTAATCGGCATAATTTATTTTCAGCACATTCGTCGGTTACTATTTCAAAAGTAACCGACAAGATTTTTATTTTCAGCAAATTCGTCGGTGACTATTTCAAACGTAATCGGCATGATTTATTTTCAGCACAATCGTCGGTTACTATTTCAAAAGTAATCGGCAAGATTTTTATTTTCAGCACATTTTTCGTCGGTTACTATTTCAAAAGTAATCGGCAAGACTTTATTTTCAGCACATTCGTCGGTTACTATTTCAAAAGTAATCGGCAAGACTTTATTTTCAGCACATTCGTCGGTTACTATTTCAAAAGTAATCGGCAAGACTTTATTTTCAGCACATTCGTCGGTTACTATTTCAAAAGTAATCGGCAAGACTTTATTTTCAGCACATTCGTCGGTTACTAATTCAAAAGTAATCGGCAAGACTTTATTTTCAGCACATTCGTCGGTTACTATTTCAAAAGTAATCGGCAAGATTTTTATTTACAGCATATTCGTCGGTTACTATTTCAAAAGTAATCGGCAAGACTTTATTTTCAGCACATTCGTCGGTTACTATTTCAAAAGTAATCGGCAAGACTTTATTTTCAGCACATTCGTCGGTTACTATTTCAAAAGTAATCGGCAAGACTTTATTTTCAGCACATTCGTCGGTTACTATTTCAAAAGTAATCGGCAAGACTTTATTTTCAGCACATTCGTCGGTTACTAATTCAAAAGTAATCGGCAAGACTTTATTTTCAGCACATTCGTCGGTTACTATTTCAAAAGTAATCGGCATGATTTTTATTTTCTGCATATTCGTCGGTTACTATTTCAAAAGTAATCGACAAGATTTTTATTTTCAGCATATTCGTCGGTTACTATTTCAAAGGTAATCGGCATGATTTATTTTCAGCACAATCGTCGGTTACTATTTCAAAAGTAATCATCAAGATTTTTATTTTCAACATATTTGTTCGTTACTATTTTAAAAGTAATCGACAAGATTTTTATTTTCAACATATTCGTCGGTTACTATTTCAAAAGTAATCGCAAGACTTTATTTTCAGTACATTCGTTGGTTACTATTTCAAAAGTAATCGGTAAGATTTTTATTTTCAACATATTCGTCGCTTAATATTTCAAAAGTAATCTGCATGATTTATTTTCAGCACAATCGTCGGTTACTATTTCAAAAGTAATCGGCAAGATTTTTATTTTCAGCACATTTGTCGGTTACTATTTTAAAAGTAATCTGCAAGACTTTATTTTCAGCACATTCGTCGGTTACTATTTCAAAAGTAATCGGCAAGACTTTATTTTCAGCACATTCGTCGGTTACTATTTCAAAAGTAATCGGCAAGACTTTATTTTCAGCACATTCGTCGGTTACTATTTCAAAAGTAATCGGCAATTCTTTATTTTCAGCACATTCGTCGGTTACTATTTCAAAAGTAATCGGCAAGACTTTATTTTCAGCACATTCGTCGGTTACTAATTCAAAAGTAATCGACAAGACTTTATTTTCAGCACATTCGTCGGTTACTATTTCAAAAGTAATCGGCAAGATTTTTATTTACAGCATATTCGTCGGTTACTATTTCAAAAGTAATCGGCAAGACTTTATTTTCAGCACATTCGTCGGTTACTATTTCAAAAGTAATCGGCAAGACTTTAGTTTCAGCACATTCGTCGGTTACTATTTCAAAAGTAATCGGCAAGACTTTATTTTCAGCACATTCGTCGGTTACTATTTCAAAAGTAATCGGCAAGACTTTATTTTCAGCACATTCGTCGATTACTAATTCAAAAGTAATCGGCAAGACTTTATTTTCAGCACATTCGTCGGTTACTATTTCAAAAGTAACCGACAAGATTTTTATTTTCAGCAAATTCGTCGGTGACTATTTCAAACGTAATCGTCATGATTTATTTTCAGCACAATCGTCGGTTACTATTTCAAAAGTAATCGGCAAGATTTTTATTTTCAGCACATTTTTCGTCGGTTACTATTTCAAAAGTAATCGGCAAGACTTTATTTTCAGCACATTCGTCGGTTACTATTTCAAAAGTAATCGGCAAGACTTTATTTTCAGCACATTCGTCGGTTACTATTTCAAAAGTAATCGGCAAGACTTTATTTTCAGCACATTCGTCGGTTACTATTTCAAAAGTAATCGGCAAGACTTTATTTTCAGCACATTCGTCGGTTACTAATTCAAAAGTAATCGGCAAGACTTTATTTTCAGCACATTCGTCGGTTACTATTTCAAAAGTAATCGGCAAGATTTTTATTTACAGCATATTCGTCGGTTACTATTTCAAAAGTAATCGGCAAGACTTTATTTTCAGCACATTCGTCGGTTACTATTTCAAAAGTAATCGGCAAGACTTTATTTTCAGCACATTCGTCGGTTACTAATTCAAAAGTAATCGGCAAGACTTTATTTTCAGCACATTCGTCGGTTACTATTTCAAAAGTAATCGGCAAGATTTTTATTTACAGCATATTCGTCGGTTACTATTTCAAAAGTAATCGGCAAGACTTTATTTTCAGCACATTCGTCGGTTACTATTTCAAAAGTAATCGGCAAGACTTTATTTTCAGCACATTCGTCGGTTACTATTTCAAAAGTAATCGGCAAGACTTTATTTTCAGCACATTCGTCGGTTACTATTTCAAAAGTAATCGGCAAGACTTTATTTTCAGCACATTCGTCGGTTACTAATTCAAAAGTAATCGGCAAGACTTTATTTTCAGCACATTCGTCGGTTACTATTTCAAAAGTAATCGGCATGATTTTTATTTTCTGCATATTCGTCGGTTACTATTTCAAAAGTAATCGACAAGATTTTTATTTTCAGCATATTCGTCGGTTACTATTTCAAAGGTAATCGGCATGATTTATTTTCAGCACAATCGTCGGTTACTATTTCAAAAGTAATCATCAAGATTTTTATTTTCAACATATTTGTTCGTTACTATTTTAAAAGTAATCGACAAGATTTTTATTTTCAACATATTCGTCGGTTACTATTTCAAAAGTAATCGCAAGACTTTATTTTCAGTACATTCGTTGGTTACTATTTCAAAAGTAATCGGTAAGATTTTTATTTTCAACATATTCGTCGCTTAATATTTCAAAAGTAATCTGCATGATTTATTTTCAGCACAATCGTCGGTTACTATTTCAAAAGTAATCGGCAAGATTTTTATTTTCAGCACATTTGTCGGTTACTATTTTAAAAGTAATCTGCAAGACTTTATTTTCAGCACATTCGTCGGTTACTATTTCAAAAGTAATCGGCAAGACTTTATTTTCAGCACATTCGTCGGTTACTATTTCAAAAGTAATCGGCAAGACTTTATTTTCAGCACATTCGTCGGTTACTATTTCAAAAGTAATCGGCAAGACTTTATTTTCAGCACATTCGTCGGTTACTATTTCAAAAGTAATCGGCAAGACTTTATTTTCAGCACATTCGTCGGTTACTAATTCAAAAGTAATCGACAAGACTTTATTTTCAGCACATTCGTCGGTTACTATTTCAAAAGTAATCGGCAAGATTTTTATTTACAGCATATTCGTCGGTTACTATTTCAAAAGTAATCGGCAAGACTTTATTTTCAGCACATTCGTCGGTTACTATTTCAAAAGTAATCGGCAAGACTTTAGTTTCAGCACATTCGTCGGTTACTATTTCAAAAGTAATCGGCAAGACTTTATTTTCAGCACATTCGTCGGTTACTATTTCAAAAGTAATCGGCAAGACTTTATTTTCAGCACATTCGTCGATTACTAATTCAAAAGTAATCGGCAAGACTTTATTTTCAGCACATTCGTCGGTTACTATTTCAAAAGTAATCGGCATGATTTTTATTTTCTGCATATTCGTCGGTTACTATTTCAAAAGTAATCGACAAGATTTTTATTTTCAGCATATTCGTCGGTTACTATTTCAAAGGTAATCGGCATGATTTATTTTCAGCACAATCGTCGGTTACTATTTTAAAAGTAATCGACAAGATTTTTATTTTCAACATATTCGTCGGTTACTATTTCAAAAGTAATCGCAAGACTTTATTTTCAGTACATTCGTTGGTTACTATTTCAAAAGTAATCGGTAAGATTTTTATTTTCAACATATTCGTCGCTTAATATTTCAAAAGTAATCTGCATGATTTATTTTCAGCACATTCATTTGTTACTATTTCAAAAGTAACCGAAAAGATTTTTATTTTCAGCAAATTCGTCGGTGACTATTTCAAAAGTAATCGGCATGATTTATTTTCAGCACATTCGTGGGTTACTATTTCAAAAGTAATCGGCAAGATTTTTATATTTAACATATTCGTCGCTTAATATTTCAAAAGTAATCGGCATAATTTATTTTCAGCACATTCGTCGGTTACTTTTTCAAAAGTAATCGGCAAGACTTTATTTTCAGCACATTCGTCGGTTACTATTTCAAAAGTAATCGGCGAGATTTTTATTTACAGCATATTCGTCGGTTACTATTTCAAAAGTAATCGGCAAGACTTTATTTTCAGCACATTCGTCGGTTACTATTTCAAATGTAATCGGCAAGACTTTATTTTCAGCACATTCGTCGGTTACTATTTCAAAAGTAATCGGCAAGATTTTTATTTTCAGCATATTCGTCGGTTACTATTTCAAAAGTAATCGGCAAGATTTTTATTTTCAGCATATTTGTCGGTTACTATTTTAAAAGTAATCTGCAAGACTTTATTTTCAGCACATTCGTCGGTTACTATTTCAAAAGTAATCGGCAAGATTTTTATATTTAACATATTCGTCGCTTAATATTTCAAAAGTAATCGGCAAGATTTTTATTTTCAGCATATTTGTCCGTTACTATTTTAAAAGTAATCGACAAGATTTTTATTTTCAACATATTCGTCGGTTACTATTTCAAAAGTAATCGCAAGACTTTATTTTCAGCACATTCGTTGGTTACTATTTCAAAAGTAATCGGTAAGATTTTTATTTTCAACATATTCGTCGCTTAATATTTCAAAAGTAATCGGCATGATTTATTTTCAGCACATTCATTTGTTACTATTTCAAAAGTAACCGAAAAGATTTTTATTTTCAGCAAATTCGTCGGTGACTATTTCAAAAGTAATCGGCATGATTTATTTTCAGCACATTCGTCGGTTACTATTTCAAA
Organism: Medicago lupulina; assembly: GCA_958299785.1. NCBI lineage: Eukaryota > Viridiplantae > Streptophyta > Magnoliopsida > Fabales > Fabaceae > Medicago > Medicago lupulina. The sequence goes on along the minus strand of OY283146.1, from coordinate 36,694,206 downwards.
AGTAATCGGCAAGACTTTATTTTCAGCACATTCGTCGGTTACTATTTCAAAAGTAATCGGCAAGACTTTATTTTCAGCACATTCGTCGGTTACTATTTCAAAAGTAATCGGCAAGACTTTATTTTCAGCACATTCGTCGGTTACTAATTCAAAAGTAATCGGCAAGACTTTATTTTCAGCACATTCGTCGGTTACTATTTCAAAAGTAATCGGCAAGATTTTTATTTACAGCATATTCGTCGGTTACTATTTCAAAAGTAATCGGCAAGACTTTATTTTCAGCACATTCGTCGGTTACTATTTCAAAAGTAATCGGCAAGACTTTATTTTCAGCACATTCGTCGGTTACTATTTCAAAAGTAATCGGCAAGACTTTATTTTCAGCACATTCGTCGGTTACTATTTCAAAAGTAATCGGCAAGACTTTATTTTCAGCACATTCGTCGGTTACTAATTCAAAAGTAATCGGCAAGACTTTATTTTCAGCACATTCGTCGGTTACTATTTCAAAAGTAATCGGCATGATTTTTATTTTCTGCATATTCGTCGGTTACTATTTCAAAAGTAATCGACAAGATTTTTATTTTCAGCATATTCGTCGGTTACTATTTCAAAGGTAATCGGCATGATTTATTTTCAGCACAATCGTCGGTTACTATTTCAAAAGTAATCATCAAGATTTTTATTTTCAACATATTTGTTCGTTACTATTTTAAAAGTAATCGACAAGATTTTTATTTTCAACATATTCGTCGGTTACTATTTCAAAAGTAATCGCAAGACTTTATTTTCAGTACATTCGTTGGTTACTATTTCAAAAGTAATCGGTAAGATTTTTATTTTCAACATATTCGTCGCTTAATATTTCAAAAGTAATCTGCATGATTTATTTTCAGCACAATCGTCGGTTACTATTTCAAAAGTAATCGGCAAGATTTTTATTTTCAGCACATTTGTCGGTTACTATTTCAAAAGTAATCGACAAGACTTTATTTTCAGCACATTCGTCGGTTACTATTTCAAAAGTAATCGGCAAGACTTTATTTTCAGCACATTCGTCGGTTACTATTTTAAAAGTAATCTGCAAGACTTTATTTTCAGCACATTCGTCGGTTACTATTTCAAAAGTAATCGGCAAGACTTTATTTTCAGCACATTCGTCGGTTACTATTTCAAAAGTAATCGGCAAGACTTTATTTTCAGCACATTCGTCGGTTACTATTTCAAAAGTAATCGGCAAGACTTTATTTTCAGCACATTCGTCGGTTACTATTTCAAAAGTAATCGGCAAGACTTTATTTTCAGCACATTCGTCGGTTACTAATTCAAAAGTAATCGACAAGACTTTATTTTCAGCACATTCGTCGGTTACTATTTCAAAAGTAATCGGCAAGATTTTTATTTACAGCATATTCGTCGGTTACTATTTCAAAAGTAATCGGCAAGACTTTATTTTCAGCACATTCGTCGGTTACTATTTCAAAAGTAATCGGCAAGACTTTATTTTCAGCACATTCGTCGGTTACTATTTCAAAAGTAATCGGCAAGACTTTATTTTCAGCACATTCGTCGGTTACTATTTCAAAAGTAATCGGCAAGACTTTATTTTCAGCACATTCGTCGATTACTAATTCAAAAGTAATCGGCAAGACTTTATTTTCAGCACATTCGTCGGTTACTATTTCAAAAGTAATCGGCATGATTTTTATTTTCTGCATATTCGTCGGTTACTATTTCAAAAGTAATCGACAAGATTTTTATTTTCAGCATATTCGTCGGTTACTATTTCAAAGGTAATCGGCATGATTTATTTTCAGCACAATCGTCGGTTACTATTTCAAAAGTAATCGGCAAGATTTTTATTTTCAGCATATTTGTCCGTTACTATTTTAAAAGTAATCGACAAGATTTTTATTTTCAACATATTCGTCGGTTACTATTTCAAAAGTAATCGCAAGACTTTATTTTCAGTACATTCGTTGGTTACTATTTCAAAAGTAATCGGTAAGATTTTTATTTTCAACATATTCGTCGCTTAATATTTCAAAAGTAATCTGCATGATTTATTTTCAGCACATTCATTTGTTACTATTTCAAAAGTAACCGAAAAGATTTTTATTTTCAGCAAATTCGTCGGTGACTATTTCAAAAGTAATCGGCATGATTTATTTTCAGCACATTCGTGGGTTACTATTTCAAAAGTAATCGGCAAGATTTTTATATTTAACATATTCGTCGCTTAATATTTCAAAAGTAATCGGCATAATTTATTTTCAGCACATTCGTCGGTTACTTTTTCAAAAGTAATCGGCAAGACTTTATTTTCAGCACATTCGTCGGTTACTATTTCAAAAGTAATCGGCGAGATTTTTATTTACAGCATATTCGTCGGTTACTATTTCAAAAGTAATCGGCAAGACTTTATTTTCAGCACATTCGTCGGTTACTATTTCAAATGTAATCGGCAAGACTTTATTTTCAGCACATTCGTCGGTTACTATTTCAAAAGTAATCGGCAAGATTTTTATTTTCAGCATATTCGTCGGTTACTATTTCAAAAGTAATCGGCAAGATTTTTATTTTCAGCATATTTGTCGGTTACTATTTTAAAAGTAATCTGCAAGACTTTATTTTCAGCACATTCGTCGGTTACTATTTCAAAAGTAATCGGCAAGATTTTTATATTTAACATATTCGTCGCTTAATATTTCAAAAGTAATCGGCAAGACTTTATTTTCAGCACATTCGTCGGTTACTATTTCAAAAGTAATCGGCAAGACTTTATTTTCAGCACATTCGTCGGTTACTATTTCAAAAGTAATCGGCAAGACTTTATTTTCAGCACATTCGTCGGTTACTAATTCAAAAGTAATCGGCAAGACTTTATTTTCAGCACATTCGTCGGTTACTATTTCAAAAGTAATCGGCAAGATTTTTATTTACAGCATATTCGTCGGTTACTATTTCAAAAGTAATCGGCAAGACTTTATTTTCAGCACATTCGTCGGTTACTATTTCAAAAGTAATCGGCAAGACTTTATTTTCAGCACATTCGTCGGTTACTATTTCAAAAGTAATCGGCAAGACTTTATTTTCAGCACATTCGTCGGTTACTATTTCAAAAGTAATCGGCAAGACTTTATTTTCAGCACATTCGTCGGTTACTAATTCAAAAGTAATCGGCAAGACTTTATTTTCAGCACATTCGTCGGTTACTATTTCAAAAGTAATCGGCATGATTTTTATTTTCTGCATATTCGTCGGTTACTATTTCAAAAGTAATCGACAAGATTTTTATTTTCAGCATATTCGTCGGTTACTATTTCAAAGGTAATCGGCATGATTTATTTTCAGCACAATCGTCGGTTACTATTTCAAAAGTAATCATCAAGATTTTTATTTTCAACATATTTGTTCGTTACTATTTTAAAAGTAATCGACAAGATTTTTATTTTCAACATATTCGTCGGTTACTATTTCAAAAGTAATCGCAAGACTTTATTTTCAGTACATTCGTTGGTTACTATTTCAAAAGTAATCGGCAAGATTTTTATTTTCAGCACATTTGTCGGTTACTATTTCAAAAGTAATCGGCAAGACTTTATTTTCAGCACATTCGTCGGTTACTATTTCAAAAGTAATCGGCAAGATTTTTATTTACAGCATATTCGTCGGTTACTATTTCAAAAGTAATCGGCAAGACTTTATTTTCAGCACATTCGTCGGTTACTATTTCAAAAGTAATCGGCAAGACTTTATTTTCAGCACATTCGTCGGTTACTATTTCAAAAGTAATCGGCAAGACTTTATTTTCAGCACATTCGTCGGTTACTATTTCAAAAGTAATCGGCAAGATTTTTATATTTAACATATTCGTCGCTTAATATTTCAAAAGTAATCGGCATAATTTATTTTCAGCACATTCGTCGGTTACTTTTTCAAAAGTAATCGGCAAGACTTTATTTTCAGCACATTCGTCGGTTACTATTTCAAAAGTAATCGGCGAGATTTTTATTTACAGCATATTCGTCGGTTACTATTTCAAAAGTAATCGGCAAGACTTTATTTTCAGCACATTCGTCGGTTACTATTTCAAATGTAATCGGCAAGACTTTATTTTCAGCACATTCGTCGGTTACTATTTCAAAAGTAATCGGCAAGATTTTTATTTTCAGCATATTCGTCGGTTACTATTTCAAAAGTAATCGGCAAGATTTTTATTTTCAGCATATTTGTCGGTTACTATTTTAAAAGTAATCTGCAAGACTTTATTTTCAGCACATTCGTCGGTTACTATTTCAAAAGTAATCGGCAAGATTTTTATATTTAACATATTCGTCGCTTAATATTTCAAAAGTAATCGGCAAGATTTTTATTTTCAGCATATTTGTCCGTTACTATTTTAAAAGTAATCGACAAGATTTTTATTTTCAACATATTCGTCGGTTACTATTTCAAAAGTAATCGCAAGACTTTATTTTCAGCACATTCGTCGGTTACTATTTCAAAAGTAATCGGCAAGACTTTATTTTCAGCACATTCGTCGGTTACTATTTCAAAAGTAATCGGCAAGACTTTATTTTCAGCACATTCGTCGGTTACTAATTCAAAAGTAATCGGCAAGACTTTATTTTCAGCACATTCGTCGGTTACTATTTCAAAAGTAATCGGCATGATTTTTATTTTCTGCATATTCGTCGGTTACTATTTCAAAAGTAATCGACAAGATTTTTATTTTCAGCATATTCGTCGGTTACTATTTCAAAGGTAATCGGCATGATTTATTTTCAGCACAATCGTCGGTTACTATTTCAAAAGTAATCATCAAGATTTTTATTTTCAACATATTTGTTCGTTACTATTTTAAAAGTAATCGACAAGATTTTTATTTTCAACATATTCGTCGGTTACTATTTCAAAAGTAATCGCAAGACTTTATTTTCAGTACATTCGTTGGTTACTATTTCAAAAGTAATCGGTAAGATTTTTATTTTCAACATATTCGTCGCTTAATATTTCAAAAGTAATCTGCATGATTTATTTTCAGCACAATCGTCGGTTACTATTTCAAAAGTAATCGGCAAGATTTTTATTTTCAGCACATTTGTCGGTTACTATTTCAAAAGTAATCGACAAGACTTTATTTTCAGCACATTCGTCGGTTACTATTTCAAAAGTAATCGGCAAGACTTTATTTTCAGCACATTCGTCGGTTACTATTTTAAAAGTAATCTGCAAGACTTTATTTTCAGCACATTCGTCGGTTACTATTTCAAAAGTAATCGGCAAGACTTTATTTTCAGCACATTCGTCGGTTACTATTTCAAAAGTAATCGGCAAGACTTTATTTTCAGCACATTCGTCGGTTACTATTTCAAAAGTAATCGGCAAGACTTTATTTTCAGCACATTCGTCGGTTACTATTTCAAAAGTAATCGGCAAGACTTTATTTTCAGCACATTCGTCGGTTACTAATTCAAAAGTAATCGACAAGACTTTATTTTCAGCACATTCGTCGGTTACTATTTCAAAAGTAATCGGCAAGATTTTTATTTACAGCATATTCGTCGGTTACTATTTCAAAAGTAATCGGCAAGACTTTATTTTCAGCACATTCGTCGGTTACTATTTCAAAAGTAATCGGCAAGACTTTATTTTCAGCACATTCGTCGGTTACTATTTCAAAAGTAATCGGCAAGACTTTATTTTCAGCACATTCGTCGGTTACTATTTCAAAAGTAATCGGCAAGACTTTATTTTCAGCACATTCGTCGATTACTAATTCAAAAGTAATCGGCAAGACTTTATTTTCAGCACATTCGTCGGTTACTATTTCAAAAGTAATCGGCATGATTTTTATTTTCTGCATATTCGTCGGTTACTATTTCAAAAGTAATCGACAAGATTTTTATTTTCAGCATATTCGTCGGTTACTATTTCAAAGGTAATCGGCATGATTTATTTTCAGCACAATCGTCGGTTACTATTTCAAAAGTAATCGGCAAGATTTTTATTTTCAGCATATTTGTCCGTTACTATTTTAAAAGTAATCGACAAGATTTTTATTTTCAACATATTCGTCGGTTACTATTTCAAAAGTAATCGCAAGACTTTATTTTCAGTACATTCGTTGGTTACTATTTCAAAAGTAATCGGTAAGATTTTTATTTTCAACATATTCGTCGCTTAATATTTCAAAAGTAATCTGCATGATTTATTTTCAGCACATTCATTTGTTACTATTTCAAAAGTAACCGAAAAGATTTTTATTTTCAGCAAATTCGTCGGTGACTATTTCAAAAGTAATCGGCATGATTTATTTTCAGCACATTCGTGGGTTACTATTTCAAAAGTAATCGGCAAGATTTTTATATTTAACATATTCGTCGCTTAATATTTCAAAAGTAATCGGCATAATTTATTTTCAGCACATTCGTCGGTTACTTTTTCAAAAGTAATCGGCAAGACTTTATTTTCAGCACATTCGTCGGTTACTATTTCAAAAGTAATCGGCGAGATTTTTATTTACAGCATATTCGTCGGTTACTATTTCAAAAGTAATCGGCAAGACTTTATTTTCAGCACATTCGTCGGTTACTATTTCAAATGTAATCGGCAAGACTTTATTTTCAGCACATTCGTCGGTTACTATTTCAAAAGTAATCGGCAAGATTTTTATTTTCAGCATATTCGTCGGTTACTATTTCAAAAGTAATCGGCAAGATTTTTATTTTCAGCATATTTGTCGGTTACTATTTTAAAAGTAATCTGCAAGACTTTATTTTCAGCACATTCGTCGGTTACTATTTCAAAAGTAATCGGCAAGATTTTTATATTTAACATATTCGTCGCTTAATATTTCAAAAGTAATCGGCAAGACTTTATTTTCAGCACATTCGTCGGTTACTATTTCAAAAGTAATCGGCAAGACTTTATTTTCAGCACATTCGTCGGTTACTATTTCAAAAGTAATCGGCAAGACTTTATTTTCAGCACATTCGTCGGTTACTAATTCAAAAGTAATCGGCAAGACTTTATTTTCAGCACATTCGTCGGTTACTATTTCAAAAGTAATCGGCAAGATTTTTATTTACAGCATATTCGTCGGTTACTATTTCAAAAGTAATCGGCAAGACTTTATTTTCAGCACATTCGTCGGTTACTATTTCAAAAGTAATCGGCAAGACTTTATTTTCAGCACATTCGTCGGTTACTATTTCAAAAGTAATCGGCAAGACTTTATTTTCAGCACATTCGTCGGTTACTATTTCAAAAGTAATCGGCAAGACTTTATTTTCAGCACATTCGTCGGTTACTAATTCAAAAGTAATCGGCAAGACTTTATTTTCAGCACATTCGTCGGTTACTATTTCAAAAGTAATCGGCATGATTTTTATTTTCTGCATATTCGTCGGTTACTATTTCAAAAGTAATCGACAAGATTTTTATTTTCAGCATATTCGTCGGTTACTATTTCAAAGGTAATCGGCATGATTTATTTTCAGCACAATCGTCGGTTACTATTTCAAAAGTAATCATCAAGATTTTTATTTTCAACATATTTGTTCGTTACTATTTTAAAAGTAATCGACAAGATTTTTATTTTCAACATATTCGTCGGTTACTATTTCAAAAGTAATCGCAAGACTTTATTTTCAGTACATTCGTTGGTTACTATTTCAAAAGTAATCGGCAAGATTTTTATTTTCAGCACATTTGTCGGTTACTATTTCAAAAGTAATCGGCAAGACTTTATTTTCAGCACATTCGTCGGTTACTATTTCAAAAGTAATCGGCAAGATTTTTATTTACAGCATATTCGTCGGTTACTATTTCAAAAGTAATCGGCAAGACTTTATTTTCAGCACATTCGTCGGTTACTATTTCAAAAGTAATCGGCAAGACTTTATTTTCAGCACATTCGTCGGTTACTATTTCAAAAGTAATCGGCAAGACTTTATTTTCAGCACATTCGTCGGTTACTATTTCAAAAGTAATCGGCAAGATTTTTATATTTAACATATTCGTCGCTTAATATTTCAAAAGTAATCGGCATAATTTATTTTCAGCACATTCGTCGGTTACTTTTTCAAAAGTAATCGGCAAGACTTTATTTTCAGCACATTCGTCGGTTACTATTTCAAAAGTAATCGGCGAGATTTTTATTTACAGCATATTCGTCGGTTACTATTTCAAAAGTAATCGGCAAGACTTTATTTTCAGCACATTCGTCGGTTACTATTTCAAATGTAATCGGCAAGACTTTATTTTCAGCACATTCGTCGGTTACTATTTCAAAAGTAATCGGCAAGATTTTTATTTTCAGCATATTCGTCGGTTACTATTTCAAAAGTAATCGGCAAGATTTTTATTTTCAGCATATTTGTCGGTTACTATTTTAAAAGTAATCTGCAAGACTTTATTTTCAGCACATTCGTCGGTTACTATTTCAAAAGTAATCGGCAAGATTTTTATATTTAACATATTCGTCGCTTAATATTTCAAAAGTAATCGGCAAGATTTTTATTTTCAGCATATTTGTCCGTTACTATTTTAAAAGTAATCGACAAGATTTTTATTTTCAACATATTCGTCGGTTACTATTTCAAAAGTAATCGCAAGACTTTATTTTCAGCACATTCGTTGGTTACTATTTCAAAAGTAATCGGTAAGATTTTTATTTTCAACATATTCGTCGCTTAATATTTCAAAAGTAATCGGCATGATTTATTTTCAGCACATTCATTTGTTACTATTTCAAAAGTAACCGAAAAGATTTTTATTTTCAGCAAATTCGTCGGTGACTATTTCAAAAGTAATCGGCATGATTTATTTTCAGCACATTCGTCGGTTACTATTTCAAAAGTAATCGGCAAGACTTTATTTTCAGCACATTCGTCGGTTACTATTTCAAAAGTAATCGGCAAGACTTTATTTTCAGCACATTCGTCGGTTACTATTTCAAAAGTAATCGGCAAGACTTTATTTTCAGCACATTCGTCGGTTACTAATTCAAAAGTAATCGGCAAGACTTTATTTTCAGCACATTCGTCGGTTACTATTTCAAAAGTAATCGGCAAGATTTTTATTTACAGCATATTCGTCGGTTACTATTTCAAAAGTAATCGGCAAGACTTTATTTTCAGCACATTCGTCGGTTACTATTTCAAAAGTAATCGGCAAGACTTTATTTTCAGCACATTCGTCGGTTACTATTTCAAAAGTAATCGGCAAGACTTTATTTTCAGCACATTCGTCGGTTACTATTTCAAAAGTAATCGGCAAGACTTTATTTTCAGCACATTCGTCGGTTACTAATTCAAAAGTAATCGGCAAGACTTTATTTTCAGCACATTCGTCGGTTACTATTTCAAAAGTAATCGGCATGATTTTTATTTTCTGCATATTCGTCGGTTACTATTTCAAAAGTAATCGACAAGATTTTTATTTTCAGCATATTCGTCGGTTACTATTTCAAAGGTAATCGGCATGATTTATTTTCAGCACAATCGTCGGTTACTATTTCAAAAGTAATCATCAAGATTTTTATTTTCAACATATTTGTTCGTTACTATTTTAAAAGTAATCGACAAGATTTTTATTTTCAACATATTCGTCGGTTACTATTTCAAAAGTAATCGCAAGACTTTATTTTCAGTACATTCGTTGGTTACTATTTCAAAAGTAATCGGTAAGATTTTTATTTTCAACATATTCGTCGCTTAATATTTCAAAAGTAATCTGCATGATTTATTTTCAGCACAATCGTCGGTTACTATTTCAAAAGTAATCGGCAAGATTTTTATTTTCAGCACATTTGTCGGTTACTATTTCAAAAGTAATCGACAAGACTTTATTTTCAGCACATTCGTCGGTTACTATTTCAAAAGTAATCGGCAAGACTTTATTTTCAGCACATTCGTCGGTTACTATTTTAAAAGTAATCTGCAAGACTTTATTTTCAGCACATTCGTCGGTTACTATTTCAAAAGTAATCGGCAAGACTTTATTTTCAGCACATTCGTCGGTTACTATTTCAAAAGTAATCGGCAAGACTTTATTTTCAGCACATTCGTCGGTTACTATTTCAAAAGTAATCGGCAAGACTTTATTTTCAGCACATTCGTCGGTTACTATTTCAAAAGTAATCGGCAAGACTTTATTTTCAGCACATTCGTCGGTTACTAATTCAAAAGTAATCGACAAGACTTTATTTTCAGCACATTCGTCGGTTACTATTTCAAAAGTAATCGGCAAGATTTTTATTTACAGCATATTCGTCGGTTACTATTTCAAAAGTAATCGGCAAGACTTTATTTTCAGCACATTCGTCGGTTACTATTTCAAAAGTAATCGGCAAGACTTTATTTTCAGCACATTCGTCGGTTACTATTTCAAAAGTAATCGGCAAGACTTTATTTTCAGCACATTCGTCGGTTACTATTTCAAAAGTAATCGGCAAGACTTTATTTTCAGCACATTCGTCGATTACTAATTCAAAAGTAATCGGCAAGACTTTATTTTCAGCACATTCGTCGGTTACTATTTCAAAAGTAATCGGCATGATTTTTATTTTCTGCATATTCGTCGGTTACTATTTCAAAAGTAATCGACAAGATTTTTATTTTCAGCATATTCGTCGGTTACTATTTCAAAGGTAATCGGCATGATTTATTTTCAGCACAATCGTCGGTTACTATTTCAAAAGTAATCGGCAAGATTTTTATTTTCAGCATATTTGTCCGTTACTATTTTAAAAGTAATCGACAAGATTTTTATTTTCAACATATTCGTCGGTTACTATTTCAAAAGTAATCGCAAGACTTTATTTTCAGTACATTCGTTGGTTACTATTTCAAAAGTAATCGGTAAGATTTTTATTTTCAACATATTCGTCGCTTAATATTTCAAAAGTAATCTGCATGATTTATTTTCAGCACATTCATTTGTTACTATTTCAAAAGTAACCGAAAAGATTTTTATTTTCAGCAAATTCGTCGGTGACTATTTCAAAAGTAATCGGCATGATTTATTTTCAGCACATTCGTGGGTTACTATTTCAAAAGTAATCGGCAAGATTTTTATATTTAACATATTCGTCGCTTAATATTTCAAAAGTAATCGGCATAATTTATTTTCAGCACATTCGTCGGTTACTTTTTCAAAAGTAATCGGCAAGACTTTATTTTCAGCACATTCGTCGGTTACTATTTCAAAAGTAATCGGCGAGATTTTTATTTACAGCATATTCGTCGGTTACTATTTCAAAAGTAATCGGCAAGACTTTATTTTCAGCACATTCGTCGGTTACTATTTCAAATGTAATCGGCAAGACTTTATTTTCAGCACATTCGTCGGTTACTATTTCAAAAGTAATCGGCAAGATTTTTATTTTCAGCATATTCGTCGGTTACTATTTCAAAAGTAATCGGCAAGATTTTTATTTTCAGCATATTTGTCGGTTACTATTTTAAAAGTAATCTGCAAGACTTTATTTTCAGCACATTCGTCGGTTACTATTTCAAAAGTAATCGGCAAGATTTTTATATTTAACATATTCGTCGCTTAATATTTCAAAAGTAATCGGCAAGACTTTATTTTCAGCACATTCGTCGGTTACTATTTCAAAAGTAATCGGCAAGACTTTATTTTCAGCACATTCGTCGGTTACTATTTCAAAAGTAATCGGCAAGACTTTATTTTCAGCACATTCGTCGGTTACTAATTCAAAAGTAATCGGCAAGACTTTATTTTCAGCACATTCGTCGGTTACTATTTCAAAAGTAATCGGCAAGATTTTTATTTACAGCATATTCGTCGGTTACTATTTCAAAAGTAATCGGCAAGACTTTATTTTCAGCACATTCGTCGGTTACTATTTCAAAAGTAATCGGCAAGACTTTATTTTCAGCACATTCGTCGGTTACTATTTCAAAAGTAATCGGCAAGACTTTATTTTCAGCACATTCGTCGGTTACTATTTCAAAAGTAATCGGCAAGACTTTATTTTCAGCACATTCGTCGGTTACTAATTCAAAAGTAATCGGCAAGACTTTATTTTCAGCACATTCGTCGGTTACTATTTCAAAAGTAATCGGCATGATTTTTATTTTCTGCATATTCGTCGGTTACTATTTCAAAAGTAATCGACAAGATTTTTATTTTCAGCATATTCGTCGGTTACTATTTCAAAGGTAATCGGCATGATTTATTTTCAGCACAATCGTCGGTTACTATTTCAAAAGTAATCATCAAGATTTTTATTTTCAACATATTTGTTCGTTACTATTTTAAAAGTAATCGACAAGATTTTTATTTTCAACATATTCGTCGGTTACTATTTCAAAAGTAATCGCAAGACTTTATTTTCAGTACATTCGTTGGTTACTATTTCAAAAGTAATCGGCAAGATTTTTATTTTCAGCACATTTGTCGGTTACTATTTCAAAAGTAATCGGCAAGACTTTATTTTCAGCACATTCGTCGGTTACTATTTCAAAAGTAATCGGCAAGATTTTTATTTACAGCATATTCGTCGGTTACTATTTCAAAAGTAATCGGCAAGACTTTATTTTCAGCACATTCGTCGGTTACTATTTCAAAAGTAATCGGCAAGACTTTATTTTCAGCACATTCGTCGGTTACTATTTCAAAAGTAATCGGCAAGACTTTATTTTCAGCACATTCGTCGGTTACTAATTCAAAAGTAATCGGCAAGACTTTATTTTCAGCACATTCGTCGGTTACTATTTCAAAAGTAATCGGCATGATTTTTATTTTCTGCATATTCGTCGGTTACTATTTCAAAAGTAATCGACAAGATTTTTATTTTCAGCATATTCGTCGGTTACTATTTCAAAGGTAATCGGCATGATTTATTTTCAGCACAATCGTCGGTTACTATTTCAAAAGTAATCATCAAGATTTTTATTTTCAACATATTTGTTCGTTACTATTTTAAAAGTAATCGACAAGATTTTTATTTTCAACATATTCGTCGGTTACTATTTCAAAAGTAATCGCAAGACTTTATTTTCAGTACATTCGTTGGTTACTATTTCAAAAGTAATCGGTAAGATTTTTATTTTCAACATATTCGTCGCTTAATATTTCAAAAGTAATCTGCATGATTTATTTTCAGCACAATCGTCGGTTACTATTTCAAAAGTAATCGGCAAGATTTTTATTTTCAGCACATTTGTCGGTTACTATTTCAAAAGTAATCGGCAAGACTTTATTTTCAGCACATTCGTCGGTTACTATTTCAAAAGTAATCGGCAAGACTTTATTTTCAGCACATTCGTCGGTTACTATTTTAAAAGTAATCTGCAAGACTTTATTTTCAGCACATTCGTCGGTTACTATTTCAAAAGTAATCGGCAAGACTTTATTTTCAGCACATTCGTCGGTTACTATTTCAAAAGTAATCGGCAAGACTTTATTTTCAGCACATTCGTCGGTTACTATTTCAAAAGTAATCGGCAAGACTTTATTTTCAGCACATTCGTCGGTTACTATTTCAAAAGTAATCGGCAAGACTTTATTTTCAGCACATTCGTCGGTTACTAATTCAAAAGTAATCGACAAGACTTTATTTTCAGCACATTCGTCGGTTACTATTTCAAAAGTAATCGGCAAGATTTTTATTTACAGCATATTCGTCGGTTACTATTTCAAAAGTAATCGGCAAGACTTTATTTTCAGCACATTCGTCGGTTACTATTTCAAAAGTAATCGGCAAGACTTTATTTTCAGCACATTCGTCGGTTACTATTTCAAAAGTAATCGGCAAGACTTTATTTTCAGCACATTCGTCGGTTACTATTTCAAAAGTAATCGGCAAGACTTTATTTTCAGCACATTCGTCGATTACTAATTCAAAAGTAATCGGCAAGACTTTATTTTCAGCACATTCGTCGGTTACTATTTCAAAAGTAATCGGCAAGACTTTATTTTCAGCACATTCGTCGGTTACTATTTTAAAAGTAATCTGCAAGACTTTATTTTCAGCACATTCGTCGGTTACTATTTCAAAAGTAATCGGCAAGACTTTATTTTCAGCACATTCGTCGGTTACTATTTCAAAAGTAATCGGCAAGATTTTTATTTTCAGCATATTCGTCGGTTACTATTTCAAAAGTAATCGGCAAGATTTTTATTTTCAGCATATTTGTCGGTTACTATTTTAAAAGTAATCTGCAAGACTTTATTTTCAGCACATTCGTCGGTTACTATTTCAAAAGTAATCGGCAAGATTTTTATATTTAACATATTCGTCGCTTAATATTTCAAAAGTAATCGGCAAGATTTTTATTTTCAGCATATTTGTCCGTTACTATTTTAAAAGTAATCGACAAGATTTTTATTTTCAACATATTCGTCGGTTACTATTTCAAAAGTAATCGGCAAGACTTTATTTTCAGCACATTCGTCGGTTACTATTTCAAAAGTAATCGGCAAGACTTTATTTTCAGCACATTCGTCGGTTACTAATTCAAAAGTAATCGGCAAGACTTTATTTTCAGCACATTCGTCGGTTACTATTTCAAAAGTAATCGGCATGATTTTTATTTTCTGCATATTCGTCGGTTACTATTTCAAAAGTAATCGACAAGATTTTTATTTTCAACATATTCGTCGGTTACTATTTCAAAAGTAATCGCAAGACTTTATTTTCAGTACATTCGTTGGTTACTATTTCAAAAGTAATCGGTAAGATTTTTATTTTCAACATATTCGTCGCTTAATATTTCAAAAGTAATCTGCATGATTTATTTTCAGCACAATCGTCGGTTACTATTTCAAAAGTAATCGGCAAGATTTTTATTTTCAGCACATTTGTCGGTTACTATTTCAAAAGTAATCGGCAAGACTTTATTTTCAGCACATTCGTCGGTTACTATTTCAAAAGTAATCGGCAAGACTTTATTTTCAGCACATTCGTCGGTTACTATTTTAAAAGTAATCTGCAAGACTTTATTTTCAGCACATTCGTCGGTTACTATTTCAAAAGTAATCGGCAAGACTTTATTTTCAGCACATTCGTCGGTTACTATTTCAAAAGTAATCGGCAAGACTTTATTTTCAGCACATTCGTCGGTTACTATTTCAAAAGTAATCGGCAAGACTTTATTTTCAGCACATTCGTCGGTTACTATTTCAAAAGTAATCGGCAAGACTTTATTTTCAGCACATTCGTCGGTTACTATTTCAAAAGTAATCGGCAAGACTTTATTTTCAGCACATTCGTCGGTTACTATTTCAAAAGTAATCGGCAAGATTTTTATTTACAGCATATTCGTCGGTTACTATTTCAAAAGTAATCGGCAAGACTTTATTTTCAGCACATTCGTCGGTTACTATTTCAAAAGTAATCGGCAAGACTTTATTTTCAGCACATTCGTCGGTTACTATTTCAAAAGTAATCGGCAAGACTTTATTTTCAGCACATTCGTCGGTTACTATTTCAAAAGTAATCGGCAAGACTTTATTTTCAGCACATTCGTCGATTACTAATTCAAAAGTAATCGGCAAGACTTTATTTTCAGCACATTCGTCGGTTACTATTTCAAAAGTAATCGGCAAGACTTTATTTTCAGCACATTCGTCGGTTACTATTTTAAAAGTAATCTGCAAGACTTTATTTTCAGCACATTCGTCGGTTACTATTTCAAAAGTAATCGGCAAGACTTTATTTTCAGCACATTCGTCGGTTACTATTTCAAAAGTAATCGGCAAGATTTTTATTTTCAGCATATTCGTCGGTTACTATTTCAAAAGTAATCGGCAAGATTTTTATTTTCAGCATATTTGTCGGTTACTATTTTAAAAGTAATCTGCAAGACTTTATTTTCAGCACATTCGTCGGTTACTATTTCAAAAGTAATCGGCAAGATTTTTATATTTAACATATTCGTCGCTTAATATTTCAAAAGTAATCGGCAAGATTTTTATTTTCAGCATATTTGTCCGTTACTATTTTAAAAGTAATCGACAAGATTTTTATTTTCAACATATTCGTCGGTTACTATTTCAAAAGTAATCGGCAAGACTTTATTTTCAGCACATTCGTCGGTTACTATTTCAAAAGTAATCGGCAAGACTTTATTTTCAGCACATTCGTCGGTTACTAATTCAAAAGTAATCGGCAAGACTTTATTTTCAGCACATTCGTCGGTTACTATTTCAAAAGTAATCGGCATGATTTTTATTTTCTGCATATTCGTCGGTTACTATTTCAAAAGTAATCGACAAGATTTTTATTTTCAACATATTCGTCGGTTACTATTTCAAAAGTAATCGCAAGACTTTATTTTCAGTACATTCGTTGGTTACTATTTCAAAAGTAATCGGTAAGATTTTTATTTTCAACATATTCGTCGCTTAATATTTCAAAAGTAATCTGCATGATTTATTTTCAGCACAATCGTCGGTTACTATTTCAAAAGTAATCGGCAAGATTTTTATTTTCAGCACATTTGTCGGTTACTATTTCAAAAGTAATCGGCAAGACTTTATTTTCAGCACATTCGTCGGTTACTATTTCAAAAGTAATCGGCAAGACTTTATTTTCAGCACATTCGTCGGTTACTATTTTAAAAGTAATCTGCAAGACTTTATTTTCAGCACATTCGTCGGTTACTATTTCAAAAGTAATCGGCAAGACTTTATTTTCAGCACATTCGTCGGTTACTATTTCAAAAGTAATCGGCAAGACTTTATTTTCAGCACATTCGTCGGTTACTATTTCAAAAGTAATCGGCAAGACTTTATTTTCAGCACATTCGTCGGTTACTATTTCAAAAGTAATCGGCAAGACTTTATTTTCAGCACATTCGTCGGTTACTAATTCAAAAGTAATCGACAAGACTTTATTTTCAGCACATTCGTCGGTTACTATTTCAAAAGTAATCGGCAAGATTTTTATTTACAGCATATTCGTCGGTTACTATTTCAAAAGTAATCGGCAAGATTTTTATTTTCAGCATATTTGTCGGTTACTATTTTAAAAGTAATCTGCAAGACTTTATTTTCAGCACATTCGTCGGTTACTATTTCAAAAGTAATCGGCAAGATTTTTATATTTAACATATTCGTCGCTTAATATTTCAAAAGTAATCGGCAAGATTTTTATTTTCAGCATATTTGTCCGTTACTATTTTAAAAGTAATCGACAAGATTTTTATTTTCAACATATTCGTCGGTTACTATTTCAAAAGTAATCGGCAAGACTTTATTTTCAGCACATTCGTCGGTTACTATTTCAAAAGTAATCGGCAAGACTTTATTTTCAGCACATTCGTCGGTTACTAATTCAAAAGTAATCGGCAAGACTTTATTTTCAGCACATTCGTCGGTTACTATTTCAAAAGTAATCGGCATGATTTTTATTTTCTGCATATTCGTCGGTTACTATTTCAAAAGTAATCGACAAGATTTTTATTTTCAACATATTCGTCGGTTACTATTTCAAAAGTAATCGCAAGACTTTATTTTCAGTACATTCGTTGGTTACTATTTCAAAAGTAATCGGTAAGATTTTTATTTTCAACATATTCGTCGCTTAATATTTCAAAAGTAATCTGCATGATTTATTTTCAGCACAATCGTCGGTTACTATTTCAAAAGTAATCGGCAAGATTTTTATTTTCAGCACATTTGTCGGTTACTATTTCAAAAGTAATCGGCAAGACTTTATTTTCAGCACATTCGTCGGTTACTATTTCAAAAGTAATCGGCAAGACTTTATTTTCAGCACATTCGTCGGTTACTATTTTAAAAGTAATCTGCAAGACTTTATTTTCAGCACATTCGTCGGTTACTATTTCAAAAGTAATCGGCAAGACTTTATTTTCAGCACATTCGTCGGTTACTATTTCAAAAGTAATCGGCAAGACTTTATTTTCAGCACATTCGTCGGTTACTATTTCAAAAGTAATCGGCAAGACTTTATTTTCAGCACATTCGTCGGTTACTATTTCAAAAGTAATCGGCAAGACTTTATTTTCAGCACATTCGTCGGTTACTAATTCAAAAGTAATCGACAAGACTTTATTTTCAGCACATTCGTCGGTTACTATTTCAAAAGTAATCGGCAAGATTTTTATTTACAGCATATTCGTCGGTTACTATTTCAAAAGTAATCGGCAAGACTTTATTTTCAGCACATTCGTCGGTTACTATTTCAAAAGTAATCGGCAAGACTTTATTTTCAGCACATTCGTCGGTTACTATTTCAAAAGTAATCGGCAAGACTTTATTTTCAGCACATTCGTCGATTACTAATTCAAAAGTAATCGGCAAGACTTTATTTTCAGCACATTCGTCGGTTACTATTTCAAAAGTAATCGGCAAGACTTTATTTTCAGCACATTTGTCGGTTACTATTTTAAAAGTAATCTGCAAGACTTTATTTTCAGCACATTCGTCGGTTACTATTTCAAAAGTAATCGGCAAGACTTTATTTTCAGCACATTCGTCGGTTACTATTTCAAAAGTAATCGGCAAGATTTTTATTTTCAGCATATTCGTCGGTTACTATTTCAAAAGTAATCGGCAAGATTTTTATTTTCAGCATATTTGTCGGTTACTATTTTAAAAGTAATCTGCAAGACTTTATTTTCAGCACATTCGTCGGTTACTATTTCAAAAGTAATCGGCAAGATTTTTATATTTAACATATTCGTCGCTTAATATTTCAAAAGTAATCGGCAAGATTTTTATTTTCAGCATATTTGTCCGTTACTATTTTAAAAGTAATCGACAAGATTTTTATTTTCAACATATTCGTCGGTTACTATTTCAAAAGTAATCGCAAGACTTTATTTTCAGCACATTCGTTGGTTACTATTTCAAAAGTAATCGGTAAGATTTTTATTTTCAACATATTCGTCGCTTAATATTTCAAAAGTAATCGGCATGATTTATTTTCAGCACATTCATTTGTTACTATTTCAAAAGTAACCGAAAAGATTTTTATTTTCAGCAAATTCGTCGGTGACTATTTCAAAAGTAATCGGCATGATTTATTTTCAGCACATTCGTCGGTTACTATTTCAAAAGTAATCGGCAAGATTTTTATATTTAACATATTCGTCGCTTAATATTTCAAAAGTAATCGGCATAATTTATTTTCAGCACATTCGTCGGTTACTATTTCAAAAGTAATCGGCAAGACTTTATTTTCAGCACATTCGTCGGTTACTATTTCAAAAGTAATCGGCAAGACTTTATTTTCAGCACATTCGTCGGTTACTATTTCAAATGTAATCGGCAAGACTTTATTTTCAGCACATTCGTCGGTTACTATTTCAAAAGTAATCGGCAAGATTTTTATTTTCAGCATATTCGTCGGTTACTATTTCAAAAGTAATCGGCAAGATTTTTATTTTCAGCATATTTGTCGGTTACTATTTTAAAAGTAATCTGCAAGACTTTATTTTCAGCACATTCGTCGGTTACTATTTCAAAAGTAATCGGCAAGATTTTTATATTTAACATATTCGTCGCTTAATATTTCAAAAGTAATCGGCATGATTTATTTTCAGCACATTCATTTGTTACTATTTCAAAAGTAACCGAAAAGATTTTTATTTTCAGCAAATTCGTCGGTGACTATTTCAAAAGTAATCGGCATGATTTATTTTCAGCACAATCGTCGGTTACTATTTCAAAAGTAATCGGCAAGACTTTATTTTCAGCACATTGGTGGGTTACTATTTCAAAAGTAATCGGCAAGACTTTATTTTCAGCACATTCGTCGGTTACTATTTCAAAAGTAATCGGCAAGACTTTATTTTCAGCACATTCGTCGGTTACTATTTCAAAAGGAATCGGCAAGATTTTTATTTTCAGCATATTCGTCGGTTACTATTTCAAAAGTAAGCGGCAAGATTTTTATTTTCAGCATATTCGTCAGTTACTATTTTAAAAGTAATCGGCAAGACTTTATTTTCAGCACATTTGTCGGTTACTATTTCAAAAGTATTCGGCAAGACTTTATTTTCAGCACATTCGTCGGTTACTAATTCAAAAGTAATCGGCAAGATTTTTATTTTCAGCATATTCATCGGTTACTATTTCAAAAGTAATCAACAAGATTTTTATTTTCAGCATATTCGTCGGTTACTATTTCAAAGGTAATCGGCAAGATTTATTTTCAGCATAATCGTCGGTTACTGTTTCAAAAGTAATCGGCAAGATTTTTATTTTCAGCATATTTGTCGGTTACTATTTTAAAAGTAATCTGCAAGACTTTATTTTCAGCACATTCGTCGGTTATAATTTCAAAAGTAATCGGCAAGATTTTTATTTTCAGCATATTCGTCGGTTACTATTTCAAAAGTAAACGGCATGATTTTTATTTTCTGCATATTCGTCGGTTACTATTTCAAAAGTAATCGACAAGATTTTTATTTTCAGCATATTCGTCGGTTACTATTTCAAAGGTAATCGGCATGATTTATTTTCAGCACAATCGTCGGTTACTATTTCAAAAGTAATCGGCAAGATTTTTATTTTCAGCATATTTGTCCGTTACTATTTTAAAAGTAATCGACAAGATTTTTATTTTCAACATATTCGTCGGTTACTATTTCAAAAGTAATCGCAAGACTTTATTTTCAGCACATTCGTTGGTTACTATTTCAAAAGTAATCGGTAAGATTTTTATTTTCAACATATTCGTCGCTTAATATTTCAAAAGTAATCGGCATGATTTATTTTCAGCACATTCATTTGTTACTATTTCAAAAGTAACCAAAAAGATTTTTATTTTCAGCAAATTCGTCGGTGACTATTTCAAAAGTAATCGGCATGATTTATTTTCAGCACATTCGTCGGTTACTATTTCAAAAGTAATCGGCAAGATTTTTATATTTAACATATTCGTCGCTTAATATTTCAAAAGTAATCGGCATAATTTATTTTCAGCACATTCGTCGGTTACTATTTCAAAAGTAATCGGCAAGACTTTATTTTCAGCACATTCGTCGGTTACTATTTCAAAAGTAATCGGCAAGATTTTTATTTACAGCATATTCGTCGGTTACTATTTCAAAAGTAATCGGCAAGATTTTTATATTTAACATATTCGTCGCTTAATATTTCAAAAGTAATCGGCATGATTTATTTTCAGCACATTCATTTGTTACTATTTCAAAAGTAACCGAAAAGATTTTTTTTTCAGCAAATTCGTCGGTGACTATTTCAAAAGTAATCGGCATGATTTATTTTCAGCACAATCGTCGGTTACTATTTCAAAAGTAATCGGCAAGACTTTATTTTCAGCACATTTGTGGGTTACTATTTCAAAAGTAATCGGCAAGACTTTATTTTCAGCACATTCGTCGGTTACTATTTCAAAAGTAATCGGCAAGACTTTATTTTCAGCACATTCGTCGGTTACTATTTCAAAAGTAATCGGCAAGACTTTATTTTCAGCACATTCGTCGGTTACTATTTCAAAAGTAATCGGCAAGATTTTTATTTTCAGCATATTCGTCGGTTACTATTTCAAAAGTAAGCGGCAAGATTTTTATTTTCAGCATATTCGTCGGTTACTATTTTAAAAGTAATCGGCAAGACTTTATTTTCAGCACATTTGTCGGTTACTATTTCAAAAGTATTCGGCAAGACTTTATTTTCAGCACATTCGTCGGTTACTAATTCAAAAGTAATCGGCAAGATTTTTATTTTCAGCATATTCATCGGTTACTATTTCAAAAGTAATCAACAAGATTTTTATTTTCAGCATATTCGTCGGTTACTATTTCAAAGGTAATCGGGAAGATTTATTTTCAGCATAATCGTCGGTTACTGTTTCAAAAGTAATCGGCAAGATTTTTATTTTCAGCATATTTGTCGGTTACTATTTTAAAAGTAATCTGCAAGACTTTATTTTCAGCACATTCGTCGGTTACTATTTCACAAGTAATCGGCAAGACTTTATTTTAAGCACATTCGTCGGTTACTATTTCAAAAGTAATCGGCAAGACTTTATTTTCAGCACATTCGTCGGTTACTAATTCAAAAGTAATCGGCAAGATTTTTATTTTCAGCATATTCATCGGTTACTATTTCAAAAGTAATCAACAAGATTTTTATTTTCAGCATATTCGTCGGTTACTATTTCAAAGGTAATCGGCAAGATTTATTTTCAGCATAATCGTCGGTTACTGTTTCAAAAGTAATCGGCAAGATTTTTATTTTCAGCATATTGGTCGGTTACTATTTTAAAAGTAATCTGCAAGACTTTATTTTCAGCACATTGGTCGGTTACTATTTCAAAAGTAATCGGCAAGACTTTATTTTAAGCACATTCGTCGGTTACTATTTCAAAAGTAATCGGCAAGACTTTATTTTCAGCACATTCGTCGGTTACTATTTCAAATGTAATCGGCAAGACTTTATTTTCAGCACATTCGTCGGTTACTATTTCAAAAGTAATCGGCAAGATTTTTATTTTCAGCATATTCGTCGGTTACTATTTCAAAAGTAATCGGCAAGATTTTTATTTTCAGCATATTTGTCGGTTACTATTTTAAAAGTAATCTGCAAGACTTTATTTTCAGCACATTCGTCGGTTACTATTTCAAAAGTAATCGGCAAGATTTTTATATTTAACATATTCGTCGCTTAATATTTCAAAAGTAATCGGCATGATTTATTTTCAGCACATTCATTTGTTACTATTTCAAAAGTAACCGAAAAGATTTTTATTTTCAGCAAATTCGTCGGTGACTATTTCAAAAGTAATCGGCATGATTTATTTTCAGCACAATCGTCGGTTACTATTTCAAAAGTAATCGGCAAGACTTTATTTTCAGCACATTGGTGGGTTACTATTTCAAAAGTAATCGGCAAGACTTTATTTTCAGCACATTCGTCGGTTACTATTTCAAAAGTAATCGGCAAGACTTTATTTTCAGCACATTCGTCGGTTACTATTTCAAAAGGAATCGGCAAGATTTTTATTTTCAGCATATTCGTCGGTTACTATTTCAAAAGTAAGCGGCAAGATTTTTATTTTCAGCATATTCGTCAGTTACTATTTTAAAAGTAATCGGCAAGACTTTATTTTCAGCACATTTGTCGGTTACTATTTCAAAAGTATTCGGCAAGACTTTATTTTCAGCACATTCGTCGGTTACTAATTCAAAAGTAATCGGCAAGATTTTTATTTTCAGCATATTCATCGGTTACTATTTCAAAAGTAATCAACAAGATTTTTATTTTCAGCATATTCGTCGGTTACTATTTCAAAGGTAATCGGCAAGATTTATTTTCAGCATAATCGTCGGTTACTGTTTCAAAAGTAATCGGCAAGATTTTTATTTTCAGCATATTTGTCGGTTACTATTTTAAAAGTAATCTGCAAGACTTTATTTTCAGCACATTCGTCGGTTACTATTTCAAAAGTAATCGGCAAGATTTTTATTTTCAGCATATTCGTCGGTTACTATTTCAAAAGTAAACGGCATGATTTTTATTTTCTGCATATTCGTCGGTTACTATTTCAAAAGTAATCGACAAGATTTTTATTTTCAGCATATTCGTCGGTTACTATTTCAAAGGTAATCGGCATGATTTATTTTCAGCACAATCGTCGGTTACTATTTCAAAAGTAATCGGCAAGATTTTTATTTTCAGCATATTTGTCCGTTACTATTTTAAAAGTAATCGACAAGATTTTTATTTTCAACATATTCGTCGGTTACTATTTCAAAAGTAATCGCAAGACTTTATTTTCAGCACATTCGTTGGTTACTATTTCAAAAGTAATCGGTAAGATTTTTATTTTCAACATATTCGTCGCTTAATATTTCAAAAGTAATCGGCATGATTTATTTTCAGCACATTCATTTGTTACTATTTCAAAAGTAACCAAAAAGATTTTTATTTTCAGCAAATTCGTCGGTGACTATTTCAAAAGTAATCGGCATGATTTATTTTCAGCACATTCGTCGGTTACTATTTCAAAAGTAATCGGCAAGATTTTTATATTTAACATATTCGTCGCTTAATATTTCAAAAGTAATCGGCATAATTTATTTTCAGCACATTCGTCGGTTACTATTTCAAAAGTAATCGGCAAGACTTTATTTTCAGCACATTCGTCGGTTACTATTTCAAAAGTAATCGGCAAGATTTTTATTTACAGCATATTCGTCGGTTACTATTTCAAAAGTAATCGGCAAGATTTTTATATTTAACATATTCGTCGCTTAATATTTCAAAAGTAATCGGCATGATTTATTTTCAGCACATTCATTTGT
Organism: Medicago lupulina; assembly: GCA_958299785.1. Taxonomy (NCBI): domain Eukaryota; kingdom Viridiplantae; phylum Streptophyta; class Magnoliopsida; order Fabales; family Fabaceae; genus Medicago; species Medicago lupulina. The sequence goes on along the minus strand of OY283146.1, from coordinate 36,669,931 downwards.
TACTATTTCAAAAGTAACCGAAAAGATTTTTTTTTCAGCAAATTCGTCGGTGACTATTTCAAAAGTAATCGGCATGATTTATTTTCAGCACAATCGTCGGTTACTATTTCAAAAGTAATCGGCACGACTTTATTTTCAGCACATTTGTGGGTTACTATTTCAAAAGTAATCGGCAAGACTTTATTTTCAGCACATTCGTCGGTTACTATTTCAAAAGTAATCGGCAAGACTTTATTTTCAGCACATTCGTCGGTTACTATTTCAAAAGTAATCGGCAAGACTTTATTTTCAGCACATTCGTCGGTTACTATTTCAAAAGTAATCGGCAAGATTTTTATTTTCAGCATATTCGTCGGTTACTATTTCAAAAGTAAGCGGCAAGATTTTTATTTTCAGCATATTTGTCGGTTACTATTTTAAAAGTAATCGGCAAGACTTTATTTTCAGCACATTTGTCGGTTACTATTTCAAAAGTATTCGGCAAGACTTTATTTTCAGCACATTCGTCGGTTACTAATTCAAAAGTAATCGGCAAGATTTTTATTTTCAGCATATTCATCGGTTACTATTTCAAAAGTAATCAACAAGATTTTTATTTTTAGCATATTCGTCGGTTACTATTTCAAAGGTAATCGGGAAGATTTATTTTCAGCATAATCGTCGGTTACTGTTTCAAAAGTAATCGGCAAGATTTTTATTTTCAGCATATTTGTCGGTTACTATTTTAAAAGTAATCTGCAAGACTTTATTTTCAGCACATTCGTCGGTTACTATTTCACAAGTAATCGGCAAGACTTTATTTTAAGCACATTCGTCGGTTACTATTTCAAAAGTAATCGGCAAGACTTTATTTTCAGCACATTCGTCGGTTACTAATTCAAAAGTAATCGGCAAGATTTTTATTTTCAGCATATTCATCGGTTACTATTTCAAAAGTAATCAACAAGATTTTTATTTTCAGCATATTCGTCGGTTACTATTTCAAAGGTAATCGGCAAGATTTATTTTCAGCATAATCGTCGGTTACTGTTTCAAAAGTAATCGGCAAGATTTTTATTTTCAGCATATTGGTCGGTTACTATTTTAAAAGTAATCTGCAAGACTTTATTTTCAGCACATTGGTCGGTTACTATTTCAAAAGTAATCGGCAAGACTTTATTTTAAGCACATTCGTCGGTTACTATTTCAAAAGTAATCGGCAAGACTTTATTTTCAGCACATTCGTCGGTTACTAATTCAAAAGTAATCGGCAAGATTTTTATTTTCAGCATATTCATCGGTTACTATTTCAAAAGTAATCGACAAGATTTTTATTTTCAGCATATTCGTCGGTTACTATTTCAAAGGTAATCGGCATGATTTATTTTCAGCACAATCGTCGGTTACTATTTCAAAAGTAATCGGCAAGATTTTTATTTTCAGCATATTTGTCGGTTACTATTTTAAAAGTAATCTGCAAGACTTTATTTTCAGCACATTCGTCGGTTACTATTTCAAAAGTAATCGGCAAGATTTTTATATTTAACATATTCGTCACTTAATATTTCAAAAGTAATCGGCATGATTTATTTTCAGCACATTCATTTGTTACTATTTCAAAAGTAACCGAAAAGATTTTTATTTTCAGCAAATTCGTCGGTGACTATTTCAAAAGTAATCGGCATGATTTATATTCAGCACAATCGTCGGTTACTATTTCAAAAGTAATCGGCAAGATTTTTATTTTCAGCACATTTGTTGGTTACTATTTTAAAAGTAATCTGCAAGACTTTATTTTCAGCACATTCGTCGGTTACTATTTCAAAAGTAATCGGCAAGATTTTTATATTTAACATATTCGTCACTTAATATTTCAAAAGTAATCGGCATGATTTATTTTCAGCACATTCATTTGTTACTATTTCAAAAGTAACCGAAAAGATTTTTATTTTCAGCAAATTCGTCGGTGACTATTTCAAAAGTAATCGGCATGATTTATTTTCAGCACAATCGTCGGTTACTATTTCAAAAGTAATCGGCAAGACTTTATTTTCAGCACATTGGTGGGTTACTATTTCAAAAGTAATCGGCAAGATTTTTATTTTCAGCATATTCATCGGTTACTATTTCAAAAGTAATCAACAAGATTTTTATTTTCAGCATATTCGTCGGTTACTATTTCAAAGGTAATCGGCAAGATTTATTTTCAGCATAATCGTCGGTTACTGTTTCAAAAGTAATCGGCAAGATTTTTATTTTCAGCATATTTGTCGGTTACTATTTTAAAAGTAATCTGCAAGACTTTATTTTCAGCACATTCGTCGGTTACTATTTCAAAAGTAATCGGCAAGATTTTTATTTTCAGCATATTCGTCGGTTACTATTTCAAAAGTAAACGGCATGATTTTTATTTTCTGCATATTCGTCGGTTACTATTTCAAAAGTAATCGACAAGATTTTTATTTTCAGCATATTCGTCGGTTACTATTTCAAAGGTAATCGGCATGATTTATTTTCAGCACAATCGTCGGTTACTATTTCAAAAGTAATCGGCAAGATTTTTATTTTCAGCATATTTGTCCGTTACTATTTTAAAAGTAATCGACAAGATTTTTATTTTCAACATATTCGTCGGTTACTATTTCAAAAGTAATCGCAAGACTTTATTTTCAGCACATTCGTTGGTTACTATTTCAAAAGTAATCGGTAAGATTTTTATTTTCAACATATTCGTCGCTTAATATTTCAAAAGTAATCGGCATGATTTATTTTCAGCACATTCATTTGTTACTATTTCAAAAGTAACCAAAAAGATTTTTATTTTCAGCAAATTCGTCGGTGACTATTTCAAAAGTAATCGGCATGATTTATTTTCAGCACATTCGTCGGTTACTATTTCAAAAGTAATCGGCAAGATTTTTATATTTAACATATTCGTCGCTTAATATTTCAAAAGTAATCGGCATAATTTATTTTCAGCACATTCGTCGGTTACTATTTCAAAAGTAATCGGCAAGACTTTATTTTCAGCACATTCGTCGGTTACTATTTCAAAAGTAATCGGCAAGATTTTTATTTACAGCATATTCGTCGGTTACTATTTCAAAAGTAATCGGCAAGATTTTTATATTTAACATATTCGTCGCTTAATATTTCAAAAGTAATCGGCATGATTTATTTTCAGCACATTCATTTGTTACTATTTCAAAAGTAACCGAAAAGATTTTTTTTTCAGCAAATTCGTCGGTGACTATTTCAAAAGTAATCGGCATGATTTATTTTCAGCACAATCGTCGGTTACTATTTCAAAAGTAATCGGCACGACTTTATTTTCAGCACATTTGTGGGTTACTATTTCAAAAGTAATCGGCAAGACTTTATTTTCAGCACATTCGTCGGTTACTATTTCAAAAGTAATCGGCAAGACTTTATTTTCAGCACATTCGTCGGTTACTATTTCAAAAGTAATCGGCAAGACTTTATTTTCAGCACATTCGTCGGTTACTATTTCAAAAGTAATCGGCAAGATTTTTATTTTCAGCATATTCGTCGGTTACTATTTCAAAAGTAAGCGGCAAGATTTTTATTTTCAGCATATTTGTCGGTTACTATTTTAAAAGTAATCGGCAAGACTTTATTTTCAGCACATTTGTCGGTTACTATTTCAAAAGTATTCGGCAAGACTTTATTTTCAGCACATTCGTCGGTTACTAATTCAAAAGTAATCGGCAAGATTTTTATTTTCAGCATATTCATCGGTTACTATTTCAAAAGTAATCAACAAGATTTTTATTTTTAGCATATTCGTCGGTTACTATTTCAAAGGTAATCGGGAAGATTTATTTTCAGCATAATCGTCGGTTACTGTTTCAAAAGTAATCGGCAAGATTTTTATTTTCAGCATATTTGTCGGTTACTATTTTAAAAGTAATCTGCAAGACTTTATTTTCAGCACATTCGTCGGTTACTATTTCACAAGTAATCGGCAAGACTTTATTTTAAGCACATTCGTCGGTTACTATTTCAAAAGTAATCGGCAAGACTTTATTTTCAGCACATTCGTCGGTTACTAATTCAAAAGTAATCGGCAAGATTTTTATTTTCAGCATATTCATCGGTTACTATTTCAAAAGTAATCAACAAGATTTTTATTTTCAGCATATTCGTCGGTTACTATTTCAAAGGTAATCGGCAAGATTTATTTTCAGCATAATCGTCGGTTACTGTTTCAAAAGTAATCGGCAAGATTTTTATTTTCAGCATATTGGTCGGTTACTATTTTAAAAGTAATCTGCAAGACTTTATTTTCAGCACATTGGTCGGTTACTATTTCAAAAGTAATCGGCAAGACTTTATTTTAAGCACATTCGTCGGTTACTATTTCAAAAGTAATCGGCAAGACTTTATTTTCAGCACATTCGTCGGTTACTAATTCAAAAGTAATCGGCAAGATTTTTATTTTCAGCATATTCATCGGTTACTATTTCAAAAGTAATCGACAAGATTTTTATTTTCAGCATATTCGTCGGTTACTATTTCAAAGGTAATCGGCATGATTTATTTTCAGCACAATCGTCGGTTACTATTTCAAAAGTAATCGGCAAGATTTTTATTTTCAGCATATTTGTCGGTTACTATTTTAAAAGTAATCTGCAAGACTTTATTTTCAGCACATTCGTCGGTTACTATTTCAAAAGTAATCGGCAAGATTTTTATATTTAACATATTCGTCACTTAATATTTCAAAAGTAATCGGCATGATTTATTTTCAGCACATTCATTTGTTACTATTTCAAAAGTAACCGAAAAGATTTTTATTTTCAGCAAATTCGTCGGTGACTATTTCAAAAGTAATCGGCATGATTTATATTCAGCACAATCGTCGGTTACTATTTCAAAAGTAATCGGCAAGATTTTTATTTTCAGCACATTTGTTGGTTACTATTTTAAAAGTAATCTGCAAGACTTTATTTTCAGCACATTCGTCGGTTACTATTTCAAAAGTAATCGGCAAGATTTTTATATTTAACATATTCGTCACTTAATATTTCAAAAGTAATCGGCATGATTTATTTTCAGCACATTCATTTGTTACTATTTCAAAAGTAACCGAAAAGATTTTTATTTTCAGCAAATTCGTCGGTGACTATTTCAAAAGTAATCGGCATGATTTATTTTCAGCACAATCGTCGGTTACTATTTCAAAAGTAATCGGCAAGACTTTATTTTCAGCACATTGGTGGGTTACTATTTCAAAAGTAATCGGCAAGATTTTTATTTTCAGCATATTCATCGGTTACTATTTCAAAAGTAATCAACAAGATTTTTATTTTCAGCATATTCGTCGGTTACTATTTCAAAGGTAATCGGCAAGATTTATTTTCAGCATAATCGTCGGTTACTGTTTCAAAAGTAATCGGCAAGATTTTTATTTTCAGCATATTTGTCGGTTACTATTTTAAAAGTAATCTGCAAGACTTTATTTTCAGCACATTCGTCGGTTACTATTTCAAAAGTAATCGGCAAGATTTTTATTTTCAGCATATTCGTCGGTTACTATTTCAAAAGTAAACGGCATGATTTTTATTTTCTGCATATTCGTCGGTTACTATTTCAAAAGTAATCGACAAGATTTTTATTTTCAGCATATTCGTCGGTTACTATTTCAAAGGTAATCGGCATGATTTATTTTCAGCACAATCGTCGGTTACTATTTCAAAAGTAATCGGCAAGATTTTTATTTTCAGCATATTTGTCCGTTACTATTTTAAAAGTAATCGACAAGATTTTTATTTTCAACATATTCGTCGGTTACTATTTCAAAAGTAATCGCAAGACTTTATTTTCAGCACATTCGTTGGTTACTATTTCAAAAGTAATCGGTAAGATTTTTATTTTCAACATATTCGTCGCTTAATATTTCAAAAGTAATCGGCATGATTTATTTTCAGCACATTCATTTGTTACTATTTCAAAAGTAACCAAAAAGATTTTTATTTTCAGCAAATTCGTCGGTGACTATTTCAAAAGTAATCGGCATGATTTATTTTCAGCACATTCGTCGGTTACTATTTCAAAAGTAATCGGCAAGATTTTTATATTTAACATATTCGTCGCTTAATATTTCAAAAGTAATCGGCATAATTTATTTTCAGCACATTCGTCGGTTACTATTTCAAAAGTAATCGGCAAGACTTTATTTTCAGCACATTCGTCGGTTACTATTTCAAAAGTAATCGGCAAGATTTTTATTTACAGCATATTCGTCGGTTACTATTTCAAAAGTAATCGGCAAGATTTTTATATTTAACATATTCGTCGCTTAATATTTCAAAAGTAATCGGCATGATTTATTTTCAGCACATTCATTTGTTACTATTTCAAAAGTAACCGAAAAATTTTTTTTTCAGCAAATTCGTCGGTGACTATTTCAAAAGTAATCGGCATGATTTATTTTCAGCACAATCGTCGGTTACTATTTCAAAAGTAATCGGCAAGACTTTATTTTCAGCACATTTGTGGGTTACTATTTCAAAAGTAATCGGCAAGACTTTATTTTCAGCACATTCGTCGGTTACTATTTCAAAAGTAATCGGCAAGACTTTATTTTCAGCACATTCGTCGGTTACTATTTCAAAAGTAATCGGCAAGACTTTATTTTCAGCACATTCGTCGGTTACTATTTCAAAAGTAATCGGCAAGATTTTTATTTTCAGCATATTCGTCGGTTACTATTTCAAAAGTAAGCGGCAAGATTTTTATTTTCAGCATATTCGTCGGTTACTATTTTAAAAGTAATCGGCAAGACTTTATTTTCAGCACATTTGTCGGTTACTATTTCAAAAGTATTCGGCAAGACTTTATTTTCAGCACATTCGTCGGTTACTAATTCAAAAGTAATCGGCAAGATTTTTATTTTCAGCATATTCATCGGTTACTATTTCAAAAGTAATCAACAAGATTTTTATTTTTAGCATATTCGTCGGTTACTATTTCAAAGGTAATCGGGAAGATTTATTTTCAGCATAATCGTCGGTTACTGTTTCAAAAGTAATCGGCAAGATTTTTATTTTCAGCATATTTGTCGGTTACTATTTTAAAAGTAATCTGCAAGACTTTATTTTCAGCACATTCGTCGGTTACTATTTCACAAGTAATCGGCAAGACTTTATTTTAAGCACATTCGTCGGTTACTATTTCAAAAGTAATCGGCAAGACTTTATTTTCAGCACATTCGTCGGTTACTAATTCAAAAGTAATCGGCAAGATTTTTATTTTCAGCATATTCATCGGTTACTATTTCAAAAGTAATCAACAAGATTTTTATTTTCAGCATATTCGTCGGTTACTATTTCAAAGGTAATCGGCAAGATTTATTTTCAGCATAATCGTCGGTTACTGTTTCAAAAGTAATCGGCAAGATTTTTATTTTCAGCATATTGGTCGGTTACTATTTTAAAAGTAATCTGCAAGACTTTATTTTCAGCACATTGGTCGGTTACTATTTCAAAAGTAATCGGCAAGACTTTATTTTAAGCACATTCGTCGGTTACTATTTCAAAAGTAATCGGCAAGACTTTATTTTCAGCACATTCGTCGGTTACTAATTCAAAAGTAATCGGCAAGATTTTTATTTTCAGCATATTCATCGGTTACTATTTCAAAAGTAATCGACAAGATTTTTATTTTCAGCATATTCGTCGGTTACTATTTCAAAGGTAATCGGCATGATTTATTTTCAGCACAATCGTCGGTTACTATTTCAAAAGTAATCGGCAAGATTTTTATTTTCAGCATATTTGTCGGTTACTATTTTAAAAGTAATCTGCAAGACTTTATTTTCAGCACATTCGTCGGTTACTATTTCAAAAGTAATCGGCAAGATTTTTATATTTAACATATTCGTCACTTAATATTTCAAAAGTAATCGGCATGATTTATTTTCAGCACATTCATTTGTTACTATTTCAAAAGTAACCGAAAAGATTTTTATTTTCAGCAAATTCGTCGGTGACTATTTCAAAAGTAATCGGCATGATTTATATTCAGCACAATCGTCGGTTACTATTTCAAAAGTAATCGGCAAGATTTTTATTTTCAGCACATTTGTTGGTTACTATTTTAAAAGTAATCTGCAAGACTTTATTTTCAGCACATTCGTCGGTTACTATTTCAAAAGTAATCGGCAAGATTTTTATATTTAACATATTCGTCACTTAATATTTCAAAAGTAATCGGCATGATTTATTTTCAGCACATTCATTTGTTACTATTTCAAAAGTAACCGAAAAGATTTTTATTTTCAGCAAATTCGTCGGTGACTATTTCAAAAGTAATCGGCATGATTTATTTTCAGCACAATCGTCGGTTACTATTTCAAAAGTAATCGGCAAGACTTTATTTTCAGCACATTGGTGGGTTACTATTTCAAAAGTAATCGGCAAGATTTTTATTTTCAGCATATTCATCGGTTACTATTTCAAAAGTAATCGACAAGATTTTTATTTTCAGCATATTCGTCGGTTACTATTTCAAAGGTAATCGGCATGATTTATTTTCAGCACAATCGTCGGTTACTATTTCAAAAGTAATCGGCAAGATTTTTATTTTCAGCATATTTGTCGGTTACTATTTTAAAAGTAATCTGCAAGACTTTATTTTCAGCACATTCGTCGGTTACTATTTCAAAAGTAATCGGCAAGATTTTTATATTTAACATATTCGTCACTTAATATTTCAAAAGTAATCGGCATGATTTATTTTCAGCACATTCATTTGTTACTATTTCAAAAGTAACCGAAAAGATTTTTATTTTCAGCAAATTCGTCGGTGACTATTTCAAAAGTAATCGGCATGATTTATATTCAGCACAATCGTCGGTTACTATTTCAAAAGTAATCGGCAAGATTTTTATTTTCAGCACATTTGTTGGTTACTATTTTAAAAGTAATCTGCAAGACTTTATTTTCAGCACATTCGTCGGTTACTATTTCAAAAGTAATCGGCAAGATTTTTATATTTAACATATTCGTCACTTAATATTTCAAAAGTAATCGGCATGATTTATTTTCAGCACATTCATTTGTTACTATTTCAAAAGTAACCGAAAAGATTTTTATTTTCAGCAAATTCGTCGGTGACTATTTCAAAAGTAATCGGCATGATTTATTTTCAGCACAATCGTCGGTTACTATTTCAAAAGTAATCGGCAAGACTTTATTTTCAGCACATTGGTGGGTTACTATTTCAAAAGTAATCGGCAAGATTTTTATTTTCAGCATATTCATCGGTTACTATTTCAAAAGTAATCGACAAGATTTTTATTTTCAGCATATTCGTCGGTTACTATTTCAAAGGTAATCGGCATGATTTATTTTCAGCACAATCGTCGGTTACTATTTCAAAAGTAATCGGCAAGATTTTTATTTTCAGCATATTTGTCGGTTACTATTTTAAAAGTAATCTGCAAGACTTTATTTTCAGCACATTCGTCGGTTACTATTTCAAAAGTAATCGGCAAGATTTTTATATTTAACATATTCGTCACTTAATATTTCAAAAGTAATCGGCATGATTTATTTTCAGCACATTCATTTGTTACTATTTCAAAAGTAACCGAAAAGATTTTTATTTTCAGCAAATTCGTCGGTGACTATTTCAAAAGTAATCGGCATGATTTATATTCAGCACAATCGTCGGTTACTATTTCAAAAGTAATCGGCAAGATTTTTATTTTCAGCACATTTGTTGGTTACTATTTTAAAAGTAATCTGCAAGACTTTATTTTCAGCACATTCGTCGGTTACTATTTCAAAAGTAATCGGCAAGATTTTTATATTTAACATATTCGTCACTTAATATTTCAAAAGTAATCGGCATGATTTATTTTCAGCACATTCATTTGTTACTATTTCAAAAGTAACCGAAAAGATTTTTATTTTCAGCAAATTCGTCGGTGACTATTTCAAAAGTAATCGGCATGATTTATTTTCAGCACAATCGTCGGTTACTATTTCAAAAGTAATCGGCAAGACTTTATTTTCAGCACTTTGGTGGGTTACTATTTCAAAAGTAATCGGCAAGACTTTATTTTCAGCACATTCGTCGGTTACTATTTCAAAAGTAATCGGCAAGACTTTATTTTCAGCACATTCGTCGGTTACTATTTCAAAAGGAATCGGCAAGATTTTTATTTTCAGCATATTCGTCGGTTACTATTTCAAAAGTAAGCGGCAAGATTTTTATTTTCAGCATATTCGTCAGTTACTATTTTAAAAGTAATCGGCAAGACTTTATTTTCAGCACATTTGTCGGTTACTATTTCAAAAGTATTCGGCAAGACTTTATTTTCAGCACATTCGTCGGTTACTAATTCAAAAGTAATCGGCAAGATTTTTATTTTCAGCATATTCATCGGTTACTATTTCAAAAGTAATCAACAAGATTTTTATTTTCAGCATATTCGTCGGTTACTATTTCAAAGGTAATCGGCAAGATTTATTTTCAGCATAATCGTCGGTTACTGTTTCAAAAGTAATCGGCAAGATTTTTATTTTCAGCATATTTGTCGGTTACTATTTTAAAAGTAATCTGCAAGACTTTATTTTCAGCACATTCGTCGGTTACTATTTCAAAAGTAATCGGCAAGATTTTTATTTTCAGCATATTCGTCGGTTACTATTTCAAAAGTAAACGGCATGATTTTTATTTTCTGCATATTCGTCGGTTACTATTTCAAAAGTAATCGACAAGATTTTTATTTTCAGCATATTCGTCGGTTACTATTTCAAAGGTAATCGGCATGATTTATTTTAAGCACAATCGTCGGTTACTATTTCAAAAGTAATCGGCAAGATTTTTATTTTCAGCATATTTGTCCGTTACTATTTTAAAAGTAATCGACAAGATTTTTATTTTCAACATATTCGTCGGTTACTATTTCAAAAGTAATCGCAAGACTTTATTTTCAGCACATTCGTTGGTTACTATTTCAAAAGTAATCGGTAAGATTTTTATTTTCAACATATTCGTCGCTTAATATTTCAAAAGTAATCGGCATGATTTATTTTCAGCACATTCATTTGTTACTATTTCAAAAGTAACCAAAAAGATTTTTATTTTCAGCAAATTCGTCGGTGACTATTTCAAAAGTAATCGGCATGATTTATTTTCAGCACATTCGTCGGTTACTATTTCAAAAGTAATCGGCAAGATTTTTATATTTAACATATTCGTCGCTTAATATTTCAAAAGTAATCGGCATAATTTATTTTCAGCACATTCGTCGGTTACTATTTCAAAAGTAATCGGCAAGACTTTATTTTCAGCACATTCGTCGGTTACTATTTCAAAAGTAATCGGCAAGATTTTTATTTACAGCATATTCGTCGGTTACTATTTCAAAAGTAATCGGCAAGATTTTTATATTTAACATATTCGTCGCTTAATATTTCAAAAGTAATCGGCATGATTTATTTTCAGCACATTCATTTGTTACTATTTCAAAAGTAACCGAAAAGATTTTTATTTTCAGCAAATTCGTCGGTGACTATTTCAAAAGTAATCGGCAAGACTTTATTTTCAGCACATTTGTGGGTTACTATTTCAAAAGTAATCGGCAAGACTTTATTTTCAGCACATTCGTCGGTTACTATTTCAAAAGTAATCGGCAAGACTTTATTTTCAGCACATTCGTCGGTTACTATTTCAAAAGTAATCGGCAAGACTTTATTTTCAGCACATTCGTCGGTTACTATTTCAAAAGTAATCGGCAAGATTTTTATTTTCAGCATATTCGTCGGTTACTATTTCAAAAGTAAGCGGCAAGATTTTTATTTTCAGCATATTCGTCGGTTACTATTTTAAAAGTAATCGGCAAGACTTTATTTTCAGCACATTTGTCGGTTACTATTTCAAAAGTATTCGGCAAGACTTTATTTTCAGCACATTCGTCGGTTACTAATTCAAAAGTAATCGGCAAGATTTTTATTTTCAGCATATTCGTCGGTTACTATTTCAAAGGTAATCGGGAAGATTTATTTTCAGCATAATCGTCGGTTACTGTTTCAAAAGTAATCGGCAAGATTTTTATTTTCAGCATATTTGTCGGTTACTATTTTAAAAGTAATCTGCAAGACTTTATTTTCAGCACATTCGTCGGTTACTATTTCACAAGTAATCGGCAAGACTTTATTTTAAGCACATTCGTCGGTTACTATTTCAAAAGTAATCGGCAAGACTTTATTTTCAGCACATTCGTCGGTTACTAATTCAAAAGTAATCAGCAAGATTTTTATTTTCAGCATATTCATCGGTTACTATTTCAAAAGTAATCGACAAGATTTTTATTTTCAGCATATTCGTCGGTTACTATTTCAAAGGTAATCGGCATGATTTATTTTCAGCACAATCGTCGGTTACTATTTCAAAAGTAATCGGCAAGATTTTTATTTTCAGCATATTTGTCGGTTACTATTTTAAAAGTAATCTGCAAGACTTTATTTTCAGCACATTCGTCGGTTACTATTTCAAAAGTAATCGGCAAGATTTTTATATTTAACATATTCGTCGCTTTATATTTCAAAATTAATCGGCATGATTTATTTTCAGCACATTCATTTGTTACTATTTCAAAAGTAACTGAAAAGATTTTTATTTTCAGCAAATTCGTCGGTGACTATTTCAAAAGTAATCGGCATGATTTATTTTCAGCACAATCGTCGGTTACTATTTCAAAAGTAATCGGCAAGACTTTATTTTCAGCACATTGGTGGGTTACTATTTCAAAAGTAATCGGCAAGACTTTATTTTCAGCACATTCGTCGGTTACTATTTCAAAAGTAATCGGCAAGACTTTATTTTCAGCACATTCGTCGGTTACTATTTCAAAAGGAATCGGCAAGATTTTTATTTTCAGCATATTCGTCGGTTACTATTTCAAAAGTAAGCGGCAAGATTTTTATTTTCAGCATATTCGTCAGTTACTATTTTAAAAGTAATCGGCAAGACTTTATTTTCAGCACATTTGTCGGTTACTATTTCAAAAGTATTCGGCAAGACTTTATTTTCAGCACATTCGTCGGTTACTAATTCAAAAGTAATCGGCAAGATTTTTATTTTCAGCATATTCATCGGTTACTATTTCAAAAGTAATCAACAAGATTTTTATTTTCAGCATATTCGTCGGTTACTATTTCAAAGGTAATCGGCAAGATTTATTTTCAGCATAATCGTCGGTTACTGTTTCAAAAGTAATCGGCAAGATTTTTATTTTCAGCATATTTGTCGGTTACTATTTTAAAAGTAATCTGCAAGACTTTATTTTCAGCACATTCGTCGGTTACTATTTCAAAAGTAATCGGCAAGATTTTTATTTTCAGCATATTCGTCGGTTACTATTTCAAAGGTAATCGGGAAGATTTATTTTCAGCATAATCGTCGGTTACTGTTTCAAAAGTAATCGGCAAGATTTTTATTTTCAGCATATTTGTCGGTTACTATTTTAAAAGTAATCTGCAAGACTTTATTTTCAGCACATTCGTCGGTTACTATTTCACAAGTAATCGGCAAGACTTTATTTTAAGCACATTCGTCGGTTACTATTTCAAAAGTAATCGGCAAGACTTTATTTTCAGCACATTCGTCGGTTACTAATTCAAAAGTAATCGGCAAGATTTTTATTTTCAGCATATTCATCGGTTACTATTTCAAAAGTAATCGACAAGATTTTTATTTTCAGCATATTCGTCGGTTACTATTTCAAAGGTAATCGGCATGATTTATTTTCAGCACAATCGTCGGTTACTATTTCAAAAGTAATCGGCAAGATTTTTATTTTCAGCATATTTGTCGGTTACTATTTTAAAAGTAATCTGCAAGACTTTATTTTCAGCACATTCGTCGGTTACTATTTCAAAAGTAATCGGCAAGATTTTTATATTTAACATATTCGTCGCTTTATATTTCAAAATTAATCGGCATGATTTATTTTCAGCACATTCATTTGTTACTATTTCAAAAGTAACTGAAAAGATTTTTATTTTCAGCAAATTCGTCGGTGACTATTTCAAAAGTAATCGGCATGATTTATTTTCAGCACAATCGTCGGTTACTATTTCAAAAGTAATCGGCAAGACTTTATTTTCAGCACATTGGTGGGTTACTATTTCAAAAGTAATCGGCAAGACTTTATTTTCAGCACATTCGTCGGTTACTATTTCAAAAGTAATCGGCAAGACTTTATTTTCAGCACATTCGTCGGTTACTATTTCAAAAGGAATCGGCAAGATTTTTATTTTCAGCATATTCGTCGGTTACTATTTCAAAAGTAAGCGGCAAGATTTTTATTTTCAGCATATTCGTCAGTTACTATTTTAAAAGTAATCGGCAAGACTTTATTTTCAGCACATTTGTCGGTTACTATTTCAAAAGTATTCGGCAAGACTTTATTTTCAGCACATTCGTCGGTTACTAATTCAAAAGTAATCGGCAAGATTTTTATTTTCAGCATATTCATCGGTTACTATTTCAAAAGTAATCAACAAGATTTTTATTTTCAGCATATTCGTCGGTTACTATTTCAAAGGTAATCGGCAAGATTTATTTTCAGCATAATCGTCGGTTACTGTTTCAAAAGTAATCGGCAAGATTTTTATTTTCAGCATATTTGTCGGTTACTATTTTAAAAGTAATCTGCAAGACTTTATTTTCAGCACATTCGTCGGTTACTATTTCAAAAGTAATCGGCAAGATTTTTATTTTCAGCATATTCGTCGGTTACTATTTCAAAAGTAAACGGCATGATTTTTATTTTCTGCATATTCGTCGGTTACTATTTCAAAAGTAATCGACAAGATTTTTATTTTCAGCATATTCGTCGGTTACTATTTCAAAGGTAATCGGCATGATTTATTTTAAGCACAATCGTCGGTTACTATTTCAAAAGTAATCGGCAAGATTTTTATTTTCAGCATATTTGTCCGTTACTATTTTAAAAGTAATCGACAAGATTTTTATTTTCAACATATTCGTCGGTTACTATTTCAAAAGTAATCGCAAGACTTTATTTTCAGCACATTCGTTGGTTACTATTTCAAAAGTAATCGGTAAGATTTTTATTTTCAACATATTCGTCGCTTAATATTTCAAAAGTAATCGGCATGATTTATTTTCAGCACATTCATTTGTTACTATTTCAAAAGTAACCAAAAAGATTTTTATTTTCAGCAAATTCGTCGGTGACTATTTCAAAAGTAATCGGCATGATTTATTTTCAGCACATTCGTCGGTTACTATTTCAAAAGTAATCGGCAAGATTTTTATATTTAACATATTCGTCGCTTAATATTTCAAAAGTAATCGGCATAATTTATTTTCAGCACATTCGTCGGTTACTATTTCAAAAGTAATCGGCAAGACTTTATTTTCAGCACATTCGTCGGTTACTATTTCAAAAGTAATCGGCAAGATTTTTATTTACAGCATATTCGTCGGTTACTATTTCAAAAGTAATCGGCAAGATTTTTATATTTAACATATTCGTCGCTTAATATTTCAAAAGTAATCGGCATGATTTATTTTCAGCACATTCATTTGTTACTATTTCAAAAGTAACCGAAAAGATTTTTATTTTCAGCAAATTCGTCGGTGACTATTTCAAAAGTAATCGGCAAGACTTTATTTTCAGCACATTTGTGGGTTACTATTTCAAAAGTAATCGGCAAGACTTTATTTTCAACACATTCGTCGGTTACTATTTCAAAAGTAATCGGCAAGACTTTATTTTCAGCACATTCGTCGGTTACTATTTCAAAAGTAATCGGCAAGACTTTATTTTCAGCACATTCGTCGGTTACTATTTCAAAAGTAATCGGCAAGATTTTTATTTTCAGCATATTCGTCGGTTACTATTTCAAAAGTAAGCGGCAAGATTTTTATTTTCAGCATATTCGTCGGTTACTATTTTAAAAGTAATCGGCAAGACTTTATTTTCAGCACATTTGTCGGTTACTATTTCAAAAGTATTCGGCAAGACTTTATTTTCAGCACATTCGTCGGTTACTAATTCAAAAGTAATCGGCAAGATTTTTATTTTCAGCATATTCATTGGTTACTATTTCAAAAGTAATCAACAAGATTTTTATTTTCAGCATATTCGTCGGTTACTATTTCAAAGGTAATCGGGAAGATTTATTTTCAGCATAATCGTCGGTTACTGTTTCAAAAGTAATCGGCAAGATTTTTATTTTCAGCATATTTGTCGGTTACTATTTTAAAAGTAATCTGCAAGACTTTATTTTCAGCACATTCGTCGGTTACTATTTCACAAGTAATCGGCAAGACTTTATCTTAAGCACATTCGTCGGTTACTATTTCAAAAGTAATCGGCAAGACTTTATTTTCAGCACATTCGTCGGTTACTAATTCAAAAGTAATCGGCAAGATTTTTATTTTCAGCATATTCATCGGTTACTATTTCAAAAGTAATCGACAAGATTTTTATTTTCAGCATATTCGTCGGTTACTATTTCAAAGGTAATCGGCATGATTTATTTTCAGCACAATCGTCGGTTACTATTTCAAAAGTAATCGGCAAGATTTTTATTTTCAGCATATTTGTCGGTTACTATTTTAAAAGTAATCTGCAAGACTTTATTTTCAGCACATTCGTCGGTTACTATTTCAAAAGTAATCGGCAAGATTTTTATATTTAACATATTCGTCACTTAATATTTCAAAAGTAATCGGCATGATTTATTTTCAGCACATTCATTTGTTACTATTTCAAAAGTAACCGAAAAGATTTTTATTTTCAGCAAATTCGTCGGTGACTATTTCAAAAGTAATCGGCATGATTTATATTCAGCACAATCGTCGGTTACTATTTCAAAAGTAATCGGCAAGATTTTTATTTTCAGCACATTTGTTGGTTACTATTTTAAAAGTAATCTGCAAGACTTTATTTTCAGCACATTTGTTGGTTACTATTTCAAAAGTAATCGGCAAAATTTTTATTTTCAGCATATTCGTCGGTTACTATTTCAAAAGTAAGCGGCAAGATTTTTATTTTCAGCATATTCGTCGGTTACTATTTTAAAAGTAATCGGCAAGACTTTATTTTCAGCACATTTGTCGGTTACTATTTCAAAAGTATTCGGCAAGACTTTATTTTCAGCACATTCGTCGGTTACTAATTCAAAAGTAATCGGCAAGATTTTTATTTTCAGCATATTCATCGGTTACTATTTCAAAAGTAATCAACAAGATTTTTATTTTCAGCATATTCGTCGGTTACTATTTCAAAGGTAATCGGCAAGATTTATTTTCAGCACAATCGTCGGTTACTGTTTCAAAAGTAATCGGCAATATTTTTATTTTCAGCATATTTGTCGGTTACTATTTTAAAAGTAATCTGCAAGACTTTATTTTCAGCACATTCGTCGGTTACTATTTCACAAGTAATCGGCAAGACTTTATTTTAAGCACATTCGTCGGTTACTATTTCAAAAGTAATCGGCAAGACTTTATTTTCAGCACATTCGTCGGTTACTAATTCAAAAGTAATCGGCAAGATTTTTATATTTAACATATTCGTCGCTTAATATTTCAAAAGTAATCGGCATGATTTATTTTCAGCACATTCATTTGTTACTATTTCAAAAGTAACCGAAAAGATTTTTATTTTCAGCAAATTCGTCGGTGACTATTTCAAAAGTAATCGGCATGATTTATTTTCAGCACAATCGTCGGTTACTATTTCAAAAGTAATCGGCAAGATTTTTATTTTCAGCACATTTGTTGGTTACTATTTTAAAAGTAATTTGCAAGACTTTATTTTCAGCACATTCGTCGGTTACTATTTCAAAAGTAATCGGCAAGATTTTTATTTTCAGCACATTTGTCGGTTACTATTTCAAAAGTAATCGGCAAGACTTTATTTTCAGCACATTCGTCGGTTACTATTTCAAAAGTAATCGGCAAGACTTTATTTTCAGCACATTCGTCGGTTACTATTTCAAAAGTAATCGGCAAGATTTTTATTTTCAGCATATTCGTCGGTTACTATTTCAAAAGTAAGCGGCAAGATTTTTATTTTCAGCATATTTGTGGGTTACTATTTTAAAAGTAATCGACAAGACTTTATTTACAGCACATTTGTCGGTTACTATTTCGAAAGTATTCGGCAAGACTTTATTTTCAGCACATTCGTCGGTTACTAATTCAAAAGTAATCGGCAAGATTTTTATTTTCAGCATATTCATCGGTTACTATTTCAAAAGTAATCAACAAGATTTTTATTTTCAGCATATTCGTCGGTTACTATTTCAAAGGTAATCGGGAAGATTTATTTTCAGCATAATCGTCGGTTACTGTTTCAAAAGTAATCGGCAAGATTTTTATTTTCAGCATATTTGTCGGTTACTATTTTAAAAGTAATCTGCAAGACTTTATTTTCAGCACATTCGTCGGTTACTATTTCACAAGTAATCGGCAAGACTTTATTTTAAGCACATTCGTCGGTTACTATTTCAAAAGTAATCGGCAAGACTTTATTTTCAGCACATTCGTCGGTTACTAATTCAAAAGTAATCGGCAAGATTTTTATTTTCAGCATATTCATCGGTTACTATTTCAAAAGTAATCGACAAGATTTTTATTTTCAGCATATTCGTCGGTTACTATTTCAAAGGTAATCGGCATGATTTATTTTCAGCACAATCGTCGGTTACTATTTCAAAAGTAATCGGCAAGATTTTTATTTTCAGCATATTTGTCGGTTACTATTTTAAAAGTAATCTGCAAGACTTTATTTTCAGCACATTCGTCGGTTACTATTTCAAAAGTAATCGGCAAGATTTTTATATTTAACATATTCGTCACTTAATATTTCAAAAGTAATCGGCATGATTTATTTTCAGCACATTCATTTGTTACTATTTCAAAAGTAACCGAAAAGATTTTTATTTTCAGCAAATTCGTCGGTGACTATTTCAAAAGTAATCAGCATGATTTATATTCAGCACAATCGTCGGTTACTATTTCAAAAGTAATCGGCAAGATTTTTATTTTCAGCACATTTGTTGGTTACTATTTTAAAAGTAATTTGCAAGACTTTATTTTCAGCACATTCGTCGGTTACTATTTCAAAAGTAATCGGCAAGATTTTTATTTTCAGCACATTTGTCGGTTACTATTTCAAAAGTAATCGGCAAGACTTTATTTTCAGCACATTCGTCGGTTACTATTTCAAAAGTAATCGGCAAGACTTTATTTTCAGCACATTCGTCGGTTACTATTTCAAAAGTAATCGGCAAGATTTTTATTTTCAGCATATTCGTCGGTTACTATTTCAAAAGTAAGCGGCAAGATTTTTATTTTCAGCATATTTGTGGGTTACTATTTTAAAAGTAATCGACAAGACTTTATTTACAGCACATTTGTCGGTTACTATTTCAAAAGTATTCGGCAAGACTTTATTTTCAGCACATTCGTCGGTTACTAATTCAAAAGTAATCGGCAAGATTTTTATATTCAGCATATTCATCGGTTACTATTTCAAAAGTAATCGACAAGATTTTTATTTTCAGCATATTCGTCGGTTACTATTTCAAAGTTAATCGGCAAGATTTATTTTCAGCACAATCGTCGGTTACTGTTTCAAAAGTAATCGGCAAGATTTTTATTTTCAGCATATTTGTCGGTTACTATTTTAAAAGTAATCTGCAAGACTTTATTTTCAGCACATTCGTCGGTTACTATTTCAAAAGTAATCGGCAAGATTTTTATATTTAACATATTCGTTGCTTAATATTTCAAAAGTAATCGGCATAATTTATTTTCAGCACATTCGTCGGTTACTATTTCAAAAGTAACCGACAAGATTTTTATTTTCAGCAAATTCGTCGGTGACTATTTCAAACGTAATCGGCATGATTTATTTTCAGCACAATCGTCGGTTACTATTTCAAAAGTAATCGACAAGATTTTTATTTTCAGCACATTTGTCGGTTACTATTTTAAAAGTAATCTGCAAGACTTTATTTTCAGCACATTCGTCGGTTACTATTTCAAAAGTAATCGGCAAGACTTTATTTTCAGCACATTCGTCGGTTACTATTTCAAAAGTAATCGGCAAGACTTTATTTTCAGCACATTCGTCGGTTACTAATTCAAAAGTAATCGGCAAGACTTTATTTTCAGCACATTCGTCGGTTACTATTTCAAAAGTAATCACCAAGACTTTATTTTCAGCACATTCGTCGGTTACTATTTCAAAAGTAATCAGCAAGACTTTATTTTCAGCACATTCGTCGGTTACTATTTCAAAAGTAATCGGCATGATTTATTTTCAGCACAATCGTCGGTTACTATTTCAAAAGTAATCGGCAAGATTTTTATTTTCAGCATATTTGTCGGTTACTATTTTAAAAGCAATCTGCAAGACTTTATTTTCAGCACATTCGTCGGTTACTATTTCAAAAGTAATCGGCAAGATTTTTATATTTAACATATTCGTCGCTTAATATTTCAAAAGTAATCGGCATGATTTATTTTCAGCACATTCATTTGTTAGTATTTCAAAAGTAACCGAAAAGATTTTTATTTTCAGCAAATTCGTCGGTGAATATTTCAAAAGTAATCGGCATGATTTATTTTCAGCACAATCGTCGGTTACTATTTCAAAAGTAATCGGCAAGACTTTATTTTCAGCACATTTGTGGGTTACTATTTCAAAAGTAATCGGCAAGACTTTATTTTCAGCATATTCGTCGGTTACTATTCCAAAAGTAATCGGCAAGACTTTATTTTCAGCACATTCGTCGGTTACTATTTCAAAAGTAATCGGCAAGACTTTATTTTCAGCACATTCGTCGGTTACTATTTCAAAAGTAATCGGCAAGATTTTTATTTTCAGCATATTCGTCGGTTACTATTTCAAAAGTAAGCGGCAAGATTTTTATTTTCAGCATATTCGTCGGTTACTATTTTAAAAGTAATCGGCAAGACATTATTTTCAGCACATTTGTCGGTTACTATTTCAAAAGTATTCGGCAAGACTTTATTTTCAGCACAATCGTCGGTTACTAATTCAAAAGTAATCGGCAAGATTTTTATTTTCAGCATATTCATCGGTTACTATTTAAAAAGTAATCAACAAGATTTTTATTTTCAGCATATTCGTCGGTTACTATTTCAAAGGTAATCGGCAAGATTTATTTTCAGCACAATCGTCGGTTACTGTTTCAAAAGTAATCGGCAAGATTTTTATTTTCAGCATATTTGTCGGTTACTATTTTAAAAGTAATCTGCAAAACTTTATTTTCAGCACATTCGTCGGTTACTATTTCAAAAGTAATCGGCAAGACTTTATTTTAAGCACATTCGTCGGTTACTATTTCAAAAGTAATCGGCAAGACTTTATTTTCAGCACATTCGTCGGTTACTAATTCAAAAGTAATCGGCAAGATTTTTATTTTCAGCATATTCATCGGTTACTATTTCAAAAGTAATCGACAAGATTTTTATTTTCAGCATATTCGTCGGTTACTATTTCAAAGGTAATCGGCATGATTTATTTTCAGCACAATCGTCGGTTACTATTTCAAAAGTAATCGGCAAGATTTTTATTTTCAGCATATTTGTCGGTTACTATTTTAAAAGTAATCTGCAAGACTTTATTTTCAGCACATTCGTCGGTTACTATTTCAAAATTAATCGGCAAGATTTTTATATTTAACATATTCGTCGCTTAATATTTCAAAAGTAATCGGCATGATTTATTTTCAGCACATTCATTTGTTACTATTTCAAAAGTAACCGAAAAGATTTTTATTTTCAGCAAATTCGTCGGTGACTATTTCAAAAGTAATCGGCATGATTTATTTTCAGCACAATCGTCGGTTACTATTTCAAAAGTAATCGGCAAGATTTTTATTTTCAGCACATTTGTTGGTTACTATTTTAAAAGTAATCTGCAAGACTTTATTTTCAGCACATTCGTCGGTTACTATTTCAAAAGTAATCGGCAAGATTTTTATTTTCAGCACATTTGTCGGTTACTATTTCAAAAGTAATCGGCAAGACTTTATTTTCAGCACATTCGTCGGTTACTATTTCAAAAGTAATCGGCAAGACTTTATTTTCAGCACATTCGTCGGTTACTGTTTCAAAAGTAATCGGCAAGATTTTTATTTTCAGCATATTCGTCGGTTACTATTTCAAAAGTAAGCGGCAAGATTTTTATTTTCAGCATATTTGTCAGTTACTATTTTAAAAGTAATCGACAAGACTTTATTTTCAGCACATTTGTCGGTTACTATTTCAAAAGTATTCGGCAAGACTTTATTTTCAGCACATTCGTCGGTTACTAATTCAAAAGTAATCGGCAAGATTTTTATTTTCAGCATATTCATCGGTTACTATTTCAAAAGTAATCGACAAGATTTTTATTTTCAGCATATTCGTCGGTTACTATTTCAAAGGTAATCGGCAAGATTTATTTTCAGCACAATCGTCGGTTACAGTTTCAAAAGTAATCGGCAAGATTTTTATTTTCAGCATATTTGTCGGTTACTATTTTAAAAGTAATCTGCAAGACTTTATTTTCAGCACATTCGTCGGTTACTATTTCAAAAGTAATCGGCAAGATTTTTATATTAAACATATTCGTCGCTTAATATTTCAAAAGTAATCGGCATAATTTATTTTCAGCACATTCGTCGGTTACTATTTCAAAAGTAACCGACAAGATTTTTATTTTCAGCAAATTCGTCGGTGACTATTTCAAACGTAATCGGCATGATTTATTTTCAGCACAATCGTCGGTTACTATTTCAAAAGTAATCGACAAGATTTTTATTTTCAGCACATTTGTCGGTTACTATTTTAAAAGTAATCTGCAAGACTTTATTTTCAGCACATTCGTCGGTTACTATTTCAAAAGTAATCGGCAAGACTTTATTTTCAGCACATTCGTCGGTTACTATTTCAAAAGTAATCGGCAAGACTTTATTTTCAGCACATTCGTCGGTTACTAATTCAAAAGTAATCGGCAAGACTTTATTTTCAGCACATTCGTCGGTTACTATTTCAAAAGTAATCAGCAAGACTTTATTTTCAGCACATTCGTCGGTTACTATTTCAAAAGTAATCAGCAAGACTTTATTTTCAGCACATTCGTCGGTTACTATTTCAAAAGTAATCGACAAGATTTTTATTTTCAGCATATTCGTCGGTTACTATTTCAAAGGTAATCGGCATGATTTATTTTCAGCACAATCGTCGGTTACTATTTCAAAAGTATTCGGCAAGACTTTATTTTCAGCACAATCGTCGGTTACTAATTCAAAAGTAATCGGCAAGATTTTTATTTTCAGCATATTCATCGGTTACTATTTAAAAAGTAATCAACAAGATTTTTATTTTCAGCATATTCGTCGGTTACTATTTCAAAGGTAATCGGCAAGATTTATTTTCAGCACAATCGTCGGTTACTGTTTCAAAAGTAATCGGCAAGATTTTTATATTCAGCATATTTGTCGGTTACTATTTTAAAAGTAATCTGCAAGACTTTATTTTCAGCACATTCGTCGGTTACTATTTCAAAAGTAATCGGCAAGACTTTATTTTAAGCACATTCGTCGGTTACTATTTCAAAAGTAATCGGCAAGACTTTATTTTCAGCACATTCGTCGGTTACTAATTCAAAAGTAATCGGCAAGATTTTTATTTTCAGCATATTCATCGGTTACTATTTCAAAAGTAATCGACAAGATTTTTATTTTCAGCATATTCGTCGGTTACTATTTTAAAGGTAATCGGCATGATTTATTTTCAGCACAATCGTCGGTTACTATTTCAAAAGTAATCGGCAAGATTTTTATTTTCAGCATATTTGTCGGTTACTATTTTAAAAGTAATCTGCAAGACTTTATTTTCAGCACATTCGTCGGTTACTATTTCAAAATTAATCGGCAAGATTTTTATATTTAACATATTCGTCGCTTAATATTTCAAAAGTAATCGGCATGATTTATTTTCAGCACATTCATTTGTTACTATTTCAAAAGTAACCGAAAAGATTTTTATTTTCAGCAAATTCGTCGGTGACTATTTCAAAAGTAATCGGCATGATTTATTTTCAGCACAATCGTCGGTTACTATTTCAAAAGTAATCGGCAAGATTTTTATTTTCAGCACATTTGTTGGTTACTATTTTAAAAGTAATCTGCAAGACTTTATTTTCAGCACATTCGTCGGTTACTATTTCAAAAGTAATCGGCAAGATTTTTATTTTCAGCACATTTGTCGGTTACTATTTCAAAAGTAATCGGCAAGACTTTATTTTCAGCACATTCGTCGGTTACTATTTCAAAAGTAATCGGCAAGACTTTATTTTCAGCACATTCGTCGGTTACTGTTTCAAAAGTAATCGGCAAGATTTTTATTTTCAGCATATTCGTCGGTTACTATTTCAAAAGTAAGCGGCAAGATTTTTATTTTCAGCATATTTGTCGGTTACTATTTTAAAAGTAATCGACAAGACTTTATTTTCAGCACATTTGTCGGTTACTATTTCAAAAGTATTCGGCAAGACTTTATTTTCAGCACATTCGTCGGTTACTATTTCAAAAGTAATCGGCAAGACTTTATTTTCAGCACATTCGTCGGTTACTGTTTCAAAAGTAATCGGCAAGATTTTTATTTTCAGCATATTCGTCGGTTACTATTTCAAAAGTAAGCGGCAAGATTTTTATTTTCAGCATATTTGTCGGTTACTATTTTAAAAGTAATCGACAAGACTTTATTTTCAGCACATTTGTCGGTTACTATTTCAAAAGTATTCGGCAAGACTTTATTTTCAGCACATTCGTCGGTTACTAATTCAAAAGTAATCGGCAAGATTTTTATTTTCAGCATATTCATCGGTTACTATTTCAAAAGTAATCGACAAGATTTTTATTTTCAGCATATTCGTCGGTTACTATTTCAAAGGTAATCGGCAAGATTTATTTTCAGCACAATCGTCGGTTACAGTTTCAAAAGTAATCGGCAAGATTTTTATTTTCAGCATATTTGTCGGTTACTATTTTAAAAGTAATCTGCAAGACTTTATTTTCAGCACATTCGTCGGTTACTATTTCAAAAGTAATCGGCAAGATTTTTATATTTAACATATTCGTCGCTTAATATTTCAAAAGTAATCGGCATAATTTATTTTCAGCACATTCGTCGGTTACTATTTCAAAAGTAACCGACAAGATTTTTATTTTCAGCAAATTCGTCGGTGACTATTTCAAACGTAATCGGCATGATTTATTTTCAGCACAATCGTCGGTTACTATTTCAAAAGTAATCGACAAGATTTTTATTTTCAGCACATTTGTCGGTTACTATTTTAAAAGTAATCTGCAAGACTTTATTTTCAGCACATTCGTCGGTTACTATTTCAAAAGTAATCGGCAAGACTTTATTTTCAGCACATTCGTCGGTTACTATTTCAAAAGTAATCGGCAAGACTTTATTTTCAGCACATTCGTCGGTTACTAATTCAAAAGTAATCGGCAAGACTTTATTTTCAGCACATTCGTCGGTTACTATTTCAAAAGTAATCAGCAAGACTTTATTTTCAGCACATTCGTCGGTTACTATTTCAAAAGTAATCAGCAAGACTTTATTTTCAGCACATTCGTCGGTTACTATTTCAAAAGTAATCGACAAGATTTTTATTTTCAGCATATTCGTCGGTTACTATTTCAAAGGTAATCGGCATGATTTATTTTCAGCACAATCGTCGGTTACTATTTCAAAAGTAATTGGCTAGATTTTTATTTTCAGCATATTTGTCGGTTACTATTTTAAAAGTAATCTGCAAGACTTTATTTTCAGCACATTCGTCGGTTACTATTTCAAAAGTAATCGGCAAGATTTTTATTTTCAGCACAATCGTTGGTTACTATTTCAAAAGTAATCGGCAAGATTTTTATTTTCAGCATATTTGTCGGTTACTATTTTAAAAGTAATCTACAAGTCTTTATTTTCAGCACATTCGTCGGTTACTATTTCAAAAGTAATGGGCAAGATTTTTATATTTAACATATTCGTCGCTTAATATTTCAAAAGTAATCGGCATGATTTATTTTCAGCACATTCATTTGTTACTATTTCAAAAGTAACCGAAAAGATTTTTATTTTCAGCAAATTCGTCGGTGACTATTTCAAAAGTAATCGGCATGATTTATTTTCAGCACAATCGTCGGTTACTATTTCAAAAGTAATCGGCAAGATTTTTATTTTCAGCACATTTGTCGGTTACTATTTCAAAATTAATCTTCAAGACTTTATTTTCAGCACAATCGTCGGTTACTATTTCAAAAGTAATCGACAAGATTTTTATTTTCAGCACATTTGTCGGTTACTATTTTAAAAGTAATTTGCAAGACTTTATTTTCAGCACATTCGTCGGTTACTATTTCAAAAGTAATCGGCAAGACTTTATTTTCAGCACATTCGTCGGTTACTATTTCAAAAGTAATCGGCAAGACTTTATTTTCAGCACATTCGTCGGTTACTAATTCAAAAGTAATCGGCAAGACTTTATTTTCAGCACATTCGTCGGTTACTATTTCAAAAGTAATCAGCAAGACTTTATTTTCAGCACATTCGTCGGTTACTATTTCAAAAGTAATCGACAAGATTTTTATTTTCAGCATATTCGTCGGTTACTATTTCAAAGGTAATCGGCATGATTTATTTTCAGCACAATCGTCGGTTACTATTTCAAAAGTAATTGGCTAGATTTTTATTTTCAGCATATTTGTCGGTTACTATTTTAAAAGTAATCTGCAAGACTTTATTTTCAGCACATTCGTCGGTTACTATTTCAAAAGTAATCGGCAAGATTTTTATTTTCAGCACAATCGTTGGTTACTATTTCAAAAGTAATCGGCAAGATTTTTATTTTCAGCATATTTGTCGGTTACTATTTTAAAAGTAATCTACAAGTCTTTATTTTCAGCACATTCGTCGGTTACTATTTCAAAAGTAATGGGCAAGATTTTTATATTTAACATATTCGTCGCTTAATATTTCAAAAGTAATCGGCATGATTTATTTTCAGCACATTCATTTGTTACTATTTCAAAAGTAACCGAAAAGATTTTTATTTTCAGCAAATTCGTCGGTGACTATTTCAAAAGTAATCGGCATGATTTATTTTCAGCACAATCGTCGGTTACTATTTCAAAAGTAATCGGCAAGATTTTTATTTTCAGCACATTTGTCGGTTACTATTTCAAAATTAATCTTCAAGACTTTATTTTCAGCACAATCGTCGGTTACTATTTCAAAAGTAATCGACAAGATTTTTATTTTCAGCACATTTGTCGGTTACTATTTTAAAAGTAATTTGCAAGACTTTATTTTCAGCACATTCGTCGGTTACTATTTCAAAAGTAATCGGCAAGACTTTATTTTCAGCACATTCGTCGGTTACTATTTCAAAAGTAATCGGCAAGACTTTATTTTCAGCACATTCGTCGGTTACTAATTCAAAAGTAATCGGCAAGACTTTATTTTCAGCACATTCGTCGGTTACTATTTCAAAAGTAATCAGCAAGACTTTATTTTCAGCACATTCGTCGGTTACTATTTCAAAAGTAATCGACAAGATTTTTATTTTCAGCATATTCGTCGGTTACTATTTCAAAGGTAATCGGCATGATTTATTTTCAGCACAATCGTCGGTTACTATTTCAAAAGTAATCGGCAAGATTTTTATTTTCAGCATATTTGTCGGTTACTATTTTAAAAGTATTCTGCAAGACTTTATTTTCAGCACATTCGTCGGTTACTATTTCAAAAGTAATCGGCAAGATTTTTATTTTCAGCATATTCATCGGTTACTATTTCAAAAGTTATCGACAAGATTTTTATTTTCAGCGTATTCGTCGGTTACTATTTCAAAGGTAATCGGCATGATTTATTTTCAGCACAATCGTTGGTTACTATTTCAAAAGTAATCGGCAAGATTTTTATTTTCAGCATATTTGTCGGTTACTATTTTAAAAGTAATCTGCAAGTCTTTATTTTCAGCACATTCGTCTGTTACTATTTCAAAAGTAATCGGCAAGATTTTTATATTTAACATATTCGTCGCTTAATATTTCAAAAGTAATCGGCATGATTTATTTTCAGCACATTCATTTGTTACTATTTCAAAAGTAACCAAAAAGATTTTTATTTTCAGCAAATTCGTCGGTGACTATTTCAAAAGTAATCGGCATGATTTATTTTCAGCACAATCGTCGGTTACTATTTCAAAAGTAATCGGCAAGATTTTTATTTTCAGCACATTTGTCGGTTACTATTTCAAAATTAATCTTCAAGACTTTATTTTCAGCACAATCGTCGGTTACTATTTCAAAAGTAATCGACAAGATTTTTATTTTCACCACATTTGTCGGTTACTATTTTAAAAGTAATTTGCAAGACTTTATTTTCAGCACATTCGTCGGTTACTATTTCAAAAGTAATCGGCAAGACTTTATTTTCAGCACATTCGTCGGTTACTATTTCAAAAGTAATCGGCAAGACTTTATTTTCAGCACATTCGTCGGTTACTAATTCAAAAGTAATCGGCAAGACTTTATTTTCAGCACATTCGTCGGTTACTATTTCAAAAGTAATCAGCAAGACTTTATTTTCAGCACATTCGTCGGTTACTATTTCAAAAGTAATCGACAAGATTTTTATTTTCAGCATATTCGTCGGTTACTATTTCAAAGGTAATCGGCATGATTTATTTTCAGCACAATCGTCGGTTACTATTTCAAAAGTAATCGGCAAGATTTTTATTTTCAGCATATTTGTCGGTTACTATTTTAAAAGTATTCTGCAAGACTTTATTTTCAGCACATTCGTCGGTTACTATTTCAAAAGTAATCGGCAAGATTTTTATTTTCAGCATATTCATCGGTTACTATTTCAAAAGTAATCGACAAGATTTTTATTTTCAGCGTATTCGTCGGTTACTATTTCAAAGGTAATCGGCATGATTTATTTTCAGCACAATCGTTGGTTACTATTTCAAAAGTAATCGGCAAGATTTTTATTTTCAGCATATTTGTCGGTTACTATTTTAAAAGTAATCTGCAAGTCTTTATTTTCAGCACATTCGTCTGTTACTATTTCAAAAGTAATCGGCAAGATTTTTATATTTAACATATTCGTCGCTTAATATTTCAAAAGTAATCGGCATGATTTATTTTCAGCACATTCATTTGTTACTATTTCAAAAGTAACCGAAAAGATTTTTATTTTCAGCAAATTCGTCGGTGACTATTTCAAAAGTAATCGGCATGATTTATTTTCAGCACAATCGTCGGTTACTATTTCAAAAGTAATCGGCAAGATTTTTATTTTCAGCACATTTGTCGGTTACTATTTCAAAATTAATCTTCAAGACTTTATTTTCAGCACAATCGTCGGTTACTATTTCAAAAGTAATCGACAAGATTTTTATTTTCACCACATTTGTCGGTTACTATTTTAAAAGTAATTTGCAAGACTTTATTTTCAGCACATTCGTCGGTTACTATTTCAAAAGTAATCGGCAAGACTTTATTTTCAGCACATTCGTCGGTTACTATTTCAAAAGTAATCGGCAAGACTTTATTTTCAGCACATTCGTCGGTTACTAATTCAAAAGTAATCGGCAAGACTTTATTTTCAGCACATTCGTCGGTTACTATTTCAAAAGTAATCAGCAAGACTTTATTTTCAGCACATTCGTCGGTTACTATTTCAAAAGTAATCGACAAGATTTTTATTTTCAGCATATTCGTCGGTTACTATTTCAAAGGTAATCGGCATGATTTATTTTCAGCACAATCGTCGGTTACTATTTCAAAAGTAATCGGCAAGATTTTTATTTTCAGCATATTTGTCGGTTACTATTTTAAAAGTAATCTGCAAGACTTTATTTTCAGCACATTCGTCGGTTACTATTTCAAAAGTAATCGGCAAGATTTTTATTTTCAGCATATTCATCGGTTACTATTTCAAAAGTAATCGACAAGATTTTTATTTTCAGCATATTCGTCGGTTACTATTTCAAAGGTAATCGGCATGATTTATTTTCAGCACAATCGTTGGTTACTATTTCAAAAGTAATCGGCAAGATTTTTATTTTCAGCATATTTGTCGGTTACTATTTTAAAAGTAATCTGCAAGTCTTTATTTTCAGCACATTCGTCGGTTACTATTTCAAAAGTAATGGGCAAGATTTTTATATTTAACATATTCGTCGCTTAATATTTCAAAAGTAATCGGCATGATTTATTTTCAGCACATTCATTTGTTACTATTTCAAAAGTAACCGAAAAGATTTTTATTTTCAGCAAATTCGTCGGTGACTATTTCAAAAGTAATCGGCATGATTTATTTTCAGCACAATCGTCGGTTACTATTTCAAAAGTAATCGGCAAGATTTTTATTTTCAGCACATTTGTCGGTTACTATTTCAAAATTAATCTTCAAGACTTTATTTTCAGCACAATCGTCGGTTACTATTTCAAAAGTAATCGACAAGATTTTTATTTTCAGCACATTTGTCGGTTACTATTTTAAAAGTAATTTGCAAGACTTTATTTTCAGCACATTCGTCGGTTACTATTTCAAAAGTAATCGGCAAGACTTTATTTTCAGCACATTCGTCGGTTACTATTTCAAAAGTAATCGGCAAGACTTTATTTTCAGCACATTCGTCGGTTACTAATTCAAAAGTAATCGGCAAGACTTTATTTTCAGCACATTCGTCGGTTACTATTTCAAAAGTAATCAGCAAGACTTTATTTTCAGCACATTCGTCGGTTACTATTTCAAAAGTAATCGACAAGATTTTTATTTTCAGCATATTCGTCGGTTACTATTTCAAAGGTAATCGGCATGATTTATTTTCAGCACAATCGTCGGTTACTATTTCAAAAGTAATCGGCAAGATTTTTATTTTCAGCATATTTGTCGGTTACTATTTTAAAAGTAATCTGCAAGACTTTATTTTCAGCACATTCGTCGGTTACTATTTCAAAAGTAATCGGCAAGATTTTTATTTTCAGCATATTCATCGGTTACTATTTCAAAAGTAATCGACAAGATTTTTATTTTCAGCGTATTCGTCGGTTACTATTTCAAAGGTAATCGGCATGATTTATTTTCAGCACAATCGTTGGTTACTATTTCAAAAGTAATCGGCAAGATTTTTATTTTCAGCATATTTGTCGGTTACTATTTTAAAAGTAATCTGCAAGTCTTTATTTTCAGCACATTCGTCGGTTACTATTTCAAAAGTAATCGGCAAGATTTTTATATTTAACATATTCGTCGCTTAATATTTCAAAAGTAATCGGCATGATTTATTTTCAGCACATTCATTTGTTACTATTTCAAAAGTAACCGAAAAGATTTTTATTTTCAGCAAATTCGTCGGTGACTATTTCAAAAGTAATCGGCATGATTTATTTTCAGCACAATCGTCGGTTACTATTTCAAAAGTAATCGGCAAGATTTTTATTTTCAGCACATTTGTCGGTTACTATTTCAAAATTAATCTTCAAGACTTTATTTTCAGCACAATCGTCGGTTACTATTTCAAAAGTAATCGACAAGATTTTTATTTTCAGCACATTTGTCGGTTACTATTTTAAAAGTAATTTGCAAGACTTTATTTTCAGCACATTCGTCGGTTACTATTTCAAAAGTAATCGGCAAGACTTTATTTTCAGCACATTCGTCGGTTACTATTTCAAAAGTAATCGGCAAGACTTTATTTTCAGCACATTCGTCGGTTACTAATTCAAAAGTAATCGGCAAGACTTTATTTTCAGCACATTTGTAGGTTACTATTTCAAAAGTAATCAGCAAGACTTTATTTTCAGCACATTCGTCGGTTACTATTTCAAAAGTAATCGACAAGATTTTTATTTTCAGCATATTCGTCGGTTACTATATCAAAGGTAATCGGCATGATTTATTTTCAGCACAATCGTCGGTTACTATTTCAAAAGTAATCGGCAAGATTTTTATTTTCAGCATATTTGTCGGTTACTATTTTAAAAGTAATCTGCAAGACTTTATTTTCAGCACATTCGTCGGTTACTATTTCAAAAGTAATCGGCAAGATTTTTATTTTCAGCATATTCATCGGTTACTATTTCAAAAGTAATCGACAAGATTTTTATTTTCAGCATATTCGTCGGTTACTATTTCAAAGGTAATCGGCATGATTTATTTTCAGCACAATCGTTGGTTACTATTTCAAAAGTAATCGGCAAGATTTTTATTTTCAGCATATTTGTCGGTTACTATTTTAAAAGTAATCTGCAAGTCTTTATTTTTAGCACATTCGTCGGTTACTATTTCAAAAGTAATCGGCAAGATTTTTATATTTAACATATTCGTCGCTTAATATTTCAAAAGTAATCGGCATGATTTATTTTCAGCACATTCATTTGTTACTATTTCAAAAGTAACCGAAAAGATTTTTATTTTCAGCAAATTCGTCGGTGACTATTTCAAAAGTAATCGGCATGATTTATTTTCAGCACAATCGTCGGTTACTATTTCAAAAGTAATCGGCAAGATTTTTATTTTCAGCACATTTGTCGGTTACTATTTCAAAATTAATCTTCAAGACTTTATTTTCAGCACAATCGTCGGTTACTATTTCAAAAGTAATCGACAAGATTTTTATTTTCAGCACATTTGTCGGTTACTATTTTAAAAGTAATTTGCAAGACTTTATTTTCAGCACATTCGTCGGTTACTATTTCAAAAGTAATCGGCAAGACTTTATTTTCAGCACATTCGTCGGTTACTATTTCAAAAGTAATCGGCAAGACTTTATTTTCAGCACATTCGTCGGTTACTAATTCAAAAGTAATCGGCAAGACTTAATTTTCAGCACATTCGTCGGTTACTATTTTAAAAGTAATCAGCAAGACTTTATTTTCAGCACATTCGTCGGTTACTATTTCAAAAGTAATCAGCAAGACTTTATTTTCAGCACATTCGTCGGTTACTATTTCAAAAGTAATCGACAAGATTTTTATTTTCAGCATATTCGTCGGTTACTATTTCAAAGGTAATCGGCATGATTTATTTTCAGCACAATCGTCGGTTACTATTTCAAAAGTAATCGGCAAGATTTTTATTTTCAGCATATTTGTCGGTTACTATTTTAAAAGTAATCTGCAAGACTTTATTTTCAGCACATTCGTCGGTTACTATTTCAAAAGTAATCGGCAAGATTTTTATTTTCAGCATATTCATCGGTTACTATTTCAAAAGTAATCGACAAGATTTTTATTTTCAGCATATTCGTCGGTTACTATTTCAAAGGTAATCGGCATGATTTATTTTCAGCACAATCGTTGGTTACTATTTCAAAAGTAATCGGCAAGATTTTTATTTTCAGCATATTTGTCGGTTACTATTTTAAAAGTAATCTGCAAGTCTTTATTTTTAGCACATTCGTCGGTTACTATTTCAAAAGTAATCGGCAAGATTTTTATATTTAACATATTCGTCGCTTAATATTTCAAAAGTAATCGGCATGATTTATTTTCAGCACATTCATTTGTTACTATTTCAAAAGTAACCGAAAAGATTTTTATTTTCAGCAAATTCGTCGGTGACTATTTCAAAAGTAATCGGCATGATTTATTTTCAGCACAATCGTCGGTTACTATTTCAAAAGTAATCGGCAAGATTTTTATTTTCAGCACTTTTGTCGGTTACTATTTCAAAATTAATCTTCAAGACTTTATTTTCAGCACAATCGTCGGTTACTATTTCAAAAGTAATCGACAAGATTTTTATTTTCAGCACATTTGTCGGTTACTATTTTAAAAGTAATTTGCAAGACTTTATTTTCAGCACATTCGTCGGTTACTATTTCAAAAGTAATCGGCAAGACTTTATTTTCAGCACATTCGTCGGTTACTATTTCAAAAGTAATCGGCAAGACTTTATTTTCAGCACATTCGTCGGTTACTAATTCAAAAGTAATCGGCAAGACTTAATTT
Organism: Medicago lupulina; assembly: GCA_958299785.1. Classification (NCBI taxonomy): domain Eukaryota; kingdom Viridiplantae; phylum Streptophyta; class Magnoliopsida; order Fabales; family Fabaceae; genus Medicago; species Medicago lupulina. The sequence continues at coordinate 36,635,870 of OY283146.1, read as the reverse complement.
TCAGCACATTCGTCGGTTACTATTTCAAAAGTAATCAGCAAGACTTTATTTTCAGCACATTCGTCGGTTACTATTTCAAAAGTAATCAGCAAGACTTTATTTTCAGCACATTCGTCGGTTACTATTTCAAAAGTAATCGACAAGATTTTTATTTTCAGCATATTCGTCGGTTACTATTTCAAAGGTAATCGGCATGATTTATTTTCAGCACAATCGTCGGTTACTATTTCAAAAGTAATCGGCAAGATTTTTATTTTCAGCATATTTGTCGGTTACTATTTTAAAAGTAATCTGCAAGACTTTATTTTCAGCACATTCGTCGGTTACTATTTCAAAAGTAATCGGCAAGATTTTTATTTTCAGCATATTCATCGGTTACTATTTCAAAAGTAATCGACAAGATTTTTATTTTCAGCATATTCGTCGGTTACTATTTCAAAGGTAATCGGCATGATTTATTTTCAGCACAATCGTTGGTTACTATTTCAAAAGTAATCGGCAAGATTTTTATTTTCAGCATATTTGTCGGTTACTATTTTAAAAGTAATCTGCAAGTCTTTATTTTTAGCACATTCGTCGGTTACTATTTCAAAAGTAATCGGCAAGATTTTTATATTTAACATATTCGTCGCTTAATATTTCAAAAGTAATCGGCATGATTTATTTTCAGCACATTCATTTGTTACTATTTCAAAAGTAACCGAAAAGATTTTTATTTTCAGCAAATTCGTCGGTGACTATTTCAAAAGTAATCGGCATGATTTATTTTCAGCACAATCGTCGGTTACTATTTCAAAAGTAATCGGCAAGATTTTTATTTTCAGCACTTTTGTCGGTTACTATTTCAAAATTAATCTTCAAGACTTTATTTTCAGCACAATCGTCGGTTACTATTTCAAAAGTAATCGACAAGATTTTTATTTTCAGCACATTTGTCGGTTACTATTTTAAAAGTAATTTGCAAGACTTTATTTTCAGCACATTCGTCGGTTACTATTTCAAAAGTAATCGGCAAGACTTTATTTTCAGCACATTCGTCGGTTACTATTTCAAAAGTAATCGGCAAGACTTTATTTTCAGCACATTCGTCGGTTACTAATTCAAAAGTAATCGGCAAGACTTAATTTTCAGCACATTCGTCGGTTACTATTTCAAAAGTAATCAGCAAGACTTTATTTTCAGCACATTCGTCGGTTACTATTTCAAAAGTAATCAGCAAGACTTTATTTTCAGCACATTCGTCGGTTACTATTTCAAAAGTAATCGACAAGATTTTTATTTTCAGCATATTCGTCGGTTACTATTTCAAAGGTAATCGGCATGATTTATTTTCAGCACAATCGTCGGTTACTATTTCAAAAGTAATCGGCAAGATTTTTATTTTCAGCATATTTGTCGGTTACTATTTTAAAAGTAATCTGCAAGACTTTATTTTCAGCACATTCGTCGGTTACTATTTCAAAAGTAATCGGCAAGATTTTTATTTTCAGCATATTCATCGGTTACTATTTCAAAAGTAATCGACAAGATTTTTATTTTCAGCATATTCGTCGGTTACTATTTCAAAGGTAATCGGCATGATTTATTTTCAGCACAATCGTTGGTTACTATTTCAAAAGTAATCGGCAAGATTTTTATTTTCAGCATATTTGTCGGTTACTATTTTAAAAGTAATCTGCAAGTCTTTATTTTCAGCACATTCGTCGGTTACTATTTCAAAAGTAATGGGCAAGATTTTTATATTTAACATATTCGTCGCTTAATATTTCAAAAGTAATCGGCATGATTTATTTTCAGCACATTCATTTGTTACTATTTCAAAAGTAACCGAAAAGATTTTTATTTTCAGCAAATTCGTCGGTGACTATTTCAAAAGTAATCGGCATGATTTATTTTCAGCACAATCGTCGGTTACTATTTCAAAAGTAATCGGCAAGATTTTTATTTTCAGCACATTTGTCGGTTACTATTTCAAAATTAATCTTCAAGACTTTATTTTCAGCACAATCGTCGGTTACTATTTCAAAAGTAATCGACAAGATTTTTATTTTCAGCACATTTGTCGGTTACTATTTTAAAAGTAATTTGCAAGACTTTATTTTCAGCACATTCGTCGGTTACTATTTCAAAAGTAATCGGCAAGACTTTATTTTCAGCACATTCGTCGGTTACTATTTCAAAAGTAATCGGCAAGACTTTATTTTCAGCACATTCGTCGGTTACTAATTCAAAAGTAATCGGCAAGACTTAATTTTCAGCACATTCGTCGGTTACTATTTCAAAAGTAATCAGCAAGACTTTATTTTCAGCACATTCGTCGGTTACTATTTCAAAAGTAATCAGCAAGACTTTATTTTCAGCACATTCGTCGGTTACTATTTCAAAAGTAATCGACAAGATTTTTATTTTCAGCATATTCGTCGGTTACTATTTCAAAGGTAATCGGCATGATTTATTTTCAGCACAATCGTCGGTTACTATTTCAAAAGTAATCGGCAAGATTTTTATTTTCAGCATATTTGTCGGTTACTATTTTAAAAGTAATCTGCAAGACTTTATTTTCAGCACATTCGTCGGTTACTATTTCAAAAGTAATCGGCAAGATTTTTATTTTCAGCATATTCATCGGTTACTATTTCAAAAGTAATCGACAAGATTTTTATTTTCAGCATATTCGTCGGTTACTATTTCAAAGGTAATCGGCATGATTTATTTTCAGCACAATCGTTGGTTACTATTTCAAAAGTAATCGGCAAGATTTTTATTTTCAGCATATTTGTCGGTTACTATTTTAAAAGTAATCTGCAAGTCTTTATTTTCAGCACATTCGTCGGTTACTATTTCAAAAGTAATGGGCAAGATTTTTATATTTAACATATTCGTCGCTTAATATTTCAAAAGTAATCGGCATGATTTATTTTCAGCACATTCATTTGTTACTATTTCAAAAGTAACCGAAAAGATTTTTATTTTCAGCAAATTCGTCGGTGACTATTTCAAAAGTAATCGGCATGATTTATTTTCAGCACAATCGTCGGTTACTATTTCAAAAGTAATCGGCAAGATTTTTATTTTCAGCACATTTGTCGGTTACTATTTCAAAATTAATCTTCAAGACTTTATTTTCAGCACAATCGTCGGTTACTATTTCAAAAGTAATCGACAAGATTTTTATTTTCAGCACATTTGTCGGTTACTATTTTAAAAGTAATTTGCAAGACTTTATTTTCAGCACATTCGTCGGTTACTATTTCAAAAGTAATCGGCAAGACTTTATTTTCAGCACATTCGTCGGTTACTATTTCAAAAGTAATCGGCAAGACTTTATTTTCAGCACATTCGTCGGTTACTAATTCAAAAGTAATCGGCAAGACTTTATTTTCAGCACATTCGTCGGTTACTATTTCAAAAGTAATCAGCAAGACTTTATTTTCAGCACATTCGTCGGTTACTATTTCAAAAGTAATCGACAAGATTTTTATTTTCAGCATATTCGTCGGTTACTATTTCAAAGGTAATCGGCATGATTTATTTTCAGCACAATCGTCGGTTACTATTTCAAAAGTAATCGGCAAGATTTTTATTTTCAGCATATTTGTCGGTTACTATTTTAAAAGTAATCTGCAAGACTTTATTTTCAGCACATTCGTCGGTTACTATTTCAAAAGTAATCGGCAAGATTTTTATTTTCAGCATATTCATCGGTTACTATTTCAAAAGTAATCGACAAGATTTTTATTTTCAGCGTATTCGTCGGTTACTATTTCAAAGGTAATCGGCATGATTTATTTTCAGCACAATCGTTGGTTACTATTTCAAAAGTAATCGGCAAGATTTTTATTTTCAGCATATTTGTCGGTTACTATTTTAAAAGTAATCTGCAAGTCTTTATTTTCAGCACATTCGTCGGTTACTATTTCAAAAGTAATCGGCAAGATTTTTATATTTAACATATTCGTCGCTTAATATTTCAAAAGTAATCGGCATGATTTATTTTCAGCACATTCATTTGTTACTATTTCAAAAGTAACCGAAAAGATTTTTATTTTCAGCAAATTCGTCGGTGACTATTTCAAAAGTAATCGGCATGATTTATTTTCAGCACAATCGTCGGTTACTATTTCAAAAGTAATCGGCAAGATTTTTATTTTCAGCACATTTGTCGGTTACTATTTCAAAATTAATCTTCAAGACTTTATTTTCAGCACAATCGTCGGTTACTATTTCAAAAGTAATCGACAAGATTTTTATTTTCAGCACATTTGTCGGTTACTATTTTAAAAGTAATTTGCAAGACTTTATTTTCAGCACATTCGTCGGTTACGATTTCAAAAGTAATCGGCAAGACTTTATTTTCAGCACATTCGTCGGTTACTATTTCAAAAGTAATCAGCAAGACTTTATTTTCAGCACATTCGTCGGTTACTATTTCAAAAGTAATCGACAAGATTTTTATTTTCAGCATATTCGTCGGTTACTATATCAAAGGTAATCGGCATGATTTATTTTCAGCACAATCGTCGGTTACTATTTCAAAAGTAATCGGCAAGATTTTTATTTTCAGCATATTTGTCGGTTACTATTTTAAAAGTAATCTGCAAGACTTTATTTTCAGCACATTCGTCGGTTACTATTTCAAAAGTAATCGGCAAGATTTTTATTTTCAGCATATTCATCGGTTACTATTTCAAAAGTAATCGACAAGATTTTTATTTTCAGCATATTCGTCGGTTACTATTTCAAAGGTAATCGGCATGATTTATTTTCAGCACAATCGTTGGTTACTATTTCAAAAGTAATCGGCAAGATTTTTATTTTCAGCATATTTGTCGGTTACTATTTTAAAAGTAATCTGCAAGTCTTTATTTTTAGCACATTCGTCGGTTACTATTTCAAAAGTAATCGGCAAGATTTTTATATTTAACATATTCGTCGCTTAATATTTCAAAAGTAATCGGCATGATTTATTTTCAGCACATTCATTTGTTACTATTTCAAAAGTAACCGAAAAGATTTTTATTTTCAGCAAATTCGTCGGTGACTATTTCAAAAGTAATCGGCATGATTTATTTTCAGCACAATCGTCGGTTACTATTTCAAAAGTAATCGGCAAGATTTTTATTTTCAGCACTTTTGTCGGTTACTATTTCAAAATTAATCTTCAAGACTTTATTTTCAGCACAATCGTCGGTTACTATTTCAAAAGTAATCGACAAGATTTTTATTTTCAGCACATTTGTCGGTTACTATTTTAAAAGTAATTTGCAAGACTTTATTTTCAGCACATTCGTCGGTTACTATTTCAAAAGTAATCGGCAAGACTTTATTTTCAGCACATTCGTCGGTTACTATTTCAAAAGTAATCGGCAAGACTTTATTTTCAGCACATTCGTCGGTTACTAATTCAAAAGTAATCGGCAAGACTTAATTTTCAGCACATTCGTCGGTTACTATTTCAAAAGTAATCAGCAAGACTTTATTTTCAGCACATTCGTCGGTTACTATTTCAAAAGTAATCAGCAAGACTTTATTTTCAGCACATTCGTCGGTTACTATTTCAAAAGTAATCGACAAGATTTTTATTTTCAGCATATTCGTCGGTTACTATTTCAAAGGTAATCGGCATGATTTATTTTCAGCACAATCGTCGGTTACTATTTCAAAAGTAATCGGCAAGATTTTTATTTTCAGCATATTTGTCGGTTACTATTTTAAAAGTAATCTGCAAGACTTTATTTTCAGCACATTCGTCGGTTACTATTTCAAAAGTAATCGGCAAGATTTCTATTTTCAGCATATTCATCGGTTACTATTTCAAAAGTAATCGACAAGATTTTTATTTTCAGCATATTCGTCGGTTACTATTTCAAAGGTAATCGGCATGATTTATTTTCAGCACAATCGTTGGTTACTATTTCAAAAGTAATCGGCAAGATTTTTATTTTCAGCATATTTGTCGGTTACTATTTTAAAAGTAATCTGCAAGTCTTTATTTTCAGCACATTCGTCGGTTACTATTTCAAAAGTAATGGGCAAGATTTTTATATTTAACATATTCGTCGCTTAATATTTCAAAAGTAATCGGCATGATTTATTTTCAGCACATTCATTTGTTACTATTTCAAAAGTAACCGAAAAGATTTTTATTTTCAGCAAATTCGTCGGTGACTATTTCAAAAGTAATCGGCATGATTTATTTTCAGCACAATCGTCGGTTACTATTTCAAAAGTAATCGGCAAGATTTTTATTTTCAGCACATTTGTCGGTTACTATTTCAAAATTAATCTTCAAGACTTTATTTTCAGCACAATCGTCGGTTACTATTTCAAAAGTAATCGACAAGATTTTTATTTTCAGCACATTTGTCGGTTACTATTTTAAAAGTAATTTGCAAGACTTTATTTTCAGCACATTCGTCGGTTACTATTTCAAAAGTAATCGGCAAGACTTTATTTTCAGCACATTCGTCGGTTACTATTTCAAAAGTAATCGGCAAGACTTTATTTTCAGCACATTCGTCGGTTACTAATTCAAAAGTAATCGGCAAGACTTTATTTTCAGCACATTCGTCGGTTACTATTTCAAAAGTAATCAGCAAGACTTTATTTTCAGCACATTCGTCGGTTACTATTTCAAAAGTAATCGACAAGATTTTTATTTTCAGCATATTCGTCGGTTACTATTTCAAAGGTAATCGGCATGATTTATTTTCAGCACAATCGTCGGTTACTATTTCAAAAGTAATCGGCAAGATTTTTATTTTCAGCATATTTGTCGGTTACTATTTTAAAAGTAATCTGCAAGACTTTATTTTCAGCACATTCGTCGGTTACTATTTCAAAAGTAATCGGCAAGATTTTTATTTTCAGCATATTCATCGGTTACTATTTCAAAAGTAATCGACAAGATTTTTATTTTCAGCGTATTCGTCGGTTACTATTTCAAAGGTAATCGGCATGATTTATTTTCAGCACAATCGTTGGTTACTATTTCAAAAGTAATCGGCAAGATTTTTATTTTCAGCATATTTGTCGGTTACTATTTTAAAAGTAATCTGCAAGTCTTTATTTTCAGCACATTCGTCGGTTACTATTTCAAAAGTAATCGGCAAGATTTTTATATTTAACATATTCGTCGCTTAATATTTCAAAAGTAATCGGCATGATTTATTTTCAGCACATTCATTTGTTACTATTTCAAAAGTAACCGAAAAGATTTTTATTTTCAGCAAATTCGTCGGTGACTATTTCAAAAGTAATCGGCATGATTTATTTTCAGCACAATCGTCGGTTACTATTTCAAAAGTAATCGGCAAGATTTTTATTTTCAGCACATTTGTCGGTTACTATTTCAAAATTAATCTTCAAGACTTTATTTTCAGCACAATCGTCGGTTACTATTTCAAAAGTAATCGACAAGATTTTTATTTTCAGCACATTTGTCGGTTACTATTTTAAAAGTAATTTGCAAGACTTTATTTTCAGCACATTCGTCGGTTACGATTTCAAAAGTAATCGGCAAGACTTTATTTTCAGCACATTCGTCGGTTACTATTTCAAAAGTAATCGGCAAGACTTTATTTTCAGCACATTCGTCGGTTACTAATTCAAAAGTAATCGGCAAGACTTTATTTTCAGCACATTCGTCGGTTACTATTTCAAAAGTAATCAGCAAGACTTTATTTTCAGCACATTCGTCGGTTACTATTTCAAAAGTAATCGACAAGATTTTTATTTTCAGCATATTCGTCGGTTACTATATCAAAGGTAATCGGCATGATTTATTTTCAGCACAATCGTCGGTTACTATTTCAAAAGTAATCGGCAAGATTTTTATTTTCAGCATATTTGTCGGTTACTATTTTAAAAGTAATCTGCAAGACTTTATTTTCAGCACATTCGTCGGTTACTATTTCAAAAGTAATCGGCAAGATTTTTATTTTCAGCATATTCATCGGTTACTATTTCAAAAGTAATCGACAAGATTTTTATTTTCAGCATATTCGTCGGTTACTATTTCAAAGGTAATCGGCATGATTTATTTTCAGCACAATCGTTGGTTACTATTTCAAAAGTAATCGGCAAGATTTTTATTTTCAGCATATTTGTCGGTTACTATTTTAAAAGTAATCTGCAAGTCTTTATTTTTAGCACATTCGTCGGTTACTATTTCAAAAGTAATCGGCAAGATTTTTATATTTAACATATTCGTCGCTTAATATTTCAAAAGTAATCGGCATGATTTATTTTCAGCACATTCATTTGTTACTATTTCAAAAGTAACCGAAAAGATTTTTATTTTCAGCAAATTCGTCGGTGACTATTTCAAAAGTAATCGGCATGATTTATTTTCAGCACAATCGTCGGTTACTATTTCAAAAGTAATCGGCAAGATTTTTATTTTCAGCACTTTTGTCGGTTACTATTTCAAAATTAATCTTCAAGACTTTATTTTCAGCACAATCGTCGGTTACTATTTCAAAAGTAATCGACAAGATTTTTATTTTCAGCACATTTGTCGGTTACTATTTTAAAAGTAATTTGCAAGACTTTATTTTCAGCACATTCGTCGGTTACTATTTCAAAAGTAATCGGCAAGACTTTATTTTCAGCACATTCGTCGGTTACTATTTCAAAAGTAATCGGCAAGACTTTATTTTCAGCACATTCGTCGGTTACTAATTCAAAAGTAATCGGCAAGACTTAATTTTCAGCACATTCGTCGGTTACTATTTCAAAAGTAATCAGCAAGACTTTATTTTCAGCACATTCGTCGGTTACTATTTCAAAAGTAATCAGCAAGACTTTATTTTCAGCACATTCGTCGGTTACTATTTCAAAAGTAATCGACAAGATTTTTATTTTCAGCATATTCGTCGGTTACTATTTCAAAGGTAATCGGCATGATTTATTTTCAGCACAATCGTCGGTTACTATTTCAAAAGTAATCGGCAAGATTTTTATTTTCAGCATATTTGTCGGTTACTATTTTAAAAGTAATCTGCAAGACTTTATTTTCAGTACATTCGTCGGTTACTATTTCAAAAGTAATCGGCAAGATTTCTATTTTCAGCATATTCATCGGTTACTATTTCAAAAGTAATCGACAAGATTTTTATTTTCAGCATATTCGTCGGTTACTATTTCAAAGGTAATCGGCATGATTTATTTTCAGCACAATCGTTGGTTACTATTTCAAAAGTAATCGGCAAGATTTTTATTTTCAGCATATTTGTCGGTTACTATTTTAAAAGTAATCTGCAAGTCTTTATTTTTAGCACATTCGTCGGTTACTATTTCAAAAGTAATCGGCAAGATTTTTATATTTAACATATTCGTCGCTTAATATTTCAAAAGTAATCGGCATGATTTATTTTCAGCACATTCATTTGTTACTATTTCAAAAGTAACCGAAAAGATTTTTATTTTCAGCAAATTCGTCGGTGACTATTTCAAAAGTAATCGGCATGATTTATTTTCAGCACAATCGTCGGTTACTATTTCAAAAGTAATCGGCAAGATTTTTATTTTCAGCACTTTTGTCGGTTACTATTTCAAAATTAATCTTCAAGACTTTATTTTCAGCACAATCGTCGGTTACTATTTCAAAAGTAATCGACAAGATTTTTATTTTCAGCACATTTGTCGGTTACTATTTTAAAAGTAATTTGCAAGACTTTATTTTCAGCACATTCGTCGGTTACTATTTCAAAAGTAATCGGCAAGACTTTATTTTCAGCACATTCGTCGGTTACTATTTCAAAAGTAATCGGCAAGACTTTATTTTCAGCACATTCGTCGGTTACTAATTCAAAAGTAATCGGCAAGACTTAATTTTCAGCACATTCGTCGGTTACTATTTCAAAAGTAATCAGCAAGACTTTATTTTCAGCACATTCGTCGGTTACTATTTCAAAAGTAATCAGCAAGACTTTATTTTCAGCACATTCGTCGGTTACTATTTCAAAAGTAATCGACAAGATTTTTATTTTCAGCATATTCGTCGGTTACTATTTCAAAGGTAATCGGCATGATTTATTTTCAGCACAATCGTCGGTTACTATTTCAAAAGTAATCGGCAAGATTTTTATTTTCAGCATATTTGTCGGTTACTATTTTAAAAGTAATCTGCAAGACTTTATTTTCAGCACATTCGTCGGTTACTATTTCAAAAGTAATCGGCAAGATTTCTATTTTCAGCATATTCATCGGTTACTATTTCAAAAGTAATCGACAAGATTTTTATTTTCAGCATATTCGTCGGTTACTATTTCAAAGGTAATCGGCATGATTTATTTTCAGCACAATCGTTGGTTACTATTTCAAAAGTAATCGGCAAGATTTTTATTTTCAGCATATTTGTCGGTTACTATTTTAAAAGTAATCTGCAAGTCTTTATTTTCAGCACATTCGTCGGTTACTATTTCAAAAGTAATGGGCAAGATTTTTATATTTAACATATTCGTCGCTTAATATTTCAAAAGTAATCGGCATGATTTATTTTCAGCACATTCATTTGTTACTATTTCAAAAGTAACCGAAAAGATTTTTATTTTCAGCAAATTCGTCGGTGACTATTTCAAAAGTAATCGGCATGATTTATTTTCAGCACAATCGTCGGTTACTATTTCAAAAGTAATCGGCAAGATTTTTATTTTCAGCACATTTGTCGGTTACTATTTCAAAATTAATCTTCAAGACTTTATTTTCAGCACAATCGTCGGTTACTATTTCAAAAGTAATCGACAAGATTTTTATTTTCAGCACATTTGTCGGTTACTATTTTAAAAGTAATTTGCAAGACTTTATTTTCAGCACATTCGTCGGTTACTATTTCAAAAGTAATCGGCAAGACTTTATTTTCAGCACATTCGTCGGTTACTATTTCAAAAGTAATCGGCAAGACTTTATTTTCAGCACATTCGTCGGTTACTAATTCAAAAGTAATCGGCAAGACTTTATTTTCAGCACATTCGTCGGTTACTATTTCAAAAGTAATCAGCAAGACTTTATTTTCAGCACATTCGTCGGTTACTATTTCAAAAGTAATCGACAAGATTTTTATTTTCAGCATATTCGTCGGTTACTATTTCAAAGGTAATCGGCATGATTTATTTTCAGCACAATCGTCGGTTACTATTTCAAAAGTAATCGGCAAGATTTTTATTTTCAGCATATTTGTCGGTTACTATTTTAAAAGTAATCTGCAAGACTTTATTTTCAGCACATTCGTCGGTTACTATTTCAAAAGTAATCGGCAAGATTTTTATTTTCAGCATATTCATCGGTTACTATTTCAAAAGTAATCGACAAGATTTTTATTTTCAGCGTATTCGTCGGTTACTATTTCAAAGGTAATCGGCATGATTTATTTTCAGCACAATCGTTGGTTACTATTTCAAAAGTAATCGGCAAGATTTTTATTTTCAGCATATTTGTCGGTTACTATTTTAAAAGTAATCTGCAAGTCTTTATTTTCAGCACATTCGTCGGTTACTATTTCAAAAGTAATCGGCAAGATTTTTATATTTAACATATTCGTCGCTTAATATTTCAAAAGTAATCGGCATGATTTATTTTCAGCACATTCATTTGTTACTATTTCAAAAGTAACCGAAAAGATTTTTATTTTCAGCAAATTCGTCGGTGACTATTTCAAAAGTAATCGGCATGATTTATTTTCAGCACAATCGTCGGTTACTATTTCAAAAGTAATCGGCAAGATTTTTATTTTCAGCACATTTGTCGGTTACTATTTCAAAATTAATCTTCAAGACTTTATTTTCAGCACAATCGTCGGTTACTATTTCAAAAGTAATCGACAAGATTTTTATTTTCAGCACATTTGTCGGTTACTATTTTAAAAGTAATTTGCAAGACTTTATTTTCAGCACATTCGTCGGTTACGATTTCAAAAGTAATCGGCAAGACTTTATTTTCAGCACATTCGTCGGTTACTATTTCAAAAGTAATCGGCAAGATTTTTATTTTCAGCATATTCATCGGTTACTATTTCAAAAGTAATCGACAAGATTTTTATTTTCAGCGTATTCGTCGGTTACTATTTCAAAGGTAATCGGCATGATTTATTTTCAGCACAATCGTTGGTTACTATTTCAAAAGTAATCGGCAAGATTTTTATTTTCAGCATATTTGTCGGTTACTATTTTAAAAGTAATCTGCAAGTCTTTATTTTCAGCACATTCGTCGGTTACTATTTCAAAAGTAATCGGCAAGATTTTTATATTTAACATATTCGTCGCTTAATATTTCAAAAGTAATCGGCATGATTTATTTTCAGCACATTCATTTGTTACTATTTCAAAAGTAACCGAAAAGATTTTTATTTTCAGCAAATTCGTCGGTGACTATTTCAAAAGTAATCGGCATGATTTATTTTCAGCACAATCGTCGGTTACTATTTCAAAAGTAATCGGCAAGATTTTTATTTTCAGCACATTTGTCGGTTACTATTTCAAAATTAATCTTCAAGACTTTATTTTCAGCACAATCGTCGGTTACTATTTCAAAAGTAATCGACAAGATTTTTATTTTCAGCACATTTGTCGGTTACTATTTTAAAAGTAATTTGCAAGACTTTATTTTCAGCACATTCGTCGGTTACGATTTCAAAAGTAATCGGCAAGACTTTATTTTCAGCACATTCGTCGGTTACTATTTCAAAAGTAATCGGCAAGACTTTATTTTCAGCACATTCGTCGGTTACTAATTCAAAAGTAATCGGCAAGACTTTATTTTCAGCACATTCGTCGGTTACTATTTCAAAAGTAATCAGCAAGACTTTATTTTCAGCACATTCGTCGGTTACTATTTCAAAAGTAATCGACAAGATTTTTATTTTCAGCATATTCGTCGGTTACTATATCAAAGGTAATCGGCATGATTTATTTTCAGCACAATCGTCGGTTACTATTTCAAAAGTAATCGGCAAGATTTTTATTTTCAGCATATTTGTCGGTTACTATTTTAAAAGTAATCTGCAAGACTTTATTTTCAGCACATTCGTCGGTTACTATTTCAAAAGTAATCGGCAAGATTTTTATTTTCAGCATATTCATCGGTTACTATTTCAAAAGTAATCGACAAGATTTTTATTTTCAGCATATTCGTCGGTTACTATTTCAAAGGTAATCGGCATGATTTATTTTCAGCACAATCGTTGGTTACTATTTCAAAAGTAATCGGCAAGATTTTTATTTTCAGCATATTTGTCGGTTACTATTTTAAAAGTAATCTGCAAGTCTTTATTTTTAGCACATTCGTCGGTTACTATTCCAAAAGTAATCGGCAAGATTTTTATATTTAACATATTCGTCGCTTAATATTTCAAAAGTAATCGGCATGATTTATTTTCAGCACATTCATTTGTTACTATTTCAAAAGTAACCGAAAAGATTTTTATTTTCAGCAAATTCGTCGGTGACTATTTCAAAAGTAATCGGCATGATTTATTTTCAGCACAATCGTCGGTTACTATTTCAAAAGTAATCGGCAAGATTTTTATTTTCAGCACATTTGTCGGTTACTATTTCAAAATTAATCTTCAAGACATTATTTTCAGCACAATCGTCGGTTACTATTTCAAAAGTAATCGACAAGATTTTTATTTTCAGCACATTTGTCGGTTACTATTTTAAAAGTAATTTGCAAGACTTTATTTTCAGCACATTCGTCGGTTACTATTTCAAAAGTAATCGGCAAGACTTTATTTTCAGCACATTCGTCGGTTACTATTTCAAAAGTAATCGGCAAGACTTTATTTTCAGCACATTCGTCGGTTACTAATTCAAAAGTAATCGGCAAGACTTTTTTTTCAGCACATTCGTCGGTTACTATTTCAAAAGTAATCAGCAAGACTTTATTTTCAGCACATTCGTCGGTTACTATTTCAAAAGTAATCAGCAAGACTTTATTTTCAGCACATTCGTCGGTTACTATTTCAAAAGTAATCGACAAGATTTTTATTTTCAGCATATTCGTCGGTTACTATTTCAAAGGTAATCGGCATGATTTATTTTCAGCACAATCGTCGGTTACTATTTCAAAAGTAATCGGCAAGATTTTTATTTTCAGCATATTTGTCGGTTACTATTTTAAAAGTAATCTGCAAGACTTTATTTTCAGCACATTCGTCGGTTACTATTTCAAAAGTAATCGGCAAGATTTTTATTTTCAGCATATTCATCGGTTACTATTTCAAAAGTAATCGACAAGATTTTTATTTTCAGCATATTCGTCGGTTACTATTTCAAAGGTAATCGGCATGATTTATTTTCAGCACAATCGTTGGTTACTATTTCAAAAGTAATTGGCAAGATTTTTATTTTCAGCATATTTGTCGGTTACTATTTTAAAAGTAATCTGCAAGTCTTTATTTTCAGCACATTCGTCGGTTACTATTTCAAAAGTAATCGGCAAGATTTTTATATTTAACATATTCGTCGCTTAATATTTCAAAACTAATCGGCATGATTTATTTTCAGCACATTCATTTGTTACTATTTCAAAAGTAACCGAAAAGATTTTTATTTTCAGCAAATTCGTCGGTGACTATTTTAAAAGTAATCGGCATGATTTATTTTCAGCACAATCGTCGGTTACTGTAACACCCCGTTCCCGAAATAACGTAATAATAATATTACTAATAAACATAATCAGAGTATTTCAACAAAACAACGGAGTATCACACTTCTTTTTCAAAAATCATTTAAATAGAATATAAAAACTATTTAAAACCATCATACAATATCATCATATTAAAAATTCTGCAGCGGAATGTCTTTATTCAAAACTCAATCAACAACTACATCAAAATCTTGGCACAAAAGGCCATCAACATATTATAATTATCCAACAAAATAATTCCAACAACATCATCTTCAAATATCAGATACATAAAGGAATACAAGAAAATAACGTTTCCCCATCCCTACTATGTATCAGAGCCCTAGACGCAAGAGCCACATCTCTAATCTTCGCTACCTGCACTTGCCCACAAGGCGGCAATTCCAGCAGAAGGGGTGAGTTCACAAATCAAAAGCAAATATACAGATATATGAATCATCAAAGTAAATTGAAAACAACAACAACAAATAGCAACATAATCATCATCATCTCATCTTATAATTTAAATTCATTCTTGATTCATAACAACAACATCAACAACACTTGTGGCGACATCTCACCAACAACAATCCCAAAGGACAACTCACTCCTACTACTAATGCAAGACTCCAACAACATCTAATGCATTATGCATGTGGTACCAACTACGCGCGTTGAATGCTAAGCATTCCAGGGCAATAAGCCCCCAACAGTTTGGATGGTTAAAGCATCCCAGGGCAATAAGCCCCCAACAGGTGAACGATAAAGCGTTCCAGGGCAATAAGCCCCCAACAGTGAATGATAAACATTCCAGGGCAATAAGCCCCCAACAAATGCATATGAGTATGAATGACTCTATGGTGTATATCAGCATACAACCCAACATCTTAATGGAGCATATCAGCATGCAACCAACAACAACAACAACATAGGATACCCTCCCCAACTGGACAATATCATTCAACAATCAACGAGGTAATTCAACTTAGCAAGCATAGATATTTGCACTTAAGCATGCATAAATTCATCTTAATCATCTTCATAACATAGTTTTTATCATCCAAATAATTCTTAAAAATTATAATAAACATCTTAGAAAGCTTAGGTTTGGGTTTGGAACATCTTAGAAAAATCACATTTTGGGTCGCACAGGACCCAGCACGCTTAAGCGAGCAGCTGCACGCTTGAGCGTCCAAAAAGACGAAAGAATTGGTCTTGCTCGCTAGCTGCACGCTTGCAGCACGCTTAAGCGAGCGCACTATGGTCTGGGAAAAAAGATACAGCACGCTTAAGCGAGCATCTGCACGCTTAAGCGTCCAAAAAGACGTAGGTTAGGGTCTTGCTCGCTAGCTGCACGCTTACAGCACGCTTAAGCGAGCAGGTCTCAGGTTCAGCAAAACAGTTGCGATAACAGCATAGTTCTAACCCAAAAATCCCATTTTTAATCCCCCATTCACCCAAAATGGTTTAGAAATGATGTCTATGGATTCAAGGCACAAATAAACAGCAAAACACATCATAACAACCACATTGCAACACAATTCATCAAGAAAATGAGCAATTCACATATCCTTAAACCTAGTTCCAAAACTACCAATTTCCAATTCAAATTCATGAAATCATATACATATACATCAACAATTGAAAAGTAAACCCACCCTTACCTTAATTCAGCGAAAATCTACAGTAATGGATGAATCTCCCTCTTCCTAGCTCTCCCCTTGTTCTTGGTTCTTTTCTCCCAAAACTCTGTTTTGCTCTCACTGTACGTACAAAATGTTTCTTTCCTTTTACTGACTTTCTCTCTTCTATCCTACAAAATGTAACTCCTTTTCTTTCTTTACTCCCTCACTTAAATTTTCTTTTAATTTCATTAACCCCCCTTAAACTCTACTAAATAATCTAAATAACTATTATTCTCCTATTTTCAAAAATAATAATATTTCTTCTATTCCACTTAAATAATAAAAATCATTATCACTACTTTATAATAAAATATAATAAAATAACAATTACCAATAATTCACATAAATCACATAAATAATTGTAAGGCATCTAAAACACACAAAAATCAACTAAAATAAATAAATGACAACTAGGGCGTTACAACTCTCCCCAACTTAGAGAATTTCGTCCTCGAAATAATACCTTAGGCAACAAACAACTCAGGATAGGACTCTTGCATCTTGCTCTCCAACTCCCAAGTTAAACTTTCACCGGTTACACCGCCCCAAACAACTCTAACCAGAGGTATCTCCTTGCCTCTCAACTGCTTCACCTTACGATCATCAATCCTCAAAGGCAAAGTCTCCACAGTAAGATTATCTCTAACTTGTACATCATCCCTAGGAATAACATGCGAAGGATCAGCTACATACTTCCTCAACTGCGACACATGAAACACATCATGCAAGTTCGATAAATGCGGTGGCAATCCAATCCGATACGCCACAGTTCCAACTCTCTCGGAAATCTGATAAGGACCAATGAACTTTGGAGTCAACTTCTTCGACTTCAATGCACGTCCTACACCGGTCATCGGAGTAACCCTCAAAAACACATGCTCACCCTCTTGAAACTCAAGGGCTTTCCTCCTCTTGTCATGATAACTCTTCTGACGATCTTGAGATGCTTTCATCTTTTCTCTTATCATCTTGACCTTTTCTGTAGTCTGCTGCACTAACTCAGGTCCTAATACAATACTTTCACCCGTCTCAAACCAACATAGAGGAGTTCTACACCTTCGACCATACAAAGCTTCGAACGGTGCCATACCAATACTCGAATGGTAACTATTATTATAGGTGAACTCTATCAACGGCAAGTGGCTGTCCCAAGCTCCACCTTGCTCGAGTACACACACCCTCAACAAATCCTCCAAGGATTGGATAGTTCTCTCCGACTGACCATCTGTTTGCGGATGATAAGCCGAACTCAATCTTAACTTCGAACCCAAGGCATCTTGCAAACTCTTCCAAAACCTTGAAGTAAACCTCGGATCTCTATCCGACACAATACTAGATGGAACACCATGCAACTTCACAATATCACGGATATAGATCTCCGCCAACTGAGCTACCGGATAAGTAATGTTGATCGGAATAAAGTGCGCCGACTTAGTCAACCTGTCGACCACGACCCAAATGGCATCATGCCCCCTTGAAGTATTCGGCAAACTCGTCACGAAATCCATCGAAATGCTATCCCACTTCCACTCAGGCACATCTAACGGAACCAACAGCCCTGCAGGCTTCTGGTGCTCAACCTTAGACTTCTGGCAAGTCAAACACGCATACACAAACTGCGCAACATCCCTTTTCAAACCGGACCACCAAAATATTCTCTTCAAGTCATGATACATTTTAGTAGCTCCAGGATGAATACTCAAACTACTCTTATGACTTTCTTCTAAAATCATCCTTTTCAAATCCTCATCATCCGGAATACAAATTCTTCCTCTAAACCTCAACACACCTTGGTCATCGACCTTGAAGTCACCATCCACATTCGGATCACTAGCAGCCATTAAATCCACAAATTTAACATCAAGCTTCTGCGCCTCTTTGATGTCATTCAAGAAGTCACTATTAATTTTCAACATACCCAATTTCACACTCTGAGGTGACCTTTCACAAACAAGACTCAAGTCTCTGAACTGTTCAAGTAACTCGAACTCCTTCACCATCATAGCCGACATATGCAACGTCTTTCTGCTCAACGCATCGGCAACCACATTGGCCTTACCCGGATGGTAATTCAAACCAAAATCATAGTCCTTAAGCAACTCAAGCCACCTTCTCTGCCTCATGTTCAACTCCTTCTGATCAAATAAATACTTCAAACTTTTATGATCACTAAACACCTCGAATCTGGAACCATACAAATAGTGCCTCCAAATCTTCAACACAAATACCACGGCCGCCAATTCTAGATCATGCGTAGGATAATTCTTCTCATGCACTCTTAGCTGCCTAGAAGCATACGCTACCACCTTGCCATCTTGCATCAACACACCACCTAAACCCAACTTAGATGCATCACAATAAACAACAAAAGGTTCTTCCGGCTTCGGCAAAATTAAAATAGGAGCAGTCGTCAACCTTTGCTTCAACTCAATGAAACTACTCTCACAATTAGCATCCCACACAAATGCTTTACCTTTACAAGTCAGCTGCGTCAAAGGAAGTGCCAACTTCGAAAATCCTTCAATAAACCTGCGGTAATAACCAGCCAACCCAAGAAAACTTCTTACCTCAGTAACTGACTTTGGTGTCTCCCACTGCGACACGGCATCAACCTTCGAAGGATCTACAGCAATACCTTTATCAGAAATAATGTGGCCAAGAAAACTTACTTCGTTCAGCCAGAACTCACACTTGGACAGCTTGGCATACAGCTTCTTTTCCTTCAGCACTTGCAGTACAATCTTCAAATGCTCTGCATGCTCAGCTTCAGTCTTAGAATAAATCAAGATGTCATCAATAAAGACTACTACAAACTGATCCAGGTACTCATGGAAAATTCTGTTCATGTATTCCATAAACACACCAGGTGCATTCGTCACACCGAAAGGCATCACCTTATATTCATAATGACCATAACGCGTCCTAAACGCCGTCTTTTGCATATCCTCATCCTTCACCTTTATCTGATGGTAACCTGACCTCAAGTCAATCTTGCTAAAAACGCGGGCACCCACTAGTTGATCCATCAAGTCATCTATCCTCGGTAGTGGATACCTATTCTTAATCGTCACTTTATTCAACTGACGGTAATCGATGCACAACCGCATGCTACCATCCTTCTTCTTTACTAACAACACCGGCGCTCCCCACGGCGAAACACTCGGTCTCACAAACTTCTTGTCAAGCAAGTCTTCTAATTGCTTCTTCAGTTCAGCTAACTCAGAAGCTGACATACGGTAAGGAGCCATCGACACAGGCTTCGTACCCGGCACAAGGTCTATCGAAAATTCCACTTCTCTCTCTGGTGGCACATCTGGAATCTCATCAGGGAAAACTTCAGGAAATTCCTTCACGACAGGCAACCCATCAATCACAGCTTGGTTCTCCACCGACAAGAATGCCAACAAAGAAAACATCAGCACACCATCTTGTTCTAATCGCTTCATCTCCTTGGTGGATAAAAATTCTGCTCCACTCTCTTCTTCAGCAGAAGAAAACCGCACCGTCTTCGTAAAACAGTTGATCAGGACATGATTGTACTCTAACCAATTCATCCCCAATATTACATCCATTCCCACTAACGGCAAACAAACGAGATCAACCTCGAAATCTCTACCAAACACAGACAGCGGACAACTTAAACAAACAAGGGAAGTAGTCACTGAACCCTTAGCTGGAGTTTCAACAACCATCTCCCCATTCATATCAGACATAATCAAACCCAATCTTTGTGCACAATCAATAGCAATGAAACAATGCGTTGCACCAGTATCTATTATAGCAATTAAAGGAGTACCACTAAAGAAACAAGTACCTCTGATAAGTCGATCCTCCTGATCAGTCTGAGTACCGGTCAAGGCAAAAACTCTACCACTGGTCTGCGCCTTCTTAGGCTTAGTGCACTGAGAACCAATGTGACCTTCTTCATTACAGTTGAAACAAACAATGTCCCCACGCTTGCATTCGGTGACAGTATGACCCTTCTTACCACAACGGAAACATTTCTTCTCATCACGGGTGCAAGCATTACTCTTGTGGCCTTTGACACCACACTTATAACAAACCACCTCAGCAGGAGCATCTCTACGTGCTGACCTTCTCTCATCATGCATTCTTTGCTTGCCCTTATCAGCTGGGGCACTATAAGGCTTCGGGCGACTCTGCTGCCCCTTACCCTTACGGTCATTCATTATCTTATAGTGAGCTTTGGTGTCCTCTTCATAGATACGGCAGCTGCTCACCAACTCAGAGAAGTCTCTGATCTTCTGATACCCAATGGCCCGCTTGATATCAGCTCGCAGACCATTCTCAAATTTAATACACTTGGAGAACTCAGCAGTCTCCGCAGCATAATGAGGATAAAACTTTGCAAGCTCCACGAACTTGGCAGCATATTCCGTAATGGACATATCTCCTTGCTTCAGCTCAAGGAATTCAATTTCTTTCTTACCTCGGACATCCTCCGGGAAATACCTCCTCAAGAACTCCCGCCTAAACACGGCCCACGTAATCACAGCACCTTCAGCTTCTAACACCGGCTGCACACTCACCCACCAGTCGTCAGCCTCTTCAGCCAACATATGCGTGCCAAACCGCACCATCTGGACATCCGTACACTGCATCACCCGGAAGATCCTCTCGACCTCCTTCAGCCAAATCTGCGCTCCATCGGGGTCGTACCTTCCCTTAAACGTTGGTGGATGATTCCTCAAGAAGGTCTCAAGCATCCTTACACCTTCACCAGCTCCACCAGCACCTTGTTGTTGCCCAACAACCTGAGCCATTGCTTGCAAAGCAGCAGCAAGAGCAGCATCATTCCTTCCGGCCATCTCGATAATTCTACATAACGACAAGAATTAGAACAACAAAGACAGTTTAAACCTGTCACACTACTCTACATGGCTCGACACGACTCTTCTAATGGTCTGACGGACCGACTTGCTCTGATACCAACTGTAACACCCCGTTCCCGAAATAACGTAATAATAATATTACTAATAAACATAATCAGAGTATTTCAACAAAACAACGGAGTATCACACTTCTTTTTCAAAAATCATTTAAATAGAATATAAAAACTATTTAAAACCATCATACAATATCATCATATTAAAAATTCTGCAGCGGAATGTCTTTATTCAAAACTCAATCAACAACTACATCAAAATCTTGGCACAAAAGGCCATCAACATATTATAATTATCCAACAAAATAATTCCAACAACATCATCTTCAAATATCAGATACATAAAGGAATACAAGAAAATAACGTTTCCCCATCCCTACTATGTATCAGAGCCCTAGACGCAAGAGCCACATCTCTAATCTTCGCTACCTGCACTTGCCCACAAGGCGGCAATTCCAGCAGAAGGGGTGAGTTCACAAATCAAAAGCAAATATACAGATATATGAATCATCAAAGTAAATTGAAAACAACAACAACAAATAGCAACATAATCATCATCATCTCATCTTATAATTTAAATTCATTCTTGATTCATAACAACAACATCAACAACACTTGTGGCGACATCTCACCAACAACAATCCCAAAGGACAACTCACTCCTACTACTAATGCAAGACTCCAACAACATCTAATGCATTATGCATGTGGTACCAACTACGCGCGTTGAATGCTAAGCATTCCAGGGCAATAAGCCCCCAACAGTTTGGATGGTTAAAGCATCCCAGGGCAATAAGCCCCCAACAGGTGAACGATAAAGCGTTCCAGGGCAATAAGCCCCCAACAGTGAATGATAAACATTCCAGGGCAATAAGCCCCCAACAAATGCATATGAGTATGAATGACTCTATGGTGTATATCAGCATACAACCCAACATCTTAATGGAGCATATCAGCATGCAACCAACAACAACAACAACATAGGATACCCTCCCCAACTGGACAATATCATTCAACAATCAACGAGGTAATTCAACTTAGCAAGCATAGATATTTGCACTTAAGCATGCATAAATTCATCTTAATCATCTTCATAACATAGTTTTTATCATCCAAATAATTCTTAAAAATTATAATAAACATCTTAGAAAGCTTAGGTTTGGGTTTGGAACATCTTAGAAAAATCACATTTTGGGTCGCACAGGACCCAGCACGCTTAAGCGAGCAGCTGCACGCTTGAGCGTCCAAAAAGACGAAAGAATTGGTCTTGCTCGCTAGCTGCACGCTTGCAGCACGCTTAAGCGAGCGCACTATGGTCTGGGAAAAAAGATACAGCACGCTTAAGCGAGCATCTGCACGCTTAAGCGTCCAAAAAGACGTAGGTTAGGGTCTTGCTCGCTAGCTGCACGCTTACAGCACGCTTAAGCGAGCAGGTCTCAGGTTCAGCAAAACAGTTGCGATAACAGCATAGTTCTAACCCAAAAATCCCATTTTTAATCCCCCATTCACCCAAAATGGTTTAGAAATGATGTCTATGGATTCAAGGCACAAATAAACAGCAAAACACATCATAACAACCACATTGCAACACAATTCATCAAGAAAATGAGCAATTCACATATCCTTAAACCTAGTTCCAAAACTACCAATTTCCAATTCAAATTCATGAAATCATATACATATACATCAACAATTGAAAAGTAAACCCACCCTTACCTTAATTCAGCGAAAATCTACAGTAATGGATGAATCTCCCTCTTCCTAGCTCTCCCCTTGTTCTTGGTTCTTTTCTCCCAAAACTCTGTTTTGCTCTCACTGTACGTACAAAATGTTTCTTTCCTTTTACTGACTTTCTCTCTTCTATCCTACAAAATGTAACTCCTTTTCTTTCTTTACTCCCTCACTTAAATTTTCTTTTAATTTCATTAACCCCCCTTAAACTCTACTAAATAATCTAAATAACTATTATTCTCCTATTTTCAAAAATAATAATATTTCTTCTATTCCACTTAAATAATAAAAATCATTATCACTACTTTATAATAAAATATAATAAAATAACAATTACCAATAATTCACATAAATCACATAAATAATTGTAAGGCATCTAAAACACACAAAAATCAACTAAAATAAATAAATGACAACTAGGGCGTTACAGTTACTATTTCAAAAGTAATCGGCAAGATTTTTATTTTCAGCACATTTGTCGGTTACTATTTTAAAAGTAATCTGCAAGACTTTATTTTCAGCACATTCGTCGGTTACTATTTCAAAAGTAATCGGCAAGACTTTATTTTCAGCACATTCGTCGGTTACTATTTCAAAAGTAATCGGCAAGACTTTATTTTCAGCACATTCGTCGGTTACTATTTCAAAAGTAATCGGCAAGACTTAATTTTCAGCACATTCGTCGGTTACTATTTCAAAAGTAATCAGCAAGACTTTATTTTCAGCACATTCGTCGGTTACTATTTCAAAAGTAATCAGCAAGACTTTATTTTCAGCACATTCGTCGGTTACTATTTCAAAAGTAATCGACAAGATTTTTATTTTCAGCATATTCGTCGGTTACTATTTCAAAGGTAATCGGCATGATTTATTTTCAGCACAATCGTCGGTTACTATTTCAAAAGTAATCGGCAAGATTTTTATTTTCAGCATATTTGTCGGTTACTATTTTAAAAGTAATCTGCAAGACTTTATTTTCAGCACATTCGTCGGTTACTATTTCAAAAGTAATCGGCAAGATTTTTATTTTCAGCATATTCATCGGTTACTATTTCAAAAGTAATCGACAAGATTTTTATTTTCAGCATATTCGTCGGTTACTATTTCAAAGGTAATCGGCATGATTTATTTTCAGCACAATCGTTGGTTACTATTTCAAAAGTAATTGGCAAGATTTTTATTTTCAGCATATTTGTCGGTTACTATTTTAAAAGTAATCTGCAAGTCTTTATTTTCAGCACATTCGTCGGTTACTATTTCAAAAGTAATCGGCAAGATTTTTATATTTAACATATTCGTCGCTTAATATTTCAAAACTAATCGGCATGATTTATTTTCAGCACATTCATTTGTTACTATTTCAAAAGTAACCGAAAAGATTTTTATTTTCAGCAAATTCGTCGGTGACTATTTTAAAAGTAATCGGCATGATTTATTTTCAGCACAATCGTCGGTTACTATTTCAAAAGTAATCGGCAAGATTTTTATTTTCAGCACATTTGTCGGTTACTATTTTAAAAGTAATCTGCAAGACTTTATTTTCAGCACATTCGTCGGTTACTATTTCAAAAGTAATCGGCAAGACTTTATTTTCAGCACATTCGTCGGTTACTATTTCAAAAGTAATCGGCAAGACTTTATTTTTAGCACATTCGTCGGTTACTATTTCAAAAGTAATCGGCAAGATTTTTATTTACAGCATATTCGTCGGTTACTATTTCAAAAGTAATCGGCAAGACTTTATTTTCAGCACATTCGTCGGTTACTATTTCAAAAGTAATCGACAAGACTTTATTTTCAGCACATTCGTCGGTTACTATTTCAAAAGTAATCGGCAAGATTTTTATTTTCAGCATATTCGTCGGTTACTATTTCAAAAGTAAGCGGAAAGATTTTTATTTTCAGCATATTTGTCGGTTACTATTTTAAAAGTAATCTGCAAGTCTTTATTTTCAGCACATTCGTCGGTTACTATTTCAAAAGTAATCGGCAAGATTTTTATATTTAACATATTCGTCGCTTAATATTTCAAAACTAATCGGCATGATTTATTTTCAGCACATTCATTTGTTACTATTTCAAAAGTAACCGAAAAGATTTTTATTTTCAGCAAATTCGTCGGTGACTATTTTAAAAGTAATCGGCATGATTTATTTTCAGCACAATCGTCGGTTACTATTTCAAAAGTAATCGGCAAGATTTTTATTTTCAGCACATTTGTCGGTTACTATTTTAAAAGTAATCTGCAAGACTTTATTTTCAGCACATTCGTCGGTTACTATTTCAAAAGTAATCGGCAAGACTTTATTTTCAGCACATTCGTCGGTTACTATTTCAAAAGTAATCGGCAAGACTTTATTTTCAGCACATTCGTCGGTTACTATTTCAAAAGTAATCGGCAAGATTTTTATTTACAGCATATTCGTCGGTTACTATTTCAAAAGTAATCGGCAAGACTTTATTTTCACCACATTCATCGGTTACTATTTCAAAAGTAATCGGCAAGACTTTATTTTCAGCACATTCGTCGGTTACTATTTAAAAAGTAATCGGCAAGATTTTTATTTTCAGCATATTCGTCGGTTACTATTTCAAAAGTAAGCGGCAAGATTTTTATTTTCAGCATATTTGTCGGTTACTATTTTAAAAGTAATCGGCAAGACTTTATTTTCAGCACATTTGTCGGTTACTATTTCAAAAGTATTCGGCAAGACTTTATTTTCAGCACATTCGTCGGTTACTATTTCAAAAGTAATCGGCAAGATTTTTATTTACAGCATATTCGTCGGTTACTATTTCAAAAGTAATCGGCAAGACTTTATTTTCAGCACATTCGTCGGTTACTATTTCAAAAGTAATCGGCAAGACTTTATTTTCAGCACATTCGTCGGTTACTATTTCAAAAGTAATCGGCAAGATTTTTATTTTCAGCATATTCGTCGGTTACTATTTCAAAAGTAAGCGGCAAGATTTTTATTTTCAGCATATTTGTCGGTTACTATTTTAAAAGTAATCGGCAAGACTTTATTTTCAGCACATTTGTCGGTTACTATTTCAAAAGTAATCGGCAAGACTTTATTTTCAGGACATTCGTCGGTTACTATTTCAAAAGTAATCGGCAAGACTTTATTTTCAGCACATTCGTCGGTTACTATTTCAAAAGTAATCGGCAAGATTTTTATTTACAGCATATTCGTCGGTTACTATTTCAAAAGTAATCGGCAAGACTTTATTTTCAGCACATTCGTCGGTTACTATTTCAAAAGTAATCGGCAAGATTTTTATTTTCAGCATATTCGTCGGTTACTATTTCAAAAGTAATCGGCAAGATTTTTATTTACAGCATATTCGTCGGTTACTATTTCAAAAGTAATCGGCAAGACTTTATTTTCAGCACATTCGTCGGTTACTATTTCAAAATTAATCTTCAAGACTTTATTTTCAGCACATTCGTCGGTTACTATTTCAAAAGTAATCGGCAAGATTTTTATTTTCAGCATATTCGTCGGTTACTATTTCAAAAGTAAGCGGCAAGATTTTTATTTTCAGCATATTTGTCGGTTACTATTTTAAAAGTAATCGGCAAGACTTTATTTTCAGCACATTTGTCGGTTACTATTTCAAAAGTAATCGGCAAGACTTTATTTTCAGAACATTCGTCGGTTACTAATTCAAAAGTAATCGGCAAGATTTTTATTTTCAGCATATTCATCGGTTACTATTTCAAAAGTACACGACAAGATTTTTATTTTCAGCATATTCGTCGGTTACTATTTCAAAGGTAATCGGGATGATTTATTTTCAGCACAATCGTCGGTTACTATTTCAAAAGTAATCGGCAAGATTTTTATTTTCAGCATATTTGTCGGTTACTATTTTAAAAGTAATCTGCAAGACTTTATTTTCAGCACATTCGTCGGTTACTATTTCAAAAGTAATCGGCAAGATTTTTATATTTAACATATTCGTCGCTTAATATTTCAAAAGTAATCGGCATGATTTATTTTCAGCACATTAATTTGTTACTATTTCAAAAGTAACCGAAAAGATTTTTATTTTCAGCAAATTCGTCGGTGACTATTTCAAAAGTAATCGGCATGATTTATTTTCAGCACAATCGTCGGTTACTATTTCAAAAGTAATCGGCAAGACTTTATTTTCAGCACATTCGTCGGTTACTATTTCAAAATTAATCGGCAAGACTTTATTTTCAACATATTCGTCGGTTACTATTTCAAAAGTAATCAACAAGATTTTTATTTACAGCATATTCGTCGGTTACTATTTCAAAAGTAATCGGCAAGACTTTATATTCAGCACATTCGTCGGTTACTATTTCAAAAGTAATCGGCAAGACTTTATTTTCAGCACATTCGTCGGTTACTATTTCAAAAGTAATCGGCAAGATTTTTATTTTCAGCAGATTCGTCGGTTACTATTTCAAAAGTAAGCGGCAAGATTTTTATTTTCAGCATATTTGTCGGTTACTATTTTAAAAGTAATCGGCAAGACTTTATTTTCAGCACATTTGTCGGTTACTATTTCAAAAGTAATCGGCAAGCCTTTATTTTCAGCACATTCGTCGGTTACTATTTCAAAAGTAATCGGCAAGATTTTTATTTACAGCATATTCGTCGGTTACTATTTCAAAAGTAATCGGCAAGACTTTATTTTCAGCACATTCGTCGGTTACTATTTCAAAAGTAATCGACAAGACTTTATTTTCAGCACATTCGTCGGTTACTATTTCAAAAGTAATCGGCAAGATTTTTATTTTCAGCATATTCGTCGGTTACTATTTCAAAAGTAAGCGGAAAGATTTTTATTTTCAGCATATTTGTCGGTTACTATTTTAAAAGTAATCTGCAAGTCTTTATTTTCAGCACATTCGTCGGTTACTATTTCAAAAGTAATCGGCAAGATTTTTATATTTAACATATTCGTCGCTTAATATTTCAAAACTAATCGGCATGATTTATTTTCAGCACATTCATTTGTTACTATTTCAAAAGTAACCGAAAAGATTTTTATTTTCAGCAAATTCGTCGGTGACTATTTTAAAAGTAATCGGCATGATTTATTTTCAGCACAATCGTCGGTTACTATTTCAAAAGTAATCGGCAAGATTTTTATTTTCAGCACATTTGTCGGTTACTATTTTAAAAGTAATCTGCAAGACTTTATTTTCAGCACATTCGTCGGTTACTATTTCAAAAGTAATCGGCAAGACTTTATTTTCAGCACATTCGTCGGTTACTATTTCAAAAGTAATCGGCAAGACTTTATTTTCAGCACATTCGTCGGTTACTATTTCAAAAGTAATCGGCAAGATTTTTATTTACAGCATATTCGTCGGTTACTATTTCAAAAGTAATCGGCAAGACTTTATTTTCACCACATTCATCGGTTACTATTTCAAAAGTAATCGGCAAGACTTTATTTTCAGCACATTCGTCGGTTACTATTTAAAAAGTAATCGGCAAGATTTTTATTTTCAGCATATTCGTCGGTTACTATTTCAAAAGTAAGCGGCAAGATTTTTATTTTCAGCATATTTGTCGGTTACTATTTTAAAAGTAATCGGCAAGACTTTATTTTCAGCACATTTGTCGGTTACTATTTCAAAAGTATTCGGCAAGACTTTATTTTCAGCACATTCGTCGGTTACTATTTCAAAAGTAATCGGCAAGATTTTTATTTACAGCATATTCGTCGGTTACTATTTCAAAAGTAATCGGCAAGACTTTATTTTCAGCACATTCGTCGGTTACTATTTCAAAAGTAATCGGCAAGACTTTATTTTCAGCACATTCGTCGGTTACTATTTCAAAAGTAATCGGCAAGATTTTTATTTTCAGCATATTCGTCGGTTACTATTTCAAAAGTAAGCGGCAAGATTTTTATTTTCAGCATATTTGTCGGTTTCTATTTTAAAAGTAATCGGCAAGACTTTATTTTCAGCACATTTGTCGGTTACTATTTCAAAAGTAATCGGCAAGACTTTATTTTCAGGACATTCGTCGGTTACTATTTCAAAAGTAATCGGCAAGACTTTATTTTCAGCACATTCGTCGGTTACTATTTCAAAAGTAATCGGCAAGATTTTTATTTACAGCATATTCGTCGGTTACTATTTCAAAAGTAATCGGCAAGACTTTATTTTCAGCACATTCGTCGGTTACTATTTCAAAAGTAATCGGCAAGATTTTTATTTTCAGCATATTCGTCGGTTACTATTTCAAAAGTAATCGGCAAGATTTTTATTTACAGCATATTCGTCGGTTACTATTTCAAAAGTAATCGGCAAGACTTTATTTTCAGCACATTCGTCGGTTACTATTTCAAAATTAATCTTCAAGACTTTATTTTCAGCACATTCGTCGGTTACTATTTCAAAAGTAATCGGCAAGATTTTTATTTTCAGCATATTCGTCGGTTACTATTTCAAAAGTAAGCGGCAAGATTTTTATTTTCAGCATATTTGTCGGTTACTATTTTAAAAGTAATCGGCAAGACTTTATTTTCAGCACATTTGTCGGTTACTATTTCAAAAGTAATCGGCAAGACTTTATTTTCAGAACATTCGTCGGTTACTAATTCAAAAGTAATCGGCAAGATTTTTATTTTCAGCATATTCATCGGTTACTATTTCAAAAGTACACGACAAGATTTTTATTTTCAGCATATTCGTCGGTTACTATTTCAAAGGTAATCGGGATGATTTATTTTCAGCACAATCGTCGGTTACTATTTCAAAAGTAATCGGCAAGATTTTTATTTTCAGCATATTTGTCGGTTACTATTTTAAAAGTAATCTGCAAGACTTTATTTTCAGCACATTCGTCGGTTACTATTTCAAAAGTAATCGGCAAGATTTTTATATTTAACATATTCGTCGCTTAATATTTCAAAAGTAATCGGCATGATTTATTTTCAGCACATTAATTTGTTACTATTTCAAAAGTAACCGAAAAGATTTTTATTTTCAGCAAATTCGTCGGTGACTATTTCAAAAGTAATCGGCATGATTTATTTTCAGCACAATCGTCGGTTACTATTTCAAAAGTAATCGGCAAGACTTTATTTTCAGCACATTCGTCGGTTACTATTTCAAAATTAATCGGCAAGACTTTATTTTCAGCATATTCGTCGGTTACTATTTCAAAAGTAATCAACAAGATTTTTATTTACAGCATATTCGTCGGTTACTATTTCAAAAGTAATCGGCAAGACTTTATATTCAGCACATTCGTCGGTTACTATTTCAAAAGTAATCGGCAAGACTTTATTTTCAGCACATTCGTCGGTTACTATTTCAAAAGTAATCGGCAAGATTTTTATTTTCAGCAGATTCGTCGGTTACTATTTCAAAAGTAAGCGGCAAGATTTTTATTTTCAGCATATTTGTCGGTTACTATTTTAAAAGTAATCGGCAAGACTTTATTTTCAGCACATTTGTCGGTTACTATTTCAAAAGTAATCGGCAAGCCTTTATTTTCAGCACATTCGTCGGTTACTATTTCAAAAGTAATCGGCAAGATTTTTATTTTCAGCATATTCGTCGGTTACTATTTCAAAAGTAAGCGGCAAGATTTTTATTTTCAGCATATTTGTCGGTTACTATTTTAAAAGTAATCGGCAAGACTTTATTTTCAGCACATTTGTCGGTTACTATTTCAAAAGTATTCGGCAAGACTTTATTTTCAGCACATTCGTCGGTTACTATTTCAAAAGTAATCGGCAAGATTTTTATTTACAGCATATTCGTCGGTTACTATTTCAAAAGTAATCGGCAAGACTTTATTTTCAGCACATTCGTCGGTTACTATTTCAAAAGTAATCGGCAAGACTTTATTTTCAGCACATTCGTCGGTTACTATTTCAAAAGTAATCGGCAAGATTTTTATTTTCAGCATATTCGTCGGTTACTATTTCAAAAGTAAGCGGCAAGATTTTTATTTTCAGCATATTTGTCGGTTACTATTTTAAAAGTAATCGGCAAGACTTTATTTTCAGCACATTTGTCGGTTACTATTTCAAAAGTAATCGGCAAGACTTTATTTTCAGAACATTCGTCGGTTACTAATTCAAAAGTAATCGGCAAGATTTTTATTTTCAGCATATTCATCGGTTACTATTTCAAAAGTACACGACAAGATTTTTATTTTCAGCATATTCGTCGGTTACTATTTCAAAGGT
The DNA here is from genome assembly GCA_958299785.1 of Medicago lupulina. Taxonomy (NCBI): domain Eukaryota; kingdom Viridiplantae; phylum Streptophyta; class Magnoliopsida; order Fabales; family Fabaceae; genus Medicago; species Medicago lupulina. The sequence continues at coordinate 36,604,725 of OY283146.1, read as the reverse complement.
AATCGGGATGATTTATTTTCAGCACAATCGTCGGTTACTATTTCAAAAGTAATCGGCAAGATTTTTATTTTCAGCATATTTGTCGGTTACTATTTTAAAAGTAATCTGCAAGACTTTATTTTCAGCACATTCGTCGGTTACTATTTCAAAAGTAATCGGCAAGATTTTTATATTTAACATATTCGTCGCTTAATATTTCAAAAGTAATCGGCATGATTTATTTTCAGCACATTAATTTGTTACTATTTCAAAAGTAACCGAAAAGATTTTTATTTTCAGCAAATTCGTCGGTGACTATTTCAAAAGTAATCGGCATGATTTATTTTCAGCACAATCGTCGGTTACTATTTCAAAAGTAATCGGCAAGACTTTATTTTCAGCACATTCGTCGGTTACTATTTCAAAATTAATCGGCAAGACTTTATTTTCAGCATATTCGTCGGTTACTATTTCAAAAGTAATCAACAAGATTTTTATTTACAGCATATTCGTCGGTTACTATTTCAAAAGTAATCGGCAAGACTTTATATTCAGCACATTCGTCGGTTACTATTTCAAAAGTAATCGGCAAGACTTTATTTTCAGCACATTCGTCGGTTACTATTTCAAAAGTAATCGGCAAGATTTTTATTTTCAGCAGATTCGTCGGTTACTATTTCAAAAGTAAGCGGCAAGATTTTTATTTTCAGCATATTTGTCGGTTACTATTTTAAAAGTAATCGGCAAGACTTTATTTTCAGCACATTTGTCGGTTACTATTTCAAAAGTAATCGGCAAGCCTTTATTTTCAGCACATTCGTCGGTTACTATTTCAAAAGTAATCGGCAAGATTTTTATTTTCAGCATATTCGTCGGTTACTATTTCAAAAGTAAGCGGCAAGATTTTTATTTTCAGCATATTTGTCGGTTACTATTTTAAAAGTAATCGGCAAGACTTTATTTTCAGCACATTTGTCGGTTACTATTTCAAAAGTATTCGGCAAGACTTTATTTTCAGCACATTCGTCGGTTACTATTTCAAAAGTAATCGGCAAGATTTTTATTTACAGCATATTCGTCGGTTACTATTTCAAAAGTAATCGGCAAGACTTTATTTTCAGCACATTCGTCGGTTACTATTTCAAAAGTAATCGGCAAGACTTTATTTTCAGCACATTCGTCGGTTACTATTTCAAAAGTAATCGGCAAGATTTTTATTTTCAGCATATTCGTCGGTTACTATTTCAAAAGTAAGCGGCAAGATTTTTATTTTCAGCATATTTCTCGGTTACTATTTTAAAAGTAATCGGCAAGACTTTATTTTCAGCACATTTGTCGGTTACTATTTCAAAAGTAATCGGCAAGACTTTATTTTCAGCACATTCGTCGGTTACTAATTCAAAAGTAATCGGCAAGATTTTTATTTTCAGCATATTCATCGGTTACTATTTCAAAAGTAATCGACAAGATTTTTATTTTCAGCATATTCGTCGGTTACTATATCAAAGGTAATCGGCATGATTTATTTTCAGCACAATCGTCGGTTACTATTTCAAAAGTAATCAACAAGATTTTTATTTACAGCATATTCGTCGGTTACTATTTCAAAAGTAATCGGCAAGACTTTATATTCAGCACATTCGTCGGTTACTATTTCAAAAGTAATCGGCAAGATTTTTATTTTCAGCAGATTCGTCGATTACTATTTCAAAAGTAAGCGGCAAGATTTTTATTTTCAGCATATTTGTCGGTTACTATTTTAAAAGTAATCGGCAAGACTTTATTTTCAGCACATTTGTCGGTTACTATTTCAAAAGTAATCGGCAAGCCTTTATTTTCAGCACATTCGTCGGTTACTATTTCAAAAGTAATCGGCAAGATTTTTATTTTCAGCATATTCGTCGGTTACTATTTCAAAAGTAAGCGGCAAGATTTTTATTTTCAGCATATTTGTCGGTTACTATTTTAAAAGTAATCGGCAAGACTTTATTTTCAGCACATTTGTCGGTTACTATTTCAAAAGTATTCGGCAAGACTTTATTTTCAGCACATTCGTCGGTTACTATTTCAAAAGTAATCGGCAAGATTTTTATTTACAGCATATTCGTCGGTTACTATTTCAAAAGTAATCGGCAAGACTTTATTTTCAGCACATTCGTCGGTTACTATTTCAAAAGTAATCGGCAAGACTTTATTTTCAGCACATTCGTCGGTTACTATTTCAAAAGTAATCGGCAAGATTTTTATTTTCAGCATATTCGTCGGTTACTATTTCAAAAGTAAGCGGCAAGATTTTTATTTTCAGCATATTTCTCGGTTACTATTTTAAAAGTAATCGGCAAGACTTTATTTTCAGCACATTTGTCGGTTACTATTTCAAAAGTAATCGGCAAGACTTTATTTTCAGCACATTCGTCGGTTACTAATTCAAAAGTAATCGGCAAGATTTTTATTTTCAGCATATTCATCGGTTACTATTTCAAAAGTAATCGACAAGATTTTTATTTTCAGCATATTCGTCGGTTACTATATCAAAGGTAATCGGCATGATTTATTTTCAGCACAATCGTCGGTTACTATTTCAAAAGTAATCGGCAAGATTTTTATTTTCAGCATATTTGTCGGTTACTATTTTAAAAGTAATCGGCAAGACTTTATTTTCAGCACATTCGTCGGTTACTATTTCAAAAGTAATCGGCAAGACTTTATTTTCAGCACATTCGTCGGTTACTAATTCAAAAGTAATCGGCAAGATTTATATTTTCAGCATATTCATCGGTTACTGTTTCAAAAGTAATCAACAAGATTTTTATTTTCAGCATATTCGTCGGTTACTATTTCAAAGGTAATCGGCATGATTTATTTTCAGCACAATCGTCGGTTACTATTTCAAAAGTAATCGGCAAGATTTTTATTTTCAGCATATTTGTCGGTTACTATTTTAAAAGTAATCTGCAAGACTTTATTTTCAGCACATTCGTCGGTTACTATTTCAAAAGTAATCGGCAAGATTTTTATTTACAGCATATTCGTCGGTTACTATTTCAAAAGTAATCCGCAAGACTTTATTTTAAGCACATTCGTCGGTTACTATTTCAAAAGTAATCGGCAAGACTTTATTTTCAGCACATTCGTCGGTTACTATTTCAAAAGTAATCGGCAAGACTTTATTTTCAGCACATTCGTCGGTTACTATTTTAAAAGAATCGGCAAGAGTTTTATTTACAGCATATTCGTCGGTTACTATTTCAAAAGTAATCGGCAAGACTTTTTTTTCAGCACATTCGTCAGTTACTATTTCAAAAGTAATCGGCAAGACTTTATTTTCAGCACATTCGTCGGTTACTATTTCAAAAGTAATCGGCAAGATTTTTATTTTCCGCATATTCGTCGGTTACTATTTCAAAAGTAAGCGGCAAGATTTTTATTTTTAGCATATTTGTCGGTTACTATTTGAAAAGTAATCGGCAAGACTTTATTTTCAGCACATTCGTCGGTTACTATTTCAAAAGTAATCGGCAAGATTTTTATTTACAGCATATTTGTCGGTTACTATTTCAAAAGTAATCAGCAAGACTTTATTTTCAGCACATTCGTCGATTACTATTTCAAAAGTAATCGGCAAGACTTTATTTTCAGCACATTCGTCGGTTACTGTTTCAAAAGTAATCGACAAGACTTTATTTTCAGCACATTCGTCGGTTACTATTTCAAAAGAATCGGCAAGAGTTTTATTTACAGCATATTCGTCGGTTACTATTTCAAAAGTAATCGGCAAGACTTTATTTTCAGCACATTCGTGGGTTACTATTTCAAAAGTAATCGGCAAGACTTTATTTTCAGCACATTCGTCGATTATCATTTCAAAAGTAATCGGCAAGATTTTTATTTTCAGCATATTCGTCGGTTACTATTTCAAAGGTAATCGGCATGATTTATTTTCAGCACAATCGTCTGTTACTATTTCAAAAGTAATCGGCAAGATTTTTATTTTCAGCATATTTGTCGGTTACTATTTTAAAAGTAATCTGCAAGACTTTATTTTCAGCACATTCGTCGGTTACTATTTCAAAAGTAATCGGCAAGATTTTTATATTTAACATATTCGTCGCTTAATATTTCAAAATTAATCGGCATGATTTATTTTCAGCACATTCATTTGTTACTATTTCAAAAGTAACCGAAAAGATTTTTATTTTCAGCAAATTCGTCGGTGACTATTTCAAAAGAATCGGCAAGAGTTTTATTTACAGCATATTCGTCGGTTACTATTTCAAAAGTAATCGGCAAGACTTTATTTTCAGCACATTCGTCGGTTACTATTTCAAAAGTAATCGGCAAGACTTTATTTTTAGCACATTCGTCGATTATCATTTCAAAAGTAATCGGCAAGATTTTTATTTTCAGCATATTCGTCGGTTACTATTTCAAAAGTAAGCGGCATGATTTTTATTTTCAGCATATTTGTCGGTTACTATTTTAAAAGTAATCGGCAAGACTTTATTTTCAGCACATTCGTCGGTTACTATTTCAAAAGTAATCGGCATGATTTATTTTCAGCACATTAATTTGTTACTATTTCAAAAGTAACCGAAAAGATTTTTATTTTCAGCAAATTCGTCGGTGACTATTTCAAAAGTAATCGGCATGATTTATTTTCAGCACAATCGTCGGTTACTATTTCAAAAGTAATCGGCAAGACTTTATTTTCAGCACATTCGTCGGTTACTATTTCAAAATTAATCGGCAAGACTTTATTTTCAGCATATTCGTCGGTTACTATTTCAAAAGTAATCAACAAGATTTTTATTTACAGCATATTCGTCGGTTACTATTTCAAAAGTAATCGGCAAGACTTTATATTCAGCACATTCGTCGGTTACTATTTCAAAAGTAATCGGCAAGACTTTATTTTCAGCACATTCGTCGGTTACTATTTCAAAAGTAATCGGCAAGATTTTTATTTTCAGCAGATTCGTCGGTTACTATTTCAAAAGTAAGCGGCAAGATTTTTATTTTCAGCATATTTGTCGGTTACTATTTTAAAAGTAATCGGCAAGACTTTATTTTCAGCACATTTGTCGGTTACTATTTCAAAAGTAATCGGCAAGCCTTTATTTTCAGCACATTCGTCGGTTATTATTTCAAAAGTAATCGGCAAGATTTTTATTTTCAGCATATTCGTCGGTTACTATTTCAAAAGTAAGCGGCAAGATTTTTATTTTCAGCATATTTGTCGGTTACTATTTTAAAAGTAATCGGCAAGACTTTATTTTCAGCACATTTGTCGGTTACTATTTCAAAAGTATTCGGCAAGACTTTATTTTCAGCACATTCGTCGGTTACTATTTCAAAATTAATCGGCAAGACTTTATTTTCAGCATATTCGTCGGTTACTATTTCAAAAGTAATCAACAAGATTTTTATTTACAGCATATTCGTCGGTTACTATTTCAAAAGTAATCGGCAAGACTTTATATTCAGCACATTCGTCGGTTACTATTTCAAAAGTAATCGGCAAGACTTTATTTTCAGCACATTCGTCGGTTACTATTTCAAAAGTAATCGGCAAGATTTTTATTTTCAGCATATTCGTCGGTTACTATTTCAAAAGTAAGCGGCAAGATTTTTATTTTCAGCATATTTGTCGGTTACTATTTTAAAAGTAATCGGCAAGACTTTATTTTCAGCACATTTGTCGGTTACTATTTCAAAAGTATTCGGCAAGACTTTATTTTCAGCACATTCGTCGGTTACTATTTCAAAAGTAATCGGCAAGATTTTTATTTACAGCATATTCGTCGGTTACTATTTCAAAAGTAATCGGCAAGACTTTATTTTCAGCACATTCGTCGGTTACTATTTCAAAAGTAATCGGCAAGACTTTATTTTCAGCACATTCGTCGGTTACTATTTCAAAAGTAATCGGCAAGATTTTTATTTTCAGCATATTCGTCGGTTACTATTTCAAAAGTAAGCGGCAAGATTTTTATTTTCAGCATATTTCTCGGTTACTATTTTAAAAGTAATCGGCAAGACTTTATTTTCAGCACATTTGTCGGTTACTATTTCAAAAGTAATCGGCAAGACTTTATTTTCAGCACATTCGTCGGTTACTAATTCAAAAGTAATCGGCAAGATTTTTATTTTCAGCATATTCATCGGTTACTATTTCAAAAGTAATCGACAAGATTTTTATTTTCAGCATATTCGTCGGTTACTATATCAAAGGTAATCGGCATGATTTATTTTCAGCACAATCGTCGGTTACTATTTCAAAAGTAATCGGCAAGATTTTTATTTTCAGCATATTTGTCGGTTACTATTTTAAAAGTAATCGGCAAGACTTTATTTTCAGCACATTCGTCGGTTACTATTTCAAAAGTAATCGGCAAGACTTTATTTTCAGCACATTCGTCGGTTACTAATTCAAAAGTAATCGGCAAGATTTATATTTTCAGCATATTCATCGGTTACTGTTTCAAAAGTAATCAACAAGATTTTTATTTTCAGCATATTCGTCGGTTACTATTTCAAAGGTAATCGGCATGATTTATTTTCAGCACAATCGTCGGTTACTATTTCAAAAGTAATCGGCAAGATTTTTATTTTCAGCATATTTGTCGGTTACTATTTTAAAAGTAATCTGCAAGACTTTATTTTCAGCACATTCGTCGGTTACTATTTCAAAAGTAATCGGCAAGATTTTTATTTACAGCATATTCGTCGGTTACTATTTCAAAAGTAATCCGCAAGACTTTATTTTAAGCACATTCGTCGGTTACTATTTCAAAAGTAATCGGCAAGACTTTATTTTCAGCACATTCGTCGGTTACTATTTCAAAAGTAATCGGCAAGACTTTATTTTCAGCACATTCGTCGGTTACTATTTTAAAAGAATCGGCAAGAGTTTTATTTACAGCATATTCGTCGGTTACTATTTCAAAAGTAATCGGCAAGACTTTTTTTTCAGCACATTCGTCAGTTACTATTTCAAAAGTAATCGGCAAGACTTTATTTTCAGCACATTCGTCGGTTACTATTTCAAAAGTAATCGGCAAGATTTTTATTTTCCGCATATTCGTCGGTTACTATTTCAAAAGTAAGCGGCAAGATTTTTATTTTTAGCATATTTGTCGGTTACTATTTGAAAAGTAATCGGCAAGACTTTATTTTCAGCACATTCGTCGGTTACTATTTCAAAAGTAATCGGCAAGATTTTTATTTACAGCATATTTGTCGGTTACTATTTCAAAAGTAATCAGCAAGACTTTATTTTCAGCACATTCGTCGATTACTATTTCAAAAGTAATCGGCAAGACTTTATTTTCAGCACATTCGTCGGTTACTGTTTCAAAAGTAATCGACAAGACTTTATTTTCAGCACATTCGTCGGTTACTATTTCAAAAGAATCGGCAAGAGTTTTATTTACAGCATATTCGTCGGTTACTATTTCAAAAGTAATCGGCAAGACTTTATTTTCAGCACATTCGTGGGTTACTATTTCAAAAGTAATCGGCAAGACTTTATTTTCAGCACATTCGTCGATTATCATTTCAAAAGTAATCGGCAAGATTTTTATTTTCAGCATATTCGTCGGTTACTATTTCAAAGGTAATCGGCATGATTTATTTTCAGCACAATCGTCTGTTACTATTTCAAAAGTAATCGGCAAGATTTTTATTTTCAGCATATTTGTCGGTTACTATTTTAAAAGTAATCTGCAAGACTTTATTTTCAGCACATTCGTCGGTTACTATTTCAAAAGTAATCGGCAAGATTTTTATATTTAACATATTCGTCGCTTAATATTTCAAAATTAATCGGCATGATTTATTTTCAGCACATTCATTTGTTACTATTTCAAAAGTAACCGAAAAGATTTTTATTTTCAGCAAATTCGTCGGTGACTATTTCAAAAGAATCGGCAAGAGTTTTATTTACAGCATATTCGTCGGTTACTATTTCAAAAGTAATCGGCAAGACTTTATTTTCAGCACATTCGTCGGTTACTATTTCAAAAGTAATCGGCAAGACTTTATTTTTAGCACATTCGTCGATTATCATTTCAAAAGTAATCGGCAAGATTTTTATTTTCAGCATATTCGTCGGTTACTATTTCAAAAGTAAGCGGCATGATTTTTATTTTCAGCATATTTGTCGGTTACTATTTTAAAAGTAATCGGCAAGACTTTATTTTCAGCACATTCGTCGGTTACTATTTCAAAAGTAATCGGCATGATTTATTTTCAGCACATTAATTTGTTACTATTTCAAAAGTAACCGAAAAGATTTTTATTTTCAGCAAATTCGTCGGTGACTATTTCAAAAGTAATCGGCATGATTTATTTTCAGCACAATCGTCGGTTACTATTTCAAAAGTAATCGGCAAGACTTTATTTTCAGCACATTCGTCGGTTACTATTTCAAAATTAATCGGCAAGACTTTATTTTCAGCATATTCGTCGGTTACTATTTCAAAAGTAATCAACAAGATTTTTATTTACAGCATATTCGTCGGTTACTATTTCAAAAGTAATCGGCAAGACTTTATATTCAGCACATTCGTCGGTTACTATTTCAAAAGTAATCGGCAAGACTTTATTTTCAGCACATTCGTCGGTTACTATTTCAAAAGTAATCGGCAAGATTTTTATTTTCAGCAGATTCGTCGGTTACTATTTCAAAAGTAAGCGGCAAGATTTTTATTTTCAGCATATTTGTCGGTTACTATTTTAAAAGTAATCGGCAAGACTTTATTTTCAGCACATTTGTCGGTTACTATTTCAAAAGTAATCGGCAAGCCTTTATTTTCAGCACATTCGTCGGTTATTATTTCAAAAGTAATCGGCAAGATTTTTATTTTCAGCATATTCGTCGGTTACTATTTCAAAAGTAAGCGGCAAGATTTTTATTTTCAGCATATTTGTCGGTTACTATTTTAAAAGTAATCGGCAAGACTTTATTTTCAGCACATTTGTCGGTTACTATTTCAAAAGTATTCGGCAAGACTTTATTTTCAGCACATTCGTCGGTTACTATTTCAAAATTAATCGGCAAGACTTTATTTTCAGCATATTCGTCGGTTACTATTTCAAAAGTAATCAACAAGATTTTTATTTACAGCATATTCGTCGGTTACTATTTCAAAAGTAATCGGCAAGACTTTATATTCAGCACATTCGTCGGTTACTATTTCAAAAGTAATCGGCAAGACTTTATTTTCAGCACATTCGTCGGTTACTATTTCAAAAGTAATCGGCAAGATTTTTATTTTCAGCAGATTCGTCGGTTACTATTTCAAAAGTAAGCGGCAAGATTTTTATTTTCAGCATATTTGTCGGTTACTATTTTAAAAGTAATCGGCAAGACTTTATTTTCAGCACATTTGTCGGTTACTATTTCAAAAGTAATCGGCAAGCCTTTATTTTCAGCACATTCGTCGGTTATTATTTCAAAAGTAATCGGCAAGATTTTTATTTTCAGCATATTCGTCGGTTACTATTTCAAAAGTAAGCGGCAAGATTTTTATTTTCAGCATATTTGTCGGTTACTATTTTAAAAGTAATCGGCAAGACTTTATTTTCAGCACATTTGTCGGTTACTATTTCAAAAGTATTCGGCAAGACTTTATTTTCAGCACATTCGTCGGTTACTATTTCAAAATTAATCGGCAAGACTTTATTTTCAGCATATTCGTCGGTTACTATTTCAAAAGTAATCAACAAGATTTTTATTTACAGCATATTCGTCGGTTACTATTTCAAAAGTAATCGGCAAGACTTTATATTCAGCACATTCGTCGGTTACTATTTCAAAAGTAATCGGCAAGACTTTATTTTCAGCACATTCGTCGGTTACTATTTCAAAAGTAATCGGCAAGATTTTTATTTTCAGCAGATTCGTCGGTTACTATTTCAAAAGTAAGCGGCAAGATTTTTATTTTCAGCATATTTGTCGGTTACTATTTTAAAAGTAATCGGCAAGACTTTATTTTCAGCACATTTGTCGGTTACTATTTCAAAAGTAATCGGCAAGCCTTTATTTTCAGCACATTCGTCGGTTATTATTTCAAAAGTAATCGGCAAGATTTTTATTTTCAGCAAATTCGTCGGTTACTATTTCAAAAGTAAGCGGCAAGATTTTTATTTTCAGCATATTTGTCGGTTACTATTTTAAAAGTAATCGGCAAGACTTTATTTTCAGCACATTTGTCGGTTACTATTTCAAAAGTATTCGGCAAGACTTTATTTTCAGCACATTCGTCGGTTACTATTTCAAAAGTAATCGGCAAGATTTTTATTTACAGCATATTCGTCGGTTACTATTTCAAAAGTAATCGGCAAGACTTTATTTTCAGCACATTCGTCGGTTACTATTTCAAAAGTAATCGGCAAGACTTTATTTTCAGCACATTCGTCGGTTACTATTTCAAAAGTAATCGGCAAGATTTTTATTTTCAGCATATTCGTCGGTTACTATTTCAAAAGTAAGCGGCAAGATTTTTATTTTCAGCAGATTTGTCGGTTACTATTTTAAAAGTAATCGGCAAGACTTTATTTTCAGCACATTTGTCGGTTACTATTTCAAAAGTAATCGGCAAGACTTTATTTTCAGCACATTCGTCGGTTACTAATTCAAAAGTAATCGGCAAGATTTTTATTTTCAGCATATTCATCGGTTACTATTTCAAAAGTAATCGACAAGATTTTTATTTTCAGCATATTCGTCGGTTACTATATCAAAGGTAATCGGCATGATTTATTTTCAGCACAATCGTCGGTTACTATTTCAAAAGTAATCGGCAAGATTTTTATTTTCAGCATATTTGTCGGTTACTATTTTAAAAGTAATCGGCAAGACTTTATTTTCAGCACATTCGTCGGTTACTAATTCAAAAGTAATCGGCAAGATTTTTATTTTCAGCATATTCATCGGTTACTATTTCAAAAGTAATCGACAAGATTTTTATTTTCAGCATATTCGTCGGTTACTATATCAAAGGTAATCGGCATGATTTATTTTCAGCACAATCGTCGGTTACTATTTCAAAAGTAATCGGCAAGACTTTATTTTCAGCACATTCGTCGGTTACTATTTCAAAAGTAATCGGCAAGACTTTATTTTCAGCACATTCGTCGGTTACTAATTCAAAAGTAATCGGCAAGATTTATATTTTCAGCATATTCATCGGTTACTGTTTCAAAAGTAATCGACAAGATTTTTATTTTCAGCATATTCGTCGGTTACTATTTCAAAGGTAATCGGCATGATTTATTTTCAGCACAATCGTCGGTTACTATTTCAAAAGTAATCGGCAAGATTTTTATTTTCAGCATATTTGTCGGTTACTATTTTAAAAGTAATCTGCAAGACTTTATTTTCAGCACATTCGTCGGTTACTATTTCAAAAGTAATCGGCAAGATTTTTATTTACAGCATATTCGTCGGTTACTATTTCAAAAGTAATCCGCAAGACTTTATTTTAAGCACATTCGTCGGTTACTATTTCAAAAGTAATCGGCAAGACTTTATTTTCAGCACATTCGTCGGTTACTATTTCAAAAGTAATCGGCAAGACTTTATTTTCAGCACATTCGTCGGTTACTATTTTAAAAGAATCGGCAAGAGTTTTATTTACAGCATATTCGTCGGTTACTATTTCAAAAGTAATGGGCAAGACTTTTTTTTCAGCACATTCGTCGGTTACTATTTCAAAAGTAATCGGCAAGACTTTATTTTCAGCACATTCGTCGGTTACTATTTCAAAAGTAATCGGCAAGATTTTTATTTTCCGCATATTCGTCGGTTACTATTTCAAAAGTAAGCGGCAAGATTTTTATTTTTAGCATATTTGTCGGTTACTATTTGAAAAGTAATCGGCAAGACTTTATTTTCAGCACATTCGTCGGTTACTATTTCAAAAGTAATCGGCAAGATTTTTATTTACAGCATATTCGTCGGTTACTATTTCAAAAGTAATCAGCAAGACTTTATTTTCAGCACATTCGTCGATTACTATTTCAAAAGTAATCGGCAAGACTTTATTTTCAGCACATTCGTCGGTTACTGTTTCAAAAGTAATCGACAAGACTTTATTTTCAGCACATTCGTCGGTTACTATTTCAAAAGTAATCGGCAAGACTTTATTTTCAGCACATTCGTCGGTTACTATTTCAAAAGTAATCGGCAAGACTTTATTTTCAGCACATTCGTCGATTATCATTTCAAAAGTAATCGGCAAGATTTTTATTTTCAGCATATTCGTCGGTTACTATTTCAAAAGTAAGCGGCATGATTTTTATTTTCAGCATATTTGTCGGTTACTATTTTAAAAGTAATCGGCAAGACTTTATTTTCAGCACATTCGTCGGTTACTATTTCAAAAGTAATCGGCAAGACTTTATTTTCAGCACATTCGTCGGTTACTAATTCAAAAGTAATCGGCAAGATTTTTATTTTCAGCATATTCCTCGGTTACTATTTCAAAAGTAATCGACAAGATTTTTATTTTCATCATATTCGTCGGTTACTATTTCAAAGGTAATCGCCATGATTTATTTTCAGCACAATCGTCGGTTACTATTTCAAAAGTAATCGGCAAGATTTTTATTTTCAGCATATTTGTCGGTTACTATTTTAAAAGTAATCTGCAAGACTTTATTTTCAGCACATTCGTCGGTTACTATTTCAAAAGTAATCGGCAAGATTTTTATTTACAGCATATTCGTCGGTTACTATTTCAAAAGTAATCCGCAAGACTTTATTTTCAGCACATTCGTCGGTTACTATTTCAAAAGTAATCGGCAAGACTTTATTTTCAGCACATTCGTCGGTTACTATTTCAAAAGTAATCGGCAAGACTTTATTTTCAGCACATTCGTCGGTTACTATTTCAAAAGAATCGGCAAGAGTTTTATTTACAGCATATTCGTCGGTTACTATTTCAAAAGTAATCGGCAAGACTTTATTTTCAGCACATTCGTCGGTTACTATTTCAAAAGTAATCGGCAAGACTTTATTTTCAGCACATTCGTCGGTTACTATTTCAAAAGTAATCGGCAAGATTTTTATTTTCCGCATATTCGTCGGTTACTATTTCAAAAGTAAGCGGCAAGATTTTTATTTTTAGCATATTTGTCGGTTACTATTTGAAAAGTAATCGGCAAGACTTTATTTTCAGCACATTCGTCGGTTACTATTTCAAAAGTAATCGGCAAGATTTTTATTTACAGCATATTCGTCGGTTACTATTTCAAAAGTAATCAGCAAGACTTTATTTTCAGCACATTCGTCGATTACTATTTCAAAAGTAATCGGCAAGACTTTATTTTCAGCACATTCGTCGGTTACTGTTTCAAAAGTAATCGACAAGACTTTATTTTCAGCACATTCGTCGGTTACTATTTCAAAAGAATCGGCAAGAGTTTTATTTACAGCATATTCGTCGGTTACTATTTCAAAAGTAATCGGCAAGACTTTATTTTCAGCACATTCGTCGGTTACTATTTCAAAAGTAATCGGAAAGACTTTATTTTCAGCACATTGGTCGATTATCATTTCAAAAGTAATCGGCAAGATTTTTATTTTCAGCATATTCATCGGTTACTATTTCAAAAGTAATCGACAAGATTTTTATTTTCATCATATTCGTCGGTTACTATTTCAAAGGTAATCGGCATGATTTATTTTCAGCACAATCGTCGGTTACTATTTCAAAAGTAATCGGCAAGATTTTTATTTTCAGCATATTTGTCGGTTACTATTTTAAAAGTAATCTGCAAGACTTTATTTTCAGCACATTCGTCGGTTACTATTTCAAAAGTAATCGGCAAGATTTTTATTTACAGCATATTCGTCGGTTACTATTTCAAAAGTAATCCGCAAGACTTTATTTTCAGCACATTCGTCGGTTACTATTTCAAAAGTAATCGGCAAGACTTTATTTTCAGCACATTCGTCGGTTACTATTTCAAAAGTAATCGGCAAGACTTTATTTTCAGCACATTCGTCGGTTACTATTTCAAAAGAATCGGCAAGAGTTTTATTTACAGCATATTCGTCGGTTACTATTTCAAAAGTAATCGGCAAGACTTTATTTTCAGCACATTCGTCGGTTACTATTTCAAAAGTAATCGGCAAGACTTTATTTTCAGCACATTCGTCGGTTACTATTTCAAAAGTAATCGGCAAGATTTTTATTTTCCGCATATTCGTCGGTTACTATTTCAAAAGTAAGCGGCAAGATTTTTATTTTTAGCATATTTGTCGGTTACTATTTGAAAAGTAATCGGCAAGACTTTATTTTCAGCACATTCGTCGGTTACTATTTCAAAAGTAATCGGCAAGATTTTTATTTACAGCATATTCGTCGGTTACTATTTCAAAAGTAATCAGCAAGACTTCATTTTCAGCACATTCGTCGATTACTATTTCAAAAGTAATCGGCAAGACTTTATTTTCAGCACATTCGTCGGTTACTGTTTCAAAAGTAATCGACAAGACTTTATTTTCAGCAAATTCGTCGGTTACTATTTCAAAAGAATCGGCAAGAGTTTTATTTACAGCATATTCGTCGGTTACTATTTCAAAAGTAATTGGCAAGACTTTATTTTCAGCACATTCGTCGGTTACTATTTCAAAAGTAATCGGCAAGACTTTATTTTCAGCACATTGGTCGATTATCATTTCAAAAGTAATCGGCAAGATTTTTATTTTCAGCATATTCGTCGGTTACTATTTCAAAAGTAAGCGGCATGATTTTTATTTTCAGCATATTTGTCGGTTACTATTTTAAAAGTAATCGGCAAGACTTTATTTTCAGCACATTCGTCGGTTACTATTTCAAAAGTAATCGGCAAGACTTTATTTTCAGCACATTCGTCGGTTACTAATTCAAAACTAATCGGCAAGATTTTTATTTTCAGCATATTCATCGGTTACTATTTCAAAAGTAATCGGCAAGACTTTATTTTCAGCACATTCGTCGGTTACTATTTCAAAAGTAATCGGCAAGATTTTTATTTTCCGCATATTCGTCGGTTACTATTTCAAAAGTAAGCGGCAAGATTTTTATTTTTAGCATATTTGTCGGTTACTATTTGAAAAGTAATCGGCAAGACTTTATTTTCAGCACATTCGTCGGTTACTATTTCAAAAGTAATCGGCAAGATTTTTATTTACAGCATATTCGTCGGTTACTATTTCAAAAGTAATCAGCAAGACTTTATTTTCAGCACATTCGTCGATTACTATTTCAAAAGTAATCGGCAAGACTTTATTTTCAGCACATTCGTCGGTTACTGTTTCAAAAGTAATCGACAAGACTTTATTTTCAGCACATTCGTCGGTTACTATTTCAAAAGTAATCGGCAAGACTTTATTTTCAGCACATTCGTCGGTTACTATTTCAAAAGTAATCGGCAAGACTTTATTTTCAGCACATTCGTCGATTATCATTTCAAAAGTAATCGGCAAGATTTTTATTTTCAGCATATTCGTCGGTTACTATTTCAAAAGTAAGCGGCATGATTTTTATTTTCAGCATATTTGTCGGTTACTATTTTAAAAGTAATCGGCAAGACTTTATTTTCAGCACATTCGTCGGTTACTATTTCAAAAGTAATCGGCAAGACTTTATTTTCAGCACATTCGTCGGTTACTATTTCAAAAGTAATCGGCAAGACTTTATTTTCAGCACATTCGTCGGTTACTATTTCAAAAGTAATCGGCAAGATTTTTATTTACAGCATATTCGTCGGTTACTATTTCAAAAGTAATCAGCAAGACTTTATTTTCAGCACATTCGTCGATTACTATTTCAAAAGTAATCGGCAAGACTTTATTTTCAGCACATTCGTCGGTTACTGTTTCAAAAGTAATCGACAAGACTTTATTTTCAGCACATTCGTCGGTTACTATTTCAAAAGTAATCGGCAAGACTTTATTTTCAGCACATTCGTCGGTTACTATTTCAAAAGTAATCGGCAAGACTTTATTTTCAGCACATTCGTCGATTATCATTTCAAAAGTAATCGGCAAGATTTTTATTTTCAGCATATTCGTCGGTTACTATTTCAAAAGTAAGCGGCATGATTTTTATTTTCAGCATATTTGTCGGTTACTATTTTAAAAGTAATCGGCAAGACTTTATTTTCAGCACATTCGTCGGTTACTATTTCAAAAGTAATCGGCAAGACTTTATTTTCAGCACATTCGTCGGTTACTATTTCAAAAGTAATCGGCAAGACTTTATTTTCAGCACATTCGTCGGTTACTATTTCAAAAGAATCGGCAAGAGTTTTATTTACAGCATATTCGTCGGTTACTATTTCAAAAGTAATCGGCAAGACTTTATTTTCAGCACATTCGTCGGTTACTATTTCAAAAGTAATCGGCAAGACTTTATTTTCAGCACATTCGTCGGTTACTATTTCAAAAGTAATCGGCAAGATTTTTATTTTCCGCATATTCGTCGGTTACTATTTCAAAAGTAAGCGGCAAGATTTTTATTTTTAGCATATTTGTCGGTTACTATTTGAAAAGTAATCGGCAAGACTTTATTTTCAGCACATTCGTCGGTTACTATTTCAAAAGTAATCGGCAAGATTTTTATTTACAGCATATTCGTCGGTTACTATTTCAAAAGTAATCAGCAAGACTTTATTTTCAGCACATTCGTCGATTACTATTTCAAAAGTAATCGGCAAGACTTTATTTTCAGCACATTCGTCGGTTACTGTTTCAAAAGTAATCGACAAGACTTTATTTTCAGCACATTCGTCGGTTACTATTTCAAAAGAATCGGCAAGAGTTTTATTTACAGCATATTCGTCGGTTACTATTTCAAAAGTAATCGGCAAGACTTTATTTTCAGCACATTCGTCGGTTACTATTTCAAAAGTAATCGGAAAGACTTTATTTTCAGCACATTGGTCGATTATCATTTCAAAAGTAATCGGCAAGATTTTTATTTTCAGCATATTCATCGGTTACTATTTCAAAAGTAATCGACAAGATTTTTATTTTCATCATATTCGTCGGTTACTATTTCAAAGGTAATCGGCATGATTTATTTTCAGCACAATCGTCGGTTACTATTTCAAAAGTAATCGGCAAGATTTTTATTTTCAGCATATTTGTCGGTTACTATTTTAAAAGTAATCTGCAAGACTTTATTTTCAGCACATTCGTCGGTTACTATTTCAAAAGTAATCGGCAAGATTTTTATTTACAGCATATTCGTCGGTTACTATTTCAAAAGTAATCCGCAAGACTTTATTTTCAGCACATTCGTCGGTTACTATTTCAAAAGTAATCGGCAAGACTTTATTTTCAGCACATTCGTCGGTTACTATTTCAAAAGTAATCGGCAAGACTTTATTTTCAGCACATTCGTCGGTTACTATTTCAAAAGAATCGGCAAGAGTTTTATTTACAGCATATTCGTCGGTTACTATTTCAAAAGTAATCGGCAAGACTTTATTTTCAGCACATTCGTCGGTTACTATTTCAAAAGTAATCGGCAAGACTTTATTTTCAGCACATTCGTCGGTTACTATTTCAAAAGTAATCGGCAAGATTTTTATTTTCCGCATATTCGTCGGTTACTATTTCAAAAGTAAGCGGCAAGATTTTTATTTTTAGCATATTTGTCGGTTACTATTTGAAAAGTAATCGGCAAGACTTTATTTTCAGCACATTCGTCGGTTACTATTTCAAAAGTAATCGGCAAGATTTTTATTTACAGCATATTCGTCGGTTACTATTTCAAAAGTAATCAGCAAGACTTCATTTTCAGCACATTCGTCGATTACTATTTCAAAAGTAATCGGCAAGACTTTATTTTCAGCACATTCGTCGGTTACTGTTTCAAAAGTAATCGACAAGACTTTATTTTCAGCAAATTCGTCGGTTACTATTTCAAAAGAATCGGCAAGAGTTTTATTTACAGCATATTCGTCGGTTACTATTTCAAAAGTAATTGGCAAGACTTTATTTTCAGCACATTCGTCGGTTACTATTTCAAAAGTAATCGGCAAGACTTTATTTTCAGCACATTGGTCGATTATCATTTCAAAAGTAATCGGCAAGATTTTTATTTTCAGCATATTCGTCGGTTACTATTTCAAAAGTAAGCGGCATGATTTTTATTTTCAGCATATTTGTCGGTTACTATTTTAAAAGTAATCGGCAAGACTTTATTTTCAGCACATTCGTCGGTTACTATTTCAAAAGTAATCGGCAAGACTTTATTTTCAGCACATTCGTCGGTTACTAATTCAAAACTAATCGGCAAGATTTTTATTTTCAGCATATTCATCGGTTACTATTTCAAAAGTAATCGGCAAGACTTTATTTTCAGCACATTCGTCGGTTACTATTTCAAAAGTAATCGGCAAGATTTTTATTTTCCGCATATTCGTCGGTTACTATTTCAAAAGTAAGCGGCAAGATTTTTATTTTTAGCATATTTGTCGGTTACTATTTGAAAAGTAATCGGCAAGACTTTATTTTCAGCACATTCGTCGGTTACTATTTCAAAAGTAATCGGCAAGATTTTTATTTACAGCATATTCGTCGGTTACTATTTCAAAAGTAATCAGCAAGACTTTATTTTCAGCACATTCGTCGATTACTATTTCAAAAGTAATCGGCAAGACTTTATTTTCAGCACATTCGTCGGTTACTGTTTCAAAAGTAATCGACAAGACTTTATTTTCAGCACATTCGTCGGTTACTATTTCAAAAGTAATCGGCAAGACTTTATTTTCAGCACATTCGTCGGTTACTATTTCAAAAGTAATCGGCAAGACTTTATTTTCAGCACATTCGTCGATTATCATTTCAAAAGTAATCGGCAAGATTTTTATTTTCAGCATATTCGTCGGTTACTATTTCAAAAGTAAGCGGCATGATTTTTATTTTCAGCATATTTGTCGGTTACTATTTTAAAAGTAATCGGCAAGACTTTATTTTCAGCACATTCGTCGGTTACTATTTCAAAAGTAATCGGCAAGACTTTATTTTCAGCACATTCGTCGGTTACTAATTCAAAAGTAATCGGCAAGATTTTTATTTTCAGCATATTCCTCGGTTACTATTTCAAAAGTAATCGACAAGATTTTTATTTTCATCATATTCGTCGGTTACTATTTCAAAGGTAATCGCCATGATTTATTTTCAGCACAATCGTCGGTTACTATTTCAAAAGTAATCGGCAAGATTTTTATTTTCAGCATATTTGTCGGTTACTATTTTAAAAGTAATCTGCAAGACTTTATTTTCAGCACATTCGTCGGTTACTATTTCAAAAGTAATCGGCAAGATTTTTATTTACAGCATATTCGTCGGTTACTATTTCAAAAGTAATCCGCAAGACTTTATTTTCAGCACATTCGTCGGTTACTATTTCAAAAGTAATCGGCAAGACTTTATTTTCAGCACATTCGTCGGTTACTATTTCAAAAGTAATCGGCAAGACTTTATTTTCAGCACATTCGTCGGTTACTATTTCAAAAGAATCGGCAAGAGTTTTATTTACAGCATATTCGTCGGTTACTATTTCAAAAGTAATCGGCAAGACTTTATTTTCAGCACATTCGTCGGTTACTATTTCAAAAGTAATCGGCAAGACTTTATTTTCAGCACATTCGTCGGTTACTATTTCAAAAGTAATCGGCAAGATTTTTATTTTCCGCATATTCGTCGGTTACTATTTCAAAAGTAAGCGGCAAGATTTTTATTTTTAGCATATTTGTCGGTTACTATTTGAAAAGTAATCGGCAAGACTTTATTTTCAGCACATTCGTCGGTTACTATTTCAAAAGTAATCGGCAAGATTTTTATTTACAGCATATTCGTCGGTTACTATTTCAAAAGTAATCAGCAAGACTTTATTTTCAGCACATTCGTCGATTACTATTTCAAAAGTAATCGGCAAGACTTTATTTTCAGCACATTCGTCGGTTACTGTTTCAAAAGTAATCGACAAGACTTTATTTTCAGCACATTCGTCGGTTACTATTTCAAAAGAATCGGCAAGAGTTTTATTTACAGCATATTCGTCGGTTACTATTTCAAAAGTAATCGGCAAGACTTTATTTTCAGCACATTCGTCGGTTACTATTTCAAAAGTAATCGGAAAGACTTTATTTTCAGCACATTGGTCGATTATCATTTCAAAAGTAATCGGCAAGATTTTTATTTTCAGCATATTCATCGGTTACTATTTCAAAAGTAATCGACAAGATTTTTATTTTCATCATATTCGTCGGTTACTATTTCAAAGGTAATCGGCATGATTTATTTTCAGCACAATCGTCGGTTACTATTTCAAAAGTAATCGGCAAGATTTTTATTTTCAGCATATTTGTCGGTTACTATTTTAAAAGTAATCTGCAAGACTTTATTTTCAGCACATTCGTCGGTTACTATTTCAAAAGTAATCGGCAAGATTTTTATTTACAGCATATTCGTCGGTTACTATTTCAAAAGTAATCCGCAAGACTTTATTTTCAGCACATTCGTCGGTTACTATTTCAAAAGTAATCGGCAAGACTTTATTTTCAGCACATTCGTCGGTTACTATTTCAAAAGTAATCGGCAAGACTTTATTTTCAGCACATTCGTCGGTTACTATTTCAAAAGAATCGGCAAGAGTTTTATTTACAGCATATTCGTCGGTTACTATTTCAAAAGTAATCGGCAAGACTTTATTTTCAGCACATTCGTCGGTTACTATTTCAAAAGTAATCGGCAAGACTTTATTTTCAGCACATTCGTCGGTTACTATTTCAAAAGTAATCGGCAAGATTTTTATTTTCCGCATATTCGTCGGTTACTATTTCAAAAGTAAGCGGCAAGATTTTTATTTTTAGCATATTTGTCGGTTACTATTTGAAAAGTAATCGGCAAGACTTTATTTTCAGCACATTCGTCGGTTACTATTTCAAAAGTAATCGGCAAGATTTTTATTTACAGCATATTCGTCGGTTACTATTTCAAAAGTAATCAGCAAGACTTCATTTTCAGCACATTCGTCGATTACTATTTCAAAAGTAATCGGCAAGACTTTATTTTCAGCACATTCGTCGGTTACTGTTTCAAAAGTAATCGACAAGACTTTATTTTCAGCAAATTCGTCGGTTACTATTTCAAAAGAATCGGCAAGAGTTTTATTTACAGCATATTCGTCGGTTACTATTTCAAAAGTAATTGGCAAGACTTTATTTTCAGCACATTCGTCGGTTACTATTTCAAAAGTAAGCGGCATGATTTTTATTTTCAGCATATTTGTCGGTTACTATTTTAAAAGTAATCGGCAAGACTTTATTTTCAGCACATTCGTCGGTTACTATTTCAAAAGTAATCGGCAAGACTTTATTTTCAGCACATTCGTCGGTTACTAATTCAAAACTAATCGGCAAGATTTTTATTTTCAGCATATTCATCGGTTACTATTTCAAAAGTAATCGACAAGATTTTTATTTTCAGCATATTCGTCGGTTACTATTTCAAAGGTAATCGGCAAGACTTTATTTTCAGCACATTCGTCGATTACTATTTCAAAAGTAATCGGCAAGACTTTATTTTCAGCACATTCGTCGGTTACTGTTTCAAAAGTAATCGACAAGACTTTATTTTCAGCACATTCGTCGGTTACTATTTCAAAAGAATCGGCAAGAGTTTTATTTACAGCATATTCGTCGGTTACTATTTCAAAAGTAATCGGCAAGACTTTATTTTCAGCACATTCGTCGGTTACTATTTCAAAAGTAATCGGCAAGACTTTATTTTCAGCACGTTGGTCGATTATCATTTCAAAAGTAATCGGCAAGATTTTTATTTTCAGCATATTCGTCGGTTACTATTTCAAAAGTAAGCGGCATGATTTTTATTTTCGGTCGGTTACTATTTTAAAAGTAATCGGCAAGACTTTATTTTCAGCACATTCGTCGGTTACTATTTCAAAAGTAATCGGCAAGACTTTATTTTCAGCACATTCGTCGGTTACTAATTCAAAAGTAATCGGCAAGATTTTTATTTTCAGCATATTCATCGGTTACTATTTCAAAAGTAATCGGCAAGACTTTATTTTCAGCACATTCGTCGGTTACTATTTCAAAAGTAATCGGCAAGACTTTATTTTCAGCACATTGGTCGATTATCATTTCAAAAGTAATCGGCAAGATTTTTATTTTCAGCGTATTCATCGGTTACTATTTCAAAAGTAATCGACAAGATTTTTATTTTCATCATATTCGTCGGTTACTATTTCAAAGGTAATCGGCATGATTTATTTTCAGCACAATCGTCGGTTACTATTTCAAAAGTAATCGGCAAGATTTTTATTTTCAGCATATTTGTCGGTTACTATTTTAAAAGTAATCTGCAAGACTTTATTTTCAGCACATTCGTCGGTTACTATTTCAAAAGTAATCGGCAAGATTTTTATTTACAGCATATTCGTCGGTTACTATTTCAAAAGTAATCCGCAAGACTTTATTTTCAGCACATTCGTCGGTTACTATTTCAAAAGTAATCGGCAAGACTTTATTTTCAGCACATTCGTCGGTTACTATTTCAAAAGTAATCGGCAAGACTTTATTTTCAGCACATTCGTCGGTTACTATTTCAAAAGAATCGGCAAGAGTTTTATTTACAGCATATTCGTCGGTTACTATTTCAAAAGTAATCGACAAGACTTTATTTTCAGCACATTCGTCGGTTACTATTTCAAAAGTAATCGGCAAGACTTTATTTTCAGCACATTCGTCGGTTACTATTTCAAAAGTAATCGGCAAGATTTTTATTTTCCGCATATTCGTCGGTTACTATTTCAAAAGTAAGCGGCAAGATTTTTATTTTTAGCATATTTGTCGGTTACTATTTGAAAAGTAATCGGCAAGACTTTATTTTCAGCACATTCGTCGGTTACTATTTCAAAAGTAATCGGCAAGATTTTTATTTACAGCATATTCGTCGGTTACTATTTCAAAAGTAATCAGCAAGACTTTATTTTCAGCACATTCGTCGATTACTATTTCAAAAGTAATCGGCAAGACTTTATTTTCAGCACATTCGTCGGTTACTGTTTCAAAAGTAATCGACAAGACTTTATTTTCAGCACATTCGTCGGTTACTATTTCAAAAGAATCGGCAAGAGTTTTATTTACAGCATATTCGTCGGTTACTATTTCAAAAGTAATCGGCAAGACTTTATTTTCAGCACATTCGTCGGTTACTATTTCAAAAGTAATCGGCAAGACTTTATTTTCAGCACATTGGTCGATTATCATTTCAAAAGTAATCGGCAAGATTTTTATTTTCAGCATATTCGTCGGTTACTATTTCAAAAGTAAGCGGCATGATTTTTATTTTCAGCATATTTGTCGGTTACTATTTTAAAAGTAATCGGCAAGACTTTATTTTCAGCACATTCGTCGGTTACTATTTCAAAAGTAATCGGCAAGACTTTATTTTCAGCACATTCGTCGGTTACTAATTCAAAAGTGATCGGCAAGATTTTTATTTTCAGCATATTCATCGGTTACTATTTCAAAAGTAATCGACAAGATTTTTATTTTCAGCATATTCGTCGGTTACTATTTCAAAGGTAATCGGCAAGACTTTATTTTCAGCACATTCGTCGGTTACTGTTTCAAAAGTAATCGACAAGACTTTATTTTCAGCACATTCGTCGGTTACTATTTCAAAAGAATCGGCAAGAGTTTTATTTACAGCATATTCGTCGGTTACTATTTCAAAAGTAATCGGCAAGACTTTATTTGCAGCACATTCGTCGGTTACTATTTCAAAAGTAATTGGCAAGACTTTATTTTCAGCACATTCGTCGGTTACTATTTCAAAAGTAATCGGCAAGACTTTATTTTCAGCACATTGGTCGATTATCATTTCAAAAGTAATCGGCAAGATTTTTATTTTCAGCATATTCGTCGGTTACTATTTCAAAAATAAGCGGCATGATTTTTATTTTCAGCATATTTGTCGGTTACTATTTTAAAATTAATCGGCAAGACTTTATTTTCAGCACATTCGTCGGTTACTATTTCAAAAGTAATCGGCAAGACTTTATTTTCAGCACATTCGTCGGTTACTAATTCAAAAGTAATCGGCAAGATTTTTATTTTCAGCATATTCATCGGTTACTATTTCAAAAGTAATCGACAAGATTTTTATTTTCAGCATATTCGTCGGTTACTATTTCAAAGGTAATCGGCAAGACTTTATTTTCAGCACATTCGTCGATTACTATTTCAAAAGTAATCGGCAAGACTTTATTTTCAGCACATTCGTCGGTTACTGTTTCAAAAGTAATCGACAAGACTTTATTTTCAGCACATTCGTCGGTTACTATTTCAAAAGAATCGGCAAGAGTTTTATTTACAGCATATTCGTCGGTTACTATTTCAAAAGTAATCGGCAAGACTTTATTTTCAGCACATTCGTCGGTTACTATTTCAAAAGTAATCGGCAAGACTTTATTTTCAGCACATTGGTCGATTATCATTTCAAAAGTAATCGGCAAGATTTTTATTTTCAGCATATTCGTCGGTTACTATTTCAAAAGTAAGCGGCATGATTTTTATTTTCGGTCGGTTACTATTTTAAAAGTAATCGGCAAGACTTTATTTTCAGCACATTCGTCGGTTACTATTTCAAAAGTAAGCGGCATGATTTTTATTTTCAGCATATTTGTCGGTTACTATTTTAAAAGTAATCGGCAAGACTTTATTTTCAGCACATTCGTCGGTTACTATTTCAAAAGTAATCGGCAAGACTTTATTTTCAGCACATTCGTCGGTTACTAATTCAAAACTAATCGGCAAGATTTTTATTTTCAGCATATTCATCGGTTACTATTTCAAAAGTAATCGACAAGATTTTTATTTTCAGCATATTCGTCGGTTACTATTTCAAAGGTAATCGGCAAGACTTTATTTTCAGCACATTCGTCGATTACTATTTCAAAAGTAATCGGCAAGACTTTATTTTCAGCACATTCGTCGGTTACTGTTTCAAAAGTAATCGACAAGACTTTATTTTCAGCACATTCGTCGGTTACTATTTCAAAAGAATCGGCAAGAGTTTTATTTACAGCATATTCGTCGGTTACTATTTCAAAAGTAATCGGCAAGACTTTATTTTCAGCACATTCGTCGGTTACTATTTCAAAAGTAATCGGCAAGACTTTATTTTCAGCACGTTGGTCGATTATCATTTCAAAAGTAATCGGCAAGATTTTTATTTTCAGCATATTCGTCGGTTACTATTTCAAAAGTAAGCGGCATGATTTTTATTTTCGGTCGGTTACTATTTTAAAAGTAATCGGCAAGACTTTATTTTCAGCACATTCGTCGGTTACTATTTCAAAAGTAATCGGCAAGACTTTATTTTCAGCACATTCGTCGGTTACTAATTCAAAAGTAATCGGCAAGATTTTTATTTTCAGCATATTCATCGGTTACTATTTCAAAAGTAATCGGCAAGACTTTATTTTCAGCACATTCGTCGGTTACTATTTCAAAAGTAATCGGCAAGACTTTATTTTCAGCACATTGGTCGATTATCATTTCAAAAGTAATCGGCAAGATTTTTATTTTCAGCGTATTCATCGGTTACTATTTCAAAAGTAATCGACAAGATTTTTATTTTCATCATATTCGTCGGTTACTATTTCAAAGGTAATCGGCATGATTTATTTTCAGCACAATCGTCGGTTACTATTTCAAAAGTAATCGGCAAGATTTTTATTTTCAGCATATTTGTCGGTTACTATTTTAAAAGTAATCTGCAAGACTTTATTTTCAGCACATTCGTCGGTTACTATTTCAAAAGTAATCGGCAAGATTTTTATTTACAGCATATTCGTCGGTTACTATTTCAAAAGTAATCCGCAAGACTTTATTTTCAGCACATTCGTCGGTTACTATTTCAAAAGTAATCGGCAAGACTTTATTTTCAGCACATTCGTCGGTTACTATTTCAAAAGTAATCGGCAAGACTTTATTTTCAGCACATTCGTCGGTTACTATTTCAAAAGAATCGGCAAGAGTTTTATTTACAGCATATTCGTCGGTTACTATTTCAAAAGTAATCGACAAGACTTTATTTTCAGCACATTCGTCGGTTACTATTTCAAAAGTAATCGGCAAGACTTTATTTTCAGCACATTCGTCGGTTACTATTTCAAAAGTAATCGGCAAGATTTTTATTTTCCGCATATTCGTCGGTTACTATTTCAAAAGTAAGCGGCAAGATTTTTATTTTTAGCATATTTGTCGGTTACTATTTGAAAAGTAATCGGCAAGACTTTATTTTCAGCACATTCGTCGGTTACTATTTCAAAAGTAATCGGCAAGATTTTTATTTACAGCATATTCGTCGGTTACTATTTCAAAAGTAATCAGCAAGACTTTATTTTCAGCACATTCGTCGATTACTATTTCAAAAGTAATCGGCAAGACTTTATTTTCAGCACATTCGTCGGTTACTGTTTCAAAAGTAATCGACAAGACTTTATTTTCAGCACATTCGTCGGTTACTATTTCAAAAGAATCGGCAAGAGTTTTATTTACAGCATATTCGTCGGTTACTATTTCAAAAGTAATCGGCAAGACTTTATTTTCAGCACATTCGTCGGTTACTATTTCAAAAGTAATCGGCAAGACTTTATTTTCAGCACATTGGTCGATTATCATTTCAAAAGTAATCGGCAAGATTTTTATTTTCAGCATATTCGTCGGTTACTATTTCAAAAGTAAGCGGCATGATTTTTATTTTCAGCATATTTGTCGGTTACTATTTTAAAAGTAATCGGCAAGACTTTATTTTCAGCACATTCGTCGGTTACTATTTCAAAAGTAATCGGCAAGACTTTATTTTCAGCACATTCGTCGGTTACTAATTCAAAAGTGATCGGCAAGATTTTTATTTTCAGCATATTCATCGGTTACTATTTCAAAAGTAATCGACAAGATTTTTATTTTCAGCATATTCGTCGGTTACTATTTCAAAGGTAATCGGCAAGACTTTATTTTCAGCACATTCGTCGGTTACTGTTTCAAAAGTAATCGACAAGACTTTATTTTCAGCACATTCGTCGGTTACTATTTCAAAAGAATCGGCAAGAGTTTTATTTACAGCATATTCGTCGGTTACTATTTCAAAAGTAATCGGCAAGACTTTATTTGCAGCACATTCGTCGGTTACTATTTCAAAAGTAATTGGCAAGACTTTATTTTCAGCACATTCGTCGGTTACTATTTCAAAAGTAATCGGCAAGACTTTATTTTCAGCACATTGGTCGATTATCATTTCAAAAGTAATCGGCAAGATTTTTATTTTCAGCATATTCGTCGGTTACTATTTCAAAAATAAGCGGCATGATTTTTATTTTCAGCATATTTGTCGGTTACTATTTTAAAATTAATCGGCAAGACTTTATTTTCAGCACATTCGTCGGTTACTATTTCAAAAGTAATCGGCAAGACTTTATTTTCAGCACATTCGTCGGTTACTAATTCAAAAGTAATCGGCAAGATTTTTATTTTCAGCATATTCATCGGTTACTATTTCAAAAGTAATCGACAAGATTTTTATTTTCAGCATATTCGTCGGTTACTATTTCAAAGGTAATCGGCAAGACTTTATTTTCAGCACATTCGTCGATTACTATTTCAAAAGTAATCGGCAAGACTTTATTTTCAGCACATTCGTCGGTTACTGTTTCAAAAGTAATCGACAAGACTTTATTTTCAGCACATTCGTCGGTTACTATTTCAAAAGAATCGGCAAGAGTTTTATTTACAGCATATTCGTCGGTTACTATTTCAAAAGTAATCGGCAAGACTTTATTTTCAGCACATTCGTCGGTTACTATTTCAAAAGTAATCGGCAAGACTTTATTTTCAGCACATTGGTCGATTATCATTTCAAAAGTAATCGGCAAGATTTTTATTTTCAGCATATTCGTCGGTTACTATTTCAAAAGTAAGCGGCATGATTTTTATTTTCGGTCGGTTACTATTTTAAAAGTAATCGGCAAGACTTTATTTTCAGCACATTCGTCGGTTACTATTTCAAAAGTAATCGGCAAGACTTTATTTTCAGCACATTCGTCGGTTACTAATTCAAAAGTAATCGGCAAGATTTTTATTTTCAGCATATTCATCGGTTACTATTTCAAAAGTAATCGGCAAGACTTTATTTTCAGCACATTCGTCGGTTACTATTTCAAAAGTAATCGGCAAGACTTTATTTTCAGCACATTGGTCGATTATCATTTCAGAAGTAATCGGCAAGATTTTTATTTTCAGCATATTCATCGGTTACTATTTCAAAAGTAATCGACAAGATTTTTATTTTCATCATATTCGTCGGTTACTATTTCAAAGGTAATCGGCATGATTTATTTTCAGCACAATCGTCGGTTACTATTTCAAAAGTAATCGGCAAGATTTTTATTTTCAGCATATTTGTCGGTTACTATTTTAAAAGTAATCTGCAAGACTTTATTTTCAGCACATTCGTCGGTTACTATTTCAAAAGTAATCGGCAAGATTTTTATTTACAGCATATTCGTCGGTTACTATTTCAAAAGTAATCCGCAAGACTTTATTTTCAGCACATTCGTCGGTTACTATTTCAAAAGTAATCGGCAAGACTTTATTTTCAGCACATTCGTCGGTTACTATTTCAAAAGTAATCGGCAAGACTTTATTTTCAGCACATTCGTCGGTTACTATTTCAAAAGAATCGGCAAGAGTTTTATTTACAGCATATTCGTCGGTTACTATTTCAAAAGTAATCGGCAAGACTTTATTTTCAGCACATTCGTCGGTTACTATTTCAAAAGTAATTGGCAAGACTTTATTTTCAGCACATTCGTCGGTTACTATTTCAAAAGAATCGGCAAGAGTTTTATTTACAGCATATTCGTCGGTTACTATTTCAAAAGTAATCGGCAAGACTTTATTTGCAGCACATTCGTCGGTTACTATTTCAAAAGTAATTGGCAAGACTTTATTTTCAGCACATTCGTCGGTTACTATTTCAAAAGTAATCGGCAAGACTTTATTTTCAGCACATTCGTCGGTTACTATTTCAAAAGAATCGGCAAGAGTTTTATTTACAGCATATTCGTCGGTTACTATTTCAAAAGTAATCGGCAAGACTTTATTTGCAGCACATTCGTCGGTTACTATTTCAAAAGTAATTGGCAAGACTTTATTTTCAGCACATTCGTCGGTTACTATTTCAAAAGTAATCGACAAGACTTTATTTTCAGCACATTCGTCGGTTACTATTTCAAAAGAATCGGCAAGAGTTTTATTTACAGCATATTCGTCGGTTACTATTTCAAAAGTAATCGGCAAGACTTTATTTTCAGCACATTCGTCGGTTACTATTTCAAAAGTAATCGGCAAGACTTTATTTTCAGCACATTGGTCGATTATCATTTCAAAAGTAATCGGCAAGATTTTTATTTTCAGCATATTCGTCGGTTACTATTTCAAAAGTAAGCGGCATGATTTTTATTTTCGGTCGGTTACTATTTTAAAAGTAATCGGCAAGACTTTATTTTCAGCACATTCGTCGGTTACTATTTCAAAAGTAATCGGCAAGACTTTATTTTCAGCACATTCGTCGGTTACTAATTCAAAAGTAATCGGCAAGATTTTTATTTTCAGCATATTCATCGGTTACTATTTCAAAAGTAATCGGCAAGACTTTATTTTCAGCACATTCGTCGGTTACTATTTCAAAAGTAATCGGCAAGACTTTATTTTCAGCACATTGGTCGATTATCATTTCAGAAGTAATCGGCAAGATTTTTATTTTCAGCATATTCATCGGTTACTATTTCAAAAGTAATCGACAAGATTTTTATTTTCATCATATTCGTCGGTTACTATTTCAAAGGTAATCGGCATGATTTATTTTCAGCACAATCGTCGGTTACTATTTCAAAAGTAATCGGCAAGATTTTTATTTTCAGCATATTTGTCGGTTACTATTTTAAAAGTAATCTGCAAGACTTTATTTTCAGCACATTCGTCGGTTACTATTTCAAAAGTAATCGGCAAGATTTTTATTTACAGCATATTCGTCGGTTACTATTTCAAAAGTAATCCGCAAGACTTTATTTTCAGCACATTCGTCGGTTACTATTTCAAAAGTAATCGGCAAGACTTTATTTTCAGCACATTCGTCGGTTACTATTTCAAAAGTAATCGGCAAGACTTTATTTTCAGCACATTCGTCGGTTACTATTTCAAAAGAATCGGCAAGAGTTTTATTTACAGCATATTCGTCGGTTACTATTTCAAAAGTAATCGGCAAGACTTTATTTTCAGCACATTCGTCGGTTACTATTTCAAAAGTAATCGGCAAGACTTTATTTTCAGCACATTCGTCGGTTACTATTTCAAAAGTAATCGGCAAGATTTTTATTTTCCGCATATTCGTCGGTTACTATTTCAAAAGTAAGCGGCAAGATTTTTATTTTTAGCATATTTGTCGGTTACTATATGAAAAGTAATCGGCAAGACTTTATTTTCAGCACATTCGTCGGTTACTATTTCAAAAGTAATCGGCAAGATTTTTATTTACAGCATATTCGTCGGTTACTATTTCAAAAGTAATCAGCAAGACTTTATTTTCAGCACATTCGTCGATTACTATTTCAAAAGTAATCGGCAAGACTTTATTTTCAGCACATTCGTCGGTTACTGTTTCAAAAGTAATCGACAAGACTTTATTTTCAGCACATTCGTCGGTTACTATTTCAAAAGAATCGGCAAGAGTTTTATTTACAGCATATTCGTCGGTTACTATTTCAAAAGTAATCGGCAAGACTTTATTTTCAGCACATTCGTCGGTTACTATTTCAAAAGTAATCGGCAAGACTTTATTTTCAGCACATTGGTCGATTATCATTTCAAAAGTAATCGGCAAGATTTTTATTTTCAGCATATTCGTCGGTTACTATTTCAAAAGTAAGCGGCATGATTTTTATTTTCAGCATATTTGTCGGTTACTATTTTAAAAGTAATCGGCAAGACTTTATTTTCAGCACATTCGTCGGTTACTATTTCAAAAGTAATCGGCAAGACTTTATTTTCAGCACATTCGTCGGTTACAAATTCAAAAGTAATCGGCAAGATTTTTATTTTCAGCATATTCATCGGTTACTATTTCAAAAGTAATCGACAAGATTTTTATTTTCAGCATATTCGTCGGTTACTATTTCAAAGGTAATCGGCAAGACTTTATTTTCAGCACATTCGTCGATTACTATTTCAAAAGTAATCGGCAAGACTTTATTTTCAGCACATTCGTCGGTTACTGTTTCAAAAGTAATCGACAAGACTTTATTTTCAGCACATTCGTCGGTTACTATTTCAAAAGAATCGGCAAGAGTTTTATTTACAGCATATTCGTCGGTTACTATTTCAAAAGTAATCGGCAAGACTTTATTTTCAGCACATTCGTCGGTTACTATTTCAAAAGTAATCGGCAAGACTTTATTTTCAGCACATTGGTCGATTATCATTTCAAAAGTAATCGGTAAGATTTTTATTTTCAGCATATTCGTCGGTTACTATTTCAAAAGTAAGCGGCATGATTTTTATTTTCAGCATATTTGTCGGTTACTATTTTAAAAGTAATCGGCAAGACTTTATTTTCAGCACATTCGTCGGTTACTATTTCAAAAGTAATCGGCAAGACTTTATTTTCAGCACATTCGTCGGTTACTAATTCAAAAGTAATCGGCAAGATTTTTATTTTCAGCATATTCATCGGTTACTATTTCAAAAGTAATCGACAAGATTTTTATTTTCAGCATATTCGTCGGTTACTATTTCAAAGGTAATCGGCATGATTTATTTTCAGCACAATCGTCGGTTACTATTTCAAAAGTAATCGGCAAGATTTTTATTTTCAGCATATTTGTCGGTTACTATTTTAAAAGTAATCTGCAAGACTTTATTTTCAGCACATTCGTCGGTTACTATCTCAAAAGTAATCGGCAAGACTTTATTTTCAGCACATTCGTCGGTTACTAATTCAAAAGTAATCGGCAAGATTTTTATTTTCAGCATATTCATCGGTTACTATTTCAAAAGTAATCGGCAAGACTTTATTTTCAGCACATTCGTCGGTTACTATTTCAAAAGTAATCGGCAAGACTTTATTTTCAGCACATTGGTCGATTATCATTTCAAAAGTAATCGGCAAGATTTTTATTTTCAGCATATTCATCGGTTACTATTTCAAAAGTAATCGACAAGATTTTTATTTTCATCATATTCGTCGGTTACTATTTCAAAGGTAATCGGCATGATTTATTTTCAGCACAATCGTCGGTTACTATTTCAAAAGTAATCGGCAAGATTTTTATTTTCAGCATATTTGTCGGTTACTATTTTAAAAGTAATCTGCAAGACTTTATTTTCAGCACATTCGTCGGTTACTATTTCAAAAGTAATCGGCAAGATTTTTATTTACAGCATATTCGTCGGTTACTATTTCAAAAGTAATCGGCAAGACTTTATTTGCAGCACATTCGTCGGTTACTATTTCAAAAGTAATTGGCAAGACTTTATTTTCAGCACATTCGTCGGTTACTATTTCAAAAGTAATCGACAAGACTTTATTTTCAGCACATTCGTCGGTTACTATTTCAAAAGAATCGGCAAGAGTTTTATTTACAGCATATTCGTCGGTTACTATTTCAAAAGTAATCGGCAAGACTTTATTTTCAGCACATTCGTCGGTTACTATTTCAAAAGTAATCGGCAAGACTTTATTTTCAGCACATTGGTCGATTATCATTTCAAAAGTAATCGGCAAGATTTTTATTTTCAGCATATTCGTCGGTTACTATTTCAAAAGTAAGCGGCATGATTTTTATTTTCGGTCGGTTACTATTTTAAAAGTAATCGGCAAGACTTTATTTTCAGCACATTCGTCGGTTACTATTTCAAAAGTAATCGGCAAGACTTTATTTTCAGCACATTCGTCGGTTACTAATTCAAAAGTAATCGGCAAGATTTTTATTTTCAGCATATTCATCGGTTACTATTTCAAAAGTAATCGGCAAGACTTTATTTTCAGCACATTCGTCGGTTACTATTTCAAAAGTAATCGGCAAGACTTTATTTTCAGCACATTGGTCGATTATCATTTCAGAAGTAATCGGCAAGATTTTTATTTTCAGCATATTCATCGGTTACTATTTCAAAAGTAATCGACAAGATTTTTATTTTCATCATATTCGTCGGTTACTATTTCAAAGGTAATCGGCATGATTTATTTTCAGCACAATCGTCGGTTACTATTTCAAAAGTAATCGGCAAGATTTTTATTTTCAGCATATTTGTCGGTTACTATTTTAAAAGTAATCTGCAAGACTTTATTTTCAGCACATTCGTCGGTTACTATTTCAAAAGTAATCGGCAAGATTTTTATTTACAGCATATTCGTCGGTTACTATTTCAAAAGTAATCCGCAAGACTTTATTTTCAGCACATTCGTCGGTTACTATTTCAAAAGTAATCGGCAAGACTTTATTTTCAGCACATTCGTCGGTTACTATTTCAAAAGTAATCGGCAAGACTTTATTTTCAGCACATTCGTCGGTTACTATTTCAAAAGAATCGGCAAGAGTTTTATTTACAGCATATTCGTCGGTTACTATTTCAAAAGTAATCGGCAAGACTTTATTTTCAGCACATTCGTCGGTTACTATTTCAAAAGTAATCGGCAAGACTTTATTTTCAGCACATTCGTCGGTTACTATTTCAAAAGTAATCGGCAAGATTTTTATTTTCCGCATATTCGTCGGTTACTATTTCAAAAGTAAGCGGCAAGATTTTTATTTTTAGCATATTTGTCGGTTACTATATGAAAAGTAATCGGCAAGACTTTATTTTCAGCACATTCGTCGGTTACTATTTCAAAAGTAATCGGCAAGATTTTTATTTACAGCATATTCGTCGGTTACTATTTCAAAAGTAATCAGCAAGACTTTATTTTCAGCACATTCGTCGATTACTATTTCAAAAGTAATCGGCAAGACTTTATTTTCAGCACATTCGTCGGTTACTGTTTCAAAAGTAATCGACAAGACTTTATTTTCAGCACATTCGTCGGTTACTATTTCAAAAGAATCGGCAAGAGTTTTATTTACAGCATATTCGTCGGTTACTATTTCAAAAGTAATCGGCAAGACTTTATTTTCAGCACATTCGTCGGTTACTATTTCAAAAGTAATCGGCAAGACTTTATTTTCAGCACATTGGTCGATTATCATTTCAAAAGTAATCGGCAAGATTTTTATTTTCAGCATATTCGTCGGTTACTATTTCAAAAGTAAGCGGCATGATTTTTATTTTCAGCATATTTGTCGGTTACTATTTTAAAAGTAATCGGCAAGACTTTATTTTCAGCACATTCGTCGGTTACTATTTCAAAAGTAATCGGCAAGACTTTATTTTCAGCACATTCGTCGGTTACAAATTCAAAAGTAATCGGCAAGATTTTTATTTTCAGCATATTCATCGGTTACTATTTCAAAAGTAATCGACAAGATTTTTATTTTCAGCATATTCGTCGGTTACTATTTCAAAGGTAATCGGCAAGACTTTATTTTCAGCACATTCGTCGATTACTATTTCAAAAGTAATCGGCAAGACTTTATTTTCAGCACATTCGTCGGTTACTGTTTCAAAAGTAATCGACAAGACTTTATTTTCAGCACATTCGTCGGTTACTATTTCAAAAGAATCGGCAAGAGTTTTATTTACAGCATATTCGTCGGTTACTATTTCAAAAGTAATCGGCAAGACTTTATTTTCAGCACATTCGTCGGTTACTATTTCAAAAGTAATCGGCAAGACTTTATTTTCAGCACATTGGTCGATTATCATTTCAAAAGTAATCGGTAAGATTTTTATTTTCAGCATATTCGTCGGTTACTATTTCAAAAGTAAGCGGCATGATTTTTATTTTCAGCATATTTGTCGGTTACTATTTTAAAAGTAATCGGCAAGACTTTATTTTCAGCACATTCGTCGGTTACTATTTCAAAAGTAATCGGCAAGACTTTATTTTCAGCACATTCGTCGGTTACTAATTCAAAAGTAATCGGCAAGATTTTTATTTTCAGCATATTCATCGGTTACTATTTCAAAAGTAATCGACAAGATTTTTATTTTCAGCATATTCGTCGGTTACTATTTCAAAGGTAATCGGCATGATTTATTTTCAGCACAATCGTCGGTTACTATTTCAAAAGTAATCGGCAAGATTTTTATTTTCAGCATATTTGTCGGTTACTATTTTAAAAGTAATCTGCAAGACTTTATTTTCAGCACATTCGTCGGTTACTATCTCAAAAGTAATCGGCAAGACTTTATTTTCAGCACATTCGTCGGTTACTAATTCAAAAGTAATCGGCAAGATTTTTATTTTCAGCATATTCATCGGTTACTATTTCAAAAGTAATCGGCAAGACTTTATT
The DNA here is from genome assembly GCA_958299785.1 of Medicago lupulina. Lineage (NCBI taxonomy): Eukaryota > Viridiplantae > Streptophyta > Magnoliopsida > Fabales > Fabaceae > Medicago > Medicago lupulina. The sequence continues at coordinate 36,569,194 of OY283146.1, read as the reverse complement.
TTCAGCACATTCGTCGGTTACTATTTCAAAAGTAATCGGCAAGACTTTATTTTCAGCACATTGGTCGATTATCATTTCAAAAGTAATCGGCAAGATTTTTATTTTCAGCATATTCATCGGTTACTATTTCAAAAGTAATCGACAAGATTTTTATTTTCATCATATTCGTCGGTTACTATTTCAAAGGTAATCGGCATGATTTATTTTCAGCACAATCGTCGGTTACTATTTCAAAAGTAATCGGCAAGATTTTTATTTTCAGCATATTTGTCGGTTACTATTTTAAAAGTAATCTGCAAGACTTTATTTTCAGCACATTCGTCGGTTACTATTTCAAAAGTAATCGGCAAGATTTTTATTTACAGCATATTCGTCGGTTACTATTTCAAAAGTAATCCGCAAGACTTTATTTTCAGCACATTCGTCGGTTACTATTTCAAAAGTAATCGGCAAGACTTTATTTTCAACACATTCGTCGGTTACTATTTCAAAAGTAATCGGCAAGACTTTATTTTCAGCACATTCGTCGGTTACTATTTCAAAAGAATCGGCAAGAGTTTTATTTACAGCATATTCGTCGGTTACTATTTCAAAAGTAATCGGCAAGACTTTATTTTCAGCACATTCGTCGGTTACTATTTCAAAAGTAATCGGCAAGACTTTATTTTCAGCACATTCGTCGGTTACTATTTCAAAAGTAATCGGCAAGATTTTTATTTTCCGCATATTCGTCGGTTACTATTTCAAAAGTAAGCGGCAAGAGTTTTATTTTTAGCATATTTGTCGGTTACTATTTGAAAAGTAATCGGCAAGACTTTATTTTCAGCACATTCGTCGGTTACTATTTCAAAAGTAATCGGCAAGATTTTTATTTACAGCATATTCGTCGGTTACTATTTCAAAAGTAATCAGCAAGACTTTATTTTCAGCACATTCGTCGATTACTATTTCAAAAGTAATCGGCAAGACTTTATTTTTAGCACATTCGTCGGTTACTGTTTCAAAAGTAATCGACAAGACTTTATTTTCAGCACATTCGTTGGTTACTATTTCAAAAGAATCGGCAAGAGTTTTATTTACAGCATATTCGTCGGTTACTATTTCAAAAGTAATCGGCAAGACTTTATTTTCAGCACATTCGTCGGTTACTATTTCAAAAGTAATCGGCAAGACTTTATTTTCAGCACATTGGTCGATTATCATTTCAAAAGTAATCGGCAAGATTTTTATTTTCAGCATATTCGTCGGTTACTATTTCAAAAGTAAGCGGCATGATTTTTATTTTCAGCATATTTGTCGGTTACTATTTTAAAAGTAATCGGCAAGACTTTATTTTCAGCACATTCGTCGGTTACTATTTCAAAAGTAATCGGCAAGACTTTATTTTCAGCACATTCGTCGGTTACTAATTCAAAAGTAATCGGCAAGATTTTTATTTTCAGCATATTCATCGGTTACTATTTCAAAAGTAATCGACAAGATTTTTATTTTCAGCATATTCGTCGGTTACTATTTCAAAGGTAATCGGCAAGACTTTATTTTCAGCACATTCGTCGATTACTATTTCAAAAGTAATCGGCAAGACTTTATTTTCAGCACATTCGTCGGTTACTGTTTCAAAAGTAATCGACAAGACTTTATTTTCAGCACATTCGTCGGTTACTATTTCAAAAGAATCGGCAAGAGTTTTATTTACAACATATTCGTCGGTTACTATTTCAAAAGTAATCGGCAAGACTTTATTTTCAGCACATTCGTCGGTTACTATTTCAAAAGTAATCGGCAAGACTTTATTTTCAGCACATTGGTCGATTATCATTTCAAAAGTAATCGGCAAGATTTTTATTTTCAGCATATTCGTCGGTTACTATTTCAAAAGTAAGCGGCAAGATTTTTATTTTTAGCATATTTGTCGGTTACTATTTGAAAAGTAATCGGCAAGACTTTATTTTCAGCACATTTGTCGGTTACTATTTCAAAAGTAATCGGCAAGATTTTTATTTACAGCATATTCGTCGGTTACTATTTCAAAAGTAATCAGCAAGACTTTATTTTCAGCACATTCGTCGATTACTATTTCAAAAGTAATCGGCAAGACTTTATTTTTAGCACATTCGTCGGTTACTGTTTCAAAAGTAATCGACAAGACTTTATTTTCAGCACATTCGTTGGTTACTATTTCAAAAGAATCGGCAAGAGTTTTATTTACAGCATATTCGTCGGTTACTATTTCAAAAGTAATCGGCAAGACTTTATTTTCAGCACATTCGTCGGTTACTATTTCAAAAGTAATCGGCAAGACTTTATTTTCAGCACATTGGTCGATTATCATTTCAAAAGTAATCGGCAAGATTTTTATTTTCAGCATATTCGTCGGTTACTATTTCAAAAGTAAGCGGCATGATTTTTATTTTCAGCATATTTGTCGGTTACTATTTTAAAAGTAATCGGCAAGACTTTATTTTCAGCACATTCGTCGGTTACTATTTCAAAAGTAATCGGCAAGACTTTATTTTCAGCACATTCGTCGGTTACTAATTCAAAAGTAATCGGCAAGATTTTTATTTTCAGCATATTCATCGGTTACTATTTCAAAAGTAATCGACAAGATTTTTATTTTCAGCATATTCGTCGGTTACTATTTCAAAGGTAATCGGCAAGACTTTATTTTCAGCACATTCGTCGATTACTATTTCAAAAGTAATCGGCAAGACTTTATTTTCAGCACATTCGTCGGTTACTGTTTCAAAAGTAATCGACAAGACTTTATTTTCAGCACATTCGTCGGTTACTATTTCAAAAGAATCGGCAAGAGTTTTATTTACAACATATTCGTCGGTTACTATTTCAAAAGTAATCGGCAAGACTTTATTTTCAGCACATTCGTCGGTTACTATTTCAAAAGTAATCGGCAAGACTTTATTTTCAGCACATTGGTCGATTATCATTTCAAAAGTAATCGGCAAGATTTTTATTTTCAGCATATTCGTCGGTTACTATTTCAAAAGTAAGCGGCATGATTTTTATTTTCAGCATATTTGTCGGTTACTATTTTAAAAGTAATCGGCAAGACTTTATTTTCAGCACATTCGTCGGTTACTATTTCAAAAGTAATCGGCAAGACTTTATTTTCAGCACATTCGTCGGTTACTAATTCAAAAGTAATCGGCAAGATTTTTATTTTCAGCATATTCATCGGTTACTATTTCAAAAGTAATCGACAAGATTTTTATTTTCAGCATATTCGTCGGTTACTATTTCAAAGGTAATCGGCATGATTTATTTTCAGCACAATCGTCGGTTACTATTTCAAAAGTAATCGGCAAGATTTTTATTTTCAGCATATTTGTCGGTTACTATTTTAAAAGTAATCTGCAAGACTTTATTTTCAGCACATTCGTCGGTTACTATTTCAAAAGTAATCGGCAAGATTTTTATATTTAACATATTCGTCGCTTAATATTTCAAAATTAATCGGCATGATTTATTTTCAGCACATTCATTTGTTACTATTTCAAAAGTAACCGAAAAGATTTTTATTTTCAGCAAATTCGTCGGTGACTCTTTCAAAAGAATCGGCAAGAGTTTTATTTACAGCATATTCGTCGGTTACTATTTCAAAAGTAAATGGCAAGACTTTATTCTCAGCACATTCGTCGGTTACTATTTCAAAAGTAATCGGCAAGACTTTATTTTCAGCACATTCGTCGATTATCATTTCAAAAGTAATCGGCAAGATTTTTATTTTCAGCATATTCGTCGGTTACTATTTCAAAAGTAAGCGGCACGATTTTTATTTTCAGCATATTTGTCGGTTACTATTTTAAAAGTAATCGGCAAGACTTTATTTTCAGCACATTCGTCGGTTACTAATTCAAAAGTAATCGGCAAGATTTTTATTTTCAGCATATTCATCGGTTACTATTTCAAAAGTAATCGACAAGATTTTTATTTTCAGCATATTCGTCGGTTACTATTTCAAAGGTAATCGGCATGATTTATTTTCAGCACAATCGTCGGTTACTATTTCAAAAGTAATCGGCAAGATTTTTATTTTCAGCATATTTGTCGGTTACTATTTTAAAAGTAATCTGCAAGACTTTATTTTCAGCACATTCGTCGGTTACTATTTCAAAAGTAATCGGCAAGATTTTTATATTTAACATATTCGTCGCTTAATATTTCAAAATTAATCGGCATGATTTATTTTCAGCACATTCATTTGTTACTATTTCAAAAGTAACCGAAAAGATTTTTATTTTCAGCAAATTCGTCGGTGACTCTTTCAAAAGAATCGGCAAGAGTTTTATTTACAGCATATTCGTCGGTTACTATTTCAAAAGTAATCGGCAAGACTTTATTTTCAGCACATTCGTCGGTTACTATTTCAAAAGTAATCGGCAAGACTTTATTTTCAGCACATTCGTCGATTATCATTTCAAAAGTAATCGGCAAGATTTTTATTTTCAGCATATTCGTCGGTTACTATTTCAAAAGTAAGCGGCATGATTTTTATTTTCAGCATATTTGTCGGTTACTATTTTAAAAGTAATCGGCAAGACTTTATTTTCAGCACATTCGTCGGTTACTATTTCAAAAGTAATCGGCAAGACTTTATTTTCAGCACATTCGTCGGTTACTAATTCAAAAGTAATCGGCAAGATTTTTATTTTCAGCATATTCATCGGTTACTATTTCAAAAGTAATCGACAAGATTTTTATTTTCAGCATATTCGTCGGTTACTATTTCAAAGGTAATCGGCATGATTTATTTTCAGCACAATCGTCGGTTACTATTTCAAAAGTAATCGGCAAGATTTTTATTTTCAGCATATTTGTCGGTTACTATTTTAAAAGTAATCTGCAAGACTTTATTTTCAGCACATTCGTCGGTTACTATTTCAAAAGTAATCGGCAAGATTTTTATTTACAGCATATTCGTCGGTTACTAAATCAAAAGTAATCCGCAAGACTTTATTTTCAGCACATTCGTCGGTTACTATTTCAAAAGTAATCGGCAAGACTTTATTTTCAGCACATTCGTCGGTTACTATTTCAAAAGTAATCGGCAAGACTTTATTTTCAGCACATTCGTCGGTTACTATTTCAAAAGAATCGGCAAGAGTTTTATTTACAGCATATTCGTCGGTTACTATTTCAAAAGTAATCGGCAAGACTTTATTTTCAGCACATTCGTCGGTTACTATTTCAAAAGTAATCGGCAAGACTTTATTTTCAGCACATTCGTCGGTTACTATTTCAAAAGTAATCGGCAAGATTTTTATTTTCCGCATATTCGTCGGTTACTATTTCAAAAGTAAGCGGCAAGATTTTTATTTTTAGCATATTTGTCGGTTACTATTTGAAAAGTAATCGGCAAGACTTTATTTTCAGCACATTCGTCGGTTACTATTTCAAAAGTAATCGGCAAGATTTTTATTTACAGCATATTCGTCGGTTACTATTTCAAAAGTAATCAGCAAGACTTTATTTTCAGCACATTCGTCGATTACTATTTCAAAAGTAATCGGCAAGACTTTATTTTCAGCACATTCGTCGGTTACTGTTTCAAAAGTAATCGACAAGACTTTATTTTCAGCACATTCGTCGGTTACTATTTCAAAAGAATCGGCAAGAGTTTTATTTACAGCATATTCGTCGGTTACTATTTCAAAAGTAATCGGCAAGACTTTATTTTCAGCACATTCGTCGGTTACTATTTCAAAAGTAATCGGAAAGACTTTATTTTCAGCACATTCGTCGATTATCATTTCAAAAGTAATCGGCAAGATTTTTATTTTCAGAATATTCGTCGGTTACTATTTCAAAAGTAAGCGGCATGATTTTTATTTTCAGCATATTTGTCGGTTACTATTTTAAAAGTAATCGGCAAGACTTTATTTTCAGCACATTCGTCGGTTACTAATTCAAAAGTAATCGGCAAGATTTTTATTTTCAGCATATTCATCGGTTACTATTTCAAAAGTAATCGACAAGATTTTTATTTTCAGCATATTCGTCGGTTACTATTTCAAAGGTAATCGGCATGATTTATTTTCAGCACAATCGTCGGTTACTATTTCAAAAGTAATCGGCAAGATTTTTATTTTCAGCATATTTGTCGGTTACTATTTTAAAAGTAATCTGCAAGACTTTATTTTCAGCACATTCGTCGGTTACTATTTCAAAAGTAATCGGCAAGATTTTTATATTTAACATATTCGTCGCTTAATATTTCAAAATTAATCGGCATGATTTATTTTCAGCACATTCATTTGTTACTATTTCAAAAGTAACCGAAAAGATTTTTATTTTCAGCAAATTCGTCGGTGACTATTTCAAAAGAATCGGCAAGAGTTTTATTTACAGCATATTCGTCGGTTACTATTTCAAAAGTAATCGGCAAGACTTTATTTTCAGCACATTCGTCGGTTACTATTTCAAAAGTAATCGGCAAGACTTAATTTTCAGCACATTCGTCGATTATCATTTCAAAAGTAATCGGCAAGATTTTTATTTTCAGCATATTCGTCGGTTACTATTTCAAAAGTAAGCGGCATGATTTTTATTTTCAGCATATTTGTCGGTTACTATTTTAAAAGTAATCGGCAAGACTTTATTTTCAGCACATTCGTCGGTTACTATTTCAAAAGTAATCGGCAAGACTTTATTTTCAGCACATTCGTCGGTTACTATTTCAAAAGTAATCGGGAAGACTTTATTTTCAGCACATTCGTCGGTTACTATTTCAAAAGAATCGGCAAGAGTTTTATTTACAGCATATTCGTCGGTTACTATTTCAAAAGTAATCGGCAAGAATTATTTTTAGCACATTCGTCGGTTACTATTTTTAAAGTAATCGGCAAGACTTTATTTTCAGCACATTCGTCGATTACTATTTCAAAAGTAATCGGCAAGATTTTTATTTTCAGCATATTCGTCGGTTACTATTTCAAAAGTAATCGGCAAGATTTTTATATTTAACATATTCGTCGCTTAATATTTCAAAATTAATCGGCATGATTTATTTTCAGCACATTCATTTGTTACTATTTCAAAAGTAACCGAAAAGATTTTTATTTTCAGCATATTCGTCGGTTACTATTTCAAAAGTAAGCGGCATGATTTTTATTTTCAGCATATTTGTCGGTTACTATTTTAAAAGTAATCGGCAAGACTTTATTTTCAGCAAATTCGTCGGTTACTATTTCAAAAGTAATCGGCAAGACTTTATTTTCAGCACATTCGTCGGTTACTAATTCAAAAGTAATCGGCAAGATTTTTATTTTCAGCATATTCATCGGTTACTATTTCAAAAGTAATCGACAAGATTTTTATTTTCAGCATATTCGTCGGTTACTATTTCAAAGGTAATCGGCATGATTTATTTTCAGCACAATCGTCGGTTACTATTTCAAAAGTAATCGGCAAGATTTTTATTTTCCGCATATTCGTCGGTTACTATTTCAAAAGTAAGCGGCAAGATTTTTATTTTTAGCATATTTGTCGGTTACTATTTGAAAAGTAATCGGCAAGACTTTATTTTCAGCACATTCGTCGGTTACTATTTCAAAAGTAATCGGCAAGATTTTTATTTACAGCATATTCGTCGGTTACTATTTCAAAAGTAATCAGCAAGACTTTATTTTCAGCACATTCGTCGATTACTATTTCAAAAGTAATCGGCAAGACTTTATTTTTAGCACATTCGTCGGTTACTGTTTCAAAAGTAATCGACAAGACTTTATTTTCAGCACATTCGTTGGTTACTATTTCAAAAGAATCGGCAAGAGTTTTATTTACAGCATATTCGTCGGTTACTATTTCAAAAGTAATCGGCAAGACTTTATTTTCAGCACATTCGTCGGTTACTATTTCAAAAGTAATCGGCAAGACTTTAATTTCAGCACATTGGTCGATTATCATTTCAAAAGTAATCGGCAAGATTTTTATTTTCAGCATATTCGTCGGTTACTATTTCAAAAGTAAGCGGCATGATTTTTATTTTCAGCATATTTGTCGGTTACTATTTTAAAAGTAATCGGCAAGACTTTATTTTCAGCACATTCGTCGGTTACTATTTCAAAAGTAATCGGCAAGACTTTATTTTCAGCACATTCGTCGGTTACTAATTCAAAAGTAATCGGCAAGATTTTTATTTTCAGCATATTCATCGGTTACTATTTCAAAAGTAATCGACAAGATTTTTATTTTCAGCATATTCGTCGGTTACTATTTCAAAGGTAATCGGCAAGACTTTATTTTCAGCACATTCGTCGATTACTATTTCAAAAGTAATCGGCAAGACTTTATTTTCAGCACATTCGTCGGTTACTGTTTCAAAAGTAATCGACAAGACTTTATTTTCAGCACATTCGTCGGTTACTATTTCAAAAGAATCGGCAAGAGTTTTATTTACAACATATTCGTCGGTTACTATTTCAAAAGTAATCGGCAAGACTTTATTTTCAGCACATTCGTCGGTTACTATTTCAAAAGTAATCGGCAAGACTTTATTTTCAGCACATTGGTCGATTATCATTTCAAAAGTAATCGGCAAGATTTTTATTTTCAGCATATTCGTCGGTTACTATTTCAAAAGTAAGCGGCATGATTTTTATTTTCAGCATATTTGTCGGTTACTATTTTAAAAGTAATCGGCAAGACTTTATTTTCAGCACATTCGTCGGTTACTATTTCAAAAGTAATCGGCAAGACTTTATTTTCAGCACATTCGTCGGTTACTAATTCAAAAGTAATCGGCAAGATTTTTATTTTCAGCATATTCATCGGTTACTATTTCAAAAGTAATCGACAAGATTTTTATTTTCAGCATATTCGTCGGTTACTATTTCAAAGGTAATCGGCATGATTTATTTTCAGCACAATCGTCGGTTACTATTTCAAAAGTAATCGGCAAGATTTTTATTTTCAGCATATTTGTCGGTTACTATTTTAAAAGTAATCTGCAAGACTTTATTTTCAGCACATTCGTCGGTTACTATTTCAAAAGTAATCGGCAAGATTTTTATATTTAACATATTCGTCGCTTAATATTTCAAAATTAATCGGCATGATTTATTTTCAGCACATTCATTTGTTACTATTTCAAAAGTAACCGAAAAGATTTTTATTTTCAGCAAATTCGTCGGTGACTCTTTCAAAAGAATCGGCAAGAGTTTTATTTACAGCATATTCGTCGGTTACTATTTCAAAAGTAAATGGCAAGACTTTATTCTCAGCACATTCGTCGGTTACTATTTCAAAAGTAATCGGCAAGACTTTATTTTCAGCACATTCGTCGATTATCATTTCAAAAGTAATCGGCAAGATTTTTATTTTCAGCATATTCGTCGGTTACTATTTCAAAAGTAAGCGGCATGATTTTTATTTTCAGCATATTTGTCGGTTACTATTTTAAAAGTAATCGGCAAGACTTTATTTTCAGCACATTCGTCGGTTACTATTTCAAAAGTAATCGGCAAGACTTTATTTTCAGCACATTCGTCGGTTACTAATTCAAAAGTAATCGCAAGATTTTTATTTTCAGCATATTCATCGGTTACTATTTCAAAAGTAATCGACAAGATTTTTATTTTCAGCATATTCGTCGGTTACTATTTCAAAGGTAATCGGCATGATTTATTTTCAGCACAATCGTCGGTTACTATTTCAAAAGTAATCGGCAAGATTTTTATTTTCAGCATATTTGTCGGTTACTATTTTAAAAGTAATCTGCAAGACTTTATTTTCAGCACATTCGTCGGTTACTATTTCAAAAGTAATCGGCAAGATTTTTATATTTAACATATTCGTCGCTTAATATTTCAAAATTAATCGGCATGATTTATTTTCAGCACATTCATTTGTTACTATTACAAAAGTAACCGAAAAGATTTTTATTTTCAGCAAATTCGTCGGTGACTATTTCAAAAGTAATCGGCATGATTTATTGTCAGCACATTCGTCGGTTACTATTTCAAAAGTAATCGGCAAGACTTTATTTTAAGCACATTTGTCGGTTACTATTTCAAAAGTAATCGGGAAGACTTTATTTTCAGCACATTCGTCGGTTACTATTTTAAAAGAATCGGCAAGAGTTTTATTTACAGCATATTCGTCGGTTACTATTTCAAAAGTAATCGGCAAGAATTATTTTTAGCACATTCGTCGGTTACTATTTCAAAAGTAATCGGCAAGACTTTATTTTCAGCACATTCGTCGATTACTATTTCAAAAGTAATCGGCAAGATTTTTATTTTCAGCATATTCGTCGGTTACTATTTCAAAAGTAATCGGCAAGATTTTTATATTTAACATATTCGTCGCTTAATATTTCAAAATTAATCGGCATGATTTATTTTCAGCACATTCATTTGTTACTATTTCAAAAGTAACCGAAAAGATTTTTATTTTCAGCATATTCGTCGGTTACTATTTCAAAAGTAAGCGGCATGATTTTTATTTTCAGCATATTTGTCGGTTACTATTTTAAAAGTAATCGGCAAGACTTTATTTTCAGCAAATTCGTCGGTTACTATTTCAAAAGTAATCGGCAAGACTTTATTTTCAGCACATTCGTCGGTTACTAATTCAAAAGTAATCGGCAAGATTTTTATTTTCAGCATATTCATCGGTTACTATTTCAAAAGTAATCGACAAGATTTTTATTTTCAGCATATTCGTCGGTTACTATTTCAAAGGTAATCGGCATGATTTATTTTCAGCACAATCGTCGGTTACTATTTCAAAAGTAATCGGCAAGATTTTTATTTTCCGCATATTCGTCGGTTACTATTTCAAAAGTAAGCGGCAAGATTTTTATTTTTAGCATATTTGTCGGTTACTATTTGAAAAGTAATCGGCAAGACTTTATTTTCAGCACATTCGTCGGTTACTATTTCAAAAGTAATCGGCAAGATTTTTATTTACAGCATATTCGTCGGTTACTATTTCAAAAGTAATCAGCAAGACTTTATTTTCAGCACATTCGTCGATTACTATTTCAAAAGTAATCGGCAAGACTTTATTTTTAGCACATTCGTCGGTTACTGTTTCAAAAGTAATCGACAAGACTTTATTTTCAGCACATTCGTTGGTTACTATTTCAAAAGAATCGGCAAGAGTTTTATTTACAGCATATTCGTCGGTTACTATTTCAAAAGTAATCGGCAAGACTTTATTTTCAGCACATTCATCGGTTACTATTTCAAAAGTAATCGGCAAGACTTTATTTTCAGCACATTGGTCGATTATCATTTCAAAAGTAATCGGCAAGATTTTTATTTTCAGCATATTCGTCGGTTACTATTTCAAAAGTAAGCGGCATGATTTTTATTTTCAGCATATTTGTCGGTTACTATTTTAAAAGTAATCGGCAAGACTTTATTTTCAGCACATTCGTCGGTTACTATTTCAAAAGTAATCGGCAAGACTTTATTTTCAGCACATTCGTCGGTTACTAATTCAAAAGTAATCGGCAAGATTTTTATTTTCAGCATATTCATCGGTTACTATTTTAAAAGTAATCGACAAGATTTTTATTTTCAGCATATTCGTCGGTTACTATTTCAAAAGTAATCGGCAAGACTTTATTTTCAGCACATTCGTCGGTTACTATTTCAAAAGTAATCGGCAAGACTTTATTTTCAGCACATTGGTCGATTATCATTTCAAAAGTAATCGGCAAGATTTTTATTTTCAGCATATTCGTCGGTTACTATTTCAAAAGTAAGCGGCATGATTTTTATTTTCAGCATATTTGTCGGTTACTATTTCAAAGGTAATCGGCAAGACTTTATTTTCAGCACATTCGTCGATTACTATTTCAAAAGTAATCGGCAAGACTTTATTTTCAGCACATTCGTCGGTTACTGTTTCAAAAGTAATCGACAAGACTTTATTTTCAGCACATTCGTCGGTTACTATTTCAAAAGAATCGGCAAGAGTTTTATTTACAACATATTCGTCGGTTACTATTTCAAAAGTAATCGGCAAGACTTTATTTTCAGCACATTCGTCGGTTACTATTTCAAAAGTAATCGGCAAGACTTTATTTTCAGCACATTGGTCGATTATCATTTCAAAAGTAATCGGCAAGATTTTTATTTTCAGCATATTCGTCGGTTACTATTTCAAAAGTAAGCGGCATGATTTTTATTTTCAGCATATTTGTCGGTTACTATTTTAAAAGTAATCGGCAAGACTTTATTTTCAGCACATTCGTCGGTTACTATTTCAAAAGTAATCGGCAAGACTTTATTTTCAGCACATTCGTCGGTTACTAATTCAAAAGTAATCGGCAAGATTTTTATTTTCAGCATATTCATCGGTTACTATTTCAAAAGTAATCGACAAGATTTTTATTTTCAGCATATTCGTCGGTTACTATTTCAAAGGTAATCGGCATGATTTATTTTCAGCACAATCGTCGGTTACTATTTCAAAAGTAATCGGCAAGATTTTTATTTTCAGCATATTTGTCGGTTACTATTTTAAAAGTAATCTGCAAGACTTTATTTTCAGCACATTCGTCGGTTACTATTTCAAAAGTAATCGGCAAGATTTTTATATTTAACATATTCGTCGCTTAATATTTCAAAATTAATCGGCATGATTTATTTTCAGCACATTCATTTGTTACTATTTCAAAAGTAACCGAAAAGATTTTTATTTTCAGCAAATTCGTCGGTGACTCTTTCAAAAGAATCGGCAAGAGTTTTATTTACAGCATATTCGTCGGTTACTATTTCAAAAGTAAATGGCAAGACTTTATTCTCAGCACATTCGTCGGTTACTATTTCAAAAGTAATCGGCAAGACTTTATTTTCAGCACATTCGTCGATTATCATTTCAAAAGTAATCGGCAAGATTTTTATTTTCAGCATATTCGTCGGTTACTATTTCAAAAGTAAGCGGCACGATTTTTATTTTCAGCATATTTGTCGGTTACTATTTTAAAAGTAATCGGCAAGACTTTATTTTCAGCACATTCGTCGGTTACTAATTCAAAAGTAATCGGCAAGATTTTTATTTTCAGCATATTCATCGGTTACTATTTCAAAAGTAATCGACAAGATTTTTATTTTCAGCATATTCGTCGGTTACTATTTCAAAGGTAATCGGCATGATTTATTTTCAGCACAATCGTCGGTTACTATTTCAAAAGTAATCGGCAAGATTTTTATTTTCAGCATATTTGTCGGTTACTATTTTAAAAGTAATCTGCAAGACTTTATTTTCAGCACATTCGTCGGTTACTATTTCAAAAGTAATCGGCAAGATTTTTATATTTAACATATTCGTCGCTTAATATTTCAAAATTAATCGGCATGATTTATTTTCAGCACATTCATTTGTTACTATTTCAAAAGTAACCGAAAAGATTTTTATTTTCAGCAAATTCGTCGGTGACTCTTTCAAAAGAATCGGCAAGAGTTTTATTTACAGCATATTCGTCGGTTACTATTTCAAAAGTAAATGGCAAGACTTTATTCTCAGCACATTCGTCGGTTACTATTTCAAAAGTAATCGGCAAGACTTTATTTTCAGCACATTCGTCGATTATCATTTCAAAAGTAATCGGCAAGATTTTTATTTTCAGCATATTCGTCGGTTACTATTTCAAAAGTAAGCGGCATGATTTTTATTTTCAGCATATTTGTCGGTTACTATTTTAAAAGTAATCGGCAAGACTTTATTTTCAGCACATTCGTCGGTTACTATTTCAAAAGTAATCGGCAAGACTTTATTTTCAGCACATTCGTCGGTTACTAATTCAAAAGTAATCGCAAGATTTTTATTTTCAGCATATTCATCGGTTACTATTTCAAAAGTAATCGACAAGATTTTTATTTTCAGCATATTCGTCGGTTACTATTTCAAAGGTAATCGGCATGATTTATTTTCAGCACAATCGTCGGTTACTATTTCAAAAGTAATCGGCAAGATTTTTATTTTCAGCATATTTGTCGGTTACTATTTTAAAAGTAATCTGCAAGACTTTATTTTCAGCACATTCGTCGGTTACTATTTCAAAAGTAATCGGCAAGATTTTTATATTTAACATATTCGTCGCTTAATATTTCAAAATTAATCGGCATGATTTATTTTCAGCACATTCATTTGTTACTATTACAAAAGTAACCGAAAAGATTTTTATTTTCAGCAAATTCGTCGGTGACTATTTCAAAAGTAATCGGCATGATTTATTGTCAGCACATTCGTCGGTTACTATTTCAAAAGTAATCGGCAAGACTTTATTTTAAGCACATTTGTCGGTTACTATTTCAAAAGTAATCGGGAAGACTTTATTTTCAGCACATTCGTCGGTTACTATTTTAAAAGAATCGGCAAGAGTTTTATTTACAGCATATTCGTCGGTTACTATTTCAAAAGTAATCGGCAAGAATTATTTTTAGCACATTCGTCGGTTACTATTTCAAAAGTAATCGGCAAGACTTTATTTTCAGCACATTCGTCGATTACTATTTCAAAAGTAATCGGCAAGATTTTTATTTTCAGCATATTCGTCGGTTACTATTTCAAAAGTAATCGGCAAGATTTTTATATTTAACATATTCGTCGCTTAATATTTCAAAATTAATCGGCATGATTTATTTTCAGCACATTCATTTGTTACTATTTCAAAAGTAACCGAAAAGATTTTTATTTTCAGCATATTCGTCGGTTACTATTTCAAAAGTAAGCGGCATGATTTTTATTTTCAGCATATTTGTCGGTTACTATTTTAAAAGTAATCGGCAAGACTTTATTTTCAGCAAATTCGTCGGTTACTATTTCAAAAGTAATCGGCAAGACTTTATTTTCAGCACATTCGTCGGTTACTAATTCAAAAGTAATCGGCAAGATTTTTATTTTCAGCATATTCATCGGTTACTATTTCAAAAGTAATCGACAAGATTTTTATTTTCAGCATATTCGTCGGTTACTATTTCAAAGGTAATCGGCATGATTTATTTTCAGCACAATCGTCGGTTACTATTTCAAAAGTAATCGGCAAGATTTTTATTTTCCGCATATTCGTCGGTTACTATTTCAAAAGTAAGCGGCAAGATTTTTATTTTTAGCATATTTGTCGGTTACTATTTGAAAAGTAATCGGCAAGACTTTATTTTCAGCACATTCGTCGGTTACTATTTCAAAAGTAATCGGCAAGATTTTTATTTACAGCATATTCGTCGGTTACTATTTCAAAAGTAATCAGCAAGACTTTATTTTCAGCACATTCGTCGATTACTATTTCAAAAGTAATCGGCAAGACTTTATTTTTAGCACATTCGTCGGTTACTGTTTCAAAAGTAATCGACAAGACTTTATTTTCAGCACATTCGTTGGTTACTATTTCAAAAGAATCGGCAAGAGTTTTATTTACAGCATATTCGTCGGTTACTATTTCAAAAGTAATCGGCAAGACTTTATTTTCAGCACATTCGTCGGTTACTATTTCAAAAGTAATCGGCAAGACTTTATTTTCAGCACATTGGTCGATTATCATTTCAAAAGTAATCGGCAAGATTTTTATTTTCAGCATATTCGTCGGTTACTATTTCAAAAGTAAGCGGCATGATTTTTATTTTCAGCATATTTGTCGGTTACTATTTTAAAAGTAATCGGCAAGACTTTATTTTCAGCACATTCGTCGGTTACTATTTCAAAAGTAATCGGCAAGACTTTATTTTCAGCACATTCGTCGGTTACTAATTCAAAAGTAATCGGCAAGATTTTTATTTTCAGCATATTCATCGGTTACTATTTTAAAAGTAATCGACAAGATTTTTATTTTCAGCATATTCGTCGGTTACTATTTCAAAGGTAATCGGCAAGACTTTATTTTCAGCACATTCGTCGATTACTATTTCAAAAGTAATCGGCAAGACTTTATTTTCAGCACATTCGTCGGTTACTGTTTCAAAAGTAATCGACAAGACTTTATTTTCAGCACATTCGTCGGTTACTATTTCAAAAGAATCGGCAAGAGTTTTATTTACAACATATTCGTCGGTTACTATTTCAAAAGTAATCGGCAAGACTTTATTTTCAGCACATTCGTCGGTTACTATTTCAAAAGTAATCGGCAAGACTTTATTTTCAGCACATTGGTCGATTATCATTTCAAAAGTAATCGGCAAGATTTTTATTTTCAGCATATTCGTCGGTTACTATTTCAAAAGTAAGCGGCATGATTTTTATTTTCAGCATATTTGTCGGTTACTATTTTAAAAGTAATCGGCAAGACTTTATTTTCAGCACATTCGTCGGTTACTATTTCAAAAGTAATCGGCAAGACTTTATTTTCAGCACATTCGTCGGTTACTAATTCAAAAGTAATCGGCAAGATTTTTATTTTCAGCATATTCATCGGTTACTATTTCAAAAGTAATCGACAAGATTTTTATTTTCAGCATATTCGTCGGTTACTATTTCAAAGGTAATCGGCATGATTTATTTTCAGCACAATCGTCGGTTACTATTTCAAAAGTAATCGGCAAGATTTTTATTTTCAGCATATTTGTCGGTTACTATTTTAAAAGTAATCTGCAAGACTTTATTTTCAGCACATTCGTCGGTTACTATTTCAAAAGTAATCGGCAAGATTTTTATATTTAACATATTCGTCGCTTAATATTTCAAAATTAATCGGCATGATTTATTTTCAGCACATTCATTTGTTACTATTTCAAAAGTAACCGAAAAGATTTTTATTTTCAGCAAATTCGTCGGTGACTCTTTCAAAAGAATCGGCAAGAGTTTTATTTACAGCATATTCGTCGGTTACTATTTCAAAAGTAAATGGCAAGACTTTATTCTCAGCACATTCGTCGGTTACTATTTCAAAAGTAATCGGCAAGACTTTATTTTCAGCACATTCGTCGATTATCATTTCAAAAGTAATCGGCAAGATTTTTATTTTCAGCATATTCGTCGGTTACTATTTCAAAAGTAAGCGGCACGATTTTTATTTTCAGCATATTTGTCGGTTACTATTTTAAAAGTAATCGGCAAGACTTTATTTTCAGCACATTCGTCGGTTACTAATTCAAAAGTAATCGGCAAGATTTTTATTTTCAGCATATTCATCGGTTACTATTTCAAAAGTAATCGACAAGATTTTTATTTTCAGCATATTCGTCGGTTACTATTTCAAAGGTAATCGGCATGATTTATTTTCAGCACAATCGTCGGTTACTATTTCAAAAGTAATCGGCAAGATTTTTATTTTCAGCATATTTGTCGGTTACTATTTTAAAAGTAATCTGCAAGACTTTATTTTCAGCACATTCGTCGGTTACTATTTCAAAAGTAATCGGCAAGATTTTTATATTTAACATATTCGTCGCTTAATATTTCAAAATTAATCGGCATGATTTATTTTCAGCACATTCATTTGTTACTATTTCAAAAGTAACCGAAAAGATTTTTATTTTCAGCAAATTCGTCGGTGACTCTTTCAAAAGAATCGGCAAGAGTTTTATTTACAGCATATTCGTCGGTTACTATTTCAAAAGTAATCGGCAAGACTTTATTTTCAGCACATTCGTCGGTTACTATTTCAAAAGTAATCGGCAAGACTTTATTTTCAGCACATTCGTCGATTATCATTTCAAAAGTAATCGGCAAGATTTTTATTTTCAGCATATTCGTCGGTTACTATTTCAAAAGTAAGCGGCATGATTTTTATTTTCAGCATATTTGTCGGTTACTATTTTAAAAGTAATCGGCAAGACTTTATTTTCAGCAAATTCGTCGGTTACTATTTCAAAAGTAATCGGCAAGACTTTATTTTCAGCACATTCGTCGGTTACTAATTCAAAAGTAATCGGCAAGATTTTTATTTTCAGCATATTCATCGGTTACTATTTCAAAAGTAATCGACAAGATTTTTATTTTCAGCATATTCGTCGGTTACTATTTCAAAGGTAATCGGCATGATTTATTTTCAGCACAATCGTCGGTTACTATTTCAATAGTAATCGGCAAGATTTTTATTTTCCGCATATTCGTCGGTTACTATTTCAAAAGTAAGCGGCAAGATTTTTATTTTTAGCATATTTGTCGGTTACTATTTGAAAAGTAATCGGCAAGACTTTATTTTCAGCACATTCGTCGGTTACTATTTCAAAAGTAATCGGCAAGATTTTTATTTACAGCATATTCGTCGGTTACTATTTCAAAAGTAATCAGCAAGACTTTATTTTCAGCACATTCGTCGATTACTATTTCAAAAGTAATCGGCAAGACTTTATTTTTAGCACATTCGTCGGTTACTGTTTCAAAAGTAATCGACAAGACTTTATTTTCAGCACATTCGTTGGTTACTATTTCAAAAGAATCGGCAAGAGTTTTATTTACAGCATATTCGTCGGTTACTATTTCAAAAGTAATCGGCAAGACTTTATTTTCAGCACATTCGTCGGTTACTATTTCAAAAGTAATCGGCAAGACTTTATTTTCAGCACATTGGTCGATTATCATTTCAAAAGTAATCGGCAAGATTTTTATTTTCAGCATATTCGTCGGTTACTATTTCAAAAGTAAGCGGCATGATTTTTATTTTCAGCATATTTGTCGGTTACTATTTTAAAAGTAATCGGCAAGACTTTATTTTCAGCACATTCGTCGGTTACTATTTCAAAAGTAATCGGCAAGACTTTATTTTCAGCACATTCGTCGGTTACTAATTCAAAAGTAATCGGCAAGATTTTTATTTTCAGCATATTCATCGGTTACTATTTCAAAAGTAATCGACAAGATTTTTATTTTCAGCATATTCGTCGGTTACTATTTCAAAGGTAATCGGCAAGACTTTATTTTCAGCACATTCGTCGATTACTATTTCAAAAGTAATCGGCAAGACTTTATTTTCAGCACATTCGTCGGTTACTGTTTCAAAAGTAATCGACAAGACTTTATTTTCAGCACATTCGTCGGTTACTATTTCAAAAGAATCGGCAAGAGTTTTATTTACAACATATTCGTCGGTTACTATTTCAAAAGTAATCGGCAAGACTTTATTTTCAGCACATTCGTCGGTTACTATTTCAAAAGTAATCGGCAAGACTTTATTTTCAGCACATTGGTCGATTATCATTTCAAAAGTAATCGGCAAGATTTTTATTTTCAGCATATTCGTCGGTTACTATTTCAAAAGTAAGCGGCATGATTTTTATTTTCAGCATATTTGTCGGTTACTATTTTAAAAGTAATCGGCAAGACTTTATTTTCAGCACATTCGTCGGTTACTATTTCAAAAGTAATCGGCAAGACTTTATTTTCAGCACATTCGTCGGTTACTAATTCAAAAGTAATCGCAAGATTTTTATTTTCAGCATATTCATCGGTTACTATTTCAAAAGTAATCGACAAGATTTTTATTTTCAGCATATTCGTCGGTTACTATTTCAAAGGTGATCGGCATGATTTATTTTCAGCACAATCGTCGGTTACTATTTCAAAAGTAATCGGCAAGATTTTTATTTTCAGCATATTTGTCGGTTACTATTTTAAAAGTAATCTGCAAGACTTTATTTTCAGCACATTCGTCGGTTACTATTTCAAAAGTAATCGGCAAGATTTTTATATTTAACATATTCGTCGCTTAATATTTCAAAATTAATCGGCATGATTTATTTTCAGCACATTCATTTGTTACTATTACAAAAGTAACCGAAAAGATTTTTATTTTCAGCAAATTCGTCGGTGACTATTTCAAAAGTAATCGGCATGATTTATTGTCAGCACATTCGTCGGTTACTATTTCAAAAGTAATCGGCAAGACTTTATTTTAAGCACATTTGTCGGTTACTATTTCAAAAGTAATCGGGAAGACTTTATTTTCAGCACATTCGTCGGTTACTATTTCAAAAGAATCGGCAAGAGTTTTATTTACAGCATATTCGTCGGTTACTATTTCAAAAGTAATCGGCAAGAATTATTTTTAGCACATTCGTCGGTTACTATTTCAAAAGTAATCGGCAAGACTTTATTTTCAGCTCATTCGTCGATTACTATTTCAAAAGTAATCGGCAAGATTTTTATTTTCAGCATATTCGTCGGTTACTATTTCAAAAGTAATCGGCAAGATTTTTATATTTAACATATTCGTCGCTTAATATTTCAAAATTAATCGGCATGATTTATTTTCAGCACATTCATTTGTTACTATTTCAAAAGTAACCGAAAAGATTTTTATTTTCAGCATATTCGTCGGTTACTATTTCAAAAGTAAGCGGCATGATTTTTATATTCAGCATATTTGTCGGTTACTATTTTAAAAGTAATCGGCAAGACTTTATTTTCAGCAAATTCGTCGGTTACTATTTCAAAAGTAATCGGCAAGACTTTATTTTCAGCACATTCGTCGGTTACTAATTCAAAAGTAATCGGCAAGATTTTTATTTTCAGCATATTCATCGGTTACTATTTCAAAAGTAATCGACAAGATTTTTATTTTCAGCATATTCGTCGGTTACTATTTCAAAGGTAATCGGCATGATTTATTTTCAGCACAATCGTCGGTTACTATTTCAAAAGTAATCGGCAAGATTTTTATTTTCCGCATATTCGTCGGTTACTATTTCAAAAGTAAGCGGCAAGATTTTTATTTTTAGCATATTTGTCGGTTACTATTTGAAAAGTAATCGGCAAGACTTTATTTTCAGCACATTCGTCGGTTACTATTTCAAAAGTAATCGGCAAGATTTTTATTTACAGCATATTCGTCGGTTACTATTTCAAAAGTAATCAGCAAGACTTTATTTTCAGCACATTCGTCGATTACTATTTCAAAAGTAATCGGCAAGACTTTATTTTTAGCACATTCGTCGGTTACTGTTTCAAAAGTAATCGACAAGACTTTATTTTCAGCACATTCGTTGGTTACTATTTCAAAAGAATCGGCAAGAGTTTTATTTACAGCATATTCGTCGGTTACTATTTCAAAAGTAATCGGCAAGACTTTATTTTCAGCACATTCGTCGGTTACTATTTCAAAAGTAATCGGCAAGACTTTATTTTCAGCACATTGGTCGATTATCATTTCAAAAGTAATCGGCAAGATTTTTATTTTCAGCATATTCGTCGGTTACTATTTCAAAAGTAAGCGGCATGATTTTTATTTTCAGCATATTTGTCGGTTACTATTTTAAAAGTAATCGGCAAGACTTTATTTTCAGCACATTCGTCGGTTACTATTTCAAAAGTAATCGGCAAGACTTTATTTTCAGCACATTCGTCGGTTACTAATTCAAAAGTAATCGGCAAGATTTTTATTTTCAGCATATTCATCGGTTACTATTTCAAAAGTAATCGACAAGATTTTTATTTTCAGCATATTCGTCGGTTACTATTTCAAAGGTAATCGGCAAGACTTTATTTTCAGCACATTCGTCGATTACTATTTCAAAAGTAATCGGCAAGACTTTATTTTCAGCACATTCGTCGGTTACTGTTTCAAAAGTAATCGACAAGACTTTATTTTCAGCACATTCGTCGGTTACTATTTCAAAAGAATCGGCAAGAGTTTTATTTACAACATATTCGTCGGTTACTATTTCAAAAGTAATCGGCAAGACTTTATTTTCAGCACATTCGTCGGTTACTATTTCAAAAGTAATCGGCAAGACTTTATTTTCAGCACATTGGTCGATTATCATTTCAAAAGTAATCGGCAAGATTTTTATTTTCAGCATATTCGTCGGTTACTATTTCAAAAGTAAGCGGCATGATTTTTATTTTCAGCATATTTGTCGGTTACTATTTTAAAAGTAATCGGCAAGACTTTATTTTCAGCACATTCGTCGGTTACTATTTCAAAAGTAATCGGCAAGACTTTATTTTCAGCACATTCGTCGGTTACTAATTCAAAAGTAATCGGCAAGATTTTTATTTTCAGCATATTCATCGGTTACTATTTCAAAAGTAATCGACAAGATTTTTATTTTCAGCATATTCGTCGGTTACTATTTCAAAGGTAATCGGCATGATTTATTTTCAGCACAATCGTCGGTTACTATTTCAAAAGTAATCGGCAAGATTTTTATTTTCAGCATATTTGTCGGTTACTATTTTAAAAGTAATCTGCAAGACTTTATTTTCAGCACATTCGTCGGTTACTATTTCAAAAGTAATCGGCAAGATTTTTATATTTAACATATTCGTCGCTTAATATTTCAAAATTAATCGGCATGATTTATTTTCAGCACATTCATTTGTTACTATTTCAAAAGTAACCGAAAAGATTTTTATTTTGAGCAAATTCGTCGGTGACTCTTTCAAAAGAATCGGCAAGAGTTTTATTTACAGCATATTCGTCGGTTACTATTTCAAAAGTAAATGGCAAGACTTTATTTTCAGCACATTCGTCGGTTACTATTTCAAAAGTAATCGGCAAGACTTTATTTTCAGCACATTGGTCGATTATCATTTCAAAAGTAATCGGCAAGATTTTTATTTTCAGCATATTCGTCGGTTACTATTTCAAAAGTAAGCGGCATGATTTTTATTTTCAGCATATTTGTCGGTTACTATTTTAAAAGTAATCGGCAAGACTTTATTTTCAGCACATTCGTCGGTTACTATTTCAAAAGTAATCGGCAAGACTTTATTTTCAGCACATTCGTCGGTTACTAATTCAAAAGTAATCGGCAAGATTTTTATTTTCAGCATATTCATCGGTTACTATTTCAAAAGTAATCGACAAGATTTTTATTTTCAGCATATTCGTCGGTTACTATTTCAAAGGTAATCGGCAAGACTTTATTTTCAGCACATTCGTCGATTACTATTTCAAAAGTAATCGGCAAGACTTTATTTTCAGCACATTCGTCGGTTACTGTTTCAAAAGTAATCGACAAGACTTTATTTTCAGCACATTCGTCGGTTACTATTTCAAAAGAATCGGCAAGAGTTTTATTTACAACATATTCGTCGGTTACTATTTCAAAAGTAATCGGCAAGACTTTATTTTCAGCACATTCGTCGGTTACTATTTCAAAAGTAATCGGCAAGACTTTATTTTCAGCACATTGGTCGATTATCATTTCAAAAGTAATCGGCAAGATTTTTATTTTCAGCATATTCGTCGGTTACTATTTCAAAAGTAAGCGGCATGATTTTTATTTTCAGCATATTTGTCGGTTACTATTTTAAAAGTAATCGGCAAGACTTTATTTTCAGCACATTCGTCGGTTACTATTTCAAAAGTAATCGGCAAGACTTTATTTTCAGCACATTCGTCGGTTACTAATTCAAAAGTAATCGGCAAGATTTTTATTTTCAGCATATTCATCGGTTACTATTTCAAAAGTAATCGACAAGATTTTTATTTTCAGCATATTCGTCGGTTACTATTTCAAAGGTAATCGGCATGATTTATTTTCAGCACAATCGTCGGTTACTATTTCAAAAGTAATCGGCAAGATTTTTATTTTCAGCATATTTGTCGGTTACTATTTTAAAAGTAATCTGCAAGACTTTATTTTCAGCACATTCGTCGGTTACTATTTCAAAAGTAATCGGCAAGATTTTTATATTTAACATATTCGTCGCTTAATATTTCAAAATTAATCGGCATGATTTATTTTCAGCACATTCATTTGTTACTATTTCAAAAGTAACCGAAAAGATTTTTATTTTGAGCAAATTCGTCGGTGACTCTTTCAAAAGAATCGGCAAGAGTTTTATTTACAGCATATTCGTCGGTTACTATTTCAAAAGTAAATGGCAAGACTTTATTCTCAGCACATTCGTCGGTTACTATTTCAAAAGTAATCGGCAAGACTTTATTTTCAGCACATTCGTCGATTATCATTTCAAAAGTAATCGGCAAGATTTTTATTTTCAGCATATTCGTCGGTTACTATTTCAAAAGTAAGCGGCACGATTTTTATTTTCAGCATATTTGTCGGTTACTATTTTAAAAGTAATCGGCAAGACTTTATTTTCAGCACATTCGTCGGTTACTAATTCAAAAGTAATCGGCAAGATTTTTATTTTCAGCATATTCATCGGTTACTATTTCAAAAGTAATCGACAAGATTTTTATTTTCAGCATATTCGTCGGTTACTATTTCAAAGGTAATCGGCATGATTTATTTTCAGCACAATCGTCGGTTACTATTTCAAAAGTAATCGGCAAGATTTTTATTTTCAGCATATTTGTCGGTTACTATTTTAAAAGTAATCTGCAAGACTTTATTTTCAGCACATTCGTCGGTTACTATTTCAAAAGTAATCGGCAAGATTTTTATATTTAACATATTCGTCGCTTAATATTTCAAAATTAATCGGCATGATTTATTTTCAGCACATTCATTTGTTACTATTTCAAAAGTAACCGAAAAGATTTTTATTTTCAGCAAATTCGTCGGTGACTCTTTCAAAAGAATCGGCAAGAGTTTTATTTACAGCATATTCGTCGGTTACTATTTCAAAAGTAATCGGCAAGACTTTATTTTCAGCACATTCGTCGGTTACTATTTCAAAAGTAATCGGCAAGACTTTATTTTCAGCACATTCGTCGATTATCATTTCAAAAGTAATCGGCAAGATTTTTATTTTCAGCATATTCGTCGGTTACTATTTCAAAAGTAAGCGGCATGATTTTTATTTTCAGCATATTTGTCGGTTACTATTTTAAAAGTAATCGGCAAGACTTTATTTTCAGCACATTCGTCGGTTACTATTTCAAAAGTAATCGGCAAGACTTTATTTTCAGCACATTCGTCGGTTACTAATTCAAAAGTAATCGGCAAGATTTTTATTTTCAGCATATTCATCGGTTACTATTTCAAAAGTAATCGACAAGATTTTTATTTTCAGCATATTCGTCGGTTACTATTTCAAAGGTAATCGGCATGATTTATTTTCAGCACAATCGTCGGTTACTATTTCAAAAGTAATCGGCAAGATTTTTATTTTCAGCATATTTGTCGGTTACTATTTTAAAAGTAATCTGCAAGACTTTATTTTCAGCACATTCGTCGGTTACTATTTCAAAAGTAATCGGCAAGATTTTTATTTACAGCATATTCGTCGGTTACTAAATCAAAAGTAATCCGCAAGACTTTATTTTCAGCACATTCGTCGGTTACTATTTCAAAAGTAATCGGCAAGACTTTATTTTCAGCACATTCGTCGGTTACTATTTCAAAAGTAATCGGCAAGACTTTATTTTCAGCACATTCGTCGGTTACTATTTCAAAAGAATCGGCAAGAGTTTTATTTACCGCATATTCGTCGGTTACTATTTCAAAAGTAATCGGCAAGACTTTATTTTCAGCACATTCGTCGGTTACTATTTCAAAAGTAATCGGCAAGACTTTATTTTCAGCACATTCGTCGGTTACTATTTCAAAAGTAATCGGCAAGATTTTTATTTTCCGCATATTCGTCGGTTACTATTTCAAAAGTAAGCGGCAAGATTTTTATTTTTAGCATATTTGTCGGTTACTATTTGAAAAGTAATCGGCAAGACTTTATTTTCAGCACATTCGTCGGTTACTATTTCAAAAGTAATCGGCAAGATTTTTATTTACAGCATATTCGTCGGTTACTATTTCAAAAGTAATCAGCAAGACTTTATTTTCAGCACATTCGTCGATTACTATTTCAAAAGTAATCGGCAAGACTTTATTTTCAGCACATTCGTCGGTTACTGTTTCAAAAGTAATCGACAAGACTTTATTTTCAGCACATTCGTCGGTTACTATTTCAAAAGAATCGGCAAGAGTTTTATTTACAGCATATTCGTCGGTTACTATTTCAAAAGTAATCGGCAAGACTTTATTTTCAGCACATTCGTCGGTTACTATTTCAAAAGTAATCGGAAAGACTTTATTTTCAGCACATTCGTCGATTATCATTTCAAAAGTAATCGGCAAGATTTTTATTTTCAGAATATTCGTCGGTTACTATTTCAAAAGTAAGCGGCATGATTTTTATTTTCAGCATATTTGTCGGTTACTATTTTAAAAGTAATCGGCAAGACTTTATTTTCAGCACATTCGTCGGTTACTAATTCAAAAGTAATCGGCAAGATTTTTATTTTCAGCATATTCATCGGTTACTATTTCAAAAGTAATCGACAAGATTTTTATTTTCAGCATATTCGTCGGTTACTATTTCAAAGGTAATCGGCATGATTTATTTTCAGCACAATCGTCGGTTACTATTTCAAAAGTAATCGGCAAGATTTTTATTTTCAGCATATTTGTCGGTTACTATTTTAAAAGTAATCTGCAAGACTTTATTTTCAGCACATTCGTCGGTTACTATTTCAAAAGTAATCGGCAAGATTTTTATATTTAACATATTCGTCGCTTAATATTTCAAAATTAATCGGCATGATTTATTTTCAGCACATTCATTTGTTACTATTTCAAAAGTAACCGAAAAGATTTTTATTTTCAGCAAATTCGTCGGTGACTATTTCAAAAGAATCGGCAAGAGTTTTATTTACAGCATATTCGTCGGTTACTATTTCAAAAGTAATCGGCAAGACTTTATTTTCAGCACATTCGTCGGTTACTATTTCAAAAGTAATCGGCAAGACTTTATTTTCAGCACATTCGTCGATTATCATTTCAAAAGTAATCGGCAAGATTTTTATTTTCAGCATATTCGTCGGTTACTATTTCAAAAGTAAGCGGCATGATTTTTATTTTCAGCATATTTGTCGGTTACTATTTTAAAAGTAATCGGCAAGACTTTATTTTCAGCACATTCGTCGGTTACTATTTCAAAAGTAATCGGCAAGACTTTATTTTCAGCACATTCGTCGGTTACTAATTCAAAAGTAATCGCAAGATTTTTATTTTCAGCATATTCATCGGTTACTATTTCAAAAGTAATCGACAAGATTTTTATTTTCAGCATATTCGTCGGTTACTATTTCAAAGGTAATCGGCATGATTTATTTTCAGCACAATCGTCGGTTACTATTTCAAAAGTAATCGGCAAGATTTTTATTTTCAGCATATTTGTCGGTTACTATTTTAAAAGTAATCTGCAAGACTTTATTTTCAGCACATTCGTCGGTTACTATTTCAAAAGTAATCGGCAAGATTTTTATATTTAACATATTCGTCGCTTAATATTTCAAAATTAATCGGCATGATTTATTTTCAGCACATTCATTTGTTACTATTACAAAAGTAACCGAAAAGATTTTTATTTTCAGCAAATTCGTCGGTGACTATTTCAAAAGTAATCGGCATGATTTATTGTCAGCACATTCGTCGGTTACTATTTCAAAAGTAATCGGCAAGACTTTATTTTAAGCACATTTGTCGGTTACTATTTCAAAAGTAATCGGCAAGACTTTATTTTCAGCACATTCGTCGGTTACTATTTCAAAAGAATCGGCAAGAGTTTTATTTACAGCATATT
The DNA here is from genome assembly GCA_958299785.1 of Medicago lupulina. Classification (NCBI taxonomy): domain Eukaryota; kingdom Viridiplantae; phylum Streptophyta; class Magnoliopsida; order Fabales; family Fabaceae; genus Medicago; species Medicago lupulina. The sequence goes on along the minus strand of OY283146.1, from coordinate 36,541,786 downwards.
CGTCGGTTACTATTTCAAAAGTAATCGGCAAGAATTATTTTTAGCACATTCGTCGGTTACTATTTCAAAAGTAATCGGCAAGACTTTATTTTCAGCACATTCGTCGATTACTATTTCAAAAGTAATCGGCAAGATTTTTATTTTCAGCATATTCGTCGGTTACTATTTCAAAAGTAATCGGCAAGATTTTTATATTTAACATATTCGTCGCTTAATATTTCAAAATTAATCGGCATGATTTATTTTCAGCACATTCATTTGTTACTATTTCAAAAGTAACCGAAAAGATTTTTATTTTCAGCATATTCGTCGGTTACTATTTCAAAAGTAAGCGGCATGATTTTTATTTTCAGCATATTTGTCGGTTACTATTTTAAAAGTAATCAGCAATACTTTATTTTCAGCAAATTCGTCGGTTACTATTTCAAAAGTAATCGGCAAGACTTTATTTTCAGCACATTCGTCGGTTACTAATTCAAAAGTAATCGGCAAGATTTTTATTTTCAGCATATTCATCGGTTACTATTTCAAAAGTAATCGACAAGATTTTTATTTTCAGCATATTCGTCGGTTACTATTTCAAAGGTAATCGGCATGATTTATTTTCAGCACAATCGTCGGTTACTATTTCAAAAGTAATCGGCAAGATTTTTATTTTCAGCATATTTGTCGGTTACTATTTTAAAAGTAATCTGCAAGACTTTATTTTCAGCACATTCGTCGGTTACTATTTCAAAAGTAATCGGCAAGATTTTTATATTTAACATATTCGTCGCTTAATATTTCAAAATTAATCGGCATGATTTATTTTCAGCACATTCATTTGTTACTATTTCAAAAGTAACCGAAAAGATTTTTATTTTCAGCAAATTCGTCGGTGACTATTTCAAAAGAATCGGCAAGAGTTTTATTTACAGCATATTCGTCGGTTACTATTTCAAAAGTAATCGGCAAGACTTTATTTTCAGCACATTCGTCGGTTACTATTTCAAAAGTAATCGGCAAGACTTTATTTTCAGCACATTCGTCGATTATCATTTCAAAAGTAATCGGCAAGATTTTTATTTTCAGCATATTCGTCGGTTACTATTTCAAAAGTAAGCGGCATGATTTTTATTTTCAGCATATTTGTCGGTTACTATTTTAAAAGTAATCGGCAAGACTTTATTTTCAGCACATTCGTCGGTTACTATTTCAAAAGTAATCGGCAAGACTTTATTTTCAGCACATTCGTCGGTTACTAATTCAAAAGTAATCGCAAGATTTTTATTTTCAGCATATTCATCGGTTACTATTTCAAAAGTAATCGACAAGATTTTTATTTTCAGCATATTCGTCGGTTACTATTTCAAAGGTAATCGGCATGATTTATTTTCAGCACAATCGTCGGTTACTATTTCAAAAGTAATCGGCAAGATTTTTATTTTCAGCATATTTGTCGGTTACTATTTTAAAAGTAATCTGCAAGACTTTATTTTCAGCACATTCGTCGGTTACTATTTCAAAAGTAATCGGCAAGATTTTTATATTTAACATATTCGTCGCTTAATATTTCAAAATTAATCGGCATGATTTATTTTCAGCACATTCATTTGTTACTATTACAAAAGTAACCGAAAAGATTTTTATTTTCAGCAAATTCGTCGGTGACTATTTCAAAAGTAATCGGCATGATTTATTGTCAGCACATTCGTCGGTTACTATTTCAAAAGTAATCGGCAAGACTTTATTTTAAGCACATTTGTCGGTTACTATTTCAAAAGTAATCGGCAAGACTTTATTTTCAGCACATTCGTCGGTTACTATTTCAAAAGAATCGGCAAGAGTTTTATTTACAGCATATTCGTCGGTTACTATTTCAAAAGTAATCGGCAAGAATTATTTTTAGCACATTCGTCGGTTACTATTTCAAAAGTAATCGGCAAGACTTTATTTTCAGCACATTCGTCGATTACTATTTCAAAAGTAATCGGCAAGATTTTTATTTTCAGCATATTCGTCGGTTACTATTTCAAAAGTAATCGGCAAGATTTTTATATTTAACATATTCGTCGCTTAATATTTCAAAATTAATCGGCATGATTTATTTTCAGCACATTCATTTGTTACTATTTCAAAAGTAACCGAAAAGATTTTTATTTTCAGCATATTCGTCGGTTACTATTTCAAAAGTAAGCGGCATGATTTTTATTTTCAGCATATTTGTCGGTTACTATTTTAAAAGTAATCGGCAAGACTTTATTTTCAGCAAATTCGTCGGTTACTATTTCAAAAGTAATCGGCAAGACTTTATTTTCAGCACATTCGTCGGTTACTAATTCAAAAGTAATCGGCAAGATTTTTATTTTCAGCATATTCATCGGTTACTATTTCAAAAGTAATCGACAAGATTTTTATTTTCAGCATATTCGTCGGTTACTATTTCAAAGGTAATCGGCATGATTTATTTTCAGCACAATCGTCGGTTACTATTTCAAAAGTAATCGGCAAGATTTTTATTTTCAGCATATTTGTCGGTTACTATTTTAAAAGTAATCTGCAAGACTTTATTTTCAGCACATTCGTCGGTTACTATTTCAAAAGTAATCGGCAAGATTTTTATATTTAACATATTCGTCGCTTAATATTTCAAAATTAATCGGCATGATTTATTTTCAGCACATTCATTTGTTACTATTTCAAAAGTAACCGAAAAGATTTTTATTTTCAGCATATTCGTCGGTTACTATTTCAAAAGTAAGCGGCATGATTTTTATTTTCAGCATATTTGTCGGTTACTATTTTAAAAGTAATCAGCAATACTTTATTTTCAGCAAATTCGTCGGTTACTATTTCAAAAGTAATCGGCAAGACTTTATTTTCAGCACATTCGTCGGTTACTAATTCAAAAGTAATCGGCAAGATTTTTATTTTCAGCATATTCATCGGTTACTATTTCAAAAGTAATCGACAAGATTTTTATTTTCAGCATATTCGTCGGTTACTATTTCAAAGGTAATCGGCATGATTTATTTTCAGCACAATCGTCGGTTACTATTTCAAAAGTAATCGGCAAGATTTTTATTTTCAGCATATTTGTCGGTTACTATTTTAAAAGTAATCTGCAAGACTTTATTTTCAGCACATTCGTCGGTTACTATTTCAAAAGTAATCGGCAAGATTTTTATATTTAACATATTCGTCGCTTAATATTTCAAAATTAATCGGCATGATTTATTTTCAGCACATTCATTTGTTACTATTTCAAAAGTAACCGAAAAGATTTTTATTTTCAGCAAATTCGTCGGTGACTATTTCAAAAGAATCGGCAAGAGTTTTATTTACAGCATATTCGTCGGTTACTATTTCAAAAGTAATCGGCAAGACTTTATTTTCAGCACATTCGTCGGTTACTATTTCAAAAGTAATCGGCAAGACTTTATTTTCAGCACATTCGTCGATTATCATTTCAAAAGTAATCGGCAAGATTTTTATTTTCAGCATATTCGTCGGTTACTATTTCAAAAGTAAGCGGCATGATTTTTATTTTCAGCATATTTGTCGGTTACTATTTTAAAAGTAATCGGCAAGACTTTATTTTCAGCACATTCGTCGGTTACTATTTCAAAAGTAATCGGCAAGACTTTATTTTCAGCACATTCGTCGGTTACTAATTCAAAAGTAATCGCAAGATTTTTATTTTCAGCATATTCATCGGTTACTATTTCAAAAGTAATCGACAAGATTTTTATTTTCAGCATATTCGTCGGTTACTATTTCAAAGGTAATCGGCATGATTTATTTTCAGCACAATCGTCGGTTACTATTTCAAAAGTAATCGGCAAGATTTTTATTTTCAGCATATTTGTCGGTTACTATTTTAAAAGTAATCTGCAAGACTTTATTTTCAGCACATTCGTCGGTTACTATTTCAAAAGTAATCGGCAAGATTTTTATATTTAACATATTCGTCGCTTAATATTTCAAAATTAATCGGCATGATTTATTTTCAGCACATTCATTTGTTACTATTACAAAAGTAACCGAAAAGATTTTTATTTTCAGCAAATTCGTCGGTGACTATTTCAAAAGTAATCGGCATGATTTATTGTCAGCACATTCGTCGGTTACTATTTCAAAAGTAATCGGCAAGACTTTATTTTAAGCACATTTGTCGGTTACTATTTCAAAAGTAATCGGCAAGACTTTATTTTCAGCACATTCGTCGGTTACTATTTCAAAAGAATCGGCAAGAGTTTTATTTACAGCATATTCGTCGGTTACTATTTCAAAAGTAATCGGCAAGAATTATTTTTAGCACATTCGTCGGTTACTATTTCAAAAGTAATCGGCAAGACTTTATTTTCAGCACATTCGTCGATTACTATTTCAAAAGTAATCGGCAAGATTTTTATTTTCAGCATATTCGTCGGTTACTATTTCAAAAGTAATCGGCAAGATTTTTATATTTAACATATTCGTCGCTTAATATTTCAAAATTAATCGGCATGATTTATTTTCAGCACATTCATTTGTTACTATTTCAAAAGTAACCGAAAAGATTTTTATTTTCAGCATATTCGTCGGTTACTATTTCAAAAGTAAGCGGCATGATTTTTATTTTCAGCATATTTGTCGGTTACTATTTTAAAAGTAATCGGCAAGACTTTATTTTCAGCAAATTCGTCGGTTACTATTTCAAAAGTAATCGGCAAGACTTTATTTTCAGCACATTCGTCGGTTACTAATTCAAAAGTAATCGGCAAGATTTTTATTTTCAGCATATTCATCGGTTACTATTTCAAAAGTAATCGACAAGATTTTTATTTTCAGCATATTCGTCGGTTACTATTTCAAAGGTAATCGGCATGATTTATTTTCAGCACAATCGTCGGTTACTATTTCAAAAGTAATCGGCAAGATTTTTATTTTCAGCATATTTGTCGGTTACTATTTTAAAAGTAATCTGCAAGACTTTATTTTCAGCACATTCGTCGGTTACTATTTCAAAAGTAATCGGCAAGATTTTTATATTTAACATATTCGTCGCTTAATATTTCAAAATTAATCGGCATGATTTATTTTCAGCACATTCATTTGTTACTATTTCAAAAGTAACCGAAAAGATTTTTATTTTCAGCAAATTCGTCGGTGACTATTTCAAAAGAATCGGCAAGAGTTTTATTTACAGCATATTCGTCGGTTACTATTTCAAAAGTAATCGGCAAGATTTTTATTTTCAGCATATTCGTCGGTTACTATTTCAAAAGTAAGCGGCATGATTTTTATTTTCAGCATATTTGTCGGTTACTATTTTAAAAGTAATCGGCAAGACTTTATTTTCAGCACATTCGTCGGTTACTATTTCAAAAGTAATCGGCAAGACTTTATTTTCAGCACATTCGTCGGTTACTAATTCAAAAGTAATCGCAAGATTTTTATTTTCAGCATATTCATCGGTTACTATTTCAAAAGTAATCGACAAGATTTTTATTTTCAGCATATTCGTCGGTTACTATTTCAAAGGTAATCGGCATGATTTATTTTCAGCACAATCGTCGGTTACTATTTCAAAAGTAATCGGCAAGATTTTTATTTTCAGCATATTTGTCGGTTACTATTTTAAAAGTAATCTGCAAGACTTTATTTTCAGCACATTCGTCGGTTACTATTTCAAAAGTAATCGGCAAGATTTTTATATTTAACATATTCGTCGCTTAATATTTCAAAATTAATCGGCATGATTTATTTTCAGCACATTCATTTGTTACTATTACAAAAGTAACCGAAAAGATTTTTATTTTCAGCAAATTCGTCGGTGACTATTTCAAAAGTAATCGGCATGATTTATTTTCAGCACATTCGTCGGTTACTATTTCAAAAGTAATCGGCAAGACTTTATTTTAAGCACATTCGTCGGTTACTATTTCAAAAGTAATCGGCAAGACTTTATTTTCAGCACATTCGTCGGTTACTATTTCAAAAGTAATCGGCAAGATTTTTATTTACAGCATATTCGTCGGTTACTATTTCAAAAGTAATCAGCAAGACTTTATTTTCAGCACATTCGTCGATTACTATTTCAAAAGTAATCGGCAAGACTTTATTTTCAGCACATTTGTCGGTTACTATTTCAAAAGTAATCGGCAAGACTTTATTTTCAGCACATTCGTCGGTTACTATTTCAAAAGAATCGGCAAGAGTTTTATTTACAGCATATTCGTCGGTTACTATTTCAAAAGTAATCGGCAAGAATTATTTTTAGCACATTCGTCGGTTACTATTTCAAAAGTAATCGGCAAGACTTTATTTTCAGCACATTCGTCGATTACTATTTCAAAAGTAATCGGCAAGATTTTTATTTTCAGCATATTCGTCGGTTACTATTTCAAAAGTAATCGGCAAGATTTTTATATTTAACATATTCGTCGCTTAATATTTCAAAATTAATCGGCATGATTTATTTTCAGCACATTCATTTGTTACTATTTCAAAAGTAACCGAAAAGATTTTTATTTTCAGCAAATTCGTCGGTGACTATTTCAAAAGTAATCGGCATGATTTATTTTCAGCACATTCGTCGGTTACTATTTCAAAAGTAATCGGCAAGACTTTATTTTCAGCACATTCGTCGGTTACTATTTCTTAAGTAATCGGCAAGATTTTTATTTACAGCATATTCGTCGGTAACTATTTCAAAAGTAATCCGCAAGACTTTATTTTCAGCACATTCGTCGGTTACTATTTCAAAAGTAATCGGCAAGACTTTATTTTCAGCACATTCGTCGGTTACTATTTCAAAAGTAATCGGCAAGATTTTTATTTACAGCATATTCGTCGGTTACTATTTCAAAAGTAATCGGCAAGATTTTTATTTTCAGCATATTTGTCGGTTACTATTTTAAAAGTAATCTGCAAGACTTTATTTTCAGCACATTCGTCGGTTACTATTTCAAAAGTAATCGGCAAGATTTTTATATTTAACATATTCGTCGCTTAATATTTCAAAATTAATCGGCATGATTTATTTTCAGCACATTCATTTGTTACTATTACAAAAGTAACCGAAAAGATTTTTATTTTCAGCAAATTCGTCGGTGACTATTTCAAAAGTAATCGGCATGATTTATTTTCAGCACATTCGTCGGTTACTATTTCAAAAGTAATCGGCAAGACTTTATTTTAAGCACATTCGTCGGTTACTATTTCAAAAGTAATCGGCAAGACTTTATTTTCAGCACATTCGTCGGTTACTATTTCAAAAGTAATCGGCAAGATTTTTATTTACAGCATATTCGTCGGTTACTATTTCAAAAGTAATCAGCAAGACTTTATTTTCAGCACATTCGTCGATTACTATTTCAAAAGTAATCGGCAAGACTTTATTTTCAGCACATTTGTCGGTTACTATTTCAAAAGTAATCGGCAAGACTTTATTTTCAGCACATTCGTCGGTTACTATTTCAAAAGAATCGGCAAGAGTTTTATTTACAGCATATTCGTCGGTTACTATTTCAAAAGTAATCGGCAAGAATTATTTTTAGCACATTCGTCGGTTACTATTTCAAAAGTAATCGGCAAGACTTTATTTTCAGCACATTCGTCGATTACTATTTCAAAAGTAATCGGCAAGATTTTTATTTTCAGCATATTCGTCGGTTACTATTTCAAAAGTAATCGGCAAGATTTTTATATTTAACATATTCGTCGCTTAATATTTCAAAATTAATCGGCATGATTTATTTTCAGCACATTCATTTGTTACTATTTCAAAAGTAACCGAAAAGATTTTTAATTTCAGCAAATTCGTCGGTGACTATTTCAAAAGTAATCGGCATGATTTATTTTCAGCACATTCGTCGGTTACTATTTCAAAAGTAATCGGCAAGACTTTATTTTCAGCACATTCGTCGGTTACTATTTCTTAAGTAATCGGCAAGATTTTTATTTACAGCATATTCGTCGGTAACTATTTCAAAAGTAATCCGCAAGACTTTATTTTCAGCACATTCGTCGGTTACTATTTCAAAAGTAATCGGCAAGACTTTATTTTCAGCACATTCGTCGGTTACTATTTCAAAAGTAATCGGCAAGATTTTTATTTACAGCATATTCGTCGGTTACTATTTCAAAAGTAATCGGCAAGATTTTTATTTTCAGCATATTTGTCGGTTACTATTTTAAAAGTAATCTGCAAGACTTTATTTTCAGCACATTCGTCGGTTACTATTTGAAAAGTAATCGGCAAGATTTTTATATTTAACATATTCGTCGCTTAATATTTCAAAATTAATCGGCATGATTTATTTTCAGCACATTCATTTGTTACTATTACAAAAGTAACCGAAAAGATTTTTATTTTCAGCAAATTCGTCGGTGACTATTTCAAAAGTAATCGGCATGATTTATTTTCAGCACATTCGTCGGTTACTATTTCAAAAGTAATCGGCAAGACTTTATTTTAAGCACATTCGTCGGTTACTATTTCAAAAGTAATCGGCAAGACTTTATTTTCAGCACATTCGTCGGTTACTATTTCAAAAGTAATCGGCAAGATTTTTATTTACAGCATATTCGTCGGTTACTATTTCAAAAGTAATCAGCAAGACTTTATTTTCAGCACATTCGTCGATTACTATTTCAAAAGTAATCGGCAAGACTTTATTTTCAGCACATTTGTCGGTTACTATTTCAAAAGTAATCGGCAAGACTTTATTTTCAGCACATTCGTCGGTTACTATTTCAAAAGAATCGGCAAGAGTTTTATTTACAGCATATTCGTCGGTTACTATTTCAAAAGTAATCGGCAAGAATTATTTTTAGCACATTCGTCGGTTACTATTTCAAAAGTAATCGGCAAGACTTTATTTTCAGCACATTCGTCGATTACTATTTCAAAAGTAATCGGCAAGATTTTTATTTTCAGCATATTCGTCGGTTACTATTTCAAAAGTAATCGGCAAGATTTTTATATTTAACATATTCGTCGCTTAATATTTCAAAATTAATCGGCATGATTTATTTTCAGCACATTCATTTGTTACTATTTCAAAAGTAACCGAAAAGATTTTTATTTTCAGCAAATTCGTCGGTGACTATTTCAAAAGTAATCGGCATGATTTATTTTCAGCACATTCGTCGGTTACTATTTCAAAAGTAATCGGCAAGACTTTATTTTCAGCACATTCGTCGGTTACTATTTCTTAAGTAATCGGCAAGATTTTTATTTACAGCATATTCGTCGGTAACTATTTCAAAAGTAATCCGCAAGACTTTATTTTCAGCACATTCGTCGGTTACTATTTCAAAAGTAATCGGCAAGACTTTATTTTCAGCACATTCGTCGGTTACTATTTCAAAAGTAATCGGCAAGATTTTTATTTACAGCATATTCGTCGGTTACTATTTCAAAAGTAATCAGCAAGACTTTATTTTCAGCACATTCGTCGATTACTATTTCAAAAGTAATCGGCAAGACTTTATTTTCAGCACATTTGTCGGTTACTATTTCAAAAGTAATCGGCAAGACTTTATTTTCAGCACATTCGTCGGTTACTATTTCAAAAGAATCGGCAAGAGTTTTATTTACAGCATATTCGTCGGTTACTATTTCAAAAGTAATCGGCAAGAATTATTTTCAGCACATTCGTCGGTTACTATTTCAAAAGTAATCGGCAAGACTTTATTTTCAGCACATTCGTCGGTTACTAATTCAAAAGTAATCGGCAAGATTTTTATTTTCAGCATATTCATCGGTTACTATTTCAAAAGTAATCGACAAGATTTTTATTTTCAGCATATTCGTCGGTTACTATTTCAAAGGTAATCGGCATGATTTATTTTCAGCACAATCGTCGGTTACTATTTCAAAAGTAATCGGCAAGATTTTTATTTTCAGCATATTTGTCGGTTACTATTTTAAAAGTAATCTGCAAGACTTTATTTTCAGCACATTCGTCGGTTACTATTTCAAAAGTAATCGGCAAGATTTTTATATTTAACATATTCGTCGCTTAATATTTCAAAATTAATCGGCATGATTTATTTTCAGCACATTCATTTGTTACTATTTCAAAAGTAACCGAAAAGATTTTTATTTTCAGCAAATTCGTCGGTGACTATTTCAAAAGTAATCGACATGATTTATTTTCAGCACATTCGTCGGTTACTATTTCAAAAGTAATCGGCAAGACTTTATTTTCAGCACATTCGTCGGTTACTATTTCTTAAGTAATCGGCAAGATTTTTATTTACAGCATATTCGTCGGTTACTATTTCAAAAGTAATCGGCAAGATTTTTATTTTCAGCATATTCGTCGGTTACTATTTCAAAAGTAAGCGGCATGATTTTTATTTTCAGCATATTTGTCAGTTACTATTTTAAAAGTAATCGGCAAGACTTTATTTTCAGCACATTCGTCGGTTACTATTTCAAAAGTAATCGGCAAGACTTTATTTTCAGCACATTCATCGGTTACTAATTCAAAAGTAATCGGCAAGATTTTTATTTTCAGCATATTCATCGGTTACTATTTCAAAAGTAATCGACAAGATTTTTATTTTCAGCATATTCGTCGGTTACTATTTCAAAGGTAATCCGCATGATTTATTTTCAGCACAATCGTCGGTTACTATTTCAAAAGTAATCGGCAAGATTTTTATTTTCAGCATATTTGTCGGTTACTATTTTAAAAGTAATCTGCAAGACTTTATTTTCAGCACATTCGTCGGTTACTATTTCAAAAGTAATCGGCAAGATTTTTATATTTAACATATTCGTCGCTTAATATTTCAAAATTAATCGGCATGATTTATTTTCAGCACATTCATTTGTTACTATTTCAAAAGTAACCGAAAAGATTTTTATTTTCAGCAAATTCGTCGGTGACTATTTCAAAAGTAATCGGCATGATTTATTTTCAGCACATTCGTCGGTTACTATTTCAAAAGTAATCGGCAAGACTTTATTTTCAGCACATTCGTTGGTTACTATTTCAAAAGTAATCGGCAAGACTTTATTTTCAGCACATTCGTCGGTTACTATTTCAAAAGTAATCGGCAAGATTATTATTTACAGCAGATTCGTCGGTTACTATTTCAAAAGTAATCCGCCAGACTTTCAGCACATTCGTCGGTTACTATTTCAAAAGTAATCGGCAAGACTTTATTTTCAGCACATTCGTCGGTTACTATTTCAAAAGTAATCGGCAAGACTTTATTTTCAGCACATTCGTGGGTTACTATTTCAAAAGAATCGGCAAGAGTTTTATTTACAGCATATTCGTCGGTTACTATTTCAAAAGTAATCGGCAAGACTTTATTTTCAGCACATTCGTCGGTTACTATTTCAAAAGTAATCGGCAAGACTTTATTTTCAGCACATTCGTCGGTTACTATTTCAAAAGTAATCGGCAAGATTTTTATTTTCAGCATATTCGTCGGTTACTATTTCAAAAGTAAGCGGCAAGATTTTTATTTTTAGCATATTTGTCGGTTACTATTTTAAAAGTAATCGGCAAGACTTTATTTTCAGCACATTCGTCGGTTACTATTTCAAAAGTAATCGGCAAGATTTTTATTTACAGCATATTCGTCGGTTACTATTTCAAAAGTAATCAGCAAGACTTTATTTTCAGCACATTCGTCGGTTACTATTTCAAAAGTAATCGGCAAGATTTTTATATTTAACATATTCGTCGCTTAATATTTCAAAATTAATCGGCATGATTTATTTTCAGCACATTCATTTGTTACTATTTCAAAAGTAACCGAAAAGATTTTTATTTTCAGCAAATTCGTCGGTGACTATTTCAAAAGTAATCGGCATGATTTATTTTCAGCACATTCGTCGGTTACTATTTCAAAAGTAATCGGCAAGACTTTATTTTCAGCACATTCGTCGGTTACTATTTCTTAAGTAATCGGCAAGATTTTTATTTACAGCATATTCGTCGGTAACTATTTCAAAAGTAATCCGCAAGACTTTATTTTCAGCACATTCGTCGGTTACTATTTCAAAAGTAATCGGCAAGACTTTATTTTCAGCACATTCGTCGGTTACTATTTCAAAAGTAATCGGCAAGATTTTTATTTACAGCATATTCGTCGGTTACTATTTCAAAAGTAATCAGCAAGACTTTATTTTCAGCACATTCGTCGATTACTATTTCAAAAGTAATCGGCAAGACTTTATTTTCAGCACATTTGTCGGTTACTATTTCAAAAGTAATCGGCAAGACTTTATTTTCAGCACATTCGTCGGTTACTATTTCAAAAGAATCGGCAAGAGTTTTATTTACAGCATATTCGTCGGTTACTATTTCAAAAGTAATCGGCAAGAATTATTTTCAGCACATTCGTCGGTTACTATTTCAAAAGTAATCGGCAAGACTTTATTTTCAGCACATTCGTCGGTTACTAATTCAAAAGTAATCGGCAAGATTTTTATTTTCAGCATATTCATCGGTTACTATTTCAAAAGTAATCGACAAGATTTTTATTTTCAGCATATTCGTCGGTTACTATTTCAAAGGTAATCGGCATGATTTATTTTCAGCACAATCGTCGGTTACTATTTCAAAAGTAATCGGCAAGATTTTTATTTTCAGCATATTTGTCGGTTACTATTTTAAAAGTAATCTGCAAGACTTTATTTTCAGCACATTCGTCGGTTACTATTTCAAAAGTAATCGGCAAGATTTTTATATTTAACATATTCGTCGCTTAATATTTCAAAATTAATCGGCATGATTTATTTTCAGCACATTCATTTGTTACTATTTCAAAAGTAACCGAAAAGATTTTTATTTTCAGCAAATTCGTCGGTGACTATTTCAAAAGTAATCGACATGATTTATTTTCAGCACATTCGTCGGTTACTATTTCAAAAGTAATCGGCAAGACTTTATTTTCAGCACATTCGTCGGTTACTATTTCTTAAGTAATCGGCAAGATTTTTATTTACAGCATATTCGTCGGTTACTATTTAAAAAGTAATCCGCAAGACTTTATTTTCAGCACATTCGTCGGTTACTATTTCAAAAGTAATCGGCAAGACTTTATTTTCAGCACATTCGTCGGTTACTATTTCAAAAGTAATCGGCAAGACTTTATTTTCAGCAAATTCGTCGGTTACTATTTCAAAAGAATCGGCAAGAGTTTTATTTACAGCATATTCGTCGGTTACTATTTCAAAAGTAATCGGCAAGACTTTATTTTCAGCACATTCGTCGATTACTATTTCAAAAGTAATCGGCAAGATTTTTATTTTCAGCATATTCGTCGGTTACTATTTCAAAAGTAAGCGGCATGATTTTTATTTTCAGCATATTTGTCAGTTACTATTTTAAAAGTAATCGGCAAGACTTTATTTTCAGCACATTCGTCGGTTACTATTTCAAAAGTAATCGGCAAGACTTTATTTTCAGCACATTCATCGGTTACTAATTCAAAAGTAATCGGCAAGATTTTTATTTTCAGCATATTCATCGGTTACTATTTCAAAAGTAATCGACAAGATTTTTATTTTCAGCATATTCGTCGGTTACTATTTCAAAGGTAATCCGCATGATTTATTTTCAGCACAATCGTCGGTTACTATTTCAAAAGTAATCGGCAAGATTTTTATTTTCAGCATATTTGTCGGTTACTATTTTAAAAGTAATCTGCAAGACTTTATTTTCAGCACATTCGTCGGTTACTATTTCAAAAGTAATCGGCAAGATTTTTATATTTAACATATTCGTCGCTTAATATTTCAAAATTAATCGGCATGATTTATTTTCAGCACATTCATTTGTTACTATTTCAAAAGTAACCGAAAAGATTTTTATTTTCAGCAAATTCGTCGGTGACTATTTCAAAAGTAATCGGCATGATTTATTTTCAGCACATTCGTCGGTTACTATTTCAAAAGTAATCGGCAAGACTTTATTTTCAGCACATTCGTTGGTTACTATTTCAAAAGTAATCGGCAAGACTTTATTTTCAGCACATTCGTCGGTTACTATTTCAAAAGTAATCGGCAAGATTATTATTTACAGCAGATTCGTCGGTTACTATTTCAAAAGTAATCCGCCAGACTTTCAGCACATTCGTCGGTTACTATTTCAAAAGTAATCGGCAAGACTTTATTTTCAGCACATTCGTCGGTTACTATTTCAAAAGTAATCGGCAAGACTTTATTTTCAGCACATTCGTCGGTTACTATTTCAAAAGAATCGGCAAGAGTTTTATTTACAGCATATTCGTCGGTTACTATTTCAAAAGTAATCGGCAAGACTTTATTTTCAGCACATTCGTCGGTTACTATTTCAAAAGTAATCGGCAAGACTTTATTTTCAGCACATTCGTCGGTTACTATTTCAAAAGTAATCGGCAAGATTTTTATTTTCAGCATATTCGTCGGTTACTATTTCAAAAGTAAGCGGCAAGATTTTTATTTTTAGCATATTTGTCGGTTACTATTTTAAAAGTAATCGGCAAGACTTTATTTTCAGCACATTCGTCGGTTACTATTTCAAAAGTAATCGGCAAGATTTTTATTTACAGCATATTCGTCGGTTACTATTTCAAAAGTAATCAGCAAGACTTTATTTTCAGCACATTCGTCGATTACTATTTCAAAAGTAATCGCCAAGACTTTATTTTAAGCACATTCGTCGGTTACTATTTCAAAAGTAATCGGCAAGACTTTATTTTCAGCACATTCGTCGGTTACTATTTCAAAAGAATCGGCAAGAGTTTTATTTACAGCATATTCGTCGGTTACTATTTCAAAAGTAATCGGCAAGACTTTATTTTCAGCACATTCGTCGGTTACTATTTCAAAAGTAATCGGCAAGACTTTATTTTCAGCACATTCGTCGGTTACTATTTCAAAAGTAATCGGCAAGATTTTTATTTACAGCATATTCGTCGGTTACTATTTCAAAAGTAATCGGCAAGACTTTATTTTCAGCACATTCGTCGGTTACTATTTCAAAAGTAATCGGCAAGACTTTATTTTCAGCACATTCGTCGATTACTATTTCAAAAGTAATCGGCAAGATTTTTATTTTCAGCATATTCGTCGGTTACTATTTCAAAAGTAAGCGGCATGATTTTTATTTTCAGCATATTTGTCGGTTACTATTTTAAAAGTAATCGGCAAGACTTTATTTTCAGCACATTCGTCGGTTACTATTTCAAAAGTAATCGACAAGACTTTATTTTCAGCACATTCATCGGTTACTAATTCAAAAGTAATCGGCAAGACTTTATTTTCAGCACATTCGTCGGTTACTATTTCAAAAGTAATCGGCAAGAATTTTATTTACAGCATATTCGTCGGTTACTATTTCAAAAGTAATCAGCAAGACTTTATTTTCAGCACATTCGTCGATTACTATTTCAAAAGTAATCGGCAAGACTTTATTTTCAGCACATTTGTCGGTTACTATTTCAAAAGTAATCGGCAAGACTTTATTTTCAGCACATTCGTCGGTTACTATTTCAAAAGAATCGGCAAGAGTTTTATTTACAGCATATTCGTCGGTTACTATTTCAAAAGTAATCGGCAAGACTTTATTTTCAGCACATTCGTCGGTTACTATTTCAAAAGTAATCGGCAAGACTTTATTTTCAGCACATTCGTCGATTACTATTTCAAAAGTAATCGGCAAGATTTTTATTTTCAGCATATTCGTCGGTTACTATTTCAAAAGTAAGCGGCATGATTTTTATTTTCAGCATATTTGTCGGTTACTATTTTAAAAGTAATCGGCAAGACTTTATTTTCAGCAAATTCGTCGGTTACTATTTCAAAAGTAATCGACAAGACTTTATTTTCAGCACATTCATCGGTTACTAATTCAAAAGTAATCGGCAAGATTTTTATTTTCAGCATATTCATCGGTTACTATTTCAAAAGTAATCGACAAGATTTTTATTTTCAGCATATTCGTCGGTTACTATTTCAAAGGTAATCGGCATGATTTATTTTCAGCACAATCGTCGGTTACTATTTCAAAAGTAATCGGCAAGATTTTTATTTTCAGCATATTTGTCGGTTACTATTTTAAAAGTAATCTGCAAGACTTTATTTTCAGCACATTCGTCGGTTACTATTTCAAAAGTAATCGGCAAGATTTTTATATTTAACATATTCGTCGCTTAATATTTCAAAATTAATCGGCATGATTTATTTTCAGCACATTCATTTGTTACTATTTCAAAAGTAACCGAAAAGATTTTTATTTTCAGCAAATTCGTCGGTGACTATTTCAAAAGTAATCGGCATGATTTATTTTCAGCACATTCGTCGGTTACTATTTCAAAAGTAATCGGCAAGACTTTATTTTCAGCACATTCGTCGGTTACTATTTCAAAAGTAATCGGCAAGACTTTATTTTCAGCACATTCGTCGGTTACTATTTCTTAAGTAATCGGCAAGATTTTTATTTACAGCATATTCGTCAGTTACTATTTCAAAAGTAATCCGCAAGACTTTATTTTCAGCACATTCGTCGGTTACTATTTCAAAAGTAATCGGCAAGACTTTATTTTCAGCACATTCGTCGGTTACTATTTCAAAAGTAATCGGCAAGACTTTATTTTCAGCTCATTCGTCGGTTACTATTTCAAAAGAATCGGCAAGAGTTTTATTTACAGCATATTCGTCGGTTACTATTTCAAAAGAAATCGGCAAGACTTTATTTTCAGCACATTCGTCGGTTACTATTTCAAAAGTAATCGGCAAGATTTTTATTTACAGCATATTCGTCGGTTACTATTTCAAAAGTAATCCGCAAGACTTTATTTTCAGCACATTCGTCGGTTACTATTTCAAAAGTAATCGGCAAGACTTTATTTTCAGCACATTCGTCGGTTACTATTTCAAAAGTAATCGGCAAGATTTTTATTTTCAGCATATTCTTCGGTTACTATTTCAAAAGTAAGCGGCAAGATTTTTATTTTTAGCATATTTGTCGGTTACTATTTTAAAAGTAATCGACAAGACTTTATTTTCAGCACATTCGTCGGTTACTATTTCAAAAGTAATCGGCAAGACTTTATTTTCAGCACATTCGTCGGTTACTATTTCAAAAGTAATCGGCAAGACTTTATTTTCAGCACATTCGTCGGTTACTATTTCAAAAGTAATCGGCAAGATTTTTATATTTAACATATTCGTCGCTTAATATTTCAAAATTAATCGGCATGATTTATTTTCAGCACATTCATTTGTTACTATTTCAAAAGTAACCGAAAAGATTTTTATTTTCAGCAAATTCGTCGGTGACTATTTCAAAAGTAATCGGCATGATTTATTTTCAGCACATTCGTCGGTTACTATTTCAAAAGTAATCGGCAAGACTTTATTTTCAGCACATTCGTCGGTTACTATTTCTTAAGTAATCGGCAAGATTTTTATTTACAGCATATTCGTCGGTAACTATTTCAAAAGTAATCCGCAAGACTTTATTTTCAGCACATTCGTCGGTTACTATTTCAAAAGTAATCGGCAAGACTTTATTTTCAGCACATTCGTCGGTTACTATTTCAAAAGTAATCGGCAAGATTTTTATTTACAGCATATTCGTCGGTTACTATTTCAAAAGTAATCAGCAAGACTTTATTTTCAGCACATTCGTCGATTACTATTTCAAAAGTAATCGGCAAGACTTTATTTTCAGCACATTTGTCGGTTACTATTTCAAAAGTAATCGGCAAGACTTTATTTTCAGCACATTCGTCGGTTACTATTTCAAAAGAATCGGCAAGAGTTTTATTTACAGCATATTCGTCGGTTACTATTTCAAAAGTAATCGGCAAGAATTATTTTCAGCACATTCGTCGGTTACTATTTCAAAAGTAATCGGCAAGACTTTATTTTCAGCACATTCGTCGGTTACTAATTCAAAAGTAATCGGCAAGATTTTTATTTTCAGCATATTCATCGGTTACTATTTCAAAAGTAATCGACAAGATTTTTATTTTCAGCATATTCGTCGGTTACTATTTCAAAGGTAATCGGCATGATTTATTTTCAGCACAATCGTCGGTTACTATTTCAAAAGGAATCGGCAAGATTTTTATTTTCAGCATATTTGTCGGTTACTATTTTAAAAGTAATCTGCAAGACTTTATTTTCAGCACATTCGTCGGTTACTATTTCAAAAGTAATCGGCAAGATTTTTATATTTAACATATTCGTCGCTTAATATTTCAAAATTAATCGGCATGATTTATTTTCAGCACATTCATTTGTTACTATTTCAAAAGTAACCGAAAAGATTTTTATTTTCAGCAAATTCGTCGGTGACTATTTCAAAAGTAATCGACATGATTTATTTTCAGCACATTCGTCGGTTACTATTTCAAAAGTAATCGGCAAGACTTTATTTTCAGCACATTCGTCGGTTACTATTTCTTAAGTAATCGGCAAGATTTTTATTTACAGCATATTCGTCGGTTACTATTTAAAAAGTAATCCGCAAGACTTTATTTTCAGCACATTCGTCGGTTACTATTTCAAAAGTAATCGGCAAGACTTTATTTTCAGCACATTCGTCGGTTACTATTTCAAAAGTAATCGGCAAGACTTTATTTTCAGCAAATTCGTCGGTTACTATTTCAAAAGAATCGGCAAGAGTTTTATTTACAGCATATTCGTCGGTTACTATTTCAAAAGTAATCGGCAAGACTTTATTTTCAGCACATTCGTCGATTACTATTTCAAAAGTAATCGGCAAGATTTTTATTTTCAGCATATTCGTCGGTTACTATTTCAAAAGTAAGCGGCATGATTTTTATTTTCAGCATATTTGTCAGTTACTATTTTAAAAGTAATCGGCAAGACTTTATTTTCAGCACATTCGTCGGTTACTATTTCAAAAGTAATCGGCAAGACTTTATTTTCAGCACATTCATCGGTTACTAATTCAAAAGTAATCGGCAAGATTTTTATTTTCAGCATATTCATCGGTTACTATTTCAAAAGTAATCGACAAGATTTTTATTTTCAGCATATTCGTCGGTTACTATTTCAAAGGTAATCCGCATGATTTATTTTCAGCACAATCGTCGGTTACTATTTCAAAAGTAATCGGCAAGATTTTTATTTTCAGCATATTTGTCGGTTACTATTTTAAAAGTAATCTGCAAGACTTTATTTTCAGCACATTCGTCGGTTACTATTTCAAAAGTAATCGGCAAGATTTTTATATTTAACATATTCGTCGCTTAATATTTCAAAATTAATCGGCATGATTTATTTTCAGCACATTCATTTGTTACTATTTCAAAAGTAACCGAAAAGATTTTTATTTTCAGCAAATTCGTCGGTGACTATTTCAAAAGTAATCGGCATGATTTATTTTCAGCACATTCGTCGGTTACTATTTCAAAAGTAATCGGCAAGACTTTATTTTCAGCACATTCGTTGGTTACTATTTCAAAAGTAATCGGCAAGACTTTATTTTCAGCACATTCGTCGGTTACTATTTCAAAAGTAATCGGCAAGATTATTATTTACAGCAGATTCGTCGGTTACTATTTCAAAAGTAATCCGCCAGACTTTCAGCACATTCGTCGGTTACTATTTCAAAAGTAATCGGCAAGACTTTATTTTCAGCACATTCGTCGGTTACTATTTCAAAAGTAATCGGCAAGACTTTATTTTCAGCACATTCGTCGGTTACTATTTCAAAAGAATCGGCAAGAGTTTTATTTACAGCATATTCGTCGGTTACTATTTCAAAAGTAATCGGCAAGACTTTATTTTCAGCACATTCGTCGGTTACTATTTCAAAAGTAATCGGCAAGACTTTATTTTCAGCACATTCGTCGGTTACTATTTCAAAAGTAATCGGCAAGATTTTTATTTTCAGCATATTCGTCGGTTACTATTTCAAAAGTAAGCGGCAAGATTTTTATTTTTAGCATATTTGTCGGTTACTATTTTAAAAGTAATCGGCAAGACTTTATTTTCAGCACATTCGTCGGTTACTATTTCAAAAGTAATCGGCAAGATTTTTATTTACAGCATATTCGTCGGTTACTATTTCAAAAGTAATCAGCAAGACTTTATTTTCAGCACATTCGTCGATTACTATTTCAAAAGTAATCGCCAAGACTTTATTTTAAGCACATTCGTCGGTTACTATTTCAAAAGTAATCGGCAAGACTTTATTTTCAGCACATTCGTCGGTTACTATTTCAAAAGAATCGGCAAGAGTTTTATTTACAGCATATTCGTCGGTTACTATTTCAAAAGTAATCGGCAAGACTTTATTTTCAGCACATTCGTCGGTTACTATTTCAAAAGTAATCGGCAAGACTTTATTTTCAGCACATTCGTCGGTTACTATTTCAAAAGTAATCGGCAAGATTTTTATTTACAGCATATTCGTCGGTTACTATTTCAAAAGTAATCGGCAAGACTTTATTTTCAGCACATTCGTCGGTTACTATTTCAAAAGTAATCGGCAAGACTTTATTTTCAGCACATTCGTCGATTACTATTTCAAAAGTAATCGGCAAGATTTTTATTTTCAGCATATTCGTCGGTTACTATTTCAAAAGTAAGCGGCATGATTTTTATTTTCAGCATATTTGTCGGTTACTATTTTAAAAGTAATCGGCAAGACTTTATTTTCAGCACATTCGTCGGTTACTATTTCAAAAGTAATCGACAAGACTTTATTTTCAGCACATTCATCGGTTACTAATTCAAAAGTAATCGGCAAGACTTTATTTTCAGCACATTCGTCGGTTACTATTTCAAAAGTAATCGGCAAGAATTTTATTTACAGCATATTCGTCGGTTACTATTTCAAAAGTAATCAGCAAGACTTTATTTTCAGCACATTCGTCGATTACTATTTCAAAAGTAATCGGCAAGACTTTATTTTCAGCACATTTGTCGGTTACTATTTCAAAAGTAATCGGCAAGACTTTATTTTCAGCACATTCGTCGGTTACTATTTCAAAAGAATCGGCAAGAGTTTTATTTACAGCATATTCGTCGGTTACTATTTCAAAAGTAATCGGCAAGACTTTATTTTCAGCACATTCGTCGGTTACTATTTCAAAAGTAATCGGCAAGACTTTATTTTCAGCACATTCGTCGATTACTATTTCAAAAGTAATCGGCAAGATTTTTATTTTCAGCATATTCGTCGGTTACTATTTCAAAAGTAAGCGGCATGATTTTTATTTTCAGCATATTTGTCGGTTACTATTTTAAAAGTAATCGGCAAGACTTTATTTTCAGCAAATTCGTCGGTTACTATTTCAAAAGTAATCGACAAGACTTTATTTTCAGCACATTCATCGGTTACTAATTCAAAAGTAATCGGCAAGATTTTTATTTTCAGCATATTCATCGGTTACTATTTCAAAAGTAATCGACAAGATTTTTATTTTCAGCATATTCGTCGGTTACTATTTCAAAGGTAATCGGCATGATTTATTTTCAGCACAATCGTCGGTTACTATTTCAAAAGTAATCGGCAAGATTTTTATTTTCAGCATATTTGTCGGTTACTATTTTAAAAGTAATCTGCAAGACTTTATTTTCAGCACATTCGTCGGTTACTATTTCAAAAGTAATCGGCAAGATTTTTATATTTAACATATTCGTCGCTTAATATTTCAAAATTAATCGGCATGATTTATTTTCAGCACATTCATTTGTTACTATTTCAAAAGTAACCGAAAAGATTTTTATTTTCAGCAAATTCGTCGGTGACTATTTCAAAAGTAATCGGCATGATTTATTTTCAGCACATTCGTCGGTTACTATTTCAAAAGTAATCGGCAAGACTTTATTTTCAGCACATTCGTCGGTTACTATTTCAAAAGTAATCGGCAAGACTTTATTTTCAGCACATTCGTCGGTTACTATTTCTTAAGTAATCGGCAAGATTTTTATTTACAGCATATTCGTCAGTTACTATTTCAAAAGTAATCCGCAAGACTTTATTTTCAGCACATTCGTCGGTTACTATTTCAAAAGTAATCGGCAAGACTTTATTTTCAGCACATTCGTCGGTTACTATTTCAAAAGTAATCGGCAAGACTTTATTTTCAGCTCATTCGTCGGTTACTATTTCAAAAGAATCGGCAAGAGTTTTATTTACAGCATATTCGTCGGTTACTATTTCAAAAGAAATCGGCAAGACTTTATTTTCAGCACATTCGTCGGTTACTATTTCAAAAGTAATCGGCAAGATTTTTATTTACAGCATATTCGTCGGTTACTATTTCAAAAGTAATCCGCAAGACTTTATTTTCAGCACATTCGTCGGTTACTATTTCAAAAGTAATCGGCAAGACTTTATTTTCAGCACATTCGTCGGTTACTATTTCAAAAGTAATCGGCAAGATTTTTATTTTCAGCATATTCTTCGGTTACTATTTCAAAAGTAAGCGGCAAGATTTTTATTTTTAGCATATTTGTCGGTTACTATTTTAAAAGTAATCGACAAGACTTTATTTTCAGCACATTCGTCGGTTACTATTTCAAAAGTAATCGGCAAGACTTTATTTTCAGCACATTCGTCGGTTACTAATTCAAAAGTAATCGGCAAGATTTTTATTTTCAGCATATTCATCGGTTACTATTTCAAAAGTAATCGACAAGATTTTTATTTTCAGCATATTCGTCGGTTACTATTTCAAAGGTAATCGGCATGATTTATTTTCAGCATAATCGTCGGTTACTATTTCAAAAGTAATCGGCAAGATTTTTTTTTTCAGCATATTTGTCGGTTACTATTTTAAAAGTAATCTGCAAGACTTTATTTTCAGCACATTCGTTGGTTACTATTTCAAAAGTAATGGGCAAGATTTTTATATTTAGCATATTCGTCGCTTAATATTTCAAAATTAATCGGCATGATTTATTTTCAGCACATTCATTTGTTACTATTTCAAAGGTAACCGAAAAGATTTTTATTTTCAGCAAATTCGTCGGTGACTATTTCAAAAGTAATCGGCATGATTTATTTTCAGCACATTCGTCGGTTACTATTTCAAAAGTAATCGGCAAGACTTTATTTTCAGCACATTCGTCGGTTACTATTTCAAAAGTAATCGGCAAGACTTTATTTTCAGCACATTCGTCGGTTACTATTTCAAAAGTAATCGGCAAGATTTTTATTTACACCATATTCGTCGGTTACTATTTCAAAAGTAATCAGCAAGACTTTATTTTCAGCACATTCGTCGGTTACTATTTCAAAAGTAATCGGCAAGACTTTATTTTCAGCACATTCGTTGGTTACTATTTCAAAAGTAATCGGCAAGTCTTTATTTTCAGCACATTCGTCGGTTACTATTTCAAAAGAATCGGCAAGAGTTTTATTTACAGCATATTCGTCGGTTACTATTTCAAAAGTAATCGGCAAGACTTTATTTTCAGCACATTCGTCGGTTACTATTTCAAAAGTAATCGGCAAGACTTTATTTTCAGCACATTCGTCGGTTACTATTTCAAAAGTAATCGGCAAGATTTTTATTTTCAGCATATTTGTCGGTTACTATTTTAAAAGTAATTGGCAAGACTTTATTTTCAGCACATTTGTCGGTTACTATTTCAAAAGTATTCGGCAAGACTTTATTTTCAGCACATTCATCGGTTACTAATTCAAAAGTAATCGGCAAGATTTTTATTTTCAGCATATTCATCGGTTACTATTTCAAAAGTAATCGACAAGATTTATTTTCAGCACAATCGTCGGTTACTATTTCAAAAGTAATCGGCAAGATTTTTATTTTCAGCATATTTGTCGGTTACTATTTTAAAAGTAATCTGCAAGACTTTATTTTCAGCACATTCGTCGGTTACTATTTCAAAAGTAATCGGCAAGATTTTTATATTTAACATATTCGTCGCTTAATATTTCAAAAGTAATCGGCATAATTTATTTTCAGCACATTCGTCGGTTACTATTTCAAAAGTAACCGACAAGATTTTTATTTTCAGCAAATTCGTCGGTGACTATTTCAAACGTAATCGGCATGATTTATTTTCAGCACAATCGTCGGTTACTATTTCAAAAGTAATCGGCAAGATTTTTATTTTCAGCACATTTGTCGGTTACTATTTTAAAAGTAATCTGCAAGACTTTATTTTCAGCACATTCGTCGGTTACTATTTCAAAAGTAATCGGCAAGACTTTATTTTCAGCACATTCGTCGGTTACTATTTCAAAAGTAATCGGCAAGATTTTTATATTTAACATATTCGTCGCTTAATATTTCAAAATTAATCGGCATGATTTATTTTCAGCACATTCATTTGTTACTATTTCAAAAGTAACTGAAAAGATTTTTATTTTCAGCAAATTCGTCGGTGACTATTTCAAAAGTAATCGGCATGATTTATTTTCAGCACATTCGTCGGTTACTATTTCAAAAGTAATCGGCAAGACTTTATTTTCAGCACATTCGTCGGTTACTATTTCAAAAGTAATCGGCAAGACTTTATTTTCAACACATTCGTCGGTTACTATTTCAAAAGTAATCGGAAAGATTTTTATTTACAGCATATTCGTCGGTTACTATTTCAAAAGTAATCAGCAAGACTTTATTTTCATCACATTCGTCGGTTACTATTTCAAAAGTAATCGGCAAGACTTTATTTTCAGCACATTCGTCGGTTACTATTTCAAAAGTAATCGGCAAGATTTTTATTTTCAGCATATTCGTCGGTTACTATTTCAAAATTAAGCGGCAAGATTTTTATTTTCAGCATATTTGTCGGTTACTATTTTAAAAGTAATCGGCAAGACTTTATTTTCAGCACATTTGTCGGTTACTATTTCAAAAGTAATCGGCAAGATTTTTATTTTCAGCATATTTGTCGGTTACTATTTTAAAAGTAATCTGCAAGACTTTATTTTCAGCACATTTGTCGGTTACTATTTCAAAAGTAATCGGCAAGATTTTTAAATTTAACA
This sequence comes from Medicago lupulina, assembly GCA_958299785.1. Lineage (NCBI taxonomy): Eukaryota > Viridiplantae > Streptophyta > Magnoliopsida > Fabales > Fabaceae > Medicago > Medicago lupulina. The sequence goes on along the minus strand of OY283146.1, from coordinate 36,516,860 downwards.
TATTCGTCGCTTAATATTTCAAAATTAATCGGCATGATTTATTTTCAGCACATTCATTTGTTACTATTTCAAAAGTAACTGAAAAGATTTTTATTTTCAGCAAATTCGTCGGTGACTATTTCAAAAGTAATCGGCATGATTTATTTTCAGCACATTCGTCGGTTACTATTTCAAAAGTAATCGGCAAGATTTTTATTTTCAGCATATTCGTCGGTTACTATTTCAAAATTAAGCGGCAAGATTTTTATTTTCAGCATATTTGTCGGTTACTATTTTAAAAGTAATCGGCAAGACTTTATTTTCAGCACATTTGTCGGTTACTATTTCAAAAGTAATCGGCAAGATTTTTATTTTCAGCATATTTGTCGGTTACTATTTTAAAAGTAATCTGCAAGACTTTATTTTCAGCACATTTGTCGGTTACTATTTCAAAAGTAATCGGCAAGATTTTTAAATTTAACATATTCGTCGCTTAATATTTCAAAATTAATCGGCATGATTTATTTTCAGCACATTCATTTGTTACTATTTCAAAAGTAACTGAAAAGATTTTTATTTTCAGCAAATTCGTCGGTGACTATTTCAAAAGTAATCGGCATGATTTATTTTCAGCACATTCGTCGGTTACTATTTCAAAAGTAATCGGCAAGACTTTATTTTCAGCACATTCGTCGGTTACTATTTCAAAAGTAATCGGCAAGACTTTATTTTCAGCACATTTGTCGATTACTATTTCAAAAGTAATCGGCAAGACTTTATTTTCAGCACATTCGTCGGTTACTATTTCAAAAGAATCGGCAAGAGTTTTATTTACAGCATATTCGTCGGTTACTATTTCAAAAGAATTCGGCAAGACTTTATTTTCAGCACATTCGTCGGTTACTATTTCAAAAGTAATCGGCAAGATTTTTATTTACAGCATATTCGTCGGTTACTATTTCAAAAGTAATCAGCAAGACTTTATTTTCAGCACATTCGTTGGTTACTATTTCAAAAGTAATCGGCAAGTCTTTATTTTCAGCACATTCGTCGGTTACTATTTCAAAAGAATCGGCAAGAGTTTTATTTACAGCATATTCGTCGGTTACTATTTCAAAAGTAATCGGCAAGACTTTATTTTCAGCACATTCGTCGGTTACTATTTCAAAAGTAATCGGCAAGACTTTATTTTCAGCACATTCGTCGGTTACTATTTCAAAAGTAATCGGCAAGATTTTTATTTTCAGCATATTTGTCGGTTACTATTTTAAAAGTAATTGGCAAGACTTTATTTTCAGCACATTTGTCGGTTACTATTTCAAAAGTATTCGGCAAGACTTTATTTTCAGCACATTCATCGGTTACTAATTCAAAAGTAATCGGCAAGATTTTTATTTTCAGCATATTCATCGGTTACTATTTCAAAAGTAATCGACAAGATTTTTATTTTCAGCATATTCGTCGGTTACTATTTCAAAGGTAATCGGCAAGATTTATTTTCAGCACAATCGTCGGTTACTATTTCAAAAGTAATCGGCAAGATTTTTATTTTCAGCATATTTGTCGGTTACTATTTTAAAAGTAATCTGCAAGACTTTATTTTCAGCACATTCGTCCGTGACTATTTCAAAAGTAATCGGCAAGATTTTTATATTTAACATATTCGTCGCTTAATATTTCAAAAGTAATCGGCATAATTTATTTTCAGCACATTCGTCGGTTACTATTTCAAAAGTAACCGACAAGATTTTTATTTTCAGCAAATTCGTCGGTGACTATTTCAAACGTAATCGGCATGATTTATTTTCAGCACAATCGTCGGTTACTATTTCAAAAGTAATCGGCAAGATTTTTATTTTCAGCACATTTGTCGGTTACTATTTTAAAAGTAATCTGCAAGACTTTATTTTCAGCACATTCGTCGGTTACTATTTCAAAAGTAATCGGCAAGACTTTATTTTCAGCACATTCGTCGGTTACTATTTCAAAAGTAATCGGCAAGACTTTATTTTCAGCACATTCGTCGGTTACTATTTCAAAAGTAATCGGCAAGATTTTTATATTTAACATATTCGTCGCTTAATATTTCAAAATTAATCGGCATGATTTATTTTCAGCACATTCATTTGTTACTATTTCAAAAGTAACTGAAAAGATTTTTATTTTCAGCAAATTCGTCGGTGACTATTTCAAAAGTAATCGGCATGATTTATTTTCAGCACATTCGTCGGTTACTATTTCAAAAGTAATCGGCAAGACTTTATTTTCAGCACATTCGTCGGTTACTATTTCAAAAGGTTACTATTTCAAAAGTAATCGGCAAGACTTTATTTTCAGCACATTCGTCGGTTACTATTTCAAAAGTAATCGGAAAGATTTTTATTTACAGCATATTCGTCGGTTACTATTTCAAAAGTAATCAGCAAGACTTTATTTTCATCACATTCGTCGGTTACTATTTCAAAAGTAATCGGCAAGACTTTATTTTCAGCACATTCGTCGGTTACTATTTCAAAAGTAATCGGCAAGATTTTTATTTTCAGCATATTCGTCGGTTACTATTTCAAAAGTAAGCGGCAAGATTTTTATTTTCAGCATATTTGTCGGTTACTATTTTAAAAGTAATCGGCAAGACTTTATTTTCAGCACATTTGTCGGTTACTATTTCAAAAGTAATCGGCAAGATTTTTATTTTCAGCATATTTGTCGGTTACTATTTTAAAAGTAATCTGCAAGACTTTATTTTCAGCACATTCGTCGGTTACTATTTCAAAAGTAATCGGCAAGATTTTTAAATTTAACATATTCGTCGCTTAATATTTCAAAATTAATCGGCATGATTTATTTTCAGCACATTCGTCGGTTACTATTTCAAAAGTAATCGGCAAGACTTTATTTTCAGCACATTCGTCGGTTACTATTTCAAAAGTAATCGGCAAGACTTTATTTTCAGCACATTTGTCGGTTACTATTTCAAAAGTAATCGGCAAGACTTTATTTTCAGCACATTCGTCGGTTACTATTTCAAAAGAATCGGCAAGAGTTTTATTTACAGCATATTCGTCGGTTACTATTTCAAAAGAATTCGGCAAGACTTTATTTTCAGCACATTCGTCGGTTACTATTTCAAAAGTAATCGGCAAGATTTTTATTTACAGCATATTCGTCGGTTACTATTTCAAAAGTAATCCGCAAGACTTTATTTTCAGCACATTCGTCGGTTACTATTTCAAAAGTAATCGGCAAGACTTTATTTTCAGCACATTCGTCGGTTACTATTTCAAAAGTAATCGGCAAGACTTTATTTTCAGCACATTCGTCGGTTACTATTTCAAAAGTAATCGGCAAGATTTTTATTTTCAGCATATTCGTCGGTTACTATTTCAAAAGTAAGCGGCAAGATTTTTATTTTTAGCATATTTGTCGGTTACTATTTTAAAAGTAATCGGCAAGACTTTATTTTCAGCACATTCGTCGGTTACTATTTCAAAAGTAATCGGCAAGATTTTTATTTTCAGCATATTCGTCGGTTACTATTTCAAAAGTAAGCGGCAAGATTTTTATTTTTAGCATATTTGTCGGTTACTATTTTAAAAGTAATCGGCAAGACTTTATTTTCAGCACATTCGTCGGTTACTATTTCAAAAGTAATCGGCAAGATTTTTATTTACAGCATATTCGTCGGTTACTATTTCAAAAGTAATCAGCAAGACTTTATTTTCAGCACATTCGTTGGTTACTATTTCAAAAGTAATCGGCAAGTCTTTATTTTCAGCACATTCGTCGGTTACTATTTCAAAAGAATCGGCAAGAGTTTTATTTACAGCATATTCGTCGGTTACTATTTCAAAAGTAATCGGCAAGACTTTATTTTCAGCACATTCGTCGGTTACTATTTCAAAAGTAATCGGCAAGACTTTATTTTCAGCACATTTGTCGGTTACTATTTCAAAAGTATTCGGCAAGACTTTATTTTCAGCACATTCATCGGTTACTAATTCAAAAGTAATCGGCAAGATTTTTATTTTCAGCATATTCATCGGTTACTATTTCAAAAGTAATCGACAAGATTTTTATTTTCAGCATATTCGTCGGTTACTATTTCAAAGGTAATCGGCAAGATTTATTTTCAGCACAATCGTCGGTTACTATTTCAAAAGTAATCGGCAAGATTTTTATTTTCAGCATATTTGTCGGTTACTATTTTAAAAGTAATCTGCAAGACTTTATTTTCAGCACATTCGTCCGTTACTATTTCAAAAGTAATCGGCAAGATTTTTATATTTAACATATTCGTCGCTTAATATTTCAAAAGTAATCGGCATAATTTATTTTCAGCACATTCGTCGGTTACTATTTCAAAAGTAACCGACAAGATTTTTATTTTCAGCAAATTCGTCGGTGACTATTTCAAACGTAATCGGCATGATTTATTTTCAGCACAATCGTCGGTTACTATTTCAAAAGTAATCGGCAAGATTTTTATTTTCAGCACATTTGTCGGTTACTATTTTAAAAGTAATCTGCAAGACTTTATTTTCAGCACATTCGTCGGTTACTATTTCAAAAGTAATCGGCAAGACTTTATTTTCAGCACATTCGTTGGTTACTATTTCAAAAGTAATCGGCAAGATTTTTATTTACAGCATATTCGTCGGTTACTATTTCAAAAGTAATCAGCAAGACTTTATTTTCAGCACATTCGTTGGTTACTATTTCAAAAGTAATCGGCAAGTCTTTATTTTCAGCACATTCGTCGGTTACTATTTCAAAAGAATCGGCAAGAGTTTTATTTACAGCATATTCGTCGGTTACTATTTCAAAAGTAATCGGCAAGACTTTATTTTCAGCACATTCGTCGGTTACTATTTCAAAAGTAATCGGCAAGACTTTATTTTCAGCACATTCGTCGGTTACTATTTCAAAAGTAATCGGCAAGATTTTTATTTTCAGCATATTTGTCGGTTACTATTTTAAAAGTAATTGGCAAGACTTTATTTTCAGCACATTTGTCGGTTACTATTTCAAAAGTATTCGGCAAGACTTTATTTTCAGCACATTCATCGGTTACTAATTCAAAAGTAATCGGTAAGATTTTTATTTTCAGCATATTCATCGGTTACTATTTCAAAAGTAATCGACAAGATTTTTATTTTCAGCATATTCGTCGGTTACTATTTCAAAGGTAATCGGCAAGATTTATTTTCAGCACAATCGTCGGTTACTATTTCAAAAGTAATCGGCAAGATTTTTATTTTCAGCATATTTGTCGGTTACTATTTTAAAAGTAATCTGCAAGACTTTATTTTCAGCACATTCGTCCGTTACTATTTCAAAAGTAATCGGCAAGATTTTTATATTTAACATATTCGTCGCTTAATATTTCAAAAGTAATCGGCATAATTTATTTTCAGCACATTCGTCGGTTACTATTTCAAAAGTAACCGACAAGATTTTTATTTTCAGCAAATTCGTCGGTGACTATTTCAAACGTAATCGGCATGATTTATTTTCAGCACAATCGTCGGTTACTATTTCAAAAGTAATCGGCAAGATTTTTATTTTCAGCAGATTTGTCGGTTACTATTTTAAAAGTAATCTGCAAGACTTTATTTTCAGCACATTCGTCGGTTACTATTTCAAAAGTAATCGGCAAGACTTTATTTTCAGCACATTCGTCGGTTACTATTTCAAAAGTAATCGGCAAGACTTTATTTTCAGCACATTCGTCGGTTACTATTTCAAAAGTAATCGGCAAGATTTTTATATTTAACATATTCGTCGCTTAATATTTCAAAATTAATCGGCATGATTTATTTTCAGCACATTCATTTGTTACTATTTCAAAAGTAACTGAAAAGATTTTTATTTTCAGCAAATTCGTCGGTGACTATTTCAAAAGTAATCGGCATGATTTATTTTCAGCACATTCGTCGGTTACTATTTCAAAAGTAATCGGCAAGACTTTATTTTCAGCACATTCGTCGGTTACTATTTCAAAAGTAATCGGCAAGACTTTATTTTCAGCACATTCGTCGGTTACTATTTCAAAAGTAATCGGAAAGATTTTTATTTACAGCATATTCGTCGGTTACTATTTCAAAAGTAATCAGCAAGACTTTATTTTCATCACATTCGTCGGTTACTATTTCAAAAGTAATCGGCAAGACTTTATTTTCAGCATATTCGTCGGTTACTATTTCAAAAGTAATCGGCAAGATTTTTATTTTCAGCATATTCGTCGGTTACTATTTCAAAAGTAAGCGGCAAGATTTTTATTTTCAGCATATTTGTCGGTTACTATTTTAAAAGTAATCGGCAAGACTTTATTTTCAGCACATTTGTCGGTTACTATTTCAAAAGTAATCGGCAAGATTTTTATTTTCAGCATATTTGTCGGTTACTATTTTAAAAGTAATCTGCAAGACTTTATTTACAGCACATTCGTCGGTTACTATTTCAAAAGTAATCGGCAAGATTTTTAAATTTAACGTATTCGTCGCTTAATATTTCAAAATTAATCGGCATGATTTATTTTCAGCACATTCATTTGTTACTATTTCAAAAGTAACTGAAAAGATTTTTATTTTCAGCAAATTCGTCGGTGACTATTTCAAAAGTAATCGGCATGATTTATTTTCAGCACATTCGTCGGTTACTATTTCAAAAGTAATCGGCAAGACTTTATTTTCAGCACATTCGTCGGTTACTATTTCAAAAGTAATCGGCAAGACTTTATTTTCAGCACATTTGTCGGTTACTATTTCAAAAGTAATCGGCAAGACTTTATTTTCAGCACATTCGTCGGTTACTATTTCAAAAGAATCGGCAAGAGTTTTATTTACAGCATATTCGTCGGTTACTATTTCAAAAGAATTCGGCAAGACTTTATTTTCAGCACATTCGTCGGTTACTATTTCAAAAGTAATCGGCAAGATTTTTATTTACAGCATATTCGTCGGTTACTATTTCAAAAGTAATCCGCAAGACTTTATTTTCAGCACATTCGTCGGTTACTATTTCAAAAGTAATCGGCAAGACTTTATTTTCAGCACATTCGTCGGTTACTATTTCAAAAGTAATCGGCAAGACTTTATTTTCAGCACATTCGTCGGTTACTATTTCAAAAGTAATCGGCAAGATTTTTATTTTCAGCATATTCGTCGGTTACTATTTCAAAAGTAAGCGGCAAGATTTTTATTTTTAGCATATTTGTCGGTTACTATTTTAAAAGTAATCGGCAAGACTTTATTTTCAGCACATTCGTCGGTTACTATTTCAAAAGTAATCGGCAAGATTTTTATTTACAGCATATTCGTCGGTTACTATTTCAAAAGTAATCAGCAAGACTTTATTTTCAGCACATTCGTTGGTTACTATTTCAAAAGTAATCGGCAAGTCTTTATTTTCAGCACATTCGTCGGTTACTATTTCAAAAGTAATCGGCAAGATTTATTTTCAGCACAATCGTCGGTTACTATTTCAAAAGTAATCGGCAAGATTTTTATTTTCAGCATATTTGTCGGTTACTATTTTAAAAGTAATCTGCAAGACTTTATTTTCAGCACATTCGTCCGTTACTATTTCAAAAGTAATCGGCAAGATTTTTATATTTAACATATTCGTCGCTTAATATTTCAAAAGTAATCGGCATAATTTATTTTCAGCACATTCGTCGGTTACTATTTCAAAAGTAACCGACAAGATTTTTATTTTCAGCAAATTCGTCGGTGACTATTTCAAACGTAATCGGCATGATTTATTTTCAGCACAATCGTCGGTTACTATTTCAAAAGTAATCGGCAAGATTTTTATTTTCAGCACATTTGTCGGTTACTATTTTAAAAGTAATCTGCAAGACTTTATTTTCAGCACATTCGTCGGTTACTATTTCAAAAGTAATCGGCAAGACTTTATTTTCAGCACATTCGTCGGTTACTATTTCAAAAGTAATCGGCAAGATTTTTATTTACAGCATATTCGTCGGTTACTATTTCAAAAGTAATCAGCAAGACTTTATTTTCAGCACATTCGTTGGTTACTATTTCAAAAGTAATCGGCAAGTCTTTATTTTCAGCACATTCGTCGGTTACTATTTCAAAAGAATCGGCAAGAGTTTTATTTACAGCATATTCGTCGGTTACTATTTCAAAAGTAATCGGCAAGACTTTATTTTCAGCACATTCGTCGGTTACTATTTCAAAAGTAATCGGCAAGACTTTATTTTCAGCACATTCGTCGGTTACTATTTCAAAAGTAATCGGCAAGATTTTTATTTTCAGCATATTTGTCGGTTACTATTTTAAAAGTAATTGGCAAGACTTTATTTTCAGCACATTTGTCGGTTACTATTTCAAAAGTAATCGGCAAGATTTTTAAATTTAACATATTCGTCGCTTAATATTTCAAAATTAATCGGCATGATTTATTTTCAGCACATTCATTTGTTACTATTTCAAAAGTAACTGAAAAGATTTTTATTTTCAGCAAATTCGTCGGTGACTATTTCAAAAGTAATCGGCATGATTTATTTTCAGCACATTCGTCGGTTACTATTTCAAAAGTAATCGGCAAGACTTTATTTTCAGCACATTCGTCGGTTACTATTTCAAAAGTAATCGGCAAGACTTTATTTTCAGCACATTTGTCGGTTACTATTTCAAAAGTAATCGGCAAGACTTTATTTTCAGCACATTCGTCGGTTACTATTTCAAAAGAATCGGCAAGAGTTTTATTTACAGCATATTCGTCGGTTACTATTTCAAAAGAATTCGGCAAGACTTTATTTTCAGCACATTCGTCGGTTACTATTTCAAAAGTAATCGGCAAGATTTTTATTTACAGCATATTCGTCGGTTACTATTTCAAAAGTAATCCGCAAGACTTTATTTTCAGCACATTCGTCGGTTACTATTTCAAAAGTAATCGGCAAGACTTTATTTTCAGCACATTTGTCGGTTACTATTTCAAAAGTAATCGGCAAGATTTTTAAATTTAACATATTCGTCGCTTAATATTTCAAAATTAATCGGCATGATTTATTTTCAGCACATTCATTTGTTACTATTTCAAAAGTAACTGAAAAGATTTTTATTTTCAGCAAATTCGTCGGTGACTATTTCAAAAGTAATCGGCATGATTTATTTTCAGCACATTCGTCGGTTACTATTTCAAAAGTAATCGGCAAGACTTTATTTTCAGCACATTCGTCGGTTACTATTTCAAAAGTAATCGGCAAGACTTTATTTTCAGCACATTTGTCGGTTACTATTTCAAAAGTAATCGGCAAGACTTTATTTTCAGCACATTCGTCGGTTACTATTTCAAAAGAATCGGCAAGAGTTTTATTTACAGCATATTCGTCGGTTACTATTTCAAAAGAATTCGGCAAGACTTTATTTTCAGCACATTCGTCGGTTACTATTTCAAAAGTAATCGGCAAGATTTTTATTTACAGCATATTCGTCGGTTACTATTTCAAAAGTAATCCGCAAGACTTTATTTTCAGCACATTCGTCGGTTACTATTTCAAAAGTAATCGGCAAGACTTTATTTTCAGCACATTCGTCGGTTACTATTTCAAAAGTAATCGGCAAGACTTTATTTTCAGCACATTCGTCGGTTACTATTTCAAAAGTAATCGGCAAGATTTTTATTTTCAGCATATTCGTCGGTTACTATTTCAAAAGTAAGCGGCAAGATTTTTATTTTTAGCATATTTGTCGGTTACTATTTTAAAAGTAATCGGCAAGACTTTATTTTCAGCACATTCGTCGGTTACTATTTCAAAAGTAATCGGCAAGATTTTTATTTACAGCATATTCGTCGGTTACTATTTCAAAAGTAATCAGCAAGACTTTATTTTCAGCACATTCGTTGGTTACTATTTCAAAAGTAATCGGCAAGTCTTTATTTTCAGCACATTCGTCGGTTACTATTTCAAAAGTAATCGGCAAGATTTATTTTCAGCACAATCGTCGGTTACTATTTCAAAAGTAATCGGCAAGATTTTTATTTTCAGCATATTTGTCGGTTACTATTTTAAAAGTAATCTGCAAGACTTTATTTTCAGCACATTCGTCCGTTACTATTTCAAAAGTAATCGGCAAGATTTTTATATTTAACATATTCGTCGCTTAATATTTCAAAAGTAATCGGCATAATTTATTTTCAGCACATTCGTCGGTTACTATTTCAAAAGTAACCGACAAGATTTTTATTTTCAGCAAATTCGTCGGTGACTATTTCAAACGTAATCGGCATGATTTATTTTCAGCACAATCGTCGGTTACTATTTCAAAAGTAATCGGCAAGATTTTTATTTTCAGCACATTTGTCGGTTACTATTTTAAAAGTAATCTGCAAGACTTTATTTTCAGCACATTCGTCGGTTACTATTTCAAAAGTAATCGGCAAGACTTTATTTTCAGCACATTCGTCGGTTACTATTTCAAAAGTAATCGGCAAGATTTTTATTTACAGCATATTCGTCGGTTACTATTTCAAAAGTAATCAGCAAGACTTTATTTTCAGCACATTCGTTGGTTACTATTTCAAAAGAAATCGGCAAGTCTTTATTTTCAGCACATTCGTCGGTTACTATTTCAAAAGAATCGGCAAGAGTTTTATTTACAGCATATTCGTCGGTTACTATTTCAAAAGTAATCGGCAAGACTTTATTTTCAGCACATTCGTCGGTTACTATTTCAAAAGTAATCGGCAAGACTTTATTTTCAGCACATTCGTCGGTTACTATTTCAAAAGTAATCGGCAAGATTTTTATTTTCAGCATATTTGTCGGTTACTATTTTAAAAGTAATTGGCAAGACTTTATTTTCAGCACATTTGTCGGTTACTATTTCAAAAGTAATCGGCAAGATTTTTAAATTTAACATATTCGTCGCTTAATATTTCAAAATTAATCGGCATGATTTATTTTCAGCACATTCATTTGTTACTATTTCAAAAGTAACTGAAAAGATTTTTATTTTCAGCAAATTCGTCGGTGACTATTTCAAAAGTAATCGGCATGATTTATTTTCAGCACATTCGTCGGTTACTATTTCAAAAGTAATCGGCAAGACTTTATTTTCAGCACATTCGTCGGTTACTATTTCAAAAGTAATCGGCAAGACTTTATTTTCAGCACATTTGTCGGTTACTATTTCAAAAGTAATCGGCAAGACTTTATTTTCAGCACATTCGTCGGTTACTATTTCAAAAGAATCGGCAAGAGTTTTATTTACAGCATATTCGTCGGTTACTATTTCAAAAGAATTCGGCAAGACTTTATTTTCAGCACATTCGTCGGTTACTATTTCAAAAGTAATCGGCAAGATTTTTATTTACAGCATATTCGTCGGTTACTATTTCAAAAGTAATCCGCAAGACTTTATTTTCAGCACATTCGTCGGTTACTATTTCAAAAGTAATCGGCAAGACTTTATTTTCAGCACATTTGTCGGTTACTATTTCAAAAGTAATCGGCAAGATTTTTAAATTTAACATATTCGTCGCTTAATATTTCAAAATTAATCGGCATGATTTATTTTCAGCACATTCATTTGTTACTATTTCAAAAGTAACTGAAAAGATTTTTATTTTCAGCAAATTCGTCGGTGACTATTTCAAAAGTAATCGGCATGATTTATTTTCAGCACATTCGTCGGTTACTATTTCAAAAGTAATCGGCAAGACTTTATTTTCAGCACATTCGTCGGTTACTATTTCAAAAGTAATCGGCAAGACTTTATTTTCAGCACATTTGTCGGTTACTATTTCAAAAGTAATCGGCAAGACTTTATTTTCAGCACATTCGTCGGTTACTATTTCAAAAGAATCGGCAAGAGTTTTATTTACAGCATATTCGTCGGTTACTATTTCAAAAGAATTCGGCAAGACTTTATTTTCAGCACATTCGTCGGTTACTATTTCAAAAGTAATCGGCAAGATTTTTATTTACAGCATATTCGTCGGTTACTATTTCAAAAGTAATCCGCAAGACTTTATTTTCAGCACATTCGTCGGTTACTATTTCAAAAGTAATCGGCAAGACTTTATTTTCAGCACATTCGTCGGTTACTATTTCAAAAGTAATCGGCAAGACTTTATTTTCAGCACATTCGTCGGTTACTATTTCAAAAGTAATCGGCAAGATTTTTATTTTCAGCATATTCGTCGGTTACTATTTCAAAAGTAAGCGGCAAGATTTTTATTTTTAGCATATTTGTCGGTTACTATTTTAAAAGTAATCGGCAAGACTTTATTTTCAGCACATTCGTCGGTTACTATTTCAAAAGTAATCGGCAAGATTTTTATTTACAGCATATTCGTCGGTTACTATTTCAAAAGTAATCAGCAAGACTTTATTTTCAGCACATTCGTTGGTTACTATTTCAAAAGTAATCGGCAAGTCTTTATTTTCAGCACATTCGTCGGTTACTATTTCAAAAGTAATCGGCAAGATTTATTTTCAGCACAATCGTCGGTTACTATTTCAAAAGTAATCGGCAAGATTTTTATTTTCAGCATATTTGTCGGTTACTATTTTAAAAGTAATCTGCAAGACTTTATTTTCAGCACATTCGTCCGTTACTATTTCAAAAGTAATCGGCAAGATTTTTATATTTAACATATTCGTCGCTTAATATTTCAAAAGTAATCGGCATAATTTATTTTCAGCACATTCGTCGGTTACTATTTCAAAAGTAACCGACAAGATTTTTATTTTCAGCAAATTCGTCGGTGACTATTTCAAACGTAATCGGCATGATTTATTTTCAGCACAATCGTCGGTTACTATTTCAAAAGTAATCGGCAAGATTTTTATTTTCAGCACATTTGTCGGTTACTATTTTAAAAGTAATCTGCAAGACTTTATTTTCAGCACATTCGTCGGTTACTATTTCAAAAGTAATCGGCAAGACTTTATTTTCAGCACATTCGTCGGTTACTATTTCAAAAGTAATCGGCATGATTTTTATTTACAGCATATTCGTCGGTTACTATTTCAAAAGTAATCAGCAAGACTTTATTTTCAGCACATTCGTTGGTTACTATTTCAAAAGTAATCGGCAAGTCTTTATTTTCAGCACATTCGTCGGTTACTATTTCAAAAGAATCGGCAAGAGTTTTATTTACAGCATATTCGTCGGTTACTATTTCAAAAGTAATCGGCAAGACTTTATTTTCAGCACATTCGTCGGTTACTATTTCAAAAGTAATCGGCAAGACTTTATTTTCAGCACATTCGTCGGTTACTATTTCAAAAGTAATCGGCAAGATTTTTATTTTCAGCATATTTGTTGGTTACTATTTTAAAAGTAATTGGCAAGACTTTATTTTCAGCACATTTGTCGGTTACTATTTCAAAAGTAATCGGCAAGATTTTTAAATTTAACATATTCGTCGCTTAATATTTCAAAATTAATCGGCATGATTTATTTTCAGCACATTCATTTGTTACTATTTCAAAAGTAACTGAAAAGATTTTTATTTTCAGCAAATTCGTCGGTGACTATTTCAAAAGTAATCGGCATGATTTATTTTCAGCACATTCGTCGGTTACTATTTCAAAAGTAATCGGCAAGACTTTATTTTCAGCACATTCGTCGGTTACTATTTCAAAAGTAATCGGCAAGACTTTATTTTCAGCACATTTGTCGGTTACTATTTCAAAAGTAATCGGCAAGACTTTATTTTCAGCACATTCGTCGGTTACTATTTCAAAAGAATCGGCAAGAGTTTTATTTACAGCATATTCGTCGGTTACTATTTCAAAAGAATTCGGCAAGACTTTATTTTCAGCACATTCGTCGGTTACTATTTCAAAAGTAATCGGCAAGATTTTTATTTACAGCATATTCGTCGGTTACTATTTCAAAAGTAATCCGCAAGACTTTATTTTCAGCACATTCGTCGGTTACTATTTCAAAAGTAATCGGCAAGACTTTATTTTCAGCACATTCGTCGGTTACTATTTCAAAAGTAATCGGCAAGACTTTATTTTCAGCACATTCGTCGGTTACTATTTCAAAAGTAATCGGCAAGATTTTTATTTTCAGCATATTCGTCGGTTACTATTTCAAAAGTAAGCGGCAAGATTTTTATTTTTAGCATATTTGTCGGTTACTATTTTAAAAGTAATCGGCAAGACTTTATTTTCAGCACATTCGTCGGTTACTATTTCAAAAGTAATCGGCAAGATTTTTATTTACAGCATATTCGTCGGTTACTATTTCAAAAGTAATCAGCAAGACTTTATTTTCAGCACATTCGTTGGTTACTATTTCAAAAGTAATCGGCAAGTCTTTATTTTCAGCACATTCGTCGGTTACTATTTCAAAAGTAATCGGCAAGATTTATTTTCAGCACAATCGTCGGTTACTATTTCAAAAGTAATCGGCAAGATTTTTATTTTCAGCATATTTGTCGGTTACTATTTTAAAAGTAATCTGCAAGACTTTATTTTCAGCACATTCGTCCGTTACTATTTCAAAAGTAATCGGCAAGATTTTTATATTTAACATATTCGTCGCTTAATATTTCAAAAGTAATCGGCATAATTTATTTTCAGCACATTCGTCGGTTACTATTTCAAAAGTAACCGACAAGATTTTTATTTTCAGCAAATTCGTCGGTGACTATTTCAAACGTAATCGGCATGATTTATTTTCAGCACAATCGTCGGTTACTATTTCAAAAGTAATCGGCAAGATTTTTATTTTCAGCACATTTGTCGGTTACTATTTTAAAAGTAATCTGCAAGACTTTATTTTCAGCACATTCGTCGGTTACTATTTCAAAAGTAATCGGCAAGACTTTATTTTCAGCACATTCGTCGGTTACTATTTCAAAAGTAATCGGCAAGATTTTTATTTACAGCATATTCGTCGGTTACTATTTCAAAAGTAATCAGCAAGACTTTATTTTCAGCACATTCGTTGGTTACTATTTCAAAAGTAATCGGCAAGTCTTTATTTTCAGCACATTCGTCGGTTACTATTTCAAAAGAATCGGCAAGAGTTTTATTTACAGCATATTCGTCGGTTACTATTTCAAAAGTAATCGGCAAGACTTTATTTTCAGCACATTCGTCGGTTACTATTTCAAAAGTAATCGGCAAGACTTTATTTTCAGCACATTCGTCGGTTACTATTTCAAAAGTAATCGGCAAGATTTTTATTTTCAGCATATTTGTCGGTTACTATTTTAAAAGTAATTGGCAAGACTTTATTTTCAGCACATTTGTCGGTTACTATTTCAAAAGTAATCGGCAAGATTTTTAAATTTAACATATTCGTCGCTTAATATTTCAAAATTAATCGGCATGATTTATTTTCAGCACATTCATTTGTTACTATTTCAAAAGTAACTGAAAAGATTTTTATTTTCAGCAAATTCGTCGGTGACTATTTCAAAAGTAATCGGCATGATTTATTTTCAGCACATTCGTCGGTTACTATTTCAAAAGTAATCGGCAAGACTTTATTTTCAGCACATTCGTCGGTTACTATTTCAAAAGTAATCGGCAAGACTTTATTTTCAGCACATTTGTCGGTTACTATTTCAAAAGTAATCGGCAAGACTTTATTTTCAGCACATTCGTCGGTTACTATTTCAAAAGAATCGGCAAGAGTTTTATTTACAGCATATTCGTCGGTTACTATTTCAAAAGAATTCGGCAAGACTTTATTTTCAGCACATTCGTCGGTTACTATTTCAAAAGTAATCGGCAAGATTTTTATTTACAGCATATTCGTCGGTTACTATTTCAAAAGTAATCCGCAAGACTTTATTTTGAGCACATTCGTCGGTTACTATTTCAAAAGTAATCGGCAAGACTTTATTTTCAGCACATTCGTCGGTTACTATTTCAAAAGTAATCGGCAAGACTTTATTTTCAGCACATTCGTCGGTTACTATTTCAAAAGTAATCGGCAAGATTTTTATTTTCAGCATATTCGTCGGTTACTATTTCAAAAGTAAGCGGCAAGATTTTTATTTTTAGCATATTTGTCGGTTACTATTTTAAAAGTAATCGGCAAGACTTTATTTTCAGCACATTCGTCGGTTACTATTTCAAAAGTAATCGGCAAGATTTTTATTTACAGCATATTCGTCGGTTACTATTTCAAAAGTAATCAGCAAGACTTTATTTTCAGCACATTCGTTGGTTACTATTTCAAAAGTAATCGGCAAGTCTTTATTTTCAGCACATTCGTCGGTTACTATTTCAAAAGTAATCGGCAAGATTTATTTTCAGCACAATCGTCGGTTACTATTTCAAAAGTAATCGGCAAGATTTTTATTTTCAGCATATTTGTCGGTTACTATTTTAAAAGTAATCTGCAAGACTTTATTTTCAGCACATTCGTCCGTTACTATTTCAAAAGTAATCGGCAAGATTTTTATATTTAACATATTCGTCGCTTAATATTTCAAAAGTAATCGGCATAATTTATTTTCAGCACATTCGTCGGTTACTATTTCAAAAGTAACCGACAAGATTTTTATTTTCAGCAAATTCGTCGGTGACTATTTCAAACGTAATCGGCATGATTTATTTTCAGCACAATCGTCGGTTACTATTTCAAAAGTAATCGGCAAGATTTTTATTTTCGGCACATTTGTCGGTTACTATTTTAAAAGTAATCTGCAAGACTTTATTTTCAGCACATTCGTCGGTTACTATTTCAAAAGTAATCGGCAAGACTTTATTTTCAGCACATTCGTCGGTTACTATTTCAAAAGTAATCGGCAAGATTTTTATTTACAGCATATTCGTCGGTTACTATTTCAAAAGTAATCAGCAAGACTTTATTTTCAGCACATTCGTTGGTTACTATTTCAAAAGTAATCGGCAAGTCTTTATTTTCAGCACATTCGTCGGTTACTATTTCAAAAGAATCGGCAAGAGTTTTATTTACAGCATATTCGTCGGTTACTATTTCAAAAGTAATCGGCAAGACTTTATTTTCAGCACATTCGTCGGTTACTATTTCAAAAGTAATCGGCAAGACTTTATTTTCAGCACATTCGTCGGTTACTATTTCAAAAGTAATCGGCAAGATTTTTATTTTCAGCATATTTGTCGGTTACTATTTTAAAAGTAATTGGCAAGACTTTATTTTCAGCACATTTGTCGGTTACTATTTCAAAAGTATTCGGCAAGACTTTATTTTCAGCACATTCATCGGTTACTAATTCAAAAGTAATCGGCAAGATTTTTATTTTCAGCATATTCATCGGTTACTATTTCAAAAGTAATCGACAAGATTTTTATTTTCAGCATATTCGTCGGTTACTATTTCAAAGGTAATCGGCAAGATTTATTTTCAGCACAATCGTCGGTTACTATTTCAAAAGTAATCGGCAAGATTTTTATTTTCAGCATATTTGTCGGTTACTATTTTAAAAGTAATCTGCAAGACTTTATTTTCAGCACATTCATCCGTTACTATTTCAAAAGTAATCCGCAAGACTTTATTTTCAGCACATTCGTCGGTTACTATTTCAAAAGTAATCGGCAAGACTTTATTTTCAGCACATTCGTCGGTTACTATTTCAAAAGTAATCGGCAAGACTTTATTTTCAGCACATTCGTCGGTTACTATTTCAAAAGTAATCGGCAAGATTTTTATTTTCAGCATATTCGTCGGTTACTATTTCAAAAGTAAGCGGCAAGATTTTTATTTTTAGCATATTTGTCGGTTACTATTTTAAAAGTAATCGGCAAGACTTTATTTTCAGCACATTCGTCGGTTACTATTTCAAAAGTAATCGGCAAGATTTTTATTTACAGCATATTCGTCGGTTACTATTTCAAAAGTAATCAGCAAGACTTTATTTTCAGCACATTCGTTGGTTACTATTTCAAAAGTAATCGGCAAGTCTTTATTTTCAGCACATTCGTCGGTTACTATTTCAAAAGTAATCGGCAAGATTTATTTTCAGCACAATCGTCGGTTACTATTTCAAAAGTAATCGGCAAGATGTTTATTTTCAGCATATTTGTCGGTTACTATTTTAAAAGTAATCTGCAAGACTTTATTTTCAGCACATTCGTCCGTTACTATTTCAAAAGTAATCGGCAAGATTTTTATATTTAACATATTCGTCGCTTAATATTTCAAAAGTAATCGGCATAATTTATTTTCAGCACATTCGTCGGTTACTATTTCAAAAGTAACCGACAAGATTTTTATTTTCAGCAAATTCGTCGGTGACTATTTCAAACGTAATCGGCATGATTTATTTTCAGCACAATCGTCGGTTACTATTTCAAAAGTAATCGGCAAGATTTTTATTTTCGGCACATTTGTCGGTTACTATTTTAAAAGTAATCTGCAAGACTTTATTTTCAGCACATTCGTCGGTTACTATTTCAAAAGTAATCGGCAAGACTTTATTTTCAGCACATTCGTCGGTTACTATTTCAAAAGTAATCGGCAAGACTTTATTTTCAGCACATTCGTCGGTTACTATTTCAAAAGTAATCGGCAAGATTTTTATTTTCAGTATATTTGTCGGTTACTATTTTAAAAGTAATTGGCAAGACTTTATTTTCAGCACATTTGTCGGTTACTATTTCAAAAGTATTCGGCAAGACTTTATTTTCAGCACATTCATCGGTTACTAATTCAAAAGTAATCGGCAAGATTTTTATTTTCAGCATATTCATCGGTTACTATTTCAAAAGTAATCGACAAGATTTTTATTTTCAGCATATTCGTCGGTTACTATTTCAAAGGTAATCGGCAAGATTTATTTTCAGCACAATCGTCGGTTACTATTTCAAAAGTAATCGGCAAGATTTTTATTTTCAGCATATTTGTCGGTTACTATTTTAAAAGTAATCTGCAAGACTTTATTTTCAGCACATTCGTCCGTTACTATTTCAAAAGTAATCGGCAAGATTTTTATATTTAACATATTCGTCGCTTAATATTTCAAAAGTAATCGGCATAATTTATTTTCAGCACATTCGTCGGTTACTATTTCAAAATTAACCGACAAGATTTTTATTTTCAGCAAATTCGTCGGTTACTATTTCAAAAGTAATCGGCAAGACTTTATTTTCAGCACATTTGTCGGTTACTATTTCAAAAGTATTCGGCAAGACTTTATTTTCAGCACATTCATCGGTTACTAATTCAAAAGTAATCGGCAAGATTTTTATTTTCAGCATATTCATCGGTTACTATTTCAAAAGTAATCGACAAGATTTTTATTTTCAGCATATTCGTCGGTTACTATTTCAAAGGTAATCGGCAAGATTTATTTTCAGCACAATCGTCGGTTACTATTTCAAAAGTAATCGGCAAGATTTTTATTTTCAGCATATTTGTCGGTTACTATTTTAAAAGTAATCTGCAAGACTTTATTTTCAGCACATTCGTCCGTTACTATTTCAAAAGTAATCGGCAAGATTTTTATATTTAACATATTCGTCGCTTAATATTTCAAAAGTAATCGGCATAATTTATTTTCAGCACATTCGTCGGTTACTATTTCAAAATTAACCGACAAGATTTTTATTTTCAGCAAATTCGTCGGTGACTATTTCAAACGTAATCGGCATGATTTATTTTCAGCACAATCGTCGGTTACTATTTCAAAAGTAATCGGCAAGATTTTTATTTTCAGCAGATTTGTCGGTTACTATTTTAAAAGTAATCTGCAAGACTTTATTTTCAGCACATTCGTCGGTTACTATTTCAAAAGTAATCGGCAAGACTTTATTTTCAGCACATTCGTCGGTTACTATTTCAAAAGTAATCGGCAAGACTTTATTTTCAGCACATTCGTCGGTTACTATTTCAAAAGTAATCGGCAAGATTTTTATATTTAACATATTCGTCGCTTAATATTTCAAAATTAATCGGCATGATTTATTTTCAGCACATTCATTTGTTACTATTTCAAAAGTAACTGAAAAGATTTTTATTTTCAGCAAATTCGTCGGTGACTATTTCAAAAGTAATCGGCATGATTTATTTTCAACACATTCGTCGGTTACTATTTCAAAAGTAATCGGCAAGACTTTATTTTCAGCACATTCGTCGGTTACTATTTCAAAAGTAATCGGCAAGACTTTATTTTCAGCACATTCGTCGGTTACTATTTCAAAAGTAATCGGAAAGATTTTTATTTACAGCATATTCGTCGGTTACTATTTCAAAAGTAATCAGCAAGACTTTATTTTCATCACATTCGTCGGTTACTATTTCAAAAGTAATCGGCAAGACTTTATTTTCAGCATATTCGTCGGTTACTATTTCAAAAGTAATCGGCAAGATTTTTATTTTCAGCATATTCGTCGGTTACTATTTCAAAAGTAAGCGGCAAGATTTTTATTTTCAGCATATTTGTCGGTTACTATTTTAAAAGTAATCGGCAAGACTTTATTTTCAGCACATTTGTCGGTTACTATTTCAAAAGTAATCGGCAAGATTTTTATTTTCAGCATATTTGTCGGTTACTATTTTAAAAGTAATCTGCAAGACTTTATTTTCAGCACATTCGTCGGTTACTATTTCAAAAGTAATCGGCAAGATTTTTAAATTTAACATATTCGTCGCTTAATATTTCAAAATTAATCGGCATGATTTATTTTCAGCACATTCATTTGTTACTATTTCAAAAGTAACTGAAAAGATTTTTATTTTCAGCAAATTCGTCGGTGACTATTTCAAAAGTAATCGGCATGATTTATTTTCAGCACATTCGTCGGTTACTATTTCAAAAGTAACCGACAAGATTTTTATTTTCAGCAAATTCGTCGGTGACTATTTCAAACGTAATCAGCATGATTTATTTTCAGCACAATCGTCGGTTACTATTTCAAAAGTAATCGGCAAGATTTTTATTTTCAGCACATTTGTCGGTTACTATTTTAAAAGTAATCTGCAAGACTTTATTTTCAGCACATTCGTCGGTTACTATTTCAAAAGTAATCGGCAAGACTTTATTTTCAGCACATTCGTCGGTTACTATTTCAAAAGTAATCGGCAAGATTTTTATTTACAGCATATTCGTCGGTTACTATTTCAAAAGTAATCAGCAAGACTTTATTTTCAGCACATTCGTTGGTTACTATTTCAAAAGTAATCGGCAAGTCTTTATTTTCAGCACATTCGTCGGTTACTATTTCAAAAGAATCGGCAAGAGTTTTATTTACAGCATATTCGTCGGTTACTATTTCAAAAGTAATCGGCAAGACTTTATTTTCAGCACATTCGTCGGTTACTATTTCAAAAGTAATCGGCAAGACTTTATTTTCAGCACATTCGTCGGTTACTATTTCAAAAGTAATCGGCAAGATTTTTATTTTCAGCATATTTGTCGGTTACTATTTTAAAAGTAATTGGCAAGACTTTATTTTCAGCACATTTGTCGGTTACTATTTCAAAAGTAATCGGCAAGATTTTTAAATTTAACATATTCGTCGCTTAATATTTCAAAATTAATCGGCATGATTTATTTTCAGCACATTCATTTGTTACTATTTCAAAAGTAACTGAAAAGATTTTTATTTTCAGCAAATTCGTCGGTGACTATTTCAAAAGTAATCGGCATGATTTATTTTCAGCACATTCGTCGGTTACTATTTCAAAAGTAATCGGCAAGACTTTATTTTCAGCACATTCGTCGGTTACTATTTCAAAAGTAATCGGCAAGACTTTATTTTCAGCACATTTGTCGGTTACTATTTCAAAAGTAATCGGCAAGACTTTATTTTCAGCACATTCGTCGGTTACTATTTCAAAAGAATCGGCAAGAGTTTTATTTTCAGCACATTCGTCGGTTACTATTTCAAAAGTAATCGGCAAGACTTTATTTTCAGCACATTCGTCGGTTACTATTTCAAAAGTAATCGGCAAGATTTTTATTTTCAGCATATTCGTCGGTTACTATTTCAAAAGTAAGCGGCAAGATTTTTATTTTTAGCATATTTGTCGGTTACTATTTTAAAAGTAATCGGCAAGACTTTATTTTCAGCACATTCGTCGGTTACTATTTCAAAAGTAATCGGCAAGATTTTTATTTACAGCATATTCGTCGGTTACTATTTCAAAAGTAATCAGCAAGACTTTATTTTCAGCACATTCGTTGGTTACTATTTCAAAAGTAATCGGCAAGTCTTTATTTTCAGCACATTCGTCGGTTACTATTTCAAAAGTAATCGGCAAGATTTATTTTCAGCACAATCGTCGGTTACTATTTCAAAAGTAATCGGCAAGATTTTTATTTTCAGCATATTTGTCGGTTACTATTTTAAAAGTAATCTGCAAGACTTTATTTTCAGCACATTCGTCCGTTACTATTTCAAAAGTAATCGGCAAGATTTTTATATTTAACATATTCGTCGCTTAATATTTCAAAAGTAATCGGCATAATTTATTTTCAGCACATTCGTCGGTTACTATTTCAAAAGTAACCGACAAGATTTTTATTTTCAGCAAATTCGTCGGTGACTATTTCAAACGTAATCGGCATGATTTATTTTCAGCACAATCGTCGGTTACTATTTCAAAAGTAATCGGCAAGATTTTTATTTTCGGCACATTTGTCGGTTACTATTTTAAAAGTAATCTGCAAGACTTTATTTTCAGCACATTCGTCGGTTACTATTTCAAAAGTAATCGGCAAGACTTTATTTTCAGCACATTCGTCGGTTACTATTTCAAAAGTAATCGGCAAGATTTTTATTTACAGCATATTCGTCGGTTACTATTTCAAAAGTAATCAGCAAGACTTTATTTTCAGCACATTCGTTGGTTACTATTTCAAAAGTAATCGGCAAGTCTTTATTTTCAGCACATTCGTCGGTTACTATTTCAAAAGAATCGGCAAGAGTTTTATTTACAGCATATTCGTCGGTTACTATTTCAAAAGTAATCGGCAAGACTTTATTTTCAGCACATTCGTCGGTTACTATTTCAAAAGTAATCGGCAAGACTTTATTTTCAGCACATTCGTCGGTTACTATTTCAAAAGTAATCGGCAAGATTTTTATTTTCTGCATATTTGTCGGTTACTATTTTAAAAGTAATTGGCAAGACTTTATTTTCAGCACATTTGTCGGTTACTATTTCAAAAGTATTCGGCAAGACTTTATTTTCAGCACATTCATCGGTTACTAATTCAAAAGTAATCGGCAAGATTTTTATTTTCAGCATATTCATCGGTTACTATTTCAAAAGTAATCGACAAGATTTTTATTTTCAGCATATTCGTCGGTTACTATTTCAAAGGTAATCGGCAAGATTTATTTTCAGCACAATCGTCGGTTACTATTTCAAAAGTAATCGGCAAGATTTTTATTTTCAGCATATTTGTCGGTTACTATTTTAAAAGTAATCTGCAAGACTTTATTTTCAGCACATTCGTCCGTTACTATTTCAAAAGTAATCGGCAAGATTTTTATATTTAACATATTCGTCGCTTAATATTTCAAAAGTAATCGGCATAATTTATTTTCAGCACATTCGTCGGTTACTATTTCAAAATTAACCGACAAGATTTTTATTTTCAGCAAATTCGTCGGTGACTATTTCAAACGTAATCGGCATGATTTATTTTCAGCACAATCGTCGGTTACTATTTCAAAAGTAATCGGCAAGATTTTTATTTTCAGCAGATTTGTCGGTTACTATTTTAAAAGTAATCTGCAAGACTTTATTTTCAGCACATTCGTCGGTTACTATTTCAAAAGTAATCGGCAAGACTTTATTTTCAGCACATTCGTCGGTTACTATTTCAAAAGTAATCGGCAAGACTTTATTTTCAGCACATTCGTCGGTTACTATTTCAAAAGTAATCGGCAAGATTTTTATATTTAACATATTCGTCGCTTAATATTTCAAAATTAATCGGCATGATTTATTTTCAGCACATTCATTTGTTACTATTTCAAAAGTAACTGAAAAGATTTTTATTTTCAGCAAATTCGTCGGTGACTATTTCAAAAGTAATCGGCATGATTTATTTTCAACACATTCGTCGGTTACTATTTCAAAAGTAATCGGCAAGACTTTATTTTCAGCACATTCGTCGGTTACTATTTCAAAAGTAATCGGCAAGACTTTATTTTCAGCACATTCGTCGGTTACTATTTCAAAAGTAATCGGAAAGATTTTTATTTACAGCATATTCGTCGGTTACTATTTCAAAAGTAATCAGCAAGACTTTATTTTCATCACATTCGTCGGTTACTATTTCAAAAGTAATCGGCAAGACTTTATTTTCAGCATATTCGTCGGTTACTATTTCAAAAGTAATCGGCAAGATTTTTATTTTCAGCATATTCGTCGGTTACTATTTCAAAAGTAAGCGGCAAGATTTTTATTTTCAGCATATTTGTCGGTTACTATTTTAAAAGTAATCGGCAAGACTTTATTTTCAGCACATTTGTCGGTTACTATTTCAAAAGTAATCGGCAAGATTTTTATTTTCAGCATATTTGTCGGTTACTATTTTAAAAGTAATCTGCAAGACTTTATTTTCAGCACATTCGTCGGTTACTATTTCAAAAGTAATCGGCAAGATTTTTAAATTTAACATATTCGTCGCTTAATATTTCAAAATTAATCGGCATGATTTATTTTCAGCACATTCATTTGTTACTATTTCAAAAGTAACTGAAAAGATTTTTATTTTCAGCAAATTCGTCGGTGACTATTTCAAAAGTAATCGGCATGATTTATTTTCAGCACATTCGTCGGTTACTATTTCAAAAGTAATCGGCAAGACTTTATTTTCAGCACATTCGTCGGTTACTATTTCAAAAGTAATCGGCAAGACTTTATTTTCAGCACATTTGTCGGTTACTATTTCAAAAGTAATCGGCAAGACTTTATTTTCAGCACATTCGTCGGTTACTATTTCAAAAGAATCGGCAAGAGTTTTATTTACAGCATATTCGTCGGTTACTATTTCAAAAGAATTCGGCAAGACTTTATTTTCAGCACATTCGTCGGTTACTATTTCAAAAGTAATCGGCAAGATTTTTATTTACAGCATATTCGTCGGTTACTATTTCAAAAGTAATCCGCAAGACTTTATTTTCAGCACATTCGTCGGTTACTATTTCAAAAGTAATCGGCAAGACTTTATTTTCAGCACATTCGTCGGTTACTATTTCAAAAGTAATCGGCAAGACTTTATTTTCAGCACATTCGTCGGTTACTATTTCAAAAGTAATCGGCAAGATTTTTATTTTCAGCATATTCGTCGGTTACTATTTCAAAAGTAAGCGGCAAGATTTTTATTTTTAGCATATTTGTCGGTTACTATTTTAAAAGTAATCGGCAAGACTTTATTTTCAGCACATTCGTCGGTTACTATTTCAAAAGTAATCGGCAAGATTTTTATTTACAGCATATTCGTCGGTTACTATTTCAAAAGTAATCAGCAAGACTTTATTTTCAGCACATTCGTTGGTTACTATTTCAAAAGTAATCGGCAAGTCTTTATTTTCAGCACATTCGTCGGTTACTATTTCAAAAGAATCGGCAAGAGTTTTATTTACAGCATATTCGTCGGTTACTATTTCAAAAGTAATCGGCAAGACTTTATTTTCAGCACATTCGTCGGTTACTATTTCAAAAGTAATCGGCAAGACTTTATTTTCAGCACATTCGTCGGTTACTATTTCAAAAGTAATCGGCAAGATTTTTATTTTCAGCATATTTGTCGGTTACTATTTTAAAAGTAATTGGCAAGACTTTATTTTCAGCACATTTGTCGGTTACTATTTCAAAAGTATTCGGCAAGACTTTATTTTCAGCACATTCATCGGTTACTAATTCAAAAGTAATCGGCAAGATTTTTATTTTCAGCATATTCATCGGTTACTATTTCAAAAGTAATCGACAAGATTTTTATTTTCAGCATATTCGTCGGTTACTATTTCAAAGGTAATCGGCAAGATTTATTTTCA
Organism: Medicago lupulina; assembly: GCA_958299785.1. Lineage (NCBI taxonomy): Eukaryota > Viridiplantae > Streptophyta > Magnoliopsida > Fabales > Fabaceae > Medicago > Medicago lupulina. The sequence goes on along the minus strand of OY283146.1, from coordinate 36,490,936 downwards.
GCACAATCGTCGGTTACTATTTCAAAAGTAATCGGCAAGATTTTTATTTTCAGCATATTTGTCGGTTACTATTTTAAAAGTAATCTGCAAGACTTTATTTTCAGCACATTCGTCCGTTACTATTTCAAAAGTAATCGGCAAGATTTTTATATTTAACATATTCGTCGCTTAATATTTCAAAAGTAATCGGCATAATTTATTTTCAGCACATTCGTCGGTTACTATTTCAAAAGTAACCGACAAGATTTTTATTTTCAGCAAATTCGTCGGTGACTATTTCAAACGTAATCGGCATGATTTATTTTCAGCACAATCGTCGGTTACTATTTCAAAAGTAATCGACAAGATTTTTATTTTTAGCACATTTGTCGGTTACTATTTTAAAAGTAATCTGCAAGACTTTATTTTCAGCACATTCGTCGGTTACTATTTCAAAAGTAATCGGCAAGACTTTATTTTCAGGACATTCGTCGGTTACTATTTCAAAAGTAATCGGCAAGACTTTATTTTCAGCACATTCGTCGGTTACTATTTCAAAAGTAATCGGCAAGATTTTTATATTTAACATATTCGTCGCTTAATATTTCAAAATTAATCGGCATGATTTATTTTCAGCACATTCATTTGTTACTATTTCAAAAGTAACTGAAAAGATTTTTATTTTCAGCAAATTCGTCGGTGACTATTTCAAAAGTAATCGGCATGATTTATTTTCAGCACATTCGTCGGTTACTATTTCAAAAGTAATCGGCAAGACTTTATTTTCAGCACATTCGTCGGTTACTATTTCAAAAGTAATCGGCAAGACTTTATTTTCAGCACATTCGTCGGTTACTATTTCAAAAGTAATCGGAAAGATTTTTATTTACAGCATATTCGTCGGTTACTATTTCAAAAGTAATCAGCAAGACTTTATTTTCATCACATTCGTCGGTTACTATTTCAAAATTAATCGGCAAGACTTTATTTTCAGCACATTCGTCGGTTACTATTTCAAAAGTAATCGGCAAGATTTTTATTTTCAGCATATTCGTCGGTTACTATTTCAAAAGTAAGCGGCAAGATTTTTATTTTCAGCATATTTGTCGGTTACTATTTTAAAAGTAATCGGCAAGACTTTATTTTCAGCACATTTGTCGGTTACTATTTCAAAAGTAATCGGCAAGATTTTTATTTTCAGCATATTTGTCGGTTACTATTTTAAAAGTAATCTGCAAGACTTTATTTTCAGCACATTCGTCGGTTACTATTTCAAAAGTAATCGGCAAGATTTTTAAATTTAACATATTCGTCGCTTAATATTTCAAAATTAATCGGCATGATTTATTTTCAGCACATTCATTTGTTACTATTTCAAAAGTAACTGAAAAGATTTTTATTTTCAGCAAATTCGTCGGTGACTATTTCAAAAGTAATCGGCATGATTTATTTTCAGCACATTCGTCGGTTACTATTTCAAAAGTAATCGGCAAGACTTTATTTTCAGCACATTCGTCGGTTACTATTTCAAAAGTAATCGGCAAGACTTTATTTTCAGCACATTTGTCGGTTACTATTTCAAAAGTAATCGGCAAGACTTTATTTTCAGCACATTCGTCGGTTACTATTTCAAAAGAATCGGCAAGAGTTTTATTTACAGCATATTCGTCGGTTACTATTTCAAAAGAATTCGGCAAGACTTTATTTTCAGCACATTCGTCGGTTACTATTTCAAAAGTAATCGGCAAGATTTTTATTTACAGCATATTCGTCGGTTACTATTTCAAAAGTAATCCGCAAGACTTTAATTTCAGCACATTCGTCGGTTACTATTTCAAAAGTAATCGGCAAGACTTTATTTTCAGCACATTCGTCGGTTACTATTTCAAAAGTAATCGGCAAGACTTTATTTTCAGCACATTCGTCGGTTACTATTTCAAAAGTAATCTGCAAGATTTTTATTTTCAGCATATTCGTCGGTTACTATTTCAAAAGTAAGCGGCAAGATTTTTATTTTTAGCATATTTGTCGGTTACTATTTTAAAAGTAATCGGCAAGACTTTATTTTCAGCACATTCGTCGGTTACTATTTCAAAAGTAATCGGCAAGACTTTATTTTCAGCACATTCGTCGGTTACTAATTCAAAAGTAATCGGCAAGATTTTTATTTTCAGCATATTCATCGATTACTATTTCAAAAGTAATCGACAAGATTTTTATTTTCAGCATATTCGTCGGTTACTATTTCAAAGGTAATCGGCATGATTTATAGTCAGCATAATCGTCGGTTACTATTTCAAAAGTAATCGGCAAGATTTTTTTTTTCAGCATATTTGTCGGTTACTATTTTAAAAGTAATCTGCAAGACTTTATTTTCAGCACATTCGTCGGTTACTATTTCAAAAGTTATCGGCAAGATTTTTATATTTAACATATTCGTCGCTTAATATTTCAAAATTAATCGGCATGATTTATTTTCAGCACATTCATTTGTTACTATTTCAAAGGTAACCGAAAAGATTTTTATTTTCAGCAAATTCGTCGGTGACTATTTCAAAAGTAATCGGCATGATTTATTTTCAGCACATTCGTCGGTTACTATTTCAAAAGTAATCGGCAAGACTTTATTTACAGCACATTCGTAGGTTACTATTTCAAAAGTAATCGGCAAGACTTTATTTTCAGCACATTCGTCGGTTACTATTTCAAAAGTAATCGGCAAGACTTTATTTTCAGCACATTCGTCGGTTACTATTTCAAAAGTAATCGCCAAGATTTTTATTTTCAGCATATTCGTCGGTTACTATTTCAAAAGTAAGCGGCAAGATTTTTATTTTTAGCATATTTGTCGGTTACTATTTTAAAAGTAATCGGCAAGACTTTATTTTCAGCACATTCGTCGGTTACTATTTCAAAAGTAATCGGCAAGACTTTATTTTCAGCACATTCGTCGGTTACTAATTCAAAAGTAATCGGCAAGATTTTTATTTTCAGCATATTCCTCGATTACTATTTCAAAAGTAATCGACAAGATTTTTATTTTCAGCATATTCGTCGGTTACTATTTCAAAGGTAATCGGCATGATTTATAGTCAGCATAATCGTCGGTTACTATTTCAAAAGTAATCGGCAAGATTTTTTTTTTCAGCATATTTGTCGGTTACTATTTTAAAAGTAATCTGCAAGACTTTATTTTCAGCACATTCGTCGGTTACTATTTCAAAAGTAATCGGCAAGATTTTTATATTTAACATATTCGTCGCTTAATATTTCAAAATTAATCGGCATGATTTATTTTCAGCACATTCATTTGTTACTATTTCAAAGGTAACCGAAAAGATTTTTATTTTCAGCAAATTCGTCGGTGACTATTTCAAAAGTAATCGCCAAGATTTTTATTTTCAGCATATTCGTCGGTTACTATTTCAAAAGTAAGCGGCAAGATTTTTATTTTTAGCATATTTGTCGGTTACTATTTTAAAAGTAATCGGCAAGACTTTATTTTCAGCACATTCGTCGGTTACTATTTCAAAAGTAATCGGCAAGACTTTATTTTCAGCACATTCGTCGGTTACTAATTCAAAAGTAATCGCCAAGATTTTTATTTTCAGCATATTCGTCGGTTACTATTTCAAAAGTAAGCGGCAAGATTTTTATTTTTAGCATATTTGTCGGTTACTATTTTAAAAGTAATCGGCAAGACTTTATTTTCAGCACATTCGTCGGTTACTATTTCAAAAGTAATCGGCAAGACTTTATTTTCAGCACATTCGTCGGTTACTAATTCAAAAGTAATCGGCAAGATTTTTATTTTCAGCATATTCCTCGATTACTATTTCAAAAGTAATCGACAAGATTTTTATTTTCAGCATATTCGTCGGTTACTATTTCAAAGGTAATCGGCATGATTTATAGTCAGCATAATCGTCGGTTACTATTTCAAAAGTAATCGGCAAGATTTTTTTTTTCAGCATATTTGTCGGTTACTATTTTAAAAGTAATCTGCAAGACTTTATTTTCAGCACATTCGTCGGTTACTATTTCAAAAGTAATCGGCAAGATTTTTATATTTAACATATTCGTCGCTTAATATTTCAAAATTAATCGGCATGATTTATTTTCAGCACATTCATTTGTTACTATTTCAAAGGTAACCGAAAAGATTTTTATTTTCAGCAAATTCGTCGGTGACTATTTCAAAAGTAATCGGCATGATTTATTTTCAGCACATTCGTCGGTTACTATTTCAAAAGTAATCGGCAAGACTTTATTTTCAGCACATTCGTCGGTTACTATTTCAAAAGTAATCGGCAAGACTTTATTTTCAGCATATTCGTCGGTTACTATTTCAAAAGTAATCAGCAAGACTTTTTTTTCAGCACATTCGTCGGTTACTATTTCAAAAGTAATCGGCAAGACTTTATTTTCAGCACATTCGTCGGTTACTATTTCAAAAGTAATCGGCAAGTCTTTATTTTCAGCACATTCGTCGGTTACTATTTCAAAAGTAATCGGCAAGATTTTTATTTTCAACATATTCGTCGGTTACTATTTCAAAAGTAAGCGGCAAGATTTTTATTTTTAGCATATTTGTCGGTTACTATTTTAAAAGTAATCGGCAAGACTTTATTTTCAGCACATTCGTCGGTTACTATTTCAAAAGTAATCGGCAAGACTTTATTTTCAGCACATTCGTCGGTTACTAATTCAAAAGTAATCGGCAAGATTTTTATTTTCAGCATATTCATCGATTACTATTTCAAAAGTAATCGACAAGATTTTTATTTTCAGCATATTCGTCGGTTACTATTTCAAAGGTAATCGGCATGATTTATAGTCAGCATAATCGTCGGTTACTATTTCAAAAGTAATCGGCAAGATTTTTTTTTTCAGCATATTTGTCGGTTACTATTTTAAAAGTAATCGGCATGATTTATTTTCAGCACATTCATTTGTTACTATTTCAAAGGTAACCGAAAAGATTTTTATTTTCAGCAAATTCGTCGGTGACTATTTCAAAAGTAATCGGCATGATTTATTTTCAGCACATTCGTCGGTTACTATTTCAAAAGTAATCGGCAAGACTTTATTTTCAGCACATTCGTCGGTTACTATTTCAAAAGTAATCGGCAAGACTTTATTTTCAGCATATTCGTCGGTTACTATTTCAAAAGTAATCAGCAAGACTTTATTTTCAGCACATTCGTCGGTTACTATTTCAAAAGTAATCGGCAAGACTTTATTTTCAGCACATTCGTCGGTTACTATTTCAAAAGTAATCGGCAAGTCTTTATTTTCAGCACATTCGTCGGTTACTATTTCAAAAGAATCGGCAAGAGTTTTATTTACAGCATATTCGTCGGTTACTATTTCAAAAGTAATCGGCAAGACTTTATTTTCAGCACATTCGTCGGTTACTATTTCAAAAGTAATCGGCAAGACTTTATTTTCAGCACATTCGTCGGTTACTATTTCAAAAGTAATCGGCAAGATTTTTATATTTAACATATTCGTCGCTTAATATTTCAAAAGTAATCGGCATAATTTATTTTCAGCACATTCGTCGGTTACTATTTCAAAAGTAACCGACAAGATTTTTATTTTCAGCAAATTCGTCGGTGACTATTTCAAACGTAATCGGCATGATTTATTTTCAGCACAATCGTCGGTTACTATTTCAAAAGTAATCGGCAAGATTTTTATTTTCAGCACATTTGTCGGTTACTATTTTAAAAGTAATCTGCAAGACTTTATTTTCAGCACATTCGTCGGTTACTATTTCAAAAGTAATCGGCAAGACTTTATTTTCAGCACATTCGTCGGTTACTATTTCAAAAGTAATCGGCAAGACTTTATTTTCAGCACATTCGTCGGTTACTATTTCAAAAGTAATCGGCAAGATTTTTATATTTAACATATTCGTCGCTTAATATTTCAAAATTAATCGGCATGATTTATTTTCAGCACATTCATTTGTTACTATTTCAAAAGTAACTGAAAAGATTTTTATTTTCAGCAAATTCGTCGGTGACTATTTCAAAAGTAATCGGCATGATTTATTTTCAGCACATTCGTCGGTTACTATTTCAAAAGTAATCGGCAAGACTTTATTTTCAGCACATTCGTCGGTTACTATTTCAAAAGTAATCGGCAAGACTTTATTTTCAGCACATTCGTCGGTTACTATTTCAAAAGTAATCGGAAAGATTTTTATTTTCAGCATATTCATCGATTACTATTTCAAAAGTAATCGACAAGATTTTTATTTTCAGCATATTCGTCGGTTACTATTTCAAAGGTAATCGGCATGATTTATAGTCAGCATAATCGTCGGTTACTATTTCAAAAGTAATCGGCAAGATTTTTTTTTTCAGCATATTTGTCGGTTACTATTTTAAAAGTAATCGGCATGATTTATTTTCAGCACATTCATTTGTTACTATTTCAAAGGTAACCGAAAAGATTTTTATTTTCAGCAAATTCGTCGGTGACTATTTCAAAAGTAATCGGCATGATTTATTTTCAGCACATTCGTCGGTTACTATTTCAAAAGTAATCGGCAAGACTTTATTTTCAGCACATTCGTCGGTTACTATTTCAAAAGTAATCGGCAAGACTTTATTTTCAGCATATTCGTCGGTTACTATTTCAAAAGTAATCAGCAAGACTTTATTTTCAGCACATTCGTCGGTTACTATTTCAAAAGTAATCGGCAAGACTTTATTTTCAGCACATTCGTCGGTTACTATTTCAAAAGTAATCGGCAAGTCTTTATTTTCAGCACATTCGTCGGTTACTATTTCAAAAGAATCGGCAAGAGTTTTATTTACAGCATATTCGTCGGTTACTATTTCAAAAGTAATCGGCAAGACTTTATTTTCAGCACATTCGTCGGTTACTATTTCAAAAGTAATCGGCAAGACTTTATTTTCAGCACATTCGTCGGTTACTATTTCAAAAGTAATCGGCAAGATTTTTATATTTAACATATTCGTCGCTTAATATTTCAAAAGTAATCGGCATAATTTATTTTCAGCACATTCGTCGGTTACTATTTCAAAAGTAACCGACAAGATTTTTATTTTCAGCAAATTCGTCGGTGACTATTTCAAAAGTAATCGGCAAGACTTTATTTTCAGCACATTCGTCGGTTACTATTTCAAAAGTAATCGGCAAGACTTTATTTTCAGCACATTCGTCGGTTACTATTTCAAAAGTAATCGGCAAGATTTTTATATTTAACATATTCGTCGCTTAATATTTCAAAATTAATCGGCATGATTTATTTTCAGCACATTCATTTGTTACTATTTCAAAAGTAACTGAAAAGATTTTTATTTTCAGCAAATTCGTCGGTGACTATTTCAAAAGTAATCGGCATGATTTATTTTCAGCACATTCGTCGGTTACTATTTCAAAAGTAATCGGCAAGACTTTATTTTCAGCACATTCGTCGGTTACTATTTCAAAAGTAATCGGCAAGACTTTATTTTCAGCACATTCGTCGGTTACTATTTCAAAAGTAATCGGAAAGATTTTTATTTACAGCATATTCGTCGGTTACTATTTCAAAAGTAATCAGCAAGACTTTATTTTCATCACATTCGTCGGTTACTATTTCAAAAGTAATCGGCAAGACTTTATTTTCAGCACATTCGTCGGTTACTATTTCAAAAGTAATCGGCAAGATTTTTATTTTCAGCATATTCGTCGGTTACTATTTCAAAAGTAAGCGGCAAGATTTTTATTTTCAGCATATTTGTCGGTTACTATTTTAAAAGTAATCGGCAAGACTTTTATTTTCAGCATATTTGTCGGTTACTATTTTAAAAGTAATCTGCAAGACTTTATTTTCAGCACATTCGTCGGTTACTATTTCAAAAGTAATCGGAAAGACTTTATTTTCAGCACATTCGTCGGTTACTATTTCAAAAGTAATCGGCAAGACTTTATTATCAGCACATTCGTCGGTTACTATTTCAAAAGTAATCGGCAAGATTTTTATTTTCAGCATATTCGTCGGTTACTATTTCAAAAGTAAGCGGCATGATTTTTATTTTCAGCATATTTGTCGGTTACTATTTTAAAAGTAATCGGCAAGACATTATTTTCAGCACATTCGTCGGTTACTATTTCAAAAGTAATCGGCAAGACTTTATTTTCAGCACATTCGTCGGTTACTAATTCAAAAGTAATCGGCAAGATTTTTATTTTCAGCATATTCATCGGTTACTATTTCAAAAGTAATCGACAAGATTTTTATTTTCAGCATATTCGTCGGTTACTATTTCAAAGGTAATCGGCATGATTTATTTTCAGCACAATCGTCGGTTACTATTTCAAAAGTAATCGGCAAGATTTTTATTTTCAGCATATTTGTCGGTTACTATTTTAAAAGTAATCTGCAAGACTTTATTTTCAGCATATTCGTCGGTTACTATTTCAAAAGTAATCGGCAAGATTTTTATATTTAACATATTCGTCGCTTAATATTTCAAAATTAATCGGCATGATTTATTTTCAGCACATTCATTTGTTACTATTTCAAAAGTAACTGAAAAGATTTTTATTTTCAGCAAATTCGTCGGTGACTATTTCAAAAGTAATCGGCATGATTTATTTTCAGCACATTCGTCGGTTACTATTTCAAAAGTAATCGGAAAGATTTTTATTTACAGCATATTCGTCGGTTACTATTTCAAAAGTAATCAGCAAGACTTTATTTTCATCACATTCGTCGGTTACTATTTCAAAAGTAATCGGCAAGACTTTATTTTCAGCACATTCGTAGGTTACTATTTCAAAAGTAATCGGCAAGACTTTATTTTCAGCACATTCGTCGGTTACTATTTAAAAAGTAATCGGCAAGATTTTTATTTACAGCATATTCGTCGGTTACTATTTCAAAAGTAATCAGCAAGACTTTATTTTCATCACATTCGTCGGTTACTATTTCAAAAGTAATCGGCAAGACTTTATTTTCAGCACATTCGTCGGTTACTATTTCAAAAGTAATCGGCAAGATTTTTATTTACAGCATATTCGTCGGTTACTATTTCAAAAGTAAGCGGCAAGATTTTTATTTTCAGCATATTTGTCGGTTACTATTTTAAAAGTAATCTGCAAGACTTTATTTTCAGCACATTCGTCGGTTACTATTTCAAAAGTAATCGGCAAGACTTTATTTTCAGCACATTCGTCGGTTACTATTTCAAAAGTAATCGGCAAGACTTTATTTTCAGCACATTCGTCGGTTACTATTTCAAAAGTAATCGGCAAGATTTTTATTTACAGCATATTCGTCGGTTACTATTTCAAAAGTAGTCGGCAAGACTTTATTTTCAGCACATTCGTCGGTTACTATTTCAAAAGTAATCGGCAAGACTTTATTTTCAGCACATTCGTCGGTTACTATTTCAAAAGTAATCGGCAAGATTTTTATTTTCAGCATATTCGTCGGTTACTGTTTCAAAAGTAAGCGGCATGATTTTTATTTTCAGCATATTTGTCGGTTACTATTTTAAAAGTAATCGGCAAGACATTATTTTCAGCACATTCGTCGGTTACTATTTCAAAAGTAATCGGCAAGACTTTATTTTCAGCACATTCGTCGGTTACTAATTCAAAAGTAATCGGCAAGATTTTTATTTTCAGCATATTCATCGGTTACTATTTCAAAAGTAATCGACAAGATTTTTATTTTCAGCATATTCGTCGGTTACTATTTCAAAGGTAATCGGCATGATTTATTTTCAGCACAATCGTCGGTTACTATTTCAAAAGTAATCGGCAAGATTTTTATTTTCAGCATATTTGTCGGTTACTATTTTAAAAGTAATCTGCAAGACTTTATTTTCAGCACATTCGTCGGTTACTATTTCAAAAGTAATCGGCAAGATTTTTATATTTAACATATTCGTCGCTTAATATTTCAAAATTAATCGGCATGATTTATTTTCAGCACATTCATTTGTTACTATTTCAAAAGTAACTGAAAAGATTTTTATTTTCTGCAAATTCGTCGGTGACTATTTCAAAAGTAATCGGCATGATTTATTTTCAGCACATTCGTCGGTTACTATTTCAAAAGTAATCGGAAAGATTTTTATTTACAGCATATTCGTCGGTTACTATTTCAAAACTAATCAGCAAGACTTTATTTTCATCACATTCGTCGGTTACTATTTCAAAAGTAATCGGCAAGACTTTATTTTCAGCACATTCGTAGGTTACTATTTCAAAAGTAATCGGCAAGACTTTATTTTCAGCACATTCGTCGGTTACTATTTCAAAAGTAATCGGCAAGATTTTTATTTACAGCATATTCGTCGGTTACTATTTCAAAAGTAATCAGCAAGACTTTATTTTCATCACATTCGTCGGTTACTATTTCAAAAGTAATCGGCAAGACTTTATTTTCAGCACATTCGTCGGTTACTATTTCAAAAGTAATCGGCAAGACTTTATTTTCAGCACATTCGTCGGTTACTATTTCAAAAGTAATCGGAAAGATTTTTATTTACAGCATATTCGTCGGTTACTATTTCAAAAGTAATCAGCAAGACTTTATTTTCATCACATTCGTCGGTTACTATTTCAAAAGTAATCGGCAAGACTTTATTTTTAGCACATTCGTCGGTTACTATTTCAAAAGTAATCGGCAAGATTTTTATTTTCAGCATATTCGTCGGTTACTATTTCAAAAGTAAGCGGCAAGATTTTTATTTTCAGCATATTTGTCGGTTACTATTTTAAAAGTAATCTGCAAGACTTTATTTTCAGCACATTCGTCGGTTACTATTTCAAAAGTAATCGGCAAGATTTTTAATTTCAGCATATTCATCGGTTACTATTTCAAAAGTAATCGACAAGATTTTTATTTTCAGCATATTCGTCGGTTACTATTTCAAAGGTAATCGGCATGATTTATTTTCAGCACAATCGTCGGTTACTATTTCAAAAGTAATCGGCAAGATTTTTATTTTCAGCATATTTGTCGGTTACTATTTTAAAAGTAATCTGCAAGACTTTATTTTCAGCACATTCGTCGGTTACTATTTCAAAAGTAATCGGCAAGATTTTTATATTTAACATATTCGTCGCTTAATATTTCAAAATTAATCGGCATGATTTATTTTCAGCACATTCATTTGTTACTATTTCAAAAGTAACTGAAAAGATTTTTATTTTCAGCAAATTCGTCGGTGACTATTTCAAAAGTAATCGGCATGATTTATTTTCAGCACATACGTCGGTTACTATTTCAAAAGTAATCGGCAAGATTTTTATTTTCAGCATATTCGTCGGTTACTATTTCAAAAGTAAGCGGCATGATTTTTATTTTCAGCATATTTGTCGGTTACTATTTTAAAAGTAATCGGCAAGACATTATTTTCAGCACATTCGTCGGTTACTATTTCAAAAGTAATCGGCAAGACTTTATTTTCAGCACATTCGTCGGTTACTAATTCAAAAGTAATCGGCAAGATTTTTATTTTCAGCATATTCATCGGTTACTATTTCAAAAGTAATCGACAAGATTTTTATTTTCAGCATATTCGTCGGTTACTATTTCAAAGATAATCGGCATGATTTATTTTCAGCACAATCGTCGGTTACTATTTCAAAAGTAATCGGCAAGATTTTTATTTTCAGCATATTTGTCGGTTACTATTTTAAAAGTAATCTGCAAGACTTTATTTTCAGCACATTCGTCGGTTACTATTTCAAAAGTAATCGGCAAGATTTTTATATTTAACATATTCGTCGCTTAATATTTCAAAATTAATCGGCATGATTTATTTTCAGCACATTCATTTGTTACTATTTCAAAAGTAACTGAAAAGATTTTTATTTTCAGCAAATTCGTCGGTGACTATTTCAAAAGTAATCGGCATGATTTATTTTCAGCACATTCGTCGGTTACTATTTCAAAAGTAATCGGAAAGATTTTTATTTACAGCATATTCGTCGGTTACTATTTCAAAAGTAATCAGCAAGACTTTATTTTCATCACATTCGTCGGTTACTATTTCAAAAGTAATCGGCAAGACTTTATTTTCAGCACATTCGTAGGTTACTATTTCAAAAGTAATCGGCAAGACTTTATTTTCAGCACATTCGTCGGTTACTATTTCAAAAGTAATCGGCAAGATTTTTATTTACAGCATATTCGTCGGTTACTATTTCAAAAGTAATCAGCAAGACTTTATTTTCATCACATTCGTCGGTTACTATTTCAAAAGTAATCGGCAAGACTTTATTTTCAGCACATTCGTCGGTTACTATTTCAAAAGTAATCGGCAAGATTTTTATTTACAGCATATTCGTCGGTTACTATTTCAAAAGTAAGCGGCAAGATTTTTATTTTCAGCATATTTGTCGGTTACTATTTTAAAAGTAATCTGCAAGACTTTATTTTCAGCACATTCGTCGGTTACTATTTCAAAAGTAATCGGCAAGACTTTATTTTCAGCACATTCGTCGGTTACTATTTCAAAAGTAATCGGCAAGACTTTATTTTCAGCACATTCGTCGGTTACTATTTCAAAAGTAATCGGCAAGATTTTTATTTACAGCATATTCGTCGGTTACTATTTCAAAAGTAGTCGGCAAGACTTTATTTTCAGCACATTCGTCGGTTACTATTTCAAAAGTAATCGGCAAGACTTTATTTTCAGCACATTCGTCGGTTACTATTTCAAAAGTAATCGGCAAGATTTTTATTTTCAGCATATTCGTCGGTTACTGTTTCAAAAGTAAGCGGCATGATTTTTATTTTCATCATATTTGTCGGTTACTATTTTAAAAGTAATCGGCAAGACATTATTTTCAGCACATTCGTCGGTTACTATTTCAAAAGTAATCGGCAAGACTTTATTTTCAGCACATTCGTCGGTTACTAATTCAAAAGTAATCGGCAAGATTTTTATTTTCAGCATATTCATCGGTTACTATTTCAAAAGTAATCGACAAGATTTTTATTTTCAGCATATTCGTCGGTTACTATTTCAAAGGTAATCGGCATGATTTATTTTCAGCACAATCGTCGGTTACTATTTCAAAAGTAATCGGCAAGATTTTTATTTTCAGCATATTTGTCGGTTACTATTTTAAAAGTAATCTGCAAGACTTTATTTTCAGCACATTCGTCGGTTACTATTTCAAAAGTAATCGGCAAGATTTTTATATTTAACATATTCGTCGCTTAATATTTCAAAATTAATCGGCATGATTTATTTTCAGCACATTCATTTGTTACTATTTCAAAAGTAACTGAAAAGATTTTTATTTTCTGCAAATTCGTCGGTGACTATTTCAAAAGTAATCGGCATGATTTATTTTCAGCACATTCGTCGGTTACTATTTCAAAAGTAATCGGAAAGATTTTTATTTACAGCATATTCGTCGGTTACTATTTCAAAAGTAATCAGCAAGACTTTATTTTCATCACATTCGTCGGTTACTATTTCAAAAGTAATCGGCAAGACTTTATTTTCAGCACATTCGTAGGTTACTATTTCAAAAGTAATCGGCAAGACTTTATTTTCAGCACATTCGTCGGTTACTATTTCAAAAGTAATCGGCAAGATTTTTATTTACAGCATATTCGTCGGTTACTATTTCAAAAGTAATCAGCAAGACTTTATTTTCATCACATTCGTCGGTTACTATTTCAAAAGTAATCGGCAAGACTTTATTTTCAGCACATTCGTCGGTTACTATTTCAAAAGTAATCGGCAAGACTTTATTTTCAGCACATTCGTCGGTTACTATTTCAAAAGTAATCGGAAAGATTTTTATTTACAGCATATTCGTCGGTTACTATTTCAAAAGTAATCAGCAAGACTTTATTTTCATCACATTCGTCGGTTACTATTTCAAAAGTAATCGGCAAGACTTTATTTTTAGCACATTCGTCGGTTACTATTTCAAAAGTAATCGGCAAGATTTTTATTTTCAGCATATTCGTCGGTTACTATTTCAAAAGTAAGCGGCAAGATTTTTATTTTCAGCATATTTGTCGGTTACTATTTTAAAAGTAATCTGCAAGACTTTATTTTCAGCACATTCGTCGGTTACTATTTCAAAAGTAATCGGCAAGATTTTTATTTTCAGCATATTCATCGGTTACTATTTCAAAAGTAATCGACAAGATTTTTATTTTCAGCATATTCGTCGGTTACTATTTCAAAGGTAATCGGCATGATTTATTTTCAGCACAATCGTCGGTTACTATTTCAAAAGTAATCGGCAAGATTTTTATTTTCAGCATATTTGTCGGTTACTATTTTAAAAGTAATCTGCAAGACTTTATTTTCAGCACATTCGTCGGTTACTATTTCAAAAGTAATCGGCAAGATTTTTATATTTAACATATTCGTCGCTTAATATTTCAAAATTAATCGGCATGATTTATTTTCAGCACATTCATTTGTTACTATTTCAAAAGTAACTGAAAAGATTTTTATTTTCAGCAAATTCGTCGGTGACTATTTCAAAAGTAATCGGCATGATTTATTTTCAGCACATTCGTTGGTTACTATTTCAAAAGTAATCGGCAAGACTTTATTTTCAGCACATTCGTCGGTTACTATTTCAAAAGTAATCGGCAAGACTTTATTTTCAGCACATTCGTCGGTTACTATTTCAAAAGTAATCGGCAAGACTTTATTTTCAGCACATTCGTCGGCTACTATTTCAAAAGTAATCGGCAAGATTTTTATTTTCAGCATATTCGTCGGTTACTATTTCAAAAGTAAGCGGCAAGATTTTTATTTTCAGCATATTTGTCGGTTACTATTTTAAAAGTAATCTGCAAGACTTTATTTTCAGCACATTCGTCGGTTACTATTTCAAAAGTAATCGGCAAGACTTTATTTTCAGCACAATCGTCGGTTACTATTTCAAAAGTAATCGGCAAGATTTTTATTTTCAGCACATTTGTCGGTTACTATTTTAAAAGTAATCTGCAAGACTTTATTTACAGCACATTCGTCGGTTACTATTTCAAAAGTAATCGGCAAGATTTTTATATTTAACATATTCGTCGCTTAATATTTCAAAATTAATCGGCATGATTTATTTTCAGCACATTCATTTGTTACTATTTCAAAAGTAACTGAAAAGATTTTTATTTTCAGCAAATTCGTCGGTGACTATTTCAAAAGTAATCGGCATGATTTATTTTCAGCACATTCGTCGGTTACTATTTCAAAAGTAATCGGAAAGATTTTTATTTACAGCATATTCGTCGGTTACTATTTCAAAAGTAATCAGCAAGACTTTATTTTCAGCACATTCGTCGGTTACTATTTCAAAAGTAATCGGCAAGACTTTATTTTCAGCACAATCGTCGGTTACTATTTCAAAAGTAATCGGCAAGATTTTTATTTTCAGCACATTTGTCGGTTACTATTTTAAAAGTAATCTGCAAGACTTTATTTTCAGCACATTCGTCGGTTACTATTTCAAAAGTAATCGGCAAGATTTTTATATTTAACATATTCGTCGCTTAATATTTCAAAATTAATCGGCATGATTTATTTTCAGCACATTCATTTGTTACTATTTCAAAAGTAACTGAAAAGATTTTTATTTTCAGCAAATTCGTCGGTGACTATTTCAAAAGTAATCGGCATGATTTATTTTCAGCACATTCGTCGGTTACTATTTCAAAAGTAATCGGAAAGATTTTTATTTACAGCATATTCGTCGGTTACTATTTCAAAAGTAATCAGCAAGACTTTATTTTCATCACATTCGTCGGTTACTATTTCAAAAGTAATCGGCAAGACTTTATTTTCAGCACATTCGTAGGTTACTATTTCAAAAGTAATCGGCAAGACTTAATTTTCAGCACATTCGTCGGTTACTATTTCAAAAGTAATCGG
The DNA here is from genome assembly GCA_958299785.1 of Medicago lupulina. NCBI lineage: Eukaryota > Viridiplantae > Streptophyta > Magnoliopsida > Fabales > Fabaceae > Medicago > Medicago lupulina. Next base: position 36,475,064 of record OY283146.1, on the reverse strand, counting down.
CAAGATTTTTATTTACAGCATATTCGTCGGTTACTATTTCAAAAGTAATCAGCAAGACTTTATTTTCATCACATTCGTCGGTTACTATTTCAAAAGTAATCGGCAAGACTTTATTTTCAGCACATTCGTCGGTTACTATTTCAAAAGTAATCGGCAAGATTTTTATTTACAGCATATTCGTCGGTTACTATTTCAAAAGTAAGCGGCAAGATTTTTATTTTCAGCATATTTGTCGGTTACTATTTTAAAAGTAATCTGCAAGACTTTATTTTCAGCACATTCGTCGGTTACTATTTCAAAAGTAATCGGCAAGACTTTATTTTCAGCACATTCGTCGGTTACTATTTCAAAAGTAATCGGCAAGACTTTATTTTCAGCACATTCGTCGGTTACTATTTCAAAAGTAATCGGCAAGATTTTTATTTACAGCATATTCGTCGGTTACTATTTCAAAAGTAGTCGGCAAGACTTTATTTTCAGCACATTCGTCGGTTACTATTTCAAAAGTAATCGGCAAGACTTTATTTTCAGCACATTCGTCGGTTACTATTTCAAAAGTAATCGGCAAGATTTTTATTTTCAGCATATTCGTCGGTTACTGTTTCAAAAGTAAGCGGCATGATTTTTATTTTCATCATATTTGTCGGTTACTATTTTAAAAGTAATCGGCAAGACATTATTTTCAGCACATTCGTCGGTTACTATTTCAAAAGTAATCGGCAAGACTTTATTTTCAGCACATTCGTCGGTTACTAATTCAAAAGTAATCGGCAAGATTTTTATTTTCAGCATATTCATCGGTTACTATTTCAAAAGTAATCGACAAGATTTTTATTTTCAGCATATTCGTCGGTTACTATTTCAAAGGTAATCGGCATGATTTATTTTCAGCACAATCGTCGGTTACTATTTCAAAAGTAATCGGCAAGATTTTTATTTTCAGCATATTTGTCGGTTACTATTTTAAAAGTAATCTGCAAGACTTTATTTTCAGCACATTCGTCGGTTACTATTTCAAAAGTAATCGGCAAGATTTTTATATTTAACATATTCGTCGCTTAATATTTCAAAATTAATCGGCATGATTTATTTTCAGCACATTCATTTGTTACTATTTCAAAAGTAACTGAAAAGATTTTTATTTTCTGCAAATTCGTCGGTGACTATTTCAAAAGTAATCGGCATGATTTATTTTCAGCACATTCGTCGGTTACTATTTCAAAAGTAATCGGAAAGATTTTTATTTACAGCATATTCGTCGGTTACTATTTCAAAAGTAATCAGCAAGACTTTATTTTCATCACATTCGTCGGTTACTATTTCAAAAGTAATCGGCAAGACTTTATTTTCAGCACATTCGTAGGTTACTATTTCAAAAGTAATCGGCAAGACTTTATTTTCAGCACATTCGTCGGTTACTATTTCAAAAGTAATCGGCAAGATTTTTATTTACAGCATATTCGTCGGTTACTATTTCAAAAGTAATCAGCAAGACTTTATTTTCATCACATTCGTCGGTTACTATTTCAAAAGTAATCGGCAAGACTTTATTTTCAGCACATTCGTCGGTTACTATTTCAAAAGTAATCGGCAAGACTTTATTTTCAGCACATTCGTCGGTTACTATTTCAAAAGTAATCGGAAAGATTTTTATTTACAGCATATTCGTCGGTTACTATTTCAAAAGTAATCAGCAAGACTTTATTTTCATCACATTCGTCGGTTACTATTTCAAAAGTAATCGGCAAGACTTTATTTTTAGCACATTCGTCGGTTACTATTTCAAAAGTAATCGGCAAGATTTTTATTTTCAGCATATTCGTCGGTTACTATTTCAAAAGTAAGCGGCAAGATTTTTATTTTCAGCATATTTGTCGGTTACTATTTTAAAAGTAATCTGCAAGACTTTATTTTCAGCACATTCGTCGGTTACTATTTCAAAAGTAATCGGCAAGATTTTTATTTTCAGCATATTCATCGGTTACTATTTCAAAAGTAATCGACAAGATTTTTATTTTCAGCATATTCGTCGGTTACTATTTCAAAGGTAATCGGCATGATTTATTTTCAGCACAATCGTCGGTTACTATTTCAAAAGTAATCGGCAAGATTTTTATTTTCAGCATATTTGTCGGTTACTATTTTAAAAGTAATCTGCAAGACTTTATTTTCAGCACATTCGTCGGTTACTATTTCAAAAGTAATCGGCAAGATTTTTATATTTAACATATTCGTCGCTTAATATTTCAAAATTAATCGGCATGATTTATTTTCAGCACATTCATTTGTTACTATTTCAAAAGTAACTGAAAAGATTTTTATTTTCAGCAAATTCGTCGGTGACTATTTCAAAAGTAATCGGCATGATTTATTTTCAGCACATTCGTTGGTTACTATTTCAAAAGTAATCGGCAAGACTTTATTTTCAGCACATTCGTCGGTTACTATTTCAAAAGTAATCGGCAAGACTTTATTTTCAGCACATTCGTCGGTTACTATTTCAAAAGTAATCGGCAAGACTTTATTTTCAGCACATTCGTCGGCTACTATTTCAAAAGTAATCGGCAAGATTTTTATTTTCAGCATATTCGTCGGTTACTATTTCAAAAGTAAGCGGCAAGATTTTTATTTTCAGCATATTTGTCGGTTACTATTTTAAAAGTAATCTGCAAGACTTTATTTTCAGCACATTCGTCGGTTACTATTTCAAAAGTAATCGGCAAGACTTTATTTTCAGCACAATCGTCGGTTACTATTTCAAAAGTAATCGGCAAGATTTTTATTTTCAGCACATTTGTCGGTTACTATTTTAAAAGTAATCTGCAAGACTTTATTTACAGCACATTCGTCGGTTACTATTTCAAAAGTAATCGGCAAGATTTTTATATTTAACATATTCGTCGCTTAATATTTCAAAATTAATCGGCATGATTTATTTTCAGCACATTCATTTGTTACTATTTCAAAAGTAACTGAAAAGATTTTTATTTTCAGCAAATTCGTCGGTGACTATTTCAAAAGTAATCGGCATGATTTATTTTCAGCACATTCGTCGGTTACTATTTCAAAAGTAATCGGAAAGATTTTTATTTACAGCATATTCGTCGGTTACTATTTCAAAAGTAATCAGCAAGACTTTATTTTCAGCACATTCGTCGGTTACTATTTCAAAAGTAATCGGCAAGACTTTATTTTCAGCACAATCGTCGGTTACTATTTCAAAAGTAATCGGCAAGATTTTTATTTTCAGCACATTTGTCGGTTACTATTTTAAAAGTAATCTGCAAGACTTTATTTTCAGCACATTCGTCGGTTACTATTTCAAAAGTAATCGGCAAGATTTTTATATTTAACATATTCGTCGCTTAATATTTCAAAATTAATCGGCATGATTTATTTTCAGCACATTCATTTGTTACTATTTCAAAAGTAACTGAAAAGATTTTTATTTTCAGCAAATTCGTCGGTGACTATTTCAAAAGTAATCGGCATGATTTATTTTCAGCACATTCGTCGGTTACTATTTCAAAAGTAATCGGAAAGATTTTTATTTACAGCATATTCGTCGGTTACTATTTCAAAAGTAATCAGCAAGACTTTATTTTCATCACATTCGTCGGTTACTATTTCAAAAGTAATCGGCAAGACTTTATTTTCAGCACATTCGTAGGTTACTATTTCAAAAGTAATCGGCAAGACTTTATTTTCAGCACATTCGTCGGTTACTATTTCAAAAGTAATCGGCAAGATTTTTATTTACAGCATATTCGTCGGTTACTATTTCAAAAGTAATCAGCAAGACTTTATTTTCATCACATTCGTCGGTTACTATTTCAAAAGTAATCGGCAAGACTTTATTTTCAGCACATTCGTCGGTTACTATTTCAAAAGTAATCGGCAAGATTTTTATTTTCAGCATATTCGTCGGTTACTATTTCAAAAGTAAGCGGCAAGATTTTTATTTTCAGCATATTTGTCGGTTACTATTTTAAAAGTAATCTGCAAGACTTTATTTTCAGCACATTCGTCGGTTACTATTTCAAAAGTAATCGGCAAGATTTTTATTTTCAGCATATTCATCGGTTACTATTTCAAAAGTAATCGACAAGATTTTTATTTTCAGCATATTCGTCGGTTACTATTTCAAAGGTAATCGGCATGATTTATTTTCAGCACAATCGTCGGTTACTATTTCAAAAGTAATCGGCAAGATTTTTATTTTCAGCATATTTGTCGGTTACTATTTTAAAAGTAATCTGCAAGACTTTATTTTCAGCACATTCGTCGGTTACTATTTCAAAAGTAATCGGCAAGATTTTTATATTTAACATATTCGTCGCTTAATATTTCAAAATTAATCGGCATGATTTATTTTCAGCACATTCATTTGTTACTATTTCAAAAGTAACTGAAAAGATTTTTATTTTCAGCAAATTCGTCGGTGACTATTTCAAAAGTAATCGGCATGATTTATTTTCAGCACATTCGTTGGTTACTATTTCAAAAGTAATCGGCAAGACTTTATTTTCAGCACATTCGTCGGTTACTATTTCAAAAGTAATCGGCAAGACTTTATTTTCAGCACATTCGTCGGTTACTATTTCAAAAGTAATCGGCAAGACTTTATTTTCAGCACATTCGTCGGCTACTATTTCAAAAGTAATCGGCAAGATTTTTATTTTCAGCATATTCGTCGGTTACTATTTCAAAAGTAAGCGGCAAGATTTTTATTTTCAGCATATTTGTCGGTTACTATTTTAAAAGTAATCTGCAAGACTTTATTTTCAGCACATTCGTCGGTTACTATTTCAAAAGTAATCGGCAAGACTTTATTTTCAGCACAATCGTCGGTTACTATTTCAAAAGTAATCGGCAAGATTTTTATTTTCAGCACATTTGTCGGTTACTATTTTAAAAGTAATCTGCAAGACTTTATTTACAGCACATTCGTCGGTTACTATTTCAAAAGTAATCGGCAAGATTTTTATATTTAACATATTCGTCGCTTAATATTTCAAAATTAATCGGCATGATTTATTTTCAGCACATTCATTTGTTACTATTTCAAAAGTAACTGAAAAGATTTTTATTTTCAGCAAATTCGTCGGTGACTATTTCAAAAGTAATCGGCATGATTTATTTTCAGCACATTCGTCGGTTACTATTTCAAAAGTAATCGGAAAGATTTTTATTTACAGCATATTCGTCGGTTACTATTTCAAAAGTAATCAGCAAGACTTTATTTTCAGCACATTCGTCGGTTACTATTTCAAAAGTAATCGGCAAGACTTTATTTTCAGCACAATCGTCGGTTACTATTTCAAAAGTAATCGGCAAGATTTTTATTTTCAGCACATTTGTCGGTTACTATTTTAAAAGTAATCTGCAAGACTTTATTTTCAGCACATTCGTCGGTTACTATTTCAAAAGTAATCGGCAAGATTTTTATATTTAACATATTCGTCGCTTAATATTTCAAAATTAATCGGCATGATTTATTTTCAGCACATTCATTTGTTACTATTTCAAAAGTAACTGAAAAGATTTTTATTTTCAGCAAATTCGTCGGTGACTATTTCAAAAGTAATCGGCATGATTTATTTTCAGCACATTCGTCGGTTACTATTTCAAAAGTAATCGGAAAGATTTTTATTTACAGCATATTCGTCGGTTACTATTTCAAAAGTAATCAGCAAGACTTTATTTTCATCACATTCGTCGGTTACTATTTCAAAAGTAATCGGCAAGACTTTATTTTCAGCACATTCGTAGGTTACTATTTCAAAAGTAATCGGCAAGACTTTATTTTCAGCACATTCGTCGGTTACTATTTCAAAAGTAATCGGCAAGATTTTTATTTACAGCATATTCGTCGGTTACTATTTCAAAAGTAATCAGCAAGACTTTATTTTCATCACATTCGTCGGTTACTATTTCAAAAGTAATCGGCAAGACTTTATTTTCAGCACATTCGTCGGTTACTATTTCAAAAGTAATCGGCAAGATTTTTATTTTCAGCATATTCGTCGGTTACTATTTCAAAAGTAAGCGGCAAGATTTTTATTTTCAGCATATTTGTCGGTTACTATTTTAAAAGTAATCTGCAAGACTTTATTTTCAGCACATTCGTCGGTTACTATTTCAAAAGTAATCGGCAAGACTTTATTTTCAGCACATTCGTCGGTTACTATTTCAAAAGTAATCGGCAAGATTTTTATTTTCAGCATATTCATCGGTTACTATTTCAAAAGTAATCGACAAGATTTTTATTTTCAGCATATTCGTCGGTTACTATTTCAAAGGTAATCGGCATGATTTATTTTCAGCACAATCGTCGGTTACTATTTCAAAAGTAATCGGCAAGATTTTTATTTTCAGCATATTTGTCGGTTACTATTTTAAAAGTAATCTGCAAGACTTTATTTTCAGCACATTCGTCGGTTACTATTTCAAAAGTAATCGGCAAGATTTTTATATTTAACATATTCGTCGCTTAATATTTCAAAATTAATCGGCATGATTTATTTTCAGCACATTCATTTGTTACTATTTCAAAAGTAACTCAAAAGATTTTTATTTTCAGCAAATTCGTCGGTGACTATTTCAAAAGTAATCGGCATGATTTATTTTCAGCACATTCGTCGGTTACTATTTCAAAAGTAATCGGCAAGACTTTATTTTCAGCACATTCGTCGGTTACTATTTCAAAAGTAATCGGCAAGACTTTATTTTCAGCACATTCGTCGGTTACTATTTCAAAAGTAATCGACAAGATTTTTATTTACAGCATATTCGTCGGTTACTATTTCAAAAGTAATCCGCAAGACTTTATTTTCATCACATTCGTCGGTTACTATTTCAAAAGTAATCGACAAGACTTTATTTTCAGCACATTCGTCGGTTACTATTTCAAAAGTAATCGGCAAGATTTTTATTTTCAGCATATTCGTCGGTTACTATTTCAAAAGTAAGCGGCAAGATTTTTATTTTCAGCATATTTGTCGGTTACTATTTTAAAAGTAATCGGCAAGACTTTATTTTCAGCACATTTGTCGGTTACTATTTCAAAAGTAATCGGCAAGATTTTTATTTTCAGCATATTTGTCGGTTACTATTTTAAAAGTAATCTGCAAGACTTTATTTTCAGCACATTCGTCGGTTACTATTTCAAAATTAATCGGCAAGACTTTATTTTCAGCACATTCGTCGGTTACTATTTCAAAAGTAATCGGCAAGACTTTATTTTCAGCACATTCGTCGGCTACTATTTCAAAAGTAATCGGCAAGATTTTTATTTTCAGCATATTCGTCGGTTACTATTTCAAAAGTAAGCGGCAAGATTTTTATTTTCAGCATATTTGTCGGTTACTATTTTAAAAGTAATCTGCAAGACTTTATTTTCAGCACATTCGTCGGTTACTATTTCAAAAGTAATCGGCAAGACTTTATTTTCAGCACAATCGTCGGTTACTATTTCAAAAGTAATCGGCAAGATTTTTATTTTCAGCACATTTGTCGGTTACTATTTTAAAAGTAATCTGCAAGACTTTATTTTCAGCACATTCGTCGGTTACTATTTCAAAAGTAATCGGCAAGACTTTATTTTCAGCACATTCGTCGGTTACTAATTCAAAAGTAATCGGCAAGATTTTTATTTTCAGCATATTCATCGGTTACTATTTCAAAAGTAATCGACAAGATTTTTATTTTCAGCATATTCGTCGGTTACTATTTCAAAGGTAATCGGCATGATTTATTTTCAGCACAATCGTCGGTTACTATTTCAAAAGTAATCGGCAAGATTTTTATTTTCAGCATATTTGTCGGTTACTATTTTAAAAGTAATCTGCAAGACTTTATTTTCAGCACATTCGTCGGTTACTATTTCAAAAGTAATCGGCAAGATTTTTATATTTAACATATTCGTCGCTTAATATTTCAAAATTAATCGGCATGATTTATTTTCAGCACATTCATTTGTTACTATTTCAAAAGTAACTGAAAAGATTTTTATTTTCTGCAAATTCGTCGGTGACTATTTCAAAAGTAATCGGCATGATTTATTTTCAGCACATTCGTCGGTTACTATTTCAAAAGTAATCGGAAAGATTTTTATTTACAGCATATTCGTCGGTTACTATTTCAAAAGTAATCGGCAAGACTTTATTTTCAGCACATTCGTCGGTTACTATTTCAAAAGTAATCGGCAAGACTTTATTTTCAGCACATTCGTCGGTTACTATTTCAAAAGTAATCGGCAAGATTTTTATTTACAGCATATTCGTCGGTTACTATTTCAAAAGTAATCAGCAAGACTTTATTTTCATCACATTCGTCGGTTACTATTTCAAAAGTAATCGGCAAGACTTTATTTTCAGCACATTCGTCGGTTACTATTTCAAAAGTAATCGGCAAGACTTTATTTTCAGCACATTCGTCGGTTACTATTTCAAAAGTAATCGGAAAGATTTTTATTTACAGCATATTCGTCGGTTACTATTTCAAAAGTAATCAGCAAGACTTTATTTTCATCACATTCGTCGGTTACTATTTCAAAAGTAATCGGCAAGACTTTATTTTTAGCACATTCGTCGGTTACTATTTCAAAAGTAATCGGCAAGATTTTTATTTTCAGCATATTCGTCGGTTACTATTTCAAAAGTAAGCGGCAAGATTTTTATTTTCAGCATATTTGTCGGTTACTATTTTAAAAGTAATCTGCAAGACTTTATTTTCAGCACATTCGTCGGTTACTATTTCAAAAGTAATCGGCAAGATTTTTATTTTCAGCATATTCATCGGTTACTATTTCAAAAGTAATCGACAAGATTTTTATTTTCAGCATATTCGTCGGTTACTATTTCAAAGGTAATCGGCATGATTTATTTTCAGCACAATCGTCGGTTACTATTTCAAAAGTAATCGGCAAGATTTTTATTTTCAGCATATTTGTCGGTTACTATTTTAAAAGTAATCTGCAAGACTTTATTTTCAGCACATTCGTCGGTTACTATTTCAAAAGTAATCGGCAAGATTTTTATATTTAACATATTCGTCGCTTAATATTTCAAAATTAATCGGCATGATTTATTTTCAGCACATTCATTTGTTACTATTTCAAAAGTAACTGAAAAGATTTTTATTTTCAGCAAATTCGTCGGTGACTATTTCAAAAGTAATCGGCATGATTTATTTTCAGCACATTCGTCGGTTACTATTTCAAAAGTAATCGGCAAGATTTTTATTTTCAGCATATTTGTCGGTTACTATTTTAAAAGTAATCTGCAAGACTTTATTTTCAGCACATTCGTCGGTTACTATTTCAAAAGTAATCGGCAAGATTTTTATATTTAACATATTCGTCGCTTAATATTTCAAAATTAATCGGCATGATTTATTTTCAGCACATTCATTTGTTACTATTTCAAAAGTAACTGAAAAGATTTTTATTTTCAGCAAATTCGTCGGTGACTATTTCAAAAGTAATCGGCATGATTTATTTTCAGCACATTCGTTGGTTACTATTTCAAAAGTAATCGGCAAGACTTTATTTTCAGCACATTCGTCGGTTACTATTTCAAAAGTAATCGGCAAGACTTTATTTTCAGCACATTCGTCGGTTACTATTTCAAAAGTAATCGGCAAGACTTTATTTTCAGCACATTCGTCGGCTACTATTTCAAAAGTAATCGGCAAGATTTTTATTTTCAGCATATTCGTCGGTTACTATTTCAAAAGTAAGCGGCAAGATTTTTATTTTCAGCATATTTGTCGGTTACTATTTTAAAAGTAATCTGCAAGACTTTATTTTCAGCACATTCGTCGGTTACTATTTCAAAAGTAATCGGCAAGACTTTATTTTCAGCACAATCGTCGGTTACTATTTCAAAAGTAATCGGCAAGATTTTTATTTTCAGCACATTTGTCGGTTACTATTTTAAAAGTAATCTGCAAGACTTTATTTACAGCACATTCGTCGGTTACTATTTCAAAAGTAATCGGCAAGATTTTTATATTTAACATATTCGTCGCTTAATATTTCAAAATTAATCGGCATGATTTATTTTCAGCACATTCATTTGTTACTATTTCAAAAGTAACTGAAAAGATTTTTATTTTCTGCAAATTCGTCGGTGACTATTTCAAAAGTAATCGGCATGATTTATTTTCAGCACATTCGTCGGTTACTATTTCAAAAGTAATCGGAAAGATTTTTATTTACAGCATATTCGTCGGTTACTATTTCAAAAGTAATCGGCAAGACTTTATTTTCAGCACATTCGTCGGTTACTATTTCAAAAGTAATCGGCAAGACTTTATTTTCAGCACATTCGTCGGTTACTATTTCAAAAGTAATCGGCAAGATTTTTATTTACAGCATATTCGTCGGTTACTATTTCAAAAGTAATCAGCAAGACTTTATTTTCATCACATTCGTCGGTTACTATTTCAAAAGTAATCGGCAAGACTTTATTTTCAGCACATTCGTCGGTTACTATTTCAAAAGTAATCGGCAAGACTTTATTTTCAGCACATTCGTCGGTTACTATTTCAAAAGTAATCGGAAAGATTTTTATTTACAGCATATTCGTCGGTTACTATTTCAAAAGTAATCAGCAAGACTTTATTTTCATCACATTCGTCGGTTACTATTTCAAAAGTAATCGGCAAGACTTTATTTTTAGCACATTCGTCGGTTACTATTTCAAAAGTAATCGGCAAGATTTTTATTTTCAGCATATTCGTCGGTTACTATTTCAAAAGTAAGCGGCAAGATTTTTATTTTCAGCATATTTGTCGGTTACTATTTTAAAAGTAATCTGCAAGACTTTATTTTCAGCACATTCGTCGGTTACTATTTCAAAAGTAATCGGCAAGATTTTTATTTTCAGCATATTCATCGGTTACTATTTCAAAAGTAATCGACAAGATTTTTATTTTCAGCATATTCGTCGGTTACTATTTCAAAGGTAATCGGCATGATTTATTTTCAGCACAATCGTCGGTTACTATTTCAAAAGTAATCGGCAAGATTTTTATTTTCAGCATATTTGTCGGTTACTATTTTAAAAGTAATCTGCAAGACTTTATTTTCAGCACATTCGTCGGTTACTATTTCAAAAGTAATCGGCAAGATTTTTATATTTAACATATTCGTCGCTTAATATTTCAAAATTAATCGGCATGATTTATTTTCAGCACATTCATTTGTTACTATTTCAAAAGTAACTGAAAAGATTTTTATTTTCAGCAAATTCGTCGGTGACTATTTCAAAAGTAATCGGCATGATTTATTTTCAGCACATTCGTCGGTTACTATTTCAAAAGTAATCGGCAAGATTTTTATTTTCAGCATATTTGTCGGTTACTATTTTAAAAGTAATCTGCAAGACTTTATTTTCAGCACATTCGTCGGTTACTATTTCAAAAGTAATCGGCAAGATTTTTATATTTAACATATTCGTCGCTTAATATTTCAAAATTAATCGGCATGATTTATTTTCAGCACATTCATTTGTTACTATTTCAAAAGTAACTGAAAAGATTTTTATTTTCAGCAAATTCGTCGGTGACTATTTCAAAAGTAATCGGCATGATTTATTTTCAGCACATTCGTTGGTTACTATTTCAAAAGTAATCGGCAAGACTTTATTTTCAGCACATTCGTCGGTTACTATTTCAAAAGTAATCGGCAAGACTTTATTTTCAGCACATTCGTCGGTTACTATTTCAAAAGTAATCGGCAAGACTTTATTTTCAGCACATTCGTCGGCTACTATTTCAAAAGTAATCGGCAAGATTTTTATTTTCAGCATATTCGTCGGTTACTATTTCAAAAGTAAGCGGCAAGATTTTTATTTTCAGCATATTTGTCGGTTACTATTTTAAAAGTAATCTGCAAGACTTTATTTTCAGCACATTCGTCGGTTACTATTTCAAAAGTAATCGGCAAGACTTTATTTTCAGCACAATCGTCGGTTACTATTTCAAAAGTAATCGGCAAGATTTTTATTTTCAGCACATTTGTCGGTTACTATTTTAAAAGTAATCTGCAAGACTTTATTTACAGCACATTCGTCGGTTACTATTTCAAAAGTAATCGGCAAGATTTTTATATTTAACATATTCGTCGCTTAATATTTCAAAATTAATCGGCATGATTTATTTTCAGCACATTCATTTGTTACTATTTCAAAAGTAACTGAAAAGATTTTTATTTTCAGCAAATTCGTCGGTGACTATTTCAAAAGTAATCGGCATGATTTATTTTCAGCACATTCGTCGGTTACTATTTCAAAAGTAATCGGAAAGATTTTTATTTACAGCATATTCGTCGGTTACTATTTCAAAAGTAATCAGCAAGACTTTATTTTCAGCACATTCGTCGGTTACTATTTCAAAAGTAATCGGCAAGACTTTATTTTCAGCACAATCGTCGGTTACTATTTCAAAAGTAATCGGCAAGATTTTTATTTTCAGCACATTTGTCGGTTACTATTTTAAAAGTAATCTGCAAGACTTTATTTTCAGCACATTCGTCGGTTACTATTTCAAAAGTAATCGGCAAGATTTTTATATTTAACATATTCGTCGCTTAATATTTCAAAATTAATCGGCATGATTTATTTTCAGCACATTCATTTGTTACTATTTCAAAAGTAACTGAAAAGATTTTTATTTTCAGCAAATTCGTCGGTGACTATTTCAAAAGTAATCGGCATGATTTATTTTCAGCACATTCGTCGGTTACTATTTCAAAAGTAATCGGAAAGATTTTTATTTACAGCATATTCGTCGGTTACTATTTCAAAAGTAATCAGCAAGACTTTATTTTCATCACATTCGTCGGTTACTATTTCAAAAGTAATCGGCAAGACTTTATTTTCAGCACATTCGTAGGTTACTATTTCAAAAGTAATCGGCAAGACTTTATTTTCAGCACATTCGTCGGTTACTATTTCAAAAGTAATCGGCAAGATTTTTATTTACAGCATATTCGTCGGTTACTATTTCAAAAGTAATCAGCAAGACTTTATTTTCATCACATTCGTCGGTTACTATTTCAAAAGTAATCGGCAAGACTTTATTTTCAGCACATTCGTCGGTTACTATTTCAAAAGTAATCGGCAAGATTTTTATTTTCAGCATATTCGTCGGTTACTATTTCAAAAGTAAGCGGCAAGATTTTTATTTTCAGCATATTTGTCGGTTACTATTTTAAAAGTAATCTGCAAGACTTTATTTTCAGCACATTCGTCGGTTACTATTTCAAAAGTAATCGGCAAGACTTTATTTTCAGCACATTCGTCGGTTACTATTTCAAAAGTAATCGGCAAGATTTTTATTTTCAGCATATTCATCGGTTACTATTTCAAAAGTAATCGACAAGATTTTTATTTTCAGCATATTCGTCGGTTACTATTTCAAAGGTAATCGGCATGATTTATTTTCAGCACAATCGTCGGTTACTATTTCAAAAGTAATCGGCAAGATTTTTATTTTCAGCATATTTGTCGGTTACTATTTTAAAAGTAATCTGCAAGACTTTATTTTCAGCACATTCGTCGGTTACTATTTCAAAAGTAATCGGCAAGATTTTTATATTTAACATATTCGTCGCTTAATATTTCAAAATTAATCGGCATGATTTATTTTCAGCACATTCATTTGTTACTATTTCAAAAGTAACTCAAAAGATTTTTATTTTCAGCAAATTCGTCGGTGACTATTTCAAAAGTAATCGGCATGATTTATTTTCAGCACATTCGTCGGTTACTATTTCAAAAGTAATCGGCAAGACTTTATTTTCAGCACATTCGTCGGTTACTATTTCAAAAGTAATCGGCAAGACTTTATTTTCAGCACATTCGTCGGTTACTATTTCAAAAGTAATCGACAAGATTTTTATTTACAGCATATTCGTCGGTTACTATTTCAAAAGTAATCCGCAAGACTTTATTTTCATCACATTCGTCGGTTACTATTTCAAAAGTAATCGACAAGACTTTATTTTCAGCACATTCGTCGGTTACTATTTCAAAAGTAATCGGCAAGATTTTTATTTTCAGCATATTCGTCGGTTACTATTTCAAAAGTAAGCGGCAAGATTTTTATTTTCAGCATATTTGTCGGTTACTATTTTAAAAGTAATCGGCAAGACTTTATTTTCAGCACATTTGTCGGTTACTATTTCAAAAGTAATCGGCAAGATTTTTATTTTCAGCATATTTGTCGGTTACTATTTTAAAAGTAATCTGCAAGACTTTATTTTCAGCACATTCGTCGGTTACTATTTCAAAATTAATCGGCAAGACTTTATTTTCAGCACATTCGTCGGTTACTATTTCAAAAGTAATCGGCAAGACTTTATTTTCAGCACATTCGTCGGCTACTATTTCAAAAGTAATCGGCAAGATTTTTATTTTCAGCATATTCGTCGGTTACTATTTCAAAAGTAAGCGGCAAGATTTTTATTTTCAGCATATTTGTCGGTTACTATATTTTAAAGTAATCTGCAAGACTTTATTTTCAGCACATTCGTCGGTTACTATTTCAAAAGTAATCGGCAAGACTTTATTTTCAGCACAATCGTCGGTTACTATTTCAAAAGTAATCGGCAAGATTTTTATTTTCAGCACATTTGTCGGTTACTATTTTAAAAGTAATCTGCAAGACTTTATTTTCAGCACATTCGTCGGTTACTATTTCAAAAGTAATCGGCAAGACTTTATTTTCAGCACATTCGTCGGTTACTAATTCAAAAGTAATCGGCAAGATTTTTATTTTCAGCATATTCATCGGTTACTATTTCAAAAGTAATCGACAAGATTTTTATTTTCAGCATATTCGTCGGTTACTATTTCAAAGGTAATCGGCATGATTTATTTTCAGCACAATCGTCGGTTACTATTTCAAAAGTAATCGGCAAGATTTTTATTTTCAGCATATTTGTCGGTTACTATTTTAAAAGTAATCTGCAAGACTTTATTTTCAGCACATTCGTCGGTTACTATTTCAAAAGTAATCGGCAAGATTTTTATATTTAACATATTCGTCGCTTAATATTTCAAAATTAATCGGCATGATTTATTTTCAGCACATTCATTTGTTACTATTTCAAAAGTAACTGAAAAGATTTTTATTTTCTGCAAATTCGTCGGTGACTATTTCAAAAGTAATCGGCATGATTTATTTTCAGCACATTCGTCGGTTACTATTTCAAAAGTAATCGGAAAGATTTTTATTTACAGCATATTCGTCGGTTACTATTTCAAAAGTAATCGGCAAGACTTTATTTTCAGCACATTCGTCGGTTACTATTTCAAAAGTAATCGGCAAGACTTTATTTTCAGCACATTCGTCGGTTACTATTTCAAAAGTAATCGGCAAGATTTTTATTTACAGCATATTCGTCGGTTACTATTTCAAAAGTAATCAGCAAGACTTTATTTTCATCACATTCGTCGGTTACTATTTCAAAAGTAATCGGCAAGACTTTATTTTCAGCACATTCCTCGGTTACTATTTCAAAAGTAATCGGAAAGATTTTTATTTACAGCATATTCGTCGGTTACTATTTCAAAAGTAATCAGCAAGACTTTATTTTCATCACATTCGTCGGTTACTATTTCAAAAGTAATCGGCAAGACTTTATTTTTAGCACATTCGTCGGTTACTATTTCAAAAGTAATCGGCAAGATTTTTATTTTCAGCATATTCGTCGGTTACTATTTCAAAAGTAAGCGGCAAGATTTTTATTTTCAGCATATTTGTCGGTTACTATTTTAAAAGTAATCTGCAAGACTTTATTTTCAGCACATTCGTCGGTTACTATTTCAAAAGTAATCGGCAAGATTTTTATTTTCAGCATATTCATCGGTTACTATTTCAAAAGTAATCGACAAGATTTTTATTTTCAGCATATTCGTCGGTTACTATTTCAAAGGTAATCGGCATGATTTATTTTCAGCACAATCGTCGGTTACTATTTCAAAAGTAATCGGCAAGATTTTTATTTTCAGCATATTTGTCGGTTACTATTTTAAAAGTAATCTGCAAGACTTTATTTTCAGCACATTCGTCGGTTACTATTTCAAAAGTAATCGGCAAGATTTTTATATTTAACATATTCGTCGCTTAATATTTCAAAATTAATCGGCATGATTTATTTTCAGCACATTCATTTGTTACTATTTCAAAAGTAACTGAAAAGATTTTTATTTTCAGCAAATTCGTCGGTGACTATTTCAAAAGTAATCGGCATGATTTATTTTCAGCACATTCGTTGGTTACTATTTCAAAAGTAATCGGCAAGACTTTATTTTCAGCACATTCGTCGGTTACTATTTCAAAAGTAATCGGCAAGACTTTATTTTCAGCACATTCGTCGGTTACTATTTCAAAAGTAATCGGCAAGACTTTATTTTCAGCACATTCGTCGGCTACTATTTCAAAAGTAATCGGCAAGATTTTTATTTTCAGCATATTCGTCGGTTACTATTTCAAAAGTAAGCGGCAAGATTTTTATTTTCAGCATATTTGTCGGTTACTATTTTAAAAGTAATCTGCAAGACTTTATTTTCAGCACATTCGTCGGTTACTATTTCAAAAGTAATCGGCAAGACTTTATTTTCAGCACAATCGTCGGTTACTATTTCAAAAGTAATCGGCAAGATTTTTATTTTCAGCACATTTGTCGGTTACTATTTTAAAAGTAATCTGCAAGACTTTATTTTCAGCACATTCGTCGGTTACTATTTCAAAAGTAATCGGCAAGATTTTTATATTTAACATATTCGTCGCTTAATATTTCAAAATTAATCGGCATGATTTATTTTCAGCACATTCATTTGTTACTATTTCAAAAGTAACTGAAAAGATTTTTATTTTCAGCAAATTCGTCGGTGACTATTTCAAAAGTAATCGGCATGATTTATTTTCAGCACATTCGTCGGTTACTATTTCAAAAGTAATCGGAAAGATTTTTATTTACAGCATATTCGTCGGTTACTATTTCAAAAGTAATCAGCAAGACTTTATTTTCAGCACATTCGTCGGTTACTATTTCAAAAGTAATCGGCAAGACTTTATTTTCAGCACAATCGTCGGTTACTATTTCAAAAGTAATCGGCAAGATTTTTATTTTCAGCACATTTGTCGGTTACTATTTTAAAAGTAATCTGCAAGACTTTATTTTCAGCACATTCGTCGGTTACTATTTCAAAAGTAATCGGCAAGATTTTTATATTTAACATATTCGTCGCTTAATATTTCAAAATTAATCGGCATGATTTATTTTCAGCACATTCATTTGTTACTATTTCAAAAGTAACTGAAAAGATTTTTATTTTCAGCAAATTCGTCGGTGACTATTTCAAAAGTAATCGGCATGATTTATTTTCAGCACATTCGTCGGTTACTATTTCAAAAGTAATCGGAAAGATTTTTATTTACAGCATATTCGTCGGTTACTATTTCAAAAGTAATCAGCAAGACTTTATTTTCATCACATTCGTCGGTTACTATTTCAAAAGTAATCGGCAAGACTTTATTTTCAGCACATTCGTAGGTTACTATTTCAAAAGTAATCGGCAAGACTTTATTTTCAGCACATTCGTCGGTTACTATTTCAAAAGTAATCGGCAAGATTTTTATTTACAGCATATTCGTCGGTTACTATTTCAAAAGTAATCAGCAAGACTTTATTTTCATCACATTCGTCGGTTACTATTTCAAAAGTAATCGGCAAGACTTTTATATTTAACATATTCGTCGCTTAATATTTCAAAATTAATCGGCATGATTTATTTTCAGCACATTCATTTGTTACTATTTCAAAAGTAACTGAAAAGATTTTTATTTTCAGCAAATTCGTCGGTGACTATTTCAAAAGTAATCGGCATGATTTATTTTCAGCACATTCGTTGGTTACTATTTCAAAAGTAATCGGCAAGACTTTATTTTCAGCACATTCGTCGGTTACTATTTCAAAAGTAATCGGCAAGACTTTATTTTCAGCACATTCGTCGGTTACTATTTCAAAAGTAATCGGCAAGATTTTTATATTTAACATATTCGTCGCTTAATATTTCAAAATTAATCGGCATGATTTATTTTCAGCACATTCATTTGTTACTATTTCAAAAGTAACTGAAAAGATTTTTATTTTCAGCAAATTCGTCGGTGACTATTTCAAAAGTAATCGGCATGATTTATTTTCAGCACATTCGTTGGTTACTATTTCAAAAGTAATCGGCAAGACTTTATTTTCAGCACATTCGTCGGTTACTATTTCAAAAGTAATCGGCAAGACTTTATTTTCAGCACATTCGTCGGTTACTATTTCAAAAGTAATCGGCAAGACTTTATTTTCAGCACATTCGTCGGCTACTATTTCAAAAGTAATCGGCAAGATTTTTATTTTCAGCATATTCGTCGGTTACTATTTCAAAAGTAAGCGGCAAGATTTTTATTTTCAGCATATTTGTCGGTTACTATTTTAAAAGTAATCTGCAAGACTTTATTTTCAGCACATTCGTCGGTTACTATTTCAAAAGTAATCGGCAAGACTTTATTTTCAGCACAATCGTCGGTTACTATTTCAAAAGTAATCGGCAAGATTTTTATTTTCAGCACATTTGTCGGTTACTATTTTAAAAGTAATCTGCAAGACTTTATTTTCAGCACATTCGTCGGTTACTATTTCAAAAGTAATCGGCAAGATTTTTATATTTAACATATTCGTCGCTTAATATTTCAAAATTAATCGGCATGATTTATTTTCAGCACATTCATTTGTTACTATTTCAAAAGTAACTGAAAAGATTTTTATTTTCAGCAAATTCGTCGGTGACTATTTCAAAAGTAATCGGCATGATTTATTTTCAGCACATTCGTCGGTTACTATTTCAAAAGTAATCGGAAAGATTTTTATTTACAGCATATTCGTCGGTTACTATTTCAAAAGTAATCAGCAAGACTTTATTTTCAGCACATTCGTCGGTTACTATTTCAAAAGTAATCGGCAAGACTTTATTTTCAGCACAATCGTCGGTTACTATTTCAAAAGTAATCGGCAAGATTTTTATTTTCAGCACATTTGTCGGTTACTATTTTAAAAGTAATCTGCAAGACTTTATTTTCAGCACATTCGTCGGTTACTATTTCAAAAGTAATCGGCAAGATTTTTATATTTAACATATTCGTCGCTTAATATTTCAAAATTAATCGGCATGATTTATTTTCAGCACATTCATTTGTTACTATTTCAAAAGTAACTGAAAAGATTTTTATTTTCAGCAAATTCGTCGGTGACTATTTCAAAAGTAATCGGCATGATTTATTTTCAGCACATTCGTCGGTTACTATTTCAAAAGTAATCGGAAAGATTTTTATTTACAGCATATTCGTCGGTTACTATTTCAAAAGTAATCAGCAAGACTTTATTTTCATCACATTCGTCGGTTACTATTTCAAAAGTAATCGGCAAGACTTTATTTTCAGCACATTCGTAGGTTACTATTTCAAAAGTAATCGGCAAGACTTTATTTTCAGCACATTCGTCGGTTACTATTTCAAAAGTAATCGGCAAGATTTTTATTTACAGCATATTCGTCGGTTACTATTTCAAAAGTAATCAGCAAGACTTTATTTTCATCACATTCGTCGGTTACTATTTCAAAAGTAATCGGCAAGACTTTATTTTCAGCACATTCGTCGGTTACTATTTCAAAAGTAATCGGCAAGATTTTTATTTTCAGCATATTCGTCGGTTACTATTTCAAAAGTAAGCGGCAAGATTTTTATTTTCAGCATATTTGTCGGTTACTATTTTAAAAGTAATCTGCAAGACTTTATTTTCAGCACATTCGTCGGTTACTATTTCAAAAGTAATCGGCAAGACTTTATTTTCAGCACATTCGTCGGTTACTATTTCAAAAGTAATCGGCAAGATTTTTATTTTCAGCATATTCATCGGTTACTATTTCAAAAGTAATCGACAAGATTTTTATTTTCAGCATATTCGTCGGTTACTATTTCAAAGGTAATCGGCATGATTTATTTTCAGCACAATCGTCGGTTACTATTTCAAAAGTAATCGGCAAGATTTTTATTTTCAGCATATTTGTCGGTTACTATTTTAAAAGTAATCTGCAAGACTTTATTTTCAGCACATTCGTCGGTTACTATTTCAAAAGTAATCGGCAAGATTTTTATATTTAACATATTCGTCGCTTAATATTTCAAAATTAATCGGCATGATTTATTTTCAGCACATTCATTTGTTACTATTTCAAAAGTAACTCAAAAGATTTTTATTTTCAGCAAATTCGTCGGTGACTATTTCAAAAGTAATCGGCATGATTTATTTTCAGCACATTCGTCGGTTACTATTTCAAAAGTAATCGGCAAGACTTTATTTTCAGCACATTCGTCGGTTACTATTTCAAAAGTAATCGGCAAGACTTTATTTTCAGCACATTCGTCGGTTACTATTTCAAAAGTAATCGACAAGATTTTTATTTACAGCATATTCGTCGGTTACTATTTCAAAAGTAATCCGCAAGACTTTATTTTCATCACATTCGTCGGTTACTATTTCAAAAGTAATCGACAAGACTTTATTTTCAGCACATTCGTCGGTTACTATTTCAAAAGTAATCGGCAAGATTTTTATTTTCAGCATATTCGTCGGTTACTATTTCAAAAGTAAGCGGCAAGATTTTTATTTTCAGCATATTTGTCGGTTACTATTTTAAAAGTAATCGGCAAGACTTTATTTTCAGCACATTTGTCGGTTACTATTTCAAAAGTAATCGGCAAGATTTTTATTTTCAGCATATTTGTCGGTTACTATTTTAAAAGTAATCTGCAAGACTTTATTTTCAGCACATTCGTCGGTTACTATTTCAAAATTAATCGGCAAGACTTTATTTTCAGCACATTCGTCGGTTACTATTTCAAAAGTAATCGGCAAGACTTTATTTTCAGCACATTCGTCGGCTACTATTTCAAAAGTAATCGGCAAGATTTTTATTTTCAGCATATTCGTCGGTTACTATTTCAAAAGTAAGCGGCAAGATTTTTATTTTCAGCATATTTGTCGGTTACTATTTTAAAAGTAATCTGCAAGACTTTATTTTCAGCACATTCGTCGGTTACTATTTCAAAAGTAATCGGCAAGACTTTATTTTCAGCACAATCGTCGGTTACTATTTCAAAAGTAATCGGCAAGATTTTTATTTTCAGCACATTTGTCGGTTACTATTTTAAAAGTAATCTGCAAGACTTTATTTTCAGCACATTCGTCGGTTACTATTTCAAAAGTAATCGGCAAGACTTTATTTTCAGCACATTCGTCGGTTACTATTTCAAAAGTAATCGGCAAGATTTTTATATTTAACATATTCGTCGCTTAATATTTCAAAATTAATTGGCATGATTTATTTTCAGCACATTCATTTGTTACTATTTCAAAAGTAACTGAAAAGATTTTTATTTTCAGCAAATTCGTCGGTGACTATTTCAAAAGTAATCGGCATGATTTATTTTCAGCACATTCGTCGGTTACTATTTCAAAAGTAATCGGCAAGACTTTATTTTCAGCACATTCGTCGGTTACTATTTCAAAAGTAATCGGCAAGACTTTATTTTCAGCACATTCGTCGGTAACTATTTCAAAAGTAATCGGAAAGATTTTTATTTACAGCATATTCGTCGGTTACTATTTCAAAAGTAATCAGCAAGACTTTATTTTCATCACATTCGTCGGTTACTATTTCAAAAGTAATCGGCAAGACTTTATTTTTAGCACATTCGTCGGTTACTATTTCAAAAGTAATCGGCAAGATTTTTATTTTCAGCATATTCGTCGGTTACTATTTCAAAAGTAAGCGGCAAGATTTTTATTTTCAGCATATTTGTCGGTTACTATTTTAAAAGTAATCTGCAAGACTTTATTTTCAGCACATTCGTCGGTTACTATTTCAAAAGTAATCGGCAAGACTTTATTTTCAGCACATTTGTCGGTTACTATTTCAAAAGTAAGCGGCAAGATTTTTATTTTCAGCAAATTCGTCGGTGACTATTTCAAAAGTAATCGGCATGATTTATTTTCAGCACATTCATCGGTTACTATTTCAAAAGTAATCGGCAAGACTTTATTTTCAGCACATTCGTCGGTTACTATTTCAAAAGTAATCGGCAAGACTTTATTTTCAGCACATTCGTCGGTTACTATTTCAAAAGTAATCGGAAAGATTTTTATTTACAGCATATTCGTCGGTTACTATTTCAAAAGTAATCAGCAAGACTTTATTTTCATCACATTCGTCGGTTACTATTTCAAAAGTAATCGGCAAGAGTTTATTTTCAGCACATTCGTCGGTTACTATTTCAAAAGTAATCGGCAAGACTTTATTTTCAGCACATTCGTCGGTTACTATTTCAAAAGTAATCGACAAGATTTTTATTTACAGCATATTCGTCGGTTACTATTTCAAAAGTAATCCGCAAGACTTTATTTTCATCACATTCGTCGGTTACTATTTCAAAAGTAATCGGCAAGACTTTATTTTCAGCACATTCGTCGGTTACTATTTCAAAAGTAATCGGCAAGATTTTTATTTTCAGCATATTCGTCGGTTACTATTTCAAAAGTAAGCGGCAAGATTTTTATTTTCAGCATATTTGTCGGTTACTATTTTAAAAGTAATCGGCAAGACTTTATTTTCAGCACATTTGTCGGTTACTATTTCAAAAGTAATCGGCAAGATTTTTATTTTCAGCATATTTGTCGGTTACTATTTTAAAAGTAATCTGCAAGACTTTATTTTCAGCACATTCGTCGGTTACTATTTCAAAATTAATCGGCAAGACATTATTTTCAGCACATTCGTCGGTTACTATTTCAAAAGTAATCGACAAGATTTTTATTTACAGCATATTCGTCGGTTACTATTTCAAAAGTAATCCGCAAGACTTTATTTTCAGCACATTCGTCGGTTACTATTTCAAAAGTAATCGGCAAGACTTTATTTTCAGCACATTCGTCGGTTACTATTTCAAAAGTAATCGGCAAGATTTTTATTTTCAGCATATTCGTCGGTTACTATTTCAAAAGTAAGCGGCAAGATTTTTATTTTCAGCATATTTGTCGGTTACTATTTTAAAAGTAATCGGCAAGACTTTATTTTCAGCACATTTGTCGGTTACTATTTCAAAAGTAATCGGCAAGATTTTTATTTTCAGCATATTTGTCGGTTACTATTTTAAAAGTAATCTGCAAGACTTTATTTTCAGCACATTCGTCGGTTACTATTTCAAAATTAATCGGCAAGACTTTATTTTCAGCACATTCGTCGGTTACTATTTCAAAAGTAATCGGCAAGACTTTATTTTCAGCACATTCGTCGGCTACTATTTCAAAAGTAATCGGCAAGATTTTTATTTTCAGCATATTCGTCGGTTACTATTTCAAAAGTAAGCGGCAAGATTTTTATTTTCAGCATATTTGTCGGTTACTATTTTAAAAGTAATCTGCAAGACTTTATTTTCAGCACATTCGTCGGTTACTATTTCAAAAGTAATCGACAAGACTTTATTTTCAGCACAATCGTCGGTTACTATTTCAAAAGTAATCGGCAAGATTTTTATTTTCAGCACATTTGTCGGTTACTATTTTAAAAGTAATCTGCAAGACTTTATTTTCAGCACATTCGTCGGTTACTATTTCAAAAGTAATCGGCAAGTCTTTATTTTCAGCACATTCGTCGGTTACTATTTCAAAAGTAATCGGCAAGATTTTTATATTTAACATATTCGTCGCTTAATATTTCAAAATTAATTGGCATGATTTATTTTCAGCACATTCATTTGTTACTATTTCAAAAGTAACTGAAAAGATTTTTATTTTCAGCAAATTCGTCGGTGACTATTTCAAAAGTAATCGGCATGATTTATTTTCAGCACATTCGTCGGTTACTATTTCAAAAGTAATCGGCAAGACTTTATTATCAGCACATTCGTTGGTTACTATTTCAAAAGTAATCGGCAAGACTTTATTTTCAGCACATTCGTCGGTTACTATTTCAAAAGTAATCGGAAAGATTTTTATTTACAGCATATTCGTCGGTTACTATTTCAAAAGTAATCAGCAAGACTTTATTTTCATCACATTCGTCGGTTACTATTTCAAAAGTAATCGGCAAGACTTTATTTTTAGCACATTCGTCGGTTACTATTTCAAAAGTAATCGGCAAGATTTTTATTTTCAGCATATTCGTCGGTTACTATTTCAAAAGTAAGCGGCAAGATTTTTATTTTCAGCATATTTGTCGGTTACTATTTTAAAAGTAATCTGCAAGACTTTATTTTCAGCACATTCGTCGGTTACTATTTCAAAAGTAATCGGCAAGACTTTATTTTCAGCACATTTGTCGGTTACTATTTCAAAAGTAATCGGCAAGATTTTTATTTTCAGCATATTTGTCGGTTACTATTTTAAAAGTAATCTGCAAGACTTTATTTTCAGCACATTCGTCGGTTACTATTTCAAAAGTAATCGGCAAGACTTTATTTTCAGCACATTCGTCGGTTACTATTTCAAAAGTAATCGGCAAGATTTTTATATTTAACATATTCGTCGCTTAATATTTCAAAATTAATCGGCATGATTTATTTTCAGCACATTCATTTGTTACTATTTCAAAAGTA
Source organism: Medicago lupulina (assembly GCA_958299785.1). Lineage (NCBI taxonomy): Eukaryota > Viridiplantae > Streptophyta > Magnoliopsida > Fabales > Fabaceae > Medicago > Medicago lupulina. The sequence goes on along the minus strand of OY283146.1, from coordinate 36,450,350 downwards.
ACTGAAAAGATTTTTAATTTCAGCAAATTCGTCGGTGACTATTTCAAAAGTAATCGGCATGATTTATTTTCAGCACATTCATCGGTTACTATTTCAAAAGTAATCGGCAAGACTTTATTTTCAGCACATTCGTCGGTTACTATTTCAAAAGTAATCGGCAAGACTTTATTTTCAGCACATTCGTCGGTTACTATTTCAAAAGTAATCGGAAAGATTTTTATTTACAGCATATTCGTCGGTTACTATTTCAAAAGTAATCAGCAAGACTTTATTTTCATCACATTCGTCGGTTACTATTTCAAAAGTAATCGGCAAGAGTTTATTTTCAGCACATTCGTCGGTTACTATTTCAAAAGTAATCGGCAAGATTTTTATTTTCAGCATATTCGTCGGTTACTATTTCAAAAGTAAGCGGCAAGATTTTTATTTTCAGCATATTTGTCGGTTACTATTTTAAAAGTAATCGGCAAGACTTTTATTTTCAGCATATTTGTCGGTTACTATTTTAAAAGTAATCTGCAAGACTTTATTTTCAGCACATTCGTCGGTTACTATTTCAAAAGTAATCGGCAAGACTTTATTTTCAGCACAATCGTCGGTTACTATTTCAAAAGTAATCGGCAAGATTTTTATTTTCAGCACATTTGTCGGTTACTATTTTAAAAGTAATCTGCAAGACTTTATTTTCAGCACATTCGTCGGTTACTATTTCAAAAGTAATCGGCAAGACTTTATTTTCAGCACATTCGTCGGTTACTATTTCAAAAGTAATCGGCAAGATTTTTATATTTAACATATTCGTCGCTTAATATTTCAAAATTAATTGGCATGATTTATTTTCAGCACATTCATTTGTTACTATTTCAAAAGTAACTGAAAAGATTTTTATTTTCAGCAAATTCGTCGGTGACTATTTCAAAAGTAATCGGCATGATTTATTTTCAGCACATTCGTCGGTTACTATTTCAAAAGTAATCGGCAAGACTTTATTTTCAGCACATTCGTCGGTTACTATTTCAAAAGTAATCGGCAAGACTTTATTTTCAGCACATTCGTCGGTTACTATTTCAAAAGTAATCGGAAAGATTTTTATTTACAGCATATTCGTCGTTTACTATTTCAAAAGTAATCAGCAAGACTTTATTTTCATCACATTCGTCGGTTACTATTTCAAAAGTAATCGGCAAGACTTTATTTTTAGCACATTCGTCGGTTACTATTTCAAAAGAAATCGGCAAGATTTTTATTTTCAGCATATTCGTCGGTTACTATTTCAAAAGTAAGCGGCAAGATTTTTATTTTCAGCATATTTGTCGGTTACTATTTTAAAAGTAATCTGCAAGACTTTATTTTCAGCACATTCGTCGGTTACTATTTCAAAAGTAATCGGCAAGACTTTATTTTCAGCACATTTGTCGGTTACTATTTCAAAAGTAATCGGCAAGATTTTTATTTTCAGCATATTTGTCGGTTACTATTTTAAAAGTAATCTGCAAGACTTTATTTTCAGCACATTCGTCGGTTACTATTTCAAAAGTAATCGGCAAGACTTTATTTTCAGCACATTCGTCGGTTACTATTTCAAAAGTAATCGGCAAGATTTTTATATTTAACATATTCGTCACTTAATATTTCAAAATTAATCGGCATGATTTATTTTCAGCACATTCATTTGTTACTATTTCAAAAGTAACTGAAAAGATTTTTATTTTCAGCAAATTCGTCGGTGACTATTTCAAAAGTAATCGGCATGATTTATTTTCAGCACATTCATCGGTTACTATTTCAAAAGTAATCGGCAAGACTTTATTTTCAGCACATTCGTCGGTTACTATTTTAAAAGTAATCTGCAAGACTTTATTTTCAGCACATTCGTCGGTTACTATTTCAAAAGTAATCGGCAAGACTTTATTTACAGCACAATCGTCGGTTACTATTTCAAAAGTAATCGGCAAGATTTTTATTTTCATCACATTCGTCGGTTACTATTTCAAAAGTAATCTGCAAGACTTTATTTTCAGCACATTCGTCGGTTACTATTTCAAAAGTAATCGGCAAGTCTTTATTTTCAGCACATTCGTCGGTTACTATTTCAAAAGTAATCGGCAAGATTTTTATATTTAACATATTCGTCGCTTAATATTTCAAAATTAATTGGCATGATTTATTTTCAGCACATTCATTTGTTACTATTTCAAAAGTAACTGAAAAGATTTTTATTTTCAGCAAATTCGTCGGTGACTATTTCAAAAGTAATCGGCATGATTTATTTTCAGCACATTCGTCGGTTACTATTTCAAAAGTAATCGGCAAGACTTTATTATCAGCACATTCGTCGGTTACTATTTCAAAAGTAATCGGCAAGACTTTATTTTCAGCACATTCGTCGGTTACTATTTCAAAAGTAATCGGAAAGATTTTTATTTACAGCATATTCGTCGGTTACTATTTCAAAAGTAGTCAGCAAGACTTTATTTTCATCACATTCGTCGGTTACTATTTCAAAAGTAATCGGCAAGACTTTATTTTTAGCACATTCGTCGGTTACTATTTCAAAAGTAATCGGCAAGATTTTTATTTTCAGCATATTCGTCGGTTACTATTTCAAAAGTAAGCGGCAAGATTTTTATTTTCAGCATATTTGTCGGTTACTATTTTAAAAGTAATCTGCAAGACTTTATTTTCAGCACATTCGTCGGTTACTATTTCAAAAGTAATCGGCAAGACTTTATTTTCAGCACATTTGTCGGTTACTATTTCAAAAGTAATCGGCAAGATTTTTATTTTCAGCATATTTGTCGGTTACTATTTTAAAAGTAATCTGCAAGACTTTATTTTCAGCACATTCGTCGGTTACTATTTCAAAAGTAATCGGCAAGACTTTATTTTCAGCACATTCGTCGGTTACTATTTCAAAAGTAATCGGCAAGATTTTTATATTTAACATATTCGTCGCTTAATATTTCAAAATTAATCGGCATGATTTATTTTCAGCACATTCATTTGTTACTATTTCAAAAGTAACTGAAAAGATTTTTATTTTCAGCAAATTCGTCGGTGACTATTTCAAAAGTAATCGGCATGATTTATTTTCAGCACATTCATCGGTTACTATTTCAAAAGTAATCGGCAAGACTTTATTTTCAGCACATTCGTCGGTTACTATTTCAAAAGTAATCGGCAAGACTTTATTTTCAGCACATTCGTCGGTTACTATTTCAAAAGTAATCGGAAAGATTTTTATTTACAGCATATTCGTCGGTTACTATTTCAAAAGTAATCAGCAAGACTTTATTTTCATCACATTCGTCGGTTACTATTTCAAAAGTAATCGGCAAGACTTTATTTTTAGCACATTCGTCGGTTACTATTTCAAAAGTAATCGGCAAGATTTTTATTTTCAGCATATTCGTCGGTTACTATTTCAAAAGTAAGCGGCAAGATTTTTATTTTCATCACATTCGTCGGTTACTATTTCAAAAGTAATCTGCAAGACTTTATTTTCAGCACATTCGTCGGTTACTATTTCAAAAGTAATCGGCAAGTCTTTATTTTCAGCACATTCGTCGGTTACTATTTCAAAAGTAATCGGCAAGATTTTTATATTTAACATATTCGTCGCTTAATATTTCAAAATTAATTGGCATGATTTATTTTCAGCACATTCATTTGTTACTATTTCAAAAGTAACTGAAAAGATTTTTATTTTCAGCAAATTCGTCGGTGACTATTTCAAAAGTAATCGGCATGATTTATTTTCAGCACATTCGTCGGTTACTATTTCAAAAGTAATCGGCAAGACTTTATTATCAGCACATTCGTCGGTTACTATTTCAAAAGTAATCGGCAAGACTTTATTTTCAGCACATTCGTCGGTTACTATTTCAAAAGTAATCGGAAAGATTTTTATTTACAGCATATTCGTCGGTTACTATTTCAAAAGTAATCTGCAAGACTTTATTTTCAGCACATTCGTCGGTTACTATTTCAAAAGTAATCGGCAAGACTTTATTTTCAGCACATTCGTCGGTTACTATTTCAAAAGTAATCGGCAAGATTTTTATATTTAACATATTCGTCGCTTAATATTTCAAAATTAATCGGCATGATTTATTTTCAGCACATTCATTTGTTACTATTTCAAAAGTAACTGAAAAGATTTTTATTTTCAGCAAATTCGTCGGTGACTATTTCAAAAGTAATCGGCATGATTTATTTTCAGCACATTCATCGGTTACTATTTCAAAAGTAATCGGCAAGACTTTATTTTCAGCACATTCGTCGGTTACTATTTCAAAAGTAATCGGCAAGACTTTATTTTCAGCACATTCGTCGGTTACTATTTCAAAAGTAATCGGAAAGATTTTTATTTACAGCATATTCGTCGGTTACTATTTCAAAAGTAATCAGCAAGACTTTATTTTCATCACATTCGTCGGTTACTATTTCAAAAGTAATCGGCAAGACTTTATTTTCAGCACAATCGTCGGTTACTATTTCAAAAGTAATCGGCAAGATTTTTATTTTCAGCATATTTGTCGGTTACTATTTTAAAAGTAATCTGCAAGACTTTATTTTCAGCACATTCGTCGGTTACTATTTCAAAAGTAATCGGCAAGACTTTATTTTCAGCACATTCGTCGGTTACTATTTCAAAAGTAATCGGAAAGATTTTTATTTACAGCATATTCGTCGGTTACTATTTCAAAAGTAATCAGCAAGACTTTATTTTCATCACATTCGTCGGTTACTATTTCAAAAGTAATCGGCAAGACTTTATTTTTAGCACATTCGTCGGTTACTATTTCAAAAGTAATCGGCAAGATTTTTATTTTCAGCATATTCGTCGGTTACTATTTCAAAAGTAAGCGGCAAGATTTTTATTTTCAGCATATTTGTCGGTTACTATTTTAAAAGTAATCTGCAAGACTTTATTTTCAGCACATTCGTCGGTTACTATTTCAAAAGTAATCGGCAAGACTTTATTTTCAGCACATTTGTCGGTTACTATTTCAAAAGTAATCGGCAAGATTTTTATTTTCAGCATATTTGTCGGTTACTATTTTAAAAGTAATCTGCAAGACTTTATTTTCAGCACATTCGTCGGTTACTATTTCAAAAGTAATCGGCAAGACTTTATTTTCAGCACATTCGTCGGTTACTATTTCAAAAGTAATCGGCAAGATTTTTATATTTAACATATTCGTCACTTAATATTTCAAAATTAATCGGCATGATTTATTTTCAGCACATTCATTTGTTACTATTTCAAAAGTAACTGAAAAGATTTTTATTTTCAGCAAATTCGTCGGTGACTATTTCAAAAGTAATCGGCATGATTTATTTTCAGCACATTCATCGGTTACTATTTCAAAAGTAATCGGCAAGACTTTATTTTCAGCACATTCGTCGGTTACTATTTCAAAAGTAATCGGCAAGACTTTATTTTCAGCACATTCGTCGGTTACTATTTCAAAAGTAATCGGAAAGATTTTTATTTACAGCATATTCGTCGGTTACTATTTCAAAAGTAATCAGCAAGACTTTATTTTCATCACATTCGTCGGTTACTATTTCAAAAGTAATCGGCAAGAGTTTATTTTCAGCACATTCGTCGGTTACTATTTCAAAAGTAATCGGCAAGATTTTTATTTTCAGCATATTCGTCGGTTACTATTTCAAAAGTAAGCGGCAAGATTTTTATTTTCAGCATATTTGTCGGTTACTATTTTAAAAGTAATCGGCAAGACTTTTATTTTCAGCATATTTGTCGGTTACTATTTTAAAAGTAATCTGCAAGACTTTATTTTCAGCACATTCGTCGGTTACTATTTCAAAAGTAATCGGCAAGACTTTATTTTCAGCACATTCGTCGGTTACTATTTCAAAAGTAATCGGCAAGACTTTATTTTCAGCACATTCGTCGGTTACTATTTCAAAAGTAATCGGCAAGATTTTTATTTACAGCATATTCGTCGGTTACTATTTCAAAAGTAGTCGGCAAGACTTTATTTTCAGCACATTCGTCGGTTACTATTTCAAAAGTAATCGGCAAGACTTTATTTTCAGCACATTCGTCGGTTACTATTTCAAAAGTAATCGGCAAGATTTTTATTTTCAGCATATTCGTCGGTTACTATTTCAAAAGTAAGCGGCATGATTTTTATTTTCAGCATATTTGTCGGTTACTATTTTAAAAGTAATCGGCAAGACATTATTTTCAGCACATTCGTCGGTTACTATTTCAAAAGTAATCGGCAAGACTTTATTTTCAGCACATTCGTCGGTTACTAATTCAAAAGTAATCGGCAAGATTTTTATTTTCAGCATATTCATCGGTTACTATTTCAAAAGTAATCGACAAGATTTTTATTTTCAGCATATTCGTCGGTTACTATTTCAAAGGTAATTGGCATGATTTATTTTCAGCACAATCGTCGGTTACTATTTCAAAAGTAATCGGCAAGATTTTTATTTTCAGCATATTTGTCGGTTACTATTTTAAAAGTAATCTGCAAGACTTTATTTTCAGCACATTCGTCGGTTACTATTTCAAAAGTAATCGGCAAGATTTTTATATTTAACATATTCGTCGCTTAATATTTCAAAATTAATCGGCATGATTTATTTTCAGCACATTCATTTGTTACTATTTCAAAAGTAACTGAAAAGATTTTTATTTTCAGCAAATTCGTCGGTGACTATTTCAAAAGTAATCGGCATGATTTATTTTCAGCACATTCGTCGGTTACTATTTCAAAAGTAATCGGAAAGATTTTTATTTACAGCATATTCGTCGGTTACTATTTCAAAAGTAATCAGCAAGACTTTATTTTCATCACATTCGTCGGTTACTATTTCAAAAGTAATCGGCAAGACTTTATTTTCAGCACATTCGTAGGTTACTATTTCAAAAGTAATCGGCAAGACTTTATTTTCAGCACATTCGTCGGTTACTATTTCAAAAGTAATCGGCAAGATTTTTATTTACAGCATATTCGTCGGTTACTATTTCAAAAGTAATCAGCAAGACTTTATTTTCATCACATTCGTCGGTTACTATTTCAAAAGTAATCGGCAAGACTTTATTTTCAGCACATTCGTCGGTTACTAATTCAAAAGTAATCGGCAAGATTTTTATTTTCAGCATATTCGTCGGTTACTATTTCAAAAGTAAGCGGCAAGATTTTTATTTTCAGCATATTTGTCGGTTACTATTTTAAAAGTAATCTGCAAGACTTTATTTTCAGCACATTCGTCGGTTACTATTTCAAAAGTAATCGGCAAGACTTTATTTTCAGCACATTCGTCGGTTACTATTACAAAAGTAATCGGCAAGATTTTTATTTTCAGCATATTCATCGGTTACTATTTCAAAAGTAATCGACAAGATTTTTATTTTCAGCATATTCGTCGGTTACTATTTCAAAGGTAATCCGCATGATTTATTTTCAGCACAATCGTCGGTTACTATTTCAAAAGTAATCGGAAAGATTTTTATTTACAGCATATTCGTCGGTTACTATTTCAAAAGTAATCAGCAAGACTTTATTTTCATCACATTCGTCGGTTACTATTTCAAAAGTAATCGGCAAGACTTTATTTTCAGCACATTCGTAGGTTACTATTTCAAAAGTAATCGGCAAGACTTTATTTTCAGCACATTCGTCGGTTACTATTTCAAAAGTAATCGGCAAGATTTTTATTTACAGCATATTCGTCGGTTACTATTTCAAAAGTAATCAGCAAGACTTTATTTTCATCACATTCGTCGGTTACTATTTCAAAAGTAATCGGCAAGACTTTATTTTCAGCACATTCGTCGGTTACTAATTCAAAAGTAATCGGCAAGATTTTTATTTTCAGCATATTCGTCGGTTACTATTTCAAAAGTAAGCGGCAAGATTTTTATTTTCAGCATATTTGTCGGTTACTATTTTAAAAGTAATCTGCAAGACTTTATTTTCAGCACATTCGTCGGTTACTATTTCAAAAGTAATCGGCAAGACTTTATTTTCAGCACATTCGTCGGTTACTATTACAAAAGTAATCGGCAAGATTTTTATTTTCAGCATATTCATCGGTTACTATTTCAAAAGTAATCGACAAGATTTTTATTTTCAGCATATTCGTCGGTTACTATTTCAAAGGTAATCCGCATGATTTATTTTCAGCACAATCGTCGGTTACTATTTCAAAAGTAATCGGCAAGATTTTTATTTTCAGCATATTTGTCGGTTACTATTTTAAAAGTAATCTGCAAGACTTTATTTTCAGCACATTCGTCGGTTACTATTTCAAAAGTAATCGGCAAGATTTTTATATTTAACATATTCGTCGCTTAATATTTCAAAATTAATCGGCATGATTTATTTTCAGCACATTCATTTGTTACTATTTCAAAAGTAACTGAAAAGATTTTTATTTTCAGCAAATTCGTCGGTGACTATTTCAAAAGTAATCGGCATGATTTATTTTCAGCACATTCGTCGGTTACTATTTCAAAAGTAATCGGCAAGACTTTATTTTCAGCACATTCGTCGGTTACTATTTCAAAAGTAATCGGCAAGACTTTATTTTCAGCACATTCGTCGGTTACTATTTCAAAAGTAATCGACAAGATTTTTATTTACAGCATATTCGTCGGTTACTATTTCAAAAGTAATCAGCAAGACTTTATTTTCATCACATTCGTCGGTTACTATTTCAAAAGTAATCGGCAAGACTTTATTTTCAGCACATTCGTCGGTTACTATTTCAAAAGTAATCGGCAAGATTTTTATTTTCAGCATATTCGTCGGTTACTATTTCAAAAGTAAGCGGCAAGATTTTTCTTTTCAGCATATTTGTCGGTTACTATTTTAAAAGTAATCGGCAAGACTTTATTTTCAGCACATTTGTCGGTTACTATTTCAAAAGTAATCGGCAAGATTTTTATTTTCAGCATATTTGTCGGTTACTATTTTAAAAGTAATCTGCAAGACTTTATTTTCAGCACATTCGTCGGTAACTATTTCGAAATTAATCGGCAAGACTTTATTTTCAGCACATTCGTTGGTTACTATTTCAAAAGTAATCGGCAAGACTTTATTTTCAGCACATTCGTCGGCTACTATTTCAAAAGTAATCGGCAAGATTTTTATTTACAGCATATTCGTCGGTTACTATTTCAAAAGTAGTCGGCAAGACTTTATTTTCAGCACATTCGTCGGTTACTATTTCAAAAGTAATCGGCAAGACTTTATTTTCAGCACATTCGTCGGTTACTATTTCAAAAGTAATCGGCAAGATTTTTATTTTCAGCATATTCGTCGGTTACTATTTCAAAAGTAATCAGCAAGACTTTATTTTCATCACATTCGTCGGTTACTATTTCAAAAGTAATCGGCAAGACTTTATTTTTAGCACATTCGTCGGTTACTATTTCAAAAGTAATCGGCAAGATTTTTATTTTCAGCATATTCGTCGGTTACTATTTCAAAAGTAAGCGGCAAGATTTTTATTTTCAGCATATTTGTCGGTTACTATTTTAAAAGTAATCTGCAAGACTTTATTTTCAGCACATTCGTCGGTTACTATTTCAAAAGTAATCGGCAAGACTTTATTTTCAGCACATTTGTCGGTTACTATTTCAAAAGTAATCGGCAAGATTTTTATTTTCAGCATATTTGTCGGTTACTATTTTAAAAGTAATCTGCAAGACTTTATTTTCAGCACATTCGTCGGTTACTATTTCAAAAGTAATCGGCAAGACTTTATTTTCAGCACATTCGTCGGTTACTATTTCAAAAGTAATCGGCAAGATTTTTATATTTAACATATTCGTCACTTAATATTTCAAAATTAATCGGCATGATTTATTTTCAGCACATTCATTTGTTACTATTTCAAAAGTAACTGAAAAGATTTTTATTTTCAGCAAATTCGTCGGTGACTATTTCAAAAGTAATCGGCATGATTTATTTTCAGCACATTCATCGGTTACTATTTCAAAAGTAATCGGCAAGACTTTATTTTCAGCACATTCGTCGGTTACTATTTCAAAAGTAATCGGCAAGACTTTATTTTCAGCACATTCGTCGGTTACTATTTCAAAAGTAATCGGAAAGATTTTTATTTACAGCATATTCGTCGGTTACTATTTCAAAAGTAATCAGCAAGACTTTATTTTCATCACATTCGTCGGTTACTATTTCAAAAGTAATCGGCAAGAGTTTATTTTCAGCACATTCGTCGGTTACTATTTCAAAAGTAATCGGCAAGATTTTTATTTTCAGCATATTCGTCGGTTACTATTTCAAAAGTAAGCGGCAAGATTTTTATTTTCAGCATATTTGTCGGTTACTATTTTAAAAGTAATCGGCAAGACTTTTATTTTCAGCATATTTGTCGGTTACTATTTTAAAAGTAATCTGCAAGACTTTATTTTCAGCACATTCGTCGGTTACTATTTCAAAAGTAATCGGCAAGACTTTATTTTCAGCACATTCGTCGGTTACTATTTCAAAAGTAATCGGCAAGACTTTATTTTCAGCACATTCGTCGGTTACTATTTCAAAAGTAATCGGCAAGATTTTTATTTACAGCATATTCGTCGGTTACTATTTCAAAAGTAGTCGGCAAGACTTTATTTTCAGCACATTCGTCGGTTACTATTTCAAAAGTAATCGGCAAGACTTTATTTTCAGCACATTCGTCGGTTACTATTTCAAAAGTAATCGGCAAGATTTTTATTTTCAGCATATTCGTCGGTTACTATTTCAAAAGTAAGCGGCATGATTTTTATTTTCAGCATATTTGTCGGTTACTATTTCAAAAGTAATCGACAAGATTTTTATTTTCAGCATATTCGTCGGTTACTATTTCAAAGGTAATTGGCATGATTTATTTTCAGCACAATCGTCGGTTACTATTTCAAAAGTAATCGGCAAGATTTTTATTTTCAGCATATTTGTCGGTTACTATTTTAAAAGTAATCTGCAAGACTTTATTTTCAGCACATTCGTCGGTTACTATTTCAAAAGTAATCGGCAAGATTTTTATATTTAACATATTCGTCGCTTAATATTTCAAAATTAATCGGCATGATTTATTTTCAGCACATTCATTTGTTACTATTTCAAAAGTAACTGAAAAGATTTTTATTTTCAGCAAATTCGTCGGTGACTATTTCAAAAGTAATCGGCATGATTTATTTTCAGCACATTCGTCGGTTACTATTTCAAAAGTAATCGGAAAGATTTTTATTTACAGCATATTCGTCGGTTACTATTTCAAAAGTAATCAGCAAGACTTTATTTTCATCACATTCGTCGGTTACTATTTCAAAAGTAATCGGCAAGACTTTATTTTCAGCACATTCGTAGGTTACTATTTCAAAAGTAATCGGCAAGACTTTATTTTCAGCACATTTGTCGGTTACTATTTTAAAAGTAATCTGCAAGACTTTATTTTCAGCACATTCGTCGGTTACTATTTCAAAAGTAATCGGCAAGACTTTATTTTCATCACATTCGTCGGTTACTATTTCAAAAGTAATCGGCAAGACTTTATTTTCAGCACATTCGTAGGTTACTATTTCAAAAGTAATCGGCAAGACTTTATTTTCAGCACATTCGTCGGTTACTATTTCAAAAGTAATCGGCAAGATTTTTATTTACAGCATATTCGTCGGTTACTATTTCAAAAGTAATCAGCAAGACTTTATTTTCATCACATTCGTCGGTTACTATTTCAAAAGTAATCGGCAAGACTTTATTTTCAGCACATTCGTCGGTTACTAATTCAAAAGTAATCGGCAAGATTTTTATTTTCAGCATATTCGTCGGTTACTATTTCAAAAGTAAGCGGCAAGATTTTTATTTTCAGCATATTTGTCGGTTACTATTTTAAAAGTAATCTGCAAGACTTTATTTTCAGCACATTCGTCGGTTACTATTTCAAAAGTAATCGGCAAGACTTTATTTTCAGCACATTCGTCGGTTACTATTACAAAAGTAATCGGCAAGATTTTTATTTTCAGCATATTCATCGGTTACTATTTCAAAAGTAATCGACAAGATTTTTATTTTCAGCATATTCGTCGGTTACTATTTCAAAGGTAATCCGCATGATTTATTTTCAGCACAATCGTCGGTTACTATTTCAAAAGTAATCGGAAAGATTTTTATTTACAGCATATTCGTCGGTTACTATTTCAAAAGTAATCAGCAAGACTTTATTTTCATCACATTCGTCGGTTACTATTTCAAAAGTAATCGGCAAGACTTTATTTTCAGCACATTCGTAGGTTACTATTTCAAAAGTAATCGGCAAGACTTTATTTTCAGCACATTCGTCGGTTACTATTTCAAAAGTAATCGGCAAGATTTTTATTTACAGCATATTCGTCGGTTACTATTTCAAAAGTAATCAGCAAGACTTTATTTTCATCACATTCGTCGGTTACTATTTCAAAAGTAATCGGCAAGACTTTATTTTCAGCACATTCGTCGGTTACTAATTCAAAAGTAATCGGCAAGATTTTTATTTTCAGCATATTCGTCGGTTACTATTTCAAAAGTAAGCGGCAAGATTTTTATTTTCAGCATATTTGTCGGTTACTATTTTAAAAGTAATCTGCAAGACTTTATTTTCAGCACATTCGTCGGTTACTATTTCAAAAGTAATCGGCAAGACTTTATTTTCAGCACATTCGTCGGTTACTATTTCAAAAGTAATCGGCAAGACTTTATTTTCAGCACATTCGTCGGTTACTATTTCAAAAGTAATCGGCAAGATTTTTATTTACAGCATATTCGTCGGTTACTATTTCAAAAGTAGTCGGCAAGACTTTATTTTCAGCACATTCGTCGGTTACTATTTCAAAAGTAATCGGCAAGACTTTATTTTCAGCACATTCGTCGGTTACTATTTCAAAAGTAATCGGCAAGATTTTTATTTTCAGCATATTCGTCGGTTACTATTTCAAAAGTAAGCGGCATGATTTTTATTTTCAGCATATTTGTCGGTTACTATTTTAAAAGTAATCGGCAAGACATTATTTTCAGCACATTCGTCGGTTACTATTTCAAAAGTAATCGGCAAGACTTTATTTTCAGCACATTCGTCGGTTACTAATTCAAAAGTAATCGGCAAGATTTTTATTTTCAGCATATTCATCGGTTACTATTTCAAAAGTAATCGACAAGATTTTTATTTTCAGCATATTCGTCGGTTACTATTTCAAAGGTAATTGGCATGATTTATTTTCAGCACAATCGTCGGTTACTATTTCAAAAGTAATCGGCAAGATTTTTATTTTCAGCATATTTGTCGGTTACTATTTTAAAAGTAATCTGCAAGACTTTATTTTCAGCACATTCGTCGGTTACTATTTCAAAAGTAATCGGCAAGATTTTTATATTTAACATATTCGTCGCTTAATATTTCAAAATTAATCGGCAAGACTTTATTTTCAGCACATTCGTCGGTTACTATTTCAAAAGTAATCGGCAAGATTTTTATTTACAGCATATTCGTCGGTTACTATTTCAAAAGTAATCAGCAAGACTTTATTTTCATCACATTCGTCGGTTACTATTTCAAAAGTAATCGGCAAGACTTTATTTTCAGCACATTCGTCGGTTACTAATTCAAAAGTAATCGGCAAGATTTTTATTTTCAGCATATTCGTCGGTTACTATTTCAAAAGTAAGCGGCAAGATTTTTATTTTCAGCATATTTGTCGGTTACTATTTTAAAAGTAATCTGCAAGACTTTATTTTCAGCACATTCGTCGGTTACTATTTCAAAAGTAATCGGCAAGACTTTATTTTCATCACATTCGTCGGTTACTATTTCAAAAGTAATCGGCAAGACTTTATTTTCAGCACATTCGTAGGTTACTATTTCAAAAGTAATCGGCAAGACTTTATTTTCAGCACATTCGTCGGTTACTATTTCAAAAGTAATCGGCAAGATTTTTATTTACAGCATATTCGTCGGTTACTATTTCAAAAGTAATCAGCAAGACTTTATTTTCATCACATTCGTCGGTTACTATTTCAAAAGTAATCGGCAAGACTTTATTTTCAGCACATTCGTCGGTTACTAATTCAAAAGTAATCGGCAAGATTTTTATTTTCAGCATATTCGTCGGTTACTATTTCAAAAGTAAGCGGCAAGATTTTTATTTTCAGCATATTTGTCGGTTACTATTTTAAAAGTAATCTGCAAGACTTTATTTTCAGCACATTCGTCGGTTACTATTTCAAAAGTAATCGGCAAGACTTTATTTTCAGCACATTCGTCGGTTACTATTACAAAAGTAATCGGCAAGATTTTTATTTTCAGCATATTCATCGGTTACTATTTCAAAAGTAATCGACAAGATTTTTATTTTCAGCATATTCGTCGGTTACTATTTCAAAGGTAATCCGCATGATTTATTTTCAGCACAATCGTCGGTTACTATTTCAAAAGTAATCGGAAAGATTTTTATTTACAGCATATTCGTCGGTTACTATTTCAAAAGTAATCAGCAAGACTTTATTTTCATCACATTCGTCGGTTACTATTTCAAAAGTAATCGGCAAGACTTTATTTTCAGCACATTCGTAGGTTACTATTTCAAAAGTAATCGGCAAGACTTTATTTTCAGCACATTCGTCGGTTACTATTTCAAAAGTAATCGGCAAGATTTTTATTTACAGCATATTCGTCGGTTACTATTTCAAAAGTAATCAGCAAGACTTTATTTTCATCACATTCGTCGGTTACTATTTCAAAAGTAATCGGCAAGACTTTATTTTCAGCACATTCGTCGGTTACTAATTCAAAAGTAATCGGCAAGATTTTTATTTTCAGCATATTCGTCGGTTACTATTTCAAAAGTAAGCGGCAAGATTTTTATTTTCAGCATATTTGTCGGTTACTATTTTAAAAGTAATCTGCAAGACTTTATTTTCAGCACATTCGTCGGTTACTATTTCAAAAGTAATCGGCAAGACTTTATTTTCAGCACATTCGTCGGTTACTATTTCAAAAGTAATCGGCAAGACTTTATTTTCAGCACATTCGTCGGTTACTATTTCAAAAGTAATCGGCAAGATTTTTATTTACAGCATATTCGTCGGTTACTATTTCAAAAGTAGTCGGCAAGACTTTATTTTCAGCACATTCGTCGGTTACTATTTCAAAAGTAATCGGCAAGACTTTATTTTCAGCACATTCGTCGGTTACTATTTCAAAAGTAATCGGCAAGATTTTTATTTTCAGCATATTCGTCGGTTACTATTTCAAAAGTAAGCGGCATGATTTTTATTTTCAGCATATTTGTCGGTTACTATTTTAAAAGTAATCGGCAAGACATTATTTTCAGCACATTCGTCGGTTACTATTTCAAAAGTAATCGGCAAGACTTTATTTTCAGCACATTCGTCGGTTACTAATTCAAAAGTAATCAGCAAGATTTTTATTTTCAGCATATTCATCGGTTACTATTTCAAAAGTAATCGACAAGATTTTTATTTTCAGCATATTCGTCGGTTACTATTTCAAAGGTAATTGGCATGATTTATTTTCAGCACAATCGTCGGTTACTATTTCAAAAGTAATCGGCAAGATTTTTATTTTCAGCATATTTGTCGGTTACTATTTTAAAAGTAATCTGCAAGACTTTATTTTCAGCACATTCGTCGGTTACTATTTCAAAAGTAATCGGCAAGATTTTTATATTTAACATATTCGTCGCTTAATATTTCAAAATTAATCGGCATGATTTATTTTCAGCACATTCATTTGTTACTATTTCAAAAGTAACTGAAAAGATTTTTATTTTCAGCAAATTCGTCGGTGACTATTTCAAAAGTAATCGGCATGATTTATTTTCAGCACATTCGTCGGTTACTATTTCAAAAGTAATCGGAAAGATTTTTATTTACAGCATATTCGTCGGTTACTATTTCAAAAGTAATCAGCAAGACTTTATTTTCATCACATTCGTCGGTTACTATTTCAAAAGTAATCGGCAAGACTTTATTTTCAGCACATTCGTAGGTTACTATTTCAAAAGTAATCGGCAAGACTTTATTTTCAGCACATTCGTCGGTTACTATTTCAAAAGTAATCGGCAAGATTTTTATTTACAGCATATTCGTCGGTTACTATTTCAAAAGTAATCAGCAAGACTTTATTTTCATCACATTCGTCGGTTACTATTTCAAAAGTAATCGGCAAGACTTTATTTTCAGCACATTCGTCGGTTACTAATTCAAAAGTAATCGGCAAGATTTTTATTTTCAGCATATTCGTCGGTTACTATTTCAAAAGTAAGCGGCAAGATTTTTATTTTCAGCATATTTGTCGGTTACTATTTTAAAAGTAATCTGCAAGACTTTATTTTCAGCACATTCGTCGGTTACTATTTCAAAAGTAATCGGCAAGACTTTATTTTCAGCACATTCGTCGGTTACTATTACAAAAGTAATCGGCAAGATTTTTATTTTCAGCATATTCATCGGTTACTATTTCAAAAGTAATCGACAAGATTTTTATTTTCAGCATATTCGTCGGTTACTATTTCAAAGGTAATCCGCATGATTTATTTTCAGCACAATCGTCGGTTACTATTTCAAAAGTAATCGGAAAGATTTTTATTTACAGCATATTCGTCGGTTACTATTTCAAAAGTAATCAGCAAGACTTTATTTTCATCACATTCGTCGGTTACTATTTCAAAAGTAATCGGCAAGACTTTATTTTCAGCACATTCGTAGGTTACTATTTCAAAAGTAATCGGCAAGACTTTATTTTCAGCACATTCGTCGGTTACTATTTCAAAAGTAATCGGCAAGATTTTTATTTACAGCATATTCGTCGGTTACTATTTCAAAAGTAATCAGCAAGACTTTATTTTCATCACATTCGTCGGTTACTATTTCAAAAGTAATCGGCAAGACTTTATTTTCAGCACATTCGTCGGTTACTAATTCAAAAGTAATCGGCAAGATTTTTATTTTCAGCATATTCGTCGGTTACTATTTCAAAAGTAAGCGGCAAGATTTTTATTTTCAGCATATTTGTCGGTTACTATTTTAAAAGTAATCTGCAAGACTTTATTTTCAGCACATTCGTCGGTTACTATTTCAAAAGTAATCGGCAAGACTTTATTTTCAGCACATTCGTCGGTTACTATTACAAAAGTAATCGGCAAGATTTTTATTTTCAGCATATTCATCGGTTACTATTTCAAAAGTAATCGACAAGATTTTTATTTTCAGCATATTCGTCGGTTACTATTTCAAAGGTAATCCGCATGATTTATTTTCAGCACAATCGTCGGTTACTATTTCAAAAGTAATCGGCAAGATTTTTATTTTCAGCATATTTGTCGGTTACTATTTTAAAAGTAATCTGCAAGACTTTATTTTCAGCACATTCGTCGGTTACTATTTCAAAAGTAATCGGCAAGATTTTTATATTTAACATATTCGTCGCTTAATATTTCAAAATTAATCGGCATGATTTATTTTCAGCACATTCATTTGTTACTATTTCAAAAGTAACTGAAAAGATTTTTATTTTCAGCAAATTCGTCGGTGACTATTTCAAAAGTAATCGGCATGATTTATTTTCAGCACATTCGTCGGTTACTATTTCAAAAGTAATCGGCAAGACTTTATTTTCAGCACATTCGTCGGTTACTATTTCAAAAGTAATCGGCAAGACTTTATTTTCAGCACATTCGTCGGTTACTATTTCAAAAGTAATCGACAAGATTTTTATTTACAGCATATTCGTCGGTTACTATTTCAAAAGTAATCAGCAAGACTTTATTTTCATCACATTCGTCGGTTACTATTTCAAAAGTAATCGGCAAGACTTTATTTTCAGCACATTCGTCGGTTACTATTTCAAAAGTAATCGGCAAGATTTTTATTTTCAGCATATTCGTCGGTTACTATTTCAAAAGTAAGCGGCAAGATTTTTCTTTTCAGCATATTTGTCGGTTACTATTTTAAAAGTAATCGGCAAGACTTTATTTTCAGCACATTTGTCGGTTACTATTTCAAAAGTAATCGGCAAGATTTTTATTTTCAGCATATTTGTCGGTTACTATTTTAAAAGTAATCTGCAAGACTTTATTTTCAGCACATTCGTCGGTAACTATTTCGAAATTAATCGGCAAGACTTTATTTTCAGCACATTCGTCGGTTACTAATTCAAAAGTAATCGGCAAGACTTTATTTTCAGCACATTCGTCGGCTACTATTTCAAAAGTAATCGGCAAGATTTTTATTTACAGCATATTCGTCGGTTACTATTTCAAAAGTAGTCGGCAAGACTTTATTTTCAGCACATTCGTCGGTTACTATTTCAAAAGTAATCGGCAAGACTTTATTTTCAGCACATTCGTCGGTTACTATTTCAAAAGTAATCGGCAAGATTTTTATTTTCAGCATATTCGTCGGTTACTATTTCAAAAGTAAGCGGCATGATTTTTATTTTCAGCATATTTGTCGGTTACTATTTTAAAAGTAATCGGCAAGACTTTATTTTCAGCACATTCGTCGGTTACTATTTCAAAAGTAATCGGCAAGACTTTATTTTCAGCATATTCGTCGGTTACTATTTCAAAAGTAAGCGGCATGATTTTTATTTTCAGCATATTTGTCGGTTACTATTTTAAAAGTAATCGGCAAGACATTATTTTCAGCACATTCGTCGGTTACTATTTCAAAAGTAATCGGCAAGACTTTATTTTCAGCACATTCGTAGGTTACTAATTCAAAAGTAATCGGCAAGATTTTTATTTTCAGCATATTCATCGGTTACTATTTCAAAAGTAATCGACAAGATTTTTATTTTCAGCATATTCGTCGGTTACTATTTCAAAGGTAATTGGCATGATTTATTTTCAGCACAATCGTCGGTTACTATTTCAAAAGTAATCGGCAAGATTTTTATTTTCAGCATATTTGTCGGTTACTATTTTAAAAGTAATCTGCAAGACTTTATTTTCAGCACATTCGTCGGTTACTATTTCAAAAGTAAGCGGCAAGATTTTTATATTTAACATATTCGTCGCTTAATATTTCAAAATTAATCGGCATGATTTATTTTCAGCACATTCGTCGGTTACTATTTCAAAAGTAATCGGCAAGACTTTATTTTCAGCACATTCGTCGGTTACTATTACAAAAGTAATCGGCAAGATTTTTATTTTCAGCATATTCATCGGTTACTATTTCAAAAGTAATCGACAAGATTTTTATTTTCAGCATATTCGTCGGTTACTATTTCAAAGGTAATCCGCATGATTTATTTTCAGCACAATCGTCGGTTACTATTTCAAAAGTAATCGGAAAGATTTTTATTTACAGCATATTCGTCGGTTACTATTTCAAAAGTAATCAGCAAGACTTTATTTTCATCACATTCGTCGGTTACTATTTCAAAAGTAATCGGCAAGACTTTATTTTCAGCACATTCGTAGGTTACTATTTCAAAAGTAATCGGCAAGACTTTATTTTCAGCACATTCGTCGGTTACTATTTCAAAAGTAATCGGCAAGATTTTTATTTACAGCATATTCGTCGGTTACTATTTCAAAAGTAATCCGCAAGACTTTATTTTCATCACATTCGTCGGTTACTATTTCAAAAGTAATCGGCAAGACTTTATTTTCAGCACATTCGTCGGTTACTAATTCAAAAGTAATCGGCAAGATTTTTATTTTCAGCATATTCGTCGGTTACTATTTCAAAAGTAAGCGGCAAGATTTTTATTTTCAGCATATTTGTCGGTTACTATTTTAAAAGTAATCTGCAAGACTTTATTTTCAGCACATTCGTCGGTTACTATTTCAAAAGTAATCGGCAAGACTTTATTTTCAGCACATTCGTCGGTTACTATTACAAAAGTAATCGGCAAGATTTTTATTTTCAGCATATTCATCGGTTACTATTTCAAAAGTAATCGACAAGATTTTTATTTTCAGCATATTCGTCGGTTACTATTTCAAAGGTAATCCGCATGATTTATTTTCAGCACAATCGTCGGTTACTATTTCAAAAGTAATCGGCAAGATTTTTATTTTCAGCATATTTGTCGGTTACTATTTTAAAAGTAATCTGCAAGACTTTATTTTCAGCACATTCGTCGGTTACTATTTCAAAAGTAATCGGCAAGATTTTTATATTTAACATATTCGTCGCTTAATATTTCAAAATTAATCGGCATGATTTATTTTCAGCACATTCATTTGTTACTATTTCAAAAGTAACTGAAAAGATTTTTATTTTCAGCAAATTCGTCGGTGACTATTTCAAAAGTAATCGGCATGATTTATTTTCAGCACATTCGTCGGTTACTATTTCAAAAGTAATCGGCAAGACTTTATTTTCAGCACATTCGTCGGTTACTATTTCAAAAGTAATCGGCAAGACTTTATTTTCAGCACATTCGTCGGTTACTATTTCAAAAGTAATCGACAAGATTTTTATTTACAGCATATTCGTCGGTTACTATTTCAAAAGTAATCAGCAAGACTTTATTTTCATCACATTCGTCGGTTACTATTTCAAAAGTAATCGGCAAGACTTTATTTTCAGCACATTCGTCGGTTACTATTTCAAAAGTAATCGGCAAGATTTTTATTTTCAGCATATTCGTCGGTTACTATTTCAAAAGTAAGCGGCAAGATTTTTCTTTTCAGCATATTTGTCGGTTACTATTTTAAAAGTAATCGGCAAGACTTTATTTTCAGCACATTTGTCGGTTACTATTTCAAAAGTAATCGGCAAGATTTTTATTTTCAGCATATTTGTCGGTTACTATTTTAAAAGTAATCTGCAAGACTTTATTTTCAGCACATTCGTCGGTAACTATTTCGAAATTAATCGGCAAGACTTTATTTTCAGCACATTCGTCGGTTACTATTTCAAAAGTAATCGGCAAGACTTTATTTTCAGCACATTCGTCGGCTACTATTTCAAAAGTAATCGGCAAGATTTTTATTTACAGCATATTCGTCGGTTACTATTTCAAAAGTAGTCGGCAAGACTTTATTTTCAGCACATTCGTCGGTTACTATTTCAAAAGTAATCGGCAAGACTTTATTTTCAGCACATTCGTCGGTTACTATTTCAAAAGTAATCGGCAAGATTTTTATTTTCAGCATATTCGTCGGTTACTATTTCAAAAGTAAGCGGCATGATTTTTATTTTCAGCATATTTGTCGGTTACTATTTTAAAAGTAATCGGCAAGACTTTATTTTCAGCACATTCGTCGGTTACTATTTCAAAAGTAATCGGCAAGACTTTATTTTCAGCATATTCGTCGGTTACTATTTCAAAAGTAAGCGGCATGATTTTTATTTTCAGCATATTTGTCGGTTACTATTTTAAAAGTAATCGGCAAGACATTATTTTCAGCACATTCGTCGGTTACTATTTCAAAAGTAATCGGCAAGACTTTATTTTCAGCACATTCGTAGGTTACTAATTCAAAAGTAATCGGCAAGATTTTTATTTTCAGCATATTCATCGGTTACTATTTCAAAAGTAATCGACAAGATTTTTATTTTCAGCATATTCGTCGGTTACTATTTCAAAGGTAATTGGCATGATTTATTTTCAGCACAATCGTCGGTTACTATTTCAAAAGTAATCGGCAAGATTTTTATTTTCAGCATATTTGTCGGTTACTATTTTAAAAGTAATCTGCAAGACTTTATTTTCAGCACATTCGTCGGTTACTATTTCAAAAGTAATCGGCAAGATTTTTATATTTAACATATTCGTCGCTTAATATTTCAAAATTAATCGGCATGATTTATTTTCAGCACATTCATTTGTTACTATTTCAAAAGTAACTGAAAAGATTTTTATTTTCAGCAAATTCGTCGGTGACTATTTCAAAAGTAATCGGCATGATTTATTTTCAGCACATTCGTCGGTTACTATTTCAAAAGTAATCGGAAAGATTTTTATTTACAGCATATTCGTCGGTTACTATTTCAAAAGTAATCAGCAAGACTTTATTTTCATCACATTCGTCGGTTACTATTTCAAAAGTAATCGGCAAGACTTTATTTTCAGCACATTCGTAGGTTACTATTTCAAAAGTAATCGGCAAGACTTTATTTTCAGCACATTCGTCGGTTACTATTTCAAAAGTAATCGGCAAGATTTTTATTTACAGCATATTCGTCGGTTACT
This sequence comes from Medicago lupulina, assembly GCA_958299785.1. NCBI lineage: Eukaryota > Viridiplantae > Streptophyta > Magnoliopsida > Fabales > Fabaceae > Medicago > Medicago lupulina. The sequence goes on along the minus strand of OY283146.1, from coordinate 36,428,147 downwards.
ATTTCAAAAGTAATCAGCAAGACTTTATTTTCATCACATTCGTCGGTTACTATTTCAAAAGTAATCGGCAAGACTTTATTTTCAGCACATTCGTCGGTTACTATTTCAAAAGTAATCGGCAAGATTTTTATTTTCAGCATATTCGTCGGTTACTATTTCAAAAGTAAGCGGCAAGATTTTTATTTTCAGCATATTTGTCGGTTACTATTTTAAAAGTAATCTGCAAGACTTTATTTTCAGCACATTCGTCGGTTACTATTTCAAAAGTAATCGGCAAGACTTTATTTTCAGCACATTCGTCGGTTACTATTACAAAAGTAATCGGCAAGATTTTTATTTTCAGCATATTCATCGGTTACTATTTCAAAAGTAATCGACAAGATTTTTATTTTCAGCATATTCGTCGGTTACTATTTCAAAGGTAATCGGCATGATTTATTTTCAGCACAATCGTCGGTTACTATTTCAAAAGTAATCGGCAAGATTTTTATTTTCAGCATATTTGTCGGTTACTATTTTAAAAGTAATCTGCAAGACTTTATTTTCAGCACATTCGTCGGTTACTATTTCAAAAGTAATCGGCAAGATTTTTATATTTAACATATTCGTCGCTTAATATTTCAAAATTAATCGGCATGATTTATTTTCAGCACATTCATTTGTTACTATTTCAAAAGTAACTGAAAAGATTTTTATTTTCAGCAAATTCGTCGGTGACTATTTCAAAAGTAATCGGCATGATTTATTTTCAGCACATTCGTCGGTTACTATTTCAAAAGTAATCGGCAAGACTTTATTTTCAGCACATTCGTCGGTTACTATTTCAAAAGTAATCGGCAAGACTTTATTTTCAGCACATTCGTCGGTTACTATTTCAAAAGTAATCGACAAGATTTTTATTTACAGCATATTCGTCGGTTACTATTTCAAAAGTAATCAGCAAGACTTTATTTTCATCACATTCGTCGGTTACTATTTCAAAAGTAATCGGCAAGACTTTATTTTCAGCACATTCGTCGGTTACTATTTCAAAAGTAATCGGCAAGATTTTTATTTTCAGCATATTCGTCGGTTACTATTTCAAAAGTAAGCGGCAAGATTTTTATTTTCAGCATATTTGTCGGTTACTATTTTAAAAGTAATCGGCAAGACTTTATTTTCAGCACATTTGTCGGTTACTATTTCAAAAGTAATCGGCAAGATTTTTATTTTCAGCATATTTGTCGGTTACTATTTTAAAAGTAATCTGCAAGACTTTATTTTCAGCACATTCGTCGGTTACTATTTCGAAATTAATCGGCAAGACTTTATTTTCAGCACATTCGTCGGTTACTATTTCAAAAGTAATCGGCAAGACTTTATTTTCAGCACATTCGTCGGCTACTATTTCAAAAGTAATCGGCAAGATTTTTATTTACAGCATATTCGTCGGTTACTATTTCAAAAGTAGTCGGCAAGACTTTATTTTCAGCACATTCGTCGGTTACTATTTCAAAAGTAATCGGCAAGACTTTATTTTCAGCACATTCGTCGGTTACTATTTCAAAAGTAATCGGCAAGATTTTTATTTTCAGCATATTCGTCGGTTACTATTTCAAAAGTAAGCGGCATGATTTTTATTTTCAGCATATTTGTCGGTTACTATTTTAAAAGTAATCGGCAAGACTTTATTTTCAGCACATTCGTCGGTTACTATTTCAAAAGTAATCGGCAAGACTTTATTTTCAGCACATTCGTCGGTTACTAATTCAAAAGTAATCGGCAAGATTTTTATTTTCAGCATATTCATCGGTTACTATTTCAAAAGTAATCGAGAAGATTTTTATTTTCAGCATATTCGTCGGTTACTATTTCAAAGGTAATCGGCATGATTTATTTTCAGCACAATCGTCGGTTACTATTTCAAAAGTAATCGGCAAGATTTTTATTTTCAGCATATTTGTCGGTTACTATTTTAAAAGTAATCTGCAAGACTTTATTTTCAGCACATTCGTCGGTTACTATTTCAAAAGTAATCGGCAAGATTTTTATATTTAACATATTCGTCGCTTAATATTTCAAAATTAATCGGCATGATTTATTTTCAGCACATTCATTTGTTACTATTTCAAAAGTAACTGAAAAGATTTTTATTTTCAGCAAATTCGTCGGTGACTATTTCAAAAGTAATCGGCATGATTTATTTTCAGCACATTCGTCGGTTACTATTTCAAAAGTAATCGGCAAGACTTTATTTTCAGCACATTCGTCGGTTACTATTTCAAAAGTAATCGGCAAGACTTTATTTTCAGCACATTCGTCGGTTACTATTTCAAAAGTAATCGGCAAGATTTTTATTTACAGCATATTCGTCGGTTACTATTTCAAAACTAATCAGCAAGACTTTATTTTCATCACATTCGTCGGTTACTATTTCAAAAGTAGTCGGCAAGACTTTATTTTCAGCACATTCGTCGGTTACTATTTCAAAATTAATCGGCAAGATTTTTATTTTCAGCATATTCGTCGGTTACTATTTCAAAAGTAAGCGGCATGATTTTTATTTTCAGCATATTTGTCGGTTACTATTTTAAAAGTAATCGGCAAGACTTTATTTTCAGCACATTCGTCGGTTACTATTTCAAAAGTAATCGGCAAGACTTTATTTTCAGCACATTCGTCGGTTACTAATTCAAAAGTAATCGGCAAGATTTTTATTTTCAGCATATTCATCGGTTACTATTTCAAAAGTAATCGACAAGATTTTTATTTTCAGCATATTTGTCGGTTACTATTTCAAAGGTAATCGGCATGATTTATTTTCAGTACAATCGTCGGTTACTATTTTAAAAGTAATCGGCAAGATTTTTATTTTCAGCATATTTGTCGGTTACTATTTTAAAAGTAATCTGCAAGACTTTATTTTCAGCACATTCGTCGGTTACTATTTCAAAAGTAATCGGCAAGATTTTTATATTTAACATATTCGTCGCTTAATATTTCAAAATTAATCGGCATGATTTATTTTCAGCACATTCATTTGTTACTATTTCAAAAGTAACTGAAAAGATTTTTATTTTCAGCAAATTCGTCGATGACTATTTCAAAAGTAATCGGCATGATTTATTTTCAGCACATTCGTCGGTTACTATTTCAAAAGTAATCGGCAAGACTTTATTTTCAGCACATTCGTCGGTTACTAATTCAAAAGTAATCGGCAAGACTTTATTTTCAGCACATTCGTCGGTTACTATTTCAAAAGTAATCGGCAAGACTTTATTTTCAGCACATTCGTCGGTTACTATTTCAAAAGTAATCGGCAAGATTTTTATTTACAGCATATTCGTCGGTTACTATTTCAAAACTAATCAGCAAGACTTTATTTTCATCACATTCGTCGGTTACTATTTCGAAATTAATCGGCAAGACTTTATTTTCAGCACATTCGTCGGTTACTATTTCAAAAGTAATCGGCAAGACTTTATTTTCAGCACATTCGTCGGCTACTATTTCAAAAGTAATCGGCAAGATTTTTATTTACAACATATTCGTCGGTTACTATTTCAAAAGTAGTCGGCAAGACTTTATTTTCAGCACATTCGTCGGTTACTATTTCAAAAGTAATCGGCAAGACTTTATTTTCAGCACATTCGTCGGTTACTATTTCAAAAGTAATCGGCAAGATTTTTATTTTCAGCATATTCGTCGGTTACTATTTCAAAAGTAAGCGGCATGATTTTTATTTTCAGCATATTTGTCGGTTACTATTTTAAAAGTAATCGGCAAGACTTTATTTTCAGCACATTCGTCGGTTACTATTTCAAAAGTAATCGGCAAGACTTTATTTTCAGCACATTCGTCGGTTACTAATTCAAAAGTAATCGGCAAGATTTTTATTTTCAGCATATTCATCGGTTACTATTTCAAAAGTAATCGAGAAGATTTTTATTTTCAGCATATTCGTCGGTTACTATTTCAAAGGTAATCGGCATGATTTATTTTCAGCACAATCGTCGGTTACTATTTCAAAAGTAATCGGCAAGATTTTTATTTTCAGCATATTTGTCGGTTACTATTTTAAAAGTAATCTGCAAGACTTTATTTTCAGCACATTCGTCGGTTACTATTTCAAAAGTAATCGGCAAGATTTTTATATTTAACATATTCGTCGCTTAATATTTCAAAATTAATCGGCATGATTTATTTTCAGCACATTCATTTGTTACTATTTCAAAAGTAACTGAAAAGATTTTTATTTTCAGCAAATTCGTCGGTGACTATTTCAAAAGTAATCGGCATGATTTATTTTCAGCACATTCGTCGGTTACTATTTCAAAAGTAATCGGCAAGACTTTATTTTCAGCACATTCGTCGGTTACTATTTCAAAAGTAATCGGCAAGACTTTATTTTCAGCACATTCGTCGGTTACTATTTCAAAAGTAATCGGCAAGATTTTTATTTACAGCATATTCGTCGGTTACTATTTCAAAACTAATCAGCAAGACTTTATTTTCATCACATTCGTCGGTTACTATTTCAAAAGTAGTCGGCAAGACTTTATTTTCAGCACATTCGTCGGTTACTATTTCAAAATTAATCGGCAAGATTTTTATTTTCAGCATATTCGTCGGTTACTATTTCAAAAGTAAGCGGCATGATTTTTATTTTCAGCATATTTGTCGGTTACTATTTTAAAAGTAATCGGCAAGACTTTATTTTCAGCACATTCGTCGGTTACTATTTCAAAAGTAATCGGCAAGACTTTATTTTCAGCACATTCGTCGGTTACTAATTCAAAAGTAATCGGCAAGATTTTTATTTTCAGCATATTCATCGGTTACTATTTCAAAAGTAATCGACAAGATTTTTATTTTCAGCATATTTGTCGGTTACTATTTCAAAGGTAATCGGCATGATTTATTTTCAGTACAATCGTCGGTTACTATTTTAAAAGTAATCGGCAAGATTTTTATTTTCAGCATATTTGTCGGTTACTATTTTAAAAGTAATCTGCAAGACTTTATTTTCAGCACATTCGTCGGTTACTATTTCAAAAGTAATCGGCAAGATTTTTATATTTAACATATTCGTCGCTTAATATTTCAAAATTAATCGGCATGATTTATTTTCAGCACATTCATTTGTTACTATTTCAAAAGTAACTGAAAAGATTTTTATTTTCAGCAAATTCGTCGATGACTATTTCAAAAGTAATCGGCATGATTTATTTTCAGCACATTCGTCGGTTACTATTTCAAAAGTAATCGGCAAGACTTTATTTTCAGCACATTCGTCGGTTACTAATTCAAAAGTAATCGGCAAGACTTTATTTTCAGCACATTCGTCGGTTACTATTTCAAAAGTAATCGGCAAGACTTTATTTTCAGCACATTCGTCGGTTACTATTTCAAAAGTAATCGGCAAGATTTTTATTTACAGCATATTCGTCGGTTACTATTTCAAAACTAATCAGCAAGACTTTATTTTCATCACATTCGTCGGTTACTATTTCAAAAGTAATCGGCAAGACTTTATTTTCAGCACATTCGTCGGTTACTATTTCAAAATTAATCGGCAAGATTTTTATTTTCAGCATATTCGTCGGTTACTATTTCAAAAGTAAGCGGCATGATTTTGATTTTCAGCATATTTGTCGGTTACTATTTTAAAAGTAATCGGCAAGACTTTATTTTCAGCACATTCGTCGGTTACTATTTCAAAAGTAATCGGCAAGACTTTATTTTCAGCACATTCGTCGGTTACTAATTCAAAAGTAATCGGCAAGATTTTTATTTTCAGCATATTCATCGGTTACTATTTCAAAAGTAATCGGCAAGATTTTTATTTTCAGCATATTTGTCGGTTACTATTTTAAAAGTAATCTGCAAGACTTTATTTTCAGCACATTCGTCGGTTACTATTTCGAAATTAATCGGCAAGACTTTATTTTCACCACATTCGTCGGTTACTATTTCAAAAGTAATCGGCAAGACTTTATTTTCAGCACATTCGTCGGCTACTATTTCAAAAGTAATCGGCAAGATTTTTATTTACAGCATATTCGTCGGTTACTATTTCAAAAGTAGTCGGCAAGACTTTATTTTCAGCACATTCGTCGGTTACTATTTCAAAAGTAATCGGCAAGACTTTATTTTCAGCACATTCGTCGGTTACTATTTCAAAAGTAAGCGGCATGATTTTTATTTTCAGCATATTTGTCGGTTACTATTTTAAAAGTAATCGGCAAGATTTTTATTTTCAGCATATTTGTCGGTTACTATTTTAAAAGTAATCTGCAAGACTTTATTTTCAGCACATTCGTCGGTTACTATTTCAAAAGTAATCGGCAAGATTTTTATATTTAACATATTCGTCGCTTAATATTTCAAAATTAATCGGCATGATTTATTTTCAGCACATTCATTTGTTACTATTTCAAAAGTAACTGAAAAGATTTTTATTTTCAGCAAATTCGTCGATGACTATTTCAAAAGTAATCGGCATGATTTATTTTCAGCACATTCGTCGGTTACTATTTCAAAAGTAATCGGCAAGACTTTATTTTCAGCACATTCGTCGGTTACTAATTCAAAAGTAATCGGCAAGACTTTATTTTCAGCACATTCGTCGGTTACTATTTCAAAAGTAATCGGCAAGACTTTATTTTCAGCACATTCGTCGGTTACTATTTCAAAAGTAATCGGCAAGATTTTTATTTACAGCATATTCGTCGGTTACTATTTCAAAACTAATCAGCAAGACTTTATTTTCATCACATTCGTCGGTTACTATTTCAAAAGTAATCGGCAAGACTTTATTTTCAGCACATTCGTCGGTTACTATTTCAAAATTAATCGGCAAGATTTTTATTTTCAGCATATTCGTCGGTTACTATTTCAAAAGTAAGCGGCATGATTTTGATTTTCAGCATATTTGTCGGTTACTATTTTAAAAGTAATCGGCAAGACTTTATTTTCAGCACATTCGTCGGTTACTATTTCAAAAGTAATCGGCAAGACTTTATTTTCAGCACATTCGTCGGTTACTAATTCAAAAGTAATCGGCAAGATTTTTATTTTCAGCATATTCATCGGTTACTATTTCAAAAGTAATCGGCAAGATTTTTATTTTCAGCATATTTGTCGGTTACTATTTTAAAAGTAATCTGCAAGACTTTATTTTCAGCACATTCGTCGGTTACTATTTCGAAATTAATCGGCAAGACTTTATTTTCACCACATTCGTCGGTTACTATTTCAAAAGTAATCGGCAAGACTTTATTTTCAGCACATTCGTCGGCTACTATTTCAAAAGTAATCGGCAAGATTTTTATTTACAGCATATTCGTCGGTTACTATTTCAAAAGTAGTCGGCAAGACTTTATTTTCAGCACATTCGTCGGTTACTATTTCAAAAGTAATCGGCAAGACTTTATTTTCAGCACATTCGTCGGTTACTATTTCAAAAGTAAGCGGCATGATTTTTATTTTCAGCATATTTGTCGGTTACTATTTTAAAAGTAATCGGCAAGACATTATTTTCAGCACATTCGTCGGTTACTATTTCAAAAGTAATCGGCAAGACTTTATTTTCAGCACATTCGTCGGTTACTAATTCAAAAGTAATCGGCAAGATTTTTATTTTCAGCATATTCATCGGTTACTATTTCAAAAGTAATCGAGAAGATTTTTATTTTCAGCATATTCGTCGGTTACTATTTCAAAGGTAATCGGCATGATTTATTTTCAGCACAATCGTCGGTTACTATTTCAAAAGTAATCGGCAAGATTTTTATTTTCAGCACATTCGTCGGTTACTATTTCAAAAGTAATCGGCAAGATTTTTATTTACAGCATATTCGTCGGTTACTATTTCAAAATTAATCGGCATGATTTATTTTCAGCACATTCATTTGTTACTATTTCAAAAGTAACTGAAAAGATTTTTATTTTCAGCAAATTCGTCGGTGACTATTTCAAAAGTAATCGGCATGATTTATTTTCAGCACATTCGTCGGTTACTATTTCAAAAGTAATCGGCAAGACTTTATTTTCAGCACATTCGTCGGTTACTATTTCAAAAGTAATCGGCAAGACTTTATTTTCAGCACATTCGTCGGTTACTAATTCAAAAGTAATCGGCAAGATTTTTATTTTCAGCATATTTGTCGGTTACTATTTCAAAGGTAATCGGCATGATTTATTTTCAGTACAATCGTCGGTTACTATTTTAAAAGTAATCGGCAAGATTTTTATTTTCAGCATATTTGTCGGTTACTATTTTAAAAGTAATCTGCAAGACTTTATTTTCAGCACATTCGTCGGTTACTATTTCAAAAGTAATCGGCAAGATTTTTATATTTAACATATTCGTCGCTTAATATTTCAAAATTAATCGGCATGATTTATTTTCAGCACATTCATTTGTTACTATTTCAAAAGTAACTGAAAAGATTTTTATTTTCAGCAAATTCGTCGGTGACTATTTCAAAAGTAATCGGCATGATTTATTTTCAGCACATTCGTCGGTTACTATTTCAAAAGTAATCGGCAAGACTTTATTTTCAGCACATTCGTCGGTTACTAATTCAAAAGTAATCGGCAAGACTTTATTTTCAGCACATTCGTCGGTTACTATTTCAAAAGTAATCGGCAAGACTTTATTTTCAGCACATTCGTCGGTTACTATTTCAAAAGTAATCGGCAAGATTTTTATTTACAGCATATTCGTCGGTTACTATTTCAAAACTAATCAGCAAGACTTTATTTTCATCACATTCGTCGGTTACTATTTCAAAAGTAATCGGCAAGACTTTATTTTCAGCACATTCGTCGGTTACTATTTCAAAAGTAAGCGGCATGATTTTGATTTTCAGCATATTTGTCGGTTACTATTTTAAAAGTAATCGGCAAGACTTTATTTTCAGCACATTCGTCGGTTACTATTTCAAAAGTAATCGGCAAGACTTTATTTTCAGCACATTCGTCGGTTACTAATTCAAAAGTAATCGGCAAGATTTTTATTTTCAGCATATTCATCGGTTACTATTTCAAAAGTAATCGGCAAGATTTTTATTTTCAGCATATTTGTCGGTTACTATTTTAAAAGTAATCTGCAAGACTTTATTTTCAGCACATTCGTCGGTTACTATTTCGAAATTAATCGGCAAGACTTTATTTTCACCACATTCGTCGGTTACTATTTCAAAAGTAATCGGCAAGACTTTATTTTCAGCACATTCGTCGGCTACTATTTCAAAAGTAATCGGCAAGATTTTTATTTACAGCATATTCGTCGGTTACTATTTCAAAAGTAGTCGGCAAGACTTTATTTTCAGCACATTCGTCGGTTACTATTTCAAAAGTAATCGGCAAGACTTTATTTTCAGCACATTCGTCGGTTACTATTTCAAAAGTAAGCGGCATGATTTTTATTTTCAGCATATTTGTCGGTTACTATTTTAAAAGTAATCGGCAAGACATTATTTTCAGCACATTCGTCGGTTACTATTTCAAAAGTAATCGGCAAGACTTTATTTTCAGCACATTCGTCGGTTACTAATTCAAAAGTAATCGGCAAGATTTTTATTTTCAGCATATTCATCGGTTACTATTTCAAAAGTAATCGAGAAGATTTTTATTTTCAGCATATTCGTCGGTTACTATTTCAAAGGTAATCGGCATGATTTATTTTCAGCACAATCGTCGGTTACTATTTCAAAAGTAATCGGCAAGATTTTTATTTTCAGCACATTCGTCGGTTACTATTTCAAAAGTAATCGGCAAGATTTTTATTTACAGCATATTCGTCGGTTACTATTTCAAAATTAATCGGCATGATTTATTTTCAGCACATTCATTTGTTACTATTTCAAAAGTAACTGAAAAGATTTTTATTTTCAGCAAATTCGTCGGTGACTATTTCAAAAGTAATCGGCATGATTTATTTTCAGCACATTCGTCGGTTACTATTTCAAAAGTAATCGGCAAGACTTTATTTTCAGCACATTCGTCGGTTACTATTTCAAAAGTAATCGGCAAGACTTTATTTTCAGCACATTCGTCGGTTACTAATTCAAAAGTAATCGGCAAGATTTTTATTTTCAGCATATTTGTCGGTTACTATTTCAAAGGTAATCGGCATGATTTATTTTCAGTACAATCGTCGGTTACTATTTTAAAAGTAATCGGCAAGATTTTTATTTTCAGCATATTTGTCGGTTACTATTTTAAAAGTAATCTGCAAGACTTTATTTTCAGCACATTCGTCGGTTACTATTTCAAAAGTAATCGGCAAGATTTTTATATTTAACATATTCGTCGCTTAATATTTCAAAATTAATCGGCATGATTTATTTTCAGCACATTCATTTGTTACTATTTCAAAAGTAACTGAAAAGATTTTTATTTTCAGCAAATTCGTCGGTGACTATTTCAAAAGTAATCGGCATGATTTATTTTCAGCACATTCGTCGGTTACTATTTCAAAAGTAATCGGCAAGACTTTATTTTCAGCACATTCGTCGGTTACTAATTCAAAAGTAATCGGCAAGACTTTATTTTCAGCACATTCGTCGGTTACTATTTCAAAAGTAATCGGCAAGACTTTATTTTCAGCACATTCGTCGGTTACTATTTCAAAAGTAATCGGCAAGATTTTTATTTACAGCATATTCGTCGGTTACTATTTCAAAACTAATCAGCAAGACTTTATTTTCATCACATTCGTCGGTTACTATTTCAAAAGTAATCGGCAAGACTTTATTTTCAGTACATTCGTCCGTTACTATTTCAAAAGTAAGCGGCATGATTTTGATTTTCAGCATATTTGTCGGTTACTATTTTAAAAGTAATCGGCAAGACTTTATTTTCAGCACATTCGTCGGTTACTATTTCAAAAGTAATCGGCAAGACTTTATTTTCAGCACATTCGTCGGTTACTAATTCAAAAGTAATCGGCAAGATTTTTATTTTCAGCATATTCATCGGTTACTATTTCAAAAGTAATCGACAAGATTTTTATTTTCAGCATATTCGTCGGTTACTATTTCAAAGGTAATCGGCATGATTTATTTTCAGCACAATCGTCGGTTACTATTTTAAAAGTAATCGGCAAGATTTTTATTTTCAGCATATTTGTCGGTTACTATTTTAAAAGTAATCTGCAAGACTTTATTTTCAGCACATTCGTCGGTTACTATTTCAAAAGTAATCGGCAAGATTTTTATATTTAACATATTCGTCGCTTAATATTTCAAAATTAATCGGCATGATTTATTTTCAGCACATTCATTTGTTACTATTTCAAAAGTAACTGAAAAGATTTTTATTTTCAGCAAATTCGTCGGTGACTATTTCAAAAGTAATCGGCATGATTTATTTTCAGCACATTCGTCGGTTACTATTTCAAAAGTAATCGGCAAGACTTTATTTTCAGCACATTCGTCGGTTACTAATTCAAAAGTAATCGGCAAGACTTTATTTTCAGCACATTCGTCGGTTACTATTTCAAAAGTAATCGGCAAGACTTTATTTTCAGCACATTCGTCGGTTACTATTTCAAAAGTAATCGGCAAGATTTTTATTTACAGCATATTCGTCGGTTACTATTTCAAAACTAATCAGCAAGACTTTATTTTCATCACATTCGTCGGTTACTATTTCAAAAGTAATCGGCAAGACTTTATTTTCAGCACATTCGTCCGTTACTATTTCAAAAGTAAGCGGCATGATTTTGATTTTCAGCATATTTGTCGGTTACTATTTTAAAAGTAATCGGCAAGACTTTATTTTCAGCACATTCGTCGGTTACTATTTCAAAAGTAATCGGCAAGACTTTATTTTCAGCACATTCGTCGGTTACTAATTCAAAAGTAATCGGCAAGACTTTATTTTCAGCACATTCGTCGGTTACTATTTCAAAAGTAATCGGCAAGACTTTATTTTCAGCACATTCGTCGGTTACTATTTCAAAAGTAATCGGCAAGATTTTTATTTACAGCATATTCGTCGGTTACTATTTCAAAACTAATCAGCAAGACTTTATTTTCATCACATTCGTCGGTTACTATTTCAAAAGTAATCGGCAAGACTTTATTTTCAGCACATTCGTCCGTTACTATTTCAAAAGTAAGCGGCATGATTTTGATTTTCAGCATATTTGTCGGTTACTATTTTAAAAGTAATCGGCAAGACTTTATTTTCAGCACATTCGTCGGTTACTATTTCAAAAGTAATCGGCAAGACTTTATTTTCAGCACATTCGTCGGTTACTAATTCAAAAGTAATCGGCAAGATTTTTATTTTCAGCATATTCATCGGTTACTATTTCAAAAGTAATCGGCAAGATTTTTATTTTCAGCATATTTGTCGGTTACTATTTTAAAAGTAATCTGCAAGACTTTATTTTCAGCACATTCGTCGGTTACTATTTCGAAATTAATCGGCAAGACTTTATTTTCACCACATTCGTCGGTTACTATTTCAAAAGTAATCGGCAAGACTTTATTTTCAGCACATTCGTCGGCTACTATTTCAAAAGTAATCGGCAAGATTTTTATTTACAGCATATTCGTCGGTTACTATTTCAAAAGTAGTCGGCAAGACTTTATTTTCAGCACATTCGTCGGTTACTATTTCAAAAGTAATCGGCAAGACTTTATTTTCAGCACATTCGTCGGTTACTATTTCAAAAGTAAGCGGCATGATTTTTATTTTCAGCATATTTGTCGGTTACTATTTTAAAAGTAATCGGCAAGACATTATTTTCAGCACATTCGTCGGTTACTATTTCAAAAGTAATCGGCAAGACTTTATTTTCAGCACATTCGTCGGTTACTAATTCAAAAGTAATCGGCAAGATTTTTATTTTCAGCATATTCATCGGTTACTATTTCAAAAGTAATCGAGAAGATTTTTATTTTCAGCATATTCGTCGGTTACTATTTCAAAGGTAATCGGCATGATTTATTTTCAGCACAATCGTCGGTTACTATTTCAAAAGTAATCGGCAAGATTTTTATTTTCAGCACATTCGTCGGTTACTATTTCAAAAGTAATCGGCAAGATTTTTATTTACAGCATATTCGTCGGTTACTATTTCAAAATTAATCGGCATGATTTATTTTCAGCACATTCATTTGTTACTATTTCAAAAGTAACTGAAAAGATTTTTATTTTCAGCAAATTCGTCGGTGACTATTTCAAAAGTAATCGGCATGATTTATTTTCAGCACATTCGTCGGTTACTATTTCAAAAGTAATCGGCAAGACTTTATTTTCAGCACATTCGTCGGTTACTATTTCAAAAGTAATCGGCAAGACTTTATTTTCAGCACATTCGTCGGTTACTAATTCAAAAGTAATCGGCAAGATTTTTATTTTCAGCATATTTGTCGGTTACTATTTCAAAGGTAATCGGCATGATTTATTTTCAGTACAATCGTCGGTTACTATTTTAAAAGTAATCGGCAAGATTTTTATTTTCAGCATATTTGTCGGTTACTATTTTAAAAGTAATCTGCAAGACTTTATTTTCAGCACATTCGTCGGTTACTATTTCAAAAGTAATCGGCAAGATTTTTATATTTAACATATTCGTCGCTTAATATTTCAAAATTAATCGGCATGATTTATTTTCAGCACATTCATTTGTTACTATTTCAAAAGTAACTGAAAAGATTTTTATTTTCAGCAAATTCGTCGGTGACTATTTCAAAAGTAATCGGCATGATTTATTTTCAGCACATTCGTCGGTTACTATTTCAAAAGTAATCGGCAAGACTTTATTTTCAGCACATTCGTCGGTTACTAATTCAAAAGTAATCGGCAAGACTTTATTTTCAGCACATTCGTCGGTTACTATTTCAAAAGTAATCGGCAAGACTTTATTTTCAGCACATTCGTCGGTTACTATTTCAAAAGTAATCGGCAAGATTTTTATTTACAGCATATTCGTCGGTTACTATTTCAAAACTAATCAGCAAGACTTTATTTTCATCACATTCGTCGGTTACTATTTCAAAAGTAATCGGCAAGACTTTATTTTCAGCACATTCGTCCGTTACTATTTCAAAAGTAAGCGGCATGATTTTGATTTTCAGCATATTTGTCGGTTACTATTTTAAAAGTAATCGGCAAGACTTTATTTTCAGCACATTCGTCGGTTACTATTTCAAAAGTAATCGGCAAGACTTTATTTTCAGCACATTCGTCGGTTACTAATTCAAAAGTAATCGGCAAGATTTTTATTTTCAGCATATTCATCGGTTACTATTTCAAAAGTAATCGACAAGATTTTTATTTTCAGCATATTCGTCGGTTACTATTTCAAAGGTAATCGGCATGATTTATTTTCAGCACAATCGTCGGTTACTATTTTAAAAGTAATCGGCAAGATTTTTATTTTCAGCATATTTGTCGGTTACTATTTTAAAAGTAATCTGCAAGACTTTATTTTCAGCACATTCGTCGGTTACTATTTCAAAAGTAATCGGCAAGATTTTTATATTTAACATATTCGTCGCTTAATATTTCAAAATTAATCGGCATGATTTATTTTCAGCACATTCATTTGTTACTATTTCAAAAGTAACTGAAAAGATTTTTATTTTCAGCAAATTCGTCGGTGACTATTTCAAAAGTAATCGGCATGATTTATTTTCAGCACATTCGTCGGTTACTATTTCAAAAGTAATCGGCAAGACTTTATTTTCAGCACATTCGTCGGTTACTAATTCAAAAGTAATCGGCAAGACTTTATTTTCAGCACATTCGTCGGTTACTATTTCAAAAGTAATCGGCAAGACTTTATTTTCAGCACATTCGTCGGTTACTATTTCAAAAGTAATCGGCAAGATTTTTATTTACAGCATATTCGTCGGTTACTATTTCAAAACTAATCAGCAAGACTTTATTTTCATCACATTCGTCGGTTACTATTTCAAAAGTAATCGGCAAGACTTTATTTTCAGCACATTCGTCCGTTACTATTTCAAAAGTAAGCGGCATGATTTTGATTTTCAGCATATTTGTCGGTTACTATTTTAAAAGTAATCGGCAAGACTTTATTTTCAGCACATTCGTCGGTTACTATTTCAAAAGTAATCGGCAAGACTTTATTTTCAGCACATTCGTCGGTTACTAATTCAAAAGTAATCGGCAAGACTTTATTTTCAGCACATTCGTCGGTTACTATTTCAAAAGTAATCGGCAAGACTTTATTTTCAGCACATTCGTCGGTTACTATTTCAAAAGTAATCGGCAAGATTTTTATTTACAGCATATTCGTCGGTTACTATTTCAAAACTAATCAGCAAGACTTTATTTTCATCACATTCGTCGGTTACTATTTCAAAAGTAATCGGCAAGACTTTATTTTCAGCACATTCGTCCGTTACTATTTCAAAAGTAAGCGGCATGATTTTGATTTTCAGCATATTTGTCGGTTACTATTTTAAAAGTAATCGGCAAGACTTTATTTTCAGCACATTCGTCGGTTACTATTTCAAAAGTAATCGGCAAGACTTTATTTTCAGCACATTCGTCGGTTACTAATTCAAAAGTAATCGGCAAGATTTTTATTTTCAGCATATTCATCGGTTACTATTTCAAAAGTAATCGACAAGATTTTTATTTTCAGCATATTCGTCGGTTACTATTTCAAAGGTAATCGGCATGATTTATTTTCAGCACAATCGTCGGTTACTATTTTAAAAGTAATCGGCAAGATTTTTATTTTCAGCATATTTGTCGGTTACTATTTTAAAAGTAATCTGCAAGACTTTATTTTCAGCACATTCGTCGGTTACTATTTCAAAATTAATCGGCAAGATTTTTATATTTAACATATTCGTCGCTTAATATTTCAAAATTAATCGGCATGATTTATTTTCAGCACATTCATTTGTTACTATTTCAAAAGTAACTGAAAAGATTTTTATTTTCAGCAAATTCGTCGGTGACTATTTCAAAAGTAATCGGCATGATTTATTTTCAGCACATTCGTCGGTTACTATTTCAAAAGTAATCGGCAAGACTTTATTTTCAGCACATTCGTCGGTTACTAATTCAAAAGTAATCGGCAAGACTTTATTTTCAGCACATTCGTCGGTTACTATTTCAAAAGTAATCGGCAAGACTTTATTTTCAGCACATTCGTCGGTTACTATTTCAAAAGTAATCGACAAGATTTTTATTTACAGCATATTCGTCGGTTACTATTTCAAAACTAATCAGCAAGACTTTATTTTCATCACATTCGTCGGTTACTATTTCAAAAGTAATCGGCAAGACTTTATTTTCAGCACATTCGTCCGTTACTATTTCAAAAGTAAGCGGCATGATTTTGATTTTCAGCATATTTGTCGGTTACTATTTTAAAAGTAATCGGCAAGACTTTATTTTCAGCACATTCGTCGGTTACTATTTCAAAAGTAATCGGCAAGACTTTATTTTCAGCACATTCGTCGGTTACTAATTCAAAAGTAATCGGCAAGATTTTTATTTTCAGCATATTCATCGGTTACTATTTCAAAAGTAATCGACAAGATTTTTATTTTCAGCATATTCGTCGGTTACTATTTCAAAGGTAATCGGCATGATTTATTTTCAGCACAATCGTCGGTTACTATTTTAAAAGTAATCGGCAAGATTTTTATTTTCAGCATATTTGTCGGTTACTATTTTAAAAGTAATCTGCAAGACTTTATTTTCAGCACATTCGTCGGTTACTATTTCAAAAGTAATCGGCAAGATTTTTATATTTAACATATTCGTCGCTTAATATTTCAAAATTAATCGGCATGATTTATTTTCAGCACATTCATTTGTTACTATTTCAAAAGTAACTGAAAAGATTTTTATTTTCAGCAAATTCGTCGGTGACTATTTCAAAAGTAATCGGCATGATTTATTTTCAGCACATTCGTCGGTTACTATTTCAAAAGTAATCGGCAAGACTTTATTTTCAGCACATTCGTCGGTTACTATTTCAAAAGTAATCGGCAAGACTTTATTTTCAGCACATTCGTCGGTTACTATTTCAAAAGTAATCGGCAAGATTTTTATTTACAGCATATTCGTCGGTTACTATTTCAAAAGTAATCGGCAAGACTTTATTTTCAGCACATTCGTCGGTTACTATTTCAAAAGTAATCGGCAAGATTTTTATTTTCAGCATATTCGTCGGTTACTATTTCAAAAGTAAGCGGCAAGATTTTTATTTTCAGCATATTTGTCGGTTACTATTTTAAAAGTAATCGGCAAGACTTTATTTTCAGCACATTTGTCGGTTACTATTTCAAAAGTAATCGGCAAGATTTTTATTTTCAGCATATTTGTCGGTTACTATTTTAAAAGTAATCTGCAAGACTTTATTTTCAGCACATTCGTCGGTTACTATTTCAAAAGTAATCGGCAAGACTTTATTTTCAGCACATTCGTCGGTTACTATTTCAAATGTAATCGGCAAGACTTTATTTTCAGCACATTCGTCGGTTACTATTTCAAAAGTAATCGGCAAGATTTTTATTTTCAGCATATTCGTCGGTTACTATTTCAAAAGTAAGCGGCAAGATTTTTATTTTCAGCATATTCGTCGGTTACTATTTTAAAGGTAATCGGCAAGACTTTATTTTCAGCACAATCGTCGGTTACTATTTCAAAAGTAATCGGCAAGATTTTTATTTTCAGCATATTTGTCGGTTACTATTTTAAAAGTAATCTGCAAGACTTTATTTTCAGCACATTCGTCGGTTACTATTTCAAAAGTAATCGGCAAGACTTTATTTTCAGCACATTCGTCGGTTACTATTTCAAAAGTAATCGGCAAGATTTTTATTTTCAGCATATTCGTCGGTTACTATTTCAAAAGTAAGCGGCAAGATTTTTATTTTCAGCATATTCGTCGGTTACTATTTTAAAGGTAATCGGCAAGACTTTATTTTCAGCACAATCGTCGGTTACTATTTCAAAAGTAATCGGCAAGATTTTTATTTTCAGCATATTTGTCGGTTACTATTTTAAAAGTAATCTGCAAGACTTTATTTTCAGCACATTCGTCGGTTACTATTTCAAAAGTAATCGGCAAGATTTTTATATTTAACATATTCGTCGCTTAATATTTCAAAATTAATCGGCATGATTTATTTTCAGCACATTCATTTGTTACTATTTCAAAAGTAACTGAAAAGATTTTTATTTTCAGCAAATTCGTCGGTGACTATTTCAAAAGTAATCGGCATGATTTATTTTCAGCACATTCGTCGGTTACTATTTCAAAAGTAATCGGCAAGACTTTATTTTCATCACATTCGTCGGTTACTATTTCAAAAGTAGTCGGCAAGACTTTATTTTCAGCACATTCGTCGGTTACTATTTCAAAATTAATCGGCAAGATTTTTATTTTCAGCATATTCGTCGGTTACTATTTCAAAAGTAAGCGGCATGATTTTTATTTTCAGCATATTTGTCGGTTACTATTTTAAAAGTAATCGGCAAGACTTTATTTTCAGCACATTCGTCGGTTACAATTTCAAAAGTAATCGGCAAGATTTTTATTTTCAGCATATTCGTCGGTTACTATTTCAAAAGTAAGCGGCAAGATTTTTATTTTCAGCATATTTGTCGGTTACTATTTTAAAAGTAATCGGCAAGACTTTATTTTCAGCACATTTGTCGGTTACTATTTCAAAAGTAATCGGCAAGATTTTTATTTTCAGCATATTTGTCGGTTACTATTTTAAAAGTAATCTGCAAGACTTTATTTTCAGCACATTCGTCGGTTACTATTTCAAAAGTAATCGGCAAGACTTTATTTTCAGCACATTCGTCGGTTACTATTTCAAAAGTAATCGGCAAGACTTTATTTTCAGCACATTCGTCGGTTACTATTTCAAAAGTAATCGGCAAGACTTTATTTTCAGCACATTCGTCGGTTACTATTTCAAAAGTAATCGGCAAGATTTTTATTTACAGCATATTCGTCGGTTACTATTTCAAAAGTAGTCGGCAAGACTTTATTTTCATCACATTCGTCGGTTACTATTTCAAAAGTAATCGGCAAGACTTTATTTTCAGCACATTCGTCGGTTACTATTTCAAAAGTAATCGGCAAGATTTTTATTTTCAGCATATTCCTCGGTTACTATTTCAAAAGTAAGCGGCAAGATTTTTATTTTCAGCATATTTGTCGGTTACTATTTTAAAAGTAATCGGCAAGACTTTATTTTCAGCACATTTGTCGGTTACTATTTCAAAAGTAATCGGCAAGATTTTTATTTTCAGCATATTTGTCGGTTACTATTTTAAAAGTAATCTGCAAGACTTTATTTTCAGCACATTCGTCGGTTACTATTTCAAAAGTAATCGGCAAGACTTTATTTTCAGCACATTCGTCGGTTACTATTTCAAAAGTAATCGGCAAGACTTTATTTTCAGCACATTCGTCGGCTACTATTTCAAAAGTAATCGGCAAGATTTTTATTTACAGCATACTCGTCGGTTACTATTTCAAAAGTAGTCGGCAAGACTTTATTTTCAGCACATTCGTCGGTTACTATTTCAAAAGTAATCGGCAAGATTTTTATTTTCAGCATATTCGTCGGTTACTATTTCAAAAGTAAGCGGCAAGATTTTTATTTTCAGCATATTTGTCGGTTACTATTTTAAAAGTAATCGGCAAGACTTTATTTTCAGCACATTTGTCGGTTACTATTTCAAAAGTAATCGGCAAGATTTTTATTTTCAGCATATTTGTCGGTTACTATTTTAAAAGTAATCTGCAAGACTTTATTTTCAGCACATTCGTCGGTTACTATTTCAAAAGTAATCGGCAAGACTTTATTTTCAGCACATTCGTCGGTTACTATTTCAAAAGTAATCGGCAAGACTTTATTTTCAGCACATTCGTCGGCTACTATTTCAAAAGTAATCGGCAAGATTTTTATTTACAGCATATTCGTCGGTTACTATTTCAAAAGTAGTCGGCAAGACTTTATTTTCAGCACATTCGTCGGTTACTATTTCAAAAGTAATCGGCAAGACTTTATTTTCAGGACATTCGTCGGTTACTATTTCAAAAGTAATCGGCAAGATTTTTATTTTCAGCATATTCGTCGGTTACTATTTCAAAAGTAAGCGACATGATTTTTATTTTCAGCATATTTGTCGGTTACTATTTTAAAAGTAATCGGCAAGACTTTATTTTCAGCACATTCGTCGGTTACTATTTCAAAAGTAATCGGCAAGACTTTATTTTCAGCACATTCGTCGGTTACTAATTCAAAAGTAATCGGCAAGATTTTTATTTTCAGCATAGTCATCGGTTACTATTTCAAAAGTAATCGAGAAGATTTTTATTTTCAGCATATTCGTCGGTTACTATTTCAAAAGTAATCGGCATGATTTTTATTTTCAGCATATTTGTCGGTTACTATTTTAAAAGTAATCGGCAAGACTTTATTTTCAGCACATTCGTCGGTTACTATTTCAAAAGTAATCGGCAAGACTTTATTTTCAGCACATTCGTCGGTTACTAATTCAAAAGTAATCGGCAAGATTTTTATTTTCAGCATATTCATCGGTTTCTATTTCAAAAGTAATCGAGAAGATTTTTATTTTCAGCATATTCGTCGGTTACTATTTCAAAGGTAATCGGCATGATTTATTTTCAGCACAATCGTCGGTTACTATTTCAAAAGTAATCGGCAAGATTTTTATTTTCAGCATATTTGTCGGTTACTATTTTAAAAGTAATCTGCAAGACTTTATTTTCAGCACATTCATCGGTTACTATTTCAAAAGTAATCGGCAAGATTTTTATATTTAACATATTCGTCGCTTAATATTTCAAAATTAATCGGCATGATTTATTTTCAGCACATTCATTTGTTACTATTTCAAAAGTAACTGAAAAGATTTTTATTTTCAGCAAATTCGTCGGTGACTATTTCAAAAGTAATCGGCATGATTTATTTTCAGCACATTCGTCGGTTACTATTTCAAAAGTAATCGGCAAGACTTTATTTTCAGCACATTCGTCGGTTACTATTTCAAAAGTAATCGGCAAGACTTTATTTTCAGCACATTCGTCGGTTACTAATTCAAAAGTAATCGGCAAGATTTTTATTTTCAGCATATTCATCGGTTACTATTTCAAAAGTAATCGACAAGATTTTTATTTTCAGCATATTCGTCGGTTACTATTTCAAAGGTAATCGGCATGATTTATTTTCAGCACATTCGTCGGTTACTATTTCAAAAGTAATCGGCAAGACTTTATTTTCAGCACATTCGTCAGTTACTAATTCAAAAGTAATCGGCAAGATTTTTATTTTCAGCATATTCATCGGTTACTATTTCAAAAGTAATCGACAAGATTTTTATTTTCAGCATATTCGTCGGTTACTATTTCAAAGGTAATCGGCATGATTTATTTTCAGCACAATCGTCGGTTACTATTTCAAAAGTAATCGGCAAGATTTTTATTTTCAGCATATTTGTCGGTTACTATTTTAAAAGTAATCTGCAAGACTTTATTTTCAGCACATTCGTCGGTTACTATTTCAAAAGTAATCGGCAAGACTTTATTTTCAGCACATTCGTCGGTTACTATTTCAAAAGTAATCGGCAAGATTTTTATTTTCAGCATATTCGTCGGTTACTATTTCAAAAGTAAGCGGCAAGATTTTTATTTTCAGCATATTTGTCGGTTACTATTTTAAAAGTAATCGGCAAGACTTTATTTTCAGCACATTTGTCGGTTACTATTTCAAAAGTAATCGGCAAGATTTTTATTTTCAGCATATTCATCGGTTACTATTTTAAAAGTAATCTGCAAGACTTTATTTTCAGCATATTCGTCGGTTACTATTTCAAAGGTAATCGGCATGATTTATTTTCAGCACAATCGTCGGTTACTATTTCAAAAGTAATCGGCAAGATTTTTATTTTCAGCATATTTGTCGGTTACTATTTTAAAAGTAATCTGCAAGACTTTATTTTCAGCACATTCGTCGGTTACTATTTCAAAAGTAATCGGCAAGACTTTATTTTCAGCACATTCGTCGGTTACTATTTCAAAAGTAATCGGCAAGATTTTTATTTTCAGCATATTCGTCGGTTACTATTTCAAAAGTAAGCGGCAAGATTTTTATTTTCAGCATATTTGTCGGTTACTATTTTAAAAGTAATCGGCAAGACTTTATTTTCAGCACATTTGTCGGTTACTATTTCAAAAGTAATCGGCAAGATTTTTATTTTCAGCATATTTGTCGGTTACTATTTTAAAAGTAATCTGCAAGACTTTATTTTCAGCACATTCGTCGGTTACTATTTCAAAAGTAATCGGCAAGACTTTATTTTCAGCACACTCGTCGGTTACTATTTCAAAAGTAATCGGCAAGACTTTATTTTCAGCACATTCGTCGGCTACTATTTCAAAAGTAATCGGCAAGATTTTTATTTACAGCATATTCGTCGGTTACTATTTCAAAAGTAGTCGGCAAGACTTTATTTTCAGCACATTCGTCGGTTACTATTTCAAAAGTAATCGGCAAGACTTTATTTTCAGCACATTCGTCGGTTACTATTTCAAAAGTAATCGGCAAGACTTTATTTTCAGCACATTCGTCGGTTACTATTTCAAAAGTAATCGGCAAGACTTTATTTTCAGGACATTCGTCGGTTACTATTTCAAAAGTAATCGGCAAGATTTTTATTTACAGCATATTCGTCGGTTACTATTTCAAAAGTAGTCGGCAAGACTTTATTTTCAGCACATTCGTCGGTTACTATTTCAAAAGTAATCGGCAAGACTTTATTTTCAGGACATTCGTCGGTTACTATTTCAAAAGTAATCGGCAAGATTTTTATTTTCAGCATATTCGTCGGTTACTATTTCAAAAGTAAGCGGCATGATTTTTATTTTCAGCATATTTGTCGGTTACTATTTTAAAAGTAATCGGCAAGACTTTATTTTCAGCACATTCGTCGGTTACTATTTCAAAAGTAATCGGCAAGACTTTATTTTCAGCACATTCGTCGGTTACTAATTCAAAAGTAATCGGCAAGATTTTTATTTTCAGCATAGTCATCGGTTACTATTTCAAAAGTAATCGAGAAGATTTTTATTTTCAGCATATTCGTCGGTTACTATTTCAAAAGTAATCGGCATGATTTTTATTTTCAGCATATTTGTCGGTTACTATTTTAAAAGTAATCGGCAAGACTTTATTTTCAGCACATTCGTCGGTTACTATTTCAAAAGTAATCGGCAAGACTTTATTTTCAGCACATTCGTCGGTTACTAATTCAAAAGTAATCGGCAAGATTTTTATTTTCAGCATATTCATCGGTTTCTATTTCAAAAGTAATCGAGAAGATTTTTATTTTCAGCATATTCGTCGGTTACTATATCAAAGGTAATCGGCATGATTTATTTTCAGCACAATCGTCGGTTACTATTTCAAAAGTAATCGGCAAGATTTTTATTTTCAGCATATTTGTCGGTTACTATTTTAAAAGTAATCTGCAAGACTTTATTTTCAGCACATTCATCGGTTACTATTTCAAAAGTAATCGGCAAGATTTTTATATTTAACATATTCGTCGCTTAATATTTCAAAATTAATCGGCATGATTTATTTTCAGCACATTCATTTGTTACTATTTCAAAAGTAACTGAAAAGATTTTTATTTTCAGCAAATTCGTCGGTGACTATTTCAAAAGTAATCGGCATGATTTATTTTCAGCACATTCGTCGGTTACTATTTCAAAAGTAATCGGCAAGACTTTATTTTCAGCACATTCGTCGGTTACTATTTCAAAAGTAATCGGCAAGACTTTATTTTCAGCACATTCGTCGGTTACTAATTCAAAAGTAATCGGCAAGATTTTTATTTTCAGCATATTCATCGGTTACTATTTCAAAAGTAATCGACAAGATTTTTATTTTCAGCATATTCGTCGGTTACTATTTCAAAGGTAATCGGCATGATTTATTTTCAGCACATTCGTCGGTTACTATTTCAAAAGTAATCGGCAAGACTTTATTTTCAGCACATTCGTCAGTTACTAATTCAAAAGTAATCGGCAAGATTTTTATTTTCAGCATATTCATCGGTTACTATTTCAAAAGTAATCGACAAGATTTTTATTTTCAGCATATTCGTCGGTTACTATTTCAAAGGTAATCGGCATGATTTATTTTCAGCACAATCGTCGGTTACTATTTCAAAAGTAAGCGGCAAGATTTTTATTTTCAGCATATTTGTCGGTTACTATTTTAAAAGTAATCGGCAAGACTTTATTTTCAGCACATTTGTCGGTTACTATTTCAAAAGTAATCGGCAAGATTTTTATTTTCAGCATATTTGTCGGTTACTATTTCAAAAGTAATCGGCAAGACTTTATTTTCAGCACATTCGTCGGTTACTATTTCAAAAGTAATCGGCAAGACTTTATTTTCAGCACATTCGTCGGTTACTAATTCAAAAGTAATCGGCAAGATTTTTATTTTCAGCATATTCATCGGTTACTATTTCAAAAGTAATCGACAAGATTTTTATTTTCAGCATTTTCGTCGGTTACTATTTCAAAGGTAATCGGCATGATTTATTTTCAGCACATTCGTCGGTTACTATTTCAAAAGTAATCGGCAAGACTTTATTTTCAGCACATTCGTCAGTTACTAATTCAAAAGTAATCGGCAAGATTTTTATTTTCAGCATATTCATCGGTTACTATTTCAAAAGTAATCGACAAGATTTTTATTTTCAGCATATTCGTCGGTTACTATTTCAAAGGTAATCGGCATGATTTATTTTCAGCACAATCGTCGGTTACTATTTCAAAAGTAATCGGCAAGATTTTTATTTTCAGCATATTTGTCGGTTACTATTTTAAAAGTAATCTGCAAGACTTTATTTTCAGCACATTCGTCGGTTACTATTTCAAAAGTAATCGGCAAGACTTTATTTTCAGCACATTCGTCGGTTACTATTTCAAAAGTAATCGGCAAGATTTTTATTTTCAGCATATTCGTCGGTTACTATTTCAAAAGTAAGCGGCAAGATTTTTATTTTCAGCATATTTGTCGGTTACTATTTTAAAAGTAATCGGCAAGACTTTATTTTCAGCACATTTGTCGGTTACTATTTCAAAAGTAATCGGCAAGATTTTTATTTTCAGCATATTCATCGGTTACTATTTTAAAAGTAATCTGCAAGACTTTATTTTCAGCATATTCGTCGGTTACTATTTCAAAGGTAATCGGCATGATTTATTTTCAGCACAATCGTCGGTTACTATTTCAAAAGTAATCGGCAAGATTTTTATTTTCAGCATATTTGTCGGTTACTATTTTAAAAGTAATCTGCAAGACTTTATTTTCAGCACATTCGTCGGTTACTATTTCAAAAGTAATCGGCAAGACTTTATTTTCAGCACATTCGTCGGTTACTATTTCAAAAGTAATCGGCAAGATTTTTATTTTCAGCATATTCGTCGGTTACTATTTCAAAAGTAAGCGGCAAGATTTTTATTTTCAGCATATTTGTCGGTTACTATTTTAAAAGTAATCGGCAAGACTTTATTTTCAGCACATTTGTCGGTTACTATTTCAAAAGTAATCGGCAAGATTTTTATTTTCAGCATATTTGTCGGTTACTATTTTAAAAGTAATCTGCAAGACTTTATTTTCAGCACATTCGTCGGTTACTATTTCAAAAGTAATCGGCAAGACTTTATTTTCAGCACACTCGTCGGTTACTATTTCAAAAGTAATCGGCAAGACTTTATTTTCAGCACATTCGTCGGCTACTATTTCAAAAGTAATCGGCAAGATTTTTATTTACAGCATATTCGTCGGTTACTATTTCAAAAGTAGTCGGCAAGACTTTATTTTCAGCACATTCGTCGGTTACTATTTCAAAAGTAATCGGCAAGACTTTATTTTCAGCACATTCGTCGGTTACTATTTCAAAAGTAATCGGCAAGACTTTATTTTCAGCACATTCGTCGGTTACTATTTCAAAAGTAATCGGCAAGACTTTATTTTCAGGACATTCGTCGGTTACTATTTCAAAAGTAATCGGCAAGATTTTTATTTACAGCATATTCGTCGGTTACTATTTCAAAAGTAGTCGGCAAGACTTTATTTTCAGCACATTCGTCGGTTACTATTTCAAAAGTAATCGGCAAGACTTTATTTTCAGGACATTCGTCGGTTACTATTTCAAAAGTAATCGGCAAGATTTTTATTTTCAGCATATTCGTCGGTTACTATTTCAAAAGTAAGCGGCATGATTTTTATTTTCAGCATATTTGTCGGTTACTATTTTAAAAGTAATCGGCAAGACTTTATTTTCAGCACATTCGTCGGTTACTATTTCAAAAGTAATCGGCAAGACTTTATTTTCAGCACATTCGTCGGTTACTAATTCAAAAGTAATCGGCAAGATTTTTATTTTCAGCATAGTCATCGGTTACTATTTCAAAAGTAATCGAGAAGATTTTTATTTTCAGCATATTCGTCGGTTACTATTTCAAAAGTAATCGGCATGATTTTTATTTTCAGCATATTTGTCGGTTACTATTTTAAAAGTAATCGGCAAGACTTTATTTTCAGCACATTCGTCGGTTACTATTTCAAAAGTAATCGGCAAGACTTTATTTTCAGCACATTCGTCGGTTACTAATTCAAAAGTAATCGGCAAGATTTTTATTTTCAGCATATTCATCGGTTTCTATTTCAAAAGTAATCGAGAAGATTTTTATTTTCAGCATATTCGTCGGTTACTATATCAAAGGTAATCGGCATGATTTATTTTCAGCACAATCGTCGGTTACTATTTCAAAAGTAATCGGCAAGATTTTTATTTTCAGCATATTTGTCGGTTACTATTTTAAAAGTAATCTGCAAGACTTTATTTTCAGCACATTCATCGGTTACTATTTCAAAAGTAATCGGCAAGATTTTTATATTTAACATATTCGTCGCTTAATATTTCAAAATTAATCGGCATGATTTATTTTCAGCACATTCATTTGTTACTATTTCAAAAGTAACTGAAAAGATTTTTATTTTCAGCAAATTCGTCGGTGACTATTTCAAAAGTAATCGGCATGATTTATTTTCAGCACATTCGTCGGTTACTATTTCAAAAGTAATCGGCAAGACTTTATTTTCAGCACATTCGTCGGTTACTATTTCAAAAGTAATCGGCAAGACTTTATTTTCAGCACATTCGTCGGTTACTAATTCAAAAGTAATCGGCAAGATTTTTATTTTCAGCATATTCATCGGTTACTATTTCAAAAGTAATCGACAAGATTTTTATTTTCAGCATATTCGTCGGTTACTATTTCAAAGGTAATCGGCATGATTTATTTTCAGCACATTCGTCGGTTACTATTTCAAAAGTAATCGGCAAGACTTTATTTTCAGCACATTCGTCAGTTACTAATTCAAAAGTAATCGGCAAGATTTTTATTTTCAGCATATTCATCGGTTACTATTTCAAAAGTAATCGACAAGATTTTTATTTTCAGCATATTCGTCGGTTACTATTTCAAAGGTAATCGGCATGATTTATTTTCAGCACAATCGTCGGTTACTATTTCAAAAGTAAGCGGCAAGATTTTTATTTTCAGCATATTTGTCGGTTACTATTTTAAAAGTAATCGGCAAGACTTTATTTTCAGCACATTTGTCGGTTACTATTTCAAAAGTAATCGGCAAGATTTTTATTTTCAGCATATTTGTCGGTTACTATTTTAAAAGTAATCTGCAAGACTTTATTTTCAGCACATTCGTCGGTTACTATTTCAAAAGTAATCGGCAAGACTTTATTTTCAGCACACTCGTCGGTTACTATTTCAAAAGTAATCGGCAAGACTTTATTTTCAGCACATTCGTCGGCTACTATTTCAAAAGTAATCGGCAAGATTTTTATTTACAGCATATTCGTCGGTTACTATTTCAAAAGTAGTCGGCAAGACTTTATTTTCAGCACATTCGTCGGTTACTATTTCAAAAGTAATCGGCAAGACTTTATTTTCAGCACATTCGTCGGTTACTATTTCAAAAGTAATCGGCAAGACTTTATTTTCAGCACATTCGTCGGTTACTATTTCAAAAGTAATCGGCAAGATTTTTATATTTAACATATTCGTCGCTTAATATTTCAAAATTAATCGGCATGATTTATTTTCAGCACATTCATTTGTTACTATTTCAAAAGTAACTGAAAAGATTTTTATTTTCAGCAAATTCGTCGGTGACTATTTCAAAAGTAATCGGCATGATTTATTTTCAGCACATTCGTCGGTTACTATTTCAAAAGTAATCGGCAAGACTTTATTTTCAGCACATTCGTCGGTTACTATTTCAAAAGTAATCGGCAAGACTTTATTTTCAGCATATTCATCGGTTACTATTTCAAAAGTAATCGACAATATTTTTATTTTCAGCATATTCGTCGGTTACTATTTCAAAGGTAATCGGCATGATTTATTTTCAGCACAATCGTCGGTTACTATTTCAAAAGTAATCGGCAAGATTTTTATTTTCAGCATATTTGTCGGTTACTATTTTAAAAGTAATCTGCAAGACTTTATTTTCAGCACATTCATCGGTTACTATTTCAAAAGTAATCGGCAAGACTTTATTTTCAGCACATTCGTCGGTTACTATTTCAAAAGTAATCGGCAAGATTTTTATTTTCAGCATATTCGTCGGTTACTATTTCAAAAGTAAGCGGCAAGATTTTTATTTTCAGCATATTTGTCGGTTACTATTTTAAAAGTAATCGGCAAGACTTTATTTTCAGCACATTTGTCGGTTACTATTTCAAAAGTAATCGGCAAGATTTTTATTTTCAGCATATTTGTCGGTTACTATTTTAAAAGTAATCTGCAAGATTTTATTTTCAGCACATTCGTCGGTTACTATTTCAAAAGTAATCGGCAAGACTTTATTTTCAGCACACTCGTCGGTTACTATTTCAAAAGTAATCGAGAAGATTTTTATTTTCAGCATATTCGTCGGTTACTATTTCAAAGGTAATCGGCATGATTTATTTTCAGCACAATCGTCGGTTACTATTTCAAAAGTAATCGGCAAGATTTTTATTTTCAGCATATTTGTCGGTTACTATTTTAAAAGTAATCTGCAAGACTTTATTTTCAGCACATTCATCGGTTACTATTTCAAAAGTAATCGGCAAGATTTTTATATTTAACATATTCGTCGCTTAATATTTCAAAATTAATCGGCATGATTTATTTTCAGCACATTCATTTGTTACTATTTCAAAAGTAACTGAAAAGATTTTTATTTTCAGCAAATTCGTCGGTGACTATTTCAAAAGTAATCGGCATGATTTATTTTCAGCACATTCGTCGGTTACTATTTCAAAAGTAATCGGCAAGACTTTATTTTCAGCACATTCGTCGGTTACTATTTCAAAAGTAATCGGCAAGATTTTTATTTACAGCATATTCGTCGGTTACTATTTCAAAAGTAATCAGCAAGACTTTATTTTCATCACATTCGTCGGTTACTATTTCAAAAGTAATCGGCAAGACTTTATTTTCAGCACATTCGTCGGTTACTATTTCAAAAGTAATCGGCAAGATTTTTATTTTCAGCATATTCGTCGGTTACTATTTCAAAAGTAAGCGGCAAGATTTTTATTTTCAGCATATTTGTCGGTTACTATTTTAAAAGTAATCGGCAAGACTTTATTTTCAGCACATTTGTCGGTTACTATTTCAAAAGTAATCGGCAAGATTTTTATTTTCAGCATATTTGTCGGTTACTATTTTAAAAGTAATCTGCAAGATTTTATTTTCAGCACATTCGTCGGTTACTATTTCAAAAGTAATCGGCAAGACTTTATTTTCAGCACACTCGTCGGTTACTATTTCAAAAGTAATCGGCAAGACTTTATTTTCAGCACATTCGTCGGCTACTATTTCAAAAGTAATCGGCAAGATTTTTATTTACAGCATATTCGTCGGTTACTATTTCAAAAGTAGTCGGCAAGACTTTATTTTCAGCACATTCGTCGGTTACTATTTCAAAAGTAATCGGCAAGACTTTATTTTCAGCACATTCGTCGGTTACTATTTCAAAAGTAATCGGCAAGACTTTATTTTCAGCACATTCGTCGGTTACTATTTCAAAAGTAATCGGCAAGACTTTATTTTCAGCACATTCGTCGGTTACTATTTCAAAAGTAATCGGCAAGATTTTTATTTACAGCATATTCGTCGGTTACTATTTCAAAAGTAATCAGCAAGACTTTATTTTCATCACATTCGTCGGTTACTATTTCAAAAGTAATCGGCAAGACTTTATTTTCAGCACATTCGTCGGTTACTATTTCAAAAGTAAGCGGCATGATTTTTATTTTCAGCATATTTGTCGGTTACTATTTTAAAAGTAATCGGCAAGACTTTATTTTCAGCACATTCGTCGGTTACTATTTCAAAAGTAATCGGCAAGACTTTATTTTCAGCACATTCGTCGGTTACTAATTCAAAAGTAATCGGCAAGATTTTTATTTTCAGCATAGTCATCGGTTACTATTTCAAAAGTAATCGAGAAGATTTTTATTTTCAGCATATTCGTCGGTTACTATTTCAAAAGTAAGCGGCATGATTTTTATTTTCAGCATATTTGTCGGTTACTATTTTAAAAGTAATCGGCAAGACTTTATTTTCAGCACATTCGTCGGTTAATATTTCAAAAGTAATCGGCAAGACTTTATTTTCAGCACATTCGTCGGTTACTAATTCAAAAGTAATCGGCAAGATTTTTATTTTCAGCATATTCATCGGTTACTATTTCAAAAGTAATCGAGAAGATTTTTATTTTCAGCATATTCGTCGGTTACTATTTCAAAGGTAATCGGCATGATTTATTTTCAGCACAATCGTCGGTTACTATTTCAAAAGTAATCGGCAAGATTTTTATTTTCAGCATATTTGTCGGTTACTATTTTAAAAGTAATCTGCAAGACTTTATTTTCAGCACATTCATCGGTTACTATTTCAAAAGTAATCGGCAAGATTTTTATATTTAACATATTCGTCGCTTAATATTTCAAAATTAATCGGCATGATTTATTTTCAGCACATTCATTTGTTACTATTTCAAAAGTAACTGAAAAGATTTTTATTTTCAGCAAATTCGTCGGTGACTATTTCAAAAGTAATCGGCATGATTTATTTTCAGCACATTCGTCGGTTACTATTTCAAAAGTAATCGGCAAGACTTTATTTTCAGCACATTCGTCGGTTACTATTTCAAAAGTAATCGGCAAGATTTTTATTTACAGCATATTCGTCGGTTACTATTTCAAAAGTAATCAGCAAGACTTTATTTTCATCACATTCGTCGGTTACTATTTCAAAAGTAATCGGCAAGACTTTATTTTCAGCACATTCGTCGGTTACTATTTCAAAAGTAATCGGCAAGATTTTTATTTTCAGCATATTCGTCGGTTACTATTTCAAAAGTAAGCGGCAAGATTTTTATTTTCAGCATATTTGTCGGTTACTATTTTAAAAGTAATCGGCAAGACTTTATTTTCAGCACATTTGTCGGTTACTATTTCAAAAGTAATCGGCAAGATTTTTATTTTCAGCATATTTGTCGGTTACTATTTTAAAAGTAATCTGCAAGATTTTATTTTCAGCACATTCGTCGGTTACTATTTCAAAAGTAATCGGCAAGACTTTATTTTCAGCACACTCGTCGGTTACTATTTCAAAAGTAATCGGCAAGATTTTTATTTACAGCATATTCGTCGGTTACTATTTCAAAAGTAATCAGCAAGACTTTATTTTCATCACATTCGTCGGTTACTATTTCAAAAGTAATCGGCAAGACTTTATTTTCAGCACATTCGTCGGTTACTATTTCAAAAGTAAGCGGCATGATTTTTATTTTCAGCATATTTGTCGGTTACTATTTTAAAAGTAATCGGCAAGACTTTATTTTCAGCACATTCGTCGGTTACTATTTCAAAAGTAATCGGCAAGACTTTATTTTCAGCACATTCGTCGGTTACTAATTCAAAAGTAATCGGCAAGATTTTTATTTTCAGCATAGTCATCGGTTACTATTTCAAAAGTAATCGAGAAGATTTTTATTTTCAGCATATTCGTCGGTTACTATTTCAAAAGTAAGCGGCAAGATTTTTATTTTCAGCATATTTGTCGGTTACTATTTTAAAAGTAATCGGCAAGACTTTATTTTCAGCACATTTGTCGGTTACTATTTCAAAAGTAATCGGCAAGATTTTTATTTTCAGCATATTTGTCGGTTACTATTTTAAAAGTAATCTGCAAGATTTTATTTTCAGCACATTCGTCGGTTACTATTTCAAAAGTAATCGGCAAGACTTTATTTTCAGCACATTCGTCGGTTACTATTTCAAAAGTAATCGGCAAGATTTTTATTTACAGCATATTCGTCGGTTACTATTTCAAAAGTAATCAGCAAGACTTTATTTTCATCACATTCGTCGGTTACTATTTCAAAAGTAATCGGCAAGACTTTATTTTCAGCACATTCGTCGGTTACTATTTCAAAAGTAAGCGGCATGATTTTTATTTTCAGCATATTTGTCGGTTACTATTTTAAAAGTAATCGGCAAGACTTTATTTTCAGCACATTCGTCGGTTACTATTTCAAAAGTAATCGGCAAGACTTTATTTTCAGCACATTCGTCGGTTACTAATTCAAAAGTAATCGGCAAGATTTTTATTTTCAGCATAGTCATCGGTTACTATTTCAAAAGTAATCGAGAAGATTTTTATTTTCAGCATATTCGTCGGTTACTATTTCAAAAGTAAGCGGCATGATTTTTATTTTCAGCATATTTGTCGGTTACTATTTTAAAAGTAATCGGCAAGACTTTATTTTCAGCACATTCGTCGGTTAATATTTCAAAAGTAATCGGCAAGACTTTATTTTCAGCACATTCGTCGGTTACTAATTCAAAAGTAATCGGCAAGATTTTTATTTTCAGCAGATTCATCGGTTACTATTTCAAAAGTAAGCGGCAAGATTTTTATTTT
Source organism: Medicago lupulina (assembly GCA_958299785.1). Lineage (NCBI taxonomy): Eukaryota > Viridiplantae > Streptophyta > Magnoliopsida > Fabales > Fabaceae > Medicago > Medicago lupulina. Next base: position 36,395,077 of record OY283146.1, on the reverse strand, counting down.
CAGCATATTTGTCGGTTACTATTTTAAAAGTAATCGGCAAGACTTTATTTTCAGCACATTTGTCGGTTACTATTTCAAAAGTAATCGGCAAGATTTTTATTTTCAGCATATTTGTCGGTTACTATTTTAAAAGTAATCTGCAAGATTTTATTTTCAGCACATTCGTCGGTTACTATTTCAAAAGTAATCGGCAAGACTTTATTTTCAGCACACTCGTCGGTTACTATTTCAAAAGTAATCGAGAAGATTTTTATTTTCAGCATATTCGTCGGTTACTATTTCAAAGGTAATCGGCATGATTTATTTTCAGCACAATCGTCGGTTACTATTTCAAAAGTAATCGGCAAGATTTTTATTTTCAGCATATTTGTCGGTTACTATTTTAAAAGTAATCTGCAAGACTTTATTTTCAGCACATTCATCGGTTACTATTTCAAAAGTAATCGGCAAGATTTTTATATTTAACATATTCGTCGCTTAATATTTCAAAATTAATCGGCATGATTTATTTTCAGCACATTCATTTGTTACTATTTCAAAAGTAACTGAAAAGATTTTTATTTTCAGCAAATTCGTCGGTGACTATTTCAAAAGTAATCGGCATGATTTATTTTCAGCACATTCGTCGGTTACTATTTCAAAAGTAATCGGCAAGACTTTATTTTCAGCACATTCGTCGGTTACTATTTCAAAAGTAATCGGCAAGATTTTTATTTACAGCATATTCGTCGGTTACTATTTCAAAAGTAATCAGCAAGACTTTATTTTCATCACATTCGTCGGTTACTATTTCAAAAGTAATCGGCAAGACTTTATTTTCAGCACATTCGTCGGTTACTATTTCAAAAGTAATCGGCAAGATTTTTATTTTCAGCATATTCGTCGGTTACTATTTCAAAAGTAAGCGGCAAGATTTTTATTTTCAGCATATTTGTCGGTTACTATTTTAAAAGTAATCGGCAAGACTTTATTTTCAGCACATTTGTCGGTTACTATTTCAAAAGTAATCGGCAAGATTTTTATTTTCAGCATATTTGTCGGTTACTATTTTAAAAGTAATCTGCAAGATTTTATTTTCAGCACATTCGTCGGTTACTATTTCAAAAGTAATCGGCAAGACTTTATTTTCAGCACACTCGTCGGTTACTATTTCAAAAGTAATCGGCAAGACTTTATTTTCAGCACATTCGTCGGCTACTATTTCAAAAGTAATCGGCAAGATTTTTATTTACAGCATATTCGTCGGTTACTATTTCAAAAGTAGTCGGCAAGACTTTATTTTCAGCACATTCGTCGGTTACTATTTCAAAAGTAATCGGCAAGACTTTATTTTCAGCACATTCGTCGGTTACTATTTCAAAAGTAATCGGCAAGACTTTATTTTCAGCACATTCGTCGGTTACTATTTCAAAAGTAATCGGCAAGACTTTATTTTCAGCACATTCGTCGGTTACTATTTCAAAAGTAATCGGCAAGATTTTTATTTACAGCATATTCGTCGGTTACTATTTCAAAAGTAATCAGCAAGACTTTATTTTCATCACATTCGTCGGTTACTATTTCAAAAGTAATCGGCAAGACTTTATTTTCAGCACATTCGTCGGTTACTATTTCAAAAGTAATCGGCAAGATTTTTATTTTCAGCATATTCGTCGGTTACTATTTCAAAAGTAAGCGGCAAGATTTTTATTTTCAGCATATTTGTCGGTTACTATTTTAAAAGTAATCGGCAAGACTTTATTTTCAGCACATTTGTCGGTTACTATTTCAAAAGTAATCGGCAAGATTTTTATTTTCAGCATATTTGTCGGTTACTATTTTAAAAGTAATCTGCAAGATTTTATTTTCAGCACATTCGTCGGTTACTATTTCAAAAGTAATCGGCAAGACTTTATTTTCAGCACACTCGTCGGTTACTATTTCAAAAGTAATCGGCAAGACTTTATTTTCAGCACATTCGTCGGCTACTATTTCAAAAGTAATCGGCAAGATTTTTATTTACAGCATATTCGTCGGTTACTATTTCAAAAGTAGTCGGCAAGACTTTATTTTCAGCACATTCGTCGGTTACTATTTCAAAAGTAATCGGCAAGACTTTATTTTCAGCACATTCGTCGGTTACTATTTCAAAAGTAATCGGCAAGACTTTATTTTCAGCACATTCGTCGGTTACTATTTCAAAAGTAATCGGCAAGACTTTATTTTCAGCACATTCGTCGGTTACTATTTCAAAAGTAATCGGCAAGATTTTTATTTACAGCATATTCGTCGGTTACTATTTCAAAAGTAATCAGCAAGACTTTATTTTCATCACATTCGTCGGTTACTATTTCAAAAGTAATCGGCAAGACTTTATTTTCAGCACATTCGTCGGTTACTATTTCAAAAGTAATCGGCAAGATTTTTATTTTCAGCATATTCGTCGGTTACTATTTCAAAAGTAAGCGGCAAGATTTTTATTTTCAGCATATTTGTCGGTTACTATTTTAAAAGTAATCGGCAAGACTTTATTTTCAGCACATTTGTCGGTTACTATTTCAAAAGTAATCGGCAAGATTTTTATTTTCAGCATATTTGTCGGTTACTATTTTAAAAGTAATCGGCAAGACTTTATTTTCAGCACATTTGTCGGTTACTATTTCAAAAGTAATCGGCAAGACTTTATTTTCAGCACATTCGTCGGTTACTATTTCAAAAGTAATCGGCAAGATTTTTATTTTCAGCATATTCGTCGGTTACTATTTCAAAAGTAAGCGGCAAGATTTTTATTTTCAGCATATTTGTCGGTTACTATTTTAAAAGTAATCGGCAAGACTTTATTTTCAGCACATTTGTCGGTTACTATTTCAAAAGTAATCGGCAAGATTTTTATTTTCAGCATATTTGTCGGTTACTATTTTAAAAGTAATCTGCAAGATTTTATTTTCAGCACATTCGTCGGTTACTATTTCAAAAGTAATCGGCAAGACTTTATTTTCAGCACACTCGTCGGTTACTATTTCAAAAGTAATCGGCAAGACTTTATTTTCAGCACATTCGTCGGCTACTATTTCAAAAGTAATCGGCAAGATTTTTATTTACAGCATATTCGTCGGTTACTATTTCAAAAGTAGTCGGCAAGACTTTATTTTCAGCACATTCGTCGGTTACTATTTCAAAAGTAATCGGCAAGACTTTATTTTCAGCACATTCGTCGGTTACTATTTCAAAAGTAATCGGCAAGACTTTATTTTCAGCACATTCGTCGGTTACTATTTCAAAAGTAATCGGCAAGACTTTATTTTCAGCACATTCGTCGGTTACTATTTCAAAAGTAATCGGCAAGATTTTTATTTACAGCATATTCGTCGGTTACTATTTCAAAAGTAATCAGCAAGACTTTATTTTCATCACATTCGTCGGTTACTATTTCAAAAGTAATCGGCAAGACTTTATTTTCAGCACATTCGTCGGTTACTATTTCAAAAGTAATCGGCAAGATTTTTATTTTCAGCATATTCGTCGGTTACTATTTCAAAAGTAAGCGGCAAGATTTTTATTTTCAGCATATTTGTCGGTTACTATTTTAAAAGTAATCGGCAAGACTTTATTTTCAGCACATTTGTCGGTTACTATTTCAAAAGTAATCGGCCAGATTTTTATTTTCAGCATATTTGTCGGTTACTATTTTAAAAGTAATCTGCAAGACTTTATTTTCAGCACATTCGTCGGTTACTATTTCAAAAGTAATCGGCAAGACTTTATTTTCAGCACATTCGTCGGTTACTATTTCAAAAGTAATCGGCAAGACTTTATTTTCAGCACATTCGTCGGCTACTATTTCAAAAGTAATCGGCAAGATTTTTATTTACAGCATATTCGTCGGTTACTATTTCAAAAGTAGTCGGCAAGACTTTATTTTCAGCACATTCGTCGGTTACTATTTCAAAAGTAATCAGCAAGACTTTATTTTCAGCACATTCGTCGGTTACTATTTCAAAAGTAATCGGCAAGATTTTTATTTTCAGCATATTCGTCGGTTACTATTTCAAAAGTAAGCGGCATGATTTTTATTTTCAGCATATTTGTCGGTTACTATTTTAAAAGTAATCGGCAAGACTTTATTTTCAGCACATTCGTCGGTTACTATTTCAAAAGTAATCGGCAAGACTTTATTTTCAGCACATTCGTCGGTTACTAATTCAAAAGTAATCGGCAAGATTTTTATTTTCAGCATAGTCATCGGTTACTATTTCAAAAGTAATCGAGAAGATTTTTATTTTCAGCATATTCGTCGGTTACTATTTCAAAAGTAAGCGGCATGATTTTTATTTTCAGCATATTTGTCGGTTACTATTTTAAAAGTAATCGGCAAGACTTTATTTTCAGCACATTCGTCGGTTACTATTTCAAAAGTAATCGGCAAGACTTTATTTTCAGCACATTCGTCGGTTACTAATTCAAAAGTAATCGGCAAGATTTTTATTTTCAGCATATTCATCGGTTACTATTTCAAAAGTAATCGAGAAGATTTTTATTTTCAGCATATTCGTCGGTTACTATTTCAAAGGTAATCGGCATGATTTATTTTCAGCACAATCGTCGGTTACTATTTCAAAAGTAATCGGCAAGATTTTTATTTTCAGCATATTTGTCGGTTACTATTTTAAAAGTAATCTGCAAGACTTTATTTTCAGCACATTCATCGGTTACTATTTCAAAAGTAATCGGCAAGATTTTTATATTTAACATATTCGTCGCTTAATATTTCAAAATTAATCGGCATGATTTATTTTCAGCACATTCATTTGTTACTATTTCAAAAGTAACTGAAAAGATTTTTATTTTCAGCAAATTCGTCGGTGACTATTTCAAAAGTAATCGGCATGATTTATTTTCAGCACATTCGTCGGTTACTATTTCAAAAGTAATCGGCAAGACTTTATTTTCAGCACATTCGTCGGTTACTATTTCAAAAGTAATCGGCAAGACTTTATTTTCAGCACATTCGTCGGTTACTATTTCAAAATTAATCGGCAAGATTTTTATTTTCAGCATATTCGTCGGTTACTATTTCAAAAGTAAGCGGCATGATTTTTATTTTCAGCATATTTGTCGGTTACTATTTTAAAAGTAATCGGCAAGACTTTATTTTCAGCACATTCGTCGGTTACTATTTCAAAAGTAATCGGCAAGACTTTATTTTCAGCACATTCGTCGGTTACTAATTCAAAAGTAATCGGCAAGATTTTTATTTTCAGCATATTCATCGGTTACTATTTCAAAAGTAATCGACAAGATTTTTATTTTCAGCATATTCGTCGGTTACTATTTCAAAGGTAATCGGCATGATTTATTTTCAGCACAATCGTCGGTTACTATTTCAAAAGTAATCGGCAAGATTTTTATTTTCAGCATATTTGTCGGTGACTATTTCAAAAGTAATCGGCATGATTTATTTTCAGCACATTCGTCGGTTACTATTTCAAAAGTAATCGGCAAGACTTTATTTTCAGCACATTCGTCGGTTACTATTTCAAAAGTAATCGGCAAGACTTTATTTTCAGCACATTCGTCGGTTACTATTTCAAAATTAATCGGCAAGATTTTTATTTTCAGCATATTCGTCGGTTACTATTTCAAAAGTAAGCGGCATGATTTTTATTTTCAGCATATTTGTCGGTTACTATTTTAAAAGTAATCGGCAAGACTTTATTTTCAGCACATTCGTCGGTTACTATTTCAAAAGTAATCGGCAAGACTTTATTTTCAGCACATTCGTCGGTTACTAATTCAAAAGTAATCGGCAAGATTTTTATTTTCAGCATATTCATCGGTTACTATTTCAAAAGTAATCGAGAAGATTTTTATTTTCAGCATATTCGTCGGTTACTATTTCAAAGGTAATCGGCATGATTTATTTTCAGCACAATCGTCGGTTACTATTTCAAAAGTAATCGGCAAGATTTTTATTTTCAGCATATTTGTCGGTTACTATTTTAAAAGTAATCTGCAAGACTTTATTTTCAGCACATTCATCGGTTACTATTTCAAAAGTAATCGGCAAGATTTTTATATTTAACATATTCGTCGCTTAATATTTCAAAATTAATCGGCATGATTTATTTTCAGCACATTCATTTGTTACTATTTCAAAAGTAACTGAAAAGATTTTTATTTTCAGCAAATTCGTCGGTGACTATTTCAAAAGTAATCGGCATGATTTATTTTCAGCACATTCGTCGGTTACTATTTCAAAAGTAATCGGCAAGACTTTATTTTCAGCACATTCGTCGGTTACTATTTCAAAAGTAATCGGCAAGATTTTTATTTACAGCATATTCGTCGGTTACTATTTCAAAAGTAATCAGCAAGACTTTATTTTCATCACATTCGTCGGTTACTATTTCAAAAGTAATCGGCAAGACTTTATTTTCAGCACATTCGTCGGTTACTATTTCAAAAGTAATCGGCAAGATTTTTATTTTCAGCATATTCGTCGGTTACTATTTCAAAAGTAAGCGGCATGATTTTTATTTTCAGCATATTTGTCGGTTACTATTTTAAAAGTAATCGGCAAGACTTTATTTTCAGCACATTCGTCGGTTACTATTTCAAAAGTAATCGGCAAGACTTTATTTTCAGCACATTCGTCGGTTACTAATTCAAAAGTAATCGGCAAGATTTTTATTTTCAGCATATTCATCGGTTACTATTTCAAAAGTAATCGAGAAGATTTTTATTTTCAGCATATTCGTCGGTTACTATTTCAAAGGTAATCGGCATGATTTATTTTCAGCACAATCGTCGGTTACTATTTCAAAAGTAATCGGCAAGATTTTTATTTTCAGCATATTTGTCGGTTACTATTTTAAAAGTAATCTGCAAGACTTTATTTTCAGCACATTCATCGGTTACTATTTCAAAAGTAATCGGCAAGATTTTTATATTTAACATATTCGTCGCTTAATATTTCAAAATTAATCGGCATGATTTATTTTCAGCACATTCATTTGTTACTATTTCAAAAGTAACTGAAAAGATTTTTATTTTCAGCAAATTCGTCGGTGACTATTTCAAAAGTAATCGGCATGATTTATTTTCAGCACATTCGTCGGTTACTATTTCAAAAGTAATCGGCAAGACTTTATTTTCAGCACATTCGTCGGTTACTATTTCAAAAGTAATCGGCAAGATTTTTATTTACAGCATATTCGTCGGTTACTATTTCAAAAGTAATCAGCAAGACTTTATTTTCATCACATTCGTCGGTTACTATTTCAAAAGTAATCGGCAAGACTTTATTTTCAGCACATTCGTCGGTTACTATTTCAAAAGTAATCGGCAAGATTTTTATTTTCAGCATATTCGTCGGTTACTATTTCAAAAGTAAGCGGCAAGATTTTTATTTTCAGCATATTTGTCGGTTACTATTTTAAAAGTAATCGGCAAGACTTTATTTTCAGCACATTTGTCGGTTACTATTTCAAAAGTAATCGGCAAGATTTTTATTTTCAGCATATTTGTCGGTTACTATTTTAAAAGTAATCTGCAAGATTTTATTTTCAGCACATTCGTCGGTTACTATTTCAAAAGTAATCGGCAAGACTTTATTTTCAGCACACTCGTCGGTTACTATTTCAAAAGTAATCGGCAAGACTTTATTTTCAGCACATTCGTCGGCTACTATTTCAAAAGTAATCGGCAAGATTTTTATTTACAGCATATTCGTCGGTTACTATTTCAAAAGTAGTCGGCAAGACTTTATTTTCAGCACATTCGTCGGTTACTATTTCAAAAGTAATCGGCAAGACTTTATTTTCAGCACATTCGTCGGTTACTATTTCAAAAGTAATCGGCAAGACTTTATTTTCAGCACATTCGTCGGTTACTATTTCAAAAGTAATCGGCAAGACTTTATTTTCAGCACATTCGTCGGTTACTATTTCAAAAGTAATCGGCAAGATTTTTATTTACAGCATATTCGTCGGTTACTATTTCAAAAGTAATCAGCAAGACTTTATTTTCATCACATTCGTCGGTTACTATTTCAAAAGTAATCGGCAAGACTTTATTTTCAGCACATTCGTCGGTTACTATTTCAAAAGTAATCGGCAAGATTTTTATTTTCAGCATATTCGTCGGTTACTATTTCAAAAGTAAGCGGCAAGATTTTTATTTTCAGCATATTTGTCGGTTACTATTTTAAAAGTAATCGGCAAGACTTTATTTTCAGCACATTTGTCGGTTACTATTTCAAAAGTAATCGGCAAGATTTTTATTTTCAGCATATTTGTCGGTTACTATTTTAAAAGTAATCTGCAAGATTTTATTTTCAGCACATTCGTCGGTTACTATTTCAAAAGTAATCGGCAAGACTTTATTTTCAGCACACTCGTCGGTTACTATTTCAAAAGTAATCGGCAAGACTTTATTTTCAGCACATTCGTCGGCTACTATTTCAAAAGTAATCGGCAAGATTTTTATTTACAGCATATTCGTCGGTTACTATTTCAAAAGTAGTCGGCAAGACTTTATTTTCAGCACATTCGTCGGTTACTATTTCAAAAGTAATCGGCAAGACTTTATTTTCAGCACATTCGTCGGTTACTATTTCAAAAGTAATCGGCAAGACTTTATTTTCAGCACATTCGTCGGTTACTATTTCAAAAGTAATCGGCAAGACTTTATTTTCAGCACATTCGTCGGTTACTATTTCAAAAGTAATCGGCAAGATTTTTATTTACAGCATATTCGTCGGTTACTATTTCAAAAGTAATCAGCAAGACTTTATTTTCATCACATTCGTCGGTTACTATTTCAAAAGTAATCGGCAAGACTTTATTTTCAGCACATTCGTCGGTTACTATTTCAAAAGTAATCGGCAAGATTTTTATTTTCAGCATATTCGTCGGTTACTATTTCAAAAGTAAGCGGCAAGATTTTTATTTTCAGCATATTTGTCGGTTACTATTTTAAAAGTAATCGGCAAGACTTTATTTTCAGCACATTTGTCGGTTACTATTTCAAAAGTAATCGGCAAGATTTTTATTTTCAGCATATTTGTCGGTTACTATTTTAAAAGTAATCTGCAAGACTTTATTTTCAGCACATTCGTCGGTTACTATTTCAAAAGTAATCGGCAAGACTTTATTTTCAGCACATTCGTCGGTTACTATTTCAAAAGTAATCGGCAAGACTTTATTTTCAGCACATTCGTCGGCTACTATTTCAAAAGTAATCGGCAAGATTTTTATTTACAGCATATTCGTCGGTTACTATTTCAAAAGTAGTCGGCAAGACTTTATTTTCAGCACATTCGTCGGTTACTATTTCAAAAGTAATCAGCAAGACTTTATTTTCAGCACATTCGTCGGTTACTATTTCAAAAGTAATCGGCAAGATTTTTATTTTCAGCATATTCGTCGGTTACTATTTCAAAAGTAAGCGGCATGATTTTTATTTTCAGCATATTTGTCGGTTACTATTTTAAAAGTAATCGGCAAGACTTTATTTTCAGCACATTCGTCGGTTACTATTTCAAAAGTAATCGGCAAGACTTTATTTTCAGCACATTCGTCGGTTACTAATTCAAAAGTAATCGGCAAGATTTTTATTTTCAGCATAGTCATCGGTTACTATTTCAAAAGTAATCGAGAAGATTTTTATTTTCAGCATATTCGTCGGTTACTATTTCAAAAGTAAGCGGCATGATTTTTATTTTCAGCATATTTGTCGGTTACTATTTTAAAAGTAATCGGCAAGACTTTATTTTCAGCACATTCGTCGGTTACTATTTCAAAAGTAATCGGCAAGACTTTATTTTCAGCACATTCGTCGGTTACTAATTCAAAAGTAATCGGCAAGATTTTTATTTTCAGCATATTCATCGGTTACTATTTCAAAAGTAATCGAGAAGATTTTTATTTTCAGCATATTCGTCGGTTACTATTTCAAAGGTAATCGGCATGATTTATTTTCAGCACAATCGTCGGTTACTATTTCAAAAGTAATCGGCAAGATTTTTATTTTCAGCATATTTGTCGGTTACTATTTTAAAAGTAATCTGCAAGACTTTATTTTCAGCACATTCATCGGTTACTATTTCAAAAGTAATCGGCAAGATTTTTATATTTAACATATTCGTCGCTTAATATTTCAAAATTAATCGGCATGATTTATTTTCAGCACATTCATTTGTTACTATTTCAAAAGTAACTGAAAAGATTTTTATTTTCAGCAAATTCGTCGGTGACTATTTCAAAAGTAATCGGCATGATTTATTTTCAGCACATTCGTCGGTTACTATTTCAAAAGTAATCGGCAAGACTTTATTTTCAGCACATTCGTCGGTTACTATTTCAAAAGTAATCGGCAAGACTTTATTTTCAGCACATTCGTCGGTTACTATTTCAAAATTAATCGGCAAGATTTTTATTTTCAGCATATTCGTCGGTTACTATTTCAAAATTAAGCGGCATGATTTTTATTTTCAGCATATTTGTCGGTTACTATTTTAAAAGTAATCGGCAAGACTTTATTTTCAGCACATTCGTCGGTTACTATTTCAAAAGTAATCGGCAAGACTTAATTTTCAGCACATTCGTCGGTTACTAATTCAAAAGTAATCGGCAAGATTTTTATTTTCAGCATATTCATCGGTTACTATTTCAAAAGTAATCGACAAGATTTTTATTTTCAGCATATTCGTCGGTTACTATTTCAAAGGTAATCGGCATGATTTATTTTCAGCACAATCGTCGGTTACTATTTCAAAAGTAATCGGCAAGATTTTTATTTTCAGCATATTTGTCGGTGACTATTTCAAAAGTAATCGGCATGATTTATTTTCAGCACATTCGTCGGTTACTATTTCAAAAGTAATCGGCAAGACTTTATTTTCAGCACATTCGTCGGTTACTATTTCAAAAGTAATCGGCAAGACTTTATTTTCAGCACATTCGTCGGTTACTATTTCAAAATTAATCGGCAAGATTTTTATTTTCAGCATATTCGTCGGTTACTATTTCAAAAGTAAGCGGCATGATTTTTATTTTCAGCATATTTGTCGGTTACTATTTTAAAAGTAATCGGCAAGACTTTATTTTCAGCACATTCGTCGGTTACTATTTCAAAAGTAATCGGCAAGACTTTATTTTCAGCACATTCGTCGGTTACTAATTCAAAAGTAATCGGCAAGATTTTTATTTTCAGCATATTCATCGGTTACTATTTCAAAAGTAATCGACAAGATTTTTATTTTCAGCATATTCGTCGGTTACTATTTCAAAGGTAATCGGCATGATTTATTTTCAGCACAATCGTCGGTTACTATTTCAAAAGTAATCGGCAAGATTTTTATTTTCAGCATATTTGTCGGTTACTATTTTAAAAGTAATCTGCAAGACTTTATTTTCAGCACATTCGTCGGTTACTATTTCAAAAGTAATCGGCAAGATTTTTATATTTAACATATTCGTCGCTTAATATTTCAAAATTAATCGGCATGATTTATTTTCAGCACATTCATTTGTTACTATTTCAAAAGTAACTGAAAAGATTTTTATTTTCAGCAAATTCGTCGGTGACTATTTCAAAAGTAATCGGCATGATTTATTTTCAGCACATTCGTCGGTTACTATTTCAAAAGTAATCGGCAAGACTTTATTTTCAGCACATTCGTTGGTTACTATTTCAAAAGTAATCGGCAAGACTTTATTTTCAGCACATTCGTCGGTTACTATTTCAAAAGTAATCGGCAAGATTTTTATTTACAGCATATTCGTCGGTTACTATTTCAAAAGTAATCAGCAAGACTTTATTTTCATCACATTCGTCGGTTACTATTTCAAAAGTAATCGGCAAGACTTTATTTTCAGCACATTCGTCGGTTACTATTTCAAAAGTAATCGGCAAGATTTTTATTTTCAGCATATTCGTCGGTTACTATTTCAAAAGTAAGCGGCAAGATTTTTATTTTCATCATATTTGTCGGTTACTATTTTAAAAGTAATCGGCAAGACTTTATTTTCAGCACATTTGTCGGTTACTATTTCAAAAGTAATCGGCAAGATTTTTATTTTCAGCATATTTGTCGGTTACTATTTTAAAAGTAATCTGCAAGACTTTATTTTCAGCACATTCGTCGGCTACTATTTCAAAAGTAATCGGCAAGATTTTTATTTACAGCATATTCGTCGGTTACTATTTCAAAAGTAGTCGGCAAGACTTTATTTTCAGCACATTCGTCGGTTACTATTTCAAAAGTAATCGGCAAGATTTTTATTTTCAGCATATTTGTCGGTTACTATTTTAAAAGTAATCTGCAAGACTTTATTTTCAGCACATTCGTCGGTTACTATTTCAAAAGTAATCGGCAAGATTTTTATATTTAACATATTCGTCGCTTAATATTTCAAAATTAATCGGCATGATTTATTTTCAGCACATTCATTTGTTACTATTTCAAAAGTAACTGAAAAGATTTTTATTTTCAGCAAATTCGTCGGTGACTATTTCAAAAGTAATCGGCATGATTTATTTTCAGCACATTCGTCGGTTACTATTTCAAAAGTAATCGGCAAGACTTTATTTTCAGCACATTCGTCGGTTACTATTTCAAAAGTAATCGGCAAGACTTTATTTTCAGCATATTCATCGGTTACTATTTCAAAAGTAATCGACAAGATTTTTATTTTCAGCATATTCGTCGGTTACTATTTCAAAGGTAATCGGCATGATTTATTTTCAACACAATCGTCGGTTACTATTTCAAAAGTAATCGGCAAGATTTTTATTTTCAGCATATTCGTCGGTTACTATTTCAAAAGTAAGCGGCAAGATTTTTATTTTCAGCATATTTGTCGGTTACTATTTTAAAAGTAATCGGCAAGACTTTATTTTCAGCACATTTGTCGGTTACTATTTCAAAAGTAATCGGCAAGATTTTTATTTTCAGCATATTTGTCGGTTACTATTTTAAAAGTAATCTGCAAGACTTTATTTTCAGCACATTCGTCGGTTACTATTTCAAAAGTAATCGGCAAGACTTTATTTTCAGCACACTCGTCGGTTACTATTTCAAAAGTAATCGGCAAGACTTTATTTTCAGCACATTCGTCGGCTACTATTTCAAAAGTAATCGGCAAGATTTTTATTTACAGCATATTCGTCGGTTACTATTTCAAAAGTAGTCGGCAAGACTTTATTTTCAGCACATTCGTCGGTTACTATTTCAAAAGTAATCGGCAAGACTTTATTTTCAGCACATTCGTCGGTTACTATTTCAAAAGTAATCGGCAAGACTTTATTTTCAGCACATTCATCGGTTACTATTTCAAAAGTAATCGGCAAGATTTTTATATTTAACATATTCGTCGCTTAATATTTCAAAATTAATCGGCATGATTTATTTTCAGCACATTCATTTGTTACTATTTCAAAAGTAACTGAAAAGATTTTTATTTTCAGCAAATTCGTCGGTGACTATTTCAAAAGTAATCGGCATGATTTATTTTCAACACATTCGTCGGTTACTATTTCAAAAGTAATCGGCAAGACTTTATTTTCAGCACATTCGTCGGTTACTATTTCAAAAGTAATCGGCAAGACTTTATTTTCAGCATATTCATCGGTTACTATTTCAAAAGTAATCGACAAGATTTTTATTTTCAGCATATTCGTCGGTTACTATTTCAAAGGTAATCGGCATGATTTATTTTCAGCACAATCGTCGGTTACTATTTCAAAAGTAATCGGCAAGATTTTTATTTTCAGCATATTTGTCGGTTACTATTTTAAAAGTAATCTGCAAGACTTTATTTTCAGCACATTCATGGGTTACTATTTCAAAAGTAATCGGCAAGATTTTTATATTTAACATATTCGTCGCTTAATATTTCAAAATTAATCGGCATGATTTATTTTCAGCACATTCATTTGTTACTATTTCAAAAGTAACTGAAAAGATTTTTATTTTCAGCAAATTCGTCGGTGACTATTTCAAAAGTAATCGGCATGATTTATTTTCAGCACATTCGTCGGTTACTATTTCAAAAGTAATCGGCAAGACTTTATTTTCAGCACATTCGTCGGTTACTATTTCAAAAGTAATCGGCAAGATTTTTATTTACAGCATATTCGTCGGTTACTATTTCAAAAGTAATCAGCAAGACTTTATTTTCATCACATTCGTCGGTTACTATTTCAAAAGTAATCGGAAAGACTTTATTTTCAGCACATTCGTCGGTTACTATTTCAAAAGTAATCGGCAAGATTTTTATTTTCAGCATATTCGTCGGTTACTATTTCAAAAGTAAGCGGCAAGATTTTTATTTTCAGCATATTTGTCGGTTACTATTTTAAAAGTAATCGGCAAGACTTTATTTTCAGCACATTTGTCGGTTACTATTTCAAAAGTAATCGGCAAGATTTTTATTTTCAGCATATTTGTCGGTTACTATTTTAAAAGTAATCTGCAAGACTTTATTTTCAGCACATTCGTCGGTTACTATTTCAAAAGTAATCGGCAAGACTTTATTTTCAGCACACTCGTCGGTTACTATTTCAAAAGTAATCGGCAAGACTTTATTTTCAGCACATTCGTCGGCTACTATTTCAAAAGTAATCGGCAAGATTTTTATTTACAGCATATTCGTCGGTTACTATTTCAAAAGTAGTCGGCAAGACTTTATTTTCAGCACATTCGTCGGTTACTATTTCAAAAGTAATCGGCAAGACTTTATTTTCAGCACATTCGTCGGTTACTATTTCAAAAGTAATCGGCAAGACTTTATTTTCAGCACATTCATCGGTTACTATTTCAAAAGTAATCGGCAAGATTTTTATATTTAACATATTCGTCGCTTAATATTTCAAAATTAATCGGCATGATTTATTTTCAGCACATTCATTTGTTACTATTTCAAAAGTAACTGAAAAGATTTTTATTTTCAGCAAATTCGTCGGTGACTATTTCAAAAGTAATCGGCATGATTTATTTTCAGCACATTCGTCGGTTACTATTTCAAAAGTAATCGGCAAGACTTTATTTTCAGCACATTCGTCGGTTACTATTTCAAAAGTAATCGGCAAGACTTTATTTTCAGCATATTCATCGGTTACTATTTCAAAAGTAATCGACAAGATTTTTATTTTCAGCATATTCGTCGGTTACTATTTCAAAGGTAATCGGCATGATTTATTTTCAGCACAATCGCCGGTTACTATTTCAAAAGTAATCGGCAAGATTTTTATTTTCAGCATATTTGTTGGTTACTATTTTAAAAGTAATCTGCAAGACTTTATTTTCAGCACATTCATCGGTTACTATTTCAAAAGTAATCGGCAAGATTTTTATATTTAACATATTCGTCGCTTAATATTTCAAAATTAATCGGCATGATTTATTTTCAGCACATTCATTTGTTACTATTTCAAAAGTAACTGAAAAGATTTTTATTTTCAGGAAATTCGTCGGTGACTATTTCAAAAGTAATCGGCATGATTTATTTTCAGCACATTCGTCGGTTACTATTTCAAAAGTAATCGGCAAGACTTTATTTTCAGCACATTCGTCGGTTACTATTTCAAAAGTAATCGGCAAGATTTTTATTTACAGCATATTCGTCGGTTACTATTTCAAAAGTAATCAGCAAGACTTTATTTTCATCACATTCGTCGGTTACTATTTCAAAAGTAATCGGCAAGACTTTATTTTCAGCACATTCGTCGGTTACTATTTCAAAAGTAATCGGCAAGATTTTTATTTTCAGCATATTCGTCGGTTACTATTTCAAAAGTAAGCGGCAAGATTTTTATTTTCAGCATATTTGTCGGTTACTATTTTAAAAGTAATCGGCAAGACTTTATTTTCAACACATTTGTCGGTTACTATTTCAAAAGTAATCGGCAAGATTTTTATTTTCAGCATATTTGTCGGTTACTATTTTAAAAGTAATCTGCAAGACTTTATTTTCAGCACATTGGTCGGTTACTATTTCAAAAGTAATCGGCAAGACTTTATTTTCAGCACACTCGTCGGTTACTATTTCAAAAGTAATCGGCAAGACTTTATTTTCAGCACATTCGTCGGCTACTATTTCAAAAGTAATCGGCAAGATTTTTATTTACAGCATATTCGTCGGTTACTATTTCAAAAGTAGTCGGCAAGACTTTATTTTCAGCACATTCGTCGGTTACTATTTCAAAAGTAATCGGCAAGACTTTATTTTCAGCACATTCGTCGGTTACTATTTCAAAAGTAATCGGCAAGACTTTATTTTCAGCACATTCATCGGTTACTATTTCAAAAGTAATCGGCAAGATTTTTATATTTAACATATTCGTCGCTTAATATTTCAAAATTAATCGGCATGATTTATTTTCAGCACATTCATTTGTTACTATTTCAAAAGTAACTGAAAAGATTATTATTTTCAGCAAATTCGTCGGTGACTATTTCAAAAGTAATCGGCATGATTTATTTTCAGCACATTCGTCGGTTACTATTTCAAAAGTAATCGGCAAGACTTTATTTTCAGCACATTCGTCGGTTACTATTTCAAAAGTAATCGGCAAGACTTTATTTTCAGCATATTCATCGGTTACTATTTCAAAAGTAATCGACAAGATTTTTATTTTCAGCATATTCGTCGGTTACTATTTCAAAGGTAATCGGCATGATTTATTTTCAGCACAATCGTCGGTTACTATTTCAAAAGTAATCGGCAAGATTTTTATTTTCAGCATATTTGTCGGTTACTATTTTAAAAGTAATCTGCAAGACTTTATTTTCAGCACATTCATCGGTTACTATTTCAAAAGTAATCGGCAAGATTTTTATATTTAACATATTCGTCGCTTAATATTTCAAAATTAATCGGCATGATTTATTTTCAGCACATTCATTTGTTACTATTTCAAAAGTAACTGAAAAGATTTTTATTTTCAGCAAATTCGTCGGTGACTATTTCAAAAGTAATCGGCATGATTTATTTTCAGCACATTCGTCGGTTACTATTTCAAAAGTAATCGGCAAGACTTTATTTTCAGCACATTCGTCGGTTACTATTTCAAAAGTAATCGGCAAGACTTTATTTTCAGCACATTCGTTGGTTACTATTTCAAAAGTAATCGGCAAGATTTTTATTTTCAGCATATTCGTCGGTTACTATTTCAAAAGTAAGCGGCAAGATTTTTATTTTCAGCATATTTGTCGGTTACTATTTTAAAAGTAATCGGCAAGACTTTATTTTCAGCACATTTGTCGGTTACTATTTCAAAAGTAATCGGCAAGATTTTTATTTTCAGCATATTTGTCGGT
The DNA here is from genome assembly GCA_958299785.1 of Medicago lupulina. NCBI lineage: Eukaryota > Viridiplantae > Streptophyta > Magnoliopsida > Fabales > Fabaceae > Medicago > Medicago lupulina. Next base: position 36,377,775 of record OY283146.1, on the reverse strand, counting down.
TACTATTTTAAAAGTAATCTGCAAGACTTTATTTTCAGCACATTCGTCGGTTACTATTTCAAAAGTAATCGGCAAGACTTTATTTTCAGCACACTCGTCGGTTACTATTTCAAAAGTAATCGGCAAGACTTTATTTTCAGCACATTCGTCGGCTACTATTTCAAAAGTAATCGGCAAGATTTTTATTTACAGCATATTCGTCGGTTACTATTTCAAAAGTAGTCGGCAAGACTTTATTTTCAGCACATTCGTCGGTTACTATTTCAAAAGTAATCGGCAAGACTTTATTTTCAGCACATTCGTCGGTTACTATTTCAAAAGTAATCGGCAAGACTTTATTTTCAGCACATTCATCGGTTACTATTTCAAAAGTAATCGGCAAGATTTTTATATTTAACATATTCGTCGCTTAATATTTCAAAATTAATCGGCATGATTTATTTTCAGCACATTCATTTGTTACTATTTCAAAAGTAACTGAAAAGATTTTTATTTTCAGCAAATTCGTCGGTGACTATTTCAAAAGTAATCGGCATGATTTATTTTCAGCACATTCGTCGGTTACTATTTCAAAAGTAATCGGCAAGACTTTATTTTCAGCATATTCATCGGTTACTATTTCAAAAGTAATCGACAAGATTTTTATTTTCAGCATATTCGTCGGTTACTATTTCAAAGGTAATCGGCATGATTTATTTTCAGCACAATCGTCGGTTACTATTTCAAAAGTAATCGGCAAGATTTTTATTTTCAGCATATTTGTCGGTTACTATTTTAAAAGTAATCTGCAAGACTTTATTTTCAGCACATTCATGGGTTACTATTTCAAAAGTAATCGGCAAGATTTTTATATTTAACATATTCGTCGCTTAATATTTCAAAATTAATCGGCATGATTTATTTTCAGCACATTCATTTGTTACTATTTCAAAAGTAACTGAAAAGATTTTTATTTTCAGCAAATTCGTCGGTGACTATTTCAAAAGTAATCGGCATGATTTATTTTCAGCACATTCGTCGGTTACTATTTCAAAAGTAATCGGCAAGACTTTATTTTCAGCACATTCGTCGGTTACTATTTCAAAAGTAATCGGCAAGATTTTTATATTTAACATATTCGTCGCTTAATATTTCAAAATTAATCGGCATGATTTATTTTCAGCACATTCATTTGTTACTATTTCAAAAGTAACTGAAAAGATTTTTATTTTCAGCAAATTCGTCGGTGACTATTTCAAAAGTAATCGGCAAGATTTTTATTTTCAGCATATTCGTCGGTTACTATTTCAAAAGTAAGCGGCATGATTTTTATTTTCGGCATATTTGTCGGTTACTATTTTAAAAGTAATCGGCAAGACTTTATTTTCAGCACATTCGTCGGTTACTATTTCAAAAGTAATCGGCAAGATTTTTATTTACAGCATATTCGTCGGTTACTATTTCAAAAGTAATCAGCAAGACTTTATTTTCATCACATTCGTCGGTTACTATTTCAAAAGTAATCGGCAAGACTTTATTTTCAGCACATTCGTCGGTTACTATTTCAAAAGTAAGCGGCAAGATTTTTATTTTCAGCATATTTGTCGGTTACTATTTTAAAAGTAATCGGCAAGACTTTATTTTCAGCACATTTGTCGGTTACTATTTCAAAAGTAATCGGCAAGACTTTTATTTTCAGCATATTTGTCGGTTACTATTTTAAAAGTAATCTGCAAGACTTTATTTTCAGCACATTCGTCGGCTACTATTTCAAAAGTAATCGGCAAGATTTTTATTTACAGCATATTCGTCGGTTACTATTTCAAAAGTAGTCGGCAAGACTTTATTTTCAGCACATTCGTCGGTTACTATTTCAAAAGTAATCGGCAAGACTTTATTTTCAGCACATTCGTCGGTTACTATTTCAAAAGTAATCGGCAAGATTTTTATTTTCAGCATATTCGTCGGTTACTATTTCAAAAGTAAGCGGCATGATTTTTATTTTCAGCATATTTGTCGGTTACTATTTTAAAAGTAATCGGCAAGACTTTATTTTCAGCACATTCGTCGGTTACTATTTCAAAAGTAATCGGCAAGACTTTATTTTCAGCACATTCGTCGGTTACTATTTCAAAAGTAATCGGCAAGATTTTTATTTACAGCATATTCGTCGGTTACTATTTCAAAAGTAATCAGCAAGACTTTATTTTCATCACATTCGTCGGTTACTATTTCAAAATTAATCGGCAAGACTTTATTTTCAGCACATTCGTCGGTTACTATTTCAAAAGTAATCGGCAAGATTTTTATTTTCAGCATATTCGTCGGTTACTATTTCAAAAGTAAGCGGCATGATTTTTATTTTCGGCATATTTGTCGGTTACTATTTTAAAAGTAATCGGCAAGACTTTATTTTCAGCACATTCGTCGGTTACTATTTCAAAAGTAATCGGCAAGATTTTTATTTACAGCATATTCGTCGGTTACTATTTCAAAAGTAATCAGCAAGACTTTATTTTCATCACATTCGTCGGTTACTATTTCAAAAGTAATCGGCAAGACTTTATTTTCAGCACATTCGTCGGTTACTATTTCAAAAGTAAGCGGCAAGATTTTTATTTTCAGCATATTTGTCGGTTACTATTTTAAAAGTAATCGGCAAGACTTTATTTTCAGCACATTTGTCGGTTACTATTTCAAAAGTAATCGGCAAGACTTTTATTTTCAGCATATTTGTCGGTTACTATTTTAAAAGTAATCTGCAAGACTTTATTTTCAGCACATTCGTCGGCTACTATTTCAAAAGTAATCGGCAAGATTTTTATTTACAGCATATTCGTCGGTTACTATTTCAAAAGTAGTCGGCAAGACTTTATTTTCAGCACATTCGTCGGTTACTATTTCAAAAGTAATCGGCAAGACTTTATTTTCAGCACATTCGTCGGTTACTATTTCAAAAGTAATCGGCAAGATTTTTATTTTCAGCATATTCGTCGGTTACTATTTCAAAAGTAAGCGGCATGATTTTTATTTTCAGCATATTTGTCGGTTACTATTTTAAAAGTAATCGGCAAGACTTTATTTTCAGCACATTCGTCGGTTACTATTTCAAAAGTAATCGGCAAGACTTTATTTTCAGCACATTCGTCGGTTACTATTTCAAAAGTAATCGGCAAGATTTTTATTTACAGCATATTCGTCGGTTACTATTTCAAAAGTAATCAGCAAGACTTTATTTTCATCACATTCGTCGGTTACTATTTCAAAATTAATCGGCAAGACTTTATTTTCAGCACATTCGTCGGTTACTATTTCAAAAGTAATCGGCAAGATTTTTATTTTCAGCATATTCGTCGGTTACTATTTCAAAAGTAAGCGGCATGATTTTTATTTTCGGCATATTTGTCGGTTACTATTTTAAAAGTAATCGGCAAGACTTTATTTTCAGCACATTCGTCGGTTACTATTTCAAAAGTAATCGGCAAGATTTTTATTTACAGCATATTCGTCGGTTACTATTTCAAAAGTAATCAGCAAGACTTTATTTTCATCACATTCGTCGGTTACTATTTCAAAAGTAATCGGCAAGACTTTATTTTCAGCACATTCGTCGGTTACTATTTCAAAAGTAAGCGGCAAGATTTTTATTTTCAGCATATTTGTCGGTTACTATTTTAAAAGTAATCGGCAAGACTTTATTTTCAGCACATTTGTCGGTTACTATTTCAAAAGTAATCGGCAAGACTTTTATTTTCAGCATATTTGTCGGTTACTATTTTAAAAGTAATCTGCAAGACTTTATTTTCAGCACATTCGTCGGCTACTATTTCAAAAGTAATCGGCAAGATTTTTATTTACAGCATATTCGTCGGTTACTATTTCAAAAGTAGTCGGCAAGACTTTATTTTCAGCACATTCGTCGGTTACTATTTCAAAAGTAATCGGCAAGACTTTATTTTCAGCACATTCGTCGGTTACTATTTCAAAAGTAATCGGCAAGATTTTTATTTTCAGCATATTCGTCGGTTACTATTTCAAAAGTAAGCGGCATGATTTTTATTTTCAGCATATTTGTCGGTTACTATTTTAAAAGTAATCGGCAAGACTTTATTTTCAGCACATTCGTCGGTTACTATTTCAAAAGTAATCGGCAAGACTTTATTTTCAGCACATTCGTCGGTTACTATTTCAAAAGTAATCGGCAAGATTTTTATTTACAGCATATTCGTCGGTTACTATTTCAAAAGTAATCAGCAAGACTTTATTTTCATCACATTCGTCGGTTACTATTTCAAAATTAATCGGCAAGACTTTATTTTCAGCACATTCGTCGGTTACTATTTCAAAAGTAATCGGCAAGATTTTTATTTTCAGCATATTCGTCGGTTACTATTTCAAAAGTAAGCGGCATGATTTTTATTTTCAGCATATTTGTCGGTTACTATTTTAAAAGTAATCGGCAAGACTTTATTTTCAGCACATTCGTCGGTTACTATTTCAAAAGTAATCGGCAAGACTTTATTTTCAGCACATTCGTCGGTTACTAATTCAAAAGTAATCGGCAAGATTTTTATTTTCAGCATATTCATCGGTTACTATTTCAAAAGTAATCGACAAGATTTTTATTTTCAGCATATTCGTCGGTTACTATTTCAAAGGTAATCGGCATGATTTATTTTCAGCACAATCGTCGGTTACTATTTCAAAAGTAATCGGCAAGATTTTTATTTTCAGCATATTTGTCGGTTACTATTTTAAAAGTAATCTGCAAGACTTTATTTTCAGCACATTCGTCGGTTACTATTTCAAAAGTAATCGGCAAGATTTTTATATTTAACATATTCGTCGCTTAATATTTCAAAATTAATCGGCATGATTTATTTTCAGCACATTCATTTGTTACTATTTCAAAAGTAACTGAAAAGATTTTTATTTTCAGCAAATTCGTCGGTGACTATTTCAAAAGTAATCGGCATGATTTATTTTCAGCACATTCGTCGGTTACTATTTCAAAAGTAATCGGCAAGACTTTATTTTCAGCACATTCGTCGGTTACTATTTCAAAAGTAATCGGCAAGACTTTATTTTCAGCACATTCGTCGGTTACTATTTCAAAAGTAATCGGCAAGATTTTTATTTACAGCATATTCGTCGGTTACTATTTCAAAAGTAATCAGCAAGACTTTATTTTCATCACATTCGTCGGTTACTATTTCAAAAGTAATCGGCAAGACTTTATTTTCAGCACATTCGTCGGTTACTATTTCAAAAGTAATCGGCAAGATTTTTATTTTCAGCATATTCGTCGGTTACTATTTCAAAAGTAAGCGGCAAGATTTTTATTTTCAGCATATTTGTCGGTTACTATTTTAAAAGTAATCGGCAAGACTTTATTTTCAGCACATTCGTCGGTTACTATTTCAAAAGTAATCGGCAAGATTTTTATTTTCAGCATATTTGTCGGTTACTATTTTAAAAGTAATCTGCAAGACTTTATTTTCAGCACATTCGTCGGTTACTATTTCAAAAGTAATCGGCAAGATTTTTAAATTTAACATATTCGTCGCTTTATATTTCAAAATTAATCGGCATGATTTATTTTCAGCACATTCATTTGTTACTATTTCAAAAGTAACTGAAAAGATTTTTATTTTCAGCAAATTCGTCGGTGACTATTTCAAAAGTAATCGGCATGATTTATTTTCAGCACATTTGTCGGTTACTATTTCAAAAGTAATCGGCAAGACTTTATTTTCAGCACATTCGTCGGTTACTAATTCAAAAGTAATCGGCAAGATTTTTATTTTCAGCATATTCATCGGTTACTATTTCAAAAGTAATCGACAAGATTTTTATTTTCAGCATATTCGTCGGTTACTATTTCAAAGGTAATCGGCAAGATTTATTTTCAGCACAATCGTCGGTTACTATTTCAAAAGTAATCGGCAAGATTTTTATTTTCAGCATATTTGTCGGTTACTATTTCAAACGTAATCGGCATGATTTATTTTCAGCACATTCGTCGGTTACTATTTCAAAAGTAATCGGCAAGATTTTTATTTACAGCATATTTGTCGGTTACTATTTCAAAAGTAGTCGGCAAGACTTTATTTTCAGTACATTCGTCGGTTACTATTTCAAAAGTAATCGGCAAGACTTTATTTTCAGCATATTCGTCGGTTACTATTTCAAAAGTAATCCGCAAGATTTTTATTTTCAGCATATTCGTCGGTTACTATTTCAAAAGTAATTGGCAAGATTTTTATTTTCAGCATATTCATCGGTTACTATTTCAAAAGTAATCGACAAGATTTTTATTTTCAGCATATTCGTCGGTTACTATTTCAAAGGTAATCGGCATGATTTATTTTCAGCACAATCGTCGGTTACAATTTCAAAAGTAATCGGCAAGATTTTTATTTTCAACATATTTGTCGGTTACTATTTTAAAAGTAATCTGCAAGACTTTATTTTCAGCACATTCGTCGGTTACTATTTCAAAAGTAATCGGCAAGACTTTATTTTCAGCACATTCGTTGGTTACTATTTCAAAAGTAATCGGCAAGACTTTATTTTCAGCACATTCGTCGGTTACTATTTCAAAAGTAATCGGCAAGATTTTTATTTACAGCATATTTGTCGGTTACTATTTCAAAAGTAGTCGGCAAGACTTTATTTTCAGTACATTCGTCGGTTACTATTTCAAAAGTAATCGGCACGACTTTATTTTCAGCACATTCGTCGGTTACTATTTCAAAAGTAATCCGCAAGATTTTTATTTTCAGCATATTCGTCGGTTACTATTTCAAAAGTAATCGGCAAGATTTTTATTTTCAGCTTATTTGTCGGTTACTATTTTAAAAGCAATCTGCAAGACTTTATTTTCAGCACATTCGTCGGTTACTATTTCAAAAGTAATCGGCAAGATTTTTATATTTAACATATTCGTCGCTTTATATTTCAAAATTAATCGGCATGATTTATTTTCAGCACATTCATTTGTTACTATTTCAAAAGTAACTGAAAAGATTTTTATTTTCAGCAAATTCGTCGGTGACTATTTCAAAAGTAATCGACATGATTTATTTTCAGCACATTCGTCGGTTACTATTTCAAAAGTAATCGGCAAGACTTTATTTTCAGCACATTCGTCGGTTATTATTTCAAAAGTAATCGGCAAGATTTTTATTTACAGCATATTCGTCGGTTACTATTTCAAAAGTAATTAGCAAGACTTTATTTTCATCACATTCGTCGGTTACTATTTCAAAAGTAATCGGCAAGACTTTATTTTCAGCACATTCGTCGGTTACTATTTCAAAAGTAATCGGCAAGATTTTTATTTTCAGCATATTCGTCGGTTACTATTTCAAATGTAAGCGGCAAGATTTTTATTTTCAGCATATTTGTCGGTTACTATTTTAAAAGTAATCGGCAAGACTTTATTTTCAGCACATTTGTCGGTTACTATTTCAAAAGTAATCGGCAAGACTTTATTTTCAGCACATTCGTCGGTTACTAATTCAAAAGTAATCGGCAAGATTTTTATTTTCAGCATATTCATCGGTTACTATTTCAAAAGTAATCGACAAGATTTTTATTTTCAGCATATTCGTCGGTTACTATTTCAAAGGTAATCGGCAAGATTTATTTTCAGCACAATCGTCGGTTACTATTTCAAAAGTAATCGGCAAGATTTTTATTTTCAGCATATTTGTCGGTTACTATTTCAAACATATTCGGCATGATTTATTTTCAGCACAATCGTCGGTTACTATTTCAAAAGTAATCGGCAAGATTTTTATTTTCAGCACATTTGTCGGTTACTATTTTAAAAGTAATCTGCAAGACTTTATTTTCAGCATATTCATCGGTTACTATTTCAAAAGTAATCGACAAGATTTTTATTTTCAGCATATTCGTCGGTTACTATTTCAAAGGTAATCGGCAAGATTTATTTTCAGCACAATCGTCGGTTACTATTTCAAAAGTAATCGGCAAGATTTTTATTTTCAGCATATTTGTCGGTTACTATTTCAAACGTAATCGGCATGATTTATTTTCAGCACATTCGTCGGTTACTATTTCAAAAGTAATCGGCAAGATTTTTATTTACAGCATATTTGTCGGTTACTATTTCAAAAGTAGTCGGCAAGACTTTATTTTCAGTACATTCGTCGGTTACTATTTCAAAAGTAATCGGCAAGACTTTATTTTCAGCATATTCGTCGGTTACTATTTCAAAAGTAATCCGCAAGATTTTTATTTTCAGCATATTCGTCGGTTACTATTTCAAAAGTAATTGGCAAGATTTTTATTTTCAGCATATTCATCGGTTACTATTTCAAAAGTAATCGACAAGATTTTTATTTTCAGCATATTCGTCGGTTACTATTTCAAAGGTAATCGGCATGATTTATTTTCAGCACAATCGTCGGTTACAATTTCAAAAGTAATCGGCAAGATTTTTATTTTCAGCATATTTGTTGGTTACTATTTTAAAAGTAATCTGCAAGACTTTATTTTCAGCACATTCGTCGGTTACTATTTCAAAAGTAATCGGCAAGACTTTATTTTCAGCACATTCGTTGGTTACTATTTCAAAAGTAATCGGCAAGACTTTATTTTCAGCACATTCGTCGGTTACTATTTCAAAAGTAATCGGCAAGATTTTTATTTACAGCATATTTGTCGGTTACTATTTCAAAAGTAGTCGGCAAGACTTTATTTTCAGTACATTCGTCGGTTACTATTTCAAAAGTAATCGGCAAGACTTTATTTTCAGCACATTCGTCGGTTACTATTTCAAAAGTAATCGGCAAGACTTTATTTTCAGCACATTCGTTGGTTATTATTTCAAAAGTAATCGGCAAGATTTTTATTTACAGCATATTCGTCGGTTACTATTTCAAAAGTAATTAGCAAGACTTTATTTTCATCACATTCGTCGGTTACTATTTCAAAAGTAATCGGCAAGACTTTATTTTCAGCACATTCGTCGGTTACTATTTCAAAAGTAATCGGCAAGATTTTTATTTTCAGCATATTCGTCGGTTACTATTTCAAATGTAAGCGGCAAGATTTTTATTTTCAGCATATTTGTCGGTTACTATTTTAAAAGTAATCGGCAAGACTTTATTTTCAGCACATTTGTCGGTTACTATTTCAAAAGTAATCGGCAAGACTTTATTTTCAGCACATTCGTCGGTTACTAATTCAAAAGTAATCGGCAAGATTTTTATTTTCAGCATATTCATCGGTTACTATTTCAAAAGTAATCGACAAGATTTTTATTTTCAGCATATTCGTCGGTTACTATTTCAAAGGTAATCGGCAATATTTATTTTCAGCACAATCGTCGGTTACTATTTCAAAAGTAATCGGCAAGATTTTTATTTTCAGCATATTTGTCGGTTACTATTTCAAACATAATCGGCATGATTTATTTTCAGCACAATCGTCGGTTACTATTTCAAAAGTAATCGGCAAGATTTTTATTTTCAGCTTATTTGTCGGTTACTATTTTAAAAGCAATCTGCAAGACTTTATTTTCAGCACATTCGTCGGTTACTATTTCAAAAGTAATCGGCAAGATTTTTATATTTAACATATTCGTCGCTTTATATTTCAAAATTAATCGGCATGATTTATTTTCAGCACATTCATTTGTTACTATTTCAAAAGTAACTGAAAAGATTTTTATTTTCAGCAAATTCGTCGGTGACTATTTCAAAAGTAATCGACATGATTTATTTTCAGCACATTCGTCGGTTACTATTTCAAAAGTAATCGGCAAGACTTTATTTTCAGCACATTCGTCGGTTACTATTTCAAAAGTAATCGGCAAGACTTTATTTTCAGCACATTCGTCGGTTATTATTTCAAAAGTAATCGGCAAGATTTTTATTTACAGCATATTCGTCGGTTACTATTTCAAAAGTAATTAGCAAGACTTTATTTTCATCACATTCGTCGGTTACTATTTCAAAAGTAATCGGCAAGACTTTATTTTCAGCACATTCGTCGGTTACTATTTCAAAAGTAATCGGCAAGATTTTTATTTTCAGCATATTCGTCGGTTACTATTTCAAATGTAAGCGGCAAGATTTTTATTTTCAGCATATTTGTCGGTTACTATTTTAAAAGTAATCGGCAAGACTTTATTTTCAGCACATTTGTCGGTTACTATTTCAAAAGTAATCGGCAAGACTTTATTTTCAGCACATTCGTCGGTTACTAATTCAAAAGTAATCGGCAAGATTTTTATTTTCAGCATATTCATCGGTTACTATTTCAAAAGTAATCGACAAGATTTTTATTTTCAGCATATTCGTCGGTTACTATTTCAAAGGTAATCGGCAAGATTTATTTTCAGCACAATCGTCGGTTACTATTTCAAATGTAATCGGCAAGATTTTTATTTTCAGCATATTTGTCGGTTACTATTTCAAACATAATCGGCATGATTTATTTTCAGCACAATCGTCGGTTACTATTTCAAAAGTAATCGGCAAGATTTTTATTTTCAGCACATTTGTCGGTTACTATTTTAAAAGTAATCTGCAAGACTTTATTTTCAGCACATTCGTCGGTTACTATTTCAAAAGTAATCGGCAAGACTTTATTTTCAGCACATTCGTCGGTTACTATTTCAAAAGTAATCGGCAAGACTTTATTTTCAGCACATTCGTCGGTTACTATTTTAAAAGTAATCGGCAAGACTTTATTTTCAGCACATTCGTCGGTTACTATTTCAAAAGTAATCGGCAAGACTTTATTTTCAGCACATTCGTCGGTTACTAATTCAAAAGTAATCGGCAAGATTTTTATTTTCAGCATATTCATCGGTTACTATTTCAAAAGTAATCGACAAGATTTTTATTTTCAGCATATTCGTCGGTTACTATTTCAAAGGTAATCGGCATGATTTATTTTCAGCACAATCGTCGGTTACAATTTCAAAAGTAATCGGCAAGATTTTTATTTTCAGCATATTTGTCGGTTACTATTTTAAAAGTAATCTGCAAGACTTTATTTTCAGCACATTCGTCGGTTACTATTTCAAAAGTAATCGGCAAGATTTTATTTTCAGCACATTCGTCGGTTACTATTTCAAAAGTAATCGGCAAGACTTTATTTTCAGCACATTCGTCGGTTACTATTTCAAAAGTAATCGGCAAGATTTTTATTTACAGCATATTCGTCGGTTACTATTTCAAAAGTAGTCGGCAAGACTTTATTTTCAGCACATTCGTCGGTTACTATTTCAAAAGTAATCGGCAAGACTTTATTTTCAGCACATTCGTCGGTTACTATTTCAAAAGTAATCGGCAATATTTTTATTTTCAGCATATTCGTCGGTTACTATTTCAAAAGTAAGCGGCAAGATTTTTATTTTCAGCATATTTGTCGGTTACTATTTTAAAAGTAATCGGCAAGACTTTATTTTCAGCACATTCGTCGGTTACTATTTTAAAAGAAATCGGCAAGACTTTATTTTCAGCACATTCGTCGGTTACTATTTCAAAAGTAATCGGCAAGATTTTTATATTTAACATATTCGTCGCTTTATATTTCAAAATTAATCGGCATGATTTATTTTCAGCACATTCATTTGTTACTATTTCAAAAGTAACTGAAAAGATTTTTATTTTCAGCAAATTCGTCGGTGACTATTTCAAAAGTAATCGACATGATTTATTTTCAGCACATTCGTCGGTTACTATTTCAAAAGTAATCGGCAAGACTTTATTTTCAGCACATTCGTCGGTTACTATTTCAAAAGTAATCGGCAAGACTTTATTTTCAGCACATTCGTCGGTTATTATTTCAAAAGTAATCGGCAAGATTTTTATTTACAGCATATTCGTCGGTTACTATTTCAAAAGTAATTAGCAAGACTTTATTTTCATCACATTCGTCGGTTACTATTTCAAAAGTAATCGGCAAGACTTTATTTTCAGCACATTCGTCGGTTACTATTTCAAAAGTAATCGGCAAGATTTTTATTTTCAGCATATTCGTCGGTTACTATTTCAAATGTAAGCGGCAAGATTTTTATTTTCAGCATATTTGTCGGTTACTATTTTAAAAGTAATCGGCAAGACTTTATTTTCAGCACATTTGTCGGTTACTATTTCAAAAGTAATCGGCAAGACTTTATTTTCAGCACATTCGTCGGTTACTAATTCAAAAGTAATCGGCAAGATTTTTATTTTCAGCATATTCATCGGTTACTATTTCAAAAGTAATCGACAAGATTTTTATTTTCAGCATATTCGTCGGTTACTATTTCAAAGGTAATCGGCAAGATTTATTTTCAGCACAATCGTCGGTTACTATTTCAAATGTAATCGGCAAGATTTTTATTTTCAGCATATTTGTCGGTTACTATTTCAAACATAATCGGCATGATTTATTTTCAGCACAATCGTCGGTTACTATTTCAAAAGTAATCGGCAAGATTTTTATTTTCAGCACATTTGTCGGTTACTATTTTAAAAGTAATCTGCAAGACTTTATTTTCAGCACATTCGTCGGTTACTATTTCAAAAGTAATCGGCAAGACTTTATTTTTAGCACATTCGTCGGTTACTATTTCAAAAGTAATCGGCAAGACTTTATTTTCAGCACATTCGTCGGTTACTATTTTAAAAGTAATCGGCAAGACTTTATTTTCAGCACATTCGTCGGTTACTATTTCAAAAGTAATCGGCAAGACTTTATTTTCAGCACATTCGTCGGTTACTAATTCAAAAGTAATCGGCAAGATTTTTATTTTCAGCATATTCATCGGTTACTATTTCAAAAGTAATCGACAAGATTTTTATTTTCAGCATATTCGTCGGTTACTATTTCAAAGGTAATCGGCATGATTTATTTTCAGCACAATCGTCGGTTACAATTTCAAAAGTAATCGGCAAGATTTTTATTTTCAGCATATTTGTCGGTTACTATTTTAAAAGTAATCTGCAAGACTTTATTTTCAGCACATTCGTCGGTTACTATTTCAAAAGTAATCGGCAAGATTTTATTTTCAGCACATTCGTCGGTTACTATTTCAAAAGTAATCGGCAAGACTTTATTTTCAGCACATTCGTCGGTTACTATTTCAAAAGTAATCGGCAAGATTTTTATTTACAGCATATTCGTCGGTTACTATTTCAAAAGTAGTCGGCAAGACTTTATTTTCAGCACATTCGTCGGTTACTATTTCAAAAGTAATCGGCAAGACTTTATTTTCAGCACATTCGTCGGTTACTATTTCAAAAGTAATCGGCAATATTTTTATTTTCAGCATATTCGTCGGTTACTATTTCAAAAGTAAGCGGCAAGATTTTTATTTTCAGCATATTTGTCGGTTACTATTTTAAAAGTAATCGGCAAGACTTTATTTTCAGCACATTCGTCGGTTACTATTTTAAAAGTAATCGGCAAGACTTTATTTTCAGCACATTCGTCGGTTACTATTTCAAAAGTAATCGGCAAGACTTTATTTTCAGCACATTCGTCGGTTACTAATTCAAAAGTAATCGGCAAGATTTTTATTTTCAGCATATTCATCGGTTACTATTTCAAAAGTAATCGACAAGATTTTTATTTTCAGCATATTCGTCGGTTACTATTTCAAAGGTAATCGGCATGATTTATTTTCAGCACAATCGTCGGTTACAATTTCAAAAGTAATCGGCAAGATTTTTATTTTCAGCATATTTGTCGGTTACTATTTTAAAAGTAATCTGCAAGACTTTATTTTCAGCACATTCGTCGGTTACTATTTCAAAAGTAATCGGCAAGATTTTATTTTCAGCACATTCGTCGGTTACTATTTCAAAAGTAATCGGCAAGACTTTATTTTCAGCACATTCGTCGGTTACTATTTCAAAAGTAATCGGCAAGATTTTTATTTACAGCATATTCGTCGGTTACTATTTCAAAAGTAGTCGGCAAGACTTTATTTTCAGCACATTCGTCGGTTACTATTTCAAAAGTAATCGGCAAGACTTTATTTTCAGCACATTCGTCGGTTACTATTTCAAAAGTAATCGGCAATATTTTTATTTTCAGCATATTCGTCGGTTACTATTTCAAAAGTAAGCGGCAAGATTTTTATTTTCAGCATATTTGTCGGTTACTATTTTAAAAGTAATCGGCAAGACTTTATTTTCAGCACATTCGTCGGTTACTATTTTAAAAGTAATCGGCAAGACTTTATTTTCAGCACATTCGTCGGTTACTATTTCAAAAGTAATCGGCAAGACTTTATTTTCAGCACATTCGTCGGTTACTAATTCAAAAGTAATCGGCAAGATTTTTATTTTCAGCATATTCATCGGTTACTATTTCAAAAGTAATCGACAAGATTTTTATTTTCAGCATATTCGTCGGTTACTATTTCAAAGGTAATCGGCATGATTTATTTTCAGCACAATCGTCGGTTACAATTTCAAAAGTAATCGGCAAGATTTTTATTTTCAGCATATTTGTCGGTTACTATTTTAAAAGTAATCTGCAAGACTTTATTTTCAGCACATTCGTCGGTTACTATTTCAAAAGTAATCGGCAAGATTTTATTTTCAGCACATTCGTCGGTTACTATTTCAAAAGTAATCGGCAAGACTTTATTTTCAGCACATTCGTCGGTTACTATTTCAAAAGTAATCGGCAAGATTTTTATTTACAGCATATTCGTCGGTTACTATTTCAAAAGTAGTCGGCAAGACTTTATTTTCAGCACATTCGTCGGTTACTATTTCAAAAGTAATCGGCAAGACTTTATTTTCAGCACATTCGTCGGTTACTATTTCAAAAGTAATCGGCAAGATTTTTATTTTCAGCATATTCGTCGGTTACTATTTCAAAAGTAAGCGGCAAGATTTTTATTTTCAGCATATTTGTCGGTTACTTTTTTAAAAGTAATCGGCAAGACTTTATTTTCAGCACATTCGTCGGTTACTATTTTAAAAGTAATCGGCAAGACTTTATTTTCAGCACATTCGTCGGTTACTATTTCAAAAGTAATCGGCAAGACTTTATTTTCAGCACATTCGTCGGTTACTAATTCAAAAGTAATCGGCAAGATTTTTATTTTCAGCATATTCATCGGTTACTATTTCAAAAGTAATCGACAAGATTTTTATTTTCAGCATATTCGTCGGTTACTATTTCAAAGGTAATCGGCATGATTTATTTTCAGCACAATCGTCGGTTACAATTTCAAAAGTAATCGGCAAGATTTTTATTTTCAGCATATTTGTCGGTTACTATTTTAAAAGTAATCTGCAAGACTTTATTTTCAGCACATTCGTCGGTTACTATTTCAAAAGTAATCGGCAAGATTTTATTTTCAGCACATTCGTCGGTTACTATTTCAAAAGTAATCGGCAAGACTTTATTTTCAGCACATTCGTCGGTTACTATTTCAAAAGTAATCGGCAAGATTTTTATTTACAGCATATTCGTCGGTTACTATTTCAAAAGTAGTCGGCAAGACTTTATTTTCAGCACATTCGTCGGTTACTATTTCAAAAGTAATCGGCAAGACTTTATTTTCAGCACATTCGTCGGTTACTATTTCAAAAGTAATCGGCAAGATTTTTATTTTCAGCATATTCGTCGGTTACTATTTCAAAAGTAAGCGGCAAGATTTTTATTTTCAGCATATTTGTCGGTTACTATTTTAAAAGTAATCGGCAAGACTTTATTTTCAGCACATTCGTCGGTTACTATTTCAAAAGTAATCGGCAAGACTTTATTTTTAGCACATTCGTCGGTTACTAATTCAAAAGTAATCGGCAAGATTTTTATTTTCAGCATATTCATCGGTTACTATTTCAAAAGTAATCGACAAGATTTTTATTTTCAGCATATTCGTCGGTTACTATTTCAAAGGTAATCAGCATGATTTATTTTCAGCACAATCGTCGGTTACAATTTCAAAAGTAATCGGCAAGATTTTTATTTTCAGCATATTTGTCGGTTACTATTTTAAAAGTAATCTGCAAGACTTTATTTTCAGCACATTCGTCGGTTACTATTTCAAAAGTAATCGGCAGGACTTTATTTTCAGCACATTCGTCGGTTACTATTTCAAAAGTAATCGGCAGGACTTTATTTTCAGCACATTCGTCGGTTACTATTTCAAAAGTAATCGGCAAGATTTTTATTTACAGCATATTCATCGGTTACTATTTCAAAAGTAATCGACAAGATTTTTATTTTCAGCATATTCGTCGGTTACTATTTCAAAGGTAATCGGCATGATTTATTTTCAGCACAATCGTCGGTTACAATTTCAAAAGTAATCGGCAAGATTTTTATTTACAGCATATTCGTCGGTTACTATTTCAAAAGTAGTCGGCAAGACTTTATTTTCAGCACATTCGTCGGTTACTATTTTAAAAGTAATCGGCAAGACTTTATTTTCAGCACATTCGTCGGTTACTATTTCAAAAGTAATCGGCAAGACTTTATTTTCAGCACATTCGTCGGTTACTAATTCAAAAGTAATCGGCAAGATTTTTATTTTCAGCATATTCATCGGTTACTATTTCAAAAGTAATCGACAAGATTTTTATTTTCAGCATATTCGTCGGTTACTATTTCAAAGGTAATCGGCATGATTTATTTTCAGCACAATCGTCGGTTACAATTTCAAAAGTAATCGGCAAGATTTTTATTTTCAGCATATTTGTCGGTTACTATTTTAAAAGTAATCTGCAAGACTTTATTTTCAGCACATTCGTCGGTTACTATTTCAAAAGTAATCGGCAAGATTTTATTTTCAGCACATTCGTCGGTTACTATTTCAAAAGTAATCGGCAAGACTTTATTTTCAGCACATTCGTCGGTTACTATTTCAAAAGTAATCGGCAAGATTTTTATTTACAGCATATTCGTCGGTTACTATTTCAAAAGTAGTCGGCAAGACTTTATTTTCAGCACATTCGTCGGTTACTATTTCAAAAGTAATCGGCAAGACTTTATTTTCAGCACATTCGTCGGTTACTATTTCAAAAGTAATCGGCAAGATTTTTATTTTCAGCATATTCGTCGGTTACTATTTCAAAAGTAAGCGGCAAGATTTTTATTTTCAGCATATTTGTCGGTTACTATTTTAAAAGTAATCGGCAAGACTTTATTTTCAGCACATTCGTCGGTTACTATTTCAAAAGTAATCGGCAAGACTTTATTTTCAGCACATTTGTCGGTTACTATTTTAAAAGTAATCTGCAAGACTTTATTTTCAGCACATTCGTCGGTTACTATTTTAAAAGTAATCGGCAAGACTTTATTTTCAGCACATTCGTCGGTTACTAATTCAAAAGTAATCGGCAAGATTTTTATTTTCAGCATATTCATCGGTTACTATTTCAAAAGTAATCGACAAGATTTTTATTTTCAGCATATTCGTCGGTTACTATTTCAAATGTAATCGGCAAGATTTTTATTTTCAGCATATTCGTCGGTTACTATTTCAAAGGTAATCGGCAAGATTTATTTTCAGCACAATCGTCGGTTACTATTTCAAATGTAATCGGCAAGATTTTTATTTTCAGCATATTTGTCGGTTACTATTTCAAACATAATCGGCATGATTTATTTTCAGCACAATCGTCGGTTACTATTTCAAAAGTAATCGGCAAGATTTTTATTTTCAGCACATTTGTCGGTTACTATTTTAAAAGTAATCTGCAAGACTTTATTTTCAGCACATTCGTCGGTTACTATTTCAAAAGTAATCGGCAAGACTTTATTTTCAGCACATTCGTCGGTTACTATTTCAAAAGTAATCGGCAAGACTTTATTTTCAGCACATTCGTCGGTTACTATTTTAAAAGTAATCGGCAAGACTTTATTTTCAGCACATTCGTCGGTTACTATTTCAAAAGTAATCGGCAAGACTTTATTTTCAGCACATTCGTCGGTTACTAATTCAAAAGTAATCGGCAAGATTTTTATTTTCAGCATATTCATCGGTTACTATTTCAAAAGTAATCGACAAGATTTTTATTTTCAGCATATTCGTCGGTTACTATTTCAAAGGTAATCGGCATGATTTATTTTCAGCACAATCGTCGGTTACAATTTCAAAAGTAATCGGCAAGATTTTTATTTTCAGCATATTTGTCGGTTACTATTTTAAAAGTAATCTGCAAGACTTTATTTTCAGCACATTCGTCGGTTACTATTTCAAAAGTAATCGGCAAGATTTTATTTTCAGCACATTCGTCGGTTACTATTTCAAAAGTAATCGGCAAGACTTTATTTTCAGCACATTCGTCGGTTACTATTTCAAAAGTAATCGGCAAGATTTTTATTTACAGCATATTCGTCGGTTACTATTTCAAAAGTAGTCGGCAAGACTTTATTTTCAGCACATTCGTCGGTTACTATTTCAAAAGTAATCGGCAAGACTTTATTTTCAGCACATTCGTCGGTTACTATTTCAAAAGTAATCGGCAATATTTTTATTTTCAGCATATTCGTCGGTTACTATTTCAAAAGTAAGCGGCAAGATTTTTATTTTCAGCATATTTGTCGGTTACTATTTTAAAAGTAATCGGCAAGACTTTATTTTCAGCACATTCGTCGGTTACTATTTTAAAAGTAATCGGCAAGACTTTATTTTCAGCACATTCGTCGGTTACTATTTCAAAAGTAATCGGCAAGACTTTATTTTCAGCACATTCGTCGGTTACTAATTCAAAAGTAATCGGCAAGATTTTTATTTTCAGCATATTCATCGGTTACTATTTCAAAAGTAATCGACAAGATTTTTATTTTCAGCATATTCGTCGGTTACTATTTCAAAGGTAATCGGCATGATTTATTTTCAGCACAATCGTCGGTTACAATTTCAAAAGTAATCGGCAAGATTTTTATTTTCAGCATATTTGTCGGTTACTATTTTAAAAGTAATCTGCAAGACTTTATTTTCAGCACATTCGTCGGTTACTATTTCAAAAGTAATCGGCAAGATTTTATTTTCAGCACATTCGTCGGTTACTATTTCAAAAGTAATCGGCAAGACTTTATTTTCAGCACATTCGTCGGTTACTATTTCAAAAGTAATCGGCAAGATTTTTATTTACAGCATATTCGTCGGTTACTATTTCAAAAGTAGTCGGCAAGACTTTATTTTCAGCACATTCGTCGGTTACTATTTCAAAAGTAATCGGCAAGACTTTATTTTCAGCACATTCGTCGGTTACTATTTCAAAAGTAATCGGCAATATTTTTATTTTCAGCATATTCGTCGGTTACTATTTCAAAAGTAAGCGGCAAGATTTTTATTTTCAGCATATTTGTCGGTTACTATTTTAAAAGTAATCGGCAAGACTTTATTTTCAGCACATTCGTCGGTTACTATTTTAAAAGTAATCGGCAAGACTTTATTTTCAGCACATTCGTCGGTTACTATTTCAAAAGTAATCGGCAAGACTTTATTTTCAGCACATTCGTCGGTTACTATTTTAAAAGTAATCGGCAAGACTTTATTTTCAGCACATTCGTCGGTTACTATTTCAAAAGTAATCGGCAAGACTTTATTTTCAGCACATTCGTCGGTTACTATTTCAAAAGTAATCGGCAAGACTTTATTTTCAGCACATTCGTCGGTTACTATTTTAAAAGTAATCGGCAAGACTTTATTTTCAGCACATTCGTCGGTTACTATTTCAAAAGTAAGCGGCAAGATTTTTATTTTCAGCATATTTGTCGGTTACTATTTTAAAAGTAATCGGCAAGACTTTATTTTCAGCACATTCGTCGGTTACTATTTTAAAAGTAATCGGCAAGACTTTATTTTCAGCACATTCGTCGGTTACTATTTCAAAAGTAATCGGCAAGACTTTATTTTCAGCACATTCGTCGGTTACTAATTCAAAAGTAATCGGCAAGATTTTTATTTTCAGCATATTCATCGGTTACTATTTCAAAAGTAATCGACAAGATTTTTATTTTCAGCATATTCGTCGGTTACTATTTCAAAGGTAATCGGCATGATTTATTTTCAGCACAATCGTCGGTTACAATTTCAAAAGTAATCGGCAAGATTTTTATTTTCAGCATATTTGTCGGTTACTATTTTAAAAGTAATCTGCAAGACTTTATTTTCAGCACATTCGTCGGTTACTATTTCAAAAGTAATCGGCAAGATTTTATTTTCAGCACATTCGTCGGTTACTATTTCAAAAGTAATCGGCAAGACTTTATTTTCAGCACATTCGTCGGTTACTATTTCAAAAGTAATCGGCAAGATTTTTATTTACAGCATATTCGTCGGTTACTATTTCAAAAGTAGTCGGCAAGACTTTATTTTCAGCACATTCGTCGGTTACTATTTCAAAAGTAATCGGCAAGACTTTATTTTCAGCACATTCGTCGGTTACTATTTCAAAAGTAATCGGCAATATTTTTATTTTCAGCATATTCGTCGGTTACTATTTCAAAAGTAAGCGGCAAGATTTTTATTTTCAGCATATTTGTCGGTTACTATTTTAAAAGTAATCGGCAAGACTTTATTTTCAGCACATTCGTCGGTTACTATTTTAAAAGTAATCGGCAAGACTTTATTTTCAGCACATTCGTCGGTTACTATTTCAAAAGTAATCGGCAAGACTTTATTTTCAGCACATTCGTCGGTTACTATTTCAAAAGTAATCGGCAAGACTTTATTTTCAGCACATTCGTCGGTTACTATTTTAAAAGTAATCGGCAAGACTTTATTTTCAGCACATTCGTCGGTTACTATTTCAAAAGTAATCGGCAAGACTTTATTTTCAGCACATTCGTCGGTTACTAATTCAAAAGTAATCGGCAAGATTTTTATTTTCAGCATATTCATCGGTTACTATTTCAAAAGTAATCGATAAGATTTTTATTTTCAGCATATTCGTCGGTTACTATTTCAAAGGTAATCGGCATGATTTATTTTCAGCACAATCGTCGGTTACAATTTCAAAAGTAATCGGCAAGATTTTTATTTTCAGCATATTTGTCGGTTACTATTTTAAAAGTAATCTGCAAGACTTTATTTTCAGCACATTCGTCGGTTACTATTTCAAAAGTAATCGGCAAGATTTTATTTTCAGCACATTCGTCGGTTACTATTTCAAAAGTAATCGGCAAGACTTTATTTTCAGCACATTCGTCGGTTACTATTTCAAAAGTAATCGGCAAGATTTTTATTTACAGCATATTCGTCGGTTACTATTTCAAAAGTAGTCGGCAAGACTTTATTTTCAGCACATTCGTCGGTTACTATTTCAAAAGTAATCGGCAAGACTTTATTTTCAGCACATTCGTCGGTTACTATTTCAAAAGTAATCGGCAATATTTTTATTTTCAGCATATTCGTCGGTTACTATTTCAAAAGTAAGCGGCAAGATTTTTATTTTCAGCATATTTGTCGGTTACTATTTTAAAAGTAATCGGCAAGACTTTATTTTCAGCACATTCGTCGGTTACTATTTTAAAAGTAATCGGCAAGACTTTATTTTCAGCACATTCGTCGGTTACTATTTCAAAAGTAATCGGCAAGACTTTATTTTCAGCACATTCGTCGGTTACTAATTCAAAAGTAATCGGCAAGATTTTTATTTTCAGCATATTCATCGGTTACTATTTCAAAAGTAATCGACAAGATTTTTATTTTCAGCATATTCGTCGGTTACTATTTCAAAGGTAATCGGCATGATTTATTTTCAGCACAATCGTCGGTTACAATTTCAAAAGTAATCGGCAAGATTTTTATTTTCAGCATATTTGTCGGTTACTATTTTAAAAGTAATCTGCAAGACTTTATTTTCAGCACATTCGTCGGTTACTATTTCAAAAGTAATCGGCAAGATTTTATTTTCAGCACATTCGTCGGTTACTATTTCAAAAGTAATCGGCAAGACTTTATTTTCAGCACATTCGTCGGTTACTATTTCAAAAGTAATCGGCAAGATTTTTATTTACAGCATATTCGTCGGTTACTATTTCAAAAGTAGTCGGCAAGACTTTATTTTCAGCACATTCGTCGGTTACTATTTCAAAAGTAATCGGCAAGACTTTATTTTCAGCACATTCGTCGGTTACTATTTCAAAAGTAATCGGCAATATTTTTATTTTCAGCATATTCGTCGGTTACTATTTCAAAAGTAAGCGGCAAGATTTTTATTTTCAGCATATTTGTCGGTTACTATTTTAAAAGTAATCGGCAAGACTTTATTTTCAGCACATTCGTCGGTTACTATTTTAAAAGTAATCGGCAAGACTTTATTTTCAGCACATTCGTCGGTTACTATTTCAAAAGTAATCGGCAAGACTTTATTTTCAGCACATTCGTCGGTTACTAATTCAAAAGTAATCGGCAAGATTTTTATTTTCAGCATATTCATCGGTTACTATTTCAAAAGTAATCGACAAGATTTTTATTTTCAACATATTCGTCGGTTACTATTTCAAAGGTAATCGGCATGATTTATTTTCAGCACAATCGTCGGTTACAATTTCAAAAGTAATCGGCAAGATTTTTATTTTCAGCATATTTGTCGGTTACTATTTTAAAAGTAATCTGCAAGACTTTATTTTCAGCACATTCGTCGGTTACTATTTCAAAAGTAATCGGCAAGATTTTATGTTCAGCACATTCGTCGGTTACTATTTCAAAAGTAATCGGCAAGACTTTATTTTCAGCACATTCGTCGGTTACTATTTCAAAAGTAATCGGCAAGATTTTTATTTACAGCATATTCGTCGGTTACTATTTCAAAAGTAGTCGGCAAGACTTTATTTTCAGCACATTCGTCGGTTACTATTTCAAAAGTAATCGGCAAGACTTTATTTTCAGCACATTCGTCGGTTACTATTTCAAAAGTAATCGGCAATATTTTTATTTTCAGCATATTCGTCGGTTACTATTTCAAAAGTAAGCGGCAAGATTTTTATTTTCAGCATATTTGTCGGTTACTATTTTAAAAGTAATCGGCAAGACTTTATTTTCAGCACATTCGTCGGTTACTATTTTAAAAGTAATCGGCAAGACTTTATTTTCAGCACATTCGTCGGTTACTATTTCAAAAGTAATCGGCAAGACTTTATTTTCAGCACATTCGTCGGTTACTAATTCAAAAGTAATCGGCAAGATTTTTATTTTCAGCATATTCATCGGTTACTATTTCAAAAGTAATCGACAAGATTTTTATTTTCAGCATATTCGTCGGTTACTATTTCAAAGGTAATCGGCATGATTTATTTTCAGCACAATCGTCGGTTACAATTTCAAAAGTAATCGGCAAGATTTTTATTTTCAGCATATTTGTCGGTTACTATTTTAAAAGTAATCTGCAAGACTTTATTTTCAGCACATTCGTCGGTTACTATTTCAAAAGTAATCGGCAAGATTTTATTTTCAGCACATTCGTCGGTTACTATTTCAAAAGTAATCGGCAAGACTTTATTTTCAGCACATTCGTCGGTTACTATTTCAAAAGTAATCGGCAAGATTTTTATTTACAGCATATTCGTCGGTTACTATTTCAAAAGTAGTCGGCAAGACTTTATTTTCAGCACATTCGTCGGTTACTATTTCAAAAGTAATCGGCAAGACTTTATTTTCAGCACATTCGTCGGTTACTATTTCAAAAGTAATCGGCAAGATTTTTATTTTCAGCATATTCGTCGGTTACTATTTCAAAAGTAAGCGGCAAGATTTTTATTTTCAGCATATTTGTCGGTTACTATTTTAAAAGTAATCGGCAAGACTTTATTTTCAGCACATTAGTCGGTTACTATTTTAAAAGTAATCGGCAAGACTTTATTTTCAGCACATTCGTCGGTTACTATTTCAAAAGTAATCGGCAAGACTTTATTTTTAGCACATTCGTCGGTTACTAATTCAAAAGTAATCGGCAAGATTTTTATTTTCAGCATATTCATCGGTTACTATTTCAAAAGTAATCGACAAGATTTTTATTTTCAGCATATTCGTCGGTTACTATTTCAAAGGTAATCAGCATGATTTATTTTCAGCACAATCGTCGGTTACAATTTCAAAAGTAATCGGCAAGATTTTTATTTTCAGCATATTTGTCGGTTAATATTTTAAAAGTAATCGGCAAGACTTTATTTTCAGCACATTCGTCGGTTACTATTTTAAAAGTAATCGGCAAGACTTTATTTTCAGCACATTCGTCGGTTACTATTTCAAAAGTAATCGGCAAGACTTTATTTTCAGCACATTCGTCGGTTACTAATTCAAAAGTAATCGGCAAGATTTTTATTTTCAGCATATTCATCGGTTACTATTTCAAAAGTAATCGACAAGATTTTTATTTTCAGCATATTCGTCGGTTACTATTTCAAAGGTAATCGGCATGATTTATTTTCAGCACAATCGTCGGTTACAATTTCAAAAGTAATCGGCAAGATTTTTATTTTCAGCATATTTGTCGGTTACTATTTTAAAAGTAATCTGCAAGACTTTATTTTCAGCACATTCGTCGGTTACTATTTCAAAAGTAATCGGCAAGATTTTATTTTCAGCACATTCGTCGGTTACTATTTCAAAAGTAATCGGCAAGACTTTATTTTCAGCACATTCGTCGGTTACTATTTCAAAAGTAA
The DNA here is from genome assembly GCA_958299785.1 of Medicago lupulina. Classification (NCBI taxonomy): domain Eukaryota; kingdom Viridiplantae; phylum Streptophyta; class Magnoliopsida; order Fabales; family Fabaceae; genus Medicago; species Medicago lupulina. Next base: position 36,353,181 of record OY283146.1, on the reverse strand, counting down.
TCGGCAAGATTTTTATTTACAGCATATTCGTCGGTTACTATTTCAAAAGTAGTCGGCAAGACTTTATTTTCAGCACATTCGTCGGTTACTATTTCAAAAGTAATCGGCAAGACTTTATTTTCAGCACATTCGTCGGTTACTATTTCAAAAGTAATCGGCAAGATTTTTATTTTCAGCATATTCGTCGGTTACTATTTCAAAAGTAAGCGGCAAGATTTTTATTTTCAGCATATTTGTCGGTTACTATTTTAAAAGTAATCGGCAAGACTTTATTTTCAGCACATTAGTCGGTTACTATTTTAAAAGTAATCGGCAAGACTTTATTTTCAGCACATTCGTCGGTTACTATTTCAAAAGTAATCGGCAAGACTTTATTTTTAGCACATTCGTCGGTTACTAATTCAAAAGTAATCGGCAAGATTTTTATTTTCAGCATATTCATCGGTTACTATTTCAAAAGTAATCGACAAGATTTTTATTTTCAGCATATTCGTCGGTTACTATTTCAAAGGTAATCAGCATGATTTATTTTCAGCACAATCGTCGGTTACAATTTCAAAAGTAATCGGCAAGATTTTTATTTTCAGCATATTTGTCGGTTACTATTTTAAAAGTAATCTGCAAGACTTTATTTTCAGCACATTCGTCGGTTACTATTTCAAAAGTAATCGGCAGGACTTTATTTTCAGCACATTCGTCGGTTACTATTTCAAAAGTAATCGGCAGGACTTTATTTTCAGCACATTCGTCGGTTACTATTTCAAAAGTAATCGGCAAGATTTTTATTTACAGCATATTCGTCGGTTACTATTTCAAAAGTAGTCGGCAAGACTTTATTTTCAGCACATTCGTCGGTTACTATTTCAAAAGTAATCGGCAAGACTTTATTTTCAGCACATTCGTCGGTTACTATTTCAAAAGTAATCGGCAAGATTTTTATTTTCAGCATATTCGGCGGTTACTATTTCAAAAGTAAGAGGCAAGATTTTTATTTTCAGCATATTTGTCGGTTACTATTTTAAAAGTAATCGGCAAGACTTTATTTTCAGCACATTCGTCGGTTACTATTTCAAAAGTAATCGGCAAGACTTTATTTTCAGCACATTCGTCGGTTACTATTTCAAAAGTAATCGACAAGATTTTTATTTTCAGCATATTCGTCGGTTACTATTTCAAAGGTAATCGGCATGATTTATTTTCAGCACAATCGTCGGTTACTATTTCAAAAGTAATCGGCAAGATTTTTATTTTCAGCATATTCGTCGGTTACTATTTCAAAAGTAAGCGGCAAGATTTTTATTTTCAGCATATTTGTCGGTTACTATTTTAAAAGTAATCGGCAAGACTTTATTTTGAGCACATTTGTCGGTTACTATTTCAAAAGTAATCGGCAAGACTTTATTTTCAGCACATTCGTCGGTTACTAATTCAAAAGTAATCGGCAAGATTTTTATTTTCAGCATATTCATCGGTTACTATTTCAAAAGTAATCGACAAGATTTTTATTTTCAGCATATTCGTCGGTTACTATTTCAAAGGTAATCGGCAAGATTTATTTTCAGCACAATCGTCGGTTACTATTTCAAAAGTAATCGGCAAGATTTTTATTTTCAGCATATTTGTCGGTTACTATTTCAAACGTAATCGGCATGATTTATTTTCAGCACAATCGTCGGTTACTATTTCAAAAGTAATCGGCAAGATTTTTATTTTCAGCACATTTGTCGGTTACTATTTTAAAAGTAATCTGCAAGACTTTATTTTCAGCACATTCGTCGGTTACTATTTCAAAAGTAATCGGCAAGACTTTATTTTCAGCACATTCGTCGGTTACTATTTCAAAAGTAATCGGCTAGATTTTTATTTACAGCATATTCGTCGGTTACTATTTCAAAAGTAGTCGGCAAGACTTTATTTTCAGTACATTCGTCGGTTACTATTTCAAAAGTAATCGGCAAGACTTTATTTTCAGCACATTCGTCGGTTACTATTTCAAAAGTAATCGGCAAGATTTTTATTTTCAGCATATTCGTCGGTTACTATTTCAAAAGTAAGCGGCAAGATTTTTATTTTCAGCATATTTGTCGGTTACTATTTTAAAAGTAATCGGCAAGACTTTATTTTCAGCACATTCGTCTGTTACTATTTCAAAAGTAATCGGCAAGACTTTATTTTCAGCACATTCGTCGGTTACTATTTCAAAAGTAATCGACAAGATTTTTATTTTCAGCATATTCGTCGGTTACTATTTCAAAGGTAATCGGCATGATTTATTTTCAGCACAATCGTCGGTTACTATTTCAAAAGTAATCGGCAAGATTTTTATTTTCAGCATATTCGTCGGTTACTATTTCAAAAGTAAGCGGCAAGATTTTTATTTTCAGCATATTTGTCGGTTACTATTTTAAAAGTAATCGGCAAGACCTTATTTTCAGCACATTTGTCGGTTACTATTTCAAAAGTAATCGGCAAGACTTTATTTTCAGCACATTCGTCGGTTACTAATTCAAAAGTAATCGGCAAGATTTTTATTTTCAGCATATTCATCGGTTACTATTTCAAAAGTAATCGACAAGATTTTTATTTTCAGCATATTCGTCGGTTACTATTTCAAAGGTAATCGGCAAGATTTATTTTCAGCACAATCGTCGGTTACTATTTCAAAAGTAATCGGCAAGATTTTTATTTTCAGCATATTTGTCGGTTACTATTTCAAACGTAATCGGCATGATTTATTTTCAGCACAATCGTCGGTTACTATTTCAAAAGTAATCGGCAAGATTTTTATTTTCAGCACATTTGTCGGTTACTATTTTAAAAGTAATCTGCAAGACTTTATTTTCAGCACATTCGTCGGTTACTATTTCAAAAGTAATCGGCAAGACTTTATTTTCAGCACATTCGTCGGTTACTATTTCAAAAGTAATCGGCAAGACTTTATTTTCAGCACATTCGTCGGTTACTATTTCAAAAGTAATCGGCTAGATTTTTATTTACAGCATATTCGTCGGTTACTATTTCAAAAGTAGTCGGCAAGACTTTATTTTCAGTACATTCGTCGGTTACTATTTCAAAAGTAATCGGCAAGACTTTATTTTCAGCACATTCGTCGGTTACTATTTCAAAAGTAATCGGCAAGATTTTTATTTTCAGCATATTCGTCGGTTACTATTTCAAAAGTAAGCGGCAAGATTTTTATTTTCAGCATATTTGTCGGTTACTATTTTAAAAGTAATCGGCAAGACTTTATTTTCAGCACATTCGTCTGTTACTATTTCAAAAGTAATCGGCAAGACTTTATTTTCAGCACATTCGTCGGTTACTATTTCAAAAGTAATCGACAAGATTTTTATTTTCAGCATATTCGTCGGTTACTATTTCAAAGGTAATCGGCATGATTTATTTTCAGCACAATCGTCGGTTACTATTTCAAAAGTAATCGGCAAGATTTTTATTTTCAGCATATTCGTCGGTTACTATTTCAAAAGTAAGCGGCAAGATTTTTATTTTCAGCATATTTGTCGGTTACTATTTTAAAAGTAATCGGCAAGACTTTATTTTCAGCACATTTGTCGGTTACTATTTCAAAAGTAATCGGCAAGACTTTATTTTCAGCACATTCGTCGGTTACTAATTCAAAAGTAATCGGCAAGATTTTTATTTTCAGCATATTCATCGGTTACTATTTCAAAAGTAATCGACAAGATTTTTATTTTCAGCATATTCGTCGGTTACTATTTCAAAGGTAATCGGCAAGATTTATTTTCAGCACAATCGTCGGTTACTATTTCAAAAGTAATCGGCAAGATTTTTATTTTCAGCATATTTGTCGGTTACTATTTCAAACGTAATCGGCATGATTTATTTTCAGCACAATCGTCGGTTACTATTTCAAAAGTAATCGGCAAGATTTTTATTTTCAGCACATTTGTCGGTTACTATTTTAAAAGTAATCTGCAAGACTTTATTTTCAGCACATTCGTCGGTTACTATTTCAAAAGTAATCGGCAAGACTTTATTTTCAGCACATTCGTGGTTACTATTTCAAAAGTAATCGGCAAGACTTTATTTTCAGCACATTCGTCGGTTACTATTTCAAAAGTAATCGGCAAGATTTTTATTTACAGCATATTCGTCGGTTACTATTTCAAAAGTAGTCGGCAAGACTTTATTTTCAGTACATTCGTCGGTTACTATTTCAAAAGTAATCGGCAAGACTTTATTTTCAGCACATTCGTCGGTTACTATTTCAAAAGTAATCGGCAAGATTTTTATTTTCAGCATATTCGTCGGTTACTATTTCAAAAGTAAGCGGCAAGATTTTTATTTTCAGCATATTTGTCGGTTACTATTTTAAAAGTAATCGGCAAGACTTTATTTTCAGCACATTCGTCGGTTACTATTTTAAAAGTAATCGGCAAGACTTTATTTTCAGCACATTCGTCGGTTACTATTTCAAAAGTAATCGGCAAGACTTTATTTTCAGCACATTCGTCGGTTACTAATTCAAAAGTAATCGGCAAGATTTTTATTTTCAGCATATTCATCGGTTACTATTTCAAAAGTAATCGACAAGATTTTTATTTTCAGCATATTCGTCGGTTACTATTTCAAAGGTAATCGGCATGATTTATTTTCAGCACAATCGTCGGTTACAATTTCAAAAGTAATCGACAAGATTTTTATTTTCAGCATATTTGTCGGTTACTATTTTAAAAGTAATCTGCAAGACTTTATTTTCAGCACATTCGTCGGTTACTATTTCAAAAGTAATCGGCAAGACTTTATTTTCAGCACATTCGTCGGTTACTATTTCAAAAGTAATCGGCAAGATTTTTATTTACAGCATATTCGTCGGTTACTATTTCAAAAGTAGTCGGCAAGACTTTATTTTCAACACATTCGTCGGTTACTATTTCAAAAGTAATCGGCAAGACTTTATTTTCAGCACATTCGTCGGTTACTATTTCAAAAGTAATCGGCAAGATTTTTATTTTCAGCATATTCGGCGGTTACTATTTCAAAAGTAAGAGGCAAGATTTTTATTTTCAGCATATTTGTCGGTTAATATTTTAAAAGTAATCGGCAAGACTTTATTTTCAGCACATTCGTCGGTTACTATTTCAAAAGTAATCGGCAAGACTTTATTTTCAGCACATTCGTCGGTTACTATTTCAAAAGTAATCGGCAAGATTTTTATTTACAGCATATTCGTCGGTTACTATTTCAAAAGTAGTCGGCAAGACTTTATTTTCAGCACATTCGTCGGTTACTATTTCAAAAGTAATCGGCAAGACTTTATTTTCAGCACATTCGTCGGTTACTATTTCAAAAGTAATCGGCAAGATTTTTATTTTCAGCATATTCGGCGGTTACTATTTCAAAAGTAAGAGGCAAGATTTTTATTTTCAGCATATTTGTCGGTTAATATTTTAAAAGTAATCGGCAAGACTTTATTTTCAGCACATTCGTCGGTTACTATTTCAAAAGTAATCGGCAAGACTTTATTTTCAGCACATTCGTCGGTTACTATTTCAAAAGTAATCGACAAGATTTTTATTTTCAGCATATTCGTCGGTTACTATTTCAAAGGTAATCTGTAACGCCCTAAATATTATTTTGTGGTTGTGGTGATTTTTAGTTGATTTTGGTGTGCTTGGTGTATTTTACTTGAATTTATAAATGATATATGAATATTTGGTGTGATATTATTGGTTATATTTATTTGTAGTATTTCATGAAAATAGTAGAAAATAATAATATTTGATAAAAAGGGATTAATTAGAGTTAATAGAATTAAGGAGGGGTTAAGAAGAAATTTAATAGAATTTAGTGGGGGGAGTAAAGAGAAAAAAAAAGGTTATGTTTTGGTAAGGTGAGAAAGAGAAAACCAGTAAGGAAAGAAAAACATTTCACGTATCAGTAAAACAAAGAAACAGACTTTTGGGAAGAGAGAAGAGTAGAGCCAAGAGCCAAGGTGAATTGCTTGGAATTGCTGTAGATTTTGTTGAATTAAGGTAAGGGTGGGTTTATGATTCAATTGCTGTATATGTATATGTATGTTTTCATGAATTGAATTGAAAAATGGTAGTTTTGTTGGATTAGGGTTAAAGACATGAAAATGCCATGATTTAAGAATTATATGATGATGATGATGCTTATGTAAGTTGTTTCTGTTGTTTTGTTGTGCCATGAACCTGTAACATTGTTCCTAAACCATTTTGGGTGATTGGGGGATTAAAAATGGGATTTTTGGATGAAAAATGGAGTTAGAATCGTAGGTTATAATTCTGCCCAGTTGAACACTCGCTTAAGCGAGATACCCTTCGCTCAAGCGAGCAACTTTTTGCAACGCCCAGTCTGAATTTTAGCCGCTCCCTTAAGCGAGCCACGAGCGAACCAAGAGCGAGCAAAATGCTAACCTTTGTCATTTGCGTCGCTTAAGCGAGATTCCCGTCGCTTAAGCGAGAGACGCCCAGGATAGTGTATTTAGCCTGTTCGCTTAAGCGAACCAGAAGCGGACTTCAAGCGAACCAAAACCAAACTTACGTGTTTTGACTCGCTTAAGCGAGAAGCTGCTCGCTTAAGCGAGCTGGGTCCTGTGCGACCCAAAATGTGATTTTTCTAAGGTGTTCTAAACCCAAACCTAAGCTTTCCAAATGGTTTATTGGATTTTTAGAGAATTTTTGGAGTGATAATAATATAGAATGGAGATGTTTATGATGCATAATTGAATGAATCTTATATGAAATAAAATGAACTATATCATGCTAAGTTGAAATTGTTCATGGTGTTGTGGTGTGATTGAGTCTAGTTGGGGAGGTGTCCTAGTTGGTGTTGTCGTTGGTTGCATGGTGAGAATGCACCACTATTCTGTTGTAGGGTTGTATGTAGATATACACCTTGAGTCTCATAACTCATTTGCATTGGTGGGGGCTCATGCCCCGGAATGTTTATACATTCAACTGGTGAGGGCTTATGCCCTGGAATGCTAGTCATTCACTTTGGTGAGGGCTTATGCCCTGGGATGCTTTAACCATCCAATTTGGTGGGGGCTTATGCCCCGGAATGCTTAGCATTCAACGCGCGTAGTTGGTACCACATTTGCATAATGCATTAGTCGTTAATGGAGTCTTGCATTAGAAGTTAAGGTGTGAGTTGTTGTTGGTGAGGCGTCACCACAAGTGGTGTTGTTGTCGGTGTTGTTATTTTAAGGTGAATCTAAATTATATTGTTGAAATGTTAATGAAGATTGCTGGTGATTATGGTGATGATGAATGCTCTTGTTGTTGTTGTTTTTCAATACAACTTTATGAATTATATATATATATATATATATTGCTTTTGTTTTGTGAACTCACCCCTTCTGCTGGAATTGCCGCCTTGTGGGCAAGTGCAGGTAGCGATGGATAGATAGGAGTCGGCTCATTGTGTCGTAGGCTCTGATACGTAACGGGATGGGATTTATATTTTTATAATTTCATTCCTTATGTATCATTTTTTTTTTACTTGGAGAATTGTTGAATGATTATTTGAATAATGTTGGAGAACATTTTTGTTATGGTGAGGCCTTTGTGCCAGACATGTTGATGTATAAGAATTTTGAGATGATTTTATGACAATTATTCCGCTGCAGACTATTTTTATAAAGATGTTGTTTTGGAAGATTATTTAAATAGTTTTATGTTTCTATTTAAATAAATTATTTTTGAGTTATGCATGTGATACTCCGTTGATTGTTGATTAACTCTGATGTTTGGATATTATTATATCATTTTGGGAAACGGGGTGTTACAATTGGTATCAGAGCAAGTCGGTCCGTCCGGCCATTAGGAGAGTCGTGTCGAGCCAATAGTGTAGTGTGACAGGTTTTAAACTGTCTTGTTGTTGTTCTAATTCTTGTTGTTATGTAGAACTATCGAGATGGCTGGAAGAAATGATGCTGCTCTTGCTGCTGCTTTGCAAGCAATGGCTCAAGTTGTTGGACAACAACAAGGTGCTGGTGGAGCTGGTGAAGGTGTAAGGATGCTTGAGACCTTCTTGAGGAATCATCCACCAACCTTCAAGGGAAGGTATAATCCTGATGGAGCTCAGACCTGGTTGAAAGAGGTTGAAAGAATATTCCGAGTGATGCAGTGTACGGACGCTCAGATGGTGCGGTTTGGCACTCATATGTTGGCTGAAGAGGCTGACGACTGGTGGGTAAGCACTCAACCTATCTTGCAGAATGAAGGTGCTGTGATTACATGGGCTGTGTTTAGGCGGGAGTTCTTGAGGAGGTATTTCCCGGAGGATGTCCGTGGTAGGAAAGAGATTGAATTCCTTGAGCTTAAGCAAGGGGACATGTCCGTTACGGAGTATGCTGCTAAGTTCGTGGAGCTTGCAAAGTTTTATCCCCACTATGCTGCGGAGACTGCTGAGTTCTCCAAGTGTATCAAATTTGAGAATGGTCTGCGAGCTGATATCAAGCGGGCCATTAGGTATCAGAAGATCAGAGATTTCTCTGAGTTGGTGAGCAGTTGCCGTATCTATGAAGAAGATACTAAAGCTCACTATAAAGTGATGAATGACCGCAAGGGAAAGGGGCAGCAGAGTCGCCCAAAGCCGTATAGTGCCCCAGCTGATAAGGGCAAGCAGAGGATGCATGATGAGAGGAGGCCAGCACGTAGAGATGCTCCTGCTGAGGTGGTTTGTTATAAGTGTGGTGTTAAGGGCCACAAGAGTAATGCCTGCAACCGTGATGAGAAGAAATGTTTCCGATGTGGTAAGAAAGGCCACACTGTTACTGAATGCAAGCGTGGAGACATTGTTTGCTATAATTGTGATGAAGAAGGACATCTTAGCACTCAGTGCACTAAGCCTAAGAAGGCGCAGGCCAGTGGGAGGGTGTTTGCCTTGACTAGTACCCAGACTGATCAGGAGGATCGACTTATCAGAGGTACTTGTTTCTTTAATAGTACTCCTTTAATTGCTATTATAGATACTGGTGCAACGCATTGTTTCATTGCTATTGATTGTGCTAAAAGATTGGGTCTGTGTATGTCTGATATGAACGGGAAAATGGTTGTTGAAACTCCAGCTAAGGGTTCAGTGACTACTTCCCTTGTCTGTTTAAGTTGTCCGTTGTCTGTATTTGGTAGAGATTTTGAGGTGGACCTTGTTTGTTTACCGTTGGTGGGGATGGATGTAATATTGGGGATGAATTGGTTAGAGTACAATCATGTCCTGATCAACTGTTTTACGAAGACGGTGCGGTTTTCTTCTGCTGAAGAGGAGAGTGGAGCGGAATTTTTATCCACCAAGGAGATGAAGCGATTAGAACAAGATGGTGTACTGATGTTTTCTTTGTTGGCATTCTTGTCGGTGGAGAACCAAGCTGTGATTGATGGGCTGCCTGTTGTGAAGGAATTTCCTGAAGTTTTCCCTGATGAGATTCCAGATGTGCCACCGGAGAGAGAAGTGGAATTTTCGATAGACCTTGTGCCGGGTACGAAGCCTGTGTCGATGGCTCCTTACCGTATGTCAGCTTCGGAGTTGGCTGAGTTAAAGAAACAGTTAGAAGACTTGCTTGACAAGAAGTTTGTGAGACCGAGTGTTTCACCATGGGGAGCGCCGGTGTTGTTGGTTAAGAAGAAGGATGGTAGCATGCGGTTATGTATTGATTACCGTCAGCTGAATAAAGTGACGATCAAGAATAGGTATCCACTTCCGAGAATTGACGACTTGATGGATCAACTAGTGGGTGCTCGTATTTTCAGTAAAATTGACTTGAGGTCAGGTTACCATCAGATAAAGGTGAAGGATGAGGATATGCAAAAGACAGCGTTTAGGACGCGGTATGGTCATTATGAATATAAGGTGATGCCTTTCGGTGTGACGAATGCACCTGGTGTGTTTATGGAATACATGAACCGAATTTTTCATGAATATCTGGATCAATTTGTTGTGGTTTTTATTGATGATATTTTAATCTATTCTAAGACTGAAGCAGAGCATGCGGAGCATTTGAAGATTGTATTGCAAGTGCTGAAGGAGAAGAAGTTGTATGCCAAGTTATCCAAGTGCGAGTTCTGGCTGAATGAAGTAAGTTTTCTTGGCCACATTATTTCTGGTAATGGTATTGCTGTAGATCCTTCGAAGGTAGATGCTGTGTCGCAGTGGGAGACACCAAAGTCAGTTACCGAGGTGAGAAGTTTTCTTGGGCTGGCTGGTTATTACCGCAGGTTTATTGAAGGATTCTCGAAGTTAGCACTTCCTTTAACGCAGCTGACTTGTAAAGGAAAAGCATTTGTGTGGGATGCTCAATGTGAAAGTAGTTTCAATGAGTTGAAGCAAAGATTGACGACTGCGCCTATTTTAATTTTGCCGAAGCCGGAAGAACCTTTTGTTGTTTATTGTGATGCATCTAAGTTGGGTTTAGGTGGTGTTTTGATGCAAGATGGCAAGGTGGTAGCGTATGCTTCTAGACAACTGAGAGTGCATGAGAAGAATTATCCTACACATGATCTAGAATTGGCAGCCGTGGTGTTTGTGTTGAAAATTTGGAGGCATTATTTGTATGGTTCCAGATTCGAGGTGTTTAGTGATCATAAGAGTTTAAAGTATTTATTTGATCAGAAGGAGTTGAACATGAGGCAGAGGAGGTGGCTTGAGTTACTTAAGGATTACGATTTTGGCTTGAATTACCATCCTGGTAAAGCTAATGTTGTTGCCGATGCGTTGAGCAGAAAGACGTTGCATATGTCTGCTTTGATGGTGAAAGAGTTCGAGTTGCTTGAACAATTTAGGGACTTGAGTCTTGTTTGTGAAAGGTCGCTTCAGAGTGTGAAGTTGGGCATGTTAAAGATTAATAGTGATTTCTTGAGTAGTATCAAAGAGGCACAGAAGCTTGATGTTAAGTTCGTTGATTTGATGACTGCTAGTGAGCAGAATGTAGATGGTGATTTCAGGGTCGATGACCAAGGTGTGTTGAGGTTTAGAGAAAGGATTTGTATTCCGGATGATGAGGGTTTGAAGAGGTTAATCTTAGAAGAAAGTCATAAGAGTAGTTTGAGTATTCATCCTGGAGCTACTAAAATGTATCATGACTTGAAGAAATTATTTTGGTGGTCCGGTTTGAAGAGGGATGTTGCGCAATTTGTGTATGCGTGTTTGACTTGCCAGAAGTCCAAGGTTGAACATCAGAAGCCTGCAGGGCTGTTGACCCCGTTAGATGTGCCCGAGTGGAAGTGGGATAGCATTTCGATGGATTTTGTGACGAGTTTGCCGAATACTCCAAGAGGGCATGATGCCATTTGGGTTGTTGTTGATAGATTGACTAAGTCGGCACACTTTATCCCGATTAATATTACTTATCCGGTAGCTCAGTTGGCGGAGATTTATATTCGTGACATTGTGAAGTTGCATGGTGTTCCATCTAGTATTGTGTCGGATAGGGATCCGAGGTTTACATCAAGGTTTTGGAAGAGTTTGCAAGATGCATTGGGTTCGAAATTGAGGCTGAGTTCGGCTTATCATCCGCAGACAGATGGTCAGTCGGAAAGGACTATCCAATCCTTGGAGGATTTGTTGAGGGTATGTGTACTCGAGCAAGGTGGAGCTTGGGACAGCCACTTGCCGTTGATAGAGTTTACTTATAACAATAGTTATCATTCGAGTATTGGTATGGCACCGTTCGAAGCTTTGTATGGCCGGAGGTGTAGAACTCCTCTATGTTGGTTTGAGTCGGGTGAAAGTATTGTGTTAGGACCTGAGTTAGTGCAGCAGACTACAGAAAAGGTCAAGATGATAAGAGAAAAGATGAAGGCATCTCAAGATCGTCAGAAGAGTTATCATGACAAAAGGAGAAAAGCCCTTGAGTTTCAGGAGGGAGATCATGTGTTTTTGAGGGTTACTCCGATGACGGGTGTAGGACGTGCATTGAAGTCGAAGAAGTTGGCTCCAAAGTTCATTGGTCCTTATCAGATTTCCGAGAGAATTGGAACCGTGGCTTATCGGATTGGATTGCCACCGCATCTATCAAACTTGCATGATGTGTTTCATGTGTCGCAATTGAGGAAGTATGTAGCTGATCCTTCGCATGTTATTCCTAGAGATGATGTGCAGGTTAGAGATAATCTTACTGTTGAGACTTTGCCTTTGAGGATTGATGATCGCAAGGTGAAGCAGTTGAGAGGCAAGGAAATACCTCTGGTTAGAGTTGTTTGGGGCGGTGTAACCGGTGAGAGTTTGACTTGGGAGTTGGAGAGCAAGATGCAAGAGTCCTATCCTGAGTTGTTTGTTGCTTAAGGTAATATTTCGAGGACGAAATTTTCTAAGTTGGGGAGAGTTGTAACGCCCTAAATATTATTTTGTGGTTGTGGTGATTTTTAGTTGATTTTGGTGTGCTTGGTGTATTTTACTTGAATTTATAAATGATATATGAATATTTGGTGTGATATTATTGGTTATATTTATTTGTAGTATTTCATGAAAATAGTAGAAAATAATAATATTTGATAAAAAGGGATTAATTAGAGTTAATAGAATTAAGGAGGGGTTAAGAAGAAATTTAATAGAATTTAGTGGGGGGAGTAAAGAGAAAAAAAAAGGTTATGTTTTGGTAAGGTGAGAAAGAGAAAACCAGTAAGGAAAGAAAAACATTTCACGTATCAGTAAAACAAAGAAACAGACTTTTGGGAAGAGAGAAGAGTAGAGCCAAGAGCCAAGGTGAATTGCTTGGAATTGCTGTAGATTTTGCTGAATTAAGGTAAGGGTGGGTTTATGATTCAATTGCTGTATATGTATATGTATGTTTTCATGAATTGAATTGAAAAATGGTAGTTTTGTTGGATTAGGGTTAAAGACATGAAAATGCCATGATTTAAGAATTATATGATGATGATGATGCTTATGTAAGTTGTTTCTGTTGTTTTGTTGTGCCATGAACCTGTAACATTGTTCCTAAACCATTTTGGGTGATTGGGGGATTAAAAATGGGATTTTTGGATGAAAAATGGAGTTAGAATCGTAGGTTATAATTCTGCCCAGTTGAACACTCGCTTAAGCGAGATACCCTTCGCTCAAGCGAGCAACTTTTTGCAACGCCCAGTCTGAATTTTAGCCGCTCGCTTAAGCGAGCCACGAGCGAACCAAGAGCGAGCAAAATGCTAACCTTCGTCATTTGCGTCGCTTAAGCGAGATTCCCGTCGCTTAAGCGAGAGACGCCCAGGATAGTGTATTTAGCCTGTTCGCTTAAGCGAACCAGAAGCGAACTTCAAGCGAACCAAAACCAAACTTACGTGTTTTGACTCGCTTAAGCGAGAAGCTGCTCGCTTAAGCGAGCTGGGTCCTGTGCGACCCAAAATGTGATTTTTCTAAGGTGTTCTAAACCCAAACCTAAGCTTTCCAAATGGTTTATTGGATTTTTAGAGAATTTTTGGAGTGATAATAATATAGAATGGAGATGTTTATGATGCATAATTGAATGAATCTTATATGAAATAAAATGAACTATATCATGCTAAGTTGAAATTGTTCATGGTGTTGTGGTGTGATTGAGTCTAGTTGGGGAGGTGTCCTAGTTGGTGTTGTCGTTGGTTGCATGGTGAGAATGCACCACTATTCTGTTGTAGGGTTGTATGTAGATATACACCTTGAGTCTCATAACTCATTTGCATTGGTGGGGGCTCATGCCCCGGAATGTTTATACATTCAACTGGTGAGGGCTTATGCCCTGGAATGCTAGTCATTCACTTTGGTGAGGGCTTATGCCCTGGGATGCTTTAACCATCCAATTTGGTGGGGGCTTATGCCCCGGAATGCTTAGCATTCAACGCGCGTAGTTGGTACCACATTTGCATAATGCATTAGTCGTTAATGGAGTCTTGCATTAGAAGTTAAGGTGTGAGTTGTTGTTGGTGAGGCGTCACCACAAGTGGTGTTGTTGTCGGTGTTGTTATTTTAAGGTGAATCTAAATTATATTGTTGAAATGTTAATGAAGATTGCTGGTGATTATGGTGATGATGAATGCTCTTGTTGTTGTTGTTTTTCAATACAACTTTATGAATTATATATATATATATATATTGCTTTTGTTTTGTGAACTCACCCCTTCTGCTGGAATTGCCGCCTTGTGGGCAAGTGCAGGTAGCGATGGATAGATAGGAGTCGGCTCATTGTGTCGTAGGCTCTGATACGTAACGGGATGGGATTTATATTTTTATAATTTCATTCCTTATGTATCATTTTTTTTTTACTTGGAGAATTGTTGAATGATTATTTGAATAATGTTGGAGAACATTTTTGTTATGGTGAGGCCTTTGTGCCAGACATGTTGATGTATAAGAATTTTGAGATGATTTTATGACAATTATTCCGCTGCAGACTATTTTTATAAAGATGTTGTTTTGGAAGATTATTTAAATAGTTTTATGTTTCTATTTAAATAAATTATCTTTGAGTTATGCATGTGATACTCCGTTGATTGTTGATTAACTCTGATGTTTGGATATTATTATATCATTTTGGGAAACGGGGTGTTACATAATCGGCATGATTTATTTTCAGCACAATCGTCGGTTACTATTTCAAAAGTAATCGGCAAGATTTTTATTTTCAGCATATTTGTCGGTTACTATTTTAAAAGTAATCGGCAAGACTTTATTTTCAGCACATTTGTCGGTTACTATTTCAAAAGTAATCGGCAAGACTTTATTTTCAGCACATTCGTCGGTTACTAATTCAAAAGTAATCGGCAAGATTTTTATTTTCAGCATATTCATCGGTTACTATTTCAAAAGTAATCGACAAGATTTTTATTTTCAGCATATTCGTCGGTTACTATTTCAAAGGTAATCGGCAAGATTTATTTTCAGCACAATCGTCGGTTACTATTTCAAAAGTAATCGGCAAGATTTTTATTTTCAACATATTTGTCGGTTACTATTTCAAACGTAATCGGCATGATTTATTTTCAGCACAATCGTCGGTTACTATTTCAAAAGTAATCGGCAAGATTTTTATTTTCAGCACATTTGTCGGTTACTATTTTAAAAGTAATCTGCAAGACTTTATTTTCAGCACATTCGTCGGTTACTATTTCAAAAGTAATCGGCAAGACTTTATTTTCAGCACATTCGTCGGTTACTATTTCAAAAGTAATCGGCAAGACTTTATTTTCAGCACATTCGTCGGTTACTATTTCAAAAGTAATCGGCAAGATTTTTATTTACAGCATATTCGTCGGTTACTATTTCAAAAGTAGTCGGCAAGACTTTATTTTCAGTACATTCGTCGGTTACTATTTCAAAAGTAATCGGCAAGACTTTATTTTCAGCACATTCGTCGGTTACTATTTCAAAAGTAATCGGCAAGATTTTTATTTTCAGCATATTCGTCGGTTACTATTTCAAAAGTAAGCGGCAAGATTTTTATTTTCAGCATATTTGTCGGTTACTATTTTAAAAGTAATCGGCAAGACTTTATTTTCAGCACATTCGTCGGTTACTATTTTAAAAGTAATCGGCAAGACTTTATTTTCAGCACATTCGTCGGTTACTATTTCAAAAGTAATCGGCAAGACTTTATTTTCAGCACATTCGTCGGTTACTAATTCAAAAGTAATCGGCAAGATTTTTATTTTCAGCATATTCATCGGTTACTATTTCAAAAGTAATCGACAAGATTTTTATTTTCAGCATATTCGTCGGTTACTATTTCAAAGGTAATCGGCATGATTTATTTTCAGCACAATCGTCGGTTACAATTTCAAAAGTAATCGGCAAGATTTTTATTTTCAGCATATTTGTCGGTTACTATTTTAAAAGTAATCTGCAAGACTTTATTTTCAGCACATTCGTCGGTTACTATTTCAAAAGTAATCGGCAAGACTTTATTTTCAGCACATTCGTCGGTTACTATTTCAAAAGTAATCGGCAAGACTTTATTTTCAGCACATTCGTCGGTTACTATTTCAAAAGTAATCGGCAAGATTTTTATTTACAGCATATTCGTCGGTTACTATTTCAAAAGTAGTCGGCAAGACTTTATTTTCAGCACATTCGTCGGTTACTATTTCAAAAGTAATCGGCAACACTTTATTTTCAGCACATTCGTCGGTTACTATTTCAAAAGTAATCGGCAAGATTTTTATTTTCAGCATATTTGGCGGTTACTATTTCAAAAGTAAGAGGCAAGATTTTTATTTTCAGCATATTTGTCGGTTACTATTTTAAAAGTAATCGGCAAGACTTTATTTTCAGCACATTCGTCGGTTACTATTTCAAAAGTAATCGGCAAGATTTTTATTTTCAGCATATTCGTCGGTTACTATTTCAAAAGTAAGCGGCAAGATTTTTATTTTCAGCATATTTGTCGGTTACTATTTTAAAAGTAATCGGCAAGACTTTATTTTCAGCACATTCGTCGGTTACTATTTTAAAAGTAATCGGCAAGACTTTATTTTCAGCACATTCGTCGGTTACTATTTCAAAAGTAATCGGCAAGACTTTATTTTCAGCACATTCGTCGGTTACTAATTCAAAAGTAATCGGCAAGATTTTTATTTTCAGCATATTCATCGGTTACTATTTCAAAAGTAATCGACAAGATTTTTATTTTCAGCATATTCGTCGGTTACTATTTCAAAGGTAATCGGCATGATTTATTTTCAGCACAATCGTCGGTTACAATTTCAAAAGTAATCGGCAAGATTTTTATTTTCAGCATATTTGTCGGTCACTATTTTAAAAGTAATCTGCAAGACTTTATTTTCAGCACATTCGTCGGTTACTATTTCAAAAGTAATCGGCAAGACTTTATTTTCAGCACATTCGTCGGTTACTATTTCAAAAGTAATCGGCAAGACTTTATTTTCAGCACATTCGTCGGTTACTATTTCAAAAGTAATCGGCAAGATTTTTATTTACAGCATATTCGTCGGTTACTATTTCAAAAGTAGTCGGCAAGACTTTATTTTCAGCACATTCGTCGGTTACTATTTCAAAAGTAATCGGCAAGACTTTATTTTCAGCACATTCGTCGGTTACTATTTCAAAAGTAATCGGCAAGATTTTTATTTTCAGCATATTCGGCGGTTACTATTTCAAAAGTAAGAGGCAAGATTTTTATTTTCAGCATATTTGTCGGTTACTATTTTAAAAGTAATCGGCAAGACTTTATTTTCAGCACATTCGTCGGTTACTATTTCAAAAGTAATCGGCAAGATTTTTATTTTCAGCATATTCGTCGGTTACTATTTCAAAAGTAAGCGGCAAGATTTTTATTTTCAGCATATTTGTCGGTTACTATTTTAAAAGTAATCGGCAAGACTTTATTTTCAGCACATTCGTCGGTTACTATTTTAAAAGTAATCGGCAAGACTTTATTTTCAGCACATTCGTCGGTTACTATTTCAAAAGTAATCGGCAAGACTTTATTTTCAGCACATTCGTCGGTTACTAATTCAAAAGTAATCGGCAAGATTTTTATTTTCAGCATATTCGTCGGTTACTATTTCAAAAGTAATCGACAAGATTTTTATTTTCAGCATATTCGTCGGTTACTATTTCAAAAGTAATCGACAAGATTTTTATTTTCAGCATATTCGTCGGTTACTATTTCAAAGGTAATCGGCATGATTTATTTTCAGCACAATCGTCGGTTACAATTTCAAAAGTAATCGGCAAGATTTTTATTTTCAGCATATTTGTCGGTTACTATTTTAAAAGTAATCTCCAAGACTTTATTTTCAGCACATTCGTCGGTTACTATTTCAAAAGTAATCAGCAAGACTTTATTTTCAGCACATTCGTCGGTTACTATTTCAAAAGTAATCGGCAAGACTTTATTTTCAGCACATTCGTCGGTTACTATTTCAAAAGTAATCGGCAAGATTTTTATTTACAGCATATTCGTCGGTTACTATTTCAAAAGTAGTCGGCAAGACTTTATTTTCAGCACATTCGTCGGTTACTATTTCAAAAGTAATCGGCAAGACTTTATTTTCAGCACATTCGTCGCATACTATTTCAAAAGTAATCGGCAAGATTTTTATTTTCAGCATATTCGGCGGTTACTATTTCATAAGTAAGAGGCAAGATTTTTATTTTCAGCATATTTGTCGGTTACTATTTTAAAAGTAATCGGCAAGACTTTATTTTCAGCACATTCGTCGGTTACTATTTCAAAAGTAATCGGCAAGACTTTATTTTCAGCACATTCGTCGGTTACTATTTCAAAAGTAATCGACAAGATTTTTATTTTCAGCATATTCGTCGGTTACTATTTCAAAGGTAATCGGCATGATTTATTTTCAGCACAATCGTCGGTTACTATTTCAAAAGTAATCGGCAAGATTTTTATTTTCAGCATATTCGTCGGTTACTATTTCAAAAGTAAGCGGCAAGATTTTTATTTTCAGCATATTTGTCGGTTACTATTTTAAAAGTAATCGGCAAGAATTTATTTTCAGCACATTTGTCGGTTACTATTTCAAAAGTAATCGGCAAGACTTTATTTTCAGCACATTCGTCGGTTACTAATTCAAAAGTAATCGGCAAGATTTTTATTTTCAGCATATTCATCGGTTACTATTTCAAAAGTAATCGACAAGATTTTTATTTTCAGCATATTCGTCGGTTACTATTTCAAAGGTAATCGGCAAGATTTATTTTCAGCACAATCGTCAGTTACTATTTCAAAAGTAATCGGCAAGATTTTTATTTTCAGCATATTTGTCGGTTACTATTTCAAACGTAATCGGCATGATTTATTTTCAGCACAATCGTCGGTTACTATTTCAAAAGTAATCGGCAAGATTTTTATTTTCAGCACATTTGTCGGTTACTATTTTAAAAGTAATCGGCAAGACTTTATTTTCAGCACATTCGTCGGTTACTATTTCAAAAGTAATCGTCAAGACTTTATTTTCAGCACATTCGTCGGTTACTATTTCAAAAGTAATCGGCTAGATTTTTATTTACAGCATATTCGTCGGTTACTATTTCAAAAGTACTCGGCAAGACTTTATTTTCAGTACATTCGTCGGTTACTATTTCAAAAGTAATCGGCAAGACTTTATTTTCAGCACATTCGTCGGTTACTATTTCAAAAGTAATCGGCAAGATTTTTATTTTCAGCATATTCGTCGGTTACTATTTCAAAAGTAAGCGGCAAGATTTTTATTTTCAGCATATTTGTCGGTTACTATTTTAAAAGTAATCGGCAAGACTTTATTTTCAGCACATTCGTGGGTTACTATTTTAAAAGTAATCGGCAAGACTTTATTTTCAGCACATTCGTCGGTTACTATTTCAAAAGTAATCGGCAAGACTTTATTTTCAGCACATTCGTCGGTTACTAATTCAAAAGTAATCGGCAAGATTTTTATTTTCAGCATATTCATCGGTTACTATTTCAAAAGTAATCGACAAGATTTTTATTTTCAGCATATTCGTCGGTTACTATTTCAAAGGTAATCGGCATGATTTATTTTCAGCACAATCGTCGGTTACAATTTCAAAAGTAATCGGCAAGATTTTTATTTTCAGCATATTTGTCGGTTACTATTTTAAAAGTAATCTGCAAGACTTTATTTTCAGCACATTCGTCGGTTACTATTTCAAAAGTAATCGGCAAGACTTTATTTTCAGCACATTCGTCGGTTACTATTTCAAAAGTAATCGGCAAGACTTTATTTTCAGCACATTCGTCGGTTACTATTTCAAAAGTAATCGGCAAGATTTTTATTTACAGCATATTCGTCGGTTACTATTTCAAAAGTAGTCGGCAAGACTTTATTTTCAGCACATTCGTCGGTTACTATTTCAAAAGTAATCGGCAAGACTTTATTTTCAGCACATTCGTCGGTTACTATTTCAAAAGTAATCGGCAAGATTTTTATTTTCAGCATATTCGGCGGTTACTATTTCAAAAGTAAGAGGCAAGATTTTTATTTTCAGCATATTTGTCGGTTACTATTTTAAAAGTAATCGGCAAGACTTTATTTTCAGCACATTCGTCGGTTACTATTTCAAAAGTAATCGGCAAGATTTTTATTTTCAGCATATTCGTCGGTTACTATTTCAAAAGTAAGCGGCAAGATTTTTATTTTCAGCATATTTGTCGGTTACTATTTTAAAAGTAATCGGCAAGACTTTATTTTCAGCACATTCGTCGGTTACTATTTTAAAAGTAATCGGCAAGACTTTATTTTCAGCACATTCGTCGGTTACTATTTCAAAAGTAATCGGCAAGACTTTATTTTCAGCACATTCGTCGGTTACTATTTCAAAAGTAATCGGCAAGACTTTATTTTCAGCACATTCGTCGGTTACTAATTCAAAAGTAATCGGCAAGATTTTTATTTTCAGCATATTCATCGGTTACTATTTCAAAAGTAATCGACAAGATTTTTATTTTCAGCATATTCGTCGGTTACTATTTCAAAGGTAATCGGCATGATTTATTTTCAGCACAATCGTCGGTTACAATTTCAAAAGTAATCGGCAAGATTTTTATTTTCAGCATATTTGTCGGTTACTATTTTAAAAGTAATCTGCAAGACTTTATTTTCAGCACATTCGTCGGTTACTATTTCAAAAGTAATCGGCAAGACTTTATTTTCAGCACATTCGTCGGTTACTATTTCAAAAGTAATCGGCAAGACTTTATTTTCAGCACATTCGTCGGTTACTAATTCAAAAGTAATCGGCAAGATTTTTATTTTCAGCATATTCATCGGTTACTATTTCAAAAGTAATCGGCAAGATTTTTATTTTCAGCATATTCATCGGTTACTATTTCAAAAGTAATCGACAAGATTTTTATTTTCAGCATATTCGTCGGTTACTATTTCAAAGGTAATCGGCATGATTTATTTTCAGCACAATCGTCGGTTACAATTTCAAAAGTAATCGGCAAGATTTTTATTTTCAGCATATTTGTCGGTTACTATTTTAAAAGTAATCTGCAAGACTTTATTTTCAGCACATTCGTCGGTTACTATTTCAAAAGTAATCGGCAAGACTTTATTTTCAGCACATTCGTCGGTTACTATTTCAAAAGTAATCGGCAAGACTTTATTTTCAGCACATTCGTCGGTTACTATTTCAAAAGTAATCGGCAAGATTTTTATTTACAGCATATTCGTCGGTTACTATTTCAAAAGTAGTCGGCAAGACTTTATTTTCAGCACATTCGTCGGTTACTATTTCAAAAGTAATCGGCAAGACTTTATTTTCAGCACATTCGTCGGTTACTATTTCAAAAGTAATCGGCAAGATTTTATTTTCAGCACATTCGTCGGTTACTAATTCAAAAGTAATCGGCAAGATTTTTATTTTCAGCATATTCATCGGTTACTATTTCAAAAGTAATCGACAAGATTTTTATTTTCAGCATATTCGTCGGTTACTATTTCAAAGGTAATCGGCATGATTTATTTTCAGCACAATCGTCGGTTACAATTTCAAAAGTAATCGGCAAGATTTTTATTTTCAGCATATTTGTCGGTTACTATTTTAAAAGTAATCTGCAAGACTTTATTTTCAGCACATTCGTCGGTTACTATTTCAAAAGTAATCGGCAAGACTTTATTTTCAGCACATTCGTCGGTTACTATTTCAAAAGTAATCGGCAAGACTTTATTTTCAGCACATTCGTCGGTTACTATTTCAAAAGTAATCGGCAAGATTTTTATTTACAGCATATTCGTCGGTTACTATTTCAAAAGTAGTCGGCAAGACTTTATTTTCAGCACATTCGTCGGTTACTATTTCAAAAGTAATCGGCAAGACTTTATTTTCAGCACATTCGTCGGTTACTATTTCAAAAGTAATCGGCAAGATTTTTATTTTCAGCATATTCGGCGGTTACTATTTCAAAAGTAAGAGGCAAGATTTTTATTTTCAGCATATTTGTCGGTTACTATTTTAAAAGTAATCGGCAAGACTTTATTTTCAGCACATTCGTCGGTTACTATTTCAAAAGTAATCGGCAAGATTTTTATTTTCAGCATATTCGTCGGTTACTATTTCAAAAGTAAGCGGCAAGATTTTTATTTTCAGCATATTTGTCGGTTACTATTTTAAAAGTAATCGGCAAGACTTTATTTTCAGCACATTCGTCGGTTACTATTTTAAAAGTAATCGGCAAGACTTTATTTTCAGCACATTCGTCGGTTACTATTTCAAAAGTAATCGGCAAGACTTTATTTTCAGCACATTCGTCGGTTACTATTTCAAAAGTAATCGGCAAGACTTTATTTTCAGCACATTCGTCGGTTACTAATTCAAAAGTAATCGGCAAGATTTTTATTTTCAGCATATTCATCGGTTACTATTTCAAAAGTAATCGACAAGATTTTTATTTTCAGCATATTCGTCGGTTACTATTTCAAAGGTAATCGGCATGATTTATTTTCAGCACAATCGTCGGTTACAATTTCAAAAGTAATCGGCAAGATTTTTATTTTCAGCATATTTGTCGGTTACTATTTTAAAAGTAATCTGCAAGACTTTATTTTCAGCACATTCGTCGGTTACTATTTCAAAAGTAATCGGCAAGACTTTATTTTCAGCACATTCGTCGGTTACTATTTCAAAAGTAATCGGCAAGACTTTATTTTCAGCACATTCGTCGGTTACTATTTCAAAAGTAATCGGCAAGATTTTTATTTACAGCATATTCGTCGGTTACTATTTCAAAAGTAGTCGGCAAGACTTTATTTTCAGCACATTCGTCGGTTACTATTTCAAAAGTAATCGGCAAGACTTTATTTTCAGCACATTCGTCGGTTACTATTTCAAAAGTAATCGGCAAGATTTTTATTTTCAGCATATTCGGCGGTTACTATTTCAAAAGTAAGAGGCAAGATTTTTATTTTCAGCATATTTGTCGGTTACTATTTTAAAAGTAATCGGCAAGACTTTATTTTCAGCACATTCGTCGGTTACTATTTCAAAAGTAATCGGCAAGATTTTTATTTTCAGCATATTCGTCGGTTACTATTTCAAAAGTAAGCGGCAAGATTTTTATTTTCAGCATATTTGTCGGTTACTATTTTAAAAGTAATCGGCAAGACTTTATTTTCAGCACATTCGTCGGTTACTGTTTTAAAAGTAATCGGCAAGACTTTATTTTCAGCACATTCGTCGGTTACTATTTCAAAAGTAATCGGCAAGACTTTATTTTCAGCACATTCGTCGGTTACTAATTCAAAAGTAATCGGCAAGATTTTTATTTTCAGCATATTCATCGGTTACTATTTCAAAAGTAATCGACAAGATTTTTATTTTCAGCATATTCGTCGGTTACTATTTCAAAGGTAATCGGCATGATTTATTTTCAGCACAATCGTCGGTTACAATTTCAAAAGTAATCGGCAAGATTTTTATTTTCAGCATATTTGTCGGTTACTATTTTAAAAGTAATCTGCAAGACTTTATTTTCAGCACATTCGTCGGTTACTATTTCAAAAGTAATCAGCAAGACTTTATTTTCAGCACATTCGTCGGTTACTATTTCAAAAGTAATCGGCAAGACTTTATTTTCAGCACATTCGTCGGTTACTATTTCAAAAGTAATCGGCAAGATTTTTATTTACAGCATGTTCGTCGATTACTATTTCAAAAGTAGTCGGCAAGACTTTATTTTCAGCACATTCGTCGGTTACTATTTCAAAAGTAATCGGCAAGACTTTATTTTCAGCACATTCGTCGGTTACTATTTCAAAAGTAATCGGCAAGATTTTTATTTTCAGCATATTCGTCGGTTACTATTTCAAAAGTAAGCGGCAAGATTTTTATTTTCAGCATATTTGTCGGTTACTATTTTAAAAGTAATCGGCAAGACTTTATTTTCAGCACATTCGTCGGTTACTATTTCAAAAGTAATCTGCAAGACTTTATTTTCAGCACATTCGTCGGTTACTATTTCAAAAGTAATCGACAAGATTTTTATTTTCAGCATATTCGTCGGTTACTATTTCAAAGGTAATCGGCATGATTTATTTTCAGCACAATCGTCGGTTACTATTTCAAAAGTAATCGGCAAGATTTTTATTTTCAGCATATTCGTCGGTTACTATTTCAAAAGTAAGCGGCAAGATTTTTATTTTCAGCATATTTGTCGGTTACTATTTTAAAAGTAATCGGCAAGACTTTATTTTCAGCACATTTGTCGGTTACTATTTCAAAAGTAATCGGCAAGACTTTATTTTCAGCACATTCGTCGGTTACTAATTCAAAAGTAATCGGCAAGATTTTTATTTTCAGCATATTCATCGGTTACTATTTCAAAAGTAATCGACAAGATTTTTATTTTCAGCATATTCGTCGGTTACTATTTCAAAGGTAATCGGCAAGATTTATTTTCAGCACAATCGTCGGTTACTATTTCAAAAGTAATCGGCAAGATTTTTATTTTCAGCATATTTGTCGGTTACTATTTCAAACGTAATCGGCATGATTTATTTTCAGCACAATCGTCTGTTACTATTTCAAAAGTAATCGGCAAGATTTTTATTTTCAGCACATTTGTCGGTTACTATTTTAAAAGTAATCTGCAAGACTTTATTTTCAGCACATTCGTCGGTTACTATTTCAAAAGTAATCGGCAAGACTTTATTTTCAGCACATTCGTCGGTTACTATTTCACAAGTAATCGGCAAGACTTTATTTTCAGCACATTCGTCGGTTACTATTTCAAAAGTAATCGGCTAGATTTTTATTTACAGCATATTAGTCGGTGTAACGCCCTAGTTGGTATTTTACTATTTTTGGTTGATTTAATATGTTTTATGTATTTTATATAATTTATGTTGATTTATGTGAATTATTGATGTTGCTATTTTATTATATTTTATTATAAAGAAGTAGTAATGATTTTTATTATTTAAGTGGAGTAGAAGAAATAATATTATTTTTGAAAATAGGAGGAATTATTAATTATTTAGAATTAGTAGAGTTAGGAGGGGGTTAATGAAAATTAAAAGAAAATTAAGTGAGGGAGTAAAGAGAAAAGGGGGGTTATGTTTTGTTAGAAAGAAAAGAGAAAACCAGTAAGGAAAGAAAACATTTTGTACGTACAGTAAAGAACAAACAGAGTTTTGGGAGAAAAGAGCCAAGAACAAGGGGAGAGCTAGGAAGAGGGAAATTCATCCATTTGTTGTAGAAATTTGCTGAATTAAGGTAAGGGTGGGTTTACTCTTCAATTGTAATATATATGTATGTGTTTCCATGAAATTAAATTGGATTTGGTGATTGTTGTTCTAGGTTTAAGAAATATGATAAATTGCTCATTCTTGCTGAATTGTGTTGTCAATAATGTTGTTATGATATGTTCTGGTGTTTTGTTGTGTCTTTAACCCATAAACATTGTTCCTAAACCATTTTGGGTGATTGGGGGATTAAAAATGGGATTTTTGGATGAAAATGGAGTTAGAAATCGTAGGTTAAATTCTGCCCAGATGAACACTCGCTTAAGCGAGATACCCTTCGCTCAAGCGAGCAACACTTTGCTACGCCCAGTCTGAATTTTTAGCCGCTCGCTTAAGCGAGCCACGAGCGAACCCCAAGCGAGCAAAATGCTAACCTTCGTCATTTGCGTCGCTTAAGCGAGATTCCCGTCGCTTAAGCGAGAGACGCCCAGGATAGTGTATTTAACCTGTTCGCTTAAGCGAACCAGAAGCGAGCTTCAAGCGAACTAAAACCCAACTTTCGTCATTTGACTCGCTCAAGCGAGATGCTGCTCGCTTAAGCGAGATGGGTCCTGTGCGACCCAAAATGTGATTTTTCTAAGATGTTCCAAACCCAAACCTAAGCTTTCTAAGATGTTTATTGGATTTATTAAGAATTGTTTAGATGATAAAACTATATTATGAAGATGATTATGATGGGATTTATGTATGTTTATGTGCAAATATTGATACTTTGCTAATTGAATCGCCTTGTTGATGTTGAGTGGTCTTGTCCAGTTGGGGAGGGTATCCTAAGTTGTTGTTGTTGTTGGTTGCATGCTGATATGCTCCATTAAGATGTTGGGTTGTATGCTGATATACACCATAGAGTCATTCATACTCATATGCATTTTGTTGGGGGCTTATTGCCCTGGAATGTTTATCATTCACCTGTTGGGGGCTTATTGCCCTGGAACGCTTTATCGTTCACCTGTTGGGGGCTTATTGCCCTGGGATGCTTTAACCATCCAAACTGTTGGGGGCTTATTGCCCTGGAATGCTTAGCATTCAACGCGCGTAGTTGGTACCACATGCATAATGCATTAGATGTTGATGGAGTCTTGCATTAGTTATAGGAGTGAGTTGTCCTTTTGGGATTGTTGTTGGTGAGACGTCGCCACAAGTGTTGTTGTTGTTGTTGCTGATATTAATCAAAGATGATTTTAAATTATAAAGTTGAGATGATGTTGATAATGTTGCTGTTTGTTGTTGTTGTTTCAATTTACTTTGATGATTCATATATCTGTATATTTACTTTTGATTTGTGAACTCACCCCTTCTGCTGGAATTGCCGCCTTGTGGGCAAGTGCAGGTAGTGAAGGCTTGTAGGTTGATGGCTCCTGTGTCTAGGGCTCTGATGCGTAGAGGGATGGGAATATTGCATATTTAATTCTTCATTCCTTATGTATCACTTGTTGAACTATGTTATTGATTTCATTATTGGAGGAAATTGTTATGTTGAGGCCTTTGTGCCAAGGATTGATGTAGATGACTTGAGATATTTTTATAATAAATATTCCGCTGCAGAAATTTGATATGATGGAATTTCTTGATGTTTTTAAATAGTTTTATATTCTATTTAAATGAAATTTTGAAAAGTAGATGTAATACTCCGTTGTTTGTTGAACTCTGATAATTGTTGCATATTATTATGTCATATTGGGAACGGGGTGTTACAATTGGTATCAGAGCAAGTCGGTCCGTCAGACCATTAGAAGAGTCGTGTCGAGCCATGTAGAGTAGTGTGACAGCTTTAAACTGTCTTTGTTGTTCTAATTCTTGTTGTTATGTAGAACTATCGAGATGGCCGGGAGAAATGATGCTGCTCTTGCTGCTGCTTTGCAAGCAATGGCTCAAGTTGTTGGACAACAGCAAGGTGTTGGTGGGGCTGGTGAAGGTGTAAGGATGCTTGAAACCTTCTTGAGGAATCATCCACCAACCTTTAAGGGAAGGTACGACCCCGATGGAGCGCAGACTTGGCTGAAGGAGGTCGAGAGGATCTTCCGGGTGATGCAGTGTACGGATGTTCAGATGGTGCGGTTTGGCACGCATATGTTAGCAGAAGAGGCTGACGACTGGTGGGTAAGCACTCAACCCATTCTCCAAGCTGAAGGAGCTGAGATTACATGGGCTGTGTTCCGAAGAGAGTTCTTGAGGAGGTATTTTCCGGAGGATGTCCGAGGTAAGAAGGAGATAGAATTCCTTGAGCTGAAGCAAGGAGACATGTCCATTACGGAATATGCTGCTAAGTTCGTGGAGCTTGCCAAGTTCTATCCACATTATGCTGCGGAGACTGCTGAGTTCTCCAAATGTATCAAGTTTGAAAATGGTCTGCGAGCTGATATCAAGCGGGCCATCGGTTATCAGAAGATCAGAGACTTCTCTGAGTTGGTGAGCAGCTGCCGTATTTATGAAGAGGACACTAAAGCTCACTACAAGATAATGAATGACCGTAGAGGTAAGGGGCAGCAGAGTCGCCCGAAGCCTTATAGTGCCCCAGCTGATAAAGGTAAACAAAGGATGCATGATGAGAGGAGGCCAGCACGTAGAGATGCTCCTGCTGAAGTGGTTTGTTATAAGTGTGGTGTCAAAGGCCACAAGAGTAATGCTTGCACCCGTGATGAGAAGAAGTGCTTCAGATGCGGAAAGAAGGGCCACACTGTCACCGAATGCAAGCGTGGGGACATTGTTTGTTTCAACTGTAATGAGGAAGGTCACATCGGTTCTCAGTGTACTAAGCCTAAGAAGGCGCAGACCAGTGGAAGAGTTTTTGCATTGACCGGTACCCAGACCGATAACGAGGATCGACTTATCAGAGGTACTTGTTTCTTTAATGGTACTCCTTTAATTGCTATAATAGATACTGGTGCAACGGATTGTTTCATTGCTATCGACTGTGCACAAAGATTGGGTTTGATTATGTCTGATATGAATGGGGAGATGGTTGTTGAAACTCCAGCTAAGGGTTCAGTAACTACTTCCCTTGTTTGTTTAAGTTGTCCGTTGTCTGTATTTGGTAGAGATTTTGAGGTTGATCTCGTTTGTTTGCCGTTGGTGGGAATGGATGTAATATTGGGAATGAATTGGTTAGAGTACAATCATGTCCTGATCAATTGTTTTACCAAGACGGTACGGTTTTCTTCTGCTGAAGAAGAGAGTGGAGCAGAATTTTTATCCACTAAGGAGATGAAGCGGCTAGAACAAGATGGTGTAATGATGTTTTCTTTGTTGGCATTCTTGTCGGTGGAGAACCAAGCTGTGATTGATAGGCTGCCTGTTGTGAAGGAATTTCCTGAAGTTTTCCCTGATGAGATTCCAGATGTGCCACCGGAGAGAGAAGTGGAATTTTCGATAGACCTTGTGCCGGGTACGAAGCCTGTGTCGATGGCTCCTTACCGTATGTCAGCTTCGGAGTTGGCTGAATTGAAGAAACAATTAGAGGATTTGCTTGACAAGAAGTTTGTGAGACCGAGTGTTTCACCGTGGGGAGCGCCGGTGTTGTTGGTAAAGAAGAAGGATGGTAGCATGCGGCTGTGTATTGATTACCGTCAGTTGAATAAAGTGACGATCAAGAATAGGTATCCACTTCCGAGAATAGATGATTTGATGGATCAACTAGTGGGTGCCCGCGTTTTTAGCAAGATTGATTTGAGGTCAGGATACCATCAGATAAAGGTGAAGGATGAGGATATGCAGAAGACGGCGTTTAGGACGCGTTATGGTCACTATGAGTATAAGGTGATGCCTTTCGGTGTGACGAATGCACCTGGTGTGTTTATGGAATACATGAATAGAATTTTTCATGAGTATCTGGATCAGTTCGTGGTGGTTTTTATTGATGACATTTTGATCTATTCTAAGACTGAGGCAGAGCATGCAGAGCACTTGAAGATTGTTTTGCAAGTACTGAAGGAGAAGAAATTGTATGCCAAGTTATCCAAGTGCGAGTTCTGGCTGAATGAAGTAAGTTTTCTTGGCCACATTATTTCTGGTAAAGGTATTGCTGTAGATCCTTCGAAGGTTGATGCTGTGTCGCAGTGGGAGACACCAAAGTCAGTTACTGAGGTAAGAAGTTTTCTTGGGTTGGCTGGTTATTATCGCAGGTTCATTGAGGGATTTTCGAAGTTGGCACTTCCTTTGACGCAACTGGCCTGTAAAGGTAAAGCATTTGTGTGGGATGCTCAATGTGAGAGTAGTTTCAATGAGTTGAAGCAAAGATTGACGACTGCTCCTATTTTGATTTTGCCAAAGCCAGAAGAACCTTTTGTTGTGTATTGTGATGCATCTAAGCTGGGATTAGGTGGTGTTTTGATGCAAGGTGGCAAGGTAGTAGCGTATGCTTCTAGACAGCTGAGAGTGCATGAGAAGAATTATCCTACGCATGATTTAGAGTTGGCAGCTGTGGTATTTGTGTTGAAGATTTGGAGGCACTATTTGTATGGTTCCAGATTCGAGGTGTTTAGTGATCATAAGAGTTTAAAGTACCTGTTTGATCAGAAGGAGTTGAACATGAGGCAGAGAAGGTGGCTTGAGTTGCTTAAGGATTACGATTTTGGTTTGAATTACCATCCTGGTAAAGCTAATGTTGTGGCTGATGCGTTGAGTAGAAAGACATTGCATATGTCGGCGTTGATGGTGAAAGAATTCGAGTTGCTTGAACAATTTAGGGACTTGAGTCTTGTTTGTGAAAGATCGCCTCAGAGTGTGAAGTTGGGCATGTTGAAGATTAATAGTGACTTCTTGAATGATATCAAAGAGGCGCAGAAGCTGGATGTTAAGTTTGTGGATTTGATGGCTGCTAGTGATCAGAATGCGGATAGTGACTTTAAGATTGATGAACAAGGTGTGTTGAGGTTTAGAGGAAGGATTTGTATTCCCGATGATGAAGGCTTGAAAAAGTTGATCTTAGAAGAAAGTCATAAGAGTAGTTTGAGCATTCATCCTGGAGCTACTAAAATGTATCATGACCTGAAGAAATTGTTTTGGTGGTCCGGTTTGAAGAGAGATGTTGCTCAATTTGTGTATGCATGTTTGATTTGTCAAAAGTCCAAGGTTGAACATCAGAAGCCTGCAGGGTTGTTGACCCCGTTAGATGTGCCTGAGTGGAAGTGGGATAGCATTTCTATGGACTTTGTAACGAGTTTACCGAATACTCCAAGAGGGCATGATGCCATTTGGGTCGTGGTCGACAGGTTGACTAAGTCGGCGCACTTTATTCCGATCAATATCAGTTATCCGGTAGCTCAGTTGGCGGAGATTTATATCCGTGACATTGTGAAGTTGCATGGTGTTCCATCTAGTATTGTGTCGGATAGAGATCCGAGGTTTACTTCGAGGTTTTGGAAGAGTTTGCAAGATGCCTTGGGTTCGAAGTTAAGATTGAGTTCGGCTTATCATCCGCAGACAGATGGTCAGTCGGAGAGGACTATCCAATCCTTGGAGGATTTGTTGAGGGTGTGTGTACTCGAGCAAGGTGGAGCTTGGGACAGCCACTTGCCGTTGATAGAGTTTACCTATAATAATAGTTACCATTCGAGTATTGGTATGGCACCGTTCGAAGCTTTGTATGGTCGAAGGTGTAGAACTCCTCTATGTTGGTTTGAGTCGGGTGAAAGTATTGTGTTAGGATCTGAGTTAGTGCAGCAGACTACGGAAAAGGTCAAGATGATAAGAGAAAAGATGAAAGCATCTCAAGATCGTCAGAAGAGTTATCATGACAAAAGGAGAAAAGCCCTTGAATTTCAGGAGGGTGATCATGTGTTCTTGAGGGTTACTCCGATGACAGGTGTAGGACGTGCATTGAAGTCGAGGAAGTTGACTCCAAAGTTCATTGGTCCTTATCAGATTTCAGAGAGAGTTGGAACCGTGGCATACAGGATTGGATTGCCACCACATCTATCGAACTTGCATGATGTGTTTCATGTCTCGCAGTTGAGGAAGTATGTAGCAGATCCTTCGCATGTTATTCCTAGGGATGATGTGCAGGTTAGAGATAATCTTACTGTTGAGACTTTGCCTTTGAGGATTGATGATCGCAAGGTGAAGCAGTTGAGAGGCAAGGAGATACCTCTGGTTAGAGTTGTTTGGGGCGGTGTAACCGGTGAGAGTTTGACTTGGGAGTTGGAAAGCAAGATGCAAGAGTCCTATCCTGAGTTGTTTGTTGCTTAAGGTATTATTTCGAGGACGAAATTCTCTGAGTTGGGGAGAGTTGTAACGCCCTAGTTGGTATTTTACTATTTTTGGTTGATTTAATATGTTTTATGTATTTTATATAATTTATGTTGATTTATGTGAATTATTGATGTTGCTATTTTATTATATTTTATTATAAAGAAGTAGTAATGATTTTTATTATTTAAGTGGAGTAGAAGAAATAATATTATTTTTGAAAATAGGAGGAATTATTAATTATTTAGAATTAGTAGAGTTAGGAGGGGGTTAATGAAAATTAAAAGAAAATTAAGTGAGGGAGTAAAGAGAAAAGGGGGGTTATGTTTTGTTAGAAAGAAAAGAGAAAACCAGTAAGGAAAGAAAACATTTTGTACGTACAGTAAAGAACAAACAGAGTTTTGGGAGAAAAGAGCCAAGAACAAGGGGAGAGCTAGGAAGAGGGAAATTCATCCATTTGTTGTAGAAATTTGCTGAATTAAGGTAAGGGTGGGTTTACTCTTCAATTGTAATATATATGTATGTGTTTCCATGAAATTAAATTGGATTTGGTGATTGTTGTTCTAGGTTTAAGAAATATGATAAATTGCTCATTCTTGCTGAATTGTGTTGTCAATAATGTTGTTATGATATGTTCTGGTGTTTTGTTGTGTCTTTAACCCATAAACATTGTTCCTAAACCATTTTGGGTGATTGGGGGATTAAAAATGGGATTTTTGGATGAAAATGGAGTTAGAAATCGTAGGTTAAATTCTGCCCAGATGAACACTCGCTTAAGCGAGATACCCTTCGCTCAAGCGAGCAGCACTTTGCTACGCCCAGTCTGAATTTTTAGCCGCTCGCTTAAGCGAGCCACGAGCGAACCCCAAGCGAGCAAAATGCTAACCTTCGTCATTTGCGTCGCTTAAGCGAGATTCCCGTCGCTTAAGCGAGAGACGCCCAGGATAGTGTATTTAACCTGTTCGCTTAAGCGAACCAGAAGCGAGCTTCAAGCGAACTAAAACCCAACTTTCGTCATTTGACTCGCTCAAGCGAGATGCTGCTCGCTTAAGCGAGATGGGTCCTGTGCGACCCAAAATGTGATTTTTCTAAGATGTTCCAAACCCAAACCTAAGCTTTCTAAGATGTTTATTGGATTTATTAAGAATTGTTTAGATGATAAAACTATATTATGAAGATGATTATGATGGGATTTATGTATGTTTATGTGCAAATATTGATACTTTGCTAATTGAATCGCCTTGTTGATGTTGAGTGGTCTTGTCCAGTTGGGGAGGGTATCCTAAGTTGTTGTTGTTGTTGGTTGCATGCTGATATGCTCCATTAAGATGTTGGGTTGTATGCTGATATACACCATAGAGTCATTCATACTCATATGCATTTTGTTGGGGGCTTATTGCCCTGGAATGTTTATCATTCACCTGTTGGGGGCTTATTGCCCTGGAACGCTTTATCGTTCACCTGTTGGGGGCTTATTGCCCTGGGATGCTTTAACCATCCAAACTGTTGGGGGCTTATTGCCCTGGAATGCTTAGCATTCAACGCGCGTAGTTGGTACCACATGCATAATGCATTAGATGTTGATGGAGTCTTGCATTAGTTATAGGAGTGAGTTGTCCTTTTGGGATTGTTGTTGGTGAGACGTCGCCACAAGTGTTGTTGTTGTTGTTGCTGATATTAATCAAAGATGATTTTAAATTATAAAGTTGAGATGATGTTGATAATGTTGCTGTTTGTTGTTGTTGTTTCAATTTACTTTGATGATTCATATATCTGTATATTTACTTTTGATTTGTGAACTCACCCCTTCTGCTGGAATTGCCGCCTTGTGGGCAAGTGCAGGTAGTGAAGGCTTGTAGGTTGATGGCTCCTGTGTCTAGGGCTCTGATGCGTAGAGGGATGGGAATATTGCATATTTAATTCTTCATTCCTTATGTATCACTTGTTGAACTATGTTATTGATTTCATTATTGGAGGAAATTGTTATGTTGAGGCCTTTGTGCCAAGGATTGATGTAGATGACTTGAGATATTTTTATAATAAATATTCCGCTGCAGAAATTTGATATGATGGAATTTCTTGATGTTTTTAAATAGTTTTATATTCTATTTAAATGAAATTTTGAAAAGTAGATGTAATACTCCGTTGTTTGTTGAACTCTGATAATTGTTGCATATTATTATGTCATATTGGGAACGGGGTGTTACAGTCGGTTACTATTTCAAAAGTAGTCGGCAAGACTTTATTTTCAGTACATTCGTCGGTTACTATTTCAAAAGTAATCGGCAAGACTTTATTTTCAGCACATTCGTCGGTTACTATTTCAAAAGTAATCGGCAAGATTTTTATTTTCAGCATATTCGTCGGTTACTATTTCAAAAGTAAGCGGCAAGATTTTTATTTTCAGCATATTTGTCGGTTACTATTTTAAAAGTAATCGGCAAGACTTTATTTTCAGCACATTCGTCGGTTACTATTTTAAAAGTAATCGGCAAGACTTTATTTTCAGCACATTCGTCGGTTACTATTTCAAAAGTAATCGGCAAGACTTTATTTTCAGCACATTCGTCGGTTACTAATTCAAAAGTAATCGGCAAGATTTTTATTTTCAGCATATTCATCGGTTACTATTTCAAAAGTAATCGACAAGATTTTTATTTTCAGCATATTCGTCGGTTACTATTTCAAAGGTAATCGGCATGATTTATTTTCAGCACAATCGTCGGTTACAATTTCAAAAGTAATCGGCAAGATTTTTATTTTCAGCATATTTGTCGGTTACTATTTTAAAAGTAATCTGCAAGACTTTATTTTCAGCACATTCGTCGGTTACTATTTCAAAAGTAATCGGCAAGACTTTATTTTCAGCACATTCGTCGGTTACTATTTCAAAAGTAATCGGCAAGACTTTATTTTCAGCACATTCGTCGGTTACTATTTCAAAAGTAATCGGCAAGATTTTTATTTACAGCATATTCGTCGGTTACTATTTCAAAAGTAGTCGCCAAGACTTTATTTTCAGCACATTCGTCGGTTACTATTTCAAAAGTAATCGGCAAGACTTTATTTTCAGCACATTCGTCGGTTACTATTTCAAAAGTAATCGGCAAGATTTTTATTTTCAGCATATTCGGCGGTTACTATTTCAAAAGTAAGAGGCAAGATTTTTATTTTCAGCATATTTGTCGGTTACTATTTTAAAAGTAATCGGCAAGACTTTATTTTCAGCACATTCGTCGGTTACTATTTCAAAAGTAATCGGCAAGACTTTATTTTCAGCACATTCGTCGGTTACTATTTCAAAAGTAATCGACAAGATTTTTATTTTCAGCATATTCGTCGGTTACTATTTCAAAGGTAATCGGCATGATTTATTTTCAGCACAATCGTCGGTTACTATTTCAAAAGTAATCGGCAAGATTTTTATTTTCAGCATATTCGTCGGTTACTATTTCAAAAGTAAGCGGCAAGATTTTTATTTTCAGCATATTTGTCGGTTACTATTTTAAAAGTAATCGGCAAGACTTTATTTTCAGCACATTTGTCGGTTACTATTTCAAAAGTAATCGGCAAGACTTTATTTTCAGCACATTCGTCGGTTACTAATTCAAAAGTAATCGGCAAGATTTTTATTTTCAGCATATTCATCGGTTACTATTTCAAAAGTAATCGACAAGATTTTTATTTTCAGCATATTCGTCGGTTACTATTTCAAAGGTAATCGGCAAGATTTATTTTCAGCACAATCGTCGGTTACTATTTCAAAAGTAATCGGCAAGATTTTTATTTTCAACATATTTGTCGGTTACTATTTCAAACGTAATCGGCATGATTTATTTTCAGCACAATCGTCGGTTACTATTTCAAAAGTAATCGGCAAGATTTTTATTTTCAACATATTTGTCGGTTACTATTTTAAAAGTAATCTGCAAGACTTTATTTTCAGCACATTCGTCGGTTACTATTTCAAAAGTAATCGGCAAGACTTTATTTTCAGCACATTCGTCGGTTACTATTTCAAAAGTAATCGGCAAGACTTTATTTTCAGCACATTCGTCGGTTACTATTTCAAAAGTAATCGGCAAGATTTTTATTTATAGCATATTCGTCGGTTACTATTTCAAAAGTAAGCGGCAAGATTTTTATTTTCCGCAAATTTGTCGGTTACTATTTTAAAAGTAATCGGCAAGACATTATTTTCAGCACATTCGTGGGTTACTATTTTAAAAGTAATCGGCAAGACTTTATTTTCAGCACATTCGTCGGTTACTATTTCAAAAGTAATCGGCAAGATTTTTATTTACAGCATATTCGTCGGTTACTATTTCAAAAGTAGTCGGCAAGACTTTATTTTCAGCACATTCGTCGGTTACTATTTCAAAAGTAATCGGCAAGACTTTATTTTCAGCACATTCGTCGGTTACTATTTCAAAAGTAATCGGCAAGATTTTTATTTTCAGCATATTCGGCGGTTACTATTTCAAAAGTAAGAGGCAAGATTTTTATTTTCAGCATATTTGTCGGTTACTATTTTAAAAGTAACCGGCAAGACTTTATTTTCAGCACATTCGTCGGTTACTATTTCAAAAGTAATCGGCAAGACTTTATTTTCAGCACATTCGTCGGTTACTATTTCAAAAGTAATCGACAAGATTTTTATTTTCAGCATATTCGTCGGTTACTATTTCAAAGGTAATCAGCATGATTTATTTTCAGCACAATCGTCGGTTACTATTTCAAAAGTAATCGGCAAGATTTTTATTTTCAGCATATTCGTCGGTTACTATTTCAAAAGTAAGCGGCAAGATTTTTATTTTCAGCATATTTGTCGGTTACTATTTTAAAAGTAATCGGCAAGACTTTATTTTCAGCACATTTGTCGGTTACTATTTCAAAAGTAATCGGCAAGACTTTATTTTCAGCACATTCGTCGGTTACTAATTCAAAAGTAATCGGCAAGATTTTTATTTTCAGCATATTCATCGGTTACTATTTCAAAAGTAATCGACAAGATTTTTATTTTCAGCATATTCGTCGGTTACTATTTCAAAGGTAATCGGCAAGATTTATTTTCAGCACAATCGTCGGTTACTATTTCAAAAGTAATCGGCAAGATTTTTATTTTCAACATATTTGTCGGTTACTATTTCAAACGTAATCGGCATGATTTATTTTCAGCACAATCGTCGGTTACTATTTCAAAAGTAATCGGCAAGATTTTTATTTTCAACATATTTGTCGGTTACTATTTTAAAAGTAATCTGCAAGACTTTATTTTCAGCACATTCGTCGGTTACTATTTTAAAAGTAATCGGCAAGACTTTATTTTCAGCACATTCGTCGGTTACTATTTCAAAAGTAATCGGCAAGACTTTATTTTCAGCACATTCGTCGGTTACTATTTCAAAAGTAATCGACAAGATTTTTATTTTCAGCATATTCGTCGGTTACTATTTCAAAGGTAATCGGCATGATTTATTTTCAGCACAATCGTCGGTTACTATTTCAAAAGTAATCGGCAAGATTTTTATTTTCAGCATATTCGTCGGTTACTATTTCAAAAGTAAGCGGCAAGATTTTTATTTTCAGCATATTTGTCGGTTACTATTTTAAAAGTAATCGGCAAGACTTTATTTTCAGCACATTTGTCGGTTACTATTTCAAAAGTAATCGGCAAGACTTTATTTTCAGCACATTCGTCGGTTACTAATTCAAAAGTAATCGGCAAGATTTTTATTTTCAGCATATTCATCGGTTACTATTTCAAAAGTAATCGACAAGATTTTTATTTTCAGCATATTCGTCGGTTACTATTTCAAAGGTAATCGGCAAGATTTATTTTCAGCACAATCGTCGGTTACTATTTCAAAAGTAATCGGCAAGATTTTTATTTTCAACATATTTGTCGGTTACTATTTCAAACGTAATCGGCATGATTTATTTTCAGCACAATCGTCGGTTACTATTTCAAAAGTAATCGGCAAGATTTTTATTTTCAACATATTTGTCGGTTACTATTTTAAAAGTAATCTGCAAGACTTTATTTTCAGCACATTCGTCGGTTACTATTTCAAAAGTAATCGGCAAGACTTTATTTTCAGCACATTCGTCGGTTACTATTTCAAAAGTAATCGGCAAGACTTTATTTTCAGCACATTCGTCGGTTACTATTTCAAAAGTAATCGGCAAGATTTTTATTTATAGCATATTCGTCGGTTACTATTTCAAAAGTAAGCGGCAAGATTTTTATTTTCCGCAAATTTGTCGGTTACTATTTTAAAAGTAATCGGCAAGACATTATTTTCAGCACATTCGTGGGTTACTATTTTAAAAGTAATCGGCAAGACTTTATTTTCAGCACATTCGTCGGTTACTATTTCAAAAGTAATCGGCAAGATTTTTATTTACAGCATATTCGTCGGTTACTATTTCAAAAGTAGTCGGCAAGACTTTATTTTCAGCACATTCGTCGGTTACTATTTCAAAAGTAATCGGCAAGACTTTATTTTCAGCACATTCGTCGGTTACTATTTCAAAAGTAATCGGCAAGATTTTTATTTTCAGCATATTCGGCGGTTACTATTTCAAAAGTAAGAGGCAAGATTTTTATTTTCAGCATATTTGTCGGTTACTATTTTAAAAGTAATCGGCAAGACTTTATTTTCAGCACATTCGTCGGTTACTATTTCAAAAGTAATCGGCAAGACTTTATTTTCAGCACATTCGTCGGTTACTATTTCAAAAGTAATCGACAAGATTTTTATTTTCAGCATATTCGTCGGTTACTATTTCAAAGGTAATCAGCATGATTTATTTTCAGCACAATCGTCGGTTACTATTTCAAAAGTAATCGGCAAGATTTTTATTTTCAGCATATTCGTCGGTTACTATTTCAAAAGTAAGCGGCAAGATTTTTATTTTCAGCATATTTGTCGGTTACTATTTTAAAAGTAATCGGCAAGACTTTATTTTCAGCACATTTGTCGGTTACTATTTCAAAAGTAATCGGCAAGACTTTATTTTCAGCACATTCGTCGGTTACTAATTCAAAAGTAATCGGCAAGATTTTTATTTTCAGCATATTCATCGGTTACTATTTCAAAAGTAATCGACAAGATTTTTATTTTCAGCATATTCGTCGGTTACTATTTCAAAGGTAATCGGCAAGATTTATTTTCAGCACAATCGTCGGTTACTATTTCAAAAGTAATCGGCAAGATTTTTATTTTCAACATATTTGTCGGTTACTATTTCAAACGTAATCGGCATGATTTATTTTCAGCACAATCGTCGGTTACTATTTCAAAAGTAATCGGCAAGATTTTTATTTTCAACATATTTGTCGGTTACTATTTTAAAAGTAATCTGCAAGACATTATTTTCAGCACATTCGTCGGTTACTATTTCAAAAGTAATCGGCAAGACTTTATTTTCAGCACATTCGTCGGTTACTATTTCAAAAGTAATCGGCAAGACTTTATTTTCAGCACATTCGTCGGTTACTATTTCAAAAGTAATCGGCAAGATTTTTATTTATAGCATATTCGTCGGTTACTATTTCAAAAGTAAGCAGCAAGATTTTTATTTTCCGCATATTTGTCGGTTACTATTTTAAAAGTAATCGGCAAGACTTTATTTTCAGCACATTCGTCGGTTACTATTTTAAAAGTAATCGGCAAGACTTTATTTTCAGCACATTCGTCGGTTACTATTTCAAAAGTAATCGGCAAGACTTTATTTTCAGCACATTCGTCGGTTACTAATTCAAAAGTAATCGGCAAGATTCTTATTTTCAGCATATTCATCGGTTACTATTTCAAAAGTAATCGACAAGATTTTTACTTTCAGCATATTCGTCGGTTACTATTTCAAAGGTAATCGGCATGATTTATTTTCAGCACAATCGTCGGTTACAATTTCAAAAGTAATCGGCAAGATTTTTATTTTCAGCATATTTGTCGGTTACTATTTTAAAAGTAATCTGCAAGACTTTATTTTCAGCACATTCGTCGGTTACTATTTCAAAAGTAATCGGCAAGACTTTATTTTCAGCACATTCGTCGGTTACTATTTCAAAAGTAATCGGCAAGACTTTATTTTCAGCACATTCGTCGGTTACTATTTCAAAAGTAATCGGCAAGATTTTAATTTACAGCATATTCGTCGGTTACTATTTCAAAAGTAGTCGGCAAGACTTTATTTTCAGCACATTCGTCGGTTACTATTTCAAAAGTAATCGGCAAGACTTTATTTTCAGCACATTCGTCGGTTACTATTTCAAAAGTAATCGGCAAGATTTTTATTTTCAGCATATTCGGCGGTTACTATTTCAAAAGTAAGAGGCAAGATTTTTATTTTCAGCATATTTGTCGGTTACTATTTTAAAAGTAATCGGCAAGACTTTATTTTCAGCACATTCGTCGGTTACTATTTCAAAAGTAATCGGCAAGACTTTATTTTCAGCACATTCGTCGGTTACTAATTCAAAAGTAATCGGCAAGATTTTTATTTTCAGCATATTCATCGGTTACTATTTCAAAAGTAATCGACAAGATTTTAATTTTCAGCATATTCGTCGGTTACTATTTCAAAGGTAATCGGCATGATTTATTTTCAGCACAATCGTCGGTTACAATTTCAAAAGTAATCGGCAAGATTTTTATTTTCAGCATATTTGTCGGTTACTATTTTAAAAGTAATCTGCAAGACTTTATTTTCAGCACATTCGTCGGTTACTATTTCAAAAGTAATCGGCAAGACTTTATTTTCACATTCGTCGGTTACTATTTCAAAAGTAATCGGCAAGACTTTATTTTCAGCACATTCGTCGGTTACTATTTCAAAAGTAATCGGCAAGATTTTTATTTACAGCATATTCGTCGGTTACTATTTCAAAAGTAATCGGCAAGACTTTATTTTCAGCACATTCGTCGGTTACTATTTCAAAAGTAATCGGCAAGACTTTATTTTCAGCACATTCGTCGGTTACTATTTCAAAAGTAATCGGCAAGATTTTTATTTATAGCATATTCGTCGGTTACTATTTCAAAAGTAAGCGGCAAGATTTTTATTTTCCGCATATTTGTCGGTTACTATTTTAAAAGTAATCGGCAAGACTTTATTTTCAGCACATTCGTCGGTTACTATTTTAAAAGTAATCGGCAAGACTTTATTTTCAGCACATTCGTCGGTTACTATTTCAAAAGTAATCGGCAAGACTTTATTTTCACATTCGTCGGTTACTATTTCAAAAGTAATCGGCAAGACTTTATTTTCAGCACATTCGTCGGTTACTATTTCAAAAGTAATCGGCAAGATTTTTATTTACAGCATATTCGTCGGTTACTATTTCAAAAGTAATCGGCAAGACTTTATTTTCAGCACATTCGTCGGTTACTATTTCAAAAGTAATCGGCAAGACTTTATTTTCAGCACATTCGTCGGTTACTAATTCAAAAGTAATCGGCAAGATTTTTATTTTCAGCATATTCATCGGTTACTATTTCAAAAGTAATCGACAAGATTTTTATTTTCAGCATATTCGTCGGTTACTATTTCAAAGGTAATCGGCATGATTTATTTTCAGCACAATCGTCGGTTACAATTTCAAAAGTAATCGGCAAGATTTTTATTTTCAGCATATTTGTCGGTTACTATTTTAAAAGTAATCTGCAAGACTTTATTTTCAGCACATTCGTCGGTTACTATTTCAAAAGTAATCGGCAAGACTTTATTTTCACATTCGTCGGTTACTATTTCAAAAGTAATCGGCAAGACTTTATTTTCAGCAAATTCGTCGGTTACTATTTCAAAAGTAATTGGCAAGATTTTTATTTACAGCATATTCGTCGGTTACTATTTCAAAAGTAGTCGGCAAGAT
This sequence comes from Medicago lupulina, assembly GCA_958299785.1. Classification (NCBI taxonomy): domain Eukaryota; kingdom Viridiplantae; phylum Streptophyta; class Magnoliopsida; order Fabales; family Fabaceae; genus Medicago; species Medicago lupulina. Next base: position 36,311,916 of record OY283146.1, on the reverse strand, counting down.
TTTATTTTCAGCACATTCGTCGGTTACTATTTCCAAAGTAATCGGCAAGACTTTATTTTCAGCACATTCGTCGATTACTATTTCAAAAGTAATCGGCAAGATTTTTATTTTCAGCATATTCGGCGGTTACTATTTCAAAAGTAAGAGGCAAGATTTTTATTTTCAGCATATTTGTCGGTTACTATTTTAAAAGTAATCGGCAAGACTTTATTTTCAGCACATTCGTCGGTTACTATTTCAAAAGTAATCGGAAAGACTTTATTTTCAGCACATTCGTCGGTTACTATTTCAAAAGTAATCGACAAGATTTTTATTTTCAGCATATTCGTCGGTTACTATTTCAAAGGTAATCGGCATGATTTATTTTCAGCACAATCGTCGGTTACTATTTCAAAAGTAATCGGCAAGATTTTTATTTTCAGCATATTCGTCGGTTACTATTTCAAAAGTAAGCGGCAAGATTTTTATTTTCAGCATATTTGTCGGTTACTATTTTAAAAGTAATCGGCAAGACTTTATTTTCAGCACATTTGTCGGTTACTATTTCAAAAGTAATCGGCAAGACTTTATTTTCAGCACATTCGTCGGTTACTAATTCAAAAGTAATCGGCAAGATTTTTATTTTCCGCATATTCATCGGTTACTATTTCAAAAGTAATCGACAAGATTTTTATTTTCAGCATATTCATCGGTTACTATTTCAAAAGTAATCGACAAGATTTTTATTTTCAGCATATTCGTCGGTTACTATTTCAAAGGTAATCGGCAAGATTTATTTTCAGCACAATCGTCGGTTACTATTTCAAAAGTAATCGGCAAGATTTTTATTTTCAGCATATTTGTCGGTTACTATTTCAAACGTAATCGGCATGATTTATTTTCAGCACAATCGTCGGTTACTATTTCAAAAGTAATCGGCAAGATTTTTATTTTCAGCACATTTGTCGGTTACTATTTTAAAAGTAATCTGCAAGACTTTATTTTCAGCACATTCGTCGGTTACTATTTCAAAAGTAATCGGCAAGACTTTATTTTCAGCACATTCGTCGGTTACTATTTCAAAAGTAATCGGCAAGACTTTATTTTCAGCACATTCGTCGGTTACTATTTCAAAAGTAATCGGCAAGATTTTTATTTACAGCATATTCGTCGGTTACTATTTCAAAAGTAATCGGCAAGACATTATTTTCAGCACATTCATCGGTTACTATTTCAAAAGTAATCGGCAAGATTTTTATTTTCAGCATATTCGTCGGTTACTATTTCAAAAGTAAGCGGCAAGATTTTTATTTTCAGCATATTTGTCGGTTACTATTTTAAAAGTAATCGGCAAGACTTTATTTTCAGCACATTCGTCGGTTACTATTTTAAAAGTAATCGGCAAGACTTTATTTTCAGCACATTCGTAGGTTACTATTTCAAAAGTAATCGGCAAGACTTTATTTTCAGCACATTCGTCGGTTACTAATTCAAAAGTAATCGGCATGATTTATTTTCAGCACAATCGTCGGTTACAATTTCAATAGTAATCGGCAAGATTTTTATTTTCAGCATATTTGTCGGTTACTATTTTAAAAGTAATCTGCAAGACTTTATTTTCAGCACATTCGTCGGTTACTATTTCAAAAGTAATCGACAAGATTTTTATTTTCAGCATATTCGTCGGTTACTATTTCAAAGGTAATCGGCATGATTTATTTTCAGCACAATCGTCGGTTACAATTTCAATAGTAATCGGCAAGATTTTTATTTTCAGCATATTTGTCGGTTACTATTTTAAAAGTAATCTGCAAGACTTTATTTTCAGCACATTCGTCGGTTACTATTTCAAAAGTAATCGGCAAGATTTTTAATTTACAGCATATTCGTCGGTTACTATTTCAAAAGTAGTCGGCAAGACTTTATTTTCAGTACATTCGTCGGTTACTATTTCAAAAGTAATCGGCAAGACTTTATTTTCAGCACATTCGTCGGTTACTATTTCAAAAGTAATCGGCAAGATTTTTATTTTCAGCATATTCGGCGGTTACTATTTCAAAAGTAAGAGGCAAGATTTTTATTTTCAGCATATTTGTCGGTTACTATTTTAAAAGTAATCGGCAAGACTTTATTTTCAGCACATTCGTCGGTTACTATTTCAAAAGTAATCGGCAAGACTTTATTTTGAGCACATTCGTCGGTTACTATTTCAAAAGTAATCGACAAGATTTTTATTTTCAGCATATTCGTCGGTTACTATTTCAAAGGTAATCGGCATGATTTATTTTCAGCACAATTGTAACACCCCGTTTTCCCAACGTAAAAATTTCTTAAAAATAAATCAGAGTTTTCACATAAACGGAGTATCACTTTCTTAAAACATCTTAAAGGAATTGAATAACAATTCATTCATCATAAAAATAGTTATTAAACTTCTCAAAACATTGCAGCGGAATCTTAAAAGTCTTGGCACGCAGGCCTCTTCATAACATTTCAAAAGTTCATCTAAAATTAGTCTTTATAAAATTATAATTGACATGCAAGGAACAGAAAAGCATTTGACAAGATTCCCCATCCCGTTACATATCAGAGCACCTAAGACACAGTGAGGAATGCCTCACACGACTGCACCTAATCTTGGTTACCTGCACTTGCCCACAAGGCGGCAATTCCAACAGAAGGGGTGAGATTCACAAACAATATAATAAACAGATAATTCAACAATTAAGTTTAACAACAATTAACATATAAGCACGTCTCAAATATTTATCTCATAACATCTTAAGCAACATCAAGAATATCATCACTAAACACCTTAAACATCATCAAAGAATCGTCATCACAAAACATCTTAATCATCATCAAAGAACATCATCACAAAGCATCTTAGACATCATCAAAGAACATCATCACAAAACATCTTAAACATCATCAAATACACTTAACAACTCATAGATATCATCATGTAATCATCATCACTAATAAATTTAAAACAACTCAATGTAATCATCATCTCACTATAATAATCAACATCGTAAACAACATTATAACATTATAATTAGTATCTATACAACATCATAACAACATAACAATATCATAATCAATATCTTAAACAACATAGCAACATAACAATATCATAATCAATATAGCAACATCTTAGTCAACGTCATATAATTCACATCATAAACATCGTATAATCTTCATAGGTACTTTTTTAACAACACATGGGTAGAAAACAACTCGACAACTCATAGAGGATAATTCATCAACAACTTAACAACTCGTGGATGATAATTCATCAACAACGACTTTGACCCGACAAATGCGACAATGCAACTTAGACACTTATATGCATGTGGTACCAATCGTCATCATAAGTATTAATATACTTTAATCGTGCGGAGGACAAAGCTCCTAATAATCGTGCGGAGGACAAAGCTCCTAATAATCGTGCGGAGGACAGAGCTCCTATCATGGTGAGGACAAAGCTCAATGAATGCTAATGCATGGACTCTATCAACAAGACACCTTAATCAACTTATCACTTATACATCCAATAATTTGGAGTTCATCATCAACTTATTCATACTCATGCAACTTAGTTAAATAACAATTGCAGCATAATCAAATCACATCAAGCTTAATAACAATTCATTTCAACAACATCTTGATCATTCAATAATATTTCGAGTAATGCATTTAATCATTAAATCACATTACAAACAACTTAGCAGTTCATAACAGCAACAGAAACAGCACAAGCAATTCACAATCATTATCAACAACATCAAATCATCACATTAACTTTATAAGTATAGCACATTATGCACTCATCATTCATAATTCATAAGCAATAACATTCTTCAAAAGTAATCAAGTATGATTAAATAAGACATAAGCCAAATACTCATAAAACACCTCAACTAAATCCCTAATACCTAAGTTTGAAGTTTGGATATCAACCTTAAGTCTTTGGACTAACTTGGGATTAGTTATGCTAAGTTTTCTTAAAGTTTTCTCAAGACCTACTTGGACTATTTTCATCATAACTCAAAATTTACAAATAATTTTCTAGTCACTCCAGAGCCATTAGAAAGCTAACTCAATTACCTACAACTTTCATGTTTACACCAAGACCCAGTTCGGAACAGAAACATGTGAAAAAGGCACAAGAACGTGAAACAGAAAATGCTGTTTTTTCCAAGACCTACTTGGAGTGTTTTTATCATAACTCAAGATTCACAAAACATTTTTGAGTCACTCTTAAGCCATTTAAAAGCTAACTCAATTATCTACAACTTTTGTGAAGACATCAAAAGCTAATTATGAACAGAAAAGTCCCAGTTTTATTTTAGTTTTTCGGTTACAGAAAATCGAAAAGAGAACGAGCCTGTTGACCCCTTTGTAGTATTTTAGTCATATCTAGAGTTCTAAAAGCTTAAATTGAGTCACTCCAAAGGCTAGGGAAAGCTAACATCTATATCTACAACTTTCATGAAGACACCTAAACCCAATTCGGAACTTAAACTTGTCCAACTGAGACAACAAGTAACGTGTTTTGCACAGCGACAGCAAAATCGCAGTTCAGTTGCGGTTTCGCCTTGGGGAAACCTTTTCTACTCCGTTTTCGATCCAATACCCTCAAAACATGACCTTAAACATCACCCTATGATTATCCTATCATTATAACATTAATTACTCATTAACCTACTAGATTATCCACTCTTTTTAAGACTAGAAACTCAATTCGAAACCTAAACTAGTTTTCATTAATTCTCACCTTTCAACTTCATCTTTAATTCATTCACCTTAACCTAATTCTTAATTCTCTCAAAAACTCATCCATCTCTTGTTAATCATAATTGAATTGAATTACAGTTTAATATAATGAAAGCTAGGCTCACCCTTACCTTAATTTGGTCTCCTGAATCAAGCTGCGTTCTTCTTAGGTTTTTCTTCTCTCCTTCGCGCCTCCTCTCTTTTTCTCTAGGTTTCTCCAAAAGTTATATCACGTACTAAATAATTCTAACCCTAGTTCTCTTATTTATATTCTCTTACTCATCTTATCTTATTTCTACTCCTTCCCTCAAATTCTCTAAAATTATGTAACAACCCATATTTAATTAAATATATTATATTATATCATCGTATCTTATTATTTCTAAAACAAATATATTTCTACATAACAAAGATATTTCTATAACAAATATATCTCTACATAACAAACAAACATATTTCTATAACAAATATATCTCTACATAACAAACATATTTCTATAACAAATAACACAATATATTTTTACACAAAATAACATTTATATTTCTACACCAAATAATACATATATTTTTATAACAAATAACATAGTATTTCTACACCACATAACAAATATATTTTTACACCAAATAACATAATATCTCTACACCAAATAACATATATATTATAATATAATATGCTACTAAAACACCAACATATAACACAAAAATAACACACATCACCATAAATCAAATAAATTATTTAAAAAAGACTCTAAACTCAATCAAATAATTAAATAAATAAAATAGTTCAAAACGGGCGTTACAACTCTACCCCCCTTAAGAGAATTTCGTCCTCGAAATTCAAAGCACAAAAGAAAATGAATTCAATTATTGCTTAAATATCTTAAATTATATATAACAAAGTAGTAACTTCAAACATTACACAAAAATCACATTAAAGTTAGTCAGCCAAACATGATCACATAATAAAACATAACCATTAATTAGAAAACAAAACGACAATATTCAATCGTCACACGACACAACGACTCATCTACTTGGCCGGACGGACCAACCTGCTCTGATACCAATTGTAACACCCCGTTTTCCCAACGTAAAAAATTCTTAAAAATAAATCAGAGTTTTCACATAAACGGAGTATCACTTTCTTAAAACATCTTAAAGGAATTGAATAACAATTCATTCATCATAAAAATAGTTATTAAACTTCTCAAAACATTGCAGCGGAATCTTAAAAGTCTTGGCACGCAGGCCTCTTCATAACATTTCAAAAGTTCATCTAAAATTAGTCTTTATAAAATTATAATTGACATGCAAGGAACAGAAAAGCATTTGACAAGATTCCCCATCCCGTTACATATCAGAGCACCTAAGACACAGTGAGGAATGCCTCACACGACTGCACCTAATCTTGGTTACCTGCACTTGCCCACAAGGCGGCAATTCCAACAGAAGGGGTGAGATTCACAAACAATATAATAAACAGATAATTCAACAATTAAGTTTAACAACAATTAACATATAAGCACGTCTCAAATATTTATCTCATAACATCTTAAGCAACATCAAGAATATCATCACTAAACACCTTAAACATCATCAAAGAATCGTCATCACAAAACATCTTAATCATCATCAAAGAACATCATCACAAAGCATCTTAGACATCATCAAAGAACATCATCACAAAACATCTTAAACATCATCAAATACACTTAACAACTCATAGATATCATCATGTAATCATCATCACTAATAAATTTAAAACAACTCAATGTAATCATCATCTCACTATAATAATCAACATCGTAAACAACATTATAACATTATAATTAGTATCTATACAACATCATAACAACATAACAATATCATAATCAATATCTTAAACAACATAGCAACATAACAATATCATAATCAATATAGCAACATCTTAGTCAACGTCATATAATTCACATCATAAACATCGTATAATCTTCATAGGTACTTTTTTAACAACACATGGGTAGAAAACAACTCGACAACTCATAGAGGATAATTCATCAACAACTTAACAACTCGTGGATGATAATTCATCAACAACGACTTTGACCCGACAAATGCGACAATGCAACTTAGACACTTATATGCATGTGGTACCAATCGTCATCATAAGTATTAATATACTTTAATCGTGCGGAGGACAAAGCTCCTAATAATCGTGCGGAGGACAAAGCTCCTAATAATCGTGCGGAGGACAGAGCTCCTATCATGGTGAGGACAAAGCTCAATGAATGCTAATGCATGGACTCTATCAACAAGACACCTTAATCAACTTATCACTTATACATCCAATAATTTGGAGTTCATCATCAACTTATTCATACTCATGCAACTTAGTTAAATAACAATTGCAGCATAATCAAATCACATCAAGCTTAATAACAATTCATTTCAACAACATCTTGATCATTCAATAATATTTCGAGTAATGCATTTAATCATTAAATCACATTACAAACAACTTAGCAGTTCATAACAGCAACAGAAACAGCACAAGCAATTCACAATCATTATCAACAACATCAAATCATCACATTAACTTTATAAGTATAGCACATTATGCACTCATCATTCATAATTCATAAGCAATAACATTCTTCAAAAGTAATCAAGTATGATTAAATAAGACATAAGCCAAATACTCATAAAACACCTCAACTAAATCCCTAATACCTAAGTTTGAAGTTTGGATATCAACCTTAAGTCTTTGGACTAACTTGGGATTAGTTATGCTAAGTTTTCTTAAAGTTTTCTCAAGACCTACTTGGACTATTTTCATCATAACTCAAAATTTACAAATAATTTTCTAGTCACTCCAGAGCCATTAGAAAGCTAACTCAATTACCTACAACTTTCATGTTTACACCAAGACCCAGTTCGGAACAGAAACATGTGAAAAAGGCACAAGAACGTGAAACAGAAAATGCTGTTTTTTCCAAGACCTACTTGGAGTGTTTTTATCATAACTCAAGATTCACAAAACATTTTTGAGTCACTCTTAAGCCATTTAAAAGCTAACTCAATTATCTACAACTTTTGTGAAGACATCAAAAGCTAATTATGAACAGAAAAGTCCCAGTTTTATTTTAGTTTTTCGGTTACAGAAAATCGAAAAGAGAACGAGCCTGTTGACCCCTTTGTAGTATTTTAGTCATATCTAGAGTTCTAAAAGCTTAAATTGAGTCACTCCAAAGGCTAGGGAAAGCTAACATCTATATCTACAACTTTCATGAAGACACCTAAACCCAATTCGGAACTTAAACTTGTCCAACTGAGACAACAAGTAACGTGTTTTGCACAGCGACAGCAAAATCGCAGTTCAGTTGCGGTTTCGCCTTGGGGAAACCTTTTCTACTCCGTTTTCGATCCAATACCCTCAAAACATGACCTTAAACATCACCCTATGATTATCCTATCATTATAACATTAATTACTCATTAACCTACTAGATTATCCACTCTTTTTAAGACTAGAAACTCAATTCGAAACCTAAACTAGTTTTCATTAATTCTCACCTTTCAACTTCATCTTTAATTCATTCACCTTAACCTAATTCTTAATTCTCTCAAAAACTCATCCATCTCTTGTTAATCATAATTGAATTGAATTACAGTTTAATATAATGAAAGCTAGGCTCACCCTTACCTTAATTTGGTCTCCTGAATCAAGCTGCGTTCTTCTTAGGTTTTTCTTCTCTCCTTCGCGCCTCCTCTCTTTTTCTCTAGGTTTCTCCAAAAGTTATATCACGTACTAAATAATTCTAACCCTAGTTCTCTTATTTATATTCTCTTACTCATCTTATCTTATTTCTACTCCTTCCCTCAAATTCTCTAAAATTATGTAACAACCCATATTTAATTAAATATATTATATTATATCATCGTATCTTATTATTTCTAAAACAAATATATTTCTACATAACAAAGATATTTCTATAACAAATATATCTCTACATAACAAACAAACATATTTCTATAACAAATATATCTCTACATAACAAACATATTTCTATAACAAATAACACAATATATTTTTACACAAAATAACATATATATTTCTACACCAAATAATACATATATTTTTATAACAAATAACATAGTATTTCTACACCACATAACAAATATATTTTTACACCAAATAACATAATATCTCTACACCAAATAACATATATATTATAATATAATATGCTACTAAAACACCAACATATAACACAAAAATAACACACATCACCATAAATCAAATAAATTATTTAAAAAAGACTCTAAACTCAATCAAATAATTAAATAAATAAAATAGTTCAAAACGGGCGTTACAACAATCGTCGGTTACTATTTCAAAAGTAATCGGCAAGATTTTTATTTTCAGCATATTTGTCGGTTACTATTTTAAAAGTAATCTGCAAGACTTTATTTTCAGCACATTCGTCGGTTACTATTTCAAAAGTAATCGGCAAGATTTTTATTTTCAGCATATTCATCGGTTACTATTTCAAAAGTAATCGACAAGATTTTTATTTTCAGCATATTCGTCGGTTACTATTTCAAAGGTAATCGGCATGATTTATTTTCAGCACAATCGTCGGTTACTATTTCAAAAGTAATCGGCAAGATTTTTATTTTCAGCATATTTGTCGGTTACTATTTTAAAAGTAATCTGCAAGACTTTATTTTCAGCACATTCGTAGGTTACTATTTCAAAAGTAATGGGCAAGACTTTATTTTCAGAACATTCGTCGGTTACTATTTCAAAAGTAATCGGCAAGACTTTATTTTCAACACATTCGTCGGTTACTATTTCAAAAGTAATCGGCAAGATTTTTATTTACAGCATATTCGTCGGTTACTATTTCAAAAGTAGTCGGCAAGACTTTATTTTCAGCACATTCGTCGGTTACTATTTCAAAAGTAATCGGCAAGATTTTTATTTACAGCATATTCGTCGGTTACTATTTCAAAAGTAGTCGGCAAGACTTTATTTTCAGTACATTCGTCGGTTACTATTTCAAAAGTAATTGTAACGCCCTAGTTGTTATTTTACTATTTCTGGTTGATTTTAGTATGTTTTATGTATTTCATATAATTTATGTGATTTATGTGAATATTTGATGTGTTGTTATTATTATTTAGGTGATTTTATGTTATTTAAGAAAATAGGAGAAATATTATTATTTTGGGGAATTATGAAAATAGAAGAAATAGTAATATTTAGATTAAAGGAGAATTAATTAGAATTAGTAGTATTAAGGAGGGGGGTTACATTTTAATTAGGAGAGTTAAGAGGGAGTTAAGGGAAAGAAAAAGGTTATGTTTTGGTTGGTAAGGAAAATAAGAGAAGTCAGACAATATTTTGTACGTACCAGTAAAAAGAACAAACAGACTTTTTGGGAGAAAAGAGAAGAACCAAGAGGGAAGAGCTAGGAAGAGAGAACCTGATCATTTTGCTGTAGAAATTTGCTAAATTAAGGTAAGGGTGGGTTTACTCTTCAATTGTTAATATATATGTATGTGTTTTCATGAAATTAGATTGAAAATTGGTGATTGTTGTTCTAGGTTTAAGAATATGAAAAATTGCTCATTCTTGTTGAATTATGTTGTTGATGATGTTGTTATGATGTGTTTCTGATGTTTTGTTGCATACTGAACCCATAACCAATGTAGCAAATCGTTTTGGGGTGTTGGGGAATCAAAAATGGGATTTTTGGATGAAATAGGGTTAGAAATCGTAAGTAGTAATTCTGCCCAGATGATTACTCGCTTAAGCGAGCTAGCCGTCGCTTAAGCGAGCGGCATTTTCCCTTGCCCAGAACTGTGTCGCAACCGTTCGCTCAAGCGTGCGCCAAGCGAACTCCAAGCGTGCAAAACCTGAAGCTACGTCTTTTTGGTCGCTTAAGCGAGCTGCCCGTCGCTTAAGCGAGCAACGCGAATTTTTGCCCAGGATTGTGTATTTCACCTGTTCGCTTAAGCGAACCAGAAGCGAGCCAGAAGCGAACTAAAACCAAACTTACGTGTTTTGACTCGCTTAAGCGAGATGCTGCTCGCTCAAGCGAGCTGGGTCCTGTGCGACCCAAAATGTGATTTTTCTAAGATGTCCCAAACCCAAACCTAAGCTTTCTAAGATAATTATTATAATTTTTAAGAATTGTTTGGATGATGAAAACTATATTATGAAGATGATTAAGATGGGATTCATGTATGTTTATGTGCAAATAATGATACTTTGCTAAGTGATTTGCCTTGTTGACGTTAAGTGGTATTGTCCAGTTGGGGAGGGTATCCTAAGTTGTTGTTGTTGTTGGTTGCATGCTGATATGCTCCATTAAGATGTTGGGTTGTATGCTGATATACACCATAGAGTCATTTCATACTCATTTGCATTTGTTGGGGGCTTATTGCCCTGGAATGTTTATCATTCACTGTTGGGGGCTTATTGCCCTGGAACGCTTTATCGTTCACCTATTGGGGGCTTATTGCCCTGGGATGCTTTAACCATCCAAATTGTTGGGGGCTTATTGCCCTGGAATGCTTAGCATTCAACGCGCGTAGTTGGTACCACATGCATAATGCATTAGATGTTGATGGAGTCTTGCATTAGTTGTAGGAGTGAGTTGTCCTTTTTGGGGATTATGTTGGTGAGATGTCGCCACAAGTGTTGTTGTTGTTGTTGCAGATATTAATCAAAGATGTATTTAATTTATAAGGTTGAGATGATGTTGATAACGTTGCTGTTTGTTGTTGTTGTTTTCAATTTACTTTGATGATTCATATATCTGTATATTTACCTTTGATTTGTGAACTCACCCCTTCTGCTGGAATTGCCGCCTTGTGGGCAAGTGCAGGTAGCGAAGACTAGTGGTGTTGGCTCTTGCGTCTAGGGCTCTGATACATAGTAGGGATGGGGAAACGTTATCTTCTTGTATTCCTTTATGTATCATTTCTTTGAAGAAGATGTTGATGAGATTTGATTGTCAAACAATTTTATTATGTTAATGGCCTTTGTGCCGAGATTATGATGTAGTTGTTGAATATGATTTCTAATTAAAGATTTTCCGCTGCAGACTTTTAATATGATGAAATTGTTGATGGTTTTAAATAGTTTTTATATTCTATTTAATTAATTTTGAAAAAGTAGTGTAATGCTCCGTTGTTTGTTGAATAACTCTGATTATGATTTTCAGTAATATTATTATTACGTTATTTCGGGAACGGGGTGTTACAATTGGTATCAGAGCAAGTCGGTCCGTCAGACCATTAGAAGAGTCGTGTCGAGCCATGTAGAGTTGTGTGACAGCCTTAAACTGTCTTTGTTATTCTAATTCTTGTTGTTATGTAGAATTATCGAGATGGCCGGAAGGAATGATGCTGCTCTTGCTGCTGCTTTGCAAGCAATGGCTCAAGTTGTTGGACAACAGCAAGGTGTTGGTGGGGCTGGTGAAGGTGTAAGGATGCTTGAAACCTTCTTGAGGAATCATCCACCAACCTTTAAGGGAAGGTACGACCCCGATGGAGCGCAGACTTGGCTGAAGGAGGTCGAAAGAATCTTCCGGGTAATGCAGTGCAATGATGTTCAGATGTGCGGTTCGGCACTCATATGTTAGCAGAAGAGGCTGACGACTGGTGGGTAAGCACTCAACCCATTCTCCAAGCTGAAGGAGCTGAAATTACATGGGCTGTGTTCCGAAGAGAGTTCTTGAGAAGGTATTTTCCGGAGGATGTCCGAGGTAAGAAGGAGATAGAATTCCTTGAGCTGAAGCAAGGAGACATGTCCATTACGGAATATGCTGCTAAGTTCGTGGAGCTTGCAAAGTTTTATCCTCATTATGCTGCGGAGACTGCTGAGTTCTCCAAATGTATCAAGTTTGAAAATGGTCTGCGAGCTGATATCAAGCGGGCCATCGGTTATCAGAAGATCAGAGACTTCTCTGAGTTGGTGAGCAGCTGCCGTATTTATGAAGAGGATACGAAGGCCCATTATAAAGTGATGAATGACCGTAGAGGTAAAGGGCAGCAGAGTCGCCCGAAGCCTTATAGTGCCCCAGCTGATAAGGGTAAACAGAGAATGCATGATGAGAGGAGGCCAGCACGTAGAGATGCTCCTGCCGAAGTGGTTTGTTATAAGTGTGGTGTCAAAGGCCACAAGAGTAATGCTTGCACTCGTGATGAGAAGAAGTGCTTCAGATGCGGAAAGAAGGGCCATACTGTTACCGAATGCAAGCGTGGGGACATTGTTTGTTTCAACTGTAACGAAGAAGGTCACATTGGTTCTCAGTGCACTAAGCCTAAGAAGGCACAGACCAGTGGTAGAGTTTTTGCATTGACCGGTACTCAGACTGATCAGGAGGATCGACTTATCAGAGGTACTTGTTTCTTTAGTGGTACTCCTTTAATTGCTATAATAGATACTAGTGCTACGCATTGTTTCATTGCTATTGACTGTGCACAAAGATTGGGTTTGATTATGTCTGATATGAATGGGGAGATGGTTGTTGAAACTCCAGCTAAGGGTTCAGTGACTACTTCCCTTGTTTGTTTAAGTTGTCCGTTGTCTGTATTTGGTAGAGATTTTGAAGTTGATCTCGTTTGTTTGCCATTGGTGGGAATGGATTTAATATTGGGAATGAATTGGTTAGAGTACAATCATGTCCTGATCAACTGTTTTACGAAGACGGTGAGATTTTCTTCTGCTGAAGAAGAAAGTGGAGCAGAGTTTCTATCTACTAAGGAGATGAAGCGGGTAGAACAAGACGGCGTTTTGATGTTTTCCTTGTTGGCGTACTTATCGGTGGAGAATCAAGCTGTAATTGATGGGCTGCCTGTTGTGAAGGAATTTCCTGAAGTTTTCCCTGATGAGATTCCAGATGTGCCACCAGAGAGAGAAGTGGAATTTTCGATAGACCTTGTGCCGGGTACGAAGCCTGTGTCGATGGCTCCTTACCGTATGTCAGCTTCGGAGTTAGCTGAGTTAAAGAAACAATTAGAAGACTTGCTTGACAAGAAGTTTGTAAGACCGAGTGTTTCACCGTGGGGAGCGCCGGTGTTGTTGGTAAAGAAGAAGGATGGTAGCATGCGGCTGTGTATTGATTACCGTCAGTTGAATAAGGTGACGATTAAGAACAGGTATCCACTTCCGAGAATAGATGATTTGATGGATCAACTAGTGGGTGCCCGTGTTTTTAGCAAAATTGACTTGAGGTCAGGTTACCATCAGATAAAGGTGAAGGATGAGGATATGCAAAAGACGGCGTTTAGGACGCGGTACGGTCATTATGAATATAAGGTGATGCCTTTCGGTGTGACGAATGCACCTGGTGTGTTTATGGAATACATGAACAGAATTTTTCATGAGTATCTGGATCAGTTTGTAGTAGTCTTTATTGATGACATATTGATTTATTCTAAGACTGAGGCAGAGCATGCAGAGCACTTGAAGATTGTTTTGCAGGTGCTGAAGGAAAAGAAATTGTATGCCAAGTTATCCAAGTGCGAGTTCTGGCTGAATGAAGTAAGTTTTCTTGGCCACATTATTTCTGGTAATGGTATTGCTGTGGATCCTTCGAAGGTTGATGCTGTGTCGCAGTGGGAGACACCAAAGTCAGTTACTGAGGTGAGAAGTTTTCTTGGTTTGGCTGGTTATTACCGCAGATTTATTGAAGGATTTTCGAAGTTGGCACTTCCTTTGACGCAGCTGACCTGTAAAGGTAAAGCATTTGTGTGGGATGCTCAATGTGAGAGTAGTTTCAATGAGTTGAAGCAAAGATTGACGACTGCTCCTATTTTGATTTTGCCAAAGCCAGAAGAACCTTTTGTTGTTTATTGTGATGCATCTAAGCTGGGATTAGGTGGTGTTTTGATGCAAGATGGCAAGGTGGTAGCGTATGCTTCTAGACAGCTGAGAGTGCATGAGAAGAATTATCCTACGCATGATCTAGAGTTGGCAGCCGTGGTATTTGTGTTGAAGATTTGGAGGCATTATCTGTATGGTTCCAGATTTGAGGTGTTTAGTGATCATAAGAGTTTAAAGTACCTGTTTGATCAGAAAGAGTTAAACATGAGGCAGAGAAGGTGGCTTGAGTTACTTAAGGACTATGATTTTGGCTTGAATTACCATCCTGGTAAAGCTAATGTGGTTGCTGATGCGTTGAGCAGAAAGACGTTGCATATGTCGGCGTTGATGGTGAAAGAGTTTGAGCTACTTGAACAATTTAGGGACTTGAGTCTTGTTTGTGAAAGATCGCCTCAGAGTGTGAAGTTGGGCATGTTAAAGATTAATAGTGACTTCTTGAATGATATCAAAGAGGCGCAGAAGCTGGATGTTAAGTTTGTGGATTTGATGGCTGCTAGTGATCAGAATGCGGATAGTGACTTTAAGATTGATGACCAAGGTGTATTGAGGTTTAGAGGAAGGATTTGTATTCCGGATGATGAGGATTTGAAGAAGTTGATTTTAGAAGAAAGTCACAAGAGTAGTTTGAGTATTCATCCTGGAGCTACTAAAATGTATCATGACTTGAAGAAAATATTTTGGTGGTCCGGTTTGAAAGGAGATGTTGCTCAGTTTGTGTATGCATGTTTGACTTGCCAGAAGTCTAAGGTTGAGCATCAGAAACCTGCAGGGTTGTTGGTTCCGTTAGATGTACCCGAGTGGAAGTGGGATAGCATTTCGATGGACTTTGTAACTAGTTTACCGAATACTCCAAGAGGGCATGATGCCATTTGGGTCGTGGTCGACAGGTTGACTAAGTCGGCGCACTTTATTCCGATCAATATTACTTATCCGGTAGCTCAGTTGGCGGAGATGTATATCCGTGACATTGTGAAATTGCATGGTGTTCCGTCAAGTATTGTGTCGGATAGAGATCCGAGGTTTACTTCGAGGTTTTGGAAGAGTTTGCAAGATGCCTTGGGTTCGAAGTTGAGATTGAGTTCGGCTTATCATCCGCAGACAGATGGTCAGTCGGAGAGAACTATCCAATCCTTGGAAGATTTGTTGAGGGTGTGTGTACTCGAGCAGGGTGGAGCTTGGGACAGCCATTTGCCGTTGATAGAGTTTACTTATAATAATAGTTACCATTCGAGTATTGGTATGGCACCGTTCAAAGCTTTGTATGGTCGAAGGTGTAGAACTCCTCTATGTTGGTTTGAGTCGGGTGAAAGCATTGTGTTAGGACCTGAGTTAGTGCAGCAGACTACGGAAAAGGTCAAGATGATAAGAGAAAAGATGAAAGCATCGCAAGATCGTCAGAAGAGTTATCATGACAAAAGGAGAAAAGCCCTTGAATTTCAGGAGGGTGAGCATGTGTTCTTGAGGGTTACTCCGATGACGGGTGTAGGACGTGCATTGAAGTCGAAGAAGTTGACTCCAAAGTTCATTGGTCCTTACCAGATTTCCGAGAGAGTTGGAACCGTGGCATACAGGATTGGATTGCCACCACATCTATCGAACTTGCATGATGTGTTTCATGTCTCGCAGTTGAGAAAGTATGTAGCAGATCCTTCGCATGTTATTCTTAGAGATGATGTGCAAGTCAGGGATAATCTTACTGTTGAGACTTTACCTTTGAGGATTGATGATCGCAAGGTGAAGCAGCTGAGAGGTAAGGAGATACCTCTGGTTAGAGTTGTTTGGGGCGGTGTAACCGGTGAGAGTTTGACTTGGGAATTGGAGAGCAAGATGCAAGAATCCTATCCTGAGTTGTTTGTTGCTTAAGGTATTATTTCGAGGACGAAATTCTCTAAGTTGGCGATTACTGTAACGCCCTAGTTGTTATTTTACTATTTCTGGTTGATTTTAGTATGTTTTATGTATTTCATATAATTTATGTGATTTATGTGAATATTTGATGTGTTGTTATTATTATTTAGGTGATTTTATGTTATTTAAGAAAATAGGAGAAATATTATTATTTTGGGGAATTATGAAAATAGAAGAAATAGTAATATTTAGATTAAAGGAGAATTAATTAGAATTAGTAGTATTAAGGAGGGGGGGTTACATTTTAATTAGGAGAGTTAAGAGGGAGTTAAGGGAAAGAAAAAGGTTATGTTTTGGTTGGTAAGGAAAATAAGAGAAGTCAGACAATATTTTGTACGTACCAGTAAAAAGAACAAACAGACTTTTTGGGAGAAAAGAGAAGAACCAAGAGGGAAGAGCTAGGAAGAGAGAACCTGATCATTTTGCTGTAGAAATTTGCTAAATTAAGGTAAGGGTGGGTTTACTCTTCAATTGTTAATATATATGTATGTGTTTTCATGAAATTAGATTGAAAATTGGTGATTGTTGTTCTAGGTTTAAGAATATGAAAAATTGCTCATTCTTGTTGAATTATGTTGTTGATGATGTTGTTATGATGTGTTTCTGATGTTTTGTTGCATACTGAACCCATAACCAATGTAGCAAATCGTTTTGGGGTGTTGGGGAATCAAAAATGGGATTTTTGGATGAAATAGGGTTAGAAATCGTAAGTAGTAATTCTGCCCAGATGATTACTCGCTTAAGCGAGCTAGCCGTCGCTTAAGCGAGCGGCATTTTCCCTTGCCCAGAACTGTGTCGCAACCGTTCGCTCAAGCGTGCGCCAAGCGAACTCCAAGCGTGCAAAACCTGAAGCTACGTCTTTTTGGTCGCTTAAGCGAGCTGCCCGTCGCTTAAGCGAGCAACGCGAATTTTTGCCCAGGATTGTGTATTTCACCTGTTCGCTTAAGCGAACCAGAAGCGAGCCAGAAGCGAACTAAAACCAAACTTACGTGTTTTGACTCGCTTAAGCGAGATGCTGCTCGCTCAAGCGAGCTGGGTCCTGTGCGACCCAAAATGTGATTTTTCTAAGATGTCCCAAACCCAAACCTAAGCTTTCTAAGATAATTATTATAATTTTTAAGAATTGTTTGGATGATGAAAACTATATTATGAAGATGATTAAGATGGGATTCATGTATGTTTATGTGCAAATAATGATACTTTGCTAAGTGATTTGCCTTGTTGACGTTAAGTGGTATTGTCCAGTTGGGGAGGGTATCCTAAGTTGTTGTTGTTGTTGGTTGCATGCTGATATGCTCCATTAAGATGTTGGGTTGTATGCTGATATACACCATAGAGTCATTTCATACTCATTTGCATTTGTTGGGGGCTTATTGCCCTGGAATGTTTATCATTCACTGTTGGGGGCTTATTGCCCTGGAACGCTTTATCGTTCACCTGTTGGGGGCTTATTGCCCTGGGATGCTTTAACCATCCAAATTGTTGGGGGCTTATTGCCCTGGAATGCTTAGCATTCAACGCGCGTAGTTGGTACCACATGCATAATGCATTAGATGTTGATGGAGTCTTGCATTAGTTGTAGGAGTGAGTTGTCCTTTTTGGGGATTATGTTGGTGAGATGTCGCCACAAGTGTTGTTGTTGTTGTTGCAGATATTAATCAAAGATGTATTTAATTTATAAGGTTGAGATGATGTTGATAACGTTGCTGTTTGTTGTTGTTGTTTTCAATTTACTTTGATGATTCATATATCTGTATATTTACCTTTGATTTGTGAACTCACCCCTTCTGCTGGAATTGCCGCCTTGTGGGCAAGTGCAGGTAGCGAAGACTAGTGGTGTTGGCTCTTGCGTCTAGGGCTCTGATACATAGTAGGGATGGGGAAACGTTATCTTCTTGTATTCCTTTATGTATCATTTCTTTGAAGAAGATGTTGATGAGATTTGATTGTCAAACAATTTTATTATGTTAATGGCCTTTGTGCCGAGATTATGATGTAGTTGTTGAATATGATTTCTAATTAAAGATTTTCCGCTGCAGACTTTTAATATGATGAAATTGTTGATGGTTTTAAATAGTTTTTATATTCTATTTAATTAATTTTGAAAAAGTAGTGTAATGCTCCGTTGTTTGTTGAATAACTCTGATTATGATTTTCAGTAATATTATTATTACGTTATTTCGGGAACGGGGTGTTACAATTACTTTTGAAATAGTAACCGACGAATGTGCTGAAAATAAAGTCTTGCCGATTACTTTTGAAATAGTAACCGACGAATGTGCTGAAAATAAAGTCTTGCCGATTACTTTTAAAATAGTAACCGACAAATATGCTGAAAATAAAAATCTTGCCGCTTACTTTTGAAATAGTAACCGACGAATATGCTGAAAATAAAAATCTTGCCGATTACTTTTGAAATAGTAACCGACGAATGTGCTGAAAATAAAGTCTTGCCGATTACTTTTGAAATAGTAACCGACGAATGTGCTGAAAATAAAGTCTTGCCGACTACTTTTGAAATAGTAACCGACGAATATGCTGTAAATAAAAATCTTGCCGATTACTTTTGAAATAGTAACCGACGAATGTGCTGAAAATAAAGTCTTGCCGATTACTTTTGAAATAGTAACCGACGAATGTTCTGAAAATAAAGTCTTGCCCATTACTTTTGAAATAGTAACCGACGAATGTGCTGAAAATAAAGTCTTGCAGATTACTTTTAAAATAGTAACCGACAAATATGCTGAAAATAAAAATCTTGCCGATTACTTTTGAAATAGTAACCGACGATTGTGCTGAAAATAAATCATGCCGATTACCTTTGAAATAGTAACCGATGAATATGCTGAAAATAAAAATCTTGTCGATTACTTTTGAAATAGTAACCGATGAATATGCTGAAAATAAAAATCTTGCCGATTACTTTTGAAATAGTAACCGACGAATGTGCTGAAAATAAAGTCTTGCAGATTACTTTTAAAATAGTAACCGACAAATATGCTGAAAATAAAAATCTTGCCGATTACTTTTGAAATAGTAACCGACGATTGTGCTGAAAATAAATCATGCCGATTACCTTTGAAATAGTAACCGACGAATATGCTGAAAATAAAAATCTTGTCGATTACTTTTGAAATAGTAACCGATGAATATGCTGAAAATAAAAATATTGCCGATTACTTTTAAAATAGTAACCGACGAATGTGCTGAAAATAAAGTCTTGCAGATTACTTTTAAAATAGTAACCGACAAATATGCTGAAAATAAAAATCTTGCCGATTACTTTTGAAATAGTAACCGACGATTGTGCTGAAAATAAATCATGCCGATTACCTTTGAAATAGTAACCGACGAATATGCTGAAAATAAAAATCTTGTCGATTACTTTTGAAATAGTAACCGACGAATGTGCTGAAAATAAAGTCTTGCCGATTACTTTTGAAATAGTAACCGACGAATGTGCTGAAAATAAAGTCTTGCCGATTACTTTTAAAATAGTAACCGACAAATATGCTGAAAATAAAAATCTTGCCGATTACTTTTGAAATAGTAACCGACGATTGTGCTGAAAATAAATCATGCCGATTACCTTTGAAATAGTAACCGACGAATATGCTGAAAATAAAAATCTTGTCGATTACTTTTGAAATAGTAACCGATGAATATGCTGAAAATAAAAATCTTGCCGATTACTTTTGAAATAGTAACCGACGAATGTGCTGAAAATAAAGTCTTGCAGATTACTTTTAAAATAGTAACCGACAAATATGCTGAAAATAAAAATCTTGCCGATTACTTTTGAAATAGTAACCGACGATTGTGCTGAAAATAAATCATGCCGATTACCTTTGAAATAGTAACCGACGAATATGCTGAAAATAAAAATCTTGTCGATTACTTTTGAAATAGTAACCGATGAATATGCTGAAAATAAAAATATTGCCGATTACTTTTGAAATAGTAACCGACGAATGTGCTGAAAATAAAGTCTTGCAGATTACTTTTAAAATAGTAACCGACAAATATGCTGAAAATAAAAATCTTGCCGATTACTTTTGAAATAGTAACCGACGATTGTGCTGAAAATAAATCATGCCGATTACCTTTGAAATAGTAACCGACGAATATGCTGAAAATAAAAATCTTGTCGATTACTTTTGAAATAGTAACCGACGAATGTGCTGAAAATAAAGTCTTGCCGATTACTTTTGAAATAGTAACCGACGAATGTGCTGAAAATAAAGTCTTGCCGATTACTTTTAAAATAGTAACCGACAAATATGCTGAAAATAAAAATCTTGCCTCTTACTTTTGAAATAGTAACCGCCGAATATGCTGAAAATAAAAATCTTGCCGATTACTTTTGAAATAGTAACCGACGAATGTGCTGAAAATAAAGTCTTGCCGATTACTTTTGAAATAGTAACCGACGAATGTGCTGAAAATAAAGTCTTGCCGACTACTTTTGAAATAGTAACCCACGAATATGCTGTAAATAAAAATCTTGCCGATTACTTTTGAAATAGTAACCGACGAATGTGCTGAAAATAAAGTCTTGCCGATTACTTTTGAAATAGTAACCGACGAATGTGCTGAAAATAAAGTCTTGCCGATTACTTTTGAAATAGTAACCGACGAATGTGCTGAAAATAAAGTCTTGCAGATTACTTTTAAAATAGTAACCGACAAATATGCTGAAAATAAAAATCTTGCCGATTACTTTTGAAATTGTAACCGACGATTGTGCTGAAAATAAATCATGCCGATTACCTTTAAAATAGTAACCGACGAATATGCTGAAAATAAAAATCTTGTCGATTACTTTTGAAATAGTAACCGATGAATATGCTGAAAATAAAAATCTTGCCGATTACTTTTGAATTAGTAACCGACGAATGTGCTGAAAATAAAGTCTTGCCGATTACTTTTGAAATAGTAACCGACGAATGTGCTGAAAATAAAGTCTTGCCGATTACTTTTAAAATAGTAACCGACGAATGTGCTGAAAATAAAGTCTTGCCGATTACTTTTAAAATAGTAACCGACAAATATGCTGAAAATAAAAATCTTGCCGCTTACTTTTGAAATAGTAACCGACGAATATGCTGAAAATAAAAATCTTGCCGATTACTTTTGAAATAGTAACCGACGAATGTGCTGAAAATAAAGTCTTGCCGATTACTTTTGAAATAGTAACCGACGAATGTACTGAAAATAAACTCTTGCCGACTACTTTTGAAATAGTAACCGACGAATATGCTGTAAATAAAAATCTTGCCGATTACTTTTGAAATAGTAACAGACGAATGTGCTGAAAATAAAGTCTTGCCGATTACTTTTGAAATAGTAACCGACGAATGTGCTGAAAATAAAAATCTTGTCGATTACTTTTGAAATAGTAACCGATGAATATGCTGAAAATAAAAATCTTGCCGATTACTTTTGAATTAGTAACCGACGAATGTGCTGAAAATAAAGTCTTGCCGATTACTTTTGAAATAGTAACCGACAAATGTACTGAAAATAAAGTCTTGCCGATTACTTTTAAAATAGTAACCGACAAATATGCTGAAAATAAAAATCTTGCCGCTTACTTTTGAAATAGTAACCGACGAATATGCTGAAAATAAAAATCTTGCCGATTACTTTTGAAATAGTAACCGACGATTGTGCTGAAAATAAATCATGCCGATTACCTTTGAAATAGTAACCGACGAATATGCTGAAAATAAAAATCTTGTCGATTACTTTTGAAATAGTAACCGACGAATGTGCTGAAAATAAAGTCTTGCCGATTACTTTTGAAATAGTAACCGACGAATGTGCTGAAAATAAAGTCTTGCCGATTACTTTTGAAATAGTAACCGACGAATGTGCTGAAAATAAAGTCTTGCCGATTACTTTTGAAATAGTAACCGACGAATGTGCTGAAAATAAAGTCTTGCAGATTACTTTTAAAATAGTAACCGACAAATGTGCTGAAAATAAAAATCTTGCCGATTACTTTTGAAATAGTAACCGACGATTGTGCTGAAAATAAATCATGCCGATTACGTTTGAAATAGTAACCGACAAATATGCTGAAAATAAAAATCTTGCCGATTACTTTTGAAATAGTAACCGACGATTGTGCTGAAAATAAATCATGCCGATTACCTTTGAAATAGTAACCGACGAATATGCTGAAAATAAAAATCTTGTCGATTACTTTTGAAATAGTAACCGATGAATATGCTGAAAATAAAAATCTTGCCGATTACTTTTGAATTAGTAACCGACGAATGTGCTGAAAATAAAGTCTTGCCGATTACTTTTGAAATAGTAACCGACAAATGTACTGAAAATAAAGTCTTGCCGATTACTTTTAAAATAGTAACCGACAAATATGCTGAAAATAAAAATCTTGCCGCTTACTTTTGAAATAGTAACCGACGAATATGCTGAAAAT
The DNA here is from genome assembly GCA_958299785.1 of Medicago lupulina. Classification (NCBI taxonomy): domain Eukaryota; kingdom Viridiplantae; phylum Streptophyta; class Magnoliopsida; order Fabales; family Fabaceae; genus Medicago; species Medicago lupulina. Next base: position 36,288,927 of record OY283146.1, on the reverse strand, counting down.
AAAAATCTTGCCGATTACTTGTGAAATAGTAACCGACGATTGTGCTGAAAATAAATCATGCCGATTACCTTTGAAATAGTAACCGACGAATATGCTGAAAATAAAAATCTTGTCGATTACTTTTGAAATAGTAACCGACGAATGTGCTGAAAATAAAGTCTTGCCGATTACTTTTGAAATAGTAACCGACGAATGTGCTGAAAATAAAGTCTTGCCGATTACTTTTGAAATAGTAACCGACGAATGTGCTGAAAATAAAGTCTTGCCGATTACTTTTGAAATAGTAACCGACGAATGTGCTGAAAATAAAGTCTTGCAGATTACTTTTAAAATAGTAACCGACAAATATGCTGAAAATAAAAATCTTGCCGATTACTTTTGAAATACTAATTCAAAAGTAATCGGCAAGATTTTTATTTTCAGCATATTCATCGGTTACTATTTCAAAAGTAATCGACAAGATTTTTATTTTCAGCATATTCGTCGGTTACTATTTCAAAGGTAATCGGCATGATTTATTTTCAGCACAATCGTCGGTTAAAATTTCAAAAGTAATCGGCAAGACTTTATTTTCAGCACATTCGTCGGTTACTATTTCAAAAGTAATCGGCAAGATTTTTATTTTCAGCATATTTGTCGGTTACTATTTTAAAAGTAATCTGCAAGACTTTATTTTCAGCACATTCGTCGGTTACTATTTCAAAAGTAATCGGCAAGACTTTATTTTCAGCACATTCGTCGGTTACTATTTCAAAAGTAATCGGCAAGACTTTATTTTCAGCACATTCGTCGGTTACTATTTCAAAAGTAATCAGCAAGATTTTTATTTACAGCATATTCGTCGGTTACTATTTCAAAAGTAGTCGGCAAGACTTTATTTTCAGCACATTCGTCGGTTACTATTTCAAAAGTAATCGGCAAGACTTTATTTTCAGCACATTCGTCGGTTACTATTTCAAAAGTAATCGGCAAGATTTTTATTTTCAGCATATTTGTCGGTTACTATTTTAAAAGTAATCGGCAAGACTTTATTTTCAGCACATTCGTCGGTTACTATTTCAAAAGTAATCGACAAGACTTTATTTTCAGCACATTCGTCGGTTACTATTTCAAAAGTAATCGGCAAGACTTTATTTTCAGCACATTCGTCGGTTACTATTTCAAAAGTAATCGGCAAGATTTTTATTTTCAGCATATTTGTCGGTTACTATTTTAAAAGTAATCGGCAAGACTTTATTTTCAGCACATTCGTCGGTTACTATTTCAAAAGTAATCGGCAAGACTTTATTTTCAGCACATTCGTCGGTTACTATTTCAAAAGTAATCGACAAGATTTTTATTTTCAGCATATTCGTCGGTTACTATTTCAAAGGTAATCGGCATGATTTATTTTCAGCACAATCGTCGGTTAAAATTTCAAAAGTAATCGGCAAGACTTTATTTTCAGCACATTCGTCGGTTACTATTTCAAAAGTAATCGGCAAGATTTTTATTTTCAGCATATTTGTCGGTTACTATTTTAAAAGTAATCTGCAAGACTTTATTTTCAGCACATTCGTCGGTTACTATTTCAAAAGTAATCGGCAAGACTTTATTTTCAGCACATTCGTCGGTTACTATTTCAAAAGTAATCGGCAAGACTTTATTTTCAGCACATTCGTCGGTTACTATTTCAAAAGTAATCAGCAAGATTTTTATTTACAGCATATTCGTCGGTTACTATTTCAAAAGTAGTCGGCAAGACTTTATTTTCAGCACATTCGTCGGTTACTATTTCAAAAGTAATCGGCAAGACTTTATTTTCAGCACATTCGTCGGTTACTATTTCAAAAGTAATCGGCAAGATTTTTATTTTCAGCATATTTGTCGGTTACTATTTTAAAAGTAATCGGCAAGACTTTATTTTCAGCACATTCGTCGGTTACTATTTCAAAAGTAATCGACAAGACTTTATTTTCAGCACATTCGTCGGTTACTATTTCAAAAGTAATCGGCAAGACTTTATTTTCAGCACATTCGTCGGTTACTATTTCAAAAGTAATCGGCAAGATTTTTATTTTCAGCATATTTGTCGGTTACTATTTTAAAAGTAATCGGCAAGACTTTATTTTCAGCACATTCGTCGGTTACTATTTCAAAAGTAATCGGCAAGACTTTATTTTCAGCACATTCGTCGGTTACTATTTCAAAAGTAATCGACAAGATTTTTATTTTCAGCATATTCGTCGGTTACTATTTCAAAGGTAATCGGCATGATTTATTTTCAGCACAATCGTCGGTTACTATTTCAAAAGTAATCGGCAAGATTTTTATTTTCAGCATATTTGTCGGTTACTATTTTAAAAGTAATCTGCAAGACTTTATTTTCAGCACATTCGTCGGTTACTATTTCAAAAGTAATCGGCAAGATTTTTATTTTCAGCATATTCATCGGTTACTATTTCAAAAGTAATCGACAAGATTTTTATTTTCAGCATATTCGTCGGTTACTATTTCAAAGGTAATCGGCATGATTTATTTTCAGCACAATCGTCGGTTACTATTTCAAAAGTAATCGGCAAGATTTTTATTTTCAGCATATTTGTCGGTTACTATTTTAAAAGTAATCTGCAAGACTTTATTTTCAGCACATTCGTCGGTTACTATTTCAAAAGTAATGGGCAAGACTTTATTTTCAGAACATTCGTCGGTTACTATTTCAAAAGTAATCGGCAAGACTTTATTTTCAACACATTCGTCGGTTACTATTTCAAAAGTAATCGGCAAGATTTTTATTTACAGCATATTCGTCGGTTACTATTTCAAAAGTAGTCGGCAAGACTTTATTTTCAGCACATTCGTCGGTTACTATTTCAAAAGTAATCGGCAAGATTTTTATTTACAGCATATTCGTCGGTTACTATTTCAAAAGTAGTCGGCAAGACTTTATTTTCAGTACATTCGTCGGTTACTATTTCAAAAGTAATCGGCAAGACTTTATTTTCAGCACATTCGTCGGTTACTATTTCAAAAGTAATCGGCAAGATTTTTATTTTCAGCATATTCGTCGGTTACTATTTTAAAAGTAAGCGGCAAGATTTTTATTTTCAGCATATTTGTCGGTTACTATTTTAAAAGTAATCGGCAAGACTTTATTTTCAGCACATTCGTCGGTTACTATTTTAAAAGTAATCGGCAAGACTTTATTTTCAGCACATTCGTCGGTTACTATTTCAAAAGTAATCGGCAAGACTTTATTTTCAGCACATTCGTCGGTTACTAATTCAAAAGTAATCGGCAAGATTTTTATTTTCAGCATATTCATCGGTTACTATTTCAAAAGTAATCGACAAGATTTTTATTTTCAGCATATTCGTCGGTTACTATTTCAAAGGTAATCGGCATGATTTATTTTCAGCACAATCGTCGGTTACAATTTCAAAAGTAATCGGCAAGATTTTTATTTTCAGCATATTTGTCGGTTACTATTTTAAAAGTAATCTGCAAGACTTTATTTTCAGCACATTCGTCGGTTACTATTTCAAAAGTAATTCGCAAGACTTTATTTTTAGCACATTCGTCGGTTACTATTTCAAAAGTAATCGGCAAGACTTTATTTTCAGCACATTCGTCGGTTACTATTTCAAAAGTAATCAGCAAGATTTTTATTTACAGCATATTCGTCGGTTACTATTTCAAAAGTAGTCGGCAAGACTTTATTTTCAGCACATTCGTCGGTTACTATTTCAAAAGTAATCGGCAAGACTTTATTTTCAGCACATTCGTCGGTTACTATTTCAAAAGTAATCGGCAAGATTTTTATTTTCAGCATATTTGTCGGTTACTATTTTAAAAGTAATCGGCAAGACTTTATTTTCAGCACATTCGTCGGTTACTATTTCAAAAGTAATCGACAAGACTTTATTTTCAGCACATTCGTCGGTTACTATTTCAAAAGTAATCGACAAGATTTTTATTTTCAGCATATTCGTCGGTTACTATTTCAAAGGTAATCGGCATGATTTATTTTCAGCACAATCGTCGGTTACTATTTCAAAAGTAATCGGCAAGATTTTTATTTTCAGCATATTCGTCGGTTACTATTTCAAAAGTAAGCGGCAAGATTTTTATTTTCAACATATTTGTCGGTTACTATTTTAAAAGTAATCGGCAAGACTTTATTTTCAGTACGTTTGTCGGTTACTATTTCAAAAGTAATCGGCAAGACTTTATTTTCAGCACATTTCTCTGTTACTAATTCAAAAGTAATCGGCAAGATTTTTATTTTCAGCACATTCGTCGGTTACTATTTCAAAAGTAATCGGCAAGACTTTATTTTCAGCACATTCGTCGGTTACTATTTCAAAAGTAATCCGCAAGACTTTATTTTCAGCACATTCGTCGGCTACTATTTCAAAAGTAATCGGCAAGATTTTTATTTACAGCATATTCGTCGGTTACTATTTCAAAAGTAGTCGGCAAGACTTTATTTTCAGCACATTCGTCGGTTACTATTTCAAAAGTAATCGGCAAGATTTTTATTTTCAGCATATTTGTCGGTTACTATTTTAAAAGTAATCGGCAAGACTTTATTTTCAGCACATTCGTCGGTTACTATTTCAAAAGTAATCGACAAGACTTTATTTTCAGCACATTCGTCGGTTACTATTTCAAAAGTAATCGGCAAGACTTTATTTTCAGCACATTCGTCGGTTACTATTTCAAAAGTAATCGGCAAGATTTTTATTTTCAGCATATTTGTCGGTTACTATTTTAAAAGTAATCGGCAAGACTTTATTTTCAGCACATTCGTCGGTTACTATTTCAAAAGTAATCGGCAAGACTTTATTTTCAGCACATTCGTCGGTTACTATTTCGAAAGTAATCGACAAGATTTTTATTTTCAGCATATTCGTCGGTTACTATTTCAAAGGTAATCGGCATGATTTATTTTCAGCACAATCGTCGGTTACTATTTCAAAAGTAATCGGCAAGATTTTTATTTTCAGCATATTTGTCGGTTACTATTTTAAAAGTAATCTGCAAGACTTTATTTTCAGCACATTCGTCGGTTACTATTTCAAAAGTAATGGGCAAGACTTTATTTTCAGAACATTCGTCGGTTACTATTTCAAAAGTAATCGGCAAGACTTTATTTTCAACACATTCGTCGGTTACTATTTCAAAAGTAATCGGCAAGATTTTTATTTACAGCATATTCGTCGGTTACTATTTCAAAAGTAGTCGGCAAGACTTTATTTTCAGCACATTCGTCGGTTACTATTTCAAAAGTAATCGGCAAGATTTTTATTTACAGCATATTCGTCGGTTACTATTTCAAAAGTAGTCGGCAAGACCTTATTTTCAGTACATTCGTCGGTTACTATTTCAAAAGTAATCGGCAAGACTTTATTTTCAGCACATTCGTCGGTTACTATTTCAAAAGTAATCGGCAAGATTTTTATTTTCAGCATATTCGTCGGTTACTATTTCAAAAGTAAGCGGCAAGATTTTTATTTTCAGCATATTTGTCGGTTACTATTTTAAAAGTAATCGGCAAGACTTTATTTTCAGCACATTCGTCGGTTACTATTTTAAAAGTAATCGGCAAGACTTTATTTTCAGCACATTCGTCGGTTACTATTTCAAAAGTAATCGGCAAGACTTTATTTTCAGCACATTCGTCGGTTACTAATTCAAAAGTAATCGGCAAGATTTTTATTTTCAGCATATTCATCGGTTACTATTTCAAAAGTAATCGACAAGATTTTTATTTTAAGCATATTCGTCGGTTACTATTTCAAAGGTAATCGGCATGATTTATTTTCAGCACAATCGTCGGTTACAATTTCAAAAGTAATCGGCAAGATTTTTATTTTCAGCATATTTGTCGGTTACTATTTTAAAAGTAATCTGCAAGACTTTATTTTCAGCACATTCATCGGTTACTATTTCAAAAGTAATCGGCAAGACTTTATTTTCAGCACATTCGTGGGTTACTATTTCAAAAGTAATCGGCAAGACTTTATTTTCAGCACATTCGTCGGTTACTATTTCAAAAGTAATCAACAAGATTTTTATTTACAGCATATTCGTCGGTTACTATTTCAAAAGTAGTCTGCAAGACTTTATTTTCAGCACATTCGTCGGTTACTATTTCAAAAGTAATCGGCAAGACTTTATTTTCAGCACATTCGTCGGTTACTATTTCAAAAGTAATCGGCAAGATTTTTATTTTCAGCATATTTGTCGGTTACTATTTTAAAAGTAATCGGCAAGACTTTATTTTCAGCACATTCGTCGGTTACTATTTCAAAAGTAATCGACAAGACTTTATTTTCAGCACATTCGTCGGTTACTATTTCAAAAGTAATCGACAAGATTTTTATTTTCAGCATATTCGTCGGTTACTATTTCAAAGGTAATCGGCATGATTTATTTTCAGCACAATCGTCGGTTACTATTTCAAAAGTAATCGGCAAGATTTTTATTTTCAGCATATTTGTCGGTTACTATTTTAAAAGTAATCTGCAAGACTTTATTTTCAGCACATTCGTCGGTTACTATTTCAAAAGTAATGGGCAAGACTTTATTTTCAGAACATTCGTCGGTTACTATTTCAAAAGTAATCGGCAAGACTTTATTTTCAACACATTCGTCGGTTACTATTTCAAAAGTAATCGGCAAGATTTTTATTTACAGCATATTCGTCGGTTACTATTTCAAAAGTAGTCGGCAAGACTTTATTTTCAGCACATTCGTCGGTTACTATTTCAAAAGTAATCGGCAAGATTTTTATTTACAGCATATTCGTCGGTTACTATTTCAAAAGTAGTCGGCAAGACTTTATTTTCAGTACATTCGTCGGTTACTATTTCAAAAGTAATCGGCAAGACTTTATTTTCAGCACATTCGTCGGTTACTATTTCAAAAGTAATCGGCAAGATTTTTATTTTCAGCATATTCGTCGGTTACTATTTCAAAAGTAAGCGGCAAGATTTTTATTTTCAGCATATTTGTCGGTTACTATTTTAAAAGTAATCGGCAAGACTTTATTTTCAGCACATTCGTCGGTTACTATTTTAAAAGTAATCGGCAAGACTTTATTTTCAGCACATTCGTCGGTTACTATTTCAAAAGTAATCGGCAAGACTTTATTTTCAGCACATTCGTCGGTTACTAATTCAAAAGTAATCGGCAAGATTTTTATTTTCAGCATATTCATCGGTTACTATTTCAAAAGTAATCGACAAGATTTTTATTTTCAGCATATTCGTCGGTTACTATTTCAAAGGTAATCGGCATGATTTATTTTCAGCACAATCGTCGGTTACAATTTCAAAAGTAATCGACAAGATTTTTATTTTCAGCATATTTGTCGGTTACTATTTTAAAAGTAATCTGCAAGACTTTATTTTCAGCACATTCGTCGGTTACTATTTCAAAAGTAATCGGCAAGACTTTATTTTCAGCACATTCGTCGGTTACTATTTCAAAAGTAATCGGCAAGACTTTATTTTCAGCACATTCGTCGGTTACTATTTCAAAAGTAATCAGCAAGATTTTTATTTACAGCATATTCGTCGGTTACTATTTCAAAAGTAGTCGGCAAGACTTTATTTTCAGCACATTCGTCGGTTACTATTTCAAAAGTAATCGGCAAGACTTTATTTTCAGCACATTCGTCGGTTACTATTTCAAAAGTAATCGGCAAGATTTTTATTTTCAGCATATTTGTCGGTTACTATTTTAAAAGTAATCGGCAAGACTTTATTTTCAGCACATTCGTCGGTTACTATTTCAAAAGTAATCGACAAGACTTTATTTTCAGCACATTCGTCGGTTACTATTTCAAAAGTAATCGACAAGATTTTTATTTTCAGCATATTCGTCGGTTACTATTTCAAAGGTAATCGGCATGATTTATTTTCAGCACAATCGTCGGTTACAATTTCAAAAGTAATCGGCAAGATTTTTATTTTCAGCATATTTGTCGGTTACTATTTTAAAAGTAATCTGCAAGACTTTATTTTCAGCACATTCGTCGGTTACTATTTCAAAAGTAATCGGCAAGACTTTATTTTCAGCACATTCGTCGGTTACTATTTCAAAAGTAATCGGCAAGACTTTATTTTCAGCACATTCGTCGGTTACTATTTCAAAAGTAATCAACAAGATTTTTATTTACAGCACATTCGTCGGTTACTATTTCAAAAGTAATCGGCAAGACTTTATTTTCAGCACATTCGTCGGTTACTATTTCAAAAGTAATCAGCAAGATTTTTATTTACAGCATATTCGTCGGTTACTATTTCAAAAGTAGTCGGCAAGACTTTATTTTCAGCACATTCGTCGGTTACTATTTCAAAAGTAATCGGCAAGACTTTATTTTCAGCACATTCGTCGGTTACTATTTCAAAAGTAATCGGCAAGATTTTTATTTTCAGCATATTTGTCGGTTACTATTTTAAAAGTAATCGGCAAGACTTTATTTTCAGCACATTCGTCGGTTACTATTTCAAAAGTAATCGACAAGACTTTATTTTCAGCACATTCGTCGGTTACTATTTCAAAAGTAATCGACAAGATTTTTATTTTCAGCATATTCGTCGGTTACTATTTCAAAGGTAATCGGCATGATTTATTTTCAGCACAATCGTCGGTTACAATTTCAAAAGTAATCGGCAAGATTTTTATTTTCAGCATATTTGTCGGTTACTATTTTAAAAGTAATCTGCAAGACTTTATTTTCAGCACATTCGTCGGTTACTATTTCAAAAGTAATCGGCAAGACTTTATTTTCAGCACATTCGTCGGTTACTATTTCAAAAGTAATCGGCAAGACTTTATTTTCAGCACATTCGTCGGTTACTATTTCAAAAGTAATCAACAAGATTTTTATTTACAGCATATTCGTCGGTTACTATTTCAAAAGTAGTCTGCAAGACTTTATTTTCAGCACATTCGTCGGTTACTATTTCAAAAGTAATCGGCAAGACTTTATTTTCAGCACATTCGTCGGTTACTATTTCAAAAGTAATCGGCAAGATTTTTATTTTCAGCATATTTGTCGGTTACTATTTTAAAAGTAATCGGCAAGACTTTATTTTCAGCACATTCGTCGGTTACTATTTTAAAAGTAATCGGCAAGACTTTATTTTCAGCACATTCGTCGGTTACTATTTCAAAAGTAATCGGCAAGACTTTATTTTCAGCACATTCGTCGGTTACTAATTCAAAAGTAATCGGCAAGATTTTTATTTTCAGCATATTCATCGGTTACTATTTCAAAAGTAATCGACAAGATTTTTATTTTCAGCATATTCGTCGGTTACTATTTCAAAGGTAATCGGCATGATTTATTTTCAGCACAATCGTCGGTTACAATTTCAAAAGTAATCGGCAAGATTTTTATTTTCAGCATATTTGTCGGTTACTATTTTAAAAGTAATCTGCAAGACTTTATTTTCAGCACATTCGTCGGTTACTATTTCAAAAGTAATCGGCAAGACTTTATTTTCAGCACATTCGTCGGTTACTATTTCAAAAGTAATCGGCAAGACTTTATTTTCAGCACATTCGTCGGTTACTATTTCAAAAGTAATCAGCAAGATTTTTATTTACAGCATATTCGTCGGTTACTATTTCAAAAGTAGTCGGCAAGACTTTATTTTCAGCACATTCGTCGGTTACTATTTCAAAAGTAATCGGCAAGACTTTATTTTCAGCACATTCGTCGGTTACTATTTCAAAAGTAATCGGCAAGATTTTTATTTTCAGCATATTTGTCGGTTACTATTTTAAAAGTAATCGGCAAGACTTTATTTTCAGCACATTCGTCGGTTACTATTTCAAAAGTAATCGACAAGACTTTATTTTCAGCACATTCGTCGGTTACTATTTCAAAAGTAATCGACAAGATTTTTATTTTCAGCATATTCGTCGGTTACTATTTCAAAGGTAATCGGCATGATTTATTTTCAGCACAATCGTCGGTTACAATTTCAAAAGTAATCGGCAAGATTTTTATTTTCAGCATATTTGTCGGTTACTATTTTAAAAGTAATCTGCAAGACTTTATTTTCAGCACATTCGTCGGTTACTATTTCAAAAGTAATCGGCAAGACTTTATTTTCAGCACATTCGTCGGTTACTATTTCAAAAGTAATCGGCAAGACTTTATTTTCAGCACATTCGTCGGTTACTATTTCAAAAGTAATCAACAAGATTTTTATTTACAGCACATTCGTCGGTTACTATTTCAAAAGTAATCGGCAAGACTTTATTTTCAGCACATTCGTCGGTTACTATTTCAAAAGTAATCAGCAAGATTTTTATTTACAGCATATTCGTCGGTTACTATTTCAAAAGTAGTCGGCAAGACTTTATTTTCAGCACATTCGTCGGTTACTATTTCAAAAGTAATCGGCAAGACTTTATTTTCAGCACATTCGTCGGTTACTATTTCAAAAGTAATCGGCAAGATTTTTATTTTCAGCATATTTGTCGGTTACTATTTTAAAAGTAATCGGCAAGACTTTATTTTCAGCACATTCGTCGGTTACTATTTCAAAAGTAATCGACAAGACTTTATTTTCAGCACATTCGTCGGTTACTATTTCAAAAGTAATCGACAAGATTTTTATTTTCAGCATATTCGTCGGTTACTATTTCAAAGGTAATCGGCATGATTTATTTTCAGCACAATCGTCGGTTACAATTTCAAAAGTAATCGGCAAGATTTTTATTTTCAGCATATTTGTCGGTTACTATTTTAAAAGTAATCTGCAAGACTTTATTTTCAGCACATTCGTCGGTTACTATTTCAAAAGTAATCGGCAAGACTTTATTTTCAGCACATTCGTCGGTTACTATTTCAAAAGTAATCGGCAAGACTTTATTTTCAGCACATTCGTCGGTTACTATTTCAAAAGTAATCAACAAGATTTTTATTTACAGCATATTCGTCGGTTACTATTTCAAAAGTAGTCTGCAAGACTTTATTTTCAGCACATTCGTCGGTTACTATTTCAAAAGTAATCGGCAAGACTTTATTTTCAGCACATTCGTCGGTTACTATTTCAAAAGTAATCGGCAAGACTTTATTTTCAGCACATTCGTCGGTTACTATTTCAAAAGTAATCAACAAGATTTTTATTTACAGCACATTCGTCGGTTACTATTTCAAAAGTAATCGGCAAGACTTTATTTTCAGCACATTCGTCGGTTACTATTTCAAAAGTAATCAGCAAGATTTTTATTTACAGCATATTCGTCGGTTACTATTTCAAAAGTAGTCGGCAAGACTTTATTTTCAGCACATTCGTCGGTTACTATTTCAAAAGTAATCGGCAAGACTTTATTTTCAGCACATTCGTCGGTTACTATTTCAAAAGTAATCGGCAAGATTTTTATTTTCAGCATATTTGTCGGTTACTATTTTAAAAGTAATCGGCAAGACTTTATTTTCAGCACATTCGTCGGTTACTATTTCAAAAGTAATCGACAAGACTTTATTTTCAGCACATTCGTCGGTTACTATTTCAAAAGTAATCGACAAGATTTTTATTTTCAGCATATTCGTCGGTTACTATTTCAAAGGTAATCGGCATGATTTATTTTCAGCACAATCGTCGGTTACAATTTCAAAAGTAATCGGCAAGATTTTTATTTTCAGCATATTTGTCGGTTACTATTTTAAAAGTAATCTGCAAGACTTTATTTTCAGCACATTCGTCGGTTACTATTTCAAAAGTAATCGGCAAGACTTTATTTTCAGCACATTCGTCGGTTACTATTTCAAAAGTAATCGGCAAGACTTTATTTTCAGCACATTCGTCGGTTACTATTTCAAAAGTAATCAACAAGATTTTTATTTACAGCATATTCGTCGGTTACTATTTCAAAAGTAGTCTGCAAGACTTTATTTTCAGCACATTCGTCGGTTACTATTTCAAAAGTAATCGGCAAGACTTTATTTTCAGCACATTCGTCGGTTACTATTTCAAAAGTAATCGGCAAGATTTTTATTTTCAGCATATTTGTCGGTTACTATTTTAAAAGTAATCGGCAAGACTTTATTTTCAGCACATTCGTCGGTTACTATTTCAAAAGTAATCGACAAGACTTTATTTTCAGCACATTCGTCGGTTACTATTTCAAAAGTAATCGACAAGATTTTTATTTTCAGCATATTCGTCGGTTACTATTTCAAAGGTAATCGGCATGATTTATTTTCAGCACAATCGTCGGTTACTATTTCAAAAGTAATCGGCAAGATTTTTATTTTCAGCATATTTGTCGGTTACTATTTTAAAAGTAATCTGCAAGACTTTATTTTCAGCACATTCGTCGGTTACTATTTCAAAAGTAATGGGCAAGACTTTATTTTCAGAACATTCGTCGGTTACTATTTCAAAAGTAATCGGCAAGACTTTATTTTCAACACATTCGTCGGTTACTATTTCAAAAGTAATCGGCAAGATTTTTATTTACAGCATATTCGTCGGTTACTATTTCAAAAGTAGTCGGCAAGACTTTATTTTCAGCACATTCGTCGGTTACTATTTCAAAAGTAATCGGCAAGATTTTTATTTACAGCATATTCGTCGGTTACTATTTCAAAAGTAGTCGGCAAGACTTTATTTTCAGTACATTCGTCGGTTACTATTTCAAAAGTAATCGGCAAGACTTTATTTTCAGCACATTCGTCGGTTACTATTTCAAAAGTAATCGGCAAGATTTTTATTTTCAGCATATTCGTCGGTTACTATTTCAAAAGTAAGCGGCAAGATTTTTATTTTCAGCATATTTGTCGGTTACTATTTTAAAAGTAATCGGCAAGACTTTATTTTCAGCACATTCGTCGGTTACTATTTTAAAAGTAATCGGCAAGACTTTATTTTCAGCACATTCGTCGGTTACTATTTCAGAAGTAATCGGCAAGACTTTATTTTCAGCACATTCGTCGGTTACTAATTCAAAAGTAATCGGCAAGATTTTTATTTTCAGCATATTCATCGGTTACTATTTCAAAAGTAATCGACAAGATTTTTATTTTCAGCATATTCGTCGGTTACTATTTCAAAGGTAATCGGCATGATTTATTTTCAGCACAATCGTCGGTTACAATTTCAAAAGTAATCGGCAAGATTTTTATTTTCAGCATATTTGTCGGTTACTATTTTAAAAGTAATCTGCAAGACTTTATTTTCAGCACATTCGTCGGTTACTATTTCAAAAGTAATCGGCAAGACTTTATTTTCAGCACATTCGTCGGTTACTATTTCAAAAGTAATCGGCAAGACTTTATTTTCAGCACATTCGTCGGTTACTATTTCAAAAGTAATCAGCAAGATTTTTTTTTACAGCATATTCGTCGGTTACTATTTCAAAAGTAGTCGGCAAGACTTTATTTTCAGCACATTCGTCGGTTACTATTTCAAAAGTAATCGGCAAGACTTTATTTTCAGCACATTCGTCGGTTACTATTTCAAAAGTAATCGACAAGATTTTTATTTTCAGCATATTTGTCGGTTACTATTTTAAAAGTAATCGGCAAGACTTTATTTTCAGCACATTCGTCGGTTACTATTTCAAAAGTAATCGGCAAGACTTTATTTTCAGCACATTCGTCGGTTACTAATTCAAAAGTAATCGGCAAGATTTTTATTTTCAGCATATTCATCGGTTACTATTTCAAAAGTAATCGACAAGATTTTTATTTTCAGCATATTCGTCGGTTACTATTTCAAAGGTAATCGGCATGATTTATTTTCAGCACAATCGTCGGTTACAATTTCAAAAGTAATCGGCAAGATTTTTATTTTCAGCATATTTGTCGGTTACTATTTTAAAAGTAATCTGCAAGACTTTATTTTCAGCACATTCGTCGGTTACTATTTCAAAAGTAATCGGCAAGACTTTATTTTCAGCACATTCGTCGGTTACTATTTCAAAAGTAATCGGCAAGACTTTATTTTCAGCACATTCGTCGGTTACTATTTCAAAAGTAATCAGCAAGATTTTTATTTACAGCATATTCGTCGGTTACTATTTCATAAGTAGTCGGCAAGACTTTATTTTCAGCACATTCGTCGGTTACTATTTCAAAAGTAATCGGCAAGACTTTATTTTCAGCACATTCGTCGGTTACTATTTCAAAAGTAATCGGCAAGATTTTTATTTTCAGCATATTTGTCGGTTACTATTTTAAAAGTAATCGGCAAGACTTTATTTTCAGCACATTCGTCGGTTACTATTTTAAAAGTAATCGGCAAGACTTTATTTTCAGCACATTCGTCGGTTACTATTTCAGAAGTAATCGGCAAGACTTTATTTTCAGCACATTCGTCGGTTACTAATTCAAAAGTAATCGGCAAGATTTTTATTTTCAGCATATTCATCGGTTACTATTTCAAAAGTAATCGACAAGATTTTTATTTTCAGCATATTCGTCGGTTACTATTTCAAAGGTAATCGGCATGATTTATTTTCAGCACAATCGTCGGTTACAATTTCAAATGTAATCGGCAAGATTTTTATTTTCAGCATATTTGTCGGTTACTATTTTAAAAGTAATCTGCAAGACTTTATTTTCAGCACATTCGTCGGTTACTATTTCAAAAGTAATCGGCAAGACTTTATTTTCAGCACATTCGTCGGTTACTATTTCAAAAGTAATCGGCAAGACTTTATTTTCAGCACATTCGTCGGTTACTATTTCAAAAGTAATCAGCAAGATTTTTATTTACAGCATATTCGTCGGTTACTATTTCAAAAGTAGTCGGCAAGACTTTATTTTCAGCACATTCGTCGGTTACTATTTCAAAAGTAATCGGCAAGACTTTATTTTCAGCACATTCGTCGGTTACTATTTCAAAAGTAATCGGCAAGATTTTTATTTTCAGCATATTTGTCGGTTACTATTTTAAAAGTAATCGGCAAGACTTTATTTTCAGCACATTCGTCGGTTACTATTTCAAAAGTAATCGGCAAGACTTTATTTTCAGCACATTCGTCGGTTACTAATTCAAAAGTAATCGGCAAGATTTTTATTTTCAGCATATTCATCGGTTACTATTTCAAAAGTAATCGACAAGATTTTTATTTTCAGCATATTCGTCGGTTACTATTTCAAAGGTAATCGGCATGATTTATTTTCAGCACAATCGTCGGTTACAATTTCAAAAGTAATCGGCAAGATTTTTATTTTCAGCATATTTGTCGGTTACTATTTTAAAAGTAATCTGCAAGACTTTATTTTCAGCACATTCGTCGGTTACTATTTCAAAAGTAATCGGCAAGACTTTATTTTCAGCACATTCGTCGGTTACTATTTCAAAAGTAATCGGCAAGACTTTATTTTCAGCACATTCGTCGGTTACTATTTCAAAAGTAATCAGCAAGAGTTTTATTTACAGCATATTCGTCGGTTACTATTTCAAAAGTAGTCGGCAAGACTTTATTTTCAGCACATTCGTCGGTTACTATTTCAAAAGTAATCGGCAAGACTTTATTTTCAGCACATTCGTCGGTTACTATTTCAAAAGTAATCGGCAAGATTTTTATTTTCAGCATATTTGTCGGTTACTATTTTAAAAGTAATCGGCAAGACTTTATTTTCAGCACATTCGTCGGTTACTATTTCAAAAGTAATCGACAAGACTTTATTTTCAGCACATTCGTCGGTTACTATTTCAAAAGTAATCGACAAGATTTTTATTTTCAGCATATTCGTCGGTTACTATTTCAAAGGTAATCGGCATGATTTATTTTCAGCACAATCGTCGGTTACTATTTCAAAAGTAATCGGCAAGATTTTTATTTTCAGCATATTCGTCGGTTACTATTTCAAAAGTAAGCGGCAAGATTTTTATTTTCAACATATTTGTCGGTTACTATTTTAAAAGTAATCGGCAAGACTTTATTTTCAGTACATTTGTCGGTTACTATTTCAAAAGTAATCGGCAAGACTTTATTTTCAGCACATTTCTCGGTTACTAATTCAAAAGTAATCGGCAAGATTTTTATTTTCAGCATATTCATCGGTTACTATTTCAAAAGTAATCGACAAGATTTTTATTTTCAGCATATTCGTCGGTTACTATTTCAAAAGTAATCGGCAAGACTTTATTTCCAGCACATTCGTCGGTTACTATTTCAAAAGTAATCGGCAAGATTTTTATTTACAGCATATTCGTCGGTTACTATTTCAAAAGTAGTCGGCAAGAGTTTATTTTCAGTACATTCGTCGGTTACTATTTCAAAAGTAATCGGCAAGACTTTATTTTCAGCACATTCGTCGGTTACTATTTCAAAAGTAATCGGCAAGATTTTTATTTTCAGCATATTCGTCGGTTACTATTTCAAAAGTAATCGGCAAGACTTTATTTTCAGCACATTCGTCGGTTACTATTTCAAAAGTAATCGGCAAGATTTTTATTTTCAGCATATTTGTCGGTTACTATTTTAAAAGTAATCGGCAAGACTTTATTTTCAGCACATTCGTCGGTTACTATTTCAAAAGTAATCGGCAAGACTTTATTTTCAGCACATTCGTCGGTTACTAATTCAAAAGTAATCGGCAAGATTTTTATTTTCAGCATATTCATCGGTTACTATTTCAAAAGTAATCGACAAGATTTTTATTTTCAGCATATTCGTCGGTTACTATTTCAAAGGTAATCGGCATGATTTATTTTCAGCACAATCGTCGGTTACAATTTCAAAAGTAATCGGCAAGATTTTTATTTTCAGCATATTTGTCGGTTACTATTTTAAAAGTAATCTGCAAGACTTTATTTTCAGCACATTCGTCGGTTACTATTTCAAAAGTAATCGGCAAGACTTTATTTTCAGCACATTCGTCGGTTACTATTTCAAAAGTAATCGGCAAGACTTTATTTTCAGCACATTCGTCGGTTACTATTTCAAAAGTAATCAGCAAGATTTTTATTTACAGCATATTCGTCGGTTACTATTTCAAAAGTAGTCGGCAAGACTTTATTTTCAGCACATTCGTCGGTTACTATTTCAAAAGTAATCGGCAAGACTTTATTTTCAGCACATTCGTCGGTTACTATTTCAAAAGTAATCGGCAAGACTTTATTTTCAGCACATTCGTCGGTTACTAATTCAAAAGTAATCGGCAAGATTTTTATTTTCAGCATATTCATCGGTTACTATTTCAAAAGTAATCGACAAGATTTTTATTTTCAGCATATTCGTCGGTTACTATTTCAAAGGTAATCGGCATGATTTATTTTCAGCACAATCGTCGGTTACAATTTCAAAAGTAATCGGCAAGATTTTTATTTTCAGCATATTTGTCGGTTACTATTTTAAAAGTAATCTGCAAGACTTTATTTTCAGCACATTCGTCGGTTACTATTTCAAAAGTAATCGGCAAGACTTTATTTTCAGCACATTCGTCGGTTACTATTTCAAAAGTAATCGGCAAGACTTTATTTTCAGCACATTCGTCGGTTACTATTTCAAAAGTAATCAGCAAGATTTTTATTTACAGCATATTCGTCGGTTACTATTTCAAAAGTAGTCGGCAAGACTTTATTTTCAGCACATTCGTCGGTTACTATTTCAAAAGTAATCGGCAAGACTTTATTTTCAGCACATTCGTCGGTTACTATTTCAAAAGTAATCGGCAAGATTTTTATTTTCAGCATATTTGTCGGTTACTATTTTAAAAGTAATCGGCAAGACTTTATTTTCAGCACATTCGTCGGTTACTATTTCAAAAGTAATCGACAAGACTTTATTTTCAGCACATTCGTCGGTTACTATTTCAAAAGTAATCGACAAGATTTTTATTTTCAGCATATTCGTCGGTTACTATTTCAAAGGTAATCGGCATGATTTATTTTCAGCACAATCGTCGGTTACTATTTCAAAAGTAATCGGCAAGATTTTTATTTTCAGCATATTCGTCGGTTACTATTTCAAAAGTAAGCGGCAAGATTTTTATTTTCAACATATTTGTCGGTTACTATTTTAAAAGTAATCGACAAGACTTTATTTTCAGTACATTTGTCGGTTACTATTTCAAAAGTAATCGGCAAGACTTTATTTTCAGCACATTTCTCGGTTACTAATTCAAAAGTAATCGGCAAGATTTTTATTTTCAGCATATTCATCGGTTACTATTTCAAAAGTAATCGACAAGATTTTTATTTTCAGCATATTCGTCGGTTACTATTTCAAAAGTAATCGGCAAGACTTTATTTCCAGCACATTCGTCGGTTACTATTTCAAAAGTAATCGGCAAGATTTTTATTTACAGCATATTCGTCGGTTACTATTTCAAAAGTAGTCGGCAAGAGTTTATTTTCAGTACATTCGTCGGTTACTATTTCAAAAGTAATCGGCAAGACTTTATTTTCAGCACATTCGTCGGTTACTATTTCAAAAGTAATCGGCAAGATTTTTATTTTCAGCATATTCGTCGGTTACTATTTCAAAAGTAAGCGGCAAGATTTTTATTTTCAGCATATTTGTCGGTTACTATTTTAAAAGTAATCGGCAAGACTTTATTTTCAGCACATTCGTCGGTTACTATTTTAAAAGTAATCGGCAAGACTTTATTTTCAGCACATTCGTGGGTTACTATTTCAAAAGTAATCGGCAAGACTTTATTTTCAGCACATTCGTCGGTTACTAATTCAAAAGTAATCGGCAAGATTTTTATTTTCAGCATATTCATCGGTTACTATTTCAAAAGTAATCGACAAGATTTTTATTTTCAGCATATTCGTCGGTTACTATTTCAAAGGTAATCGGCATGATTTATTTTCAGCACAATCGTCGGTTACAATTTCAAAAGTAATCGGCAAGATTTTTATTTTCAGCATATTTGTCGGTTACTATTTTAAAAGTAATCTGCAAGACTTTATTTTCAGCACATTCGTCGGTTACTATTTCAAAAGTAATCGGCAAGACTTTATTTTCAGCACATTCGTCGGTTACTATTTCAAAAGTAATCGGCAAGACTTTATTTTCAGCACATTCGTCGGTTACTATTTCAAAAGTAGTCGGCAAGACTTTATTTTCAGTACATTCGTCGGTTACTATTTCAAAAGTAATCGGCAAGACTTTATTTTCAGCACATTCGTCGGTTACTATTTCAAAAGTAATCGGCAAGATTTTTATTTTCAGCATATTTGTCGGTTACTATTTTAAAAGTAATCGGCAAGACTTTATTTTCAGCACATTCGTCGGTTACTATTTTAAAAGTAATCGGCAAGACTTTATTTTCAGCACATTCGTCGGTTACTATTTCAAAAGTAATCGGCAAGACTTTATTTTCAGCACATTCGTCGGTTACTAATTCAAAAGTAATCGGCAAGATTTTTATTTTCAGCATATTCATCGGTTACTATTTCAAAAGTAATCGACAAGATTTTTATTTTCAGCATATTCGTCGGTTACTATTTCAAAGGTAATCGGCATGATTTATTTTCAGCACAATCGTCGGTTACAATTTCAAAAGTAATCGGCAAGATTTTTATTTTCAGCATATTTGTCGGTTACTATTTTAAAAGTAATCTGCAAGACTTTATTTTCAGCACATTCGTCGGTTACTATTTCAAAAGTAATCGGCAAGACTTTATTTTCAGCACATTCGTCGGTTACTATTTCAAAAGTAATCGGCAAGACTTTATTTTCAGCACATTCGTCGGTTACTATTTCAAAAGTAATCGGCAAGATTTTTATTTTCAGCATATTTGTCGGTTACTATTTTAAAAGTAATCGGCAAGACTTTATTTTCAGCACATTCGTCGGTTACTATTTCAAAAGTAATCGACAAGACTTTATTTTCAGCACATTCGTCGGTTACTATTTCAAAAGTAATCGACAAGATTTTTATTTTCAGCATATTCGTCGGTTACTATTTCAAAGGTAATCGGCATGATTTATTTTCAGCACAATCGTCGGTTACTATTTCAAAAGTAATCGGCAAGATTTTTATTTTCAGCATATTCGTCGGTTACTATTTCAAAAGTAAGCGGCAAGATTTTTATTTTCAACATATTTGTCGGTTACTATTTTAAAAGTAATCGGCAAGACTTTATTTTCAGTACATTTGTCGGTTACTATTTCAAAAGTAATCGTCAAGACTTTATTTTCAGCACATTTCTCGGTTACTAATTCAAAAGTAATCGGCAAGATTTTTATTTTCAGCATATTCATCGGTTACTATTTCAAAAGTAATCGACAAGATTTTTATTTTCAGCATATTCGTCGGTTACTATTTCAAAAGTAATCGGCAAGACTTTATTTCCAGCACATTCGTCGGTTACTATTTCAAAAGTAATCGGCAAGATTTTTATTTACAGCATATTCGTCGGTTACTATTTCAAAAGTAGTCGGCAAGAGTTTATTTTCAGTACATTCGTCGGTTACTATTTCAAAAGTAATCGGCAAGACTTTATTTTCAGCACATTCGTCGGTTACTATTTCAAAAGTAATCGGCAAGATTTTTATTTTCAGCATATTCGTCGGTTACTATTTCAAAAGTAAGCGGCAAGATTTTTATTTTCAGCATATTTGTCGGTTACTATTTTAAAAGTAATCGGCAAGACTTTATTTTCAGCACATTCGTCGGTTACTATTTTAAAAGTAATCGGCAAGACTTTATTTTCAGCACATTCGTGGGTTACTATTTCAAAAGTAATCGGCAAGACTTTATTTTCAGCACATTCATCGGTTACTAATTCAAAAGTAATCGGCAAGATTTTTATTTTCAGCATATTCATCGGTTACTATTTCAAAAGTAATCGACAAGATTTTTATTTTCAGCATATTCGTCGGTTACTATTTCAAAGGTAATCGGCATGATTTATTTTCAGCACAATCGTCGGTTACAATTTCAAAAGTAATCGGCAAGATTTTTATTTTCAGCATATTTGTCGGTTACTATTTTAAAAGTAATCTGCAAGACTTTATTTTCAGCACATTCGTCGGTTACTATTTCAAAAGTAATCGGCAAGACTTTATTTTCAGCACATTCGTCGGTTACTATTTCAAAAGTAATCGGCAAGACTTTATTTTCAGCACATTCGTCGGTTACTATTTCAAAAGTAGTCGGCAAGACTTTATTTTCAGTACATTCGTCGGTTACTATTTCAAAAGTAATCGGCAAGACTTTATTTTCAGCACATTCGTCGGTTACTATTTCAAAAGTAATCGGCAAGATTTTTATTTTCAGCATATTCGTCGGTTACTATTTCAAAAGTAAGCGGCAAGATTTTTATTTTCAGCATATTTGTCGGTTACTATTTTAAAAGTAATCGGCAAGACTTTATTTTCAGCACATTCGTCGGTTACTATTTTAAAAGTAATCGGCAAGACTTTATTTTCAGCACATTCGTCGGTTACTATTTCAAAAGTAATCGGCAAGACTTTATTTTCAGCACATTCGTCGGTTACTAATTCAAAAGTAATCGGCAAGATTTTTATTTTCAGCATATTCATCGGTTACTATTTCAAAAGTAATCGACAAGATTTTTATTTTCAGCATATTCGTCGGTTACTATTTCAAAGGTAATCGGCATGATTTATTTTCAGCACAATCGTCGGTTACAATTTCAAAAGTAATCGGCAAGATTTTTATTTTCAGCATATTTGTCGGTTACTATTTTAAAAGTAATCTGCAAGACTTTATTTTCAGCACATTCGTCGGTTACTATTTCGAAAGTAATCGGCAAGACTTTATTTTCAGCACATTCGTCGGTTACTATTTCAAAAGTAATCGGCAAGACTTTATTTTCAGCACATTCGTCGGTTACTATTTCAAAAGTAATCGGCAAGATTTTTATTTACAGCATATTTGTCGGTTACTATTTTAAAAGTACTCGGCAAGACTTTATTTTCAGCACATTCGTCGGTTACTATTTCAAAAGTAATCGGCAAGATTTTTATTTTCAGCATATTTGTCGGTTACTATTTTAAAAGTAATCGGCAAGACTTTATTTTCAGCACATTCGTCGGTTACTATTTCAAAAGTAATCGACAAGACTTTATTTTCAGCACATTCGTCGGTTACTATTTCAAAAGTAATCGACAAGATTTTTATTTTCAGCATATTCGTCGGTTACTATTTCAAAGGTAATCGGCATGATTTATTTTCAGCACAATCGTCGGTTACTATTTCAAAAGTAATCGGCAAGATTTTTATTTTCAGCATATTCGTCGGTTACTATTTCAAAAGTAAGCGGCAAGATTTTTATTTTCAACATATTTGTCGGTTACTATTTTAAAAGTAATCGGCAAGACTTTATTTTCAGTACATTTGTCGGTTACTATTTCAAAAGTAATCGTCAAGACTTTATTTTCAGCACATTTCTCGGTTACTAATTCAAAAGTAATCGGCAAGATTTTTATTTTCAGCATATTCATCGGTTACTATTTCAAAAGTAATCGACAAGATTTTTATTTTCAGCATATTCGTCGGTTACTATTTCAAAAGTAATCGGCAAGACTTTATTTCCAGCACATTCGTCGGTTACTATTTCAAAAGTAATCGGCAAGATTTTTATTTACAGCATATTCGTCGGTTACTATTTCAAAAGTAGTCGGCAAGAGTTTATTTTCAGTACATTCGTCGGTTACTATTTCAAAAGTAATCGGCAAGACTTTATTTTCAGCACATTCGTCGGTTACTATTTCAAAAGTAATCGGCAAGATTTTTATTTTCAGCATATTCGTCGGTTACTATTTCAAAAGTAAGCGGCAAGATTTTTATTTTCAGCATATTTGTCGGTTACTATTTTAAAAGTAATCGGCAAGACTTTATTTTCAGCACATTCGTCGGTTACTATTTTAAAAGTAATCGGCAAGACTTTATTTTCAGCACATTCGTGGGTTACTATTTCAAAAGTAATCGGCAAGACTTTATTTTCAGCACATTCATCGGTTACTAATTCAAAAGTAATCGGCAAGATTTTTATTTTCAGCATATTCATCGGTTACTATTTCAAAAGTAATCGACAAGATTTTTATTTTCAGCATATTCGTCGGTTACTATTTCAAAGGTAATCGGCATGATTTATTTTCAGCACAATCGTCGGTTACAATTTCAAAAGTAATCGGCAAGATTTTTATTTTCAGCATATTTGTCGGTTACTATTTTAAAAGTAATCTGCAAGACTTTATTTTCAGCACATTCGTCGGTTACTATTTCAAAAGTAATCGGCAAGACTTTATTTTCAGCACATTCGTCGGTTACTATTTCAAAAGTAATCGGCAAGACTTTATTTTCAGCACATTCGTCGGTTACTATTTCAAAAGTAGTCGGCAAGACTTTATTTTCAGTACATTCGTCGGTTACTATTTCAAAAGTAATCGGCAAGACTTTATTTTCAGCACATTCGTCGGTTACTATTTCAAAAGTAATCGGCAAGATTTTTATTTTCAGCATATTCGTCGGTTACTATTTCAAAAGTAAGCGGCAAGATTTTTATTTTCAGCATATTTGTCGGTTACTATTTTAAAAGTAATCGGCAAGACTTTATTTTCAGCACATTCGTCGGTTACTATTTTAAAAGTAATCGGCAAGACTTTATTTTCAGCACATTCGTCGGTTACTATTTCAAAAGTAATCGGCAAGACTTTATTTTCAGCACATTCGTCGGTTACTAATTCAAAAGTAATCGGCAAGATTTTTATTTTCAGCATATTCATCGGTTACTATTTCAAAAGTAATCGACAAGATTTTTATTTTCAGCATATTCGTCGGTTACTATTTCAAAGGTAATCGGCATGATTTATTTTCAGCACAATCGTCGGTTACAATTTCAAAAGTAATCGGCAAGATTTTTATTTTCAGCATATTTGTCGGTTACTATTTTAAAAGTAATCTGCAAGACTTTATTTTCAGCACATTCGTCGGTTACTATTTCGAAAGTAATCGGCAAGACTTTATTTTCAGCACATTCGTCGGTTACTATTTCAAAAGTAATCGGCAAGACTTTATTTTCAGCACATTCGTCGGTTACTATTTCAAAAGTAATCGGCAAGATTTTTATTTACAGCATATTTGTCGGTTACTATTTTAAAAGTACTCGGCAAGACTTTATTTTCAGCACATTCGTCGGTTACTATTTCAAAAGTAATCGACAAGACTTTATTTTCAGCACATTCGTCGGTTACTATTTCAAAAGTAATCGACAAGATTTTTATTTTCAGCATATTCGTCGGTTACTATTTCAAAGGTAATCGGCATGATTTATTTTCAGCACAATCGTCGGTTACTATTTCAAAAGTAATCGGCAAGATTTTTATTTTCAGCATATTCGTCGGTTACTATTTCAAAAGTAAGCGGCAAGATTTTTATTTTCAACATATTTGTCGGTTACTATTTTAAAAGTAATCGGCAAGACTTTATTTTCAGCACATTCGTCGGTTACTATTTTAAAAGTAATCGGCAAGACTTTATTTTCAGCACATTCGTCGGTTACTATTTCAAAAGTAATCGGCAAGACTTTATTTTCAGCACATTCGTCGGTTACTAATTCAAAAGTAATCGGCAAGATTTTTATTTTCAGCATATTCATCGGTTACTATTTCAAAAGTAATCGACAAGATTTTTATTTTCAGCATATTCGTCGGTTACTATTTCAAAGGTAATCGGCATGATTTATTTTCAGCACAATCGTCGGTTACAATTTCAAAAGTAATCGGCAAGATTTTTATTTTCAGCATATTTGTCGGTTACTATTTTAAAAGTAATCTGCAAGACTTTATTTTCAGCACATTCGTCGGTTACTATTTCAAAAGTAATCGGCAAGACTTTATTTTCAGCACATTCGTCGGTTACTATTTCAAAAGTAATCGGCAAGACTTTATTTTCAGCACATTCGTCGGTTACTATTTCAAAAGTAATCAGCAAGATTTTTATTTACAGCATATTCGTCGGTTACTATTTAAAAAGTAGTCGGCAAGACTTTATTTTCAGCACATTCGTCGGTTACTATTTCAAAAGTAATCGGCAAGACTTTATTTTCAGCACATTCGTCGGTTACTATTTCAAAAGTAATCGGCAAGATTTTTATTTTCAGCATATTTGTCGGTTACTATTTTAAAAGTAATCGGCAAGACTTTATTTTCAGCACATTCGTCGGTTACTATTTCAAAAGTAATCGACAAGACTTTATTTTCAGCACATTCGTCGGTTACTATTTCAAAAGTAATCGACAAGATTTTTATTTTCAGCATATTCGTCGGTTACTATTTCAAAGGTAATCGGCATGATTTATTTTCAGCACAATCGTCGGTTACTATTTCAAAAGTAATCGGCAAGATTTTTATTTTCAGCATATTCGTCGGTTACTATTTCAAAAGTAAGCGGCAAGATTTTTATTTTCAACATATTTGTCGGTTACTATTTTAAAAGTAATCGGCAAGACTTTATTTTCAGTACATTTGTCGGTTACTATTTCAAAAGTAATCGGCAAGACTTTATTTTCAGCACATTTCTCGGTTACTAATTCAAAAGTAATCGGCAAGATTTTTATTTTCAGCATATTCATCGGTTACTATTTCAAAAGTAATCGACAAGATTTTTATTTTCAGCATATTCGTCGGTTACTATTTCAAAAGTAATCGGCAAGACTTTATTTCCAGCACATTCGTCGGTTACTATTTCAAAAGTAATCGGCAAGATTTTTATTTACAGCATATTCGTCGGTTACTATTTCAAAAGTAGTCGGCAAGAGTTTATTTTCAGTACATTCGTCGGTTACTATTTCAAAAGTAATCGGCAAGACTTTATTTTCAGCACATTCGTCGGTTACTATTTCAAAAGTAATCGGCAAGATTTTTATTTTCAGCATATTCGTCGGTTACTATTTCAAAAGTAAGCGGCAAGATTTTTATTTTCAGCATATTTGTCGGTTACTATTTTAAAAGTAATCGGCAAGACTTTATTTTCAGCACATTCGTCGGTTACTATTTTAAAAGTAATCGGCAAGACTTTATTTTCAGCACATTCGTGGGTTACTATTTCAAAAGTAATCGGCAAGACTTTATTTTCAGCACATTCGTCGGTTACTAATTCAAAAGTAATCGGCAAGATTTTTATTTTCAGCATATTCATCGGTTACTATTTCAAAAGTAATCGGCAAGACTTTATTTTCAGCACATTCGTCGGTTACTATTTCAAAAGTAGTCGGCAAGACTTTATTTTCAGTACATTCGTCGGTTACTATTTCAAAAGTAATCGGCAAGACTTTATTTTCACCACATTCGTCGGTTACTATTTCAAAAGTAATCGGCAAGATTTTTATTTTCAGCATATTCGTCGGTTACTATTTCAAAAGTAAGCGGCAAGATTTTTATTTTCAGCATATTTGTCGGTTACTATTTTAAAAGTAATCGGCAAGACTTTATTTTCAGCACATTCGTCGGTTACTATTTTAAAAGTAATCGGCAAGACTTTATTTTCAGCACATTCGTCGGTTACTATTTCAAAAGTAATCGGCAAGACTTTATTTTCAGCACATTCGTCGGTTACTAATTCAAAAGTAATCGGCAAGATTTTTATTTTCAGCATATTCATCGGTTACTATTTCAAAAGTAATCGGCAAGACTTTATTTTCAGCACATTCGTGGGTTACTATTTCAAAAGTAATCGGCAAGACTTTATTTTCAGCACATTCGTCGGTTACTAATTCAAAAGTAATCGGCAAGATTTTTATTTTCAGCATATTCATCGGTTACTATTTCAAAAGTAATCGGCAAGACTTTATTTTCAGCACATTCGTCGGTTACTATTTCAAAAGTAGTCGGCAAGACTTTATTTTCAGTACATTCGTCGGTTACTATTTCAAAAGTAATCGGCAAGACTTTATTTTCACCACATTCGTCGGTTACTATTTCAAAAGTAATCGGCAAGATTTTTATTTTCAGCATATTCGTCGGTTACTATTTCAAAAGTAAGCGGCAAGATTTTTATTTTCAGCATATTTGTCGGTTACTATTTTAAAAGTAATCGGCAAGACTTTATTTTCAGCACATTCGTCGGTTACTATTTTAAAAGTAATCGGCAAGACTTTATTTTCAGCACATTCGTCGGTTACTATTTCAAAAGTAATCGGCAAGACTTTATTTTCAGCACATTCGTCGGTTACTAATTCAAAAGTAATCGGCAAGATTTTTATTTTCAGCATATTCATCGGTTACTATTTCAAAAGTAATCGGCAAGATTTTTATTTTCAGCATATTCGTCGGTTACTATTTCAAAGGTAATCGGCATGATTTATTTTCAGCACAATCGTCGGTTACAATTTCAAAAGTAATCGGCAAGATTTTTATTTTCAGCATATTTGTCGGTTACTATTTTAAAAGTAATCTGCAAGACTTTATTTTCAGCACATTCGTCGGTTACTATTTCAAAAGTAATCGGCAAGACTTTATTTTCAGCACATTCGTCGGTTACTATTTCAAAAGTAATCGGCAAGACTTTATTTTCAGCACATTCGTCGGTTACTATTTCAAAAGTAATCGGCAAGATTTTTATTTACAGCATATTTGTCGGTTACTATTTTAAAAGTACTCGGCAAGACTTTATTTTCAGCACATTCGTCGGTTACTATTTCAAAAGTAATCGACAAGACTTTATTTTCAGCACATTCGTCGGTTACTATTTCAAAAGTAATCGACAAGATTTTTATTTTCAGCATATTCGTCGGTTACTATTTCAAAGGTAATCGGCATGATTTATTTTCAGCACAATCGTCGGTTACTATTTCAAAAGTAATCGGCAAGATTTTTATTTTCAGCATATTCGTCGGTTACTATTTCAAAAGTAAGCGGCAAGATTTTTATTTTCAACATATTTGTCGGTTACTATTTTAAAAGTAATCGGCAAGACTTTATTTTCAGTACATTTGTCGGTTACTATTTCAAAAGTAATCGGCAAGACTTTATTTTCAGCACATTTCTCGGTTACTAATTCAAAAGTAATCGGCAAGATTTTTATTTTCAGCATATTCATCGGTTACTATTTCAAAAGTAATCGACAAGATTTTTATTTTCAGCATATTCGTCGGTTACTATTTCAAAAGTAATCGGCAAGACTTTATTTCCAGCACATTCGTCGGTTACTATTTCAAAAGTAATCGGCAAGATTTTTATTTACAGCATATTCGTCGGTTACTATTTCAAAAGTAGTCGGCAAGAGTTTATTTTCAGTACATTCGTCGGTTACTATTTCAAAAGTAATCGGCAAGACTTTATTTTCAGCACATTCGTCGGTTACTATTTCAAAAGTAATCGGCAAGATTTTTATTTTCAGCATATTCGTCGGTTACTATTTCAAAAGTAATCGGCAAGACTTTATTTCCAGCACATTCGTCGGTTACTATTTCAAAAGTAATCGGCAAGATTTTTATTTACAGCATATTCGTCGGTTACTATTTCAAAAGTAGTCGGCAAGAGTTTATTTTCAGTACATTCGTCGGTTACTATTTCAAAAGTAATCGGCAAGACTTTATTTTCAGCACATTCGTCGGTTACTATTTCAAAAGTAATCGGCAAGATTTTTATTTTCAGCATATTCGTCGGTTACTATTTCAAAAGTAAGCGGCAAGATTTTTATTTTCAGCATATTTGTCGGTTACTATTTTAAAAGTAATCGGCAAGACTTTATTTTCAGCACATTCGTCGGTTACTATTTTAAAAGTAATCGGCAAGACTTTATTTTCAGCACATTCGTGGGTTACTATTTCAAAAGTAATCGGCAAGACTTTATTTTCAGCACATTCGTCGGTTACTAATTCAAAAGTAATCGGCAAGATTTTTATTTTCAGCATATTCATCGGTTACTATTTCAAAAGTAATCGGCAAGACTTTATTTTCAGCACATTCGTCGGTTACTATTTCAAAAGTAGTCGGCAAGACTTTATTTTCAGTACATTCGTCGGTTACTATTTCAAAAGTAATCGGCAAGACTTTATTTTCACCACATTCGTCGGTTACTATTTCAAAAGTAATCGGCAAGATTTTTATTTTCAGCATATTCGTCGGTTACTATTTCAAAAGTAAGCGGCAAGATTTTTATTTTCAGCATATTTGTCGGTTACTATTTTAAAAGTAATCGGCAAGACTTTATTTTCAGCACATTCGTCGGTTACTATTTTAAAAGTAATCGGCAAGACTTTATTTTCAGCACATTCGTCGGTTACTATTTCAAAAGTAATCGGCAAGACTTTATTTTCAGCACATTCGTCGGTTACTAATTCAAAAGTAATCGGCAAGATTTTTATTTTCAGCATATTCATCGGTTACTATTTCAAAAGTAATCGGCAAGATTTTTATTTTCAGCATATTCGTCGGTTACTATTTCAAAGGTAATCGGCAAGACTTTATTTCCAGCACATTCGTCGGTTACTATTTCAAAAGTAATCGGCAAGATTTTTATTTACAGCATATTCGTCGGTTACTATTTCAAAAGTAGTCGGCAAGAGTTTATTTTCAGTACATTCGTCGGTTACTATTTCAAAAGTAATCGGCAAGACTTTATTTTCAGCACATTCGTCGGTTACTATTTCAAAAGTAATCGGCAAGATTTTTATTTTCAGCATATTCGTCGGTTACTATTTCAAAAGTAAGCGGCAAGATTTTTATTTTCAGCATATTTGTCGGTTACTATTTTAAAAGTAATCGGCAAGACTTTATTTTCAGCACATTCGTCGGTTACTATTTTAAAAGTAATCGGCAAGACTTTATTTTCAGCACATTCGTGGGTTACTATTTCAAAAGTAATCGGCAAGACTTTATTTTCAGCACATTCGTCGGTTACTAATTCAAAAGTAATCGGCAAGATTTTTATTTTCAGCATATTCATCGGTTACTATTTCAAAAGTAATCGGCAAGACTTTATTTTCAGCACATTCGTCGGTTACTATTTCAAAAGTAGTCGGCAAGACTTTATTTTCAGTACATTCGTCGGTTACTATTTCAAAAGTAATCGGCAAGACTTTATTTTCACCACATTCGTCGGTTACTATTTCAAAAGTAATCGGCAAGATTTTTATTTTCAGCATATTCGTCGGTTACTATTTCAAAAGTAAGCGGCAAGATTTTTATTTTCAGCATATTTGTCGGTTACTATTTTAAAAGTAATCGGCAAGACTTTATTTTCAGCACATTCGTCGGTTACTATTTTAAAAGTAATCGGCAAGACTTTATTTTCAGCACATTCGTCGGTTACTATTTCAAAAGTAATCGGCAAGACTTTATTTTCAGCACATTCGTCGGTTACTAATTCAAAAGTAATCGGCAAGATTTTTATTTTCAGCATATTCATCGGTTACTATTTCAAAAGTAATCGGCAAGATTTTTATTTTCAGCATATTCGTCGGTTACTATTTCAAAGGTAATCGGCATGATTTATTTTCAGCACAATCGTCGGTTACAATTTCAAAAGTAATCGGCAAGATTTTTATTTTCAGCATATTTGTCGGTTACTATTTTAAAAGTAATCTGCAAGACTTTATTTTCAGCACATTCGTCGGTTACTATTTCAAAAGTAATCGGCAAGACTTTATTTTCAGCACATTCGTCGGTTACTATTTCAAAAGTAATCGGCAAGACTTTATTTTCAGCACATTCGTCGGTTACTATTTCAAAAGTAATCGGCAAAATTTTTATTTACAGCATATTTGTCGGTTACTATTTTAAAAGTACTCGGCAAGACTTTATTTTCAGCACATTCGTCGGTTACTATTTCAAAAGTAATCGACAAGACTTTATTTTCAGCACATTCGTCGGTTACTATTTCAAAAGTAATCGACAAGATTTTTATTTTCAGCATATTCGTCGGTTACTATTTCAAAGGTAATCGGCATGATTTATTTTCAGCACAATCGTCGGTTACTATTTCAAAAGTAATCGGCAAGATTTTTATTTTCAGCATATTCGTCGGTTACTATTTCAAAAGTAAGCGGCAAGATTTTTATTTTCAACATATTTGTCGGTTACTATTTTAAAAGTAATCGGCAAGACTTTATTTTCAGTACATTTGTCGGTTACTATTTCAAAAGTAATCGGCAAGACTTTATTTTCAGCACATTTCTCGGTTACTAATTCAAAAGTAATCGGCAAGATTTTTATTTTCAGCATATTCATCGGTTACTATTTCAAAAGTAATCGACAAGATTTTTATTTTCAGCATATTCGTCGGTTACTATTTCAAAAGTAATCGGCAAGACTTTATTTCCAGCACATTCGTCGGTTACTATTTCAAAAGTAATCGGCAAGATTTTTATTTACAGCATATTCGTCGGTTACTATTTCAAAAGTAGTCGGCAAGAGTTTATTTTCAGTACATTCGTCGGTTACTATTTCAAAAGTAATCGGCAAGACTTTATTTTCAGCACATTCGTCGGTTACTATTTCAAAAGTAATCGGCAAGATTTTTATTTTCAGCATATTCGTCGGTTACTATTTCAAAAGTAAGCGGCAAGATTTTTATTTTCAGCATATTTGTCGGTTACTATTTTAAAAGTAATCGGCAAGACTTTATTTTCAGCACATTCGTCGGTTACTATTTTAAAAGTAATCGGCAAGACTTTATTTTCAGCACATTCGTGGGTTACTATTTCAAAAGTAATCGGCAAGACTTTATTTTCAGCACATTCGTCGGTTACTAATTCAAAAGTAATCGGCAAGATTTTTATTTTCAGCATATTCATCGGTTACTATTTCAAAAGTAATCGACAAGATTTTTATTTTCAGCATATTCGTCGGTTACTATTTCAAAGGTAATCGGCATGATTTATTTTCAGCACAATCGTCGGTTACAATTTCAAAAGTAATCGGCAAGATTTTTATTTTCAGCATATTTGTCGGTTACTATTTTAAAAGTAATCTGCAAGACTTTATTTTCAGCACATTCGTCGGTTACTATTTCAAAAGTAATCGGCAAGACTTTATTTTCAGCACATTCGTCGGTTACTATTTCAAAAGTAATCGGCAAGACTTTATTTTCAGCACATTCGTCGGTTACTATTTCAAAAGTAGTCGGCAAGACTTTATTTTCAGTACATTCGTCGGTTACTATTTCAAAAGTAATCGGCAAGACTTTATTTTCAGCACATTCGTCGGTTACTATTTCAAAAGTAATCGGCAAGATTTTTATTTTCAGCATATTCGTCGGTTACTATTTCAAAAGTAAGCGGCAAGATTTTTATTTTCAGCATATTTGTCGGTTACTATTTTAAAAGTAATCGGCAAGACTTTATTTTCAGCACATTCGTCGGTTACTATTTTAAAAGTAATCGGCAAGACTTTATTTTCAGCACATTCGTCGGTTACTATTTCAAAAGTAATCGGCAAGACTTTATTTTCAGCACATTCGTCGGTTACTAATTCAAAAGTAATCGGCAAGATTTTTATTTTCAGCATATTCATCGGTTACTATTTCAAAAGTAATCGACAAGATTTTTATTTTCAGCATATTCGTCGGTTACTATTTCAAAGGTAATCGGCATGATTTATTTTCAGCACAATCGTCGGTTACAATTTCAAAAGTAATCGGCAAGATTTTTATTTTCAGCATATTTGTCGGTTACTATTTTAAAAGTAATCTGCAAGACTTTATTTTCAGCACATTCGTCGGTTACTATTTCAAAAGTAATCGGCAAGACTTTATTTTCAGCACATTCGTCGGTTACTATTTCAAAAGTAATCGGCAAGACTTTATTTTCAGCACATTCGTCGGTTACTATTTCAAAAGTAATCAGCAAGATTTTTATTTACAGCATATTCGTCGGTTACTATTTAAAAAGTAGTCGGCAAGACTTTATTTTCAGCACATTCGTCGGTTACTATTTCAAAAGTAATCGGCAAGACTTTATTTTCAGCACATTCGTCGGTTACTATTTCAAAAGTAATCGGCATGATTTATTTTCAGCACAATCGTCGGTTACTATTTCAAAAGTAATCGGCAAGATTTTTATTTTCAGCATATTCGTCGGTTACTATTTCAAAAGTAAGCGGCAAGATTTTTATTTTCAGCATATTCGTCGGTTACTATTTCAAAGGTAATCGGCATGATTTATTTTCAGCACAATCGTCGGTTACTATTTCAAAAGTAATCGGCAAGATTTTTATTTTCAGCATATTCGTCGGTTACTATTTCAAAAGTAAGCGGCAAGATTTTTATTTTCAACATATTTGTCGGTTACTATTTTAAAAGTAATCGGCAAGACTTTATTTTCAGTACATTTGTCGGTTACTATTTCAAAAGTAATCGGCAAGACTTTATTTTCAGCACATTTCTCGGTTACTAATTCAAAAGTAATCGGCAAGATTTTTATTTTCAGCATATTCATCGGTTACTATTTCAAAAGTAATCGACAAGATTTTTATTTTCAGCATATTCGTCGGTTACTATTTCAAAAGTAATCGGCAAGACTTTATTTCCAGCACATTCGTCGGTTACTATTTCAAAAGTAATCGGCAAGATTTTTATTTACAGCATATTCGTCGGTTACTATTTCAAAAGTAGTCGGCAAGAGTTTATTTTCAGTACATTCGTCGGTTACTATTTCAAAAGTAATCGGCAAGACTTTATTTTCAGCACATTCGTGGGTTACTATTTCAAAAGTAATCGGCAAGACTTTATTTTCAGCACATTCGTCGGTTACTAATTCAAAAGTAATCGGCAAGATTTTTATTTTCAGCATATTCATCGGTTACTATTTCAAAAGTAATCGACAAGATTTTTATTTTCAGCATATTCGTCGGTTACTATTTCAAAGGTAATCGGCATGATTTATTTTCAGCACAATCGTCGGTTACAATTTCAAAAGTAATCGGCAAGATTTTTATTTTCAGCATATTTGTCGGTTACTATTTTAAAAGTAATCTGCAAGACTTTATTTTCAGCACATTCGTCGGTTACTATTTCAAAAGTAATCGGCAAGACTTTATTTTCAGCACATTCGTCGGTTACTATTTCAAAAGTAATCGGCAAGACTTTATTTTCAGCACATTCGTCGGTTACTATTTCAAAAGTAGTCGGCAAGACTTTATTTTCAGTACATTCGTCGGTTACTATTTCAAAAGTAATCGGCAAGACTTTATTTTCAGCACATTCGTCGGTTACTATTTCAAAAGTAATCGGCAAGATTTTTATTTTCAGCATATTCGTCGGTTACTATTTCAAAAGTAATCGACAAGATTTTTATTTTCAGCATATTCGTCGGTTACTATTTCAAAGGTAATCGGCATGATTTATTTTCAGCACAATCGTCGGTTACTATTTCAAAAGTAATCGGCAAGATTTTTATTTTCAGCATATTCGTCGGTTACTATTTCAAAAGTAAGCGGCAAGATTTTTATTTTCAACATATTTGTCGGTTACTATTTTAAAAGTAATCGGCAAGACTTTATTTTCAGTACATTTGTCGGTTACTATTTCAAAAGTAATCGGCAAGACTTTATTTTCAGCACATTTCTCGGTTACTAATTCAAAAGTAATCGGCAAGATTTTTATTTTCAGCATATTCGTCGGTTACTATTTCAAAGGTAATCGGCATGATTTATTTTCAGCACAATCGTCGGTTACAATTTCAAAAGTAATCGGCAAGATTTTTATTTTCAGCATATTTGTCGGTTACTATTTTAAAAGTAATCTGCAAGACTTTATTTTCAGCACATTCGTCGGTTACTATTTCAAAAGTAATCGGCAAGACTTTATTTTCAGCACATTCGTCGGTTACTATTTCAAAAGTAATCGGCAAGACTTTATTTTCAGCACATTCGTCGGTTACTATTTCAAAAGTAGTCGGCAAGACTTTATTTTCAGTACATTCGTCGGTTACTATTTCAAAAGTAATCGGCAAGACTTTATTTTCAGCACATTCGTCGGTTACTATTTCAAAAGTAATCGGCAAGATTTTTATTTTCAGCATATTCGTCGGTTACTATTTCAAAAGTAATCGACAAGATTTTTATTTTCAGCATATTCGTCGGTTACTATTTCAAAGGTAATCGGCATGATTTATTTTCAGCACAATCGTCGGTTACTATTTCAAAAGTAATCGGCAAGATTTTTATTTTCAGCATATTCGTCGGTTACTATTTCAAAAGTAAGCGGCAAGATTTTTATTTTCAACATATTTGTCGGTTACTATTTTAAAAGTAATCGGCAAGACTTTATTTTCAGTACATTTGTCGGTTACTATTTCAAAAGTAATCGGCAAGACTTTATTTTCAGCACATTTCTCGGTTACTAATTCAAAAGTAATCGGCAAGATTTTTATTTTCAGCATATTCATCGGTTACTATTTCAAAAGTAATCGACAAGATTTTTATTTTCAGCATATTCGTCGGTTACTATTTCAAAAGTAATCGGCAAGACTTTATTTCCAGCACATTCGTCGGTTACTATTTCAAAAGTAATCGGCAAGATTTTTATTTACAGCATATTCGTCGGTTACTATTTCAAAAGTAGTCGGCAAGAGTTTATTTTCAGTACATTCGTCGGTTACTATTTCAAAAGTAATCGGCAAGACTTTATTTTCAGCACATTCGTCGGTTACTATTTCAAAAGTAATCGGCAAGATTTTTATTTTCAGCATATTCGTCGGTTACTATTTCAAAAGTAAGCGGCAAGATTTTTATTTTCAGCATATTTGTCGGTTACTATTTTAAAAGTAATCGGCAAGACTTTATTTTCAGCACATTCGTCGGTTACTATTTTAAAAGTAATCGGCAAGACTTTATTTTCAGCACATTCGTGGGTTACTATTTCAAAAGTAATCGGCAAGACTTTATTTTCAGCACATTCGTCGGTTACTAATTCAAAAGTAATCGGCAAGATTTTTATTTTCAGCATATTCATCGGTTACTATTTCAAAAGTAATCGACAAGATTTTTATTTTCAGCATATTCGTCGGTTACTATTTCAAAGGTAATCGGCATGATTTATTTTCAGCACAATCGTCGGTTACAATTTCAAAAGTAATCGGCAAGATTTTTATTTTCAGCATATTTGTCGGTTACTATTTTAAAAGTAATCTGCAAGACTTTATTTTCAGCACATTCGTCGGTTACTATTTCAAAAGTAATCGGCAAGACTTTATTTTCAGCACATTCGTCGGTTACTATTTCAAAAGTAATCGGCAAGACTTTATTTTCAGCACATTCGTCGGTTACTATTTCAAAAGTAGTCGGCAAGACTTTATTTTCAGTACATTCGTCGGTTACTATTTCAAAAGTAATCGGCAAGACTTTATTTTCAGCACATTCGTCGGTTACTATTTCAAAAGTAATCGGCAAGATTTTTATTTTCAGCATATTCGTCGGTTACTATTTCAAAAGTAAGCGGCAAGATTTTTATTTTCAGCATATTTGTCGGTTACTATTTTAAAAGTAATCGGCAAGACTTTATTTTCAGCACATTCGTCGGTTACTATTTTAAAAGTAATCGGCAAGACTTTATTTTCAGCACATTCGTCGGTTACTATTTCAAAAGTAATCGGCAAGACTTTATTTTCAGCACATTCGTCGGTTACTAATTCAAAAGTAATCGGCAAGATTTTTATTTTCAGCATATTCATCGGTTACTATTTCAAAAGTAATCGACAAGATTTTTATTTTCAGCATATTCGTCGGTTACTATTTCAAAGGTAATCGGCATGATTTATTTTCAGCACAATCGTCGGTTACAATTTCAAAAGTAATCGGCAAGATTTTTATTTTCAGCATATTTGTCGGTTACTATTTTAAAAGTAATCTGCAAGACTTTATTTTCAGCACATTCGTCGGTTACTATTTCAAAAGTAATCGGCAAGACTTTATTTTCAGCACATTCGTCGGTTACTATTTCAAAAGTAATCGGCAAGACTTTATTTTCAGCACATTCGTCGGTTACTATTTCAAAAGTAATCAGCAAGATTTTTATTTACAGCATATTCGTCGGTTACTATTTAAAAAGTAGTCGGCAAGACTTTATTTTCAGCACATTCGTCGGTTACTATTTCAAAAGTAATCGGCAAGACTTTATTTTCAGCACATTTCTCGGTTACTAATTCAAAAGTAATCGGCAAGATTTTTATTTTCAGCATATTCATCGGTTACTATTTCAAAAGTAATCGACAAGATTTTTATTTTCAGCATATTCGTCGGTTACTATTTCAAAAGTAATCGGCAAGACTTTATTTCCAGCACATTCGTCGGTTACTATTTCAAAAGTAATCGGCAAGATTTTTATTTACAGCATATTCGTCGGTTACTATTTCAAAAGTAGTCGGCAAGAGTTTATTTTCAGTACATTCGTCGGTTACTATTTCAAAAGTAATCGGCAAGACTTTATTTTCAGCACATTCGTCGGTTACTATTTCAAAAGTAATCGGCAAGATTTTTATTTTCAGCATATTCGTCGGTTACTATTTCAAAAGTAAGCGGCAAGATTTTTATTTTCAGCATATTTGTCGGTTACTATTTTAAAAGTAATCGGCAAGACTTTATTTTCAGCACATTCGTCGGTTACTATTTTAAAAGTAATCGGCAAGACTTTATTTTCAGCACATTCGTGGGTTACTATTTCAAAAGTAATCGGCAAGACTTTATTTTCAGCACATTCGTCGGTTACTAATTCAAAAGTAATCGGCAAGATTTTTATTTTCAGCATATTCATCGGTTACTATTTCAAAAGTAATCGACAAGATTTTTATTTTCAGCATATTCGTCGGTTACTATTTCAAAGGTAATCGGCATGATTTATTTTCAGCACAATCGTCGGTTACAATTTCAAAAGTAATCGGCAAGATTTTTATTTTCAGCATATTTGTCGGTTACTATTTTAAAAGTAATCTGCAAGACTTTATTTTCAGCACATTCGTCGGTTACTATTTCAAAAGTAATCGGCAAGACTTTATTTTCAGCACATTCGTCGGTTACTATTTCAAAAGTAATCGGCAAGACTTTATTTTCAGCACATTCGTCGGTTACTATTTCAAAAGTAATCAGCAAGATTTTTATTTACAGCATATTCGTCGGTTACTATTTCAAAAGTAGTCGGCAAGACTTTATTTTCAGCACATTCGTCGGTTACTATTTCAAAAGTAATCGGCAAGACTTTATTTTCAGCACATTCGTCGGTTACTATTTCAAAAGTAATCGGCAAGATTTTTATTTTCAGCATATTTGTCGGTTACTATTTTAAAAGTAATCGGCAAGACTTTATTTTCAGCACATTCGTCGGTTACTATTTCAAAAGTAATCGACAAGACTTTATTTTCAGCACATTCGTCGGTTACTATTTCAAAAGTAATCGACAAGATTTTTATTTTCAGCATATTCGTCGGTTACTATTTCAAAGGTAATCGGCATGATTTATTTTCAGCACAATCGTCGGTTACTATTTCAAAAGTAATCGGCAAGATTTTTATTTTCAGCATATTCGTCGGTTACTATTTCAAAAGTAAGCGGCAAGATTTTTATTTTCAACATATTTGTCGGTTACTATTTTAAAAGTAATCGGCAAGACTTTATTTTCAGTACATTTGTCGGTTACTATTTCAAAAGTAATCGGCAAGACTTTATTTTCAGCACATTTCTCGGTTACTAATTCAAAAGTAATCGGCAAGATTTTTATTTTCAGCATATTCATCGGTTACTATTTCAAAAGTAATCGACAAGATTTTTATTTTCAGCATATTCGTCGGTTACTATTTCAAAAGTAATCGGCAAGACTTTATTTCCAGCACATTCGTCGGTTACTATTTCAAAAGTAATCGGCAAGATTTTTATTTACAGCATATTCGTCGGTTACTATTTCAAAAGTAGTCGGCAAGAGTTTATTTTCAGTACATTCGTCGGTTACTATTTCAAAAGTAATCGGCAAGACTTTATTTTCAGCACATTCGTCGGTTACTATTTCAAAAGTAATCGGCAAGATTTTTATTTTCAGCATATTCGTCGGTTACTATTTCAAAAGTAAGCGGCAAGATTTTTATTTTCAGCATATTTGTCGGTTACTATTTTAAAAGTAATCGGCAAGACTTTATTTTCAGCACATTCGTCGGTTACTATTTTAAAAGTAATCGGCAAGACTTTATTTTCAGCACATTCGTGGGTTACTATTTCAAAAGTAATCGGCAAGACTTTATTTTCAGCACATTCGTCGGTTACTAATTCAAAAGTAATCGGCAAGATTTTTATTTTCAGCATATTCTTCGGTTACTATTTCAAAAGTAATCGACAAGATTTTTATTTTCAGCATATTCGTCGGTTACTATTTCAAAGGTAATCGGCATGATTTATTTTCAGCACAATCGTCGGTTACAATTTCAAAAGTAATCGGCAAGATTTTTATTTTCAGCATATTTGTCGGTTACTATTTTAAAAGTAATCTGCAAGACTTTATTTTCAGCACATTCGTCGGTTACTATTTCAAAAGTAATCGGCAAGACTTTATTTTCAGCACATTCGTCGGTTACTATTTCAAAAGTAATCGGCAAGACTTTATTTTCAGCACATTCGTCGGTTACTATTTCAAAAGTAATCGGCAAGACTTTATTTTCAGCACATTCGTCGGTTACTATTTCAAAAGTAATCGACAAGATTTTTATTTTCAGCATATTCGTCGGTTACTATTTCAAAGGTAATCGGCATGATTTATTTTCAGCACAATCGTCGGTTACTATTTCAAAAGTAATCGGCAAGATTTTTATTTTCAGCATATTCGTCGGTTACTATTTCAAAAGTAAGCGGCAAGATTTTTATTTTCAGCATATTTGTCGGTTACTATTTTAAAAGTAATCGGCAAGACTTTATTTTCAGTACATTTGTCGGTTACTATTTCAAAAGTAATCGGCAAGACTTTATTTTCAGCACATTCGTCGGTTACTAATTCAAAAGTAATCGGCAAGATTTTTATTTTCAGCATATTCATCGGTTACTATTTCAAAAGTAATCGACAAGATTTTTATTTTCAGCATATTCGTCGGTTACTATTTCAAAGGTAATCGGCATGATTTATTTTCAGCACAATCGTCGGTTACTATTTCAAAAGTAATCGGCAAGATTTTTATTTTCAGCATATTTGTCGGTTACTATTTCAAACGTAATCGGCATGATTTATTTTCAGCACAATCGTCGGTTACTATTTCAAAAGTAATCGGCAAGATTTTTATTTTCAGCACATTTGTCGGTTACTATTTTAAAAGTAATCTGCAAGACTTTATTTTCAGCACATTCGTCGGTTACTATTTCAAAAGTAATCGGCAAGACTTTATTTTCAGCACATTCGTCGGTTACTATTTCAAAAGTAATCGGCAAGACTTTATTTTCAGCACATTCGTCGGTTACTATTTCAAAAGTAATCGGCAAGACTTTATTTTCAGCACATTCGTCGGTTACTATTTCAAAAGTAATCGACAAGATTTTTATTTTCAGCATATTCGTCGGTTACTATTTCAAAGGTAATCGGCATGATTTATTTTCAGCACAATCGTCGGTTACTATTTCAAAAGTAATCGGCAAGATTTTTATTTTCAGCATATTCGTCGGTTACTATTTCAAAAGTAAGCGGCAAGATTTTTATTTTCAGCATATTTGTCGGTTACTATTTTAAAAGTAATCGGCAAGACTTTATTTTCAGTACATTTGTCGGTTACTATTTCAAAAGTAATCGGCAAGACTTTATTTTCAGCACATTCGTCGGTTACTAATTCAAAAGTAATCGGCAAGATTTTTATTTTCAGCATATTCATCGGTTACTATTTCAAAAGTAATC
Source organism: Medicago lupulina (assembly GCA_958299785.1). NCBI lineage: Eukaryota > Viridiplantae > Streptophyta > Magnoliopsida > Fabales > Fabaceae > Medicago > Medicago lupulina. Next base: position 36,248,183 of record OY283146.1, on the reverse strand, counting down.
GACAAGATTTTTATTTTCAGCACATTCGTCGGTTACTATTTCAAAAGTAATCGGCAAGACTTTATTTTCAGCACATTCGTCTGTTACTATTTCAAAAGTAATCGGCAAGATTTTTATTTACAGCATATTCGTCGGTTACTATTTCAAAAGTAGTCGGCAAGAGTTTATTTTCAGTACATTCGTCGGTTACTATTTCAAAAGTAATCGGCAAGACTTTATTTTCAGCACATTCGTCGGTTACTATTTCAAAAGTAATCGGCAAGATTTTTATTTTCAGCATATTCGTCGGTTACTATTTCAAAAGTAAGCGGCAAGATTTTTATTTTCAGCATATTTGTCGGTTACTATTTTAAAAGTAATCGGCAAGACTTTATTTTCAGCACATTCGTCGGTTACTATTTTAAAAGTAATCGGCAAGACTTTATTTTCAGCACATTCGTCGGTTACTATTTCAAAAGTAATCGGCAAGACTTTATTTTCAGCACATTCGTCGGTTACTAATTCAAAAGTAATCGGCAAGATTTTTATTTTCAGCATATTCATCGGTTACTATTTCAAAAGTAATCGACAAGATTTTTATTTTCAGCATATTCGTCGGTTACTATTTCAAAGGTAATCGGCATGATTTATTTTCAGCACAATCGTCGGTTACAATTTCAAAAGTAATCGGCAAGATTTTTATTTTCAGCATATTTGTCGGTTACTATTTTAAAAGTAATCTGCAAGACTTTATTTTCAGCACATTCGTCGGTTACTATTTCAAAAGTAATCGGCAAGACTTTATTTTCAGCACATTCGTCGGTTACTATTTCAAAAGTAATCGGCAAGACTTTATTTTCAGCACATTCGTCGGTTACTATTTCAAAAGTAATCGGCAAGATTTTTATTTACAGCATATTCGTGGGTTACTATTTCAAAAGTAGTCGGCAAGACTTTATTTTCAGCACATTCGTCGGTTACTATTTCAAAAGTAATCGGCAAGACTTTATTTTCAGCACATTCGGCGGTTACTATTTCAAAAGTAATCGACAAGACTTTATTTTCAGCATATTCGGCGGTTACTATTTCAAAAGTAAGAGGCAAGATTTTTATTTTCAGCATATTTGTCGGTTACTATTTTAAAAGTAATCGGCAAGACTTTATTTTCAGCACATTCGTCGGTTACTATTTCAAAAGTAATCGGCAAGACTTTATTTTCAGCACATTCGTCGGTTACTATTTCAAAAGTAATCGACAAGATTTTTATTTTCAGCATATTCGTCGGTTACTATTTCAAAGGTAATCGGCATGATTTATTTTCAGCACAATCGTCGGTTACTATTTCAAAAGTAATCGGCAAGATTTTTATTTTCAGCATATTCGTCGGTTACTATTTCAAAAGTAAGCGGCAAGATTTTTATTTTCAACATATTTGTCGGTTACTATTTTAAAAGTAATCGGCAAGACTTTATTTTCAGTACATTTGTCGGTTACTATTTCAAAAGTAATCGGCAAGACTTTATTTTCAGCACATTTCTCGGTTACTAATTCAAAAGTAATCGGCAAGATTTTTATTTTCAGCATATTCATCGGTTACTATTTCAAAAGTAATCGACAAGATTTTTATTTTCAGCATATTCGTCGGTTACTATTTCAAAAGTAATCGGCAAGACTTTATTTCCAGCACATTCGTCGGTTACTATTTCAAAAGTAATCGGCAAGATTTTTATTTACAGCATATTCGTCGGTTACTATTTCAAAAGTAGTCGGCAAGAGTTTATTTTCAGTACATTCGTCGGTTACTATTTCAAAAGTAATCGGCAAGACTTTATTTTCAGCACATTCGTCGGTTACTATTTCAAAAGTAATCGGCAAGATTTTTATTTTCAGCATATTCGTCGGTTACTATTTCAAAAGTAAGCGGCAAGATTTTTATTTTCAGCATATTTGTCGGTTACTATTTTAAAAGTAATCGGCAAGACTTTATTTTCAGCACATTCGTCGGTTACTATTTTAAAAGTAATCGGCAAGACTTTATTTTCAGCACATTCGTGGGTTACTATTTCAAAAGTAATCGGCAAGACTTTATTTTCAGCACATTCGTCGGTTACTAATTCAAAAGTAATCGGCAAGATTTTTATTTTCAGCATATTCATCGGTTACTATTTCAAAAGTAATCGACAAGATTTTTATTTTCAGCATATTCGTCGGTTACTATTTCAAAGGTAATCGGCATGATTTATTTTCAGCACAATCGTCGGTTACAATTTCAAAAGTAATCGGCAAGATTTTTATTTTCAGCATATTTGTCGGTTACTATTTTAAAAGTAATCTGCAAGACTTTATTTTCAGCACATTCGTCGGTTACTATTTCAAAAGTAATCGGCAAGACTTTATTTTCAGCACATTCGTCGGTTACTATTTCAAAAGTAATCGGCAAGACTTTATTTTCAGCACATTCGTCGGTTACTATTTCAAAAGTAATCGGCAAGACTTTATTTTCAGCACATTCGTCGGTTACTATTTCAAAAGTAATCGACAAGATTTTTATTTTCAGCATATTCGTCGGTTACTATTTCAAAGGTAATCGGCTTGATTTATTTTCAGCACAATCGTCGGTTACTATTTCAAAAGTAATCGGCAAGATTTTTATTTTCAGCATATTCGTCGGTTACTATTTCAAAAGTAAGCGGCAAGATTTTTATTTTCAGCATATTTGTCGGTTACTATTTTAAAAGTAATCGGCAAGACTTTATTTTCAGTACATTTGTCGGTTACTATTTCAAAAGTAATCGGCAAGACTTTATTTTCAGCACATTCGTCGGTTACTAATTCAAAAGTAATCGGCAAGATTTTTATTTTCAGCATATTCATCGGTTACTATTTCAAAAGTAATCGACAAGATTTTTATTTTCAGCATATTCGTCGGTTACTATTTCAAAGGTAATCGGCATGATTTATTTTCAGCACAATCGTCGGTTACTATTTCAAAAGTAATCGGCAAGATTTTTATTTTCAGCATATTTGTCGGTTACTATTTCAAACGTAATCGGCATGATTTATTTTCAGCACAATCGTCGGTTACTATTTCAAAAGTAATCGGCAAGATTTTTATTTTCAGCACATTTGTCGGTTACTATTTTAAAAGTAATCTGCAAGACTTTATTTTCAGCACATTCGTCGGTTACTATTTCAAAAGTAATCGGCAAGACTTTATTTTCAGCACATTCGTCGGTTACTATTTCAAAAGTAATCGGCAAGACTTTATTTTCAGCACATTCGTCGGTTACTATTTCAAAAGTAATCGGCAAGACTTTATTTTCAGCACATTCGTCGGTTACTATTTCAAAAGTAATCGACAAGATTTTTATTTTCAGCATATTCGTCGGTTACTATTTCAAAGGTAATCGGCATGATTTATTTTCAGCACAATCGTCGGTTACTATTTCAAAAGTAATCGGCAAGATTTTTATTTTCAGCATATTCGTCGGTTACTATTTCAAAAGTAAGCGGCAAGATTTTTATTTTCAGCATATTTGTCGGTTACTATTTTAAAAGTAATCGGCAAGACTTTATTTTCAGTACATTTGTCGGTTACTATTTCAAAAGTAATCGGCAAGACTTTATTTTCAGCACATTCGTCGGTTACTAATTCAAAAGTAATCGGCAAGATTTTTATTTTCAGCATATTCATCGGTTACTATTTCAAAAGTAATCGACAAGATTTTTATTTTCAGCACATTCGTCGGTTACTATTTCAAAAGTAATCGGCAAGACTTTATTTTCAGCACATTCGTCTGTTACTATTTCAAAAGTAATCGGCAAGATTTTTATTTACAGCATATTCGTCGGTTACTATTTCAAAAGTAGTCGGCAAGAGTTTATTTTCAGTACATTCGTCGGTTACTATTTCAAAAGTAATCGGCAAGACTTTATTTTCAGCACATTCGTCGGTTACTATTTCAAAAGTAATCGGCAAGATTTTTATTTTCAGCATATTCGTCGGTTACTATTTCAAAAGTAAGCGGCAAGATTTTTATTTTCAGCATATTTGTCGGTTACTATTTTAAAAGTAATCGGCAAGACTTTATTTTCAGCACATTCGTCGGTTACTATTTTAAAAGTAATCGGCAAGACTTTATTTTCAGCACATTCGTCGGTTACTATTTCAAAAGTAATCGGCAAGACTTTATTTTCAGCACATTCGTCGGTTACTAATTCAAAAGTAATCGGCAAGATTTTTATTTTCAGCATATTCATCGGTTACTATTTCAAAAGTAATCGACAAGATTTTTATTTTCAGCACATTCGTCGGTTACTATTTCAAAAGTAATCGGCAAGACTTTATTTTCAGCACATTCGTCTGTTACTATTTCAAAAGTAATCGGCAAGATTTTTATTTACAGCATATTCGTCGGTTACTATTTCAAAAGTAGTCGGCAAGAGTTTATTTTCAGTACATTCGTCGGTTACTATTTCAAAAGTAATCGGCAAGACTTTATTTTCAGCACATTCGTCGGTTACTATTTCAAAAGTAATCGGCAAGATTTTTATTTTCAGCATATTCGTCGGTTACTATTTCAAAAGTAAGCGGCAAGATTTTTATTTTCAGCATATTTGTCGGTTACTATTTTAAAAGTAATCGGCAAGACTTTATTTTCAGCACATTCGTCGGTTACTATTTTAAAAGTAATCGGCAAGACTTTATTTTCAGCACATTCGTCGGTTACTATTTCAAAAGTAATCGGCAAGACTTTATTTTCAGCACATTCGTCGGTTACTAATTCAAAAGTAATCGGCAAGATTTTTATTTTCAGCATATTCATCGGTTACTATTTCAAAAGTAATCGACAAGATTTTTATTTTCAGCATATTCGTCGGTTACTATTTCAAAGGTAATCGGCATGATTTATTTTCAGCACAATCGTCGGTTACAATTTCAAAAGTAATCGGCAAGATTTTTATTTTCAGCATATTTGTCGGTTACTATTTTAAAAGTAATCTGCAAGACTTTATTTTCAGCACATTCGTCGGTTACTATTTCAAAAGTAATCGGCAAGACTTTATTTTCAGCACATTCGTCGGTTACTATTTCAAAAGTAATCGGCAAGACTTTATTTTCAGCACATTCGTCGGTTACTATTTCAAAAGTAATCGGCAAGATTTTTATTTACAGCATATTCGTGGGTTACTATTTCAAAAGTAGTCGGCAAGACTTTATTTTCAGCACATTCGTCGGTTACTATTTCAAAAGTAATCGGCAAGACTTTATTTTCAGCACATTCGTCGGTTACTATTTCAAAAGTAATCGGCAAGATTTTTATTTTCAGCATATTCGGCGGTTACTATTTCAAAAGTAAGAGGCAAGATTTTTATTTTCAGCATATTTGTCGGTTACTATTTTAAAAGTAATCGGCAAGACTTTATTTTCAGCACATTCGTCGGTTACTATTTCAAAAGTAATCGGCAAGACTTTATTTTCAGCACATTCGTCGGTTACTATTTCAAAAGTAATCGACAAGATTTTTATTTTCAGCATATTCGTCGGTTACTATTTCAAAGGTAATCGGCATGATTTATTTTCAGCACAATCGTCGGTTACTATTTCAAAAGTAATCGGCAAGATTTTTATTTTCAGCATATTTGTCGGTTACTATTTTAAAAGTAATCTGCAAGACTTTATTTTCAGCACATTCGTCGGTTACTATTTCAAAAGTAATCGGCAATATTTTTATTTTCAGCATATTCATCGGTTACTATTTCAAAAGTAATCGACAAGATTTTTATTTTCAGCATATTCGTCGGTTACTATTTCAAAGGTAATCGGCATGATTTATTTTCAGCACAATCGTCGGTTACTATTTCAAAAGTAATCGGCAAGATTTTTATTTTCAGCATATTTGTCGGTTACTATTTTAAAAGTAATCTGCAAGACTTTATTTTCAGCACATTCGTCGGTTACTATTTCAAAAGTAATCGGCAAGATTTTTATTTTCAGCATATTCATCGGTTACTATTTCAAAAGTAATCGACAAGATTTTTATTTTCAGCATATTCGTCGGTTACTATTTCAAAGGTAATCGGCATGATTTATTTTCAGCACAATCGTCGGTTACTATTTCAAAAGTAATCGGCAAGATTTTTATTTTCAGCATATTTGTCGGTTACTATTTTAAAAGTAATCTGCAAGACTTTATTTTCAGCACATTCGTCGGTTACTATTTCAAAAGTAATGGGCAAGACTTTATTTTCAGAACATTCGTCGGTTACTATTTCAAAAGTAATCGGCAAGACTTTATTTTCAGCACATTCGTCGGTTACTATTTCAAAAGTAATCGGCAAGATTTTTATTTACAGCATATTCGTCGGTTACTATTTCAAAAGTAGTCGGCAAGACTTTATTTTCAGCACATTCGTCGGTTACTATTTCAAAAGTAATCGGCAAGACTTTATTTTCAGCACATTCGTCGGTTACTATTTCCAAAGTAATCGGCAAGATTTTTATTTTCAGCATATTCGTCGGTTACTATTTCAAAAGTAAGCGGCAAGATTTTTATTTTCAGCATATTTGTCGGTTACTATTTTAAAAGTAATCGGCAAGACTTTATTTTCAGCACATTCGTCGGTTACTATTTCAAAAGTAATCGGCAAGACTTTATTTTCAGCACATTCGTCGGTTACTATTTCAAAAGTAATTGTAACACCCCGTTCCCGAAATAACGTAATAATAATATTACTGAAAATCATAATCAGAGTTATTCAACAAACAACGGAGCATTACACTACTTTTTCAAAATTAATTAAATAGAATATAAAAACTATTTAAAACCATCAACAATTTCATCATATTAAAAGTCTGCAGCGGAAAATCTTTAATTAGAAATCATATTCAACAACTACATCATAATCTCGGCACAAAGGCCATTAACATAATAAAATTGTTTGACAATCAAATCTCATCAACATCTTCTTCAAAGAAATGATACATAAAGGAATACAAGAAGATAACGTTTCCCCATCCCTACTATGTATCAGAGCCCTAGACGCAAGAGCCAACACCACTAGTCTTCGCTACCTGCACTTGCCCACAAGGCGGCAATTCCAGCAGAAGGGGTGAGTTCACAAATCAAAGGTAAATATACAGATATATGAATCATCAAAGTAAATTGAAAACAACAACAACAAACAGCAACGTTATCAACATCATCTCAACCTTATAAATTAAATACATCTTTGATTAATATCTGCAACAACAACAACAACACTTGTGGCGACATCTCACCAACATAATCCCCAAAAAGGACAACTCACTCCTACAACTAATGCAAGACTCCATCAACATCTAATGCATTATGCATGTGGTACCAACTACGCGCGTTGAATGCTAAGCATTCCAGGGCAATAAGCCCCCAATAATTTGGATGGTTAAAGCATCCCAGGGCAATAAGCCCCCAACAGGTGAACGATAAAGCGTTCCAGGGCAATAAGCCCCCAACAGTGAATGATAAACATTCCAGGGCAATAAGCCCCCAACAAATGCAAATGAGTATGAAATGACTCTATGGTGTATATCAGCATACAACCCAACATCTTAATGGAGCATATCAGCATGCAACCAACAACAACAACAACTTAGGATACCCTCCCCAACTGGACAATACCACTTAACGTCAACAAGGCAAATCACTTAGCAAAGTATCATTATTTGCACATAAACATACATGAATCCCATCTTAATCATCTTCATAATATAGTTTTCATCATCCAAACAATTCTTAAAAATTATAATAATTATCTTAGAAAGCTTAGGTTTGGGTTTGGGACATCTTAGAAAAATCACATTTTGGGTCGCACAGGACCCAGCTCGCTTGAGCGAGCAGCATCTCGCTTAAGCGAGTCAAAACACGTAAGTTTGGTTTTAGTTCGCTTCTGGCTCGCTTCTGGTTCGCTTAAGCGAACAGGTGAAATACACAATCCTGGGCAAAAATTCGCGTTGCTCGCTTAAGCGACGGGCAGCTCGCTTAAGCGACCAAAAAGACGTAGCTTCAGGTTTTGCACGCTTGGAGTTCGCTTGGCGCACGCTTGAGCGAACGGTTGCGACACAGTTCTGGGCAAGGGAAAATGCCGCTCGCTTAAGCGACGGCTAGCTCGCTTAAGCGAGTAATCATCTGGGCAGAATTACTACTTACGATTTCTAACCCTATTTCATCCAAAAATCCCATTTTTGATTCCCCAACACCCCAAAACGATTTGCTACATTGGTTATGGGTTCAGTATGCAACAAAACATCAGAAACACATCATAACAACATCATCAACAACATAATTCAACAAGAATGAGCAATTTTTCATATTCTTAAACCTAGAACAACAATCACCAATTTTCAATCTAATTTCATGAAAACACATACATATATATTAACAATTGAAGAGTAAACCCACCCTTACCTTAATTTAGCAAATTTCTACAGCAAAATGATCAGGTTCTCTCTTCCTAGCTCTTCCCTCTTGGTTCTTCTCTTTTCTCCCAAAAAGTCTGTTTGTTCTTTTTACTGGTACGTACAAAATATTGTCTGACTTCTCTTATTTTCCTTACCAACCAAAACATAACCTTTTTCTTTCCCTTAACTCCCTCTTAACTCTCCTAATTAAAATGTAACCCCCCTCCTTAATACTACTAATTCTAATTAATTCTCCTTTAATCTAAATATTACTATTTCTTCTATTTTCATAATTCCCCAAAATAATAATATTTCTCCTATTTTCTTAAATAACATAAAATCACCTAAATAATAATAACAACACATCAAATATTCACATAAATCACATAAATTATATGAAATACATAAAACATACTAAAATCAACCAGAAATAGTAAAATAACAACTAGGGCGTTACAGTAATCGGCAAGATTTTTATTTTCAGCATATTCGTCGGTTACTATTTCAAAGGTAATCGGCATGATTTATTTTCAGCACAATCGTCGGTTACTATTTCAAAAGTAATCGGCAAGACTTTATTTTCAGCACATTCGTCGGTTACTATTTCAAAAGTAATCGGCAAGACTTTATTTTCAGCACATTCGTCGGTTACTATTTCAAAAGTAATCGGCAAGACTTTATTTTCAGCACATTCGTCGGTTACTATTTCAAAAGTAATCGGCAAGATTTTTATTTACAGCATATTCGTCGGTTACTATTTCAAAAGTAGTCGGCAAGACTTTATTTTCAGCACATTCGTCAATTACTATTTCAAAAGTAATCGGCAAGACTTTATTTTCAGCACATTCGTCGGTTACTATTTCAAAAGTAATCGGCAAGATTTTTATTTTCAGCATATTCGGCAGTTACTATTTCAAAAGTAATCGGCAAGATTTTTATTTTCAGCATATTTGTCGGTTACTATTTTAAAAGTAATCTGCAAGACTTTATTTTCAGCACATTCGTCGGTTACTATTTCAAAAGTAATCGGCAAGACTTTATTTTCAGCACATTCGTCGATTACTATTTCAAAAGTAATCGGCAAGACTTTATTTTCAGCACATTCGTCGGTTACTATTTCAAAAGTAATCGGCAAGATTTTTATTTACAGCATATTCGTGGGTTACTATTTCAAAAGTAGTCGGCAAGACTTTATTTTCAGCACATTCGTCGGTTACTATTTCAAAAGTAATCGGCAAGACTTTATTTTCAGCAAATTCGTCGGTTACTATTTCAAAAGTAATCGGCAAGATTTTTATTTTCAGCATATTCGGCGGTTACTATTTCAAAAGTAAGAGGCAAGATTTTTATTTTCAGCATATTTGTCGGTTACTATTTTAAAAGTAATCGGCAAGACTTTATTTTCAGCACATTCGTCGGTTACTATTTCAAAAGTAATCGGCAAGACTTTATTTTCAGCACATTCGTCGGTTACTATTTCAAAAGTAATCGACAAGATTTTTATTTTCAGCATATTCGTCGGTTACTATTTCAAAGGTAATCGGCATGATTTATTTTCAGCACAATCGTCGGTTACTATTTCAAAAGTAATCGGCAAGATTTTTATTTTCAGCATATTTGTCGGTTACTATTTTAAAAGTAATCTGCAAGACTTTATTTTCAGCACATTCGTCGGTTACTATTTCAAAAGTAATCGGCAATATTTTTATTTTCAGCATATTCATCGGTTACTATTTCAAAAGTAATCGACAAGATTTTTATTTTCAGCATATTCGTCGGTTACTATTTCAAAGGTAATCGGCATGATTTATTTTCATCACAATCGTCGGTTACTATTTCAAAAGTAATCGGCAAGATTTTTATTTTCAGCATATTTGTCGGTTACTATTTTAAAAGTAATCTGCAAGACTTTATTTTCAGCACATTCGTCGGTTACTATTTCAAAAGTAATCGGCAAGATTTTTATTTTCAGCATATTCATCGGTTACTATTTCAAAAGTAATCGACAAGATTTTTATTTTCAGCATATTCGTCGGTTACTATTTCAAAGGTAATCGGCATGATTTATTTTCAGCACAATCGTCGGTTACTATTTCAAAAGTAATCGGCAAGATTTTTATTTTCAGCATATTTGTCGGTTACTATTTTAAAAGTAATCTGCAAGACTTTATTTTCAGCACATTCGTCGGTTACTATTTCAAAAGTAATCGGCAAGATTTTTATTTACAGCATATTTGTCGGTTACTATTTCAAAAGTAGTCGGCAAGACTTTATTTTCAGTACATTCGTCGGTTACTATTTCAAAAGTAATCGGCAAGACTTTATTTTCAGCACATTCGTCGGTTACTATTTCAAAAGTAATCCGCAAGATTTTTATTTTCAGCATATTCGTCGGTTACTATTTCAAAAGTAATCGGCAAGATTTTTATTTTCAGCTTATTTGTCGGTTACTATTTTAAAAGCAATCTGCAAGACTTTATTTTCAGCACATTCGTCGGTTACTATTTCAAAAGTAATCGGCAAGATTTTTATATTTAACATATTCGTCGCTTTATATTTCAAAATTAATCGGCATGATTTATTTTCAGTACATTCATTTGTTACTATTTCAAAAGTAACTGAAAAGATTTTTATTTTCAGCAAATTCGTCGGTGACTATTTCAAAAGTAATCGACATGATTTATTTTCAGCACATTCGTCGGTTACTATTTCAAAAGTAATCGGCAAGATTTTTATTTTCAGCATATTCGGCAGTTACTATTTCAAAAGTAATCGGCAAGATTTTTATTTTCAGCATATTTGTCGGTTACTATTTTAAAAGTAATCTGCAAGACTTTATTTTCAGCACATTCGTCGGTTACTATTTCAAAAGTAATCGGCAAGACTTTATTTTCAGCACATTCGTCGATTACTATTTCAAAAGTAATCGGCAAGACTTTATTTTCAGCACATTCGTCGGTTACTATTTCAAAAGTAATCGGCAAGATTTTTATTTACAGCATATTCGTGGGTTACTATTTCAAAAGTAGTCGGCAAGACTTTATTTTCAGCACATTCGTCGGTTACTATTTCAAAAGTAATCGGCAAGACTTTATTTTCAGCACATTCGTCGGTTACTATTTCAAAAGTAATCGGCAAGATTTTTATTTTCAGCATATTCGGCGGTTACTATTTCAAAAGTAAGAGGCAAGATTTTTATTTTCAGCATATTTGTCGGTTACTATTTTAAAAGTAATCGGCAAGACTTTATTTTCAGCACATTCGTCGGTTACTATTTCAAAAGTAATCGGCAAGACTTTATTTTCAGCACATTCGTCGGTTACTATTTCAAAAGTAATCGACAAGATTTTTATTTTCAGCATATTCGTCGGTTACTATTTCAAAGGTAATCGGCATGATTTATTTTCAGCACAATCGTCGGTTACTATTTCAAAAGTAATCGGCAAGATTTTTATTTTCAGCATATTTGTCGGTTACTATTTTAAAAGTAATCTGCAAGACTTTATTTTCAGCACATTCGTCGGTTACTATTTCAAAAGTAATCGGCAATATTTTTATTTTCAGCATATTCATCGGTTACTATTTCAAAAGTAATCGACAAGATTTTTATTTTCAGCATATTCGTCGGTTACTATTTCAAAGGTAATCGGCATGATTTATTTTCATCACAATCGTCGGTTACTATTTCAAAAGTAATCGGCAAGATTTTTATTTTCAGCATATTTGTCGGTTACTATTTTAAAAGTAATCTGCAAGACTTTATTTTCAGCACATTCGTCGGTTACTATTTCAAAAGTAATCGGCAAGATTTTTATTTTCAGCATATTCATCGGTTACTATTTCAAAAGTAATCGACAAGATTTTTATTTTCAGCATATTCGTCGGTTACTATTTCAAAGGTAATCGGCATGATTTATTTTCAGCACAATCGTCGGTTACTATTTCAAAAGTAATCGGCAAGATTTTTATTTTCAGCATATTTGTCGGTTACTATTTTAAAAGTAATCTGCAAGACTTTATTTTCAGCACATTCGTCGGTTACTATTTCAAAAGTAATCGGCAAGATTTTTATTTACAGCATATTTGTCGGTTACTATTTCAAAAGTAGTCGGCAAGACTTTATTTTCAGTACATTCGTCGGTTACTATTTCAAAAGTAATCGGCAAGACTTTATTTTCAGCACATTCGTCGGTTACTATTTCAAAAGTAATCCGCAAGATTTTTATTTTCAGCATATTCGTCGGTTACTATTTCAAAAGTAATCGGCAAGATTTTTATTTTCAGCTTATTTGTCGGTTACTATTTTAAAAGCAATCTGCAAGACTTTATTTTCAGCACATTCGTCGGTTACTATTTCAAAAGTAATCGGCAAGATTTTTATATTTAACATATTCGTCGCTTTATATTTCAAAATTAATCGGCATGATTTATTTTCAGTACATTCATTTGTTACTATTTCAAAAGTAACTGAAAAGATTTTTATTTTCAGCAAATTCGTCGGTGACTATTTCAAAAGTAATCGACATGATTTATTTTCAGCACATTCGTCGGTTACTATTTCAAAAGTAATCGGCAAGATTTTTATTTTCAGCATATTCGGCAGTTACTATTTCAAAAGTAATCGGCAAGATTTTTATTTTCAGCATATTTGTCGGTTACTATTTTAAAAGTAATCTGCAAGACTTTATTTTCAGCACATTCGTCGGTTACTATTTCAAAAGTAATCGGCAAGACTTTATTTTCAGCACATTCGTCGATTACTATTTCAAAAGTAATCGGCAAGACTTTATTTTCAGCACATTCGTCGGTTACTATTTCAAAAGTAATCGGCAAGATTTTTATTTACAGCATATTCGTGGGTTACTATTTCAAAAGTAGTCGGCAAGACTTTATTTTCAGCACATTCGTCGGTTACTATTTCAAAAGTAATCGGCAAGACTTTATTTTCAGCACATTCGTCGGTTACTATTTCAAAAGTAATCGGCAAGATTTTTATTTTCAGCATATTCGGCGGTTACTATTTCAAAAGTAAGAGGCAAGATTTTTATTTTCAGCATATTTGTCGGTTACTATTTTAAAAGTAATCGGCAAGACTTTATTTTCAGCACATTCGTCGGTTACTATTTCAAAAGTAATCGGCAAGACTTTATTTTCAGCACATTCGTCGGTTACTATTTCAAAAGTAATCGACAAGATTTTTATTTTCAGCATATTCGTCGGTTACTATTTCAAAGGTAATCGGCATGATTTATTTTCAGCACAATCGTCGGTTACTATTTCAAAAGTAATCGGCAAGATTTTTATTTTCAGCATATTTGTCGGTTACTATTTTAAAAGTAATCTGCAAGACTTTATTTTCAGCACATTCGTCGGTTACTATTTCAAAAGTAATCGGCAATATTTTTATTTTCAGCATATTCATCGGTTACTATTTCAAAAGTAATCGACAAGATTTTTATTTTCAGCATATTCGTCGGTTACTATTTCAAAGGTAATCGGCATGATTTATTTTCATCACAATCGTCGGTTACTATTTCAAAAGTAATCGGCAAGATTTTTATTTTCAGCATATTTGTCGGTTACTATTTTAAAAGTAATCTGCAAGACTTTATTTTCAGCACATTCGTCGGTTACTATTTCAAAAGTAATCGGCAAGATTTTTATTTTCAGCATATTCATCGGTTACTATTTCAAAAGTAATCGACAAGATTTTTATTTTCAGCATATTCGTCGGTTACTATTTCAAAGGTAATCGGCATGATTTATTTTCAGCACAATCGTCGGTTACTATTTCAAAAGTAATCGGCAAGATTTTTATTTTCAGCATATTTGTCGGTTACTATTTTAAAAGTAATCTGCAAGACTTTATTTTCAGCACATTCGTCGGTTACTATTTCAAAAGTAATCGGCAAGATTTTTATTTACAGCATATTTGTCGGTTACTATTTCAAAAGTAGTCGGCAAGACTTTATTTTCAGTACATTCGTCGGTTACTATTTCAAAAGTAATCGGCAAGACTTTATTTTCAGCACATTCGTCGGTTACTATTTCAAAAGTAATCCGCAAGATTTTTATTTTCAGCATATTCGTCGGTTACTATTTCAAAAGTAATCGGCAAGATTTTTATTTTCAGCTTATTTGTCGGTTACTATTTTAAAAGCAATCTGCAAGACTTTATTTTCAGCACATTCGTCGGTTACTATTTCAAAAGTAATCGGCAAGATTTTTATATTTAACATATTCGTCGCTTTATATTTCAAAATTAATCGGCATGATTTATTTTCAGTACATTCATTTGTTACTATTTCAAAAGTAACTGAAAAGATTTTTATTTTCAGCAAATTCGTCGGTGACTATTTCAAAAGTAATCGACATGATTTATTTTCAGCACATTCGTCGGTTACTATTTCAAAAGTAATCGGCAAGACTTTATTTTCAGCACATTCGTCGGTTATTATTTCAAAAGTAATCGGCAAGATTTTTATTTACAGCATATTCGTCGGTTACTATTTCAAAAGTAATTAGCAAGACTTTATTTTCATCACATTCGTCGGTTACTATTTCAAAAGTAATCGGCAAGACTTTATTTTCAGCACATTCGTCGGTTACTATTTCAAAAGTAATCGGCAAGATTTTTATTTTCAGCATATTCGTCGGTTACTATTTCAAATGTAAGCGGCAAGATTTTTATTTTCAGCATATTTGTCGGTTACTATTTTAAAAGTAATCGGCAAGACTTTATTTTCAGCACATTTGTCGGTTACTATTTCAAAAGTAATCGGCAAGACTTTATTTTCAGCACATTCGTCGGTTACTAATTCAAAAGTAATCGGCAAGATTTTTATTTTCAGCATATTCATCGGTTACTATTTCAAAAGTAATCGACAAGATTTTTATTTTCAGCATATTCGTCGGTTACTATTTCAAAGGTAATCGGCAAGATTTATTTTCAGCACAATCGTCGGTTACTATTTCAAAAGTAATCGGCAAGATTTTTATTTTCAGCATATTTGTCGGTTACTATTTCAAACATATTCGGCATGATTTATTTTCAGCACAATCGTCGGTTACTATTTCAAAAGTAATCGGCAAGATTTTTATTTTCAGCACATTTGTCGGTTACTATTTTAAAAGTAATCTGCAAGACTTTATTTTCAGCACATTCGTCGGTTACTATTTCAAAAGTAATCGGCAAGATTTTTATTTACAGCATATTTGTCGGTTACTATTTCAAAAGTAGTCGGCAAGACTTTATTTTCAGTACATTCGTCGGTTACTATTTCAAAAGTAATCGGCAAGACTTTATTTTCAGCACATTCGTCGGTTACTATTTCAAAAGTAATCCGCAAGATTTTTATTTTCAGCATATTCGTCGGTTACTATTTCAAAAGTAATCGGCAAGATTTTTATTTTCAGCTTATTTGTCGGTTACTATTTTAAAAGCAATCTGCAAGACTTTATTTTCAGCACATTCGTCGGTTACTATTTCAAAAGTAATCGGCAAGATTTTTATATTTAACATATTCGTCGCTTTATATTTCAAAATTAATCGGCATGATTTATTTTCAGCACATTCATTTGTTACTATTTCAAAAGTAACTGAAAAGATTTTTATTTTCAGCAAATTCGTCGGTGACTATTTCAAAAGTAATCGACATGATTTATTTTCAGCACATTCGTCGGTTACTATTTCAAAAGTAATCGGCAAGACTTTATTTTCAGCACATTCGTCGGTTATTATTTCAAAAGTAATCGGCAAGATTTTTATTTACAGCATATTCGTCGGTTACTATTTCAAAAGTAATTAGCAAGACTTTATTTTCATCACATTCGTCGGTTACTATTTCAAAAGTAATCGGCAAGACTTTATTTTCAGCACATTCGTCGGTTACTATTTCAAAAGTAATCGGCAAGATTTTTATTTTCAGCATATTCGTCGGTTACTATTTCAAATGTAAGCGGCAAGATTTTTATTTTCAGCATATTTGTCGGTTACTATTTTAAAAGTAATCGGCAAGACTTTATTTTCAGCACATTTGTCGGTTACTATTTCAAAAGTAATCGGCAAGACTTTATTTTCAGCACATTCGTCGGTTACTAATTCAAAAGTAATCGGCAAGATTTTTATTTTCAGCATATTCATCGGTTACTATTTCAAAAGTAATCGACAAGATTTTTATTTTCAGCATATTCGTCGGTTACTATTTCAAAGGTAATCGGCAAGATTTATTTTCAGCACAATCGTCGGTTACTATTTCAAAAGTAATCGGCAAGATTTTTATTTTCAGCATATTTGTCGGTTACTATTTCAAACATATTCGGCATGATTTATTTTCAGCACAATCGTCGGTTACTATTTCAAAAGTAATCGGCAAGATTTTTATTTTCAGCACATTTGTCGGTTACTATTTTAAAAGCAATCTGCAAGACTTTATTTTCAGCACATTCGTCGGTTACTATTTCAAAAGTAATCGGCAAGATTTTTATATTTAACATATTCGTCGCTTTATATTTCAAAATTAATCGGCATGATTTATTTTCAGTACATTCATTTGTTACTATTTCAAAAGTAACTGAAAAGATTTTTATTTTCAGCAAATTCGTCGGTGACTATTTCAAAAGTAATCGACATGATTTATTTTCAGCACATTCGTCGGTTACTATTTCAAAAGTAATCGGCAAGACTTTATTTTCAGCACATTCGTCGGTTATTATTTCAAAAGTAATCGGCAAGATTTTTATTTACAGCATATTCGTCGGTTACTATTTCAAAAGTAATTAGCAAGACTTTATTTTCATCACATTCGTCGGTTACTATTTCAAAAGTAATCGGCAAGACTTTATTTTCAGCACATTCGTCGGTTACTATTTCAAAAGTAATCGGCAAGATTTTTATTTTCAGCATATTCGTCGGTTACTATTTCAAATGTAAGCGGCAAGATTTTTATTTTCAGCATATTTGTCGGTTACTATTTTAAAAGTAATCGGCAAGACTTTATTTTCAGCACATTTGTCGGTTACTATTTCAAAAGTAATCGGCAAGACTTTATTTTCAGCACATTCGTCGGTTACTAATTCAAAAGTAATCGGCAAGATTTTTATTTTCAGCATATTCATCGGTTACTATTTCAAAAGTAATCGACAAGATTTTTATTTTCAGCATATTCGTCGGTTACTATTTCAAAGGTAATCGGCAAGATTTATTTTCAGCACAATCGTCGGTTACTATTTCAAAAGTAATCGGCAAGATTTTTATTTTCAGCATATTTGTCGGTTACTATTTCAAACATATTCGGCATGATTTATTTTCAGCACAATCGTCGGTTACTATTTCAAAAGTAATCGGCAAGATTTTTATTTTCAGCACATTTGTCGGTTACTATTTTAAAAGTAATCTGCAAGACTTTATTTTCAGCACATTCGTCGGTTACTATTTCAAAAGTAATCGGCAAGATTTTTATTTACAGCATATTTGTCGGTTACTATTTCAAAAGTAGTCGGCAAGACTTTATTTTCAGTACATTCGTCGGTTACTATTTCAAAAGTAATCGGCAAGACTTTATTTTCAGCACATTCGTCGGTTACTATTTCAAAAGTAATCCGCAAGATTTTTATTTTCAGCATATTCGTCGGTTACTATTTCAAAAGTAATCGGCAAGATTTTTATTTTCAGCTTATTTGTCGGTTACTATTTTAAAAGCAATCTGCAAGACTTTATTTTCAGCACATTCGTCGGTTACTATTTCAAAAGTAATCGGCAAGATTTTTATATTTAACATATTCGTCGCTTTATATTTCAAAATTAATCGGCATGATTTATTTTCAGCACATTCATTTGTTACTATTTCAAAAGTAACTGAAAAGATTTTTATTTTCAGCAAATTCGTCGGTGACTATTTCAAAAGTAATCGACATGATTTATTTTCAGCACATTCGTCGGTTACTATTTCAAAAGTAATCGGCAAGACTTTATTTTCAGCACATTCGTCGGTTATTATTTCAAAAGTAATCGGCAAGATTTTTATTTACAGCATATTCGTCGGTTACTATTTCAAAAGTAATTAGCAAGACTTTATTTTCATCACATTCGTCGGTTACTATTTCAAAAGTAATCGGCAAGACTTTATTTTCAGCACATTCGTCGGTTACTATTTCAAAAGTAATCGGCAAGATTTTTATTTTCAGCATATTCGTCGGTTACTATTTCAAATGTAAGCGGCAAGATTTTTATTTTCAGCATATTTGTCGGTTACTATTTTAAAAGTAATCGGCAAGACTTTATTTTCAGCACATTTGTCGGTTACTATTTCAAAAGTAATCGGCAAGACTTTATTTTCAGCACATTCGTCGGTTACTAATTCAAAAGTAATCGGCAAGATTTTTATTTTCAGCATATTCATCGGTTACTATTTCAAAAGTAATCGACAAGATTTTTATTTTCAGCATATTCGTCGGTTACTATTTCAAAGGTAATCGGCAAGATTTATTTTCAGCACAATCGTCGGTTACTATTTCAAAAGTAATCGGCAAGATTTTTATTTTCAGCATATTTGTCGGTTACTATTTCAAACATATTCGGCATGATTTATTTTCAGCACAATCGTCGGTTACTATTTCAAAAGTAATCGGCAAGATTTTTATTTTCAGCACATTTGTCGGTTACTATTTTAAAAGTAATCTGCAAGACTTTATTTTCAGCATATTCATCGGTTACTATTTCAAAAGTAATCGACAAGATTTTTATTTTCAGCATATTCGTCGGTTACTATTTCAAAGGTAATCGGCAAGATTTATTTTCAGCACAATCGTCGGTTACTATTTCAAAAGTAATCGGCAAGATTTTTATTTTCAGCATATTTGTCGGTTACTATTTCAAACGTAATCGGCATGATTTATTTTCAGCACATTCGTCGGTTACTATTTCAAAAGTAATCGGCAAGATTTTTATTTACAGCATATTTGTCGGTTACTATTTCAAAAGTAGTCGGCAAGACTTTATTTTCAGTACATTCGTCGGTTACTATTTCAAAAGTAATCGGCAAGACTTTATTTTCAGCATATTCGTCGGTTACTATTTCAAAAGTAATCCGCAAGATTTTTATTTTCAGCATATTCGTCGGTTACTATTTCAAAAGTAATTGGCAAGATTTTTATTTTCAGCATATTCATCGGTTACTATTTCAAAAGTAATCGACAAGATTTTTATTTTCAGCATATTCGTCGGTTACTATTTCAAAGGTAATCGGCATGATTTATTTTCAGCACAATCGTCGGTTACAATTTCAAAAGTAATCGGCAAGATTTTTATTTTCAGCATATTTGTTGGTTACTATTTTAAAAGTAATCTGCAAGACTTTATTTTCAGCACATTCGTCGGTTACTATTTCAAAAGTAATCGGCAAGACTTTATTTTCAGCACATTCGTTGGTTACTATTTCAAAAGTAATCGGCAAGACTTTATTTTCAGCACATTCGTCGGTTACTATTTCAAAAGTAATCGGCAAGATTTTTATTTACAGCATATTTGTCGGTTACTATTTCAAAAGTAGTCGGCAAGACTTTATTTTCAGTACATTCGTCGGTTACTATTTCAAAAGTAATTGGCAAGACTTTATTTTCAGCACATTCGTCGGTTACTATTTCAAAAGTAATCGGCAAGACTTTATTTTCAGCACATTCGTCGGTTATTATTTCAAAAGTAATCGGCAAGATTTTTATTTACAGCATATTCGTCGGTTACTATTTCAAAAGTAATTAGCAAGACTTTATTTTCATCACATTCGTCGGTTACTATTTCAAAAGTAATCGGCAAGACTTTATTTTCAGCACATTCGTCGGTTACTATTTCAAAAGTAATCGGCAAGATTTTTATTTTCAGCATATTCGTCGGTTACTATTTCAAATGTAAGCGGCAAGATTTTTATTTTCAGCATATTTGTCGGTTACTATTTTAAAAGTAATCGGCAAGACTTTATTTTCAGCACATTTGTCGGTTACTATTTCAAAAGTAATCGGCAAGACTTTATTTTCAGCACATTCGTCGGTTACTAATTCAAAAGTAATCGGCAAGATTTTTATTTTCAGCATATTCATCGGTTACTATTTCAAAAGTAATCGACAAGATTTTTATTTTCAGCATATTCGTCGGTTACTATTTCAAAGGTAATCGGCAAGATTTATTTTCAGCACAATCGTCGGTTACTATTTCAAAAGTAATCGGCAAGATTTTTATTTTCAGCATATTTGTCGGTTACTATTTCAAACATAATCGGCATGATTTATTTTCAGCACAATCGTCGGTTACTATTTCAAAAGTAATCGGCAAGATTTTTATTTTCAGCACATTTGTCGGTTACTATTTTAAAAGTAATCTGCAAGACTTTATTTTCAGCATATTCATCGGTTACTATTTCAAAAGTAATCGACAAGATTTTTATTTTCAGCATATTCGTCGGTTACTATTTCAAAGGTAATCGGCAAGATTTATTTTCAGCACAATCGTCGGTTACTATTTCAAAAGTAATCGGCAAGATTTTTATTTTCAGCATATTTGTCGGTTACTATTTCAAACGTAATCGGCATGATTTATTTTCAGCACATTCGTCGGTTACTATTTCAAAAGTAATCGGCAAGATTTTTATTTACAGCATATTTGTCGGTTACTATTTCAAAAGTAGTCGGCAAGACTTTATTTTCAGTACATTCGTCGGTTACTATTTCAAAAGTAATCGGCAAGACTTTATTTTCAGCATATTCGTCGGTTACTATTTCAAAAGTAATCCGCAAGATTTTTATTTTCAGCATATTCGTCGGTTACTATTTCAAAAGTAATTGGCAAGATTTTTATTTTCAGCATATTCCTCGGTTACTATTTCAAAAGTAATCGACAAGATTTTTATTTTCAGCATATTCGTCGGTTACTATTTCAAAGGTAATCGGCATGATTTATTTTCAGCACAATCGTCGGTTACAATTTCAAAAGTAATCGGCAAGATTTTTATTTTCAGCATATTTGTCGGTTACTATTTTAAAAGTAATCTGCAAGACTTTATTTTCAGCACATTCGTCGGTTACTATTTCAAAAGTAATCGGCAAGACTTTATTTTCAGCACATTCGTTGGTTACTATTTCAAAAGTAATCGGCAAGACTTTATTTTCAGCACATTCGTCGGTTACTATTTCAAAAGTAATCGGCAAGATTTTTATTTACAACATATTTGACGGTTACTATTTCAAAAGTAGTCGGCAAGACTTTATTTTCAGTACATTCGTCGGTTACTATTTCAAAAGTAATCGGCAAGACTTTATTTTCAGCACATTCGTCGGTTACTATTTCAAAAGTAATCCGCAAGATTTTTATTTTCAGCATATTCGTCGGTTACTATTTCAAAAGTAATCGGCAAGATTTTTATTTTCAGCTTATTTGTCGGTTACTATTTTAAAAGCAATCTGCAAGACTTTATTTTCAGCACATTCGTCGGTTACTATTTCAAAAGTAATCGGCAAGATTTTTATATTTAACATATTCGTCGCTTTATATTTCAAAATTAATCGGCATGATTTATTTTCAGCACATTCATTTGTTACTATTTCAAAAGTAACTGAAAAGATTTTTATTTTCAGCAAATTCGTCGGTGACTATTTCAAAAGTAATCGACATGATTTATTTTCAGCACATTCGTCGGTTACTATTTCAAAAGTAATCGGCAAGACTTTATTTTCAGCACATTCGTCGGTTACTATTTCAAAAGTAATCGGCAAGACTTTATTTTCAGCACATTCGTCGGTTATTATTTCAAAAGTAATCGGCAAGATTTTTATTTACAGCATATTCGTCGGTTACTATTTCAAAAGTAATTAGCAAGACTTTATTTTCATCACATTCGTCGGTTACTATTTCAAAAGTAATCGGCAAGACTTTATTTTCAGCACATTCGTCGGTTACTATTTCAAAAGTAATCGGCAAGATTTTTATTTTCAGCATATTCGTCGGTTACTATTTCAAATGTAAGCGGCAAGATTTTTATTTTCAGCATATTTGTCGGTTACTATTTTAAAAGTAATCGGCAAGACTTTATTTTCAGCACATTTGTCGGTTACTATTTCAAAAGTAATCGGCAAGACTTTATTTTCAGCACATTCGTCGGTTACTAATTCAAAAGTAATCGGCAAGATTTTTATTTTCAGCATATTCATCGGTTACTATTTCAAAAGTAATCGACAAGATTTTTATTTTCAGCATATTCGTCGGTTACTATTTCAAAGGTAATCGGCAAGATTTATTTTCAGCACAATCGTCGGTTACTATTTCAAAACTAATCGGCAAGATTTTTATTTTCAGCATATTTGTCGGTTACTATTTCAAACATAATCGGCATGATTTATTTTCAGCACAATCGTCGGTTACTATTTCAAAAGTAATCGGCAAGATTTTTATTTTCAGCACATTTGTCGGTTACTATTTTAAAAGTAATCTGCAAGACTTTATTTTCAGCACATTCGTCGGTTACTATTTCAAAAGTAATCGGCAAGACTTTATTTTCAGCACATTCGTCGGTTACTATTTCAAAAGTAATCGGCAAGACTTTATTTTCAGCACATTCGTCGGTTACTATTTTAAAAGTAATCGGCAAGACTTTATTTTCAGCACATTCGTCGGTTACTATTTCAAAAGTAATCGGCAAGACTTTATTTTCAGCACATTCGTCGGTTACTAATTCAAAAGTAATCGGCAAGATTTTTATTTTCAGCATATTCATCGGTTACTATTTCAAAAGTAATCGACAAGATTTTTATTTTCAGCATATTCGTCGGTTACTATTTCAAAGGTAATCGGCATGATTTATTTTCAGCACAATCGTCGGTTACAATTTCAAAAGTAATCGGCAAGATTTTTATTTTCAGCATATTTGTCGGTTACTATTTTAAAAGTAATCTGCAAGACTTTATTTTCAGCACATTCGTCGGTTACTATTTCAAAAGTAATCGGCAAGATTTTATTTTCAGCACATTCGTCGGTTACTATTTCAAAAGTAATCGGCAAGACTTTATTTTCAGCACATTCGTCGGTTACTATTTCAAAAGTAATCGGCAAGATTTTTATTTACAGCATATTCGTCGGTTACTATTTCAAAAGTAGTCGGCAAGACTTTATTTTCAGCACATTCGTCGGTTACTATTTCAAAAGTAATCGGCAAGACTTTATTTTCAGCACATTCGTCGGTTACTATTTCAAAAGTAATCGGCAATATTTTTATTTTCAGCATATTCGTCGGTTACTATTTCAAAAGTAAGCGGCAAGATTTTTATTTTCAGCATATTTGTCGGTTACTATTTTAAAAGTAATCGGCAAGACTTTATTTTCAGCACATTCGTCGGTTACTATTTTAAAAGTAATCGGCAAGACTTTATTTTCAGCACATTCGTCGGTTACTATTTCAAAAGTAATCGGCAAGACTTTATTTTCAGCACATTCGTCGGTTACTAATTCAAAAGTAATCGGCAAGATTTTTATTTTCAGCATATTCATCGGTTACTATTTCAAAAGTAATCGACAAGATTTTTATTTTCAGCATATTCGTCGGTTACTATTTCAAAGGTAATCGGCATGATTTATTTTCAGCACAATCGTCGGTTACAATTTCAAAAGTAATCGGCAAGATTTTTATTTTCAGCATATTTGTCGGTTACTATTTTAAAAGTAATCTGCAAGACTTTATTTTCAGCACATTCGTCGGTTACTATTTCAAAAGTAATCGGCAAGATTTTATTTTCAGCACATTCGTCGGTTACTATTTCAAAAGTAATCGGCAAGACTTTATTTTCAGCACATTCGTCGGTTACTATTTCAAAAGTAATCGGCAAGATTTTTATTTACAGCATATTCGTCGGTTACTATTTCAAAAGTAGTCGGCAAGACTTTATTTTCAGCACATTCGTCGGTTACTATTTCAAAAGTAATCGGCAAGACTTTATTTTCAGCACATTCGTCGGTTACTATTTCAAAAGTAATCGGCAAGATTTTTATTTTCAGCATATTCGTCGGTTACTATTTCAAAAGTAAGCGGCAAGATTTTTATTTTCAGCATATTTGTCGGTTACTTTTTTAAAAGTAATCAGCAAGACTTTATTTTCAGCACATTCGTCGGTTACTATTTTAAAAGTAATCGGCAAGACTTTATTTTCAGCACATTCGTCGGTTACTATTTCAAAAGTAATCGGCAAGACTTTATTTTCAGCACATTCGTCGGTTACTAATTCAAAAGTAATCGGCAAGATTTTTATTTTCAGCATATTCATCGGTTACTATTTCAAAAGTAATCGACAAGATTTTTATTTTCAGCATATTCGTCGGTTACTATTTCAAAGGTAATCGGCATGATTTATTTTCAGCACAATCGTCGGTTACAATTTCAAAAGTAATCGGCAAGATTTTTATTTTCAGCATATTTGTCGGTTACTATTTTAAAAGTAATCTGCAAGACTTTATTTTCAGCACATTCGTCGGTTACTATTTCAAAAGTAATCGGCAAGATTTTATTTTCAGCACATTCGTCGGTTACTATTTCAAAAGTAATCGGCAAGACTTTATTTTCAGCACATTCGTCGGTTACTATTTCAAAAGTAATCGGCAAGATTTTTATTTACAGCATATTCGTCGGTTACTATTTCAAAAGTAGTCGGCAAGACTTTATTTTCAGCACATTCGTCGGTTACTATTTCAAAAGTAATCGGCAAGACTTTATTTTCAGCACATTCGTCGGTTACTATTTCAAAAGTAATCGGCAAGATTTTTATTTTCAGCATATTCGTCGGTTACTATTTCAAAAGTAAGCGGCAAGATTTTTATTTTCAGCATATTTGTCGGTTACTATTTTAAAAGTAATCGGCAAGACTTTATTTTCAGCACATTCGTCGGTTACTATTTCAAAAGTAATCGGCAAGACTTTATTTTTAGCACATTCGTCGGTTACTAATTCAAAAGTAATCGGCAAGATTTTTATTTTCAGCATATTCATCGGTTACTATTTCAAAAGTAATCGACAAGATTTTTATTTTCAGCATATTCGTCGGTTACTATTTCAAAGGTAATCAGCATGATTTATTTTCAGCACAATCGTCGGTTACAATTTCAAAAGTAATCGGCAAGATTTTTATTTTCAGCATATTTGTCGGTTACTATTTTAAAAGTAATCTGCAAGACTTTATTTTCAGCACATTCGTCGGTTACTATTTCAAAAGTAATCGGCAGGACTTTATTTTCAGCACATTCGTCGGTTACTATTTCAAAAGTAATCGGCAGGACTTTATTTTCAGCACATTCGTCGGTTACTATTTCAAAAGTAATCGGCAAGATTTTTATTTACAGCATATTCGTCGGTTACTATTTCAAAAGTAGTCGGCAAGACTTTATTTTCAGCACATTCGTCGGTTACTATTTCAAAAGTAATCGGCAAGACTTTATTTTCAGCACATTCGTCGGTTACTATTTCAAAAGTAATCGGCAAGATTTTTATTTTCAGCATATTCGTCGGTTACTATTTCAAAAGTAAGCGGCAAGATTTTTATTTTCAGCATATTTGTCGGTTACTATTTTAAAAGTAATCGGCAAGACTTTATTTTCAGCACATTCGTCGGTTACTATTTCAAAAGTAATCGGCAAGACTTTATTTTTAGCACATTCGTCGGTTACTAATTCAAAAGTAATCGGCAAGATTTTTATTTTCAGCATATTCATCGGTTACTATTTCAAAAGTAATCGACAAGATTTTTATTTTCAGCATATTCGTCGGTTACTATTTCAAAGGTAATCAGCATGATTTATTTTCAGCACAATCGTCGGTTACAATTTCAAAAGTAATCGGCAAGATTTTTATTTTCAGCATATTTGTCGGTTACTATTTTAAAAGTAATCTGCAAGACTTTATTTTCAGCACATTCGTCGGTTACTATTTCAAAAGTAATCGGCAGGACTTTATTTTCAGCACATTCGTCGGTTACTATTTCAAAAGTAATCGGCAGGACTTTATTTTCAGCACATTCGTCGGTTACTATTTCAAAAGTAATCGGCAAGATTTTTATTTACAGCATATTCGTCGGTTACTATTTCAAAAGTAGTCGGCAAGACTTTATTTTCAGCACATTCGTCGGTTACTATTTCAAAAGTAATCGGCAAGACTTTATTTTCAGCACATTCGTCGGTTACTATTTCAAAAGTAATCGGCAAGATTTTTATTTTCAGCATATTCGGCGGTTACTATTTTAAAAGTAAGAGGCAAGATTTTTATTTTCAGCATATTTGTCGGTTACTATTTTAAAAGTAATCGGCAAGACTTTATTTTCAGCACATTCGTCGGTTACTATTTTAAAAGTAATCGGCAAGACTTTATTTTCAGCACATTCGTCGGTTACTATTTCAAAAGTAATCGGCAAGACTTTATTTTTAGCACATTCGTCGGTTACTAATTCAAAAGTAATCGGCAAGATTTTTATTTTCAGCATATTCATCGGTTACTATTTCAAAAGTAATCGACAAGATTTTTATTTTCAGCATATTCGTCGGTTACTATTTCAAAGGTAATCGGCAAGATTTATTTTCAGCACAATCGTCGGTTACTATTTCAAAAGTAATCGGCAAGATTTTTATTTTCAGCATATTTGTCGGTTACTATTTCAAACATAATCGGCATGATTTATTTTCAGCACAATCGTCGGTTACTATTTCAAAAGTAATCGGCAAGATTTTTATTTTCAGCACATTTGTCGGTTACTATTTTAAAAGTAATCTGCAAGACTTTATTTTCAGCACATTCGTCGGTTACTATTTCAAAAGTAATCGGCAAGACTTTATTTTCAGCACATTCGTCGGTTACTATTTCAAAAGTAATCGGCAAGACTTTATTTTCAGCACATTCGTCGGTTACTATTTTAAAAGTAATCGGCAAGACTTTATTTTCAGCACATTCGTCGGTTACTATTTCAAAAGTAATCGGCAAGACTTTATTTTCAGCACATTCGTCGGTTACTAATTCAAAAGTAATCGGCAAGATTTTTATTTTCAGCATATTCATCGGTTACTATTTCAAAAGTAATCGATAAGATTTTTATTTTCAGCATATTCGTCGGTTACTATTTCAAAGGTAATCGGCATGATTTATTTTCAGCACAATCGTCGGTTACAATTTCAAAAGTAATCGGCAAGATTTTTATTTTCAGCATATTTGTCGGTTACTATTTTAAAAGTAATCTGCAAGACTTTATTTTCAGCACATTCGTCGGTTACTATTTCAAAAGTAATCGGCAAGATTTTATTTTCAGCACATTCGTCGGTTACTATTTCAAAAGTAATCGGCAAGACTTTATTTTCAGCACATTCGTCGGTTACTATTTCAAAAGTAATCGGCAAGATTTTTATTTACAGCATATTCGTCGGTTACTATTTCAAAAGTAGTCGGCAAGACTTTATTTTCAGCACATTCGTCGGTTACTATTTCAAAAGTAATCAGCAAGACTTTATTTTCAGCACATTCGTCGGTTACTATTTCAAAAGTAATCGGCAATATTTTTATTTTCAGCATATTCGTCGGTTACTATTTCAAAAGTAAGCGGCAAGATTTTTATTTTCAGCATATTTGTCGGTTACTATTTTAAAAGTAATCGGCAAGACTTTATTTTCAGCACATTCGTCGGTTACTATTTTAAAAGTAATCGGCAAGACTTTATTTTCAGCACATTCGTCGGTTACTATTTCAAAAGTAATCGGCAAGACTTTATTTTCAGCACATTCGTCGGTTACTAATTCAAAAGTAATCGGCAAGATTTTTATTTTCAGCATATTCATCGGTTACTATTTCAAAAGTAATCGACAAGATTTTTATTTTCAGCATATTCGTCGGTTACTATTTCAAAGGTAATCGGCATGATTTATTTTCAGCACAATCGTCGGTTACAATTTCAAAAGTAATCGGCAAGATTTTTATTTACAGCATATTCGTCGGTTACTATTTCAAAAGTAGTCGGCAAGACTTTATTTTCAGCACATTCGTCGGTTACTATTTCAAAAGTAATCGGCAAGACTTTATTTTCAGCACATTCGTCGGTTACTATTTCAAAAGTAATCGGCAAGACTTTATTTTCAGCACATTCGTCGGTTACTAATTCAAAAGTAATCGGCAAGATTTTTATTTTCAGCATATTCATCGGTTACTATTTCAAAAGTAATCGACAAGATTTTTATTTTCAGCATATTCGTCGGTTACTATTTCAAAGGTAATCGGCATGATTTATTTTCAGCACAATCGTCGGTTACAATTTCAAAAGTAATCGGCAAGATTTTTATTTACAGCATATTCGTCGGTTACTATTTCAAAAGTAGTCGGCAAGACTTTATTTTCAGCACATTCGTCGGTTACTATTATAAAAGTAATCGGCAAGACTTTATTTTCAGCACATTCGTCGGTTACTATTTCAAAAGTAATCGGCAAGACTTTATTTTCAGCACATTCGTCGGTTACTAATTCAAAAGTAATCGGCAAGATTTTTATTTTCAGCATATTCATCGGTTACTATTTCAAAAGTAATCGACAAGATTTTTATTTTCAGCATATTGGTCGGTTACTATTTCAAAGGTAATCGGCATGATTTATTTTCAGCACAATCGTCGGTTACAATTTCAAAAGTAATCGGCAAGATTTTTATTTTCAGCATATTTGTCGGTTACTATTTTAAAAGTAATCTGCAAGACTTTATTTTCAGCACATTCGTCGGTTACTATTTCAAAAGTAATCGGCAAGATTTTATTTTCAGCACATTCGTCGGTTACTATTTCAAAAGTAATCGGCAAGACTTTATTTTCAGCACATTCGTCGGTTACTATTTCAAAAGTAATCGGCAAGATTTTTATTTACAGCATATTCGTCGGTTACTATTTCAAAAGTAGTCGGCAAGACTTTATTTTCAGCACATTCGTCGGTTACTATTTCAAAAGTAATCGGCAAGACTTTATTTTCAGCACATTCGTCGGTTACTATTTCAAAAGTAATCGGCAAGATTTTTATTTTCAGCATATTCGTCGGTTACTATTTCAAAAGTAAGCGGCAAGATTTTTATTTTCAGCATATTTGTCGGTTACTATTTTAAAAGTAATCGGCAAGACTTTATTTTCAGCACATTCGTCGGTTACTATTTCAAAAGTAATCGGCAAGACTTTATTTTTAGCACATTCGTCGGTTACTAATTCAAAAGTAATCGGCAAGATTTTTATTTTCAGCATATTCATCGGTTACTATTTCAAAAGTAATCGACAAGATTTTTATTTTCAGCATATTCGTCGGTTACTATTTCAAAGGTAATCAGCATGATTTATTTTCAGCACAATCGTCGGTTACAATTTCAAAAGTAATCGGCAAGATTTTTATTTTCAGCATATTTGTCGGTTACTATTTTAAAAGTAATCTGCAAGACTTTATTTTCAGCACATTCGTCGGTTACTATTTCAAAAGTAATCGGCAGGACTTTATTTTCAGCACATTCGTCGGTTACTATTTCAAAAGTAATCGGCAGGACTTTATTTTCAGCACATTCGTCGGTTACTATTTCAAAAGTAATCGGCAAGATTTTTATTTACAGCATATTCGTCGGTTACTATTTCAAAAGTAGTCGGCAAGACTTTATTTTCAGCACATTCGTCGGTTACTATTTCAAAAGTAATCGGCAAGACTTTATTTTCAGCACATTCGTCGGTTACTATTTCAAAAGTAATCGGCAAGATTTTTATTTTCAGCATATTCGGCGGTTACTATTTCAAAAGTAAGAGGCAAGATTTTTATTTTCAGCATATTTGTCGGTTACTATTTTAAAAGTAATCGGCAAGACTTTATTTTCAGCACATTCGTCGGTTACTATTTTAAAAGTAATCGGCAAGACTTTATTTTCAGCACATTCGTCGGTTACTATTTCAAAAGTAATCGGCAAGACTTTATTTTTAGCACATTCGTCGGTTACTAATTCAAAAGTAATCGGCAAGATTTTTATTTTCAGCATATTCATCGGTTACTATTTCAAAAGTAATCGACAAGATTTTTATTTTCAGCATATTCGTCGGTTACTATTTCAAAGGTAATCGGCAAGATTTATTTTCAGCACAATCGTCGGTTACTATTTCAAAAGTAATCGGCAAGATTTTTATTTTCAGCATATTTGTCGGTTACTATTTCAAACATAATCGGCATGATTTATTTTCAGCACAATCGTCGGTTACTATTTCAAAAGTAATCGGCAAGATTTTTATTTTCAGCACATTTGTCGGTTACTATTTTAAAAGTAATCTGCAAGACTTTATTTTCAGCACATTCGTCGGTTACTATTTCAAAAGTAATCGGCAAGACTTTATTTTCAGCACATTCGTCGGTTACTATTTCAAAAGTAATCGGCAAGACTTTATTTTCAGCACATTCGTCGGTTACTATTTTAAAAGTAATCGGCAAGACTTTATTTTCAGCACATTCGTCGGTTACTATTTCAAAAGTAATCGGCAAGACTTTATTTTCAGCACATTCGTCGGTTACTAATTCAAAAGTAATCGGCAAGATTTTTATTTTCAGCATATTCATCGGTTACTATTTCAAAAGTAATCGATAAGATTTTTATTTTCAGCATATTCGTCGGTTACTATTTCAAAGGTAATCGGCATGATTTATTTTCAGCACAATCGTCGGTTACAATTTCAAAAGTAATCGGCAAGATTTTTATTTTCAGCATATTTGTCGGTTACTATTTTAAAAGTAATCTGCAAGACTTTATTTTCAACACATTCGTCGGTTACTATTTCAAAAGTAATCGGCAAGATTTTATTTTCAGCACATTCGTCGGTTACTATTTCAAAAGTAATCGGCAAGACTTTATTTTCAGCACATTCGTCGGTTACTATTTCAAAAGTAATCGGCAAGATTTTTATTTACAGCATATTCGTCGGTTACTATTTCAAAAGTAGTCGGCAAGACTTTATTTTCAGCACATTCGTCGGTTACTATTTCAAAAGTAATCGGCAAGACTTTATTTTCAGCACATTCGTCGGTTACTATTTCAAAAGTAATCGGCAATATTTTTATTTTCAGCATATTCGTCGGTTACTATTTCAAAAGTAAGCGGCAAGATTTTTATTTTCAGCATATTTGTCGGTTACTATTTTAAAAGTAATCGGCAAGACTTTATTTTCAGCACATTCGTCGGTTACTATTTTAAAAGTAATCGGCAAGACTTTATTTTCAGCACATTCGTCGGTTACTATTTCAAAAGTAATCGGCAAGACTTTATTTTCAGCACATTCGTCGGTTACTAATTCAAAAGTAATCGGCAAGATTTTTATTTTCAGCATATTCATCGGTTACTATTTCAAAAGTAATCGGCAGGACTTTATTTTCAGCACATTCGTCGGTTACTATTTCAAAAGTAATCGGCAAGATTTTTATTTTCAGCATATTCGTCGGTTACTATTTCAAAGGTAATCGGCATGATTTATTTTCAGCACAATCGTCGGTTACAATTTCAAAAGTAATCGGCAAGATTTTTATTTTCAGCATATTTGTCGGTTACTATTTTAAAAGTAATCTGCAAGACTTTATTTTCAACACATTCGTCGGTTACTATTTCAAAAGTAATCGGCAAGATTTTATTTTCAGCACATTCGTCGGTTACTATTTCAAAAGTAATCGGCAAGACTTTATTTTCAGCACATTCGTCGGTTACTATTTCAAAAGTAATCGGCAAGATTTTTATTTACAGCATATTCGTCGGTTACTATTTCAAAAGTAGTCGGCAAGACTTTATTTTCAGCACATTCGTCGGTTACTATTTCAAAAGTAATCGGCAAGACTTTATTTTCAGCACATTCGTCGGTTACTATTTCAAAAGTAATCGGCAATATTTTTATTTTCAGCATATTCGTCGGTTACTATTTCAAAAGTAAGCGGCAAGATTTTTATTTTCAGCATATTTGTCGGTTACTATTTTAAAAGTAATCGGCAAGACTTTATTTTCAGCACATTCGTCGGTTACTATTTTAAAAGTAATC
Source organism: Medicago lupulina (assembly GCA_958299785.1). Taxonomy (NCBI): domain Eukaryota; kingdom Viridiplantae; phylum Streptophyta; class Magnoliopsida; order Fabales; family Fabaceae; genus Medicago; species Medicago lupulina. The sequence continues at coordinate 36,215,694 of OY283146.1, read as the reverse complement.
GGCAAGACTTTATTTTCAGCACATTCGTCGGTTACTATTTCAAAAGTAATCGGCAAGACTTTATTTTCAGCACATTCGTCGGTTACTAATTCAAAAGTAATCGGCAAGATTTTTATTTTCAGCATATTCATCGGTTACTATTTCAAAAGTAATCGACAAGATTTTTATTTTCAGCATATTCGTCGGTTACTATTTCAAAGGTAATCGGCATGATTTATTTTCAGCACAATCGTCGGTTACAATTTCAAAAGTAATCGGCAAGATTTTTATTTTCAGCATATTTGTCGGTTACTATTTTAAAAGTAATCTGCAAGACTTTATTTTCAGCACATTCGTCGGTTACTATTTCAAAAGTAATCGGCAAGATTTTATTTTCAGCACATTCGTCGGTTACTATTTCAAAAGTAATCGGCAAGACTTTATTTTCAGCACATTCGTCGGTTACTATTTCAAAAGTAATCGGCAAGATTTTTATTTACAGCATATTCGTCGGTTACTATTTCAAAAGTAGTCGGCAAGACTTTATTTTCAGCACATTCGTCGGTTACTATTTCAAAAGTAATCGGCAAGACTTTATTTTCAGCACATTCGTCGGTTACTATTTCAAAAGTAATCGGCAATATTTTTATTTTCAGCATATTCGTCGGTTACTATTTCAAAAGTAAGCGGCAAGATTTTTATTTTCAGCATATTTGTCGGTTACTATTTTAAAAGTAATCGGCAAGACTTTATTTTCAGCACATTCGTCGGTTACTATTTTAAAAGTAATCGGCAAGACTTTATTTTCAGCACATTCGTCGGTTACTATTTCAAAAGTAATCGGCAAGACTTTATTTTCAGCACATTCGTCGGTTACTAATTCAAAAGTAATCGGCAAGATTTTTATTTTCAGCATATTCATCGGTTACTATTTCAAAAGTAATCGACAAGATTTTTATTTTCAGCATATTCGTCGGTTACTATTTCAAAGGTAATCGGCATGATTTATTTTCAGCACAATCGTCGGTTACAATTTCAAAAGTAATCGGCAAGATTTTTATTTTCAGCATATTTGTCGGTTACTATTTTAAAAGTAATCTGCAAGACTTTATTTTCAGCACATTCGTCGGTTACTATTTCAAAAGTAATCGGCAAGATTTTATGTTCAGCACATTCGTCGGTTACTATTTCAAAAGTAATCGGCAAGACTTTATTTTCAGCACATTCGTCGGTTACTATTTCAAAAGTAATCGGCAAGATTTTTATTTACAGCATATTCGTCGGTTACTATTTCAAAAGTAGTCGGCAAGACTTTATTTTCAGCACATTCGTCGGTTACTATTTCAAAAGTAATCGGCAAGACTTTATTTTCAGCACATTCGTCGGTTACTATTTCAAAAGTAATCGGCAATATTTTTATTTTCAGCATATTCGTCGGTTACTATTTCAAAAGTAAGCGGCAAGATTTTTATTTTCAGCATATTTGTCGGTTACTATTTTAAAAGTAATCGGCAAGACTTTATTTTCAGCACATTCGTCGGTTACTATTTTAAAAGTAATCGGCAAGACTTTATTTTCAGCACATTCGTCGGTTACTATTTCAAAAGTAATCGGCAAGACTTTATTTTCAGCACATTCGTCGGTTACTAATTCAAAAGTAATCGGCAAGATTTTTATTTTCAGCATATTCATCGGTTACTATTTCAAAAGTAATCGACAAGATTTTTATTTTCAGCATATTCGTCGGTTACTATTTCAAAGGTAATCGGCATGATTTATTTTCAGCACAATCGTCGGTTACAATTTCAAAAGTAATCGGCAAGATTTTTATTTTCAGCATATTTGTCGGTTACTATTTTAAAAGTAATCTGCAAGACTTTATTTTCAGCACATTCGTCGGTTACTATTTCAAAAGTAATCGGCAAGATTTTATTTTCAGCACATTCGTCGGTTACTATTTCAAAAGTAATCGGCAAGACTTTAGTTTCAGCACATTCGTCGGTTACTATTTCAAAAGTAATCGGCAAGATTTTTATTTACAGCATATTCGTCGGTTACTATTTCAAAAGTAGTCGGCAAGACTTTATTTTCAGCACATTCGTCGGTTACTATTTCAAAAGTAATCGGCAAGACTTTATTTTCAGCACATTCGTCGGTTACTATTTCAAAAGTAATCGGCAAGATTTTTATTTTCAGCATATTCGTCGGTTACTATTTCAAAAGTAAGCGGCAAGATTTTTATTTTCAGCATATTTGTCGGTTACTATTTTAAAAGTAATCGGCAAGACTTTATTTTCAGCACATTCGTCGGTTACTATTTTAAAAGTAATCGGCAAGACTTTATTTTCAGCACATTCGTCGGTTACTATTTCAAAAGTAATCGGCAAGACTTTATTTTTAGCACATTCGTCGGTTACTAATTCAAAAGTAATCGGCAAGATTTTTATTTTCAGCATATTCATCGGTTACTATTTCAAAAGTAATCGACAAGATTTTTATTTTCAGCATATTCGTCGGTTACTATTTCAAAGGTAATCAGCATGATTTATTTTCAGCACAATCGTCGGTTACTATTTCAAAAGTAATCGGCAAGATTTTTATTTTCAGCATATTTGTCGGTTACTATTTTAAAAGTAATCTGCAAGACTTTATTTTCAGCACATTCGTCGGTTACTATTTCAAAAGTAATCGGCAGGACTTTATTTTCAGCACATTCGTCGGTTACTATTTCAAAAGTAATCGGCAGGACTTTATTTTCAGCACATTCGTCGGTTACTATTTCAAAAGTAATCGGCAAGATTTTTATTTACAGCATATTCGTCGGTTACTATTTCAAAAGTAGTCGGCAAGACTTTATTTTCAGCACATTCGTCGGTTACTATTTCAAAAGTAATCGGCAAGACTTTATTTTCAGCACATTCGTCGGTTACTATTTCAAAAGTAATCGGCAAGATTTTTATTTTCAGCATATTCGGCGGTTACTATTTCAAAAGTAAGAGGCAAGATTTTTATTTTCAGCATATTTGTCGGTTACTATTTTAAAAGTAATCGGCAAGACTTTATTTTCAGCACATTCGTCGGTTACTATTTCAAAAGTAATCGGCAAGACTTTATTTTCAGCACATTCGTCGGTTACTATTTCAAAAGTAATCGACAAGATTTTTATTTTCAGCATATTCGTCGGTTACTATTTCAAAGGTAATCGGCATGATTTATTTTCAGCACAATCGTCGGTTACTATTTCAAAAGTAATCGGCAAGATTTTTATTTTCAGCATATTCGTCGGTTACTATTTCAAAAGTAAGCGGCAAGATTTTTATTTTCAGCATATTTGTCGGTTACTATTTTAAAAGTAATCGGCAAGACTTTATTTTGAGCACATTTGTCGGTTACTATTTCAAAAGTAATCGGCAAGACTTTATTTTCAGCACATTCGTCGGTTACTAATTCAAAAGTAATCGGCAAGATTTTTATTTTCAGCATATTCATCGGTTACTATTTCAAAAGTAATCGACAAGATTTTTATTTTCAGCATATTCGTCGGTTACTATTTCAAAGGTAATCGGCAAGATTTATTTTCAGCACAATCGTCGGTTACTATTTCAAAAGTAATCGGCAAGATTTTTATTTTCAGCATATTTGTCGGTTACTATTTCAAACGTAATCGGCATGATTTATTTTCAGCACAATCGTCGGTTACTATTTCAAAAGTAATCGGCAAGATTTTTATTTTCAGCACATTTGTCGGTTACTATTTTAAAAGTAATCTGCAAGACTTTATTTTCAGCACATTCGTCGGTTACTATTTCAAAAGTAATCGGCAAGACTTTATTTTCAGCACATTCGTCGGTTACTATTTCAAAAGTAATCGGCAAGATTTTTATTTTCAGCATATTCATCGGTTACTATTTCAAAAGTAATCGACAAGATTTTTATTTTCAGCATATTCGTCGGTTACTATTTCAAAGGTAATCGGCAAGATTTATTTTCAGCACAATCGTCGGTTACTATTTCAAAAGTAATCGGCAAGATTTTTATTTTCAGCATATTTGTCGGTTACTATTTCAAACGTAATCGGCATGATTTATTTTCAGCACAATCGTCGGTTACTATTTCAAAAGTAATCGGCAAGATTTTTATTTTCAGCACATTTGTCGGTTACTATTTTAAAAGTAATCTGCAAGACTTTATTTTCAGCACATTCGTCGGTTACTATTTCAAAAGTAATCGGCAAGACTTTATTTTCAGCACATTCGTCGGTTACTATTTCAAAAGTAATCGGCTAGATTTTTATTTACAGCATATTCGTCGGTTACTATTTCAAAAGTAGTCGGCAAGACTTTATTTTCAGTACATTCGTCGGTTACTATTTCAAAAGTAATCGGCAAGACTTTATTTTCAGCACATTCGTCGGTTACTATTTCAAAAGTAATCGGCAAGATTTTTATTTTCAGCATATTCGTCGGTTACTATTTCAAAAGTAAGCGGCAAGACTTTTATTTTCAGCATATTTGTCGGTTACTATTTTAAAAGTAATCGGCAAGACTTTATTTTCAGCACATTCGTCTGTTACTATTTCAAAAGTAATCGGCAAGACTTTATTTTCAGCACATTCGTCGGTTACTATTTCAAAAGTAATCGACAAGATTTTTATTTTCAGCATATTCGTCGGTTACTATTTCAAAGGTAATCGGCATGATTTATTTTCAGCACAATCGTCGGTTACTATTTCAAAAGTAATCGGCAAGATTTTTATTTTCAGCATATTCGTCGGTTACTATTTCAAAAGTAAGCGGCAAGATTTTTATTTTCAGCATATTTGTCGGTTACTATTTTAAAAGTAATCGGCAAGACTTTATTTTCAGCACATTTGTCGGTTACTATTTCAAAAGTAATCGGCAAGACTTTATTTTCAGCACATTCGTCGGTTACTAATTCAAAAGTAATCGGCAAGATTTTTATTTTCAGCATATTCATCGGTTACTATTTCAAAAGTAATCGACAAGATTTTTATTTTCAGCATATTCGTCGGTTACTATTTCAAAGGTAATCGGCAAGATTTATTTTCAGCACAATCGTCGGTTACTATTTCAAAAGTAATCGGCAAGATTTTTATTTTCAGCATATTTGTCGGTTACTATTTCAAACGTAATCAGCATGATTTATTTTCAGCACAATCGTCGGTTACTATTTCAAAAGTAATCGGCAAGATTTTTATTTTCAGCACATTTGTCGGTTACTATTTTAAAAGTAATCTGCAAGACTTTATTTTCAGCACATTCGTCGGTTACTATTTCAAAAGTAATCGGCAAGACTTTATTTTCAGCACATTCGTCGGTTACTATTTCAAAAGTAATCGGCAAGACTTTATTTTCAGCACATTCGTCGGTTACTATTTCAAAAGTAATCGGCTAGATTTTTATTTACAGCATATTCGTCGGTTACTATTTCAAAAGTAGTCGGCAAGACTTTATTTTCAGTACATTCGTCGGTTACTATTTCAAAAGTAATCGGCAAGACTTTATTTTCAGCACATTCGTCGGTTACTATTTCAAAAGTAATCGGCAAGATTTTTATTTTCAGCATATTCGTCGGTTACTATTTCAAAAGTAAGCGGCAAGATTTTTATTTTCAGCATATTTGTCGGTTACTATTTTAAAAGTAATCGGCAAGACTTTATTTTCAGCACATTCGTCTGTTACTATTTCAAAAGTAATCGGCAAGACTTTATTTTCAGCACATTCGTCGGTTACTATTTCAAAAGTAATCGACAAGATTTTTATTTTCAGCATATTCGTCGGTTACTATTTCAAAGGTAATCGGCATGATTTATTTTCAGCACAATCGTCGGTTACTATTTCAAAAGTAATCGGCAAGATTTTTATTTTCAGCATATTCGTCGGTTACTATTTCAAAAGTAAGCGGCAAGATTTTTATTTTCAGCATATTTGTCGGTTACTATTTTAAAGGTAATCGGCATGATTTATTTTCAGCACAATCGTCGGTTACTATTTCAAAAGTAATCGACAAGATTTTTATTTTCAGCATATTCGTCGGTTACTATTTCAAAGGTAATCGGCAAGATTTATTTTCAGCACAATCGTCGGTTACTATTTCAAAAGTAATCGGCAAGATTTTTATTTTCAGCATATTTGTCGGTTACTATTTCAAACGTAATCGGCATGATTTATTTTCAGCACAATCGTCGGTTACTATTTCAAAAGTAATCGGCAAGATTTTTATTTTCAGCACATTTGTCGGTTACTATTTTAAAAGTAATCTGCAAGACTTTATTTTCAGCACATTCGTCGGTTACTATTTCAAAAGTAATCGGCAAGACTTTATTTTCAGCACATTCGTCGGTTACTATTTCAAAAGTAATCGGCAAGACTTTATTTTCAGCACATTCGTCGGTTACTATTTCAAAAGTAATCGGCTAGATTTTTATTTACAGCATATTCGTCGGTTACTATTTCAAAAGTAGTCGGCAAGACTTTATTTTCAGTACATTCGTCGGTTACTATTTCAAAAGTAATCGGCAAGACTTTATTTTCAGCACATTCGTCGGTTACTATTTCAAAAGTAATCGGCAAGATTTTTATTTTCAGCATATTCGTCGGTTACTATTTCAAAAGTAAGCGGCAAGATTTTTATTTTCAGCATATTTGTCGGTTACTATTTTAAAAGTAATCGGCAAGACTTTATTTTCAGCACATTCGTCTGTTACTATTTCAAAAGTAATCGGCAAGACTTTATTTTCAGCACATTCGTCGGTTACTATTTCAAAAGTAATCGACAAGATTTTTATTTTCAGCATATTCGTCGGTTACTATTTCAAAGGTAATCGGCATGATTTATTTTCAGCACAATCGTCGGTTACTATTTCAAAAGTAATCGGCAAGATTTTTATTTTCAGCATATTCGTCGGTTACTATTTCAAAAGTAAGCGGCAAGATTTTTATTTTCAGCATATTTGTCGGTTACTATTTTAAAAGTAATCGGCAAGACTTTATTTTCAGCACATTTGTCGGTTACTATTTCAAAAGTAATCGGCAAGACTTTATTTTCAGCACATTCGTCGGTTACTAATTCAAAAGTAATCGGCAAGATTTTTATTTTCAGCATATTCATCGGTTACTATTTCAAAAGTAATCGACAAGATTTTTATTTTCAGCATATTCGTCGGTTACTATTTCAAAGGTAATCGGCAAGATTTATTTTCAGCACAATCGTCGGTTACTATTTCAAAAGTAATCGGCAAGATTTTTATTTTCAGCATATTTGTCGGTTACTATTTCAAACGTAATCGGCATGATTTATTTTCAGCACAATCGTCGGTTACTATTTCAAAAGTAATCGGCAAGATTTTTATTTTCAGCACATTTGTCGGTTACTATTTTAAAAGTAATCTGCAAGACTTTATTTTCAGCACATTCGTCGGTTACTATTTCAAAAGTAATCGGCAAGACTTTATTTTCAGCACATTCGTCGGTTACTATTTCAAAAGTAATCGGCAAGACTTTATTTTCAGCACATTCGTCGGTTACTATTTCAAAAGTAATCGGCAAGATTTTTATTTACAGCATATTCGTCGGTTACTATTTCAAAAGTAGTCGGCAAGACTTTATTTTCAGTACATTCGTCGGTTACTATTTCAAAAGTAATCGGCAAGACTTTATTTTCAGCACATTCGTCGGTTACTATTTCAAAAGTAATCGGCAAGATTTTTATTTTCAGCATATTCGTCGGTTACTATTTCAAAAGTAAGCGGCAAGATTTTTATTTTCAGCATATTTGTCGGTTACTATTTTAAAAGTAATCGGCAAGACTTTTTTTCAGCACATTCGTCGGTTACTATTTTAAAAGTAATCGGCAAGACTTTATTTTCAGCACATTCGTCGGTTACTATTTCAAAAGTAATCGGCAAGACTTTATTTTCAGCACATTCGTCGGTTACTAATTCAAAAGTAATCGGCAAGATTTTTATTTTCAGCATATTCATCGGTTACTATTTCAAAAGTAATCGACAAGATTTTTATTTTCAGCATATTCGTCGGTTACTATTTCAAAGGTAATCGGCATGATTTATTTTCAGCACAATCGTCGGTTACAATTTCAAAAGTAATCGACAAGATTTTTATTTTCAGCATATTTGTCGGTTACTATTTTAAAAGTAATCTGCAAGACTTTATTTTCAGCACATTCGTCGGTTACTATTTCAAAAGTAATCGGCAAGACTTTATTTTCAGCACATTCGTCGGTTACTATTTCAAAAGTAATCGGCAAGATTTTTATTTACAGCATATTCGTCGGTTACTATTTCAAAAGTAGTCGGCAAGACTTTATTTTCAGCACATTCGTCGGTTACTATTTCAAAAGTAATCGGCAAGACTTTATTTTCAGCACATTCGTCGGTTACTATTTCAAAAGTAATCGGCAAGATTTTTATTTTCAGCATATTCGGCGGTTACTATTTCAAAAGTAAGAGGCAAGATTTTTATTTTCAGCATATTTGTCGGTTAATATTTTAAAAGTAATCGGCAAGACTTTATTTTCAGCACATTCGTCGGTTACTATTTCAAAAGTAATCGGCAAGACTTTATTTTCAGCACATTCGTCGGTTACTATTTCAAAAGTAATCGGCAAGATTTTTATTTACAGCATATTCGTCGGTTACTATTTCAAAAGTAGTCGGCAAGACTTTATTTTCAGCACATTCGTCGGTTACTATTTCAAAAGTAATCGGCAAGACTTTATTTTCAGCACATTCGTCGGTTACTATTTCAAAAGTAATCGGCAAGATTTTTATTTTCAGCATATTCGGCGGTTACTATTTCAAAAGTAAGAGGCAAGATTTTTATTTTCAGCATATTTGTCGGTTAATATTTTAAAAGTAATCGGCAAGACTTTATTTTCAGCACATTCGTCGGTTACTATTTCAAAAGTAATCGGCAAGACTTTATTTTCAGCACATTCGTCGGTTACTATTTCAAAAGTAATCGACAAGACTTTATTTTCAGCACATTCGTCGGTTACTAATTCAAAAGTAATCGGCAAGATTTTTATTTTCAGCATATTCATCGGTTACTATTTCAAAAGTAATCGACAAGATTTTTATTTTCAGCATATTCGTCGGTTACTATTTCAAAGGTAATCGGCAAGATTTATTTTCAGCACAATCGTCGGTTACTATTTCAAAAGTAATCGGCAAGATTTTTATTTTCAGCATATTTGTCGGTTACTATTTCAAACGTAATCGGCATGATTTATTTTCAGCACAATCGTCGGTTACTATTTCAAAAGTAATCGGCAAGATTTTTATTTTCAGCACATTTGTCGGTTACTATTTTAAAAGTAATCTGCAAGACTTTATTTTCAGCACATTCGTCGGTTACTATTTCAAAAGTAATCGGCAAGACTTTATTTTCAGCACATTCGTCGGTTACTATTTCAAAAGTAATCGGCAAGACTTTATTTTCAGCACATTCGTCGGTTACTATTTCAAAAGTAATCGGCAAGATTTTTATTTACAGCATATTCGTCGGTTACTATTTCAAAAGTAGTCGGCAAGACTTTATTTTCAGTACATTCGTCGGTTACTATTTCAAAAGTAATCGGCAAGACTTTATTTTCAGCACATTCGTCGGTTACTATTTCAAAAGTAATCGGCAAGATTTTTATTTTCAGCATATTCGTCGGTTACTATTTCAAAAGTAAGCGGCAAGATTTTTATTTTCAGCATATTTGTCGGTTACTATTTTAAAAGTAATCGGCAAGACTTTTTTTCAGCACATTCGTCGGTTACTATTTTAAAAGTAATCGGCAAGACTTTATTTTCAGCACATTCGTCGGTTACTATTTCAAAAGTAATCGGCAAGACTTTATTTTCAGCACATTCGTCGGTTACTAATTCAAAAGTAATCGGCAAGATTTTTATTTTCAGCATATTCATCGGTTACTATTTCAAAAGTAATCGACAAGATTTTTATTTTCAGCATATTCGTCGGTTACTATTTCAAAGGTAATCGGCATGATTTATTTTCAGCACAATCGTCGGTTACAATTTCAAAAGTAATCGACAAGATTTTTATTTTCAGCATATTTGTCGGTTACTATTTTAAAAGTAATCTGCAAGACTTTATTTTCAGCACATTCGTCGGTTACTATTTCAAAAGTAATCGGCAAGACTTTATTTTCAGCACATTCGTCGGTTACTATTTCAAAAGTAATCGGCAAGATTTTTATTTACAGCATATTCGTCGGTTACTATTTCAAAAGTAGTCGGCAAGACTTTATTTTCAGCACATTCGTCGGTTACTATTTCAAAAGTAATCGGCAAGACTTTATTTTCAGCACATTCGTCGGTTACTATTTCAAAAGTAATCGGCAAGATTTTTATTTTCAGCATATTCGGCGGTTACTATTTCAAAAGTAAGAGGCAAGATTTTTATTTTCAGCATATTTGTCGGTTAATATTTTAAAAGTAATCGGCAAGACTTTATTTTCAGCACATTCGTCGGTTACTATTTCAAAAGTAATCGGCAAGACTTTATTTTCAGCACATTCGTCGGTTACTATTTCAAAAGTAATCGGCAAGATTTTTATTTACAGCATATTCGTCGGTTACTATTTCAAAAGTAGTCGGCAAGACTTTATTTTCAGCACATTCGTCGGTTACTATTTCAAAAGTAATCGGCAAGACTTTATTTTCAGCACATTCGTCGGTTACTATTTCAAAAGTAATCGGCAAGATTTTTATTTTCAGCATATTCGGCGGTTACTATTTCAAAAGTAAGAGGCAAGATTTTTATTTTCAGCATATTTGTCGGTTAATATTTTAAAAGTAATCGGCAAGACTTTATTTTCAGCACATTCGTCGGTTACTATTTCAAAAGTAATCGGCAAGACTTTATTTTCAGCACATTCGTCGGTTACTATTTCAAAAGTAATCGACAAGATTTTTATTTTCAGCATATTCGTCGGTTACTATTTCAAAGGTAATCTGTAACGCCCTAAATATTATTTTGTGGTTGTGGTGATTTTTAGTTGATTTTGGTGTGCTTGGTGTATTTTACTTGAATTTATAAATGATATATGAATATTTGGTGTGATATTATTGGTTATATTTATTTGTAGTATTTCATGAAAATAGTAGAAAATAATAATATTTGATAAAAAGGGATTAATTAGAGTTAATAGAATTAAGGAGGGGTTAAGAAGAAATTTAATAGAATTTAGTGGGGGGAGTAAAGAGAAAAAAAAAGGTTATGTTTTGGTAAGGTGAGAAAGAGAAAACCAGTAAGGAAAGAAAAACATTTCACGTATCAGTAAAACAAAGAAACAGACTTTTGGGAAGAGAGAAGAGTAGAGCCAAGAGCCAAGGTGAATTGCTTGGAATTGCTGTAGATTTTGTTGAATTAAGGTAAGGGTGGGTTTATGATTCAATTGCTGTATATGTATATGTATGTTTTCATGAATTGAATTGAAAAATGGTAGTTTTGTTGGATTAGGGTTAAAGACATGAAAATGCCATGATTTAAGAATTATATGATGATGATGATGCTTATGTAAGTTGTTTCTGTTGTTTTGTTGTGCCATGAACCTGTAACATTGTTCCTAAACCATTTTGGGTGATTGGGGGATTAAAAATGGGATTTTTGGATGAAAAATGGAGTTAGAATCGTAGGTTATAATTCTGCCCAGTTGAACACTCGCTTAAGCGAGATACTCTTCGCTCAAGCGAGCAACTTTTTGCAACGCCCAGTCTGAATTTTAGCCGCTCCCTTAAGCGAGCCACGAGCGAACCAAGAGCGAGCAAAATGCTAACCTTTGTCATTTGCGTCGCTTAAGCGAGATTCCCGTCGCTTAAGCGAGAGACGCCCAGGATAGTGTATTTAGCCTGTTCGCTTAAGCGAACCAGAAGCGGACTTCAAGCGAACCAAAACCAAACTTACGTGTTTTGACTCGCTTAAGCGAGAAGCTGCTCGCTTAAGCGAGCTGGGTCCTGTGCGACCCAAAATGTGATTTTTCTAAGGTGTTCTAAACCCAAACCTAAGCTTTCCAAATGGTTTATTGGATTTTTAGAGAATTTTTGGAGTGATAATAATATTGAATGGAGATGTTTATGATGCATAATTGAATGAATCTTATATGAAATAAAATGAACTATATCATGCTAAGTTGAAATTGTTCATGGTGTTGTGGTGTGATTGAGTCTAGTTGGGGAGGTGTCCTAGTTGGTGTTGTCGTTGGTTGCATGGTGAGAATGCACCACTATTCTGTTGTAGGGTTGTATGTAGATATACACCTTGAGTCTCATAACTCATTTGCATTGGTGGGGGCTCATGCCCCGGAATGTTTATACATTCAACTGGTGAGGGCTTATGCCCTGGAATGCTAGTCATTCACTTTGGTGAGGGCTTATGCCCTGGGATGCTTTAACCATCCAATTTGGTGGGGGCTTATGCCCCGGAATGCTTAGCATTCAACGCGCGTAGTTGGTACCACATTTGCATAATGCATTAGTCGTTAATGGAGTCTTGCATTAGAAGTTAAGGTGTGAGTTGTTGTTGGTGAGGCGTCACCACAAGTGGTGTTGTTGTCGGTGTTGTTATTTTAAGGTGAATCTAAATTATATTGTTGAAATGTTAATGAAGATTGCTGGTGATTATGGTGATGATGAATGCTCTTGTTGTTGTTGTTTTTCAATACAACTTTATGAATTATATATATATATATATATATATATATATATTGCTTTTGTTTTGTGAACTCACCCCTTCTGCTGGAATTGCCGCCTTGTGGGCAAGTGCAGGTAGCGATGGATAGATAGGAGTCGGCTCATTGTGTCGTAGGCTCTGATACGTAACGGGATGGGATTTATATTTTTATAATTTCATTCCTTATGTATCATTTTTTTTTTACTTGGAGAATTGTTGAATGATTATTTGAATAATGTTGGAGAACATTTTTGTTATGGTGAGGCCTTTGTGCCAGACATGTTGATGTATAAGAATTTTGAGATGATTTTATGACAATTATTCCGCTGCAGACTATTTTTATAAAGATGTTGTTTTGGAAGATTATTTAAATAGTTTTATGTTTCTATTTAAATAAATTATTTTTGAGTTATGCATGTGATACTCCGTTGATTGTTGATTAACTCTGATGTTTGGATATTATTATATCATTTTGGGAAACGGGGTGTTACAATTGGTATCAGAGCAAGTCGGTCCGTCCGGCCATTAGGAGAGTCGTGTCGAGCCAATAGTGTAGTGTGACAGGTTTTAAACTGTCTTGTTGTTGTTCTAATTCTTGTTGTTATGTAGAACTATCGAGATGGCTGGAAGAAATGATGCTGCTCTTGCTGCTGCTTTGCAAGCAATGGCTCAAGTTGTTGGACAACAACAAGGTGCTGGTGGAGCTGGTGAAGGTGTAAGGATGCTTGAGACCTTCTTGAGGAATCATCCACCAACCTTCAAGGGAAGGTATAATCCTGATGGAGCTCAGACCTGGTTGAAAGAGGTTGAAAGAATATTCCGAGTGATGCAGTGTACGGACGCTCAGATGGTGCGGTTTGGCACTCATATGTTGGCTGAAGAGGCTGACGACTGGTGGGTAAGCACTCAACCTATCTTGCAGAATGAAGGTGCTGTGATTACATGGGCTGTGTTTAGGCGGGAGTTCTTGAGGAGGTATTTCCCGGAGGATGTCCGTGGTAGGAAAGAGATTGAATTCCTTGAGCTTAAGCAAGGGGACATGTCCGTTACGGAGTATGCTGCTAAGTTCGTGGAGCTTGCAAAGTTTTATCCCCACTATGCTGCGGAGACTGCTGAGTTCTCCAAGTGTATCAAATTTGAGAATGGTCTGCGAGCTGATATCAAGCGGGCCATTAGGTATCAGAAGATCAGAGATTTCTCTGAGTTGGTGAGCAGTTGCCGTATCTATGAAGAAGATACTAAAGCTCACTATAAAGTGATGAATGACCGCAAGGGAAAGGGGCAGCAGAGTCGCCCAAAGCCGTATAGTGCCCCAGCTGATAAGGGCAAGCAGAGGATGCATGATGAGAGGAGGCCAGCACGTAGAGATGCTCCTGCTGAGGTGGTTTGTTATAAGTGTGGTGTTAAGGGCCACAAGAGTAATGCCTGCAACCGTGATGAGAAGAAATGTTTCCGATGTGGTAAGAAAGGCCACACTGTTACTGAATGCAAGCGTGGAGACATTGTTTGCTATAATTGTGATGAAGAAGGACATCTTAGCACTCAGTGCACTAAGCCTAAGAAGGCGCAGGCCAGTGGGAGGGTGTTTGCCTTGACTGGTACCCAGACTGATCAGAAGGATCGACTTATCAGAGGTACTTGTTTCTTTAATAGTACTCCTTTAATTGCTATTATAGATACTGGTGCAACGCATTGTTTCATTGCTATTGATTGTGCTAAAAGATTGGGTCTGTGTATGTCTGATATGAACGGGAAAATGGTTGTTGAAACTCCAGCTAAGGGTTCAGTGACTACTTCCCTTGTCTGTTTAAGTTGTCCGTTGTCTGTATTTGGTAGAGATTTTGAGGTGGACCTTGTTTGTTTACCGTTGGTGGGGATGGATGTAATATTGGGGATGAATTGGTTAGAGTACAATCATGTCCTGATCAACTGTTTTACGAAGACGGTGCGGTTTTCTTCTGCTGAAGAGGAGAGTGGAGCGGAATTTTTATCCACCAAGGAGATGAAGCGATTAGAACAAGATGGTGTACTGATGTTTTCTTTGTTGGCATTCTTGTCGGTGGAGAACCAAGCTGTGATTGATGGGCTGCCTGTTGTGAAGGAATTTCCTGAAGTTTTCCCTGATGAGATTCCAGATGTGCCACCGGAGAGAGAAGTGGAATTTTCGATAGACCTTGTGCCGGGTACGAAGCCTGTGTCGATGGCTCCTTACCGTATGTCAGCTTCGGAGTTGGCTGAGTTAAAGAAACAGTTAGAAGACTTGCTTGACAAGAAGTTTGTGAGACCGAGTGTTTCACCATGGGGAGCGCCGGTGTTGTTGGTTAAGAAGAAGGATGGTAGCATGCGGTTATGTATTGATTACCGTCAGCTGAATAAAGTGACGATCAAGAATAGGTATCCACTTCCGAGAATTGACGACTTGATGGATCAACTAGTGGGTGCTCGTATTTTCAGTAAAATTGACTTGAGGTCAGGTTACCATCAGATAAAGGTGAAGGATGAGGATATGCAAAAGACAGCGTTTAGGACGCGGTATGGTCATTATGAATATAAGGTGATGCCTTTCGGTGTGACGAATGCACCTGGTGTGTTTATGGAATACATGAACCGAATTTTTCATGAATATCTGGATCAATTTGTTGTGGTTTTTATTGATGATATTTTAATCTATTCTAAGACTGAAGCAGAGCATGCGGAGCATTTGAAGATTGTATTGCAAGTGCTGAAGGAGAAGAAGTTGTATGCCAAGTTATCCAAGTGCGAGTTCTGGCTGAATGAAGTAAGTTTTCTTGGCCACATTATTTCTGGTAATGGTATTGCTGTAGATCCTTCGAAGGTAGATGCTGTGTCGCAGTGGGAGACACCAAAGTCAGTTACCGAGGTGAGAAGTTTTCTTGGGCTGGCTGGTTATTACCGCAGGTTTATTGAAGGATTCTCGAAGTTAGCACTTCCTTTAACGCAGCTGACTTGTAAAGGAAAAGCATTTGTGTGGGATGCTCAATGTGAAAGTAGTTTCAATGAGTTGAAGCAAAGATTGACGACTGCGCCTATTTTAATTTTGCCGAAGCCGGAAGAACCTTTTGTTGTTTATTGTGATGCATCTAAGTTGGGTTTAGGTGGTGTTTTGATGCAAGATGGCAAGGTGGTAGCGTATGCTTCTAGACAACTGAGAGTGCATGAGAAGAATTATCCTACACATGATCTAGAATTGGCAGCCGTGGTGTTTGTGTTGAAAATTTGGAGGCATTATTTGTATGGTTCCAGATTCGAGGTGTTTAGTGATCATAAGAGTTTAAAGTATTTATTTGATCAGAAGGAGTTGAACATGAGGCAGAGGAGGTGGCTTGAGTTACTTAAGGATTACGATTTTGGCTTGAATTACCATCCTGGTAAAGCTAATGTTGTTGCCGATGCGTTGAGCAGAAAGACGTTGCATATGTCTGCTTTGATGGTGAAAGAGTTCGAGTTGCTTGAACAATTTAGGGACTTGAGTCTTGTTTGTGAAAGGTCGCTTCAGAGTGTGAAGTTGGGCATGTTAAAGATTAATAGTGATTTCTTGAGTAGTATCAAAGAGGCACAGAAGCTTGATGTTAAGTTCGTTGATTTGATGACTGCTAGTGAGCAGAATGTAGATGGTGATTTCAGGGTCGATGACCAAGGTGTGTTGAGGTTTAGAGAAAGGATTTGTATTCCGGATGATGAGGGTTTGAAGAGGTTAATCTTAGAAGAAAGTCATAAGAGTAGTTTGAGTATTCATCCTGGAGCTACTAAAATGTATCATGACTTGAAGAAATTATTTTGGTGGTCCGGTTTGAAGAGGGATGTTGCGCAATTTGTGTATGCGTGTTTGACTTGCCAGAAGTCCAAGGTTGAACATCAGAAGCCTGCAGGGCTGTTGACCCCGTTAGATGTGCCCGAGTGGAAGTGGGATAGCATTTCGATGGATTTTGTGACGAGTTTGCCGAATACTCCAAGAGGGCATGATGCCATTTGGGTTGTTGTTGATAGATTGACTAAGTCGGCACACTTTATCCCGATTAATATTACTTATCCGGTAGCTCAGTTGGCGGAGATTTATATTCGTGACATTGTGAAGTTGCATGGTGTTCCATCTAGTATTGTGTCGGATAGGGATCCGAGGTTTACATCAAGGTTTTGGAAGAGTTTGCAAGATGCATTGGGTTCGAAATTGAGGCTGAGTTCGGCTTATCATCCGCAGACAGATGGTCAGTCGGAAAGGACTATCCAATCCTTGGAGGATTTGTTGAGGGTATGTGTACTCGAGCAAGGTGGAGCTTGGGACAGCCACTTGCCGTTGATAGAGTTTACTTATAACAATAGTTATCATTCGAGTATTGGTATGGCACCGTTCGAAGCTTTGTATGGCCGGAGGTGTAGAACTCCTCTATGTTGGTTTGAGTCGGGTGAAAGTATTGTGTTAGGACCTGAGTTAGTGCAGCAGACTACAGAAAAGGTCAAGATGATAAGAGAAAAGATGAAGGCATCTCAAGATCGTCAGAAGAGTTATCATGACAAAAGGAGAAAAGCCCTTGAGTTTCAGGAGGGAGATCATGTGTTTTTGAGGGTTACTCCGATGACGGGTGTAGGACGTGCATTGAAGTCGAAGAAGTTGGCTCCAAAGTTCATTGGTCCTTATCAGATTTCCGAGAGAATTGGAACCGTGGCTTATCGGATTGGATTGCCACCGCATCTATCAAACTTGCATGATGTGTTTCATGTGTCGCAATTGAGGAAGTATGTAGCTGATCCTTCGCATGTTATTCCTAGAGATGATGTGCAGGTTAGAGATAATCTTACTGTTGAGACTTTGCCTTTGAGGATTGATGATCGCAAGGTGAAGCAGTTGAGAGGCAAGGAAATACCTCTGGTTAGAGTTGTTTGGGGCGGTGTAACCGGTGAGAGTTTGACTTGGGAGTTGGAGAGCAAGATGCAAGAATCCTATCCTGAGTTGTTTGTTGCTTAAGGTAATATTTCGAGGACGAAATTTTCTAAGTTGGGGAGAGTTGTAACGCCCTAAATATTATTTTGTGGTTGTGGTGATTTTTAGTTGATTTTGGTGTGCTTGGTGTATTTTACTTGAATTTATAAATGATATATGAATATTTGGTGTGATATTATTGGTTATATTTATTTGTAGTATTTCATGAAAATAGTAGAAAATAATAATATTTGATAAAAAGGGATTAATTAGAGTTAATAGAATTAAGGAGGGGTTAAGAAGAAATTTAATAGAATTTAGTGGGGGGAGTAAAGAGAAAAAAAAAGGTTATGTTTTGGTAAGGTGAGAAAGAGAAAACCAGTAAGGAAAGAAAAACATTTCACGTATCAGTAAAACAAAGAAACAGACTTTTGGGAAGAGAGAAGAGTAGAGCCAAGAGCCAAGGTGAATTGCTTGGAATTGCTGTAGATTTTGCTGAATTAAGGTAAGGGTGGGTTTATGATTCAATTGCTGTATATGTATATGTATGTTTTCATGAATTGAATTGAAAAATGGTAGTTTTGTTGGATTAGGGTTAAAGACATGAAAATGCCATGATTTAAGAATTATATGATGATGATGATGCTTATGTAAGTTGTTTCTGTTGTTTTGTTGTGCCATGAACCTGTAACATTGTTCCTAAACCATTTTGGGTGATTGGGGGATTAAAAATGGGATTTTTGGATGAAAAATGGAGTTAGAATCGTAGGTTATAATTCTGCCCAGTTGAACACTCGCTTAAGCGAGATACCCTTCGCTCAAGCGAGCAACTTTTTGCAACGCCCAGTCTGAATTTTAGCCGCTCGCTTAAGCGAGCCACGAGCGAACCAAGAGCGAGCAAAATGCTAACCTTCGTCATTTGCGTCGCTTAAGCGAGATTCCCGTCGCTTAAGCGAGAGACGCCCAGGATAGTGTATTTAGCCTGTTCGCTTAAGCGAACCAGAAGCGAACTTCAAGCGAACCAAAACCAAACTTACGTGTTTTGACTCGCTTAAGCGAGAAGCTGCTCGCTTAAGCGAGCTGGGTCCTGTGCGACCCAAAATGTGATTTTTCTAAGGTGTTCTAAACCCAAACCTAAGCTTTCCAAATGGTTTATTGGATTTTTAGAGAATTTTTGGAGTGATAATAATATAGAATGGAGATGTTTATGATGCATAATTGAATGAATCTTATATGAAATAAAATGAACTATATCATGCTAAGTTGAAATTGTTCATGGTGTTGTGGTGTGATTGAGTCTAGTTGGGGAGGTGTCCTAGTTGGTGTTGTCGTTGGTTGCATGGTGAGAATGCACCACTATTCTGTTGTAGGGTTGTATGTAGATATACACCTTGAGTCTCATAACTCATTTGCATTGGTGGGGGCTCATGCCCCGGAATGTTTATACATTCAACTGGTGAGGGCTTATGCCCTGGAATGCTAGTCATTCAATTTGGTGAGGGCTTATGCCCTGGGATGCTTTAACCATCCAATTTGGTGGGGGCTTATGCCCCGGAATGCTTAGCATTCAACGCGCGTAGTTGGTACCACATTTGCATAATGCATTAGTCGTTAATGGAGTCTTGCATTAGAAGTTAAGGTGTGAGTTGTTGTTGGTGAGGCGTCACCACAAGTGGTGTTGTTGTCGGTGTTGTTATTTTAAGGTGAATCTAAATTATATTGTTGAAATGTTAATGAAGATTGCTGGTGATTATGGTGATGATGAATGCTCTTGTTGTTGTTGTTTTTCAATACAACTTTATGAATTATATATATATATATATATTGCTTTTGTTTTGTGAACTCACCCCTTCTGCTGGAATTGCCGCCTTGTGGGCAAGTGCAGGTAGCGATGGATAGATAGGAGTCGGCTCATTGTGTCGTAGGCTCTGATACGTAACGGGATGGGATTTATATTTTTATAATTTCATTCCTTATGTATCATTTTTTTTTTACTTGGAGAATTGTTGAATGATTATTTGAATAATGTTGGAGAACATTTTTGTTATGGTGAGGCCTTTGTGCCAGACATGTTGATGTATAAGAATTTTGAGATGATTTTATGACAATTATTCCGCTGCAGACTATTTTTATAAAGATGTTGTTTTGGAAGATTATTTAAATAGTTTTATGTTTCTATTTAAATAAATTATTTTTGAGTTATGCATGTGATACTCCGTTGATTGTTGATTAACTCTGATGTTTGGATATTATTATATCATTTTGGGAAACGGGGTGTTACATAATCGGCATGATTTATTTTCAGCACAATCGTCGGTTACTATTTCAAAAGTAATCGGCAAGATTTTTATTTTCAGCATATTTGTCGGTTACTATTTTAAAAGTAATCGGCAAGACTTTATTTTCAGCACATTTGTCGGTTACTATTTCAAAAGTAATCGGCAAGACTTTATTTTCAGCACATTCGTCGGTTACTAATTCAAAAGTAATCGGCAAGATTTTTATTTTCAGCATATTCATCGGTTACTATTTCAAAAGTAATCGACAAGATTTTTATTTTCAGCATATTCGTCGGTTACTATTTCAAAGGTAATCGGCAAGATTTATTTTCAGCACAATCGTCGGTTACTATTTCAAAAGTAATCGGCAAGATTTTTATTTTCAACATATTTGTCGGTTACTATTTCAAACGTAATCGGCATGATTTATTTTCAGCACAATCGTCGGTTACTATTTCAAAAGTAATCGGCAAGATTTTTATTTTCAGCACATTTGTCGGTTACTATTTTAAAAGTAATCTGCAAGACTTTATTTTCAGCACATTCGTCGGTTACTATTTCAAAAGTAATCGGCAAGACTTTATTTTCAGCACATTCGTCGGTTACTATTTCAAAAGTAATCGGCAAGACTTTATTTTCAGCACATTCGTGGGTTACTATTTCAAAAGTAATCGGCAAGATTTTTATTTACAGCATATTCGTCGGTTACTATTTCAAAAGTAGTCGGCAAGACTTTATTTTCAGTACATTCGTCGGTTACTATTTCAAAAGTAATCGGCAAGACTTTATTTTCAGCACATTCGTCGGTTACTATTTCAAAAGTAATCGGCAAGATTTTTATTTTCAGCATATTCGTCGGTTACTATTTCAAAAGTAAGCGGCAAGATTTTTATTTTCAGCATATTTGTCGGTTACTATTTTAAAAGTAATCGGCAAGACTTTATTTTCAGCACATTCGTCGGTTACTATTTTAAAAGTAATCGGCAAGACTTTATTTTCAGCACATTCGTCGGTTACTATTTCAAAAGTAATCGGCAAGACTTTATTTTCAGCACATTCGTCGGTTACTAATTCAAAAGTAATCGGCAAGATTTTTATTTTCAGCATATTCATCGGTTACTATTTCAAAAGTAATCGACAAGATTTTTATTTTCAGCATATTCGTCGGTTACTATTTCAAAGGTAATCGGCATGATTTATTTTCAGCACAATCGTCGGTTACAATTTCAAAAGTAATCGGCAAGATTTTTATTTTCAGCATATTTGTCGGTTACTATTTTAAAAGTAATCTGCAAGACTTTATTTTCAGCACATTCGTCGGTTACTATTTCAAAAGTAATCGGCAAGACTTTATTTTCATCACATTCGTCGGTTACTATTTCAAAAGTAATCGGCAAGACTTTATTTTCAGCACATTCGTCGGTTACTATTTCAAAAGTAATCGGCAAGATTTTTATTTACAGCATATTCGTCGGTTACTATTTCAAAAGTAGTCGGCAAGACTTTATTTTCAGCACATTCGTCGGTTACTATTTCAAAAGTAATCGGCAAGACTTTATTTTCAGCACATTCGTCGGTTACTATTTCAAAAGTAATCGGCAAGATTTTTATTTTCAGCATATTTGGCGGTTACTATTTCAAAAGTAAGAGGCAAGATTTTTATTTTCAGCATATTTGTCGGTTACTATTTTAAAAGTAATCGGCAAGACTTTATTTTCAGCACATTCGTCGGTTACTATTTCAAAAGTAATCGGCAAGATTTTTATTTTCAGCATATTCGTCGGTTACTATTTCAAAAGTAAGCGGCAAGATTTTTATTTTCAGCATATTTGTCGGTTACTATTTTAAAAGTAATCGGCAAGACTTTATTTTCAGCACATTCGTCGGTTACTATTTTAAAAGTAATCGGCAAGACTTTATTTTCAGCACATTCGTCGGTTACTATTTCAAAAGTAATCGGCAAGACTTTATTTTCAGCACATTCGTCGGTTACTATTTCAAAAGTAATCGGCAAGATTTTTATTTACAGCATATTCGTCGGTTACTATTTCAAAAGTAGTCGGCAAGACTTTATTTTCAGCACATTCGTCGGTTACTATTTCAAAAGTAATCGGCAAGACTTTATTTTCAGCACATTCGTCGGTTACTATTTCAAAAGTAATCGGCAAGATTTTTATTTTCAGCATATTTGGCGGTTACTATTTCAAAAGTAAGAGGCAAGATTTTTATTTTCAGCATATTTGTCGGTTACTATTTTAAAAGTAATCGGCAAGACTTTATTTTCAGCACATTCGTCGGTTACTATTTCAAAAGTAATCGGCAAGATTTTTATTTTCAGCATATTCGTCGGTTACTATTTCAAAAGTAAGCGGCAAGATTTTTATTTTCAGCATATTTGTCGGTTACTATTTTAAAAGTAATCGGCAAGACTTTATTTTCAGCACATTCGTCGGTTACTATTTTAAAAGTAATCGGCAAGACTTTATTTTCAGCACATTCGTCGGTTACTATTTCAAAAGTAATCGGCAAGACTTTATTTTCAGCACATTCGTCGGTTACTAATTCAAAAGTAATCGGCAAGATTTTTATTTTCAGCATATTCATCGGTTACTATTTCAAAAGTAATCGACAAGATTTTTATTTTCAGCATATTCGTCGGTTACTATTTCAAAGGTAATCGGCATGATTTATTTTCAGCACAATCGTCGGTTACAATTTCAAAAGTAATCGGCAAGATTTTTATTTTCAGCATATTTGTCGGTCACTATTTTAAAAGTAATCTGCAAGACTTTATTTTCAGCACATTCGTCGGTTACTATTTCAAAAGTAATCGGCAAGACTTTATTTTCAGCACATTCGTCGGTTACTATTTCAAAAGTAATCGGCAAGACTTTATTTTCAGCACATTCGTCGGTTACTATTTCAAAAGTAATCGGCAAGATTTTTATTTACAGCATATTCGTCGGTTACTATTTCAAAAGTAGTCGGCAAGACTTTATTTTCAGCACATTCGTCGGTTACTATTTCAAAAGTAATCGGCAAGACTTTATTTTCAGCACATTCGTCGGTTACTATTTCAAAAGTAATCGGCAAGATTTTTATTTTCAGCATATTCGGCGGTTACTATTTCAAAAGTAAGAGGCAAGATTTTTAGTTTCAGCATATTTGTCGGTTACTATTTTAAAAGTAATCGGCAAGACTTTATTTTCAGCACATTCGTCGGTTACTATTTCAAAAGTAATCGGCAAGATTTTTATTTTCAGCATATTCGTCGGTTACTATTTCAAAAGTAAGCGGCAAGATTTTTATTTTCAGCATATTTGTCGGTTACTATTTTAAAAGTAATCGGCAAGACTTTATTTTCAGCACATTCGTCGGTTACTATTTTAAAAGTAATCGGCAAGACTTTATTTTCAGCACATTCGTCGGTTACTATTTCAAAAGTAATCGGCAAGACTTTATTTTCAGCACATTCGTCGGTTACTAATTCAAAAGTAATCGGCAAGATTTTTATTTTCAGCATATTCGTCGGTTACTATTTCAAAAGTAATCGACAAGATTTTTATTTTCAGCATATTCGTCGGTTACTATTTCAAAAGTAATCGACAAGATTTTTATTTTCAGCATATTCGTCGGTTACTATTTCAAAGGTAATCGGCATGATTTATTTTCAGCACAATCGTCGGTTACAATTTCAAAAGTAATCGGCAAGATTTTTATTTTCAGCATATTTGTCGGTTACTATTTTAAAAGTAATCTCCAAGACTTTATTTTCAGCACATTCGTCGGTTACTATTTCAAAAGTAATCAGCAAGACTTTATTTTCAGCACATTCGTCGGTTACTATTTCAAAAGTAATCGGCAAGACTTTATTTTCAGCACATTCGTCGGTTACTATTTCAAAAGTAATCGGCAAGATTTTTATTTACAGCATATTCGTCGGTTACTATTTCAAAAGTAGTCGGCAAGACTTTATTTTCAGCACATTCGTCGGTTACTATTTCAAAAGTAATCGGCAAGACTTTATTTTCAGCACATTCGTCGCATACTATTTCAAAAGTAATCGGCAAGATTTTTATTTTCAGCATATTCGGCGGTTACTATTTCAAAAGTAAGAGGCAAGATTTTTATTTTCAGCATATTTGTCGGTTACTATTTTAAAAGTAATCGGCAAGACTTTATTTTCAGCACATTCGTCGGTTACTATTTCAAAAGTAATCGGCAAGACTTTATTTTCAGCACATTCGTCGGTTACTATTTCAAAAGTAATCGACAAGATTTTTATTTTCAGCATATTCGTCGGTTACTATTTCAAAGGTAATCGGCATGATTTATTTTCAGCACAATCGTCGGTTACTATTTCAAAAGTAATCGGCAAGATTTTTATTTTCAGCATATTCGTCGGTTACTATTTCAAAAGTAAGCGGCAAGATTTTTATTTTCAGCATATTTGTCGGTTACTATTTTAAAAGTAATCGGCAAGACTTTATTTTCAGCACATTTGTCGGTTACTATTTCAAAAGTAATCGGCAAGACTTTATTTTCAGCACATTCGTCGGTTACTAATTCAAAAGTAATCGGCAAGATTTTTATTTTCAGCATATTCATCGGTTACTATTTCAAAAGTAATCGACAAGATTTTTATTTTCAGCATATTCGTCGGTTACTATTTCAAAGGTAATCGGCAAGATTTATTTTCAGCACAATCGTCAGTTACTATTTCAAAAGTAATCGGCAAGATTTTTATTTTCAGCATATTTGTCGGTTACTATTTCAAACGTAATCGGCATGATTTATTTTCAGCACAATCGTCGGTTACTATTTCAAAAGTAATCGGCAAGATTTTTATTTTCAGCACATTTGTCGGTTACTATTTTAAAAGTAATCTGCAAGACTTTATTTTCAGCACATTCGTCGGTTACTATTTCAAAAGTAATCGTCAAGACTTTATTTTCAGCACATTCGTCGGTTACTATTTCAAAAGTAATCGGCTAGATTTTTATTTACAGCATATTCGTCGGTTACTATTTCAAAAGTACTCGGCAAGACTTTATTTTCAGTACATTCGTCGGTTACTATTTCAAAAGTAATCGGCAAGACTTTATTTTCAACACATTCGTCGGTTACTATTTCAAAAGTAATCGGCAAGATTTTTATTTTCAGCATATTCGTCGGTTACTATTTCAAAAGTAAGCGGCAAGATTTTTATTTTCAGCATATTTGTCGGTTACTATTTTAAAAGTAATCGGCAAGACTTTATTTTCAGCACATTCGTGGGTTACTATTTTAAAAGTAATCGGCAAGACTTTATTTTCAGCACATTCGTCGGTTACTATTTCAAAAGTAATCGGCAAGACTTTATTTTCAGCACATTCGTCGGTTACTAATTCAAAAGTAATCGGCAAGATTTTTATTTTCAGCATATTCATCGGTTACTATTTCAAAAGTAATCGACAAGATTTTTATTTTCAGCATATTCGTCGGTTACTATTTCAAAGGTAATCGGCATGATTTATTTTCAGCACAATCGTCGGTTACAATTTCAAAAGTAATCGGCAAGATTTTTATTTTCAGCATATTTGTCGGTTACTATTTTAAAAGTAATCTGCAAGACTTTATTTTCAGCACATTCGTCGGTTACTATTTTAAAAGTAATCGGCAAGACTTTATTTTCAGCACATTCGTCGGTTACTATTTCAAAAGTAATCGGCAAGACTTTATTTTCAGCACATTCGTCGGTTACTATTTCAAAAGTAATCGGCAAGATTTTTATTTACAGCATATTCGTCGGTTACTATTTCAAAAGTAGTCGGCAAGACTTTATTTTCAGCACATTCGTCGGTTACTATTTCAAAAGTAATCGGCAAGACTTTATTTTCAGCACATTCGTCGGTTACTATTTCAAAAGTAATCGGCAAGATTTTTATTTTCAGCATATTCGGCGGTTACTATTTCAAAAGTAAGAGGCAAGATTTTTATTTTCAGCATATTTGTCGGTTACTATTTTAAAAGTAATCGGCAAGACTTTATTTTCAGCACATTCGTCGGTTACTATTTCAAAAGTAATCGGCAAGATTTTTATTTTCAGCATATTCGTCGGTTACTATTTCAAAAGTAAGCGGCAAGATTTTTATTTTCAGCATATTTGTCGGTTACTATTTTAAAAGTAATCGGCAAGACTTTATTTTCAGCACATTCGTCGGTTACTATTTTAAAAGTAATCGGCAAGACTTTATTTTCAGCACATTCGTCGGTTACTATTTCAAAAGTAATCGGCAAGACTTTATTTTCAGCACATTCGTCGGTTACTATTTCAAAAGTAATCGGCAAGACTTTATTTTCAGCACATTCGTCGGTTACTAATTCAAAAGTAATCGGCAAGATTTTTATTTTCAGCATATTCATCGGTTACTATTTCAAAAGTAATCGACAAGATTTTTATTTTCAGCATATTCGTCGGTTACTATTTCAAAGGTAATCGGCAAGATTTATTTTCAGCACAATCGTCGGTTACTATTTCAAAAGTAATCGGCAAGATTTTTATTTTCAGCATATTTGTCGGTTACTATTTCAAACGTAATCGGCATGATTTATTTTCAGCACAATCGTCTGTTACTATTTCAAAAGTAATCGGCAAGATTTTTATTTTCAGCACATTTGTCGGTTACTATTTTAAAAGTAATCTGCAAGACTTTATTTTCAGCACATTCGTCGGTTACTATTTCAAAAGTAATCGGCAAGACTTTATTTTCAGCACATTCGTCGGTTACTATTTCACAAGTAATCGGCAAGACTTTATTTTCAGCACATTCGTCGGTTACTATTTCAAAAGTAATCGGCTAGATTTTTATTTACAGCATATTAGTCGGTGTAACGCCCTAGTTGGTATTTTACTATTTTTGGTTGATTTAATATGTTTTATGTATTTTATATAATTTATGTTGATTTATGTGAATTATTGATGTTGCTATTTTATTATATTTTATTATAAAGAAGTAGTAATGATTTTTATTATTTAAGTGGAGTAGAAGAAATAATATTATTTTTGAAAATAGGAGGAATTATTAATTATTTAGAATTAGTAGAGTTAGGAGGGGGTTAATGAAAATTAAAAGAAAATTAAGTGAGGGAGTAAAGAGAAAAGGGGGGTTATGTTTTGTTAGAAAGAAAAGAGAAAACCAGTAAGGAAAGAAAACATTTTGTACGTACAGTAAAGAACAAACAGAGTTTTGGGAGAAAAGAGCCAAGAACAAGGGGAGAGCTAGGAAGAGGGAAATTCATCCATTTGTTGTAGAAATTTGCTGAATTAAGGTAAGGGTGGGTTTACTCTTCAATTGTAATATATATGTATGTGTTTCCATGAAATTAAATTGGATTTGGTGATTGTTGTTCTAGGTTTAAGAAATATGATAAATTGCTCATTCTTGCTGAATTGTGTTGTCAATAATGTTGTTATGATATGTTCTGGTGTTTTGTTGTGTCTTTAACCCATAAACATTGTTCCTAAACCATTTTGGGTGATTGGGGGATTAAAAATGGGATTTTTGGATGAAAATGGAGTTAGAAATCGTAGGTTAAATTCTGCCCAGATGAACACTCGCTTAAGCGAGATACCCTTCGCTCAAGCGAGCAACACTTTGCTACGCCCAGTCTGAATTTTTAGCCGCTCGCTTAAGCGAGCCACGAGCGAACCCCAAGCGAGCAAAATGCTAACCTTCGTCATTTGCGTCGCTTAAGCGAGATTCCCGTCGCTTAAGCGAGAGACGCCCAGGATAGTGTATTTAACCTGTTCGCTTAAGCGAACCAGAAGCGAGCTTCAAGCGAACTAAAACCCAACTTTCGTCATTTGACTCGCTCAAGCGAGATGCTGCTCGCTTAAGCGAGATGGGTCCTGTGCGACCCAAAATGTGATTTTTCTAAGATGTTCCAAACCCAAACCTAAGCTTTCTAAGATGTTTATTGGATTTATTAAGAATTGTTTAGATGATAAAACTATATTATGAAGATGATTATGATGGGATTTATGTATGTTTATGTGCAAATATTGATACTTTGCTAATTGAATCGCCTTGTTGATGTTGAGTGGTCTTGTCCAGTTGGGGAGGGTATCCTAAGTTGTTGTTGTTGTTGGTTGCATGCTGATATGCTCCATTAAGATGTTGGGTTGTATGCTGATATACACCATAGAGTCATTCATACTCATATGCATTTTGTTGGGGGCTTATTGCCCTGGAATGTTTATCATTCACCTGTTGGGGGCTTATTGCCCTGGAACGCTTTATCGTTCACCTGTTGGGGGCTTATTGCCCTGGGATGCTTTAACCATCCAAACTGTTGGGGGCTTATTGCCCTGGAATGCTTAGCATTCAACGCGCGTAGTTGGTACCACATGCATAATGCATTAGATGTTGATGGAGTCTTGCATTAGTTATAGGAGTGAGTTGTCCTTTTGGGATTGTTGTTGGTGAGACGTCGCCACAAGTGTTGTTGTTGTTGTTGCTGATATTAATCAAAGATGATTTTAAATTATAAAGTTGAGATGATGTTGATAATGTTGCTGTTTGTTGTTGTTGTTTCAATTTACTTTGATGATTCATATATCTGTATATTTACTTTTGATTTGTGAACTCACCCCTTCTGCTGGAATTGCCGCCTTGTGGGCAAGTGCAGGTAGTGAAGGCTTGTAGGTTGATGGCTCCTGTGTCTAGGGCTCTGATGCGTAGAGGGATGGGAATATTGCATATTTAATTCTTCATTCCTTATGTATCACTTGTTGAACTATGTTATTGATTTCATTATTGGAGGAAATTGTTATGTTGAGGCCTTTGTGCCAAGGATTGATGTAGATGACTTGAGATATTTTTATAATAAATATTCCGCTGCAGAAATTTGATATGATGGAATTTCTTGATGTTTTTAAATAGTTTTATATTCTATTTAAATGAAATTTTGAAAAGTAGATGTAATACTCCGTTGTTTGTTGAACTCTGATAATTGTTGCATATTATTATGTCATATTGGGAACGGGGTGTTACAATTGGTATCAGAGCAAGTCGGTCCGTCAGACCATTAGAAGAGTCGTGTCGAGCCATGTAGAGTAGTGTGACAGCTTTAAACTGTCTTTGTTGTTCTAATTCTTGTTGTTATGTAGAACTATCGAGATGGCCGGGAGAAATGATGCTGCTCTTGCTGCTGCTTTGCAAGCAATGGCTCAAGTTGTTGGACAACAGCAAGGTGTTGGTGGGGCTGGTGAAGGTGTAAGGATGCTTGAAACCTTCTTGAGGAATCATCCACCAACCTTTAAGGGAAGGTACGACCCCGATGGAGCGCAGACTTGGCTGAAGGAGGTCGAGAGGATCTTCCGGGTGATGCAGTGTACGGATGTTCAGATGGTGCGGTTTGGCACGCATATGTTAGCAGAAGAGGCTGACGACTGGTGGGTAAGCACTCAACCCATTCTCCAAGCTGAAGGAGCTGAGATTACATGGGCTGTGTTCCGAAGAGAGTTCTTGAGGAGGTATTTTCCGGAGGATGTCCGAGGTAAGAAGGAGATAGAATTCCTTGAGCTGAAGCAAGGAGACATGTCCATTACGGAATATGCTGCTAAGTTCGTGGAGCTTGCCAAGTTCTATCCACATTATGCTGCGGAGACTGCTGAGTTCTCCAAATGTATCAAGTTTGAAAATGGTCTGCGAGCTGATATCAAGCGGGCCATCGGTTATCAGAAGATCAGAGACTTCTCTGAGTTGGTGAGCAGCTGCCGTATTTATGAAGAGGACACTAAAGCTCACTACAAGATAATGAATGACCGTAGAGGTAAGGGGCAGCAGAGTCGCCCGAAGCCTTATAGTGCCCCAGCTGATAAAGGTAAACAAAGGATGCATGATGAGAGGAGGCCAGCACGTAGAGATGCTCCTGCTGAAGTGGTTTGTTATAAGTGTGGTGTCAAAGGCCACAAGAGTAATGCTTGCACCCGTGATGAGAAGAAGTGCTTCAGATGCGGAAAGAAGGGCCACACTGTCACCGAATGCAAGCGTGGGGACATTGTTTGTTTCAACTGTAATGAGGAAGGTCACATCGGTTCTCAGTGTACTAAGCCTAAGAAGGCGCAGACCAGTGGAAGAGTTTTTGCATTGACCGGTACCCAGACCGATAACGAGGATCGACTTATCAGAGGTACTTGTTTCTTTAATGGTACTCCTTTAATTGCTATAATAGATACTGGTGCAACGGATTGTTTCATTGCTATCGACTGTGCACAAAGATTGGGTTTGATTATGTCTGATATGAATGGGGAGATGGTTGTTGAAACTCCAGCTAAGGGTTCAGTAACTACTTCCCTTGTTTGTTTAAGTTGTCCGTTGTCTGTATTTGGTAGAGATTTTGAGGTTGATCTCGTTTGTTTGCCGTTGGTGGGAATGGATGTAATATTGGGAATGAATTGGTTAGAGTACAATCATGTCCTGATCAATTGTTTTACCAAGACGGTACGGTTTTCTTCTGCTGAAGAAGAGAGTGGAGCAGAATTTTTATCCACTAAGGAGATGAAGCGGCTAGAACAAGATGGTGTAATGATGTTTTCTTTGTTGGCATTCTTGTCGGTGGAGAACCAAGCTGTGATTGATAGGCTGCCTGTTGTGAAGGAATTTCCTGAAGTTTTCCCTGATGAGATTCCAGATGTGCCACCGGAGAGAGAAGTGGAATTTTCGATAGACCTTGTGCCGGGTACGAAGCCTGTGTCGATGGCTCCTTACCGTATGTCAGCTTCGGAGTTGGCTGAATTGAAGAAACAATTAGAGGATTTGCTTGACAAGAAGTTTGTGAGACCGAGTGTTTCACCGTGGGGAGCGCCGGTGTTGTTGGTAAAGAAGAAGGATGGTAGCATGCGGCTGTGTATTGATTACCGTCAGTTGAATAAAGTGACGATCAAGAATAGGTATCCACTTCCGAGAATAGATGATTTGATGGATCAACTAGTGGGTGCCCGCGTTTTTAGCAAGATTGATTTGAGGTCAGGATACCATCAGATAAAGGTGAAGGATGAGGATATGCAGAAGACGGCGTTTAGGACGCGTTATGGTCACTATGAGTATAAGGTGATGCCTTTCGGTGTGACGAATGCACCTGGTGTGTTTATGGAATACATGAATAGAATTTTTCATGAGTATCTGGATCAGTTCGTGGTGGTTTTTATTGATGACATTTTGATCTATTCTAAGACTGAGGCAGAGCATGCAGAGCACTTGAAGATTGTTTTGCAAGTACTGAAGGAGAAGAAATTGTATGCCAAGTTATCCAAGTGCGAGTTCTGGCTGAATGAAGTAAGTTTTCTTGGCCACATTATTTCTGGTAAAGGTATTGCTGTAGATCCTTCGAAGGTTGATGCTGTGTCGCAGTGGGAGACACCAAAGTCAGTTACTGAGGTAAGAAGTTTTCTTGGGTTGGCTGGTTATTATCGCAGGTTCATTGAGGGATTTTCGAAGTTGGCACTTCCTTTGACGCAACTGGCCTGTAAAGGTAAAGCATTTGTGTGGGATGCTCAATGTGAGAGTAGTTTCAATGAGTTGAAGCAAAGATTGACGACTGCTCCTATTTTGATTTTGCCAAAGCCAGAAGAACCTTTTGTTGTGTATTGTGATGCATCTAAGCTGGGATTAGGTGGTGTTTTGATGCAAGGTGGCAAGGTAGTAGCGTATGCTTCTAGACAGCTGAGAGTGCATGAGAAGAATTATCCTACGCATGATTTAGAGTTGGCAGCTGTGGTATTTGTGTTGATGATTTGGAGGCACTATTTGTATGGTTCTAGATTCGAGGTGTTTAGTGATCATAAGAGTTTAAAGTACCTGTTTGATCAGAAGGAGTTGAACATGAGGCAGAGAAGGTGGCTTGAGTTGCTTAAGGATTACGATTTTGGTTTGAATTACCATCCTGGTAAAGCTAATGTTGTGGCTGATGCGTTGAGTAGAAAGACATTGCATATGTCGGCGTTGATGGTGAAAGAATTCGAGTTGCTTGAACAATTTAGGGACTTGAGTCTTGTTTGTGAAAGATCGCCTCAGAGTGTGAAGTTGGGCATGTTGAAGATTAATAGTGACTTCTTGAATGATATCAAAGAGGCGCAGAAGCTGGATGTTAAGTTTGTGGATTTGATGGCTGCTAGTGATCAGAATGCGGATAGTGACTTTAAGATTGATGAACAAGGTGTGTTGAGGTTTAGAGGAAGGATTTGTATTCCCGATGATGAAGGCTTGAAAAAGTTGATCTTAGAAGAAAGTCATAAGAGTAGTTTGAGCATTCATCCTGGAGCTACTAAAATGTATCATGACCTGAAGAAATTGTTTTGGTGGTCCGGTTTGAAGAGAGATGTTGCTCAATTTGTGTATGCATGTTTGATTTGTCAAAAGTCCAAGGTTGAACATCAGAAGCCTGCAGGGTTGTTGACCCCGTTAGATGTGCCTGAGTGGAAGTGGGATAGCATTTCTATGGACTTTGTAACGAGTTTACCGAATACTCCAAGAGGGCATGATGCCATTTGGGTCGTGGTCGACAGGTTGACTAAGTCGGCGCACTTTATTCCGATCAATATCAGTTATCCGGTAGCTCAGTTGGCGGAGATTTATATCCGTGACATTGTGAAGTTGCATGGTGTTCCATCTAGTATTGTGTCGGATAGAGATCCGAGGTTTACTTCGAGGTTTTGGAAGAGTTTGCAAGATGCCTTGGGTTCGAAGTTAAGATTGAGTTCGGCTTATCATCCGCAGACAGATGGTCAGTCGGAGAGGACTATCCAATCCTTGGAGGATTTGTTGAGGGTGTGTGTACTCGAGCAAGGTGGAGCTTGGGACAGCCACTTGCCGTTGATAGAGTTTACCTATAATAATAGTTACCATTCGAGTATTGGTATGGCACCGTTCGAAGCTTTGTATGGTCGAAGGTGTAGAACTCCTCTATGTTGGTTTGAGTCGGGTGAAAGTATTGTGTTAGGATCTGAGTTAGTGCAGCAGACTACGGAAAAGGTCAAGATGATAAGAGAAAAGATGAAAGCATCTCAAGATCGTCAGAAGAGTTATCATGACAAAAGGAGAAAAGCCCTTGAATTTCAGGAGGGTGATCATGTGTTCTTGAGGGTTACTCCGATGACAGGTGTAGGACGTGCATTGAAGTCGAGGAAGTTGACTCCAAAGTTCATTGGTCCTTATCAGATTTCAGAGAGAGTTGGAACCGTGGCATACAGGATTGGATTGCCACCACATCTATCGAACTTGCATGATGTGTTTCATGTCTCGCAGTTGAGGAAGTATGTAGCAGATCCTTCGCATGTTATTCCTAGGGATGATGTGCAGGTTAGAGATAATTTTACTGTTGAGACTTTGCCTTTGAGGATTGATGATCGCAAGGTGAAGCAGTTGAGAGGCAAGGAGATACCTCTGGTTAGAGTTGTTTGGGGCGGTGTAACCGGTGAGAGTTTGACTTGGGAGTTGGAAAGCAAGATGCAAGAGTCCTATCCTGAGTTGTTTGTTGCTTAAGGTATTATTTCGAGGACGAAATTCTCTGAGTTGGGGAGAGTTGTAACGCCCTAGTTGGTATTTTACTATTTTTGGTTGATTTAATATGTTTTATGTATTTTATATAATTTATGTTGATTTATGTGAATTATTGATGTTGCTATTTTATTATATTTTATTATAAAGAAGTAGTAATGATTTTTATTATTTAAGTGGAGTAGAAGAAATAATATTATTTTTGAAAATAGGAGGAATTATTAATTATTTAGAATTAGTAGAGTTAGGAGGGGGTTAATGAAAATTAAAAGAAAATTAAGTGAGGGAGTAAAGAGAAAAGGGGGGTTATGTTTTGTTAGAAAGAAAAGAGAAAACCAGTAAGGAAAGAAAACATTTTGTACGTACAGTAAAGAACAAACAGAGTTTTGGGAGAAAAGAGCCAAGAACAAGGGGAGAGCTAGGAAGAGGGAAATTCATCCATTTGTTGTAGAAATTTGCTGAATTAAGGTAAGGGTGGGTTTACTCTTCAATTGTAATATATATGTATGTGTTTCCATGAAATTAAATTGGATTTGGTGATTGTTGTTCTAGGTTTAAGAAATATGATAAATTGCTCATTCTTGCTGAATTGTGTTGTCAATAATGTTGTTATGATATGTTCTGGTGTTTTGTTGTGTCTTTAACCCATAAACATTGTTCCTAAACCATTTTGGGTGATTGGGGGATTAAAAATGGGATTTTTGGATGAAAATGGAGTTAGAAATCGTAGGTTAAATTCTGCCCAGATGAACACTCGCTTAAGCGAGATACCCTTCGCTCAAGCGAGCAGCACTTTGCTACGCCCAGTCTGAATTTTTAGCCGCTCGCTTAAGCGAGCCACGAGCGAACCCCAAGCGAGCAAAATGCTAACCTTCGTCATTTGCGTCGCTTAAGCGAGATTCCCGTCGCTTAAGCGAGAGACGCCCAGGATAGTGTATTTAACCTGTTCGCTTAAGCGAACCAGAAGCGAGCTTCAAGCGAACTAAAACCCAACTTTCGTCATTTGACTCGCTCAAGCGAGATGCTGCTCGCTTAAGCGAGATGGGTCCTGTGCGACCCAAAATGTGATTTTTCTAAGATGTTCCAAACCCAAACCTAAGCTTTCTAAGATGTTTATTGGATTTATTAAGAATTGTTTAGATGATAAAACTATATTATGAAGATGATTATGATGGGATTTATGTATGTTTATGTGCAAATATTGATACTTTGCTAATTGAATCGCCTTGTTGATGTTGAGTGGTCTTGTCCAGTTGGGGAGGGTATCCTAAGTTGTTGTTGTTGTTGGTTGCATGCTGATATGCTCCATTAAGATGTTGGGTTGTATGCTGATATACACCATAGAGTCATTCATACTCATATGCATTTTGTTGGGGGCTTATTGCCCTGGAATGTTTATCATTCACCTGTTGGGGGCTTATTGCCCTGGAACGCTTTATCGTTCACCTGTTGGGGGCTTATTGCCCTGGGATGCTTTAACCATCCAAACTGTTGGGGGCTTATTGCCCTGGAATGCTTAGCATTCAACGCGCGTAGTTGGTACCACATGCATAATGCATTAGATGTTGATGGAGTCTTGCATTAGTTATAGGAGTGAGTTGTCCTTTTGGGATTGTTGTTGGTGAGACGTCGCCACAAGTGTTGTTGTTGTTGTTGCTGATATTAATCAAAGATGATTTTAAATTATAAAGTTGAGATGATGTTGATAATGTTGCTGTTTGTTGTTGTTGTTTCAATTTACTTTGATGATTCATATATCTGTATATTTACTTTTGATTTGTGAACTCACCCCTTCTGCTGGAATTGCCGCCTTGTGGGCAAGTGCAGGTAGTGAAGGCTTGTAGGTTGATGGCTCCTGTGTCTAGGGCTCTGATGCGTAGAGGGATGGGAATATTGCATATTTAATTCTTCATTCCTTATGTATCACTTGTTGAACTATGTTATTGATTTCATTATTGGAGGAAATTGTTATGTTGAGGCCTTTGTGCCAAGGATTGATGTAGATGACTTGAGATATTTTTATAATAAATATTCCGCTGCAGAAATTTGATATGATGGAATTTCTTGATGTTTTTAAATAGTTTTATATTCTATTTAAATGAAATTTTGAAAAGTAGATGTAATACTCCGTTGTTTGTTGAACTCTGATAATTGTTGCATATTATTATGTCATATTGGGAACGGGGTGTTACAGTCGGTTACTATTTCAAAAGTAGTCGGCAAGACTTTATTTTCAGTACATTCGTCGGTTACTATTTCAAAAGTAATCGGCAAGACTTTATTTTCAGCACATTCGTCGGTTACTATTTCAAAAGTAATCGGCAAGATTTTTATTTTCAGCATATTCGTCGGTTACTATTTCAAAAGTAAGCGGCAAGATTTTTATTTTCAGCATATTTGTCGGTTACTATTTTAAAAGTAATCGGCAAGACTTTATTTTCAGCACATTCGTCGGTTACTATTTTAAAAGTAATCGGCAAGACTTTATTTTCAGCACATTCGTCGGTTACTATTTCAAAAGTAATCGGCAAGACTTTATTTTCAGCACATTCGTCGGTTACTAATTCAAAAGTAATCGGCAAGATTTTTATTTTCAGCATATTCATCGGTTACTATTTCAAAAGTAATCGACAAGATTTTTATTTTCAGCATATTCGTCGGTTACTATTTCAAAGGTAATCGGCATGATTTATTTTCAGCACAATCGTCGGTTACAATTTCAAAAGTAATCGGCAAGATTTTTATTTTCAGCATATTTGTCGGTTACTATTTTAAAAGTAATCTGCAAGACTTTATTTTCAGCACATTCGTCGGTTACTATTTCAAAAGTAATCGGCAAGACTTTATTTTCAGCACATTCGTCGGTTACTATTTCAAAAGTAATCGGCAAGACTTTATTTTCAGCACATTCGTCGGTTACTATTTCAAAAGTAATCGGCAAGATTTTTATTTACAGCATATTCGTCGGTTACTATTTCAAAAGTAGTCGGCAAGACTTTATTTTCAGCACATTCGTCGGTTACTATTTCAAAAGTAATCGGCAAGACTTTATTTTCAGCACATTCGTCGGTTACTATTTCAAAAGTAATCGGCAAGATTTTTATTTTCAGCATATTCGGCGGTTACTATTTCAAAAGTAAGAGGCAAGATTTTTATTTTCAGCATATTTGTCGGTTACTATTTTAAAAGTAATCGGCAAGACTTTATTTTCAGCACATTCGTCGGTTACTATTTCAAAAGTAATCGGCAAGACTTTATTTTCAGCACATTCGTCGGTTACTATTTCAAAAGTAATCGACAAGATTTTTATTTTCAGCATATTCGTCGGTTACTATTTCAAAGGTAATCGACATGATTTATTTTCAGCACAATCGTCGGTTACTATTTCAAAAGTAATCGGCAAGATTTTTATTTTCAGCATATTCGTCGGTTACTATTTCAAAAGTAAGCGGCAAGATTTTTATTTTCAGCATATTTGTCGGTTACTATTTTAAAAGTAATCGGCAAGACTTTATTTTCAGCACATTTGTCGGTTACTATTTCAAAAGTAATCGGCAAGACTTTATTTTCAGCACATTCGTCGGTTACTAATTCAAAAGTAATCGGCAAGATTTTTATTTTCAGCATATTCATCGGTTACTATTTCAAAAGTAATCGACAAGATTTTTATTTTCAGCATATTCGTCGGTTACTATTTCAAAGGTAATCGGCAAGATTTATTTTCAGCACAATCGTCGGTTACTATTTCAAAAGTAATCGGCAAGATTTTTATTTTCAACATATTTGTCGGTTACTATTTCAAACGTAATCGGCATGATTTATTTTCAGCACAATCGTCGGTTACTATTTCAAAAGTAATCGGCAAGATTTTTATTTTCAACATATTTGTCGGTTACTATTTTAAAAGTAATCTGCAAGACTTTATTTTCAGCACATTCGTCGGTTACTATTTCAAAAGTAATCGGCAAGACTTTATTTTCAGCACATTCGTCGGTTACTATTTCAAAAGTAATCGGCAAGACTTTATTTTCAGCACATTCGTCGGTTACTATTTCAAAAGTAATCGGCAAGATTTTTATTTATAGCATATTCGTCGGTTACTATTTCAAAAGTAAGCGGCAAGATTTTTATTTTCCGCATATTTGTCGGTTACTATTTTAAAAGTAATCGGCAAGACATTATTTTCAGCACATTCGTGGGTTACTATTTTAAAAGTAATCGGCAAGACTTTATTTTCAGCACATTCGTGGGTTACTATTTTAAAAGTAATCGGCAAGACTTTATTTTCAGCACATTCGTCGGTTACTATTTCAAAAGTAATCGGCAAGATTTTTATTTACAGCATATTCGTCGGTTACTATTTCAAAAGTAGTCGGCAAGACTTTATTTTCAGCACATTCGTCGGTTACTATTTCAAAAGTAATCGGCAAGACTTTATTTTCAACACATTCGTCGGTTACTATTTCAAAAGTAATCGGCAAGATTTTTATTTTCAGCATATTCGGCGGTTACTATTTCAAAAGTAAGAGGCAAGATTTTTATTTTCAGCATATTTGTCGGTTACTATTTTAAAAGTAATCGGCAAGACATTATTTTCAGCACATTCGTGGGTTACTATTTTAAAAGTAATCGGCAAGACTTTATTTTCAGCACATTCGTCGGTTACTATTTCAAAAGTAATCGGCAAGATTTTTATTTACAGCATATTCGTCGGTTACTATTTCAAAAGTAGTCGGCAAGACTTTATTTTCAGCACATTCGTCGGTTACTATTTCAAAAGTAATCGGCAAGACTTTATTTTCAACACATTCGTCGGTTACTATTTCAAAAGTAATCGGCAAGATTTTTATTTTCAGCATATTCGGCGGTTACTATTTCAAAAGTAAGAGGCAAGATTTTTATTTTCAGCATATTTGTCGGTTACTATTTTAAAAGTAATCGGCAAGACTTTATTTTCAGCACATTCGTCGGTTACTATTTCAAAAGTAATCGGCAAGACTTTATTTTCAGCACATTCGTCGGTTACTATTTCAAAAGTAATCGACAAGATTTTTATTTTCAGCATATTCGTCGGTTACTATTTCAAAGGTAATCGGCATGATTTATTTTCAGCACAATCGTCGGTTACTATTTCAAAAGTAATCGGCAAGATTTTTATTTTCAGCATATTCGTCGGTTACTATTTCAAAAGTAAGCGGCAAGATTTTTATTTTCAGCATATTTGTCGGTTACTATTTTAAAAGTAATCGGCAAGACTTTATTTTCAGCACATTTGTCGGTTACTATTTCAAAAGTAATCGGCAAGACTTTATTTTCAGCACATTCGTCGGTTACTAATTCAAAAGTAATCGGCAAGATTTTTATTTTCAGCATATTCATCGGTTACTATTTCAAAAGTAATCGACAAGATTTTTATTTTCAGCATATTCGTCGGTTACTATTTCAAAGGTAATCGGCAAGATTTATTTTCAGCACAATCGTCGGTTACTATTTCAAAAGTAATCGGCAAGATTTTTATTTTCAACATATTTGTCGGTTACTATTTCAAACGTAATCGGCATGATTTATTTTCAGCACAATCGTCGGTTACTATTTCAAAAGTAATCGGCAAGATTTTTATTTTCAACATATTTGTCGGTTACTATTTTAAAAGTAATCGGCAAGACTTTATTTTCAGCACATTCGTCGGTTACTATTTCAAAAGTAATCGGCAAGATTTTTATTTACAGCATATTCGTCGGTTACTATTTCAAAAGTAGTCGGCAAGACTTTATTTTCAGCACATTCGTCGGTTACTATTTCAAAAGTAATCGGCAAGACTTTATTTTCAGCACATTCGTCGGTTACTATTTCAAAAGTAATCGGCAAGATTTTTATTTTCAGCATATTCGGCGGTTACTATTTCAAAAGTAAGAGGCAAGATTTTTATTTTCAGCATATTTGTCGGTTACTATTTTAAAAGTAATCGGCAAGACTTTATTTTCAGCACATTCGTCGGTTACTATTTCAAAAGTAATCGGCAAGACTTTATTTTCAGCACATTCGTCGGTTACTATTTCAAAAGTAATCGACAAGATTTTTATTTTCAGCATATTCGTCGGTTACTATTTCAAAGGTAATCGGCATGATTTATTTTCAGCACAATCGTCGGTTACTATTTCAAAAGTAATCGGCAAGATTTTTATTTTCAGCATATTCGTCGGTTACTATTTCAAAAGTAAGCGGCAAGATTTTTATTTTCAGCATATTTGTCGGTTACTATTTTAAAAGTAATCGGCAAGACTTTATTTTCAGCACATTTGTCGGTTACTATTTCAAAAGTAATCGGCAAGACTTTATTTTCAGCACATTCGTCGGTTACTAATTCAAAAGTAATCGGCAAGATTTTTATTTTCAGCATATTCATCGGTTACTATTTCAAAAGTAATCGACAAGATTTTTATTTTCAGCATATTCGTCGGTTACTATTTCAAAGGTAATCGGCAAGATTTATTTTCAGCACAATCGTCGGTTACTATTTCAAAAGTAATCGGCAAGATTTTTATTTTCAACATATTTGTCGGTTACTATTTCAAACGTAATCGGCATGATTTATTTTCAGCACAATCGTCGGTTACTATTTCAAAAGTAATCGGCAAGATTTTTATTTTCAACATATTTGTCGGTTACTATTTTAAAAGTAATCTGCAAGACTTTATTTTCAGCACATTCGTCGGTTACTATTTCAAAAGTAATCGGCAAGACTTTATTTTCAGCACATTCGTCGGTTACTATTTCAAAAGTAATCGGCAAGACTTTATTTTCAGCACATTCGTCGGTTACTATTTCAAAAGTAATCGGCAAGATTTTTATTTATAGCATATTCGTCGGTTACTATTTCAAAAGTAAGCAGCAAGATTTTTATTTTCCGCATATTTGTCGGTTACTATTTTAAAAGTAATCGGCAAGACTTTATTTTCAGCACATTCGTCGGTTACTATTTTAAAAGTAATCGGCAAGACTTTATTTTCAGCACATTCGTCGGTTACTATTTCAAAAGTAATCGGCAAGACTTTATTTTCAGCACATTCGTCGGTTACTAATTCAAAAGTAATCGGCAAGATTCTTATTTTCAGCATATTCATCGGTTACTATTTCAAAAGTAATCGACAAGATTTTTACTTTCAGCATATTCGTCGGTTACTATTTCAAAGGTAATCGGCATGATTTATTTTCAGCACAATCGTCGGTTACAATTTCAAAAGTAATCGGCAAGATTTTTATTTTCAGCATATTTGTCGGTTACTATTTTAAAAGTAATCTGCAAGACTTTATTTTCAGCACATTCGTCAGTTACTATTTCAAAAGTAATCGGCAAGACTTTATTTTCAGCACATTCGTCGGTTACTATTTCAAAAGTAATCGGCAAGACTTTATTTTCAGCACATTCGTCGGTTACTATTTCAAAAGTAATCGGCAAGATTTTTATTTACAGCATATTCGTCGGTTACTATTTCAAAAGTAGTCGGCAAGACTTTATTTTCAGCACATTCGTCGGTTACTATTTCAAAAGTAATCGGCAAGACTTTATTTTCAGCACATTCGTCGGTTACTATTTCAAAAGTAATCGGCAAGATTTTTATTTTCAGCATATTCGGCGGTTACTATTTCAAAAGTAAGAGGCAAGATTTTTATTTTCAGCATATTTGTCGGTTACTATTTTAAAAGTAATCGGCAAGACTTTATTTTCAGCACATTCGTCGGTTACTATTTCAAAAGTAATCGGCAAGACTTTATTTTCAGCACATTCGTCGGTTACTAATTCAAAAGTAATCGGCAAGATTTTTATTTTCAGCATATTCATCGGTTACTATTTCAAAAGTAATCGACAAGATTTTTATTTTCAGCATATTCGTCGGTTACTATTTCAAAGGTAATCGGCATGATTTATTTTCAGCACAATCGTCGGTTACAATTTCAAAAGTAATCGGCAAGATTTTTATTTTCAGCATATTTGTCGGTTACTATTTTAAAAGTAATCTGCAAGACTTTATTTTCAGCACATTCGTCGGTTACTATTTCAAAAGTAATCGGCAAGACTTTATTTTCACATTCGTCGGTTACTATTTCAAAAGTAATCGGCAAGACTTTATTTTCAGCACATTCGTCGGTTACTATTTCAAAAGTAATCAGCAAGATTTTTATTTACAGCATATTCGTCGGTTACTATTTCAAAAGTAATCGGCAAGACTTTATTTTCAGCACATTCGTCGGTTACTATTTCAAAAGTAATCGGCAAGACTTTATTTTCAGCACATTCGTCGGTTACTATTTCAAAAGTAATCGGCAAGATTTTTATTTATAGCATATTCGTCGGTTACTATTTCAAAAGTAAGCGGCAAGTTTTTTATTTTCCGCATATTTGTCGGTTACTATTTTAAAAGTAATCGGCAAGACTTTATTTTCAGCACATTCGTCGGTTACTATTTTAAAAGTAATCGGCAAGACTTTATTTTCAGCACATTCGTCGGTTACTATTTCAAAAGTAATCGGCAAGACTTTATTTTCAGCACATTCGTCGGTTACTAATTCAAAAGTAATCGGCAAGATTTTTATTTTCAGCATATTCATCGGTTACTATTTCAAAAGTAATCGACAAGATTTTTATTTTCAGCATATTCGTCGGTTACTATTTCAAAGGTAATCGGCATGATTTATTTTCAGCACAATCGTCGGTTACAATT
This sequence comes from Medicago lupulina, assembly GCA_958299785.1. Taxonomy (NCBI): domain Eukaryota; kingdom Viridiplantae; phylum Streptophyta; class Magnoliopsida; order Fabales; family Fabaceae; genus Medicago; species Medicago lupulina. Next base: position 36,173,514 of record OY283146.1, on the reverse strand, counting down.
TCAAAAGTAATCGGCAAGATTTTTATTTTCAGCATATTTGTCGGTTACTATTTTAAAAGTAATCTGCAAGACTTTATTTTCAGCACATTCGTCGGTTACTATTTCAAAAGTAATCGGCAAGACTTTATTTTCACATTCGTCGGTTACTATTTCAAAAGTAATCGGCAAGACTTTATTTTCAGCAAATTCGTCGGTTACTATTTCAAAAGTAATTGGCAAGATTTTTATTTACAGCATATTCGTCGGTTACTATTTCAAAAGTAGTCGGCAAGATTTTATTTTCAGCACATTCGTCGGTTACTATTTCCAAAGTAATCGGCAAGACTTTATTTTCAGCACATTCGTCGGTTACTATTTCAAAAGTAATCGGCAAGATTTTTATTTTCAGCATATTCGGCGGTTACTATTTCAAAAGTAAGAGGCAAGATTTTTATTTTCAGCATATTTGTCGGTTACTATTTTAAAAGTAATCGGCAAGACTTTATTTTCAGCACATTCGTCGGTTACTATTTCAAAAGTAATCGGAAAGACTTTATTTTCAGCACATTCGTCGGTTACTATTTCAAAAGTAATCGACAAGATTTTTATTTTCAGCATATTCGTCGGTTACTATTTCAAAGGTAATCGGCATGATTTATTTTCAGCACAATCGTCGGTTACTATTTCAAAAGTAATCGGCAAGATTTTTATTTTCAGCATATTCGTCGGTTACTATTTCAAAAGTAAGCGGCAAGATTTTTATTTTCAGCATATTTGTCGGTTACTATTTTAAAAGTAATCGGCAAGACTTTATTTTCAGCACATTTGTCGGTTACTATTTCAAAAGTAATCGGCAAGACTTTATTTTCAGCACATTCGTCGGTTACTAATTCAAAAGTAATCGGCAAGATTTTTATTTTCCGCATATTCATCGGTTACTATTTCAAAAGTAATCGACAAGATTTTTATTTTCAGCATATTCATCGGTTACTATTTCAAAAGTAATCGACAAGATTTTTATTTTCAGCATATTCGTCGGTTACTATTTCAAAGGTAATCGGCAAGATTTATTTTCAGCACAATCGTCGGTTACTATTTCAAAAGTAATCGGCAAGATTTTTATTTTCAGCATATTTGTCGGTTACTATTTCAAACGTAATCGGCATGATTTATTTTCAGCACAATCGTCGGTTACTATTTCAAAAGTAATCGGCAAGATTTTTATTTTCAGCACATTTGTCGGTTACTATTTTAAAAGTAATCTGCAAGACTTTATTTTCAGCACATTCGTCGGTTACTATTTCAAAAGTAATCGGCAAGACTTTATTTTCAGCACATTCGTCGGTTACTATTTCAAAAGTAATCGGCAAGACTTTATTTTCAGCACATTCGTCGGTTACTATTTCAAAAGTAATCGGCAAGATTTTTATTTACAGCATATTCGTCGGTTACTATTTCAAAAGTAATCGGCAAGACATTATTTTCAGCACATTCATCGGTTACTATTTCAAAAGTAATCGGCAAGATTTTTATTTTCAGCATATTCGTCGGTTACTATTTCAAAAGTAAGCGGCAAGATTTTTATTTTCAGCATATTTGTCGGTTACTATTTTAAAAGTAATCGGCAAGACTTTATTTTCAGCACATTCGTCGGTTACTATTTTAAAAGTAATCGGCAAGACTTTATTTTCAGCACATTCGTAGGTTACTATTTCAAAAGTAATCGGCAAGACTTTATTTTCAGCACATTCGTCGGTTACTAATTCAAAAGTAATCGGCATGATTTATTTTCAGCACAATCGTCGGTTACAATTTCAATAGTAATCGGCAAGATTTTTATTTTCAGCATATTTGTCGGTTACTATTTTAAAAGTAATCTGCAAGACTTTATTTTCAGCACATTCGTCGGTTACTATTTCAAAAGTAATCGACAAGATTTTTATTTTCAGCATATTCGTCGGTTACTATTTCAAAGGTAATCGGCATGATTTATTTTCAGCACAATCGTCGGTTACAATTTCAATAGTAATCGGCAAGATTTTTATTTTCAGCATATTTGTCGGTTACTATTTTAAAAGTAATCTGCAAGACTTTATTTTCAGCACATTCGTCGGTTACTATTTCAAAAGTAATCGGCAAGATTTTTAATTTACAGCATATTCGTCGGTTACTATTTCAAAAGTAGTCGGCAAGACTTTATTTTCAGTACATTCGTCGGTTACTATTTCAAAAGTAATCGGCAAGACTTTATTTTCAGCACATTCGTCGGTTACTATTTCAAAAGTAATCGGCAAGATTTTTATTTTCAGCATATTCGGCGGTTACTATTTCAAAAGTAAGAGGCAAGATTTTTATTTTCAGCATATTTGTCGGTTACTATTTTAAAAGTAATCGGCAAGACTTTATTTTCAGCACATTCGTCGGTTACTATTTCAAAAGTAATCGGCAAGACTTTATTTTCAGCACATTCGTCGGTTACTATTTCAAAAGTAATCGACAAGATTTTTATTTTCAGCATATTCGTCGGTTACTATTTCAAAGGTAATCGGCATGATTTATTTTCAGCACAATTGTAACACCCCGTTTTCCCAACGTAAAAATTTCTTAAAAATAAATCAGAGTTTTCACATAAACGGAGTATCACTTTCTTAAAACATCTTAAAGGAATTGAATAACAATTCATTCATCATAAAAATAGTTATTAAACTTCTCAAAACATTGCAGCGGAATCTTAAAAGTCTTGGCACGCAGGCCTCTTCATAACATTTCAAAAGTTCATCTAAAATTAGTCTTTATAAAATTATAATTGACATGCAAGGAACAGAAAAGCATTTGACAAGATTCCCCATCCCGTTACATATCAGAGCACCTAAGACACAGTGAGGAATGCCTCACACGACTGCACCTAATCTTGGTTACCTGCACTTGCCCACAAGGCGGCAATTCCAACAGAAGGGGTGAGATTCACAAACAATATAATAAACAGATAATTCAACAATTAAGTTTAACAACAATTAACATATAAGCACGTCTCAAATATTTATCTCATAACATCTTAAGCAACATCAAGAATATCATCACTAAACACCTTAAACATCATCAAAGAATCGTCATCACAAAACATCTTAATCATCATCAAAGAACATCATCACAAAGCATCTTAGACATCATCAAAGAACATCATCACAAAACATCTTAAACATCATCAAATACACTTAACAACTCATAGATATCATCATGTAATCATCATCACTAATAAATTTAAAACAACTCAATGTAATCATCATCTCACTATAATAATCAACATCGTAAACAACATTATAACATTATAATTAGTATCTATACAACATCATAACAACATAACAATATCATAATCAATATCTTAAACAACATAGCAACATAACAATATCATAATCAATATAGCAACATCTTAGTCAACGTCATATAATTCACATCATAAACATCGTATAATCTTCATAGGTACTTTTTTAACAACACATGGGTAGAAAACAACTCGACAACTCATAGAGGATAATTCGTCAACAACTTAACAACTCGTGGATGATAATTCATCAACAACGACTTTGACCCGACAAATGCGACAATGCAACTTAGACACTTATATGCATGTGGTACCAATCGTCATCATAAGTATTAATATACTTTAATCGTGCGGAGGACAAAGCTCCTAATAATCGTGCGGAGGACAAAGCTCCTAATAATCGTGCGGAGGACAGAGCTCCTATCATGGTGAGGACAAAGCTCAATGAATGCTAATGCATGGACTCTATCAACAAGACACCTTAATCAACTTATCACTTATACATCCAATAATTTGGAGTTCATCATCAACTTATTCATACTCATGCAACTTAGTTAAATAACAATTGCAGCATAATCAAATCACATCAAGCTTAATAACAATTCATTTCAACAACATCTTGATCATTCAATAATATTTCGAGTAATGCATTTAATCATTAAATCACATTACAAACAACTTAGCAGTTCATAACAGCAACAGAAACAGCACAAGCAATTCACAATCATTATCAACAACATCAAATCATCACATTAACTTTATAAGTATAGCACATTATGCACTCATCATTCATAATTCATAAGCAATAACATTCTTCAAAAGTAATCAAGTATGATTAAATAAGACATAAGCCAAATACTCATAAAACACCTCAACTAAATCCCTAATACCTAAGTTTGAAGTTTGGATATCAACCTTAAGTCTTTGGACTAACTTGGGATTAGTTATGCTAAGTTTTCTTAAAGTTTTCTCAAGACCTACTTGGACTATTTTCATCATAACTCAAAATTTACAAATAATTTTCTAGTCACTCCAGAGCCATTAGAAAGCTAACTCAATTACCTACAACTTTCATGTTTACACCAAGACCCAGTTCGGAACAGAAACATGTGAAAAAGGCACAAGAACGTGAAACAGAAAATGCTGTTTTTTCCAAGACCTACTTGGAGTGTTTTTATCATAACTCAAGATTCACAAAACATTTTTGAGTCACTCTTAAGCCATTTAAAAGCTAACTCAATTATCTACAACTTTTGTGAAGACATCAAAAGCTAATTATGAACAGAAAAGTCCCAGTTTTATTTTAGTTTTTCGGTTACAGAAAATCGAAAAGAGAACGAGCCTGTTGACCCCTTTGTAGTATTTTAATCATATCTAGAGTTCTAAAAGCTTAAATTGAGTCACTCCAAAGGCTAGGGAAAGCTAACATCTATATCTACAACTTTCATGAAGACACCTAAACCCAATTCGGAACTTAAACTTGTCCAACTGAGACAACAAGTAACGTGTTTTGCACAGCGACAGCAAAATCGCAGTTCAGTTGCGGTTTCGCCTTGGGGAAACCTTTTCTACTCCGTTTTCGATCCAATACCCTCAAAACATGACCTTAAACATCACCCTATGATTATCCTATCATTAGAACATTAATTACTCATTAACCTACTAGATTATCCACTCTTTTTAAGACTAGAAACTCAATTCGAAACCTAAACTAGTTTTCATTAATTCTCACCTTTCAACTTCATCTTTAATTCATTCACCCTAACCTAATTCTTAATTCTCTCAAAAACTCATCCATCTCTTGTTAATCATAATTGAATTGAATTACAGTTTAATATAATGAAAGCTAGGCTCACCCTTACCTTAATTTGGTCTCCTGAATCAAGCTGCGTTCTTCTTAGGTTTTTCTTCTCTCCTTCGCGCCTCCTCTCTTTTTCTCTAGGTTTCTCCAAAAGTTATATCACGTACTAAATAATTCTAACCCTAGTTCTCTTATTTATATTCTCTTACTCATCTTATCTTATTTCTACTCCTTCCCTCAAATTCTCTAAAATTATGTAACAACCCATATTTAATTAAATATATTATATTATATCATCGTATCTTATTATTTCTAAAACAAATATATTTCTACATAACAAAGATATTTCTATAACAAATATATCTCTACATAACAAACAAACATATTTCTATAACAAATATATCTCTACATAACAAACATATTTCTATAACAAATAACACAATATATTTTTACACAAAATAACATTTATATTTCTACACCAAATAATACATATATTTTTATAACAAATAACATAGTATTTCTACACCACATAACAAATATATTTTTACACCAAATAACATAATATCTCTACACCAAATAACATATATATTATAATATAATATGCTACTAAAACACCAACATATAACACAAAAATAACACACATCACCATAAATCAAATAAATTATTTAAAAAAGACTCTAAACTCAATCAAATAATTAAATAAATAAAATAGTTCAAAACGGGCGTTACAACTCTACCCCCCTTAAGAGAATTTCGTCCTCGAAATTCAAAGCACAAAAGAAAATGAATTCAATTATTGCTTAAATATCTTAAATTATATATAACAAAGTAGTAACTTCAAACATTACACAAAAATCACATTAAAGTTAGTCAGCCAAACATTATCACATAATAAAACATAACCATTAATTAGAAAACAAAACGACAATATTCAATCGTCACACGACACAACGACTCATCTACTTGGCCGGACGGACCAACCTGCTCTGATACCAATTGTAACACCCCGTTTTCCCAACGTAAAAAATTCTTAAAAATAAATCAGAGTTTTCACATAAACGGAGTATCACTTTCTTAAAACATCTTAAAGGAATTGAATAACAATTCATTCATCATAAAAATAGTTATTAAACTTCTCAAAACATTGCAGCGGAATCTTAAAAGTCTTGGCACGCAGGCCTCTTCATAACATTTCAAAAGTTCATCTAAAATTAGTCTTTATAAAATTATAATTGACATGCAAGGAACAGAAAAGCATTTGACAAGATTCCCCATCCCGTTACATATCAGAGCACCTAAGACACAGTGAGGAATGCCTCACACGACTGCACCTAATCTTGGTTACCTGCACTTGCCCACAAGGCGGCAATTCCAACAGAAGGGGTGAGATTCACAAACAATATAATAAACAGATAATTCAACAATTAAGTTTAACAACAATTAACATATAAGCACGTCTCAAATATTTATCTCATAACATCTTAAGCAACATCAAGAATATCATCACTAAACACCTTAAACATCATCAAAGAATCGTCATCACAAAACATCTTAATCATCATCAAAGAACATCATCACAAAGCATCTTAGACATCATCAAAGAACATCATCACAAAACATCTTAAACATCATCAAATACACTTAACAACTCATAGATATCATCATGTAATCATCATCACTAATAAATTTAAAACAACTCAATGTAATCATCATCTCACTATAATAATCAACATCGTAAACAACATTATAACATTATAATTAGTATCTATACAACAACATAACAATATCATAATCAATATCTTAAACAACATAGCAACATAACAATATCATAATCAATATAGCAACATCTTAGTCAACGTCATATAATTCACATCATAAACATCGTATAATCTTCATAGGTACTTTTTTAACAACACATGGGTAGAAAACAACTCGACAACTCATAGAGGATAATTCATCAACAACTTAACAACTCGTGGATGATAATTCATCAACAACGACTTTGACCCGACAAATGCGACAATGCAACTTAGACACTTATATGCATGTGGTACCAATCGTCATCATAAGTATTAATATACTTTAATCGTGCGGAGGACAAAGCTCCTAATAATCGTGCGGAGGACAAAGCTCCTAATAATCGTGCGGAGGACAGAGCTCCTATCATGGTGAGGACAAAGCTCAATGAATGCTAATGCATGGACTCTATCAACAAGACACCTTAATCAACTTATCACTTATACATCCAATAATTTGGAGTTCATCATCAACTTATTCATACTCATGCAACTTAGTTAAATAACAATTGCAGCATAATCAAATCACATCAAGCTTAATAACAATTCATTTCAACAACATCTTGATCATTCAATAATATTTCGAGTAATGCATTTAATCATTAAATCACATTACAAACAACTTAGCAGTTCATAACAGCAACAGAAACAGCACAAGCAATTCACAATCATTATCAACAACATCAAATCATCACATTAACTTTATAAGTATAGCACATTATGCACTCATCATTCATAATTCATAAGCAATAACATTCTTCAAAAGTAATCAAGTATGATTAAATAAGACATAAGCCAAATACTCATAAAACACCTCAACTAAATCCCTAATACCTAAGTTTGAAGTTTGGATATCAACCTTAAGTCTTTGGACTAACTTGGGATTAGTTATGCTAAGTTTTCTTAAAGTTTTCTCAAGACCTACTTGGACTATTTTCATCATAACTCAAAATTTACAAATAATTTTCTAGTCACTCCAGAGCCATTAGAAAGCTAACTCAATTACCTACAACTTTCATGTTTACACCAAGACCCAGTTCGGAACAGAAACATGTGAAAAAGGCACAAGAACGTGAAACAGAAAATGCTGTTTTTTCCAAGACCTACTTGGAGTGTTTTTATCATAACTCAAGATTCACAAAACATTTTTGAGTCACTCTTAAGCCATTTAAAAGCTAACTCAATTATCTACAACTTTTGTGAAGACATCAAAAGCTAATTATGAACAGAAAAGTCCCAGTTTTATTTTAGTTTTTCGGTTACAGAAAATCGAAAAGAGAACGAGCCTGTTGACCCCTTTGTAGTATTTTAATCATATCTAGAGTTCTAAAAGCTTAAATTGAGTCACTCCAAAGGCTAGGGAAAGCTAACATCTATATCTACAACTTTCATGAAGACACCTAAACCCAATTCGGAACTTAAACTTGTCCAACTGAGACAACAAGTAACGTGTTTTGCACAGCGACAGCAAAATCGCAGTTCAGTTGCGGTTTCGCCTTGGGGAAACCTTTTCTACTCCGTTTTCGATCCAATACCCTCAAAACATGACCTTAAACATCACCCTATGATTATCCTATCATTATAACATTAATTACTCATTAACCTACTAGATTATCCACTCTTTTTAAGACTAGAAACTCAATTCGAAACCTAAACTAGTTTTCATTAATTCTCACCTTTCAACTTCATCTTTAATTCATTCACCTTAACCTAATTCTTAATTCTCTCAAAAACTCATCCATCTCTTGTTAATCATAATTGAATTGAATTACAGTTTAATATAATGAAAGCTAGGCTCACCCTTACCTTAATTTGGTCTCCTGAATCAAGCTGCGTTCTTCTTAGGTTTTTCTTCTCTCCTTCGCGCCTCCTCTCTTTTTCTCTAGGTTTCTCCAAAAGTTATATCACGTACTAAATAATTCTAACCCTAGTTCTCTTATTTATATTCTCTTACTCATCTTATCTTATTTCTACTCCTTCCCTCAAATTCTCTAAAATTATGTAACAACCCATATTTAATTAAATATATTATATTATATCATCGTATCTTATTATTTCTAAAACAAATATATTTCTACATAACAAAGATATTTCTATAACAAATATATCTCTACATAACAAACAAACATATTTCTATAACAAATATATCTCTACATAACAAACATATTTCTATAACAAATAACACAATATATTTTTACACAAAATAACATATATATTTCTACACCAAATAATACATATATTTTTATAACAAATAACATAGTATTTCTACACCACATAACAAATATATTTTTACACCAAATAACATAATATCTCTACACCAAATAACATATATATTATAATATAATATGCTACTAAAACACCAACATATAACACAAAAATAACACACATCACCATAAATCAAATAAATTATTTAAAAAAGACTCTAAACTCAATCAAATAATTAAATAAATAAAATAGTTCAAAACGGGCGTTACAACAATCGTCGGTTACTATTTCAAAAGTAATCGGCAAGATTTTTATTTTCAGCATATTTGTCGGTTACTATTTTAAAAGTAATCTGCAAGACTTTATTTTCAGCACATTCGTCGGTTACTATTTCAAAAGTAATCGGCAAGATTTTTATTTTCAGCATATTCATCGGTTACTATTTCAAAAGTAATCGACAAGATTTTTATTTTCAGCATATTCGTCGGTTACTATTTCAAAGGTAATCGGCATGATTTATTTTCAGCACAATCGTCGGTTACTATTTCAAAAGTAATCGGCAAGATTTTTATTTTCAGCATATTTGTCGGTTACTATTTTAAAAGTAATCTGCAAGACTTTATTTTCAGCACATTCGTAGGTTACTATTTCAAAAGTAATGGGCAAGACTTTATTTTCAGAACATTCGTCGGTTACTATTTCAAAAGTAATCGGCAAGACTTTATTTTCAACACATTCGTCGGTTACTATTTCAAAAGTAATCGGCAAGATTTTTATTTACAGCATATTCGTCGGTTACTATTTCAAAAGTAGTCGGCAAGACTTTATTTTCAGCACATTCGTCGGTTACTATTTCAAAAGTAATCGGCAAGATTTTTATTTACAGCATATTCGTCGGTTACTATTTCAAAAGTAGTCGGCAAGACTTTATTTTCAGTACATTCGTCGGTTACTATTTCAAAAGTAATTGTAACGCCCTAGTTGTTATTTTACTATTTCTGGTTGATTTTAGTATGTTTTATGTATTTCATATAATTTATGTGATTTATGTGAATATTTGATGTGTTGTTATTATTATTTAGGTGATTTTATGTTATTTAAGAAAATAGGAGAAATATTATTATTTTGGGGAATTATGAAAATAGAAGAAATAGTAATATTTAGATTAAAGGAGAATTAATTAGAATTAGTAGTATTAAGGAGGGGGGTTACATTTTAATTAGGAGAGTTAAGAGGGAGTTAAGGGAAAGAAAAAGGTTATGTTTTGGTTGGTAAGGAAAATAAGAGAAGTCAGACAATATTTTGTACGTACCAGTAAAAAGAACAAACAGACTTTTTGGGAGAAAAGAGAAGAACCAAGAGGGAAGAGCTAGGAAGAGAGAACCTGATCATTTTGCTGTAGAAATTTGCTAAATTAAGGTAAGGGTGGGTTTACTCTTCAATTGTTAATATATATGTATGTGTTTTCATGAAATTAGATTGAAAATTGGTGATTGTTGTTCTAGGTTTAAGAATATGAAAAATTGCTCATTCTTGTTGAATTATGTTGTTGATGATGTTGTTATGATGTGTTTCTGATGTTTTGTTGCATACTGAACCCATAACCAATGTAGCAAATCGTTTTGGGGTGTTGGGGAATCAAAAATGGGATTTTTGGATGAAATAGGGTTAGAAATCGTAAGTAGTAATTCTGCCCAGATGATTACTCGCTTAAGCGAGCTAGCCGTCGCTTAAGCGAGCGGCATTTTCCCTTGCCCAGAACTGTGTCGCAACCGTTCGCTCAAGCGTGCGCCAAGCGAACTCCAAGCGTGCAAAACCTGAAGCTACGTCTTTTTGGTCGCTTAAGCGAGCTGCCCGTCGCTTAAGCGAGCAACGCGAATTTTTGCCCAGGATTGTGTATTTCACCTGTTCGCTTAAGCGAACCAGAAGCGAGCCAGAAGCGAACTAAAACCAAACTTACGTGTTTTGACTCGCTTAAGCGAGATGCTGCTCGCTCAAGCGAGCTGGGTCCTGTGCGACCCAAAATGTGATTTTTCTAAGATGTCCCAAACCCAAACCTAAGCTTTCTAAGATAATTATTATAATTTTTAAGAATTGTTTGGATGATGAAAACTATATTATGAAGATGATTAAGATGGGATTCATGTATGTTTATGTGCAAATAATGATACTTTGCTAAGTGATTTGCCTTGTTGACGTTAAGTGGTATTGTCCAGTTGGGGAGGGTATCCTAAGTTGTTGTTGTTGTTGGTTGCATGCTGATATGCTCCATTAAGATGTTGGGTTGTATGCTGATATACACCATAGAGTCATTTCATACTCATTTGCATTTGTTGGGGGCTTATTGCCCTGGAATGTTTATCATTCACTGTTGGGGGCTTATTGCCCTGGAACGCTTTATCGTTCACCTGTTGGGGGCTTATTGCCCTGGGATGCTTTAACCATCCAAATTGTTGGGGGCTTATTGCCCTGGAATGCTTAGCATTCAACGCGCGTAGTTGGTACCACATGCATAATGCATTAGATGTTGATGGAGTCTTGCATTAGTTGTAGGAGTGAGTTGTCCTTTTTGGGGATTATGTTGGTGAGATGTCGCCACAAGTGTTGTTGTTGTTGTTGCAGATATTAATCAAAGATGTATTTAATTTATAAGGTTGAGATGATGTTGATAACGTTGCTGTTTGTTGTTGTTGTTTTCAATTTACTTTGATGATTCATATATCTGTATATTTACCTTTGATTTGTGAACTCACCCCTTCTGCTGGAATTGCCGCCTTGTGGGCAAGTGCAGGTAGCGAAGACTAGTGGTGTTGGCTCTTGCGTCTAGGGCTCTGATACATAGTAGGGATGGGGAAACGTTATCTTCTTGTATTCCTTTATGTATCATTTCTTTGAAGAAGATGTTGATGAGATTTGATTGTCAAACAATTTTATTATGTTAATGGCCTTTGTGCCGAGATTATGATGTAGTTGTTGAATATGATTTCTAATTAAAGATTTTCCGCTGCAGACTTTTAATATGATGAAATTGTTGATGGTTTTAAATAGTTTTTATATTCTATTTAATTAATTTTGAAAAAGTAGTGTAATGCTCCGTTGTTTGTTGAATAACTCTGATTATGATTTTCAGTAATATTATTATTACGTTATTTCGGGAACGGGGTGTTACAATTGGTATCAGAGCAAGTCGGTCCGTCAGACCATTAGAAGAGTCGTGTCGAGCCATGTAGAGTTGTGTGACAGCCTTAAACTGTCTTTGTTATTCTAATTCTTGTTGTTATGTAGAATTATCGAGATGGCCGGAAGGAATGATGCTGCTCTTGCTGCTGCTTTGCAAGCAATGGCTCAAGTTGTTGGACAACAGCAAGGTGTTGGTGGGGCTGGTGAAGGTGTAAGGATGCTTGAAACCTTCTTGAGGAATCATCCACCAACCTTTAAGGGAAGGTACGACCCCGATGGAGCGCAGACTTGGCTGAAGGAGGTCGAAAGAATCTTCCGGGTAATGCAGTGCAATGATGTTCAGATGTGCGGTTCGGCACTCATATGTTAGCAGAAGAGGCTGACGACTGGTGGGTAAGCACTCAACCCATTCTCCAAGCTGAAGGAGCTGAAATTACATGGGCTGTGTTCCGAAGAGAGTTCTTGAGAAGGTATTTTCCGGAGGATGTCCGAGGTAAGAAGGAGATAGAATTCCTTGAGCTGAAGCAAGGAGACATGTCCATTACGGAATATGCTGCTAAGTTCGTGGAGCTTGCAAAGTTTTATCCTCATTATGCTGCGGAGACTGCTGAGTTCTCCAAATGTATCAAGTTTGAAAATGGTCTGCGAGCTGATATCAAGCGGGCCATCGGTTATCAGAAGATCAGAGACTTCTCTGAGTTGGTGAGCAGCTGCCGTATTTATGAAGAGGATACGAAGGCCCATTATAAAGTGATGAATGACCGTAAAGGTAAAGGGCAGCAGAGTCGCCCGAAGCCTTATAGTGCCCCAGCTGATAAGGGTAAACAGAGAATGCATGATGAGAGGAGGCCAGCACGTAGAGATGCTCCTGCCGAAGTGGTTTGTTATAAGTGTGGTGTCAAAGGCCACAAGAGTAATGCTTGCACTCGTGATGAGAAGAAGTGCTTCAGATGCGGAAAGAAGGGCCATACTGTTACCGAATGCAAGCGTGGGGACATTGTTTGTTTCAACTGTAACGAAGAAGGTCACATTGGTTCTCAGTGCACTAAGCCTAAGAAGGCACAGACCAGTGGTAGAGTTTTTGCATTGACCGGTACTCAGACTGATCAGGAGGATCGACTTATCAGAGGTACTTGTTTCTTTAGTGGTACTCCTTTAATTGCTATAATAGATACTAGTGCTACGCATTGTTTCATTGCTATTGACTGTGCACAAAGATTGGGTTTGATTATGTCTGATATGAATGGGGAGATGGTTGTTGAAACTCCAGCTAAGGGTTCAGTGACTACTTCCCTTGTTTGTTTAAGTTGTCCGTTGTCTGTATTTGGTAGAGATTTTGAAGTTGATCTCGTTTGTTTGCCATTGGTGGGAATGGATGTAATATTGGGAATGAATTGGTTAGAGTACAATCATGTCCTGATCAACTGTTTTACGAAGACGGTGAGATTTTCTTCTGCTGAAGAAGAAAGTGGAGCAGAGTTTCTATCTACTAAGGAGATGAAGCGGGTAGAACAAGACGGCGTTTTGATGTTTTCCTTGTTGGCGTACTTATCGGTGGAGAATCAAGCTGTAATTGATGGGCTGCCTGTTGTGAAGGAATTTCCTGAAGTTTTCCCTGATGAGATTCCAGATGTGCCACCAGAGAGAGAAGTGGAATTTTCGATAGACCTTGTGCCGGGTACGAAGCCTGTGTCGATGGCTCCTTACCGTATGTCAGCTTCGGAGTTAGCTGAGTTAAAGAAACAATTAGAAGACTTGCTTGACAAGAAGTTTGTAAGACCGAGTGTTTCACCGTGGGGAGCGCCGGTGTTGTTGGTAAAGAAGAAGGATGGTAGCATGCGGCTGTGTATTGATTACCGTCAGTTGAATAAGGTGACGATTAAGAACAGGTATCCACTTCCGAGAATAGATGATTTGATGGATCAACTAGTGGGTGCCCGTGTTTTTAGCAAAATTGACTTGAGGTCAGGTTACCATCAGATAAAGGTGAAGGATGAGGATATGCAAAAGACGGCGTTTAGGACGCGGTACGGTCATTATGAATATAAGGTGATGCCTTTCGGTGTGACGAATGCACCTGGTGTGTTTATGGAATACATGAACAGAATTTTTCATGAGTATCTGGATCAGTTTGTAGTAGTCTTTATTGATGACATATTGATTTATTCTAAGACTGAGGCAGAGCATGCAGAGCACTTGAAGATTGTTTTGCAGGTGCTGAAGGAAAAGAAATTGTATGCCAAGTTATCCAAGTGCGAGTTCTGGCTGAATGAAGTAAGTTTTCTTGGCCACATTATTTCTGGTAATGGTATTGCTGTGGATCCTTCGAAGGTTGATGCTGTGTCGCAGTGGGAGACACCAAAGTCAGTTACTGAGGTGAGAAGTTTTCTTGGTTTGGCTGGTTATTACCGCAGATTTATTGAAGGATTTTCGAAGTTGGCACTTCCTTTGACGCAGCTGACCTGTAAAGGTAAAGCATTTGTGTGGGATGCTCAATGTGAGAGTAGTTTCAATGAGTTGAAGCAAAGATTGACGACTGCTCCTATTTTGATTTTGCCAAAGCCAGAAGAACCTTTTGTTGTTTATTGTGATGCATCTAAGCTGGGATTAGGTGGTGTTTTGATGCAAGATGGCAAGGTGGTAGCGTATGCTTCTAGACAGCTGAGAGTGCATGAGAAGAATTATCCTACGCATGATCTAGAGTTGGCAGCCGTGGTATTTGTGTTGAAGATTTGGAGGCATTATCTGTATGGTTCCAGATTTGAGGTGTTTAGTGATCATAAGAGTTTAAAGTACCTGTTTGATCAGAAAGAGTTAAACATGAGGCAGAGAAGGTGGCTTGAGTTACTTAAGGACTATGATTTTGGCTTGAATTACCATCCTGGTAAAGCTAATGTGGTTGCTGATGCGTTGAGCAGAAAGACGTTGCATATGTCGGCGTTGATGGTGAAAGAGTTTGAGCTACTTGAACAATTTAGGGACTTGAGTCTTGTTTGTGAAAGATCGCCTCAGAGTGTGAAGTTGGGCATGTTAAAGATTAATAGTGACTTCTTGAATGATATCAAAGAGGCGCAGAAGCTGGATGTTAAGTTTGTGGATTTGATGGCTGCTAGTGATCAGAATGCGGATAGTGACTTTAAGATTGATGACCAAGGTGTATTGAGGTTTAGAGGAAGGATTTGTATTCCGGATGATGAGGATTTGAAGAAGTTGATTTTAGAAGAAAGTCACAAGAGTAGTTTGAGTATTCATCCTGGAGCTACTAAAATGTATCATGACTTGAAGAAAATATTTTGGTGGTCCGGTTTGAAAAGAGATGTTGCTCAGTTTGTGTATGCATGTTTGACTTGCCAGAAGTCTAAGGTTGAGCATCAGAAACCTGCAGGGTTGTTGGTTCCGTTAGATGTACCCGAGTGGAAGTGGGATAGCATTTCGATGGACTTTGTAACTAGTTTACCGAATACTCCAAGAGGGCATGATGCCATTTGGGTCGTGGTCGACAGGTTGACTAAGTCGGCGCACTTTATTCCGATCAATATTACTTATCCGGTAGCTCAGTTGGCGGAGATGTATATCCGTGACATTGTGAAATTGCATGGTGTTCCGTCAAGTATTGTGTCGGATAGAGATCCGAGGTTTACTTCGAGGTTTTGGAAGAGTTTGCAAGATGCCTTGGGTTCGAAGTTGAGATTGAGTTCGGCTTATCATCCGCAGACAGATGGTCAGTCGGAGAGAACTATCCAATCCTTGGAAGATTTGTTGAGGGTGTGTGTACTCGAGCAGGGTGGAGCTTGGGACAGCCATTTGCCGTTGATAGAGTTTACTTATAATAATAGTTACCATTCGAGTATTGGTATGGCACCGTTCAAAGCTTTGTATGGTCGAAGGTGTAGAACTCCTCTATGTTGGTTTGAGTCGGGTGAAAGCATTGTGTTAGGACCTGAGTTAGTGCAGCAGACTACGGAAAAGGTCAAGATGATAAGAGAAAAGATGAAAGCATCGCAAGATCGTCAGAAGAGTTATCATGACAAAAGGAGAAAAGCCCTTGAATTTCAGGAGGGTGAGCATGTGTTCTTGAGGGTTACTCCGATGACGGGTGTAGGACGTGCATTGAAGTCGAAGAAGTTGACTCCAAAGTTCATTGGTCCTTACCAGATTTCCGAGAGAGTTGGAACCGTGGCATACAGGATTGGATTGCCACCACATCTATCGAACTTGCATGATGTGTTTCATGTCTCGCAGTTGAGAAAGTATGTAGCAGATCCTTCGCATGTTATTCTTAGAGATGATGTGCAAGTCAGGGATAATCTTACTGTTGAGACTTTACCTTTGAGGATTGATGATCGCAAGGTGAAGCAGCTGAGAGGTAAGGAGATACCTCTGGTTAGAGTTGTTTGGGGCGGTGTAACCGGTGAGAGTTTGACTTGGGAATTGGAGAGCAAGATGCAAGAATCCTATCCTGAGTTGTTTGTTGCTTAAGGTATTATTTCGAGGACGAAATTCTCTAAGTTGGCGATTACTGTAACGCCCTAGTTGTTATTTTACTATTTCTGGTTGATTTTAGTATGTTTTATGTATTTCATATAATTTATGTGATTTATGTGAATATTTGATGTGTTGTTATTATTATTTAGGTGATTTTATGTTATTTAAGAAAATAGGAGAAATATTATTATTTTGGGGAATTATGAAAATAGAAGAAATAGTAATATTTAGATTAAAGGAGAATTAATTAGAATTAGTAGTATTAAGGAGGGGGGGTTACATTTTAATTAGGAGAGTTAAGAGGGAGTTAAGGGAAAGAAAAAGGTTATGTTTTGGTTGGTAAGGAAAATAAGAGAAGTCAGACAATATTTTGTACGTACCAGTAAAAAGAACAAACAGACTTTTTGGGAGAAAAGAGAAGAACCAAGAGGGAAGAGCTAGGAAGAGAGAACCTGATCATTTTGCTGTAGAAATTTGCTAAATTAAGGTAAGGGTGGGTTTACTCTTCAATTGTTAATATATATGTATGTGTTTTCATGAAATTAGATTGAAAATTGGTGATTGTTGTTCTAGGTTTAAGAATATGAAAAATTGCTCATTCTTGTTGAATTATGTTGTTGATGATGTTGTTATGATGTGTTTCTGATGTTTTGTTGCATACTGAACCCATAACCAATGTAGCAAATCGTTTTGGGGTGTTGGGGAATCAAAAATGGGATTTTTGGATGAAATAGGGTTAGAAATCGTAAGTAGTAATTCTGCCCAGATGATTACTCGCTTAAGCGAGCTAGCCGTCGCTTAAGCGAGCGGCATTTTCCCTTGCCCAGAACTGTGTCGCAACCGTTCGCTCAAGCGTGCGCCAAGCGAACTCCAAGCGTGCAAAACCTGAAGCTACGTCTTTTTGGTCGCTTAAGCGAGCTGCCCGTCGCTTAAGCGAGCAACGCGAATTTTTGCCCAGGATTGTGTATTTCACCTGTTCGCTTAAGCGAACCAGAAGCGAGCCAGAAGCGAACTAAAACCAAACTTACGTGTTTTGACTCGCTTAAGCGAGATGCTGCTCGCTCAAGCGAGCTGGGTCCTGTGCGACCCAAAATGTGATTTTTCTAAGATGTCCCAAACCCAAACCTAAGCTTTCTAAGATAATTATTATAATTTTTAAGAATTGTTTGGATGATGAAAACTATATTATGAAGATGATTAAGATGGGATTCATGTATGTTTATGTGCAAATAATGATACTTTGCTAAGTGATTTGCCTTGTTGACGTTAAGTGGTATTGTCCAGTTGGGGAGGGTATCCTAAGTTGTTGTTGTTGTTGGTTGCATGCTGATAT
Organism: Medicago lupulina; assembly: GCA_958299785.1. NCBI lineage: Eukaryota > Viridiplantae > Streptophyta > Magnoliopsida > Fabales > Fabaceae > Medicago > Medicago lupulina. Next base: position 36,155,413 of record OY283146.1, on the reverse strand, counting down.
GCTCCATTAAGATGTTGGGTTGTATGCTGATATACACCATAGAGTCATTTCATACTCATTTGCATTTGTTGGGGGCTTATTGCCCTGGAATGTTTATCATTCACTGTTGGGGGCTTATTGCCCTGGAACGCTTTATCGTTCACCTGTTGGGGGCTTATTGCCCTGGGATGCTTTAACCATCCAAATTGTTGGGGGCTTATTGCCCTGGAATGCTTAGCATTCAACGCGCGTAGTTGGTACCACATGCATAATGCATTAGATGTTGATGGAGTCTTGCATTAGTTGTAGGAGTGAGTTGTCCTTTTTGGGGATTATGTTGGTGAGATGTCGCCACAAGTGTTGTTGTTGTTGTTGCAGATATTAATCAAAGATGTATTTAATTTATAAGGTTGAGATGATGTTGATAACGTTGCTGTTTGTTGTTGTTGTTTTCAATTTACTTTGATGATTCATATATCTGTATATTTACCTTTGATTTGTGAACTCACCCCTTCTGCTGGAATTGCCGCCTTGTGGGCAAGTGCAGGTAGCGAAGACTAGTGGTGTTGGCTCTTGCGTCTAGGGCTCTGATACATAGTAGGGATGGGGAAACGTTATCTTCTTGTATTCCTTTATGTATCATTTCTTTGAAGAAGATGTTGATGAGATTTGATTGTCAAACAATTTTATTATGTTAATGGCCTTTGTGCCGAGATTATGATGTAGTTGTTGAATATGATTTCTAATTAAAGATTTTCCGCTGCAGACTTTTAATATGATGAAATTGTTGATGGTTTTAAATAGTTTTTATATTCTATTTAATTAATTTTGAAAAAGTAGTGTAATGCTCCGTTGTTTGTTGAATAACTCTGATTATGATTTTCAGTAATATTATTATTACGTTATTTCGGGAACGGGGTGTTACAATTACTTTTGAAATAGTAACCGACGAATGTGCTGAAAATAAAGTCTTGCCGATTACTTTTGAAATAGTAACCGACGAATGTGCTGAAAATAAAGTCTTGCCGATTACTTTTAAAATAGTAACCGACAAATATGCTGAAAATAAAAATCTTGCCGCTTACTTTTGAAATAGTAACCGACGAATATGCTGAAAATAAAAATCTTGCCGATTACTTTTGAAATAGTAACCGACGAATGTGCTGAAAATAAAGTCTTGCCGATTACTTTTGAAATAGTAACCGACGAATGTGCTGAAAATAAAGTCTTGCCGACTACTTTTGAAATAGTAACCGACGAATATGCTGTAAATAAAAATCTTGCCGATTACTTTTGAAATAGTAACCGACGAATGTGCTGAAAATAAAGTCTTGCCGATTACTTTTGAAATAGTAACCGACGAATGTTCTGAAAATAAAGTCTTGCCCATTACTTTTGAAATAGTAACCGACGAATGTGCTGAAAATAAAGTCTTGCAGATTACTTTTAAAATAGTAACCGACAAATATGCTGAAAATAAAAATCTTGCCGATTACTTTTGAAATAGTAACCGACGATTGTGCTGAAAATAAATCATGCCGATTACCTTTGAAATAGTAACCGACGAATATGCTGAAAATAAAAATCTTGTCGATTACTTTTGAAATAGTAACCGATGAATATGCTGAAAATAAAAATCTTGCCGATTACTTTTGAAATAGTAACCGACGAATGTGCTGAAAATAAAGTCTTGCAGATTACTTTTAAAATAGTAACCGACAAATATGCTGAAAATAAAAATCTTGCCGATTACTTTTGAAATAGTAACCGACGATTGTGCTGAAAATAAATCATGCCGATTACCTTTGAAATAGTAACCGACGAATATGCTGAAAATAAAAATCTTGTCGATTACTTTTGAAATAGTAACCGATGAATATGCTGAAAATAAAAATATTGCCGATTACTTTTGAAATAGTAACCGACGAATGTGCTGAAAATAAAGTCTTGCAGATTACTTTTAAAATAGTAACCGACAAATATGCTGAAAATAAAAATCTTGCCGATTACTTTTGAAATAGTAACCGACGATTGTGCTGAAAATAAATCATGCCGATTACCTTTGAAATAGTAACCGACGAATATGCTGAAAATAAAAATCTTGTCGATTACTTTTGAAATAGTAACCGACGAATGTGCTGAAAATAAAGTCTTGCCGATTACTTTTGAAATAGTAACCGACGAATGTGCTGAAAATAAAGTCTTGCCGATTACTTTTAAAATAGTAACCGACAAATATGCTGAAAATAAAAATCTTGCCGATTACTTTTGAAATAGTAACCGACGATTGTGCTGAAAATAAATCATGCCGATTACCTTTGAAATAGTAACCGACGAATATGCTGAAAATAAAAATCTTGTCGATTACTTTTGAAATAGTAACCGATGAATATGCTGAAAATAAAAATCTTGCCGATTACTTTTGAAATAGTAACCGACGAATGTGCTGAAAATAAAGTCTTGCAGATTACTTTTAAAATAGTAACCGACAAATATGCTGAAAATAAAAATCTTGCCGATTACTTTTGAAATAGTAACCGACGATTGTGCTGAAAATAAATCATGCCGATTACCTTTGAAATAGTAACCGACGAATATGCTGAAAATAAAAATCTTGTCGATTACTTTTGAAATAGTAACCGATGAATATGCTGAAAATAAAAATATTGCCGATTACTTTTGAAATAGTAACCGACGAATGTGCTGAAAATAAAGTCTTGCAGATTACTTTTAAAATAGTAACCGACAAATATGCTGAAAATAAAAATCTTGCCGATTACTTTTGAAATAGTAACCGACGATTGTGCTGAAAATAAATCATGCCGATTACCTTTGAAATAGTAACCGACGAATGTGCTGAAAATAAAAATCTTGTCGATTACTTTTGAAATAGTAACCGACGAATGTGCTGAAAATAAAGTCTTGCCGATTACTTTTGAAATAGTAACCGACGAATGTGCTGAAAATAAAGTCTTGCCGATTACTTTTAAAATAGTAACCGACAAATATGCTGAAAATAAAAATCTTGCCTCTTACTTTTGAAATAGTAACCGCCGAATATGCTGAAAATAAAAATCTTGCCGATTACTTTTGAAATAGTAACCGACGAATGTGCTGAAAATAAAGTCTTGCCGATTACTTTTGAAATAGTAACCGACGAATGTGCTGAAAATAAAGTCTTGCCGACTACTTTTGAAATAGTAACCCACGAATATGCTGTAAATAAAAATCTTGCCGATTACTTTTGAAATAGTAACCGACGAATGTGCTGAAAATAAAGTCTTGCCGATTACTTTTGAAATAGTAACCGACGAATGTGCTGAAAATAAAGTCTTGCCGATTACTTTTGAAATAGTAACCGACGAATGTGCTGAAAATAAAGTCTTGCAGATTACTTTTAAAATAGTAACCGACAAATATGCTGAAAATAAAAATCTTGCCGATTACTTTTGAAATTGTAACCGACGATTGTGCTGAAAATAAATCATGCCGATTACCTTTAAAATAGTAACCGACGAATATGCTGAAAATAAAAATCTTGTCGATTACTTTTGAAATAGTAACCGATGAATATGCTGAAAATAAAAATCTTGCCGATTACTTTTGAATTAGTAACCGACGAATGTGCTGAAAATAAAGTCTTGCCGATTACTTTTGAAATAGTAACCGACGAATGTGCTGAAAATAAAGTCTTGCCGATTACTTTTAAAATAGTAACCGACGAATGTGCTGAAAATAAAGTCTTGCCGATTACTTTTAAAATAGTAACCGACAAATATGCTGAAAATAAAAATCTTGCCGCTTACTTTTGAAATAGTAACCAACGAATATGCTGAAAATAAAAATCTTGCCGATTACTTTTGAAATAGTAACCGACGAATGTGCTGAAAATAAAGTCTTGCCGATTACTTTTGAAATAGTAACCGACGAATGTACTGAAAATAAACTCTTGCCGACTACTTTTGAAATAGTAACCGACGAATATGCTGTAAATAAAAATCTTGCCGATTACTTTTGAAATAGTAACAGACGAATGTGCTGAAAATAAAGTCTTGCCGATTACTTTTGAAATAGTAACCGACGAATGTGCTGAAAATAAAAATCTTGTCGATTACTTTTGAAATAGTAACCGATGAATATGCTGAAAATAAAAATCTTGCCGATTACTTTTGAATTAGTAACCGACGAATGTGCTGAAAATAAAGTCTTGCCGATTACTTTTGAAATAGTAACCGACAAATGTACTGAAAATAAAGTCTTGCCGATTACTTTTAAAATAGTAACCGACAAATATGCTGAAAATAAAAATCTTGCCGCTTACTTTTGAAATAGTAACCGACGAATATGCTGAAAATAAAAATCTTGCCGATTACTTTTGAAATAGTAACCGACGATTGTGCTGAAAATAAATCATGCCGATTACCTTTGAAATAGTAACCGACGAATATGCTGAAAATAAAAATCTTGTCGATTACTTTTGAAATAGTAACCGACGAATGTGCTGAAAATAAAGTCTTGCCGATTACTTTTGAAATAGTAACCGACGAATGTGCTGAAAATAAAGTCTTGCCGATTACTTTTGAAATAGTAACCGACGAATGTGCTGAAAATAAAGTCTTGCCGATTACTTTTGAAATAGTAACCGACGAATGTGCTGAAAATAAAGTCTTGCAGATTACTTTTAAAATAGTAACCGACAAATGTGCTGAAAATAAAAATCTTGCCGATTACTTTTGAAATAGTAACCGACGATTGTGCTGAAAATAAATCATGCCGATTACGTTTGAAATAGTAACCGACAAATATGCTGAAAATAAAAATCTTGCCGATTACTTTTGAAATAGTAACCGACGATTGTGCTGAAAATAAATCATGCCGATTACCTTTGAAATAGTAACCGACGAATATGCTGAAAATAAAAATCTTGTCGATTACTTTTGAAATAGTAACCGATGAATATGCTGAAAATAAAAATCTTGCCGATTACTTTTGAATTAGTAACCGACGAATGTGCTGAAAATAAAGTCTTGCCGATTACTTTTGAAATAGTAACCGACAAATGTACTGAAAATAAAGTCTTGCCGATTACTTTTAAAATAGTAACCGACAAATATGCTGAAAATAAAAATCTTGCCGCTTACTTTTGAAATAGTAACCGACGAATATGCTGAAAATAAAAATCTTGCCGATTACTTTTGAAATAGTAACCGACGATTGTGCTGAAAATAAATCATGCCGATTACCTTTGAAATAGTAACCGACGAATATGCTGAAAATAAAAATCTTGTCGATTACTTTTGAAATAGTAACCGACGAATGTGCTGAAAATAAAGTCTTGCCGATTACTTTTGAAATAGTAACCGACGAATGTGCTGAAAATAAAGTCTTGCCGATTACTTTTGAAATAGTAACCGACGAATGTGCTGAAAATAAAGTCTTGCCGATTACTTTTGAAATAGTAACCGACGAATGTGCTGAAAATAAAGTCTTGCAGATTACTTTTAAAATAGTAACCGACAAATATGCTGAAAATAAAAATCTTGCCGATTACTTTTGAAATACTAATTCAAAAGTAATCGGCAAGATTTTTATTTTCAGCATATTCATCGGTTACTATTTCAAAAGTAATCGACAAGATTTTTATTTTCAGCATATTCGTCGGTTACTATTTCAAAGGTAATCGGCATGATTTATTTTCAGCACAATCGTCGGTTACAATTTCAAAAGTAATCGGCAAGACTTTATTTTCAGCACATTCGTCGGTTACTATTTCAAAAGTAATCGGCAAGATTTTTATTTTCAGCATATTTGTCGGTTACTATTTTAAAAGTAATCTGCAAGACTTTATTTTCAGCACATTCGTCGGTTACTATTTCAAAAGTAATCGGCAAGACTTTATTTTCAGCACATTCGTCGGTTACTATTTCAAAAGTAATCGGCAAGACTTTATTTTCAGCACATTCGTCGGTTACTATTTCAAAAGTAATCAGCAAGATTTTTATTTACAGCATATTCGTCGGTTACTATTTCAAAAGTAGTCGGCAAGACTTTATTTTCAGCACATTCGTCGGTTACTATTTCAAAAGTAATCGGCAAGACTTTATTTTCAGCACATTCGTCGGTTACTATTTCAAAAGTAATCGGCAAGATTTTTATTTTCAGCATATTTGTCGGTTACTATTTTAAAAGTAATCGGCAAGACTTTATTTTCAGCACATTCGTCGGTTACTATTTCAAAAGTAATCGACAAGACTTTATTTTCAGCACATTCGTCGGTTACTATTTCAAAAGTAATCGGCAAGACTTTATTTTCAGCACATTCGTCGGTTACTATTTCAAAAGTAATCGGCAAGATTTTTATTTTCAGCATATTTGTCGGTTACTATTTTAAAAGTAATCGGCAAGACTTTATTTTCAGCACATTCGTCGGTTACTATTTCAAAAGTAATCGGCAAGACTTTATTTTCAGCACATTCGTCGGTTACTATTTCAAAAGTAATCGACAAGATTTTTATTTTCAGCATATTCGTCGGTTACTATTTCAAAGGTAATCGGCATGATTTATTTTCAGCACAATCGTCGGTTACTATTTCAAAAGTAATCGGCAAGATTTTTATTTTCAGCATATTTGTCGGTTACTATTTTAAAAGTAATCTGCAAGACTTTATTTTCAGCACATTCGTCGGTTACTATTTCAAAAGTAATCGGCAAGATTTTTATTTTCAGCATATTCATCGGTTACTATTTCAAAAGTAATCGACAAGATTTTATTTTCAGCATATTCGTCGGTTACTATTTCAAAGGTAATCGGCATGATTTATTTTCAGCACAATCGTCGGTTACTATTTCAAAAGTAATCGGCAAGATTTTTATTTTCAGCATATTTGTCGGTTACTATTTTAAAAGTAATCTGCAAGACTTTATTTTCAGCACATTCGTCGGTTACTATTTCAAAAGTAATGGGCAAGACTTTATTTTCAGAACATTCGTCGGTTACTATTTCAAAAGTAATCGGCAAGACTTTATTTTCAACACATTCGTCGGTTACTATTTCAAAAGTAATCGGCAAGATTTTTATTTACAGCATATTCGTCGGTTACTATTTCAAAAGTAGTCGGCAAGACTTTATTTTCAGTACATTCGTCGGTTACTATTTCAAAACTAATCGGCAAGACTTTATTTTCAGCACATTCGTCGGTTACTATTTCAAAAGTAATCGGCAAGATTTTTATTTTCAGCATATTCGTCGGTTACTATTTTAAAAGTAAGCGGCAAGATTTTTATTTTCAGCATATTTGTCGGTTACTATTTTAAAAGTAATCGGCAAGACTTTATTTTCAGCACATTCGTCGGTTACTATTTTAAAAGTAATCGGCAAGACTTTATTTTCAGCACATTCGTCGGTTACTATTTCAAAAGTAATCGGCAAGACTTTATTTTCAGCACATTCGTCGGTTACTAATTCAAAAGTAATCGGCAAGATTTTTATTTTCAGCATATTCATCGGTTACTATTTCAAAAGTAATCGACAAGATTTTTATTTTCAGCATATTCGTCGGTTACTATTTCAAAGGTAATCGGCATGATTTATTTTCAGCACAATCGTCGGTTACAATTTCAAAAGTAATCGGCAAGATTTTTATTTTCAGCATATTTGTCGGTTACTATTTTAAAAGTAATCTGCAAGACTTTATTTTCAGCACATTCGTCGGTTACTATTTCAAAAGTAATTCGCAAGACTTTATTTTTAGCACATTCGTCGGTTACTATTTCAAAAGTAATCGGCAAGACTTTATTTTCAGCACATTCGTCGGTTACTATTTCAAAAGTAATCAGCAAGATTTTTATTTACAGCATATTCGTCGGTTACTATTTCAAAAGTAGTCGGCAAGACTTTATTTTCAGCACATTCGTCGGTTACTATTTCAAAAGTAATCGGCAAGACTTTATTTTCAGCACATTCGTCGGTTACTATTTCAAAAGTAATCGGCAAGATTTTTATTTTCAGCATATTTGTCGGTTACTATTTTAAAAGTAATCGGCAAGACTTTATTTTCAGCACATTCGTCGGTTACTATTTCAAAAGTAATCGACAAGACTTTATTTTCAGCACATTCGTCGGTTACTATTTCAAAAGTAATCGACAAGATTTTTATTTTCAGCATATTCGTCGGTTACTATTTCAAAGGTAATCGGCACGATTTATTTTCAGCACAATCGTCGGTTACTATTTCAAAAGTAATCGGCAAGATTTTTATTTTCAGCATATTCGTCGGTTACTATTTCAAAAGTAAGCGGCAAGATTTTTATTTTCAACATATTTGTCGGTTACTATTTTAAAAGTAATCGGCAAGACTTTATTTTCAGTACATTTGTCGGTTACTATTTCAAAAGTAATCGGCAAGACTTTATTTTCAGCACATTTCTCTGTTACTAATTCAAAAGTAATCGGCAAGATTTTTATTTTCAGCATATTCATCGGTTACTATTTCAAAAGTAATCGACAAGATTTTTATTTTCAGCATATTCGTCGGTTACTATTTCAAAAGTAATCCGCAAGACTTTATTTTCAGCACATTCGTCGGCTACTATTTCAAAAGTAATCGGCAAGATTTTTATTTACAGCATATTCGTCGGTTAACATTTCAAAAGTAGTCGGCAAGACTTTATTTTCAGCACATTCGTCGGTTACTATTTCAAAAGTAATCGGCAAGATTTTTATTTTCAGCATATTCGTCGGTTACTATTTCAAAAGTAAGCGGCAAGATTTTTATTTTCAGCATATTTGTCGGTTACTATTTTAAAAGTAATCGGCAAGACTTTATTTTCAGCACATTCGTCGGTTACTATTTTAAAAGTAATCGGCAAGACTTTATTTTCAGCACATTCGTCGGTTACTATTTCAAAAGTAATCGGCAAGACTTTATTTTCAGCACATTCGTCGGTTACTAATTCAAAAGTAATCGGCAAGATTTTTATTTTCAGCATATTCATCGGTTACTATTTCAAAAGTAATCGACAAGATTTTTATTTTCAGCATATTCGTCGGTTACTATTTCAAAGGTAATCGGCATGATTTATTTTCAGCACAATCGTCGGTTACAATTTCAAAAGTAATCGGCAAGATTTTTATTTTCAGCATATTTGTCGGTTACTATTTTAAAAGTAATCTGCAAGACTTTATTTTCAGCACATTCGTCGGTTACTATTTCAAAAGTAATCGGCAAGACTTTATTTTCAGCACATTCGTCGGTTACTATTTCAAAAGTAATCGGCAAGACTTTATTTTCAGCACATTCGTCGGTTACTATTTCAAAAGTAATCAGCAAGATTTTTATTTACAGCATATTCGTCGGTTACTATTTCAAAAGTAGTCGGCAAGACTTTATTTTCAGCACATTCGTCGGTTACTATTTCAAAAGTAATCGGCAAGACTTTATTTTCAGCACATTCGTCGGTTACTATTTCAAAAGTAATCGGCAAGATTTTTATTTTCAGCATATTTGTCGGTTACTATTTTAAAAGTAATCGGCAAGACTTTATTTTCAGCACATTCGTCGGTTACTATTTCAAAAGTAATCGACAAGACTTTATTTTCAGCACATTCGTCGGTTACTATTTCAAAAGTAATCGGCAAGACTTTATTTTCAGCACATTCGTCGGTTACTATTTCAAAAGTAATCGGCAAGATTTTTATTTTCAGCATATTTGTCGGTTACTATTTTAAAAGTAATCGGCAAGACTTTATTTTCAGCACATTCGTCGGTTACTATTTCAAAAGTAATCGGCAAGACTTTATTTTCAGCACATTCGTCGGTTACTATTTCAAAAGTAATCGACAAGATTTTTATTTTCAGCATATTCGTCGGTTACTATTTCAAAGGTAATCGGCATGATTTATTTTCAGCACAATCGTCGGTTACTATTTCAAAAGTAATCGGCAAGATTTTTATTTTCAGCATATTTGTCGGTTACTATTTTAAAAGTAATCTGCAAGACTTTATTTTCAGCACATTCGTCGGTTACTATTTCAAAAGTAATCGGCAAGATTTTTATTTTCAGCATATTCATCGGTTACTATTTCAAAAGTAATCGACAAGATTTTTATTTTCAGCATATTTGTCGGTTACTATTTTAAAAGTAATCGGCAAGACTTTATTTTCAGCACATTCGTCGGTTACTATTTCAAAAGTAATCGGCAAGATTTTTATTTTCAGCATATTCATCGGTTACTATTTCAAAGGTAATCGGCATGATTTATTTTCAGCACAATCGTCGGTTACTATTTCAAAAGTAATCGGCAAGATTTTTATTTTCAGCATATTTGTCGGTTACTATTTTAAAAGTAATCTGCAAGACTTTATTTTCAGCACATTCGTCGGTTACTATTTCAAAAGTAATCGGCAAGACTTTATTTTCAACACATTCGTCGGTTACTATTTCAAAAGTAATCGGCAAGATTTTTATTTACAGCATATTCGTCGGTTACTATTTCAAAAGTAGTCGGCAAGACTTTATTTTCAGTACATTCGTCGGTTACTATTTCAAAACTAATCGGCAAGACTTTATTTTCAGCACATTCGTCGGTTACTATTTCAAAAGTAATCGGCAAGATTTTTATTTTCAGCATATTCGTCGGTTACTATTTTAAAAGTAAGCGGCAAGATTTTTATTTTCAGCATATTTGTCGGTTACTATTTTAAAAGTAATCGGCAAGACTTTATTTTCAGCACATTCGTCGGTTACTATTTTAAAAGTAATCGGCAAGACTTTATTTTCAGCACATTCGTCGGTTACTATTTCAAAAGTAATCGGCAAGACTTTATTTTCAGCACATTCGTCGGTTACTAATTCAAAAGTAATCGGCAAGATTTTTATTTTCAGCATATTCATCGGTTACTATTTCAAAAGTAATCGACAAGATTTTTATTTTCAGCATATTCGTCGGTTACTATTTCAAAGGTAATCGGCATGATTTATTTTCAGCACAATCGTCGGTTACAATTTCAAAAGTAATCGGCAAGATTTTTATTTTCAGCATATTTGTCGGTTACTATTTTAAAAGTAATCTGCAAGACTTTATTTTCAGCACATTCGTCGGTTACTATTTCAAAAGTAATTCGCAAGACTTTATTTTTAGCACATTCGTCGGTTACTATTTCAAAAGTAATCGGCAAGACTTTATTTTCAGCACATTCGTCGGTTACTATTTCAAAAGTAATCAGCAAGATTTTTATTTACAGCATATTCGTCGGTTACTATTTCAAAAGTAGTCGGCAAGACTTTATTTTCAGCACATTCGTCGGTTACTATTTCAAAAGTAATCGGCAAGACTTTATTTTCAGCACATTCGTCGGTTACTATTTCAAAAGTAATCGGCAAGATTTTTATTTTCAGCATATTTGTCGGTTACTATTTTAAAAGTAATCGGCAAGACTTTATTTTCAGCACATTCGTCGGTTACTATTTCAAAAGTAATCGACAAGACTTTATTTTCAGCACATTCGTCGGTTACTATTTCAAAAGTAATCGACAAGATTTTTATTTTCAGCATATTCGTCGGTTACTATTTCAAAGGTAATCGGCACGATTTATTTTCAGCACAATCGTCGGTTACTATTTCAAAAGTAATCGGCAAGATTTTTATTTTCAGCATATTCGTCGGTTACTATTTCAAAAGTAAGCGGCAAGATTTTTATTTTCAACATATTTGTCGGTTACTATTTTAAAAGTAATCGGCAAGACTTTATTTTCAGTACATTTGTCGGTTACTATTTCAAAAGTAATCGGCAAGACTTTATTTTCAGCACATTTCTCTGTTACTAATTCAAAAGTAATCGGCAAGATTTTTATTTTCAGCATATTCATCGGTTACTATTTCAAAAGTAATCGACAAGATTTTTATTTTCAGCATATTCGTCGGTTACTATTTCAAAAGTAATCCGCAAGACTTTATTTTCAGCACATTCGTCGGCTACTATTTCAAAAGTAATCGGCAAGATTTTTATTTACAGCATATTCGTCGGTTACTATTTCAAAAGTAGTCGGCAAGACTTTATTTTCAGCACATTCGTCGGTTACTATTTCAAAAGTAATCGGCAAGATTTTTATTTTCAGCATATTCGTCGGTTACTATTTCAAAAGTAAGCGGCAAGATTTTTATTTTCAGCATATTTGTCGGTTACTATTTTAAAAGTAATCGGCAAGACTTTATTTTCAGCACATTCGTCGGTTACTATTTTAAAAGTAATCGGCAAGACTTTATTTTCAGCACATTCGTCGGTTACTATTTCAAAAGTAATCGGCAAGACTTTATTTTCAGCACATTCGTCGGTTACTAATTCAAAAGTAATCGGCAAGATTTTTATTTTCAGCATATTCATCGGTTACTATTTCAAAAGTAATCGACAAGATTTTTATTTTCAGCATATTCGTCGGTTACTATTTCAAAGGTAATCGGCATGATTTATTTTCAGCACAATCGTCGGTTACAATTTCAAAAGTAATCGGCAAGATTTTTATTTTCAGCATATTTGTCGGTTACTATTTTAAAAGTAATCTGCAAGACTTTATTTTCAGCACATTCGTCGGTTACTATTTCAAAAGTAATCGGCAAGACTTTATTTTCAGCACATTCGTCGGTTACTATTTCAAAAGTAATCGGCAAGACTTTATTTTCAGCACATTCGTCGGTTACTATTTCAAAAGTAATCAGCAAGATTTTTATTTACAGCATATTCGTCGGTTACTATTTCAAAAGTAGTCGGCAAGACTTTATTTTCAGCACATTCGTCGGTTACTATTTCAAAAGTAATCGGCAAGACTTTATTTTCAGCACATTCGTCGGTTACTATTTCAAAAGTAATCGGCAAGATTTTTATTTTCAGCATATTTGTCGGTTACTATTTTAAAAGTAATCGGCAAGACTTTATTTTCAGCACATTCGTCGGTTACTATTTCAAAAGTAATCGGCAAGATTTTTATTTTCAGCATATTCATCGGTTACTATTTCAAAGGTAATCGGCATGATTTATTTTCAGCACAATCGTCGGTTACTATTTCAAAAGTAATCGGCAAGATTTTTATTTTCAGCATATTTGTCGGTTACTATTTTAAAAGTAATCTGCAAGACTTTATTTTCAGCACATTCGTCGGTTACTATTTCAAAAGTAATGGGCAAGACTTTATTTTCAGAACATTCGTCGGTTACTATTTCAAAAGTAATCGGCAAGACTTTATTTTCAACACATTCGTCGGTTACTATTTCAAAAGTAATCGGCAAGATTTTTATTTACAGCATATTCGTCGGTTACTATTTCAAAAGTAGTCGGCAAGACTTTATTTTCAGTACATTCGTCGGTTACTATTTCAAAACTAATCGGCAAGACTTTATTTTCAGCACATTCGTCGGTTACTATTTCAAAAGTAATCGGCAAGATTTTTATTTTCAGCATATTCGTCGGTTACTATTTTAAAAGTAAGCGGCAAGATTTTTATTTTCAGCATATTTGTCGGTTACTATTTTAAAAGTAATCGGCAAGACTTTATTTTCAGCACATTCGTCGGTTACTATTTTAAAAGTAATCGGCAAGACTTTATTTTCAGCACATTCGTCGGTTACTATTTCAAAAGTAATCGGCAAGACTTTATTTTCAGCACATTCGTCGGTTACTAATTCAAAAGTAATCGGCAAGATTTTTATTTTCAGCATATTCATCGGTTACTATTTCAAAAGTAATCGACAAGATTTTTATTTTCAGCATATTCGTCGGTTACTATTTCAAAGGTAATCGGCATGATTTATTTTCAGCACAATCGTCGGTTACAATTTCAAAAGTAATCGGCAAGATTTTTATTTTCAGCATATTTGTCGGTTACTATTTTAAAAGTAATCTGCAAGACTTTATTTTCAGCACATTCGTCGGTTACTATTTCAAAAGTAATTCGCAAGACTTTATTTTTAGCACATTCGTCGGTTACTATTTCAAAAGTAATCGGCAAGACTTTATTTTCAGCACATTCGTCGGTTACTATTTCAAAAGTAATCAGCAAGATTTTTATTTACAGCATATTCGTCGGTTACTATTTCAAAAGTAGTCGGCAAGACTTTATTTTCAGCACATTCGTCGGTTACTATTTCAAAAGTAATCGGCAAGACTTTATTTTCAGCACATTCGTCGGTTACTATTTCAAAAGTAATCGGCAAGATTTTTATTTTCAGCATATTTGTCGGTTACTATTTTAAAAGTAATCGGCAAGACTTTATTTTCAGCACATTCGTCGGTTACTATTTCAAAAGTAATCGACAAGACTTTATTTTCAGCACATTCGTCGGTTACTATTTCAAAAGTAATCGACAAGATTTTTATTTTTAGCATATTCGTCGGTTACTATTTCAAAGGTAATCGGCACGATTTATTTTCAGCACAATCGTCGGTTACTATTTCAAAAGTAATCGGCAAGATTTTTATTTTCAGCATATTCGTCGGTTACTATTTCAAAAGTAAGCGGCAAGATTTTTATTTTCAACATATTTGTCGGTTACTATTTTAAAAGTAATCGGCAAGACTTTATTTTCAGTACATTTGTCGGTTACTATTTCAAAAGTAATCGGCAAGACTTTATTTTCAGCACATTTCTCTGTTACTAATTCAAAAGTAATCGGCAAGATTTTTATTTTCAGCATATTCATCGGTTACTATTTCAAAAGTAATCGACAAGATTTTTATTTTCAGCATATTCGTCGGTTACTATTTCAAAAGTAATCCGCAAGACTTTATTTTCAGCACATTCGTCGGCTACTATTTCAAAAGTAATCGGCAAGATTTTTATTTACAGCATATTCGTCGGTTACTATTTCAAAAGTAGTCGGCAAGACTTTATTTTCAGCACATTCGTCGGTTACTATTTCAAAAGTAATCGGCAAGATTTTTATTTTCAGCATATTCGTCGGTTACTATTTCAAAAGTAAGCGGCAAGATTTTTATTTTCAGCATATTTGTCGGTTACTATTTTAAAAGTAATCGGCAAGACTTTATTTTCAGCACATTCGTCGGTTACTATTTTAAAAGTAATCGGCAAGACTTTATTTTCAGCACATTCGTCGGTTACTATTTCAAAAGTAATCGGCAAGACTTTATTTTCAGCACATTCGTCGGTTACTAATTCAAAAGTAATCGGCAAGATTTTTATTTTCAGCATATTCATCGGTTACTATTTCAAAAGTAATCGACAAGATTTTTATTTTCAGCATATTCGTCGGTTACTATTTCAAAGGTAATCGGCATGATTTATTTTCAGCACAATCGTCGGTTACAATTTCAAAAGTAATCGGCAAGATTTTTATTTTCAGCATATTTGTCGGTTACTATTTTAAAAGTAATCTGCAAGACTTTATTTTCAGCACATTCGTCGGTTACTATTTCAAAAGTAATCGGCAAGACTTTATTTTCAGCACATTCGTCGGTTACTATTTCAAAAGTAATCGGCAAGACTTTATTTTCAGCACATTCGTCGGTTACTATTTCAAAAGTAATCAGCAAGATTTTTATTTACAGCATATTCGTCGGTTACTATTTCAAAAGTAGTCGGCAAGACTTTATTTTCAGCACATTCGTCGGTTACTATTTCAAAAGTAATCGGCAAGACTTTATTTTCAGCACATTCGTCGGTTACTATTTCAAAAGTAATCGGCAAGATTTTTATTTTCAGCATATTTGTCGGTTACTATTTTAAAAGTAATCGGCAAGACTTTATTTTCAGCACATTCGTCGGTTACTATTTCAAAAGTAATCGACAAGACTTTATTTTCAGCACATTCGTCGGTTACTATTTCAAAAGTAATCGGCAAGACTTTATTTTCAGCACATTCGTCGGTTACTATTTCAAAAGTAATCGGCAAGATTTTTATTTTCAGCATATTTGTCGGTTACTATTTTAAAAGTAATCGGCAAGACTTTATTTTCAGCACATTCGTCGGTTACTATTTCAAAAGTAATCGGCAAGACTTTATTTTCAGCACATTCGTCGGTTACTATTTCAAAAGTAATCGACAAGATTTTTATTTTCAGCATATTCGTCGGTTACTATTTCAAAGGTAATCGGCATGATTTATTTTCAGCACAATCGTCGGTTACTATTTCAAAAGTAATCGGCAAGATTTTTATTTTCAGCATATTTGTCGGTTACTATTTTAAAAGTAATCTGCAAGACTTTATTTTCAGCACATTCGTCGGTTACTATTTCAAAAGTAATCGGCAAGATTTTTATTTTCAGCATATTCATCGGTTACTATTTCAAAAGTAATCGACAAGATTTTTATTTTCAGCATATTTGTCGGTTACTATTTTAAAAGTAATCGGCAAGACTTTATTTTCAGCACATTCGTCGGTTACTATTTCAAAAGTAATCGGCAAGATTTTTATTTTCAGCATATTCATCGGTTACTATTTCAAAAGTAATCGACAAGATTTTATTTTCAGCATATTCGTCGGTTACTATTTCAAAGGTAATCGGCATGATTTATTTTCAGCACAATCGTCGGTTACTATTTCAAAAGTAATCGGCAAGATTTTTATTTTCAGCATATTTGTCGGTTACTATTTTAAAAGTAATCTGCAAGACTTTATTTTCAGCACATTCGTCGGTTACTATTTCAAAAGTAATGGGCAAGACTTTATTTTCAGAACATTCGTCGGTTACTATTTCAAAAGTAATCGGCAAGACTTTATTTTCAACACATTCGTCGGTTACTATTTCAAAAGTAATCGGCAAGATTTTTATTTACAGCATATTCGTCGGTTACTATTTCAAAAGTAGTCGGCAAGACTTTATTTTCAGTACATTCGTCGGTTACTATTTCAAAACTAATCGGCAAGACTTTATTTTCAGCACATTCGTCGGTTACTATTTCAAAAGTAATCGGCAAGATTTTTATTTTCAGCATATTCGTCGGTTACTATTTTAAAAGTAAGCGGCAAGATTTTTATTTTCAGCATATTTGTCGGTTACTATTTTAAAAGTAATCGGCAAGACTTTATTTTCAGCACATTCGTCGGTTACTATTTTAAAAGTAATCGGCAAGACTTTATTTTCAGCACATTCGTCGGTTACTATTTCAAAAGTAATCGGCAAGACTTTATTTTCAGCACATTCGTCGGTTACTAATTCAAAAGTAATCGGCAAGATTTTTATTTTCAGCATATTCATCGGTTACTATTTCAAAAGTAATCGACAAGATTTTTATTTTCAGCATATTCGTCGGTTACTATTTCAAAGGTAATCGGCATGATTTATTTTCAGCACAATCGTCGGTTACAATTTCAAAAGTAATCGGCAAGATTTTTATTTTCAGCATATTTGTCGGTTACTATTTTAAAAGTAATCTGCAAGACTTTATTTTCAGCACATTCGTCGGTTACTATTTCAAAAGTAATTCGCAAGACTTTATTTTTAGCACATTCGTCGGTTACTATTTCAAAAGTAATCGGCAAGACTTTATTTTCAGCACATTCGTCGGTTACTATTTCAAAAGTAATCAGCAAGATTTTTATTTACAGCATATTCGTCGGTTACTATTTCAAAAGTAGTCGGCAAGACTTTATTTTCAGCACATTCGTCGGTTACTATTTCAAAAGTAATCGGCAAGACTTTATTTTCAGCACATTCGTCGGTTACTATTTCAAAAGTAATCGGCAAGATTTTTATTTTCAGCATATTTGTCGGTTACTATTTTAAAAGTAATCGGCAAGACTTTATTTTCAGCACATTCGTCGGTTACTATTTCAAAAGTAATCGACAAGACTTTATTTTCAGCACATTCGTCGGTTACTATTTCAAAAGTAATCGACAAGATTTTTATTTTCAGCATATTCGTCGGTTACTATTTCAAAGGTAATCGGCACGATTTATTTTCAGCACAATCGTCGGTTACTATTTCAAAAGTAATCGGCAAGATTTTTATTTTCAGCATATTCGTCGGTTACTATTTCAAAAGTAAGCGGCAAGATTTTTATTTTCAACATATTTGTCGGTTACTATTTTAAAAGTAATCGGCAAGACTTTATTTTCAGTACATTTGTCGGTTACTATTTCAAAAGTAATCGGCAAGACTTTATTTTCAGCACATTTCTCTGTTACTAATTCAAAAGTAATCGGCAAGATTTTTATTTTCAGCATATTCATCGGTTACTATTTCAAAAGTAATCGACAAGATTTTTATTTTCAGCATATTCGTCGGTTACTATTTCAAAAGTAATCCGCAAGACTTTATTTTCAGCACATTCGTCGGCTACTATTTCAAAAGTAATCGGCAAGATTTTTATTTACAGCATATTCGTCGGTTACTATTTCAAAAGTAGTCGGCAAGACTTTATTTTCAGCACATTCGTCGGTTACTATTTCAAAAGTAATGGGCAAGACTTTATTTTCAGAACATTCGTCGGTTACTATTTCAAAAGTAATCGGCAAGACTTTATTTTCAACACATTCGTCGGTTACTATTTCAAAAGTAATCGGCAAGACTTTATTTTCAGCACATTCGTCGGTTACTAATTCAAAAGTAATCGGCAAGATTTTTATTTTCAGCATATTCATCGGTTACTATTTCAAAAGTAATCGACAAGATTTTTATTTTCAGCATATTCGTCGGTTACTATTTCAAAGGTAATCGGCATGATTTATTTTCAGCACAATCGTCGGTTACAATTTCAAAAGTAATCGGCAAGATTTTTATTTTCAGCATATTTGTCGGTTACTATTTTAAAAGTAATCTGCAAGACTTTATTTTCAGCACATTCGTCGGTTACTATTTCAAAAGTAATTCGCAAGACTTTATTTTTAGCACATTCGTCGGTTACTATTTCAAAAGTAATCGGCAAGACTTTATTTTCAGCACATTCGTCGGTTACTATTTCAAAAGTAATCAGCAAGATTTTTATTTACAGCATATTCGTCGGTTACTATTTCAAAAGTAGTCGGCAAGACTTTATTTTCAGCACATTCGTCGGTTACTATTTCAAAAGTAATCGGCAAGACTTTATTTTCAGCACATTCGTCGGTTACTATTTCAAAAGTAATCGGCAAGATTTTTATTTTCAGCATATTTGTCGGTTACTATTTTAAAAGTAATCGGCAAGACTTTATTTTCAGCACATTCGTCGGTTACTATTTCAAAAGTAATCGACAAGACTTTATTTTCAGCACATTCGTCGGTTACTATTTCAAAAGTAATCGACAAGATTTTTATTTTCAGCATATTCGTCGGTTACTATTTCAAAGGTAATCGGCACGATTTATTTTCAGCACAATCGTCGGTTACTATTTCAAAAGTAATCGGCAAGATTTTTATTTTCAGCATATTCGTCGGTTACTATTTCAAAAGTAAGCGGCAAGATTTTTATTTTCAACATATTTGTCGGTTACTATTTTAAAAGTAATCGGCAAGACTTTATTTTCAGTACATTTGTCGGTTACTATTTCAAAAGTAATCGGCAAGACTTTATTTTCAGCACATTTCTCTGTTACTAATTCAAAAGTAATCGGCAAGATTTTTATTTTCAGCATATTCATCGGTTACTATTTCAAAAGTAATCGACAAGATTTTTATTTTCAGCATATTCGTCGGTTACTATTTCAAAAGTAATCCGCAAGACTTTATTTTCAGCACATTCGTCGGCTACTATTTCAAAAGTAATCGGCAAGATTTTTATTTACAGCATATTCGTCGGTTACTATTTCAAAAGTAGTCGGCAAGACTTTATTTTCAGCACATTCGTCGGTTACTATTTCAAAAGTAATGGGCAAGACTTTATTTTCAGAACATTCGTCGGTTACTATTTCAAAAGTAATCGGCAAGACTTTATTTTCAACACATTCGTCGGTTACTATTTCAAAAGTAATCGGCAAGATTTTTATTTACAGCATATTCGTCGGTTACTATTTCAAAAGTAGTCGGCAAGACTTTATTTTCAGTACATTCGTCGGTTACTATTTCAAAACTAATCGGCAAGACTTTATTTTCAGCACATTCGTCGGTTACTATTTCAAAAGTAATCGGCAAGATTTTTATTTTCAGCATATTCGTCGGTTACTATTTTAAAAGTAAGCGGCAAGATTTTTATTTTCAGCATATTTGTCGGTTACTATTTTAAAAGTAATCGGCAAGACTTTATTTTCAGCACATTCGTCGGTTACTATTTTAAAAGTAATCGGCAAGACTTTATTTTCAGCACATTCGTCGGTTACTATTTCAAAAGTAATCGGCAAGACTTTATTTTCAGCACATTCGTCGGTTACTAATTCAAAAGTAATCGGCAAGATTTTTATTTTCAGCATATTCATCGGTTACTATTTCAAAAGTAATCGACAAGATTTTTATTTTCAGCATATTCGTCGGTTACTATTTCAAAGGTAATCGGCATGATTTATTTTCAGCACAATCGTCGGTTACAATTTCAAAAGTAATCGGCAAGATTTTTATTTTCAGCATATTTGTCGGTTACTATTTTAAAAGTAATCTGCAAGACTTTATTTTCAGCACATTCGTCGGTTACTATTTCAAAAGTAATTCGCAAGACTTTATTTTTAGCACATTCGTCGGTTACTATTTCAAAAGTAATCGGCAAGACTTTATTTTCAGCACATTCGTCGGTTACTATTTCAAAAGTAATCAGCAAGATTTTTATTTACAGCATATTCGTCGGTTACTATTTCAAAAGTAGTCGGCAAGACTTTATTTTCAGCACATTCGTCGGTTACTATTTCAAAAGTAATCGGCAAGACTTTATTTTCAGCACATTCGTCGGTTACTATTTCAAAAGTAATCGGCAAGATTTTTATTTTCAGCATATTTGTCGGTTACTATTTTAAAAGTAATCGGCAAGACTTTATTTTCAGCACATTCGTCGGTTACTATTTCAAAAGTAATCGACAAGACTTTATTTTCAGCACATTCGTCGGTTACTATTTCAAAAGTAATCGACAAGATTTTTATTTTCAGCATATTCGTCGGTTACTATTTCAAAGGTAATCGGCACGATTTATTTTCAGCACAATCGTCGGTTACTATTTCAAAAGTAATCGGCAAGATTTTTATTTTCAGCATATTCGTCGGTTACTATTTCAAAAGTAAGCGGCAAGATTTTTATTTTCAACATATTTGTCGGTTACTATTTTAAAAGTAATCGGCAAGACTTTATTTTCAGTACATTTGTCGGTTACTATTTCAAAAGTAATCGGCAAGACTTTATTTTCAGCACATTTCTCTGTTACTAATTCAAAAGTAATCGGCAAGATTTTTATTTTCAGCATATTCATCGGTTACTATTTCAAAAGTAATCGACAAGATTTTTATTTTCAGCATATTCGTCGGTTACTATTTCAAAAGTAATCCGCAAGACTTTATTTTCAGCACATTCGTCGGCTACTATTTCAAAAGTAATCGGCAAGATTTTTATTTACAGCATATTCGTCGGTTACTATTTCAAAAGTAGTCGGCAAGACTTTATTTTCAGCACATTCGTCGGTTACTATTTCAAAAGTAATCGGCAAGATTTTTATTTTCAGCATATTCGTCGGTTACTATTTCAAAAGTAAGCGGCAAGATTTTTATTTTCAGCATATTTGTCGGTTACTATTTTAAAAGTAATCGGCAAGACTTTATTTTCAGCACATTCGTCGGTTACTATTTTAAAAGTAATCGGCAAGACTTTATTTTCAGCACATTCGTCGGTTACTATTTCAAAAGTAATCGGCAAGACTTTATTTTCAGCACATTCGTCGGTTACTAATTCAAAAGTAATCGGCAAGATTTTTATTTTCAGCATATTCATCGGTTACTATTTCAAAAGTAATCGACAAGATTTTTATTTTCAGCATATTCGTCGGTTACTATTTCAAAGGTAATCGGCATGATTTATTTTCAGCACAATCGTCGGTTACAATTTCAAAAGTAATCGGCAAGATTTTTATTTTCAGCATATTTGTCGGTTACTATTTTAAAAGTAATCTGCAAGACTTTATTTTCAGCACATTCGTCGGTTACTATTTCAAAAGTAATCGGCAAGACTTTATTTTCAGCACATTCGTCGGTTACTATTTCAAAAGTAATCGGCAAGACTTTATTTTCAGCACATTCGTCGGTTACTATTTCAAAAGTAATCAGCAAGATTTTTATTTACAGCATATTCGTCGGTTACTATTTCAAAAGTAGTCGGCAAGACTTTATTTTCAGCACATTCGTCGGTTACTATTTCAAAAGTAATCGGCAAGACTTTATTTTCAGCACATTCGTCGGTTACTATTTCAAAAGTAATCGGCAAGATTTTTATTTTCAGCATATTTGTCGGTTACTATTTTAAAAGTAATCGGCAAGACTTTATTTTCAGCACATTCGTCGGTTACTATTTCAAAAGTAATCGACAAGACTTTATTTTCAGCACATTCGTCGGTTACTATTTCAAAAGTAATCGGCAAGACTTTATTTTCAGCACATTCGTCGGTTACTATTTCAAAAGTAATCGGCAAGATTTTTATTTTCAGCATATTTGTCGGTTACTATTTTAAAAGTAATCGGCAAGACTTTATTTTCAGCACATTCGTCGGTTACTATTTCAAAAGTAATCGGCAAGACTTTATTTTCAGCACATTCGTCGGTTACTATTTCAAAAGTAATCGACAAGATTTTTATTTTCAGCATATTCGTCGGTTACTATTTCAAAGGTAATCGGCATGATTTATTTTCAGCACAATCGTCGGTTACTATTTCAAAAGTAATCGGCAAGATTTTTATTTTCAGCATATTTGTCGGTTACTATTTTAAAAGTAATCTGCAAGACTTTATTTTCAGCACATTCGTCGGTTACTATTTCAAAAGTAATCGGCAAGATTTTTATTTTCAGCATATTCATCGGTTACTATTTCAAAAGTAATCGACAAGATTTTTATTTTCAGCATATTTGTCGGTTACTATTTTAAAAGTAATCGGCAAGACTTTATTTTCAGCACATTCGTCGGTTACTATTTCAAAAGTAATCGGCAAGACTTTATTTTCAGCACATTCGTCGGTTACTATTTCAAAAGTAATCGGCAAGACTTTATTTTCAGCACATTCGTCGGTTACTAATTCAAAAGTAATCGGCAAGATTTTTATTTTCAGCATATTCATCGGTTACTATTTCAAAAGTAATCGACAAGATTTTTATTTTCAGCATATTCGTCGGTTACTATTTCAAAGGTAATCGGCATGATTTATTTTCAGCACAATCGTCGGTTACAATTTCAAAAGTAATCGGCAAGATTTTTATTTTCAGCATATTTGTCGGTTACTATTTTAAAAGTAATCGGCAAGACTTTATTTTCAGCACATTCGTCGGTTACTATTTCAAAAGTAATCGGCAAGACTTTATTTTCAGCACATTCGTCGGTTACTATTTCAAAAGTAATCAGCAAGATTTTTATTTACAGCATATTCGTCGGTTACTATTTCAAAAGTAGTCGGCAAGACTTTATTTTCAGCACATTCGTCGGTTACTATTTCAAAAGTAATCGGCAAGACTTTATTTTCAGCACATTCGTCGGTTACTATTTCAAAAGTAATCGGCAAGATTTTTATTTTCAGCATATTTGTCGGTTACTATTTTAAAAGTAATCGGCAAGACTTTATTTTCAGCACATTCGTCGGTTACTATTTCAAAAGTAATCGACAAGACTTTATTTTCAGCACATTCGTCGGTTACTATTTCAAAAGTAATCGGCAAGACTTTATTTTCAGCACATTCGTCGGTTACTATTTCAAAAGTAATCGGCAAGACTTTATTTTCAGCACATTCGTCGGTTACTAATTCAAAAGTAATCGGCAAGATTTTTATTTTCAGCATATTCATCGGTTACTATTTCAAAAGTAATCGACAAGATTTTTATTTTCAGCATATTCGTCGGTTACTATTTCAAAGGTAATCGGCATGATTTATTTTCAGCACAATCGTCGGTTACAATTTCAAAAGTAATCGGCAAGATTTTTATTTTCAGCATATTTGTCGGTTACTATTTTAAAAGTAATCGGCAAGACTTTATTTTCAGCACATTCGTCGGTTACTATTTCAAAAGTAATCGGCAAGACTTTATTTTCAGCACATTCGTCGGTTACTATTTCAAAAGTAATCAGCAAGATTTTTATTTACAGCATATTCGTCGGTTACTATTTCAAAAGTAGTCGGCAAGACTTTATTTTCAGCACATTCGTCGGTTACTATTTCAAAAGTAATCGGCAAGACTTTATTTTCAGCACATTCGTCGGTTACTATTTCAAAAGTAATCGGCAAGATTTTTATTTTCAGCATATTTGTCGGTTACTATTTTAAAAGTAATCGGCAAGACTTTATTTTCAGCACATTCGTCGGTTACTATTTCAAAAGTAATCGACAAGACTTTATTTTCAGCACATTCGTCGGTTACTATTTCAAAAGTAATCGGCAAGACTTTATTTTCAGCACATTCGTCGGTTACTATTTCAAAAGTAATCGGCAAGATTTTTATTTTCAGCATATTTGTCGGTTACTATTTTAAAAGTAATCGGCAAGACTTTATTTTCAGCACATTCGTCGGTTACTATTTCAAAAGTAATCGGCAAGACTTTATTTTCAGCACATTCGTCGGTTACTATTTCGAAAGTAATCGACAAGATTTTTATTTTCAGCATATTCGTCGGTTACTATTTCAAAGGTAATCGGCATGATTTATTTTCAGCACAATCGTCGGTTACTATTTCAAAAGTAATCGGCAAGATTTTTATTTTCAGCATATTTGTCGGTTACTATTTTAAAAGTAATCTGCAAGACTTTATTTTCAGCACATTCGTCGGTTACTATTTCAAAAGTAATGGGCAAGACTTTATTTTCAGAACATTCGTCGGTTACTATTTCAAAAGTAATCGGCAAGACTTTATTTTCAACACATTCGTCGGTTACTATTTCAAAAGTAATCGGCAAGATTTTTATTTACAGCATATTCGTCGGTTACTATTTCAAAAGTAGTCGGCAAGACTTTATTTTCAGCACATTCGTCGGTTACTATTTCAAAAGTAATCGGCAAGATTTTTATTTACAGCATATTCTTCGGTTACTATTTCAAAAGTAGTCGGCAAGACTTTATTTTCAGTACATTCGTCGGTTACTATTTCAAAAGTAATCGGCAAGACTTTATTTTCAGCACATTCGTCGGTTACTATTTCAAAAGTAATCGGCAAGATTTTTATTTTCAGCATATTCGTCGGTTACTATTTCAAAAGTAAGCGGCAAGATTTTTATTTTCAGCATATTTGTCGGTTACTATTTTAAAAGTAATCGGCAAGACTTTATTTTCAGCACATTCGTCGGTTACTATTTTAAAAGTAATCGGCAAGACTTTATTTTCAGCACATTCGTCGGTTACTATTTCAAAAGTAATCGGCAAGACTTTATTTTCAGCACATTCGTCGGTTACTAATTCAAAAGTAATCGGCAAGATTTTTATTTTCAGCATATTCATCGGTTACTATTTCAAAAGTAATCGACAAGATTTTTATTTTAAGCATATTCGTCGGTTACTATTTCAAAGGTAATCGGCATGATTTATTTTCAGCACAATCGTCGGTTACAATTTCAAAAGTAATCGGCAAGATTTTTATTTTCAGCATATTTGTCGGTTACTATTTTAAAAGTAATCTGCAAGACTTTATTTTCAGCACATTCGTCGGTTACTATTTCAAAAGTAATCGGCAAGACTTTATTTTCAGCACATTCGTCGGTTACTATTTCAAAAGTAATCGGCAAGACTTTATTTTCAGCACATTCGTCGGTTACTATTTCAAAAGTAATCAACAAGATTTTTATTTACAGCATATTCGTCGGTTACTATTTCAAAAGTAGTCGGCAAGACTTTATTTTCAGCACATTCGTCGGTTACTATTTCAAAAGTAATCGGCAAGACTTTATTTTCAGCACATTCGTCGGTTACTATTTCAAAAGTAATCGGCAAGATTTTTATTTTCAGCATATTTGTCGGTTACTATTTTAAAAGTAATCGGCAAGACTTTATTTTCAGCACATTCGTCGGTTACTATTTCAAAAGTAATCGACAAGACTTTATTTTCAGCACATTCGTCGGTTACTATTTCAAAAGTAATCGACAAGATTTTTATTTTCAGCATATTCGTCGGTTACTATTTCAAAGGTAATCGGCATGATTTATTTTCAGCACAATCGTCGGTTACTATTTCAAAAGTAATCGGCAAGATTTTTATTTTCAGCATATTTGTCGGTTACTATTTTAAAAGTAATCTGCAAGACTTTATTTTCAGCACATTCGTCGGTTACTATTTCAAAAGTAATGGGCAAGACTTTATTTTCAGAACATTCGTCGGTTACTATTTCAAAAGTAATCGGCAAGACTTTATTTTCAACACATTCGTCGGTTACTATTTCAAAAGTAATCGGCAAGATTTTTATTTACAGCATATTCGTCGGTTACTATTTCAAAAGTAGTCGGCAAGACTTTATTTTCAGCACATTCGTCGGTTACTATTTCAAAAGTAATCGGCAAGATTTTTATTTACAGCATATTCGTCGGTTACTATTTCAAAAGTAGTCGGCAAGACTTTATTTTCAGTACATTCGTCGGTTACTATTTCAAAAGTAATCGGCAAGACTTTATTTTCAGCACATTCGTCGGTTACTATTTCAAAAGTAATCGGCAAGATTTTTATTTTCAGCATATTCGTCGGTTACTATTTCAAAAGTAAGCGGCAAGATTTTTATTTTCAGCATATTTGTCGGTTACTATTTTAAAAGTAATCGGCAAGACTTTATTTTCAGCACATTCGTCGGTTACTATTTTAAAAGTAATCGGCAAGACTTTATTTTCAGCACATTCGTCGGTTACTATTTCAAAAGTAATCGGCAAGACTTTATTTTCAGCACATTCGTCGGTTACTAATTCAAAAGTAATCGGCAAGATTTTTATTTTCAGCATATTCATCGGTTACTATTTCAAAAGTAATCGACAAGATTTTTATTTTCAGCATATTCGTCGGTTACTATTTCAAAGGTAATCGGCATGATTTATTTTCAGCACAATCGTCGGTTACAATTTCAAAAGTAATCGGCAAGATTTTTATTTTCAGCATATTTGTCGGTTACTATTTTAAAAGTAATCTGCAAGACTTTATTTTCAGCACATTCGTCGGTTACTATTTCAAAAGTAATCGGCAAGACTTTATTTTCAGCACATTCGTCGGTTACTATTTCAAAAGTAATCGGCAAGACTTTATTTTCAGCACATTCGTCGGTTACTATTTCAAAAGTAATCAGCAAGATTTTTATTTACAGCATATTCGTCGGTTACTATTTCAAAAGTAGTCGGCAAGACTTTATTTTCAGCACATTCGTCGGTTACTATTTCAAAAGTAATCGGCAAGACTTTATTTTCAGCACATTCGTCGGTTACTATTTCAAAAGTAATCGGCAAGATTTTTATTTTCAGCATATTTGTCGGTTACTATTTTAAAAGTAATCGGCAAGACTTTATTTTCAGCACATTCGTCGGTTACTATTTCAAAAGTAATCGACAAGACTTTATTTTCAGCACATTCGTCGGTTACTATTTCAAAAGTAATCGACAAGATTTTTATTTTCAGCATATTCGTCGGTTACTATTTCAAAGGTAATCGGCATGATTTATTTTCAGCACAATCGTCGGTTACTATTTCAAAAGTAATCGGCAAGATTTTTATTTTCAGCATATTCGTCGGTTACTATTTCAAAAGTAAGCGGCAAGATTTTTATTTTCAACATATTTGTCGGTTACTATTTTAAAAGTAATCGGCAAGACTTTATTTTCAGTACATTTGTCGGTTACTATTTCAAAAGTAATCGGCAAGACTTTATTTTCAGCACATTTCTCGGTTACTAATTCAAAAGTAATCGGCAAGATTTTTATTTTCAGCATATTCATCGGTTACTATTTCAAAAGTAATCGACAAGATTTTTATTTTCAGCATATTCGTCGGTTACTATTTCAAAAGTAATCGGCAAGACTTTATTTCCAGCACATTCGTCGGTTACTATTTCAAAAGTAATCGGCAAGATTTTTATTTACAGCATATTCGTCGGTTACTATTTCAAAAGTAGTCGGCAAGAGTTTATTTTCAGTACATTCGTCGGTTACTATTTCAAAAGTAATCGGCAAGACTTTATTTTCAGCACATTCGTCGGTTACTATTTCAAAAGTAATCGGCAAGATTTTTATTTTCAGCATATTCGTCGGTTACTATTTCAAAAGTAAGCGGCAAGATTTTTATTTTCAGCATATTTGTCGGTTACTATTTTAAAAGTAATCGGCAAGACTTTATTTTCAGCACATTCGTCGGTTACTATTTTAAAAGTAATCGGCAAGACTTTATTTTCAGCACATTCGTGGGTTACTATTTCAAAAGTAATCGGCAAGACTTTATTTTCAGCACATTCGTCGGTTACTAATTCAAAAGTAATCGGCAAGATTTTTATTTTCAGCATATTCATCGGTTACTATTTCAAAAGTAATCGACAAGATTTTTATTTTCAGCATATTCGTCGGTTACTATTTCAAAGGTAATCGGCATGATTTATTTTCAGCACAATCGTCGGTTACAATTTCAAAAGTAATCGGCAAGATTTTTATTTTCAGCATATTTGTCGGTTACTATTTTAAAAGTAATCTGCAAGACTTTATTTTCAGCACATTCGTCGGTTACTATTTCAAAAGTAATCGGCAAGACTTTATTTTGAGCACATTCGTCGGTTACTATTTCAAAAGTAATCGGCAAGACTTTATTTTCAGCACATTCGTCGGTTACTATTTCAAAAGTAATCGGCAAGACTTTATTTTCAGCACATTCGTCGGTTACTATTTCAAAAGTAATCGACAAGATTTTTATTTTCAGCATATTCGTCGGTTACTATTTCAAAGGTAATCGGCATGATTTATTTTCAGCACAATCGTCGGTTACTATTTCAAAAGTAATCGGCAAGATTTTTATTTTCAGCATATTCGTCGGTTACTATTTCAAAAGTAAGCGGCAAGATTTTTATTTTCAGCATATTTGTCGGTTACTATTTTAAAAGTAATCGGCAAGACTTTATTTTCAGTACATTTGTCGGTTACTATTTCAAAAGTAATCGGCAAGACTTTATTTTCAGCACATTCGTCGGTTACTAATTCAAAAGTAATCGGCAAGATTTTTATTTTCAGCATATTCATCGGTTACTATTTCAAAAGTAATCGACAAGATTTTTATTTTCAGCATATTCGTCGGTTACTATTTCAAAGGTAATCGGCATGATTTATTTTCAGCACAATCGTCGGTTACTATTTCAAAAGTAATCGGCAAGATTTTTATTTTCAGCATATTTGTCGGTTACTATTTCAAACGTAATCGGCATGATTTATTTTCAGCACAATCGTCGGTTACTATTTCAAAAGTAATCGGCAAGATTTTTATTTTCAGCACATTTGTCGGTTACTATTTTAAAAGTAATCTGCAAGACTTTATTTTCAGCACATTCGTCGGTTACTATTTCAAAAGTAATCGGCAAGACTTTATTTTCAGCACATTCGTCGGTTACTAGTTCAAAAGTAATCGGCAAGACTTTATTTTCAGCACATTCGTCGGTTACTATTTCAAAAGTAATCGGCAAGACTTTATTTTCAGCACATTCGTCGGTTACTATTTCAAAAGTAATCGACAAGATTTTTATTTTCAGCATATTCGTCGGTTACTATTTCAAAGGTAATCGGCATGATTTATTTTCAGCACAATCGTCGGTTACTATTTCAAAAGTAATCGGCAAGATTTTTATTTTCAGCATATTCGTCGGTTACTATTTCAAAAGTAAGCGGCAAGATTTTTATTTTCAGCATATTTGTCGGTTACTATTTTAAAAGTAATCGGCAAGACTTTATTTTCAGTACATTTGTCGGTTACTATTTCAAAAGTAATCGGCAAGACTTTATTTTCAGCACATTCGTCGGTTACTAATTCAAAAGTAATCGGCAAGATTTTTATTTTCAGCATATTCATCGGTTACTATTTCAAAAGTAATCGACAAGATTTTTATTTTCAGCACATTCGTCGGTTACTATTTCAAAAGTAATCGGCAAGACTTTATTTTCAGCACATTCGTCTGTTACTATTTCAAAAGTAATCGGCAAGATTTTTATTTACAGCATATTCGTCGGTTACTATTTCAAAAGTAGTCGGCAAGAGTTTATTTTCAGTACATTCGTCGGTTACTATTTCAAAAGTAATCGGCAAGACTTTATTTTCAGCACATTCGTCGGTTACTATTTCAAAAGTAATCGGCAAGATTTTTATTTTCAGCATATTCGTCGGTTACTATTTCAAAAGTAAGCGGCAAGATTTTTATTTTCAGCATATTTGTCGGTTACTATTTTAAAAGTAATCGGCAAGACTTTATTTTCAGCACATTTGTCGGTTACTATTTTAAAAGTAATCGGCAAGACTTTATTTTCAGCACATTCGTCGGTTACTATTTCAAAAGTAATCGGCAAGACTTTATTTTCAGCACATTCGTCGGTTACTAATTCAAAAGTAATCGGCAAGATTTTTATTTTCAGCATATTCATCGGTTACTATTTCAAAAGTAATCGACAAGATTTTTATTTTCAGCACATTCGTCGGTTACTATTTCAAAAGTAATCGGCAAGACTTTATTTTCAGCACATTCGTCTGTTACTATTTCAAAATTAATCGGCAAGATTTTTATTTACAGCATATTCGTCGGTTACTATTTCAAAAGTAGTCGGCAAGAGTTTATTTTCAGTACATTCGTCGGTTACTATTTCAAAAGTAATCGGCAAGACTTTATTTTCAGCACATTCGTCGGTTACTATTTCAAAAGTAATCGGCAAGATTTTTATTTTCAGCATATTCGTCGGTTACTATTTCAAAAGTAAGCGGCAAGATTTTTATTTTCAGCATATTTGTCGGTTACTATTTTAAAAGTAATCGGCAAGACTTTATTTTCAGCACATTCGTCGGTTACTATTTTAAAAGTAATCGGCAAGACTTTATTTTCAGCACATTCGTCGGTTACTATTTCAAAAGTAATCGGCAAGACTTTATTTTCAGCACATTCGTCGGTTACTAATTCAAAAGTAATCGGCAAGATTTTTATTTTCAGCATATTCATCGGTTACTATTTCAAAAGTAATCGACAAGATTTTTATTTTCAGCATATTCGTCGGTTACTATTTCAAAGGTAATCGGCATGATTTATTTTCAGCACAATCGTCGGTTACAATTTCAAAAGTAATCGGCAAGATTTTTATTTTCAGCATATTTGTCGGTTACTATTTTAAAAGTAATCTGCAAGACTTTATTTTCAGCACATTCGTCGGTTACTATTTCAAAAGTAATCGGCAAGACTTTATTTTCAGCACATTCGTCGGTTACTATTTCAAAAGTAATCGGCAAGACTTTATTTTCAGCACATTCGTCGGTTACTATTTCAAAAGTAATCGGCAAGATTTTTATTTACAGCATATTCGTGGGTTACTATTTCAAAAGTAGTCGGCAAGACTTTATTTTCAGCACATTCGTCGGTTACTATTTCAAAAGTAATCGGCAAGACTTTATTTTCAGCACATTCGTCGGTTACTATTTCAAAAGTAATCGGCAAGATTTTTATTTTCAGCATATTCGGCGGTTACTATTTCAAAAGTAAGAGGCAAGATTTTTATTTTCAGCATATTTGTCGGTTACTATTTTAAAAGTAATCGGCAAGACTTTATTTTCAGCACATTCGTCGGTTACTATTTCAAAAGTAATCGGCAAGACTTTATTTTCAGCACATTCGTCGGTTACTATTTCAAAAGTAATCGACAAGATTTTTATTTTCAGCATATTCGTCGGTTACTATTTCAAAGGTAATCGGCATGATTTATTTTCAGCACAATCGTCGGTTACTATTTCAAAAGTAATCGGCAAGATTTTTATTTTCAGCATATTTGTCGGTTACTATTTTAAAAGTAATCTGCAAGACTTTATTTTCAGCACATTCGTCGGTTACTATTTCAAAAGTAATCGGCAATATTTTTATTTTCAGCATATTCATCGGTTACTATTTCAAAAGTAATCGACAAGATTTTTATTTTCAGCATATTCGTCGGTTACTATTTCAAAGGTAATCGGCATGATTTATTTTCAGCACAATCGTCGGTTACTATTTCAAAAGTAATCGGCAAGATTTTTATTTTCAGCATATTTGTCGGTTACTATTTTAAAAGTAATCTGCAAGACTTTATTTTCAGCACATTCGTCGGTTACTATTTCAAAAGTAATCGGCAAGATTTTTATTTTCAGCATATTCATCGGTTACTATTTCAAAAGTAATCGACAAGATTTTTATTTTCAGCATATTCGTCGGTTACTATTTCAAAGGTAATCGGCATGATTTATTTTCAGCACAATCGTCGGTTACTATTTCAAAAGTAATCGGCAAGATTTTTATTTTCAGCATATTTGTCGGTTACTATTTTAAAAGTAATCTGCAAGACTTTATTTTCAGCACATTCGTCGGTTACTATTTCAAAAGTAATGGGCAAGACTTTATTTTCAGAACATTCGTCGGTTACTATTTCAAAAGTAATCGGCAAGACTTTATTTTCAGCACATTCGTCGGTTACTATTTCAAAAGTAATCGGCAAGATTTTTATTTACAGCATATTCGTCGGTTACTATTTCAAAAGTAGTCGGCAAGACTTTATTTTCAGCACATTCGTCGGTTACTATTTCAAAAGTAATCGGCAAGACTTTATTTTCAGCACATTCGTCGGTTACTATTTCAAAAGTAATCGGCAAGACTTTATTTTGAGCACATTCGTCGGTTACTATTTCAAAAGTAATCGGCAAGACTTTATTTTCAGCACATTCGTCGGTTACTATTTCAAAAGTAATCGGCAAGACTTTATTTTCAGCACATTCGTCGGTTACTATTTCAAAAGTAATCGACAAGATTTTTATTTTCAGCATATTCGTCGGTTACTATTTCAAAGGTAATCGGCATGATTTATTTTCAGCACAATCGTCGGTTACTATTTCAAAAGTAATCGGCAAGATTTTTATTTTCAGCATATTCGTCGGTTACTATTTCAAAAGTAAGCGGCAAGATTTTTATTTTCAGCATATTTGTCGGTTACTATTTTAAAAGTAATCGGCAAGACTTTATTTTCAGTACATTTGTCGGTTACTATTTCAAAAGTAATCGGCAAGACTTTATTTTCAGCACATTCGTCGGTTACTAATTCAAAAGTAATCGGCAAGATTTTTATTTTCAGCATATTCATCGGTTACTATTTCAAAAGTAATCGACAAGATTTTTATTTTCAGCATATTCGTCGGTTACTATTTCAAAGGTAATCGGCATGATTTATTTTCAGCACAATCGTCGGTTACTATTTCAAAAGTAATCGGCAAGATTTTTATTTTCAGCATATTTGTCGGTTACTATTTCAAACGTAATCGGCATGATTTATTTTCAGCACAATCGTCGGTTACTATTTCAAAAGTAATCGGCAAGATTTTTATTTTCAGCACATTTGTCGGTTACTATTTTAAAAGTAATCTGCAAGACTTTATTTTCAGCACATTCGTCGGTTACTATTTCAAAAGTAATCGGCAAGACTTTATTTTCAGCACATTCGTCGGTTACTAGTTCAAAAGTAATCGGCAAGACTTTATTTTCAGCACATTCGTCGGTTACTATTTCAAAAGTAATCGGCAAGACTTTATTTTCAGCACATTCGTCGGTTACTATTTCAAAAGTAATCGACAAGATTTTTATTTTCAGCATATTCGTCGGTTACTATTTCAAAGGTAATCGGCATGATTTATTTTCAGCACAATCGTCGGTTACTATTTCAAAAGTAATCGGCAAGATTTTTATTTTCAGCATATTCGTCGGTTACTATTTCAAAAGTAAGCGGCAAGATTTTTATTTTCAGCATATTTGTCGGTTACTATTTTAAAAGTAATCGGCAAGACTTTATTTTCAGTACATTTGTCGGTTACTATTTCAAAAGTAATCGGCAAGACTTTATTTTCAGCACATTCGTCGGTTACTAATTCAAAAGTAATCGGCAAGATTTTTATTTTCAGCATATTCATCGGTTACTATTTCAAAAGTAATCGACAAGATTTTTATTTTCAGCACATTCGTCGGTTACTATTTCAAAAGTAATCGGCAAGACTTTATTTTCAGCACATTCGTCTGTTACTATTTCAAAAGTAATCGGCAAGATTTTTATTTACAGCATATTCGTCGGTTACTATTTCAAAAGTAGTCGGCAAGAGTTTATTTTCAGTACATTCGTCGGTTACTATTTCAAAAGTAATCGGCAAGACTTTATTTTCAGCACATTCGTCGGTTACTATTTCAAAAGTAATCGGCAAGATTTTTATTTTCAGCATATTCGTCGGTTACTATTTCAAAAGTAAGCGGCAAGATTTTTATTTTCAGCATATTTGTCGGTTACTATTTTAAAAGTAATCGGCAAGACTTTATTTTCAGCACATTCGTCGGTTACTATTTTAAAAGTAATCGGCAAGACTTTATTTTCAGCACATTCGTCGGTTACTATTTCAAAAGTAATCGGCAAGACTTTATTTTCAGCACATTCGTCGGTTACTAATTCAAAAGTAATCGGCAAGATTTTTATTTTCAGCATATTCATCGGTTACTATTTCAAAAGTAATCGACAAGATTTTTATTTTCAGCACATTCGTCGGTTACTATTTCAAAAGTAATCGGCAAGACTTTATTTTCAGCACATTCGTCTGTTACTATTTCAAAATTAATCGGCAAGATTTTTATTTACAGCATATTCGTCGGTTACTATTTCAAAAGTAGTCGGCAAGAGTTTATTTTCAGTACATTCGTCGGTTACTATTTCAAAAGTAATCGGCAAGACTTTATTTTCAGCACATTCGTCGGTTACTATTTCAAAAGTAATCGGCAAGATTTTTATTTTCAGCATATTCGTCGGTTACTATTTCAAAAGTAAGCGGCAAGATTTTTATTTTCAGCATATTTGTCGGTTACTATTTTAAAAGTAATCGGCAAGACTTTATTTTCAGCACATTCGTCGGTTACTATTTTAAAAGTAATCGGCAAGACTTTATTTTCAGCACATTCGTCGGTTACTATTTCAAAAGTAATCGGCAAGACTTTATTTTCAGCACATTCGTCGGTTACTAATTCAAAAGTAATCGGCAAGATTTTTATTTTCAGCATATTCATCGGTTACTATTTCAAAAGTAATCGACAAGATTTTTATTTTCAGCATATTCGTCGGTTACTATTTCAAAGGTAATCGGCATGATTTATTTTCAGCACAATCGTCGGTTACAATTTCAAAAGTAATCGGCAAGATTTTTATTTTCAGCATATTTGTCGGTTACTATTTTAAAAGTAATCTGCAAGACTTTATTTTCAGCACATTCGTCGGTTACTATTTCAAAAGTAATCGGCAAGACTTTATTTTCAGCACATTCGTCGGTTACTATTTCAAAAGTAATCGGCAAGACTTTATTTTCAGCACATTCGTCGGTTACTATTTCAAAAGTAATCGGCAAGATTTTTATTTACAGCATATTCGTGGGTTACTATTTCAAAAGTAGTCGGCAAGACTTTATTTTCAGCACATTCGTCGGTTACTATTTCAAAAGTAATCGGCAAGACTTTATTTTCAGCACATTCGTCGGTTACTATTTCAAAAGTAATCGGCAAGATTTTTATTTTCAGCATATTCGGCGGTTACTATTTCAAAAGTAAGAGGCAAGATTTTTATTTTCAGCATATTTGTCGGTTACTATTTTAAAAGTAATCGGCAAGACTTTATTTTCAGCACATTCGTCGGTTACTATTTCAAAAGTAATCGGCAAGACTTTATTTTCAGCACATTCGTCGGTTACTATTTCAAAAGTAATCGACAAGATTTTTATTTTCAGCATATTCGTCGGTTACTATTTCAAAGGTAATCGGCATGATTTATTTTCAGCACAATCGTCGGTTACTATTTCAAAAGTAATCGGCAAGATTTTTATTTTCAGCATATTTGTCGGTTACTATTTTAAAAGTAATCTGCAAGACTTTATTTTCAGCACATTCGTCGGTTACTATTTCAAAAGTAATCGGCAATATTTTTATTTTCAGCATATTCATCGGTTACTATTTCAAAAGTAATCGACAAGATTTTTATTTTCAGCATATTCGTCGGTTACTATTTCAAAGGTAATCGGCATGATTTATTTTCAGCACAATCGTCGGTTACTATTTCAAAAGTAATCGGCAAGATTTTTATTTTCAGCATATTTGTCGGTTACTATTTTAAAAGTAATCTGCAAGACTTTATTTTCAGCACATTCGTCGGTTACTATTTCAAAAGTAATCGGCAAGATTTTTATTTTCAGCATATTCATCGGTTACTATTTCAAAAGTAATCGACAAGATTTTTATTTTCAGCATATTCGTCGGTTACTATTTCAAAGGTAATCGGCATGATTTATTTTCAGCACAATCGTCGGTTACTATTTCAAAAGTAATCGGCAAGATTTTTATTTTCAGCATATTTGTCGGTTACTATTTTAAAAGTAATCTGCAAGACTTTATTTTCAGCACATTCGTCGGTTACTATTTCAAAAGTAATGGGCAAGACTTTATTTTCAGAACATTCGTCGGTTACTATTTCAAAAGTAATCGGCAAGACTTTATTTTCAGCACATTCGTCGGTTACTATTTCAAAAGTAATCGGCAAGATTTTTATTTACAGCATATTCGTCGGTTACTATTTCAAAAGTAGTCGGCAAGACTTTATTTTCAGCACATTCGTCGGTTACTATTTCAAAAGTAATCGGCAAGACTTTATTTTCAGCACATTCGTCGGTTACTATTTCAAAAGTAATCGGCAAGATTTTTATTTTCAGCATATTCGTCGGTTACTATTTCAAAAGTAAGCGGCAAGATTTTTATTTTCAGCATATTTGTCGGTTACTATTTTAAAAGTAATCGGCAAGACTTTATTTTCAGCACATTCGTCGGTTACTATTTCAAAAGTAATCGGCAAGACTTTATTTTCAGCACATTCGTCGGTTACTATTTCAAAAGTAATTGTAACACCCCGTTCCCGAAATAACGTAATAATAATATTACTGAAAATCATAATCAGAGTTATTCAACAAACAACGGAGCATTACACTACTTTTTCAAAATTAATTAAATAGAATATAAAAACTATTTAAAACCATCAACAATTTCATCATATTAAAAGTCTGCAGCGGAAAATCTTTAATTAGAAATCATATTCAACAACTACATCATAATCTCGGCACAAAGGCCATTAACATAA
Source organism: Medicago lupulina (assembly GCA_958299785.1). Classification (NCBI taxonomy): domain Eukaryota; kingdom Viridiplantae; phylum Streptophyta; class Magnoliopsida; order Fabales; family Fabaceae; genus Medicago; species Medicago lupulina. The sequence continues at coordinate 36,117,997 of OY283146.1, read as the reverse complement.
TAAAATTGTTTGACAATCAAATCTCATCAACATCTTCTTCAAAGAAATGATACATAAAGGAATACAAGAAGATAACGTTTCCCCATCCCTACTATGTATCAGAGCCCTAGACGCAAGAGCCAACACCACTAGTCTTCGCTACCTGCACTTGCCCACAAGGCGGCAATTCCAGCAGAAGGGGTGAGTTCACAAATCAAAGGTAAATATACAGATATATGAATCATCAAAGTAAATTGAAAACAACAACAACAAACAGCAACGTTATCAACATCATCTCAACCTTATAAATTAAATACATCTTTGATTAATATCTGCAACAACAACAACAACACTTGTGGCGACATCTCACCAACATAATCCCCAAAAAGGACAACTCACTCCTACAACTAATGCAAGACTCCATCAACATCTAATGCATTATGCATGTGGTACCAACTACGCGCGTTGAATGCTAAGCATTCCAGGGCAATAAGCCCCCAACAATTTGGATGGTTAAAGCATCCCAGGGCAATAAGCCCCCAACAGGTGAACGATAAAGCGTTCCAGGGCAATAAGCCCCCAACAGTGAATGATAAACATTCCAGGGCAATAAGCCCCCAACAAATGCAAATGAGTATGAAATGACTCTATGGTGTATATCAGCATACAACCCAACATCTTAATGGAGCATATCAGCATGCAACCAACAACAACAACAACTTAGGATACCCTCCCCAACTGGACAATACCACTTAACGTCAACAAGGCAAATCACTTAGCAAAGTATCATTATTTGCACATAAACATACATGAATCCCATCTTAATCATCTTCATAATATAGTTTTCATCATCCAAACAATTCTTAAAAATTATAATAATTATCTTAGAAAGCTTAGGTTTGGGTTTGGGACATCTTAGAAAAATCACATTTTGGGTCGCACAGGACCCAGCTCGCTTGAGCGAGCAGCATCTCGCTTAAGCGAGTCAAAACACGTAAGTTTGGTTTTAGTTCGCTTCTGGCTCGCTTCTGGTTCGCTTAAGCGAACAGGTGAAATACACAATCCTGGGCAAAAATTCGCGTTGCTCGCTTAAGCGACGGGCAGCTCGCTTAAGCGACCAAAAAGACGTAGCTTCAGGTTTTGCACGCTTGGAGTTTGCTTGGCGCACGCTTGAGCGAACGGTTGCGACACAGTTCTGGGCAAGGGAAAATGCCGCTCGCTTAAGCGACGGCTAGCTTGCTTAAGCGAGTAATCATCTGGGCAGAATTACTACTTACGATTTCTAACCCTATTTCATCCAAAAATCCCATTTTTGATTCCCCAACACCCCAAAACGATTTGCTACATTGGTTATGGGTTCAGTATGCAACAAAACATCAGAAACACATCATAACAACATCATCAACAACATAATTCAACAAGAATGAGCAATTTTTCATATTCTTAAACCTAGAACAACAATCACCAATTTTCAATCTAATTTCATGAAAACACATACATATATATTAACAATTGAAGAGTAAACCCACCCTTACCTTAATTTAGCAAATTTCTACAGCAAAATGATCAGGTTCTCTCTTCCTAGCTCTTCCCTCTTGGTTCTTCTCTTTTCTCCCAAAAAGTCTGTTTGTTCTTTTTACTGGTACGTACAAAATATTGTCTGACTTCTCTTATTTTCCTTACCAACCAAAACATAACCTTTTTCTTTCCCTTAACTCCCTCTTAACTCTCCTAATTAAAATGTAACCCCCCCTCCTTAATACTACTAATTCTAATTAATTCTCCTTTAATCTAAATATTACTATTTCTTCTATTTTCATAATTCCCCAAAATAATAATATTTCTCCTATTTTCTTAAATAACATAAAATCACCTAAATAATAATAACAACACATCAAATATTCACATAAATCACATAAATTATATGAAATACATAAAACATACTAAAATCAACCAGAAATAGTAAAATAACAACTAGGGCGTTACAACTCTCCCCAACTTAGAGAATTTCGTCCTCGAAATAATACCTTAAGCAACAAACAACTCAGGATAGGATTCTTGCATCTTGCTCTCCAATTCCCAAGTCAAACTCTCACCGGTTACACCGCCCCAAACAACTCTAACCAGAGGTATCTCCTTACCTCTCAGCTGCTTCACCTTGCGATCATCAATCCTCAAAGGTAAAGTCTCAACAGTAAGATTATCCCTGACTTGCACATCATCTCTAAGAATAACATGCGAAGGATCTGCTACATACTTTCTCAACTGCGAGACATGAAACACATCATGCAAGTTCGATAGATGTAACGCCCTCTTTAATTATTTAATTATTTTATTAGATGATATGGTATATGTTTATATATTATATGACTTGTGATGATTATGTGACGTATTTGTGACGTATCTGTGACGTATTTGTGACGTGTGAAGTATTATTATTTTATTGTTTAATAAAATAATATAAGTGATGTTTATAAGAATATTTAATTAGTAAATAAATAGATGTGGTGGAAAAAGTTAGAATTTTAAGAGATGGGGTTATAATTATAATTAAGAAGAGTTGTGTGGGTTAAAGGAGAATTAATTAAGTTGTGAGGGAGTATATAAGAGAAGTAGGTTAAGAAAGGAAACATTTTGAGAACGCGTATCAGACTTTTGGTTGGGAAGAAAGAACGGTTGAACAAGGAGGAAGCTAGGCTGCGATTTTCTGCATAATTTCCAGGTAAGGGTGAGCCTAACTTCAATAGTATTAATGTTAAATCATCTGTTCTTGATTAACTTAGAGATTGGGAAGAATTGGGAGAAGTTTTGGGAATTAGGGTTATGATGATTTTGATGAATTGGATGTGAGAATGTGTTGCATTGCTGTAGAAATGTGTTACAGGACCTAGATTATCCCCTAGGATAACATTGTTGATGAATTAGAGGCTTAACATGAGAGTTTTGGGATGAATTGGTGTGATTTAGGCTGAACCCGTAGTGGTTCTGAGATCGCTCGCCTGTGGCGAGCAGATCACTCGCCGTGGCGAGTAACCCTTGGTTGCTCGCGAGGCGAGCAGTATAGCTCGCCGTGGCGAGCTTGTCCCTTAAATTTAAGATTTTTGCCAAACTTTAGATGGTTTTGAGTGTCCCTGTATTTATAGAGATGAACTGTGAAGTTGGTTTGGTCAAATTGGATTTAGGGAGCTTAAAAATGAGGATTTTGTTGAAAAATGTCAAAAAGGCCGAAGCACCCAGTATTTCTCGCCTCCAGCTCGCCCCCAACTCGCCTTTGGCGAGTGAGCTGCTGGGAGTACTCGCCTGTGGCGAGCAGATGTACTCGCCGTGGCGAGTTAGTTGGTTCAGGCATGTTTGTTGTTTTGCGAATCTGTTTCGCATGGGACTTTGAGAGGAGCCCTTTGGGTAGTGTTAGTGAGGTTTTATACCATTAAATGTATGCTGTAAAGATGAATGATGATGGTTCTATTAGACCTTTGTTAAATGATGTGTTGTTGAATATAAGTGATGTATGAGTATGATGCTAATTGAATAAGATGATGCTATGTGTTACAATGTGCATGTATAATGAGATGATGTTCTGCCATGTAATTATTATTAACTGCATGTGTCAGTCTTGAAAATGGAATGATGTTGAGACGGTGTATTAAGTTGTTAACGACGAGTCCATGCATTTGCATAATTATGAGACGGTGGAGCTTTATGCTCAAAGCGACGGTGGAGCATTTGCTCAAAGCGACGGTGAAGCATATTAATGCTATAATTATATGGTACCACATGCATGATGTTGAGACGTTAGGTGTTGCATTTAGTCGAGTCAATTGTGACATATATGAGATGATGTTTTGAGACGTTTATGCTTGATATGATGTTGTGATGATGATGTTTATGATGATGCTATGATGTGCTATAATGTATATGTGATGAGCTAGATATATGTGATTTGTTAATCTTGACTTATGATTATATATTAATATTATTGTTGTGAATCTCACCCCTTCTGCTGGAATTGCCGCCTTGTGGGCAAGTGCAGGTACCCAGTCTTAGATGCGTTGATGCGAGGATGTGTGAAGTAGGGTTGCTCTGATATGTAACGGGATGGGGTCTTTGTAGAGTCTATTCCTTATGTATCATGTTTGATTAAGTGTTGACTTTCAGTGATGTTTAAAATAATAATGTTTTGAGACGTTTAATGGCTTTTAAGCCAAGACTATTTATGAGATGAGACTTTATGAATTCCGCTGCTTAATTGAGTATTTTTGTAATTTGATAAATTATTATCGAAGTTGATTTTAAAGAAGAAAATGTGACACTCCTTTGTGATGAGTACTCTGATATATGATTTATTTAAAGAAATTTTTAAGACGGGAAATTGGGGTGTTACAATTGGTATCAGAGCAGGTCGGTCCGTCCGGCCAAGTAGAGAGTCGAGTGACGTTGTCTTAGAGTTAGAATAGTATTATTGTATTATTCTGACTTATGTTTGTTTCCAGAGAACTAGATGGCTGGTAGAAACGATGCTGCTCTTGCTGCTGCTTTGGAAGCAATGGCTAACGCTGTGGGTAATCAGAACAATGCTGGTGGAAACGATGGGACTAGGATGCTGGAGACCTTTCTGAGGAATCACCCGCCTACCTTCAAGGGGCGCTATGATCCTGATGGAGCTCAGATGTGGCTCAAGGAAGTTGAGAGAATCTTCAGGGTCATGCAATGTGACGATGTTCAGAAGGTGCGGTTTGGTACGCACATGCTTGCGGAGGAGGCTGATGATTGGTGGGTTAGTCTCCTACCTATTTTGGAGCAAGATGGAGCTGTGGTGACGTGGGCTATTTTCACGAGGGAGTTCCTTAACAGATACTTTCCAGAAGATGTTCGTGGAAAGAAAGAGATCGAGTTCCTGGAGCTTAAGCAAGGGAACATGTCGGTGACCGAGTATGCGGCCAAGTTTGTGGAGTTGGCTAAGTTCTATCCGCATTATGCACCCGAGACGGCTGAGTTTTCGAAATGCATCAAGTTTGAGAACGGGTTGCGCGCTGATATCAAGAGGGCTATCGGTTATCAGAAGATTCGTGACTTTTCTGAGTTGGTGAGTAGCTGTCGGATATATGAGGAGGATACTAAAGCTCACTACAAGGTAGTGAACGATAGGAAAGCTAAGGGCCAGCAGAGTCGCCCTAAACCTTATGATGCCCCTAGAGATAAAGGGAAGCAAAGAGTAAATGATGAGAGAAGGCCCCAGAAGAAGACTGCTCCAGCTGAGATTACTTGTTACACTTGTGGCGAGAAAGGCCATAAGAGCAATGCATGTACTGTTGAGGTGAAGAGGTGCTACCGATGTGGTCAGAAAGGGCATATTACTAGTGACTGCAAGTTTGATGATGTTGTGTGTTTCAACTGCAATGAGCAAGGACACATTGGTTCGCAGTGTAAGCAACCCAAGAAGACTAAGACTACTGGGAGAGTGTTTGCATTGACCGGCACTCAGACTGAGAATGATGATCGTTTGATCAGAGGTACTTGCTATATTAATAATACTCCTTTAGTTGCTATTATTGATACTGGTGCTACGCACAGTTTTGTTGCTTTTTATTGTGTTTCTGCCTTGGGTCTTGATGTTTCTGATATGAATGGAGAGATGGTTGTCGAGACTCCAGCTAAGGGTTCGGTGACTACTTCTCTAGTATGTTTGAATTGTCATTTATCTATGTTTGGCCGTGACTTTGTGATGGATTTAGTGTGCCTACCTTTAAGTGGTATGGATGTGATTCTGGGTATGAACTGGCTAGAATACAACCGAGTTCTTATCAACTGTTTTAGAAAGACGGTGCATTTTTCTTCCGTCGAAGAAGAGTGGGGCGCAGAATTTCTATCTACTAAGCAGCTGAAGCAACTAGAACGTGATGGGATGTTGATGTTTTCGCTGATGGCTTCGTTATCTTTAGAGAACCAAGCTGTGATTGATGGGCTGCCTGTTGTGAAGGAATTTCCTGAAGTTTTCCCTGATGAGATCCCAGATGTGCCACCAGAGAGGGAGGTTGAATTTTCGATAGACCTTGTGCCGGGTACGAAGCCGGTGTCGATGGCACCTTATCGTATGTCTGCTTCTGAGTTAGCAGAGTTGAAGAAGCAGTTGGAAGACTTACTTGAGAAGAAGTTTGTGAGACCTAGTGTTTCACCATGGGGAGCTCCAGTGTTACTAGTGAAGAAGAAAGACGGCAGTATGAGATTGTGCATTGATTACAGACAGCTGAACAAAGTGACGATCAAGAATAGGTATCCACTTCCGAGGATTGACGACTTGATGGATCAGTTAGTGGGTGCAAAGGTATTCAGCAAGATTGATTTGAGGTCAGGTTACCATCAGATTAAGGTGAAGGATGAAGATATGCAGAAGACGGCCTTTAGGACGCGTTATGGACATTATGAATATAAGGTGATGCCTTTCGGTGTTACTAATGCGCCTGGTGTGTTTATGGAATATATGAACAGAATTTTTCATGAATATCTGGATCAATTTGTTGTGGTTTTTATTGATGATATACTGATCTATTCTAAAACTGAAGCTGAGCATGCAGAGCATTTGAAGATTGTATTGCAAGTGTTGAAGGAAAAGAAGCTGTATGCAAAACTGTCTAAGTGTGAGTTCTGGCTAAACGAAGTAAGTTTTCTTGGCCATGTTATTTCTGGTGAAGGTATTGCGGTTGACCCGTCTAAAGTTGAAGCGGTATCGCAATGGGAGACGCCTAAGTCGGTTACGGAAATTAGAAGCTTTTTGGGACTAGCTGGTTATTACAGGAGGTTTATAGAAGGATTCTCTAAGTTGGCTCTTCCGTTAACGCAGTTGACGTGTAAGGGTAAGTCGTTTGTTTGGGATGTGCATTGTGAGAATAGTTTCAATGAATTGAAGAAGCGCCTGACGACGGCTCCAGTTTTGATCTTGCCGAAGTCTGATGAACCTTTTGTGGTATATTGTGATGCGTCCAAGTTGGGTTTGGGAGGTGTGCTTATGCAAGAAGGTAAGGTGGTAGCATATGCTTCAAGACAATTGAGAATTCATGAGAAGAATTACCCGACGCATGACTTAGAGTTGGCAGCAGTGGTCTTCGTATTGAAAATATGGAGACATTACTTGTATGGTTCAAGGTTTGAAGTATTCAGTGATCATAAGAGTTTGAGATATTTATTTGATCAAAAGGAGTTGAACATGAGGCAGAGAAGGTGGCTTGAGTTATTGAAGGATTATGATTTTGGTTTGAATTACCATCCTGGTAAAGCAAATGTGGTTGCAGATGCCTTGAGTAGGAAAACTGTGCATATGTCCGCGTTGATGGTGAAAGAATTTGAATTGTTGGAACAGTTTAGAGATTTGAGCTTGGTGTGTGAAAGAACACCTCAGAGCATAAAACTGGGAATGTTGAGAATTGGTAATGATTTTCTGAAGCATATCAAAGAAGCCCAAAAAGAAGATATCAAGTTTGTAGATTTGTTAATCGCTGGTAATGAGACTGTGGATGGTGACTTTAAGGTCGATGATCAAGGAGTGTTGAGATTCCGAGGGAGGATTTGCATTCCTGACAATGAAGAGATTAAGAAGATGATTCTTGAAGAGAGTCATAGAAGTAGCTTGAGTATTCACCCGGGAGCTACGAAGATGTATCATGACTTAAAGAGGCTGTTTTGGTGGTCTGGTTTGAAACGCGATGTGGCACAATTTGTGTATTCTTGCTTGGTCTGTCAAAAGTCGAAGATTGAGCATCAGAAGCCGACTGGTATGATGGTACCTTTAGATGTGCCAGAATGGAAATGGGATAGTATATCCATGGATTTTGTGACGAGTTTGCCCAATACTCCTAGAGGAAATGATGCTATTTGGGTAATTGTCGATAGATTAACGAAGTCTGCTCACTTTCTGCCAATCAACATTACTTTTCCTGTGGCTCAGTTGGCGGAGATTTATGTTAGAGAGATAGTTAAGCTGCATGGTGTTCCTTCGAGCATCGTATCTGATAGAGATCCAAGATTTACTTCTAGATTTTGGAAGAGTTTGCAAGAGGCGTTAGGATCTCAGTTGAGGTTGAGTTCGGCTTATCATCCGCAAACAGATGGTCAGTCGGAGAGGACGATTCAGTCGTTGGAGGACTTGTTGAGGGTTTGTGTACTTGAGCAGGGAGGGACTTGGGATAGTCATCTTCCATTGATAGAGTTCACGTACAATAACAGTTACCATTCAAGTATTGGAATGGCACCGTTTGAGGCTTTGTATGGTCGGAGATGCAGGACTCCGTTGTGCTGGTTTGAGTCGGGTGAAAGAGTGGTCTTAGGACCAGAGATCGTTCAACAGACTACTGAGAAGGTGAGAATGATCCAAGAAAAGATGAAAGCGTCGCAGAGTCGACAAAAGAGTTATCATGATAAGCGTAGAAAGGACCTTGAGTTCCAAGAGGGGGATCATGTGTTCCTGAGAGTGACTCCTTTGACGGGTGTTGGACGTGCTTTGAAATCGAAGAAGTTGACTCCGAGGTTTATAGGACCGTATCAGATTTCAGAGAGGATTGGACCGGTGGCGTATCGTGTTGGATTACCACCGCACTTGTCGAATTTACATGATGTTTTTCATGTATCTCAGCTGAGGAAGTATGTTCCGGATCCGTCTCATGTGATCCAAAGCGATGATGTGCAAGTTAGGGACAACCTTACGGTTGAGACCTTACCCGTGAGGATTGATGATCGAAAGACAAAGACGTTGAGAGGCAAGGAGATACCTCTTGTGAGAGTTGTTTGGGACGGAGCGACGGGTGAAAGCTTGACTTGGGAGCTAGAAAGTAAGATGCTGGAATCCTATCCAGAGTTGTTTGAGCGAGGTAAATTTTCGAGGACGAAAATCCTTTAAGAGGGGGAGAGTTGTAACGCCCTCTTTAATTATTTAATTATTTTATTAGATGATATGGTATATGTTTATATATTATATGACTTGTGATGATTATGTGACGTATTTGTGACGTATCTGTGACGTATTTGTGACGTGTGAAGTATTATTATTTTATTGTTTAATAAAATAATATAAGTGATGTTTATAAGAATATTTAATTAGTAAATAAATAGATGTGGTGGAAAAAGTTAGAATTTTAAGAGATGGGGTTATAATTATAATTAAGAAGAGTTGTGTGGGTTAAAGGAGAATTAATTAAGTTGTGAGGGAGTATATAAGAGAAGTAGGTTAAGAAAGGAAACATTTTGAGAACGCGTATCAGACTTTTGGTTGGGGAGAAAAAACGGTTGAACAAGGAGGAAGCTAGGCTGCGATTTTCTGCATAATTTCCAGGTAAGGGTGAGCCTAACTTCAATAGTATTAATGTTAAATCATCTGTTCTTGATTAACTTAGAGATTGGGAAGAATTGGGAGAAGTTTTGGGAATTAGGGTTATGATGATTTTGATGAATTGGATGTGAGAATGTGTTGCATTGTTGTAGAAATGTGTTACAGGACCTAGATTATCCCCTAGGATAACATTGTTGATGAATTAGAGGCTTAACATGAGAGTTTTGGGATGAATTGGTGTGATTTAGGCTGAACCCGTAGTGGTTCTGAGATCGCTCGCTTGTGGCGAGCAGATCACTCGCCGTGGCGAGTAACCCTTGGTTGCTCGCGAGGCGAGCAGTATAGCTCGCCGTGGCGAGCTTGTCCCTTAAATTTAAGATTTTTGCCAAACTTTAGATGGTTTTGAGTGTCCCTGTATTTATAGAGATGAACTGTGAAGTTGGTTTGGTCAAATTGGATTTAGGGAGCTTAAAAATGAGGATTTTGTTGAAAAATGTCAAAAAGGCCGAAGCACCCAGTATTTCTCGCCTCCAGCTCGCCCCCAACTCGCCTTTGGCGAGTGAGCTGCTGGGAGTACTCGCCTGTGGCGAGCAGATGTACTCGCCGTGGCGAGTTAGTTGGTTCAGGCATGTTTGTTGTTTTGCGAATCTGTTTCGCATGGGACTTTGAGAGGAGCCCTTTGGGTAGTGTTAGTGAGGTTCTATACCATTAAATGTATGCTGTAAAGATGAATGATGATGGTTCTATTAGACCTTTGTTAAATGATGTGTTGTTGAATATAAGTGATGTATGAGTATGATGCTAATTGAATAAGATGATGCTATGTGTTACAATGTGCATGTATAATGAGATGATGTTCTGCCATGTAATTATTATTAACTGCATGTGTCAGTCTTGAAAATGGAATGATGTTGAGACGGTGTATTAAGTTGTTAACGACGAGTCCATGCATTTGCATAATTATGAGACGGTGGAGCTTTATGCTCAAAGCGACGGTGGAGCATTTGCTCAAAGCGACGGTGAAGCATATTAATGCTATAATTATATGGTACCACATGCATGATGTTGAGACGTTAGGTGTTGCATTTAGTCGAGTCAATTGTGACATATATGAGATGATGTTTTGAGACGTTTATGCTTGATATGATGTTGTGATGATGATGTTTATGATGATGCTATGATGTGCTATAATGTATATGTGATGAGCTAGATATATGTGATTTGTTAATCTTGACTTATGATTATATATTAATATTATTGTTGTGAATCTCACCCCTTCTGCTGGAATTGCCGCCTTGTGGGCAAGTGCAGGTACCCAGTCTTAGATGCGTTGATGCGAGGATGTGTGAAGTAGGGTTGCTCTGATATGTAACGGGATGGGGTCTTTGTAGAGTCTATTCCTTATGTATCATGTTTGATTAAGTGTTGACTTTCAGTGATGTTTAAAATAATAATGTTTTGAGACGTTTAATGGCTTTTAAGCCAAGACTATTTATGAGATGAGACTTTATGAATTCCGCTGCTTAATTGAGTATTTTTGTAATTTGATAAATTATTATCGAAGTTGATTTTAAAGAAGAAAATGTGACACTCCTTTGTGATGAGTACTCTGATATATGATTTATTTAAAGAAATTTTTAAGACGGGAAATTGGGGTGTTACAATAGATGTGGTGGCAATCCAATCCTGTATGCCACGGTTCCAACTCTCTCGGAAATCTGGTAAGGACCAATGAACTTTGGAGTCAACTTCTTCGACTTCAATGCACGTCCTACACCCGTCATCGGAGTAACCCTCAAGAACACATGCTCACCCTCCTGAAATTCAAGGGCTTTTCTCCTTTTGTCATGATAACTCTTCTGACGATCTTGCGATGCTTTCATCTTTTCTCTTATCATCTTGACCTTTTCCGTAGTCTGCTGCACTAACTCAGGTCCTAACACAATGCTTTCACCCGACTCAAACCAACATAGAGGAGTTCTACACCTTCGACCATACAAAGCTTCGAACGGTGCCAGACCAATACTCGAATGGTAACTATTATTATAGGTAAACTCTATCAACGGCAAATGGCTGTCCCAAGCTCCACCCTGCTCGAGTACACACACCCTCAACAAATCTTCCAAGGATTGGATAGTTCTCTCCGACTGACCATCTGTCTGCGGATGATAAGCCGAACTCAATCTCAACTTCGAACCCAAGGCATCTTGCAAACTCTTCCAAAACCTCGAAGTAAACCTCGGATCTCTATCCGACACAATACTTGACGGAACACCATGCAATTTCACAATGTCACGGATATACATCTCCGCCAACTGAGCTACCGGATAAGTAATATTGATCGGAATAAAGTGCGCCGACTTAGTCAACCTGTCGACCACGACCCAAATGGCATCATGCCCTCTTGGAGTATTCGGTAAACTCGTTACAAAGTCCATCGAAATGCTATCCCACTTCCACTCGGGTACATCTAACGGAACCAACAACCCTGCAGGTTTCTGATGCTCAACCTTAGACTTCTGGCAAGTCAAACATGCATACACAAACTGAGCAACATCTCTTTTCAAACCGGACCACCAAAATATTTTCTTCAAGTCATGATACATTTTAGTAGCTCCAGGATGAATACTCAAACTACTCTTGTGACTTTCTTCTAAAATCAACTTCTTCAAATCCTCATCATCCGGAATACAAATCCTTCCTCTAAACCTCAATACACCTTGGTCATCAATCTTAAAGTCACTATCCGCATTCTGATCACTAGCAGCCATCAAATCCACAAACTTAACATCCAGCTTCTGCGCCTCTTTGATATCATTCAAGAAGTCACTATTAATCTTTAACATGCCCAACTTCACACTCTGAGGCGATCTTTCACAAACAAGACTCAAGTCCCTAAATTGTTCAAGTAGCTCAAACTCTTTCACCATCAACGCCGACATATGCAACGTCTTTCTGCTCAACGCATCAGCAACCACATTAGCTTTACCAGGATGGTAATTCAAGCCAAAATCATAGTCCTTAAGTAACTCAAGCCACCTTCTCTGCCTCATGTTTAACTCTTTCTGATCAAACAGGTACTTTAAACTCTTATGATCACTAAACACCTCGAATCTGGAACCATACAGATAATGCCTCCAAATCTTCAACACAAATACCACGGCTGCCAACTCTAGATCATGCGTAGGATAATTCTTCTCATGCACTCTCAGCTGTCTAGAAGCATACGCTACCACCTTGCCATCTTGCATCAAAACACCACCTAATCCCAGCTTAGATGCATCACAATAAACAACAAAAGGTTCTTCTGGCTTTGGCAAAATCAAAATAGGAGCAGTCGTCAATCTTTGCTTCAACTCATTGAAACTACTCTCACATTGAGCATCCCACACAAATGCTTTACCTTTACAGGTCAGCTGCGTCAAAGGAAGTGCCAACTTCGAAAATCCTTCAATAAATCTGCGGTAATAACCAGCCAAACCAAGAAAACTTCTCACCTCAGTAACTGACTTTGGTGTCTCCCACTGCGACACAGCATCAACCTTCGAAGGATCCACAGCAATACCATTACCAGAAATAATGTGGCCAAGAAAACTTACTTCATTCAGCCAGAACTCGCACTTGGATAACTTGGCATACAATTTCTTTTCCTTCAGCACCTGCAAAACAATCTTCAAGTGCTCTGCATGCTCTGCCTCAGTCTTAGAATAAATCAATATGTCATCAATAAAGACTACTACAAACTGATCCAGATACTCATGAAAAATTCTGTTCATGTATTCCATAAACACACCAGGTGCATTCGTCACACCGAAAGGCATCACCTTATATTCATAATGACCGTACCGCGTCCTAAACGCCGTCTTTTGCATATCCTCATCCTTCACCTTTATCTGATGGTAACCTGACCTCAAGTCAATTTTGCTAAAAACACGGGCACCCACTAGTTGATCCATCAAATCATCTATTCTCGGAAGTGGATACCTGTTCTTAATCGTCACCTTATTCAACTGACGGTAATCAATACACAGCCGCATGCTACCATCCTTCTTCTTTACCAACAACACCGGCGCTCCCCACGGTGAAACACTCGGTCTTACAAACTTCTTGTCAAGCAAGTCTTCTAATTGTTTCTTTAACTCAGCTAACTCCGAAGCTGACATACGGTAAGGAGCCATCGACACAGGCTTCGTACCCGGCACAAGGTCTATCGAAAATTCCACTTCTCTCTCTGGTGGCACATCTGGAATCTCATCAGGGAAAACTTCAGGAAATTCCTTCACAACAGGCAGCCCATCAATTACAGCTTGATTCTCCACCGATAAGTACGCCAACAAGGAAAACATCAAAACGCCGTCTTGTTCTACCCGCTTCATCTCCTTAGTAGATAGAAACTCTGCTCCACTTTCTTCTTCAGCAGAAGAAAATCTCACCGTCTTCGTAAAACAGTTGATCAGGACATGATTGTACTCTAACCAATTCATTCCCAATATTACATCCATTCCCACCAATGGCAAACAAACGAGATCAACTTCAAAATCTCTACCAAATACAGACAACGGACAACTTAAACAAACAAGGGAAGTAGTCACTGAACCCTTAGCTGGAGTTTCAACAACCATCTCCCCATTCATATCAGACATAATCAAACCCAATCTTTGTGCACAATCAATAGCAATGAAACAATGCGTAGCACCAGTATCTATTATAGCAATTAAAGGAGTACCACTAAAGAAACAAGTACCTCTGATAAGTCGATCCTCCTGATCAGTCTGAGTACCGGTCAATGCAAAAACTCTACCACTGGTCTGTGCCTTCTTAGGCTTAGTGCACTGAGAACCAATGTGACCTTCTTCGTTACAGTTGAAACAAACAATGTCCCCACGCTTGCATTCGATAACAGTATGGCCCTTCTTTCCGCATCTGAAGCACTTCTTCTCATCACGAGTGCAAGCATTACTCTTGTGGCCTTTGACACCACACTTATAACAAACCACTTCGGCAGGAGCATCTCTACATGCTGGCCTCCTCTCATCATGCATTCTCTGTTTACCCTTATCAGCTGGGGCACTATAAGGCTTCGGGCGACTCTGCTGCCCTTTACCTCTACGGTCATTCATCACTTTATAATGGGCCTTCGTATCCTCTTCATAAATACGGCAGCTGCTCACCAACTCAGAGAAGTCTCTGATCTTCTGATAACCGATGGCCCGCTTGATATCAGCTCGCAGACCATTTTCAAACTTGATACATTTGGAGAACTCAGCAGTCTCCGCAGCATAATGAGGATAAAACTTTGCAAGCTCCACGAACTTAGCAGCATATTCCGTAATGGACATGTCTCCTTGCTTCAGCTCAAGGAATTCTATCTCCTTCTTACCTCGGACATCCTCCGGAAAATACCTTCTCAAGAACTCTCTTCGGAACACAGCCCATGTAATTTCAGCTCCTTCAGCTTGGAGAATGGGTTGAGTGCTTACCCACCAGTCGTCAGCCTCTTCTGCTAACATATGAGTGCCGAACCGCACCATCTGAACATCATTGCACTGCATTACCCGGAAGATTCTTTCGACCTCCTTCAGCCAAGTCTGCGCTCCATCGGGGTCGTACCTTCCCTTAAAGGTTGGTGGATGATTCCTCAAGAAGGTTTCAAGCATCCTTACACCTTCACCAGCCCCACCAACACCTTGCTGTTGTCCAACAACTTGAGCCATTGCTTGCAAAGCAGCAGCAAGAGCAGCATCATTCCTTCCGGCCATCTCGATAATTCTACATAACAACAAGAATTAGAATAACAAAGACAGTTTAAGGCTGTCACACAACTCTACATGGCTCGACACGACTCTTCTAATGGTCTGACGGACCGACTTGCTCTGATACCAATTGTAACACCCCGTTCCCAAAATAACGTAATAATAATATTACTGAAAATCATAATCAGAGTTATTCAACAAACAACGGAGCATTACACTACTTTTTCAAAATTAATTAAATAGAATATAAAAACTATTTAAAACCATCAACAATTTCATCATATTAAAAGTCTGCAGCGGAAAATCTTTAATTAGAAATCATATTCAACAACTACATCATAATCTCGGCACAAAGGCCATTAACATAATAAAATTGTTTGACAATCAAATCTCATCAACATCTTCTTCAAAGAAATGATACATAAAGGAATACAAGAAGATAACGTTTCCCCATCCCTACTATGTATCAGAGCCCTAGACGCAAGAGCCAACACCACTAGTCTTCGCTACCTGCACTTGCCCACAAGGCGGCAATTCCAGCAGAAGGGGTGAGTTCACAAATCAAAGGTAAATATACAGATATATGAATCATCAAAGTAAATTGAAAACAACAACAACAAACAGCAACGTTATCAACATCATCTCAACCTTATAAATTAAATACATCTTTGATTAATATCTGCAACAACAACAACAACACTTGTGGCGACATCTCACCAACATAATCCCCAAAAAGGACAACTCACTCCTACAACTAATGCAAGACTCCATCAACATCTAATGCATTATGCATGTGGTACCAACTACGCGCGTTGAATGCTAAGCATTCCAGGGCAATAAGCCCCCAATAATTTGGATGGTTAAAGCATCCCAGGGCAATAAGCCCCCAACAGGTGAACGATAAAGCGTTCCAGGGCAATAAGCCCCCAACAGTGAATGATAAACATTCCAGGGCAATAAGCCCCCAACAAATGCAAATGAGTATGAAATGACTCTATGGTGTATATCAGCATACAACCCAACATCTTAATGGAGCATATCAGCATGCAACCAACAACAACAACAACTTAGGATACCCTCCCCAACTGGACAATACCACTTAACGTCAACAAGGCAAATCACTTAGCAAAGTATCATTATTTGCACATAAACATACATGAATCCCATCTTAATCATCTTCATAATATAGTTTTCATCATCCAAACAATTCTTAAAAATTATAATAATTATCTTAGAAAGCTTAGGTTTGGGTTTGGGACATCTTAGAAAAATCACATTTTGGGTCGCACAGGACCCAGCTCGCTTGAGCGAGCAGCATCTCGCTTAAGCGAGTCAAAACACGTAAGTTTGGTTTTAGTTCGCTTCTGGCTCGCTTCTGGTTCGCTTAAGCGAACAGGTGAAATACACAATCCTGGGCAAAAATTCGCGTTGCTCGCTTAAGCGACGGGCAGCTCGCTTAAGCGACCAAAAAGACGTAGCTTCAGGTTTTGCACGCTTGGAGTTCGCTTGGCGCACGCTTGAGCGAACGGTTGCGACACAGTTCTGGGCAAGGGAAAATGCCGCTCGCTTAAGCGACGGCTAGCTCGCTTAAGCGAGTAATCATCTGGGCAGAATTACTACTTACGATTTCTAACCCTATTTCATCCAAAAATCCCATTTTTGATTCCCCAACACCCCAAAACGATTTGCTACATTGGTTATGGGTTCAGTATGCAACAAAACATCAGAAACACATCATAACAACATCATCAACAACATAATTCAACAAGAATGAGCAATTTTTCATATTCTTAAACCTAGAACAACAATCACCAATTTTCAATCTAATTTCATGAAAACACATACATATATATTAACAATTGAAGAGTAAACCCACCCTTACCTTAATTTAGCAAATTTCTACAGCAAAATGATCAGGTTCTCTCTTCCTAGCTCTTCCCTCTTGGTTCTTCTCTTTTCTCCCAAAAAGTCTGTTTGTTCTTTTTACTGGTACGTACAAAATATTGTCTGACTTCTCTTATTTTCCTTACCAACCAAAACATAACCTTTTTCTTTCCCTTAACTCCCTCTTAACTCTCCTAATTAAAATGTAACCCCCCTCCTTAATACTACTAATTCTAATTAATTCTCCTTTAATCTAAATATTACTATTTCTTCTATTTTCATAATTCCCCAAAATAATAATATTTCTCCTATTTTCTTAAATAACATAAAATCACCTAAATAATAATAACAACACATCAAATATTCACATAAATCACATAAATTATATGAAATACATAAAACATACTAAAATCAACCAGAAATAGTAAAATAACAACTAGGGCGTTACAGTAATCGGCAAGATTTTTATTTTCAGCATATTCGTCGGTTACTATTTCAAAGGTAATCGGCATGATTTATTTTCAGCACAATCGTCGGTTACTATTTCAAAAGTAATCGGCAAGACTTTATTTTCAGCACATTCGTCGGTTACTATTTCAAAAGTAATCGGCAAGACTTTATTTTCAGCACATTCGTCGGTTACTATTTCAAAAGTAATCGGCAAGACTTTATTTTCAGCACATTCGTCGGTTACTATTTCAAAAGTAATCGGCAAGATTTTTATTTACAGCATATTCGTCGGTTACTATTTCAAAAGTAGTCGGCAAGACTTTATTTTCAGCACATTCGTCAATTACTATTTCAAAAGTAATCGGCAAGACTTTATTTTCAGCACATTCGTCGGTTACTATTTCAAAAGTAATCGGCAAGATTTTTATTTTCAGCATATTCGGCAGTTACTATTTCAAAAGTAATCGGCAAGATTTTTATTTTCAGCATATTTGTCGGTTACTATTTTAAAAGTAATCTGCAAGACTTTATTTTCAGCACATTCGTCGGTTACTATTTCAAAAGTAATCGGCAAGACTTTATTTTCAGCACATTCGTCGATTACTATTTCAAAAGTAATCGGCAAGACTTTATTTTCAGCACATTTGTCGGTTACTATTTCAAAAGTAATCGGCAAGATTTTTATTTACAGCATATTCGTGGGTTACTATTTCAAAAGTAGTCGCAAGACTTTATTTTCAGCACATTCGTCGGTTACTATTTCAAAAGTAATCGGCAAGACTTTATTTTCAGCACATTCGTCGGTTACTATTTCAAAAGTAATCGGCAAGATTTTTATTTTCAGCATATTCGGCGGTTACTATTTCAAAAGTAAGAGGCAAGATTTTTATTTTCAGCATATTTGTCGGTTACTATTTTAAAAGTAATCGGCAAGACTTTATTTTCAGCACATTCGTCGGTTACTATTTCAAAAGTAATCGGCAAGACTTTATTTTCAGCACATTCGTCGGTTACTATTTCAAAAGTAATCGACAAGATTTTTATTTTCAGCATATTCGTCGGTTACTATTTCAAAGGTAATCGACATGATTTATTTTCAGCACAATCGTCGGTTACTATTTCAAAAGTAATCGGCAAGATTTTTATTTTCAGCATATTTGTCGGTTACTATTTTAAAAGTAATCTGCAAGACTTTATTTTCAGCACATTCGTCGGTTACTATTTCAAAAGTAATCGGCAATATTTTTATTTTCAGCATATTCATCGGTTACTATTTCAAAAGTAATCGACAAGATTTTTATTTTCAGCATATTCGTCGGTTACTATTTCAAAGGTAATCGGCATGATTTATTTTCAGCACAATCGTCGGTTACTATTTCAAAAGTAATCGGCAAGATTTTTATTTTCAGCATATTTGTCGGTTACTATTTTAAAAGTAATCTGCAAGACTTTATTTTCAGCACATTCGTCGGTTACTATTTCAAAAGTAATCGGCAAGATTTTTATTTTCAGCATATTCATCGGTTACTATTTCAAAAGTAATCGACAAGATTTTTATTTTCAGCATATTCGTCGGTTACTATTTCAAAGGTAATCGGCATGATTTATTTTCAGCACAATCGTCGGTTACTATTTCAAAAGTAATCGGCAAGATTTTTATTTTCAGCATATTTGTCGGTTACTATTTTAAAAGTAATCTGCAAGACTTTATTTTCAGCACATTCGTCGGTTACTATTTCAAAAGTAATGGGCAAGACTTTATTTTCAGAACATTCGTCGGTTACTATTTCAAAAGTAATCGGCAAGACTTTATTTTCAGCACATTCGTCGGTTACTATTTCAAAAGTAATCGGCAAGATTTTTATTTACAGCATATTCGTCGGTTACTATTTCAAAAGTAGTCGGCAAGACTTTATTTTCAGCACATTCGTCGGTTACTATTTCAAAAGTAATCGGCAAGACTTTATTTTCAGCACAATCGTCGGTTACTATTTCAAAAGTAATCGGCAAGATTTTTATTTTCAGCATATTCGTCGGTTACTATTTCAAAAGTAAGCGGCAAGATTTTTATTTTCAGCATATTTGTCGGTTACTATTTTAAAAGTAATCGGCAAGACTTTATTTTCAGCACATTTGTCGGTTACTATTTCAAAAGTAATCGGCAAGACTTTATTTTCAGCACATTCGTCGGTTACTATTTCAAAAGTAATCGGCAAGATTTTTATTTTCAGCATATTCGTCGGTTACTATTTCAAAAGTAAGCGGCAAGATTTTTATTTTCAGCATATTTGTCGGTTACTATTTTAAAAGTAATCTGCAAGACTTTATTTTCAGCACATTCGTCGGTTACTATTTCAAAAGTAATCGGCAAGACTTTATTTTCAGCACATTCGTCGGTTACTATTTCAAAAGTAATCGGCAAGATTTTTATTTTCAGCATATTCATCGGTTACTATTTCAAAAGTAATCGACAAGATTTTTATTTTCAGCATATTCGTCGGTTACTATTTCAAAGGTAATCGGCATGATTTATTTTCAGCACAATCGTCGGTTACTATTTCAAAAGTAATCGGCAAGATTTTTATTTTCAGCATATTTGTCGGTTACTATTTTAAAAGTAATCTGCAAGACTTTATTTTCAGCACATTCGTCGGTTACTATTTCAAAAGTAATGGGCAAGACTTTATTTTCAGAACATTCGTCGGTTACTATTTCAAAAGTAATCGGCAAGACTTTATTTTCAGCACATTCGTCGGTTACTATTTCAAAAGTAATCGGCAAGATTTTTATTTACAGCATATTCGTCGGTTACTATTTCAAAAGTAGTCGGCAAGACTTTATTTTCAGCACATTCGTCGGTTACTATTTCAAAAGTAATCGGCAAGACTTTATTTTCAGCACAATCGTCGGTTACTATTTCAAAAGTAATCGGCAAGATTTTTATTTTCAGCATATTCGTCGGTTACTATTTCAAAAGTAAGCGGCAAGATTTTTATTTTCAGCATATTTGTCGGTTACTATTTTAAAAGTAATCGGCAAGACTTTATTTTCAGCACATTTGTCTGTTACTATTTCAAAAGTAATCGGCAAGACTTTATTTTCAGCACATTCGTCGGTTACTATTTCAAAAGTAATCGGCAATATTTTTATTTTCAGCATATTCATCGGTTACTATTTCAAAAGTAATCGACAAGATTTTTATTTTCAGCATATTCGTCGGTTACTATTTCAAAAGTAATCGACAAGATTTTTATTTTCAGCATATTCGTCGGTTACTATTTCAAAGGTAATCGGCATGATTTATTTTCAGCACAATCGTCGGTTACTATTTCAAAAGTAATCGGCAAGATTTTTATTTTCAGCATATTTGTCGGTTACTATTTTAAAAGTAATCTGCAAGACTTTATTTTCAGCACATTCGTCGGTTACTATTTCAAAAGTAATCGGCAAGATTTTTATTTTCAGCATATTCATCGGTTACTATTTCAAAAGTAATCGACAAGATTTTTATTTTCAGCATATTCGTCGGTTACTATTTCAAAGGTAATCGGCATGATTTATTTTCAGCACAATCGTCGGTTACTATTTCAAAAGTAATCGGCAAGATTTTTATTTTCAGCATATTTGTCGGTTACTATTTTAAAAGTAATCTGCAAGACTTTATTTTCAGCACATTCGTCGGTTACTATTTCAAAAGTAATGGGCAAGACTTTATTTTCAGAACATTCGTCGGTTACTATTTCAAAAGTAATCGGCAAGACTTTATTTTCAGCACATTCGTCGGTTACTATTTCAAAAGTAATCGGCAAGATTTTTATTTACAGCATATTCGTCGGTTACTATTTCAAAAGTAGTCGGCAGGACTTTATTTTCAGCACATTCCTCGGTTACTATTTCAAAAGTAATCGACAAGATTTTTATTTTCAGCATATTCGTCGGTTACTATTTCAAAGGTAATCGGCATGATTTATTTTCAGCACAATCGTCGGTTACTATTTCAAAAGTAATCGGCAAGATTTTTATTTTCAGCATATTTGTCGGTTACTATTTTAAAAGTAATCTGCAAGACTTTATTTTCAGCACATTCGTCGGTTACTATTTCAAAAGTAATCGGCAATATTTTTATTTTCAGCATATTCATCGGTTACTATTTCAAAAGTAATCGACAAGATTTTTATTTTCAGCATATTCGTCGGTTACTATTTCAAAGGTAATCGGCATGATTTATTTTCAGCACAATCGTCGGTTACTATTTCAAAAGTAATCGGCAAGATTTTTATTTTCAGCATATTTGTCGGTTACTATTTTAAAAGTAATCTGCAAGACTTTATTTTCAGCACATTCGTCGGTTACTATTTCAAAAGTAATGGGCAAGACTTTATTTTCAGAACATTCGTCGGTTACTATTTCAAAAGTAATCGGCAAGACTTTATTTTCAGCACATTCGTCGGTTACTATTTCAAAAGTAATCGGCAAGATTTTTATTTACAGCATATTTGTCGGTTACTATTTCAAAAGTAGTCGGCAAGACTTTATTTTCAGCACATTCGTCGGTTACTATTTCAAAAGTAATCGGCAAGACTTTATTTTCAGCACAATCGTCGGTTACTATTTCAAAAGTAATCGGCAAGATTTTTATTTTCAGCATATTCGTCGGTTACTATTTCAAAAGTAAGCGGCAAGATTTTTATTTTCAGCATATTTGTCGGTTACTATTTTAAAAGTAATCGGCAAGACTTTATTTTCAGCACATTTGTCGGTTACTATTTCAAAAGTAATCGGCAAGACTTTATTTTCAGCACATTCGTCGGTTACTATTTCAAAAGTAATCGGCAAGATTTTTATTTTCAGCATATTCGTCGGTTACTATTTCAAAAGTAAGCGGCAAGATTTTTATTTTCAGCATATTTGTCGGTTACTATTTTAAAAGTAATCGGCAAGACTTTATTTTCAGCACATTCGTCGGTTACTATTTCAAAAGTAATCGGCAAGACTTTATTTTCAGCACATTCGTCGGTTACTATTTCAAAAGTAATCGACAAGATTTTTATTTTCAGCATATTCGTCGGTTACTATTTCAAAGGTAATCGGCATGATTTATTTTCAGCACAATCGTCGGTTACTATTTCAAAAGTAATCGGCAAGATTTTTATTTTCAGCATATTTGTCGGTTACTATTTTAAAAGTAATCTGCAAGACTTTATTTTCAGCACATTCGTCGGTTACTATTTCAAAAGTAATCGGCAATATTTTTATTTTCAGCATATTCATCGGTTACTATTTCAAAAGTAATCGACAAGATTTTTATTTTCAGCATATTCGTCGGTTACTATTTCAAAGGTAATCGGCATGATTTATTTTCAGCACAATCGTCGGTTACTATTTCAAAAGTAATCGGCAAGATTTTTATTTTCAGCATATTTGTCGGTTACTATTTTAAAAGTAATCTGCAAGACTTTATTTTCAGCACATTCGTCGGTTACTATTTCAAAAGTAATCGGCAAGATTTTTATTTTCAGCATATTCATCGGTTACTATTTCAAAAGTAATCGACAAGATTTTTATTTTCAGCATATTCGTCGGTTACTATTTCAAAGGTAATCGGCATGATTTATTTTCAGCACAATCGTCGGTTACTATTTCAAAAGTAATCGGCAAGATTTTTATTTTCAGCATATTTGTCGGTTACTATTTTAAAAGTAATCTGCAAGACTTTATTTTCAGCACATTCGTCGGTTACTATTTCAAAAGTAATGGGCAAGACTTTATTTTCAGAACATTCGTCGGTTACTATTTCAAAAGTAATCGGCAAGACTTTATTTTCAGCACATTCGTCGGTTACTATTTCAAAAGTAATCGGCAAGATTTTTATTTACAGCATATTCGTCGGTTACTATTTCAAAAGTAGTCGGCAAGACTTTATTTTCAGCACATTCGTCGGTTACTATTTCAAAAGTAATCGGCAAGACTTTATTTTCAGCACATTCGTCGGTTACTATTTCAAAAGTAATCGGCAAGATTTTTATTTTCAGCATATTCGTCGGTTACTATTTCAAAAGTAAGCGGCAAGATTTTTATTTTCAGCATATTTGTCGGTTACTATTTTAAAAGTAATCGGCAAGACTTTATTTTCAGCACATTCGTCGGTTACTATTTCAAAAGTAATCGGCAAGACTTTATTTTCAGCACATTCGTCGGTTACTATTTCAAAAGTAATCGGCAAGATTTTTATTTTCAGCATATTCGTCGGTTACTATTTCAAAGGTAATCGGCATGATTTATTTTCAGCACAATCGTCGGTTACTATTTCAAAAGTAATCGGCAAGACTTTATTTTCAGCACATTCGTCGGTTACTATTTCAAAAGTAATCGGCAAGACTTTATTTTCAGCACATTCGTCGGTTACTATTTCAAAAGTAATCGGCAAGACTTTATTTTCAGCACATTCGTCGGTTACTATTTCAAAAGTAATCGGCAAGACTTTATTTTCAGCACATTCGTCAGTTACTATTTCAAAAGTAATCGGCAAGATTTTTATTTACAGCATATTCGTCGGTTACTATTTCAAAAGTAGTCGGGAAGACTTTATTTTCAGTACATTCGTCGGTTACTATTTCAAAAGTAATCGGCAAGATTTTTATTTTCAGCATATTTATCGGTTACTATTTTAAAAGTAATCTGCAAGACTTTATTTTCAGCACATTCGTCGGTTACTATTTCAAAAGTAATCGGCAAGATTTTTATTTTCAGCATATTCGTCGGTTACTATTTCAAAAGTAAGCGGCAAGATTTTTATTTTCAGCATATTTGTCGGTTACTATTTTAAAAGTAATCGGCAAGACTTTATTTTCAGCACATTCGTCGGTTACTATTTCAAAAGTAATCGGCAAGACTTTATTTTCAGCACATTCGTCGGTTACTATTTCAAAAGTAATCGGCAAGATTTTTATTTTCAGCATATTCGTCGGTTACTATTTCAAAGGTAATCGGCATGATTTATTTTCAGCACAATCGTCGGTTACTATTTCAAAAGTAATCGGCAAGACTTTATTTTCAGCACATTCGTCGGTTACTATTTCAAAAGTAATCGGCAAGACTTTATTTTCAGCACATTCGTCGGTTACTATTTCAAAAGTAATCGGCAAGACTTTATTTTCAGCACATTCGTCGGTTACTATTTCAAAAGTAATCGGCAAGACTTTATTTTCAGCACATTCGTCAGTTACTATTTCAAAAGTAATCGGCAAGATTTTTATTTACAGCATATTCGTCGGTTACTATTTCAAAAGTAGTCGGGAAGACTTTATTTTCAGTACATTCGTCGGTTACTATTTCAAAAGTAATCGGCAAGATTTTTATTTTCAGCATATTTATCGGTTACTATTTTAAAAGTAATCTGCAAGACTTTATTTTCAGCACATTCGTCGGTTACTATTTCAAAAGTAATCGGCAATATTTTTATTTTCAGCATATTCATCGGTTACTATTTCAAAAGTAATCGACAAGATTTTTATTTTCAGCATATTCGTCGGTTACTATTTCAAAGGTAATCGGCATGATTTATTTTCAGCACAATCGTCGGTTACTATTTCAAAAGTAATTGGCAAGATTTTTATTTTCAGCATATTTGTCGGTTACTATTTTAAAAGTAATCTGCAAGACTTTATATTCAGCACATTCGTCGGTTACTATTTCAAAAGTAATCGGCAAGATTTTTATTTTCAGCATATTCATCGGTTACTATTTCAAAAGTAATCGACAAGATTTTTATTTTCAGCATATTCGTCGGTTACTATTTCAAAGGTAATCGGCATGATTTATTTTCAGCACAATCGTCGGTTACTATTTCAAAAGTAATCGGCAAGATTTTTATTTTCAGCATATTTGTCGGTTACTATTTTAAAACTAATCTGCAAGACTTTATTTTCAGCACATTCGTCGGTTACTATTTCAAAAGTAATGGGCAAGACTTTATTTTCAGAACATTCGTCGGTTACTATTTCAAAAGTAATCGGCAAGACTTTATTTTCAGCACATTCGTCGGTTACTATTTCAAAAGTAATCGGCAAGATTTTTATTTACAGCATATTCGTCGGTTACTATTTCAAAAGTAGTCGGCAAGACTTTATTTTCAGCACATTCGTCGGTTACTATTTCAAAAGTAGTCGGGAAGACTTTATTTTCAGTACATTCGTCGGTTACTATTTCAAAAGTAATCGGCAAGATTTTTATTTACAGCATATTCGTCGGTTACTATTTCAAAAGTAGTCGGCAAGACTTTATTTTCAGCACATTCGTCGGTTACTATTTCAAAAGTAATCGGCAAGACTTTATTTTCAGCACATTCGTCGGTTACTATTTCAAAAGTAATCGGCAAGATTTTTATTTTCAGCATATTCGTCGGTTACTATTTCAAAAGTAAGCGGCAAGATTTTTATTTTCAGCATATTTGTCGGTTACTATTTTAAAATTAATCGGCAAGTCTTTATTTTCAGCACATTCGTCGGTTACTATTTCAAAAGTAATCGGCAAGACTTTATTTTCAGCACATTCGTCGGTTACTATTTCAAAAGTAATCGGCAAGATTTTTATTTTCAGCATATTCGTCGGTTACTATTTCAAAGGTAATCGGCATGATTTATTTTCAGCACAATCGTCGGTTACTATTTCAAAAGTAATCGGCAAGACTTTATTTTCAGCACATTCGTCGGTTACTATTTCAAAAGTAATCGGCAAGACTTTATTTTCAGCACATTCGTCGGTTACTATTTCAAAAGTAATCGGCAAGACTTTATTTTCAGCACATTCGTCGGTTACTATTTCAAAAGTAATCGGCAAGACTTTATTTTCAGCACATTCGTCGGTTACTATTTCAAAAGTAATCGGCAAGATTTTTATTTTCAGCATATTTGTCGGTTACTATTTTAAAAGTAATCTGCAAGACTTTATTTTCAGCACATTCGTCGGTTACTATTTCAAAAGTAATCGGCAATATTTTTATTTTCAGCATATTCATCGGTTACTATTTCAAAAGTAATCGACAAGATTTTTATTTTCAGCATATTCGTCGGTTACTATTTCAAAGGTAATCGGCATGATTTATTTTCAGCACAATCGTCGGTTACTATTTCAAAAGTAATCGGCAAGATTTTTATTTTCAGCATATTTGTCGGTTACTATTTTAAAAGTAATCTGCAAGACTTTATTTTCAGCACATTCGTCGGTTACTATTTCAAAAGTAATCGGCAAGATTTTTATTTTCAGCATATTCATCGGTTACTATTTCAAAAGTAATCGACAAGATTTTTATTTTCAGCATATTCGTCGGTTACTATTTCAAAGGTAATCGGCATGATTTATTTTCAGCACAATCGTCGGTTACTATTTCAAAAGTAATCGGCAAGATTTTTATTTTCAGCATATTTGTCGGTTACTATTTTAAAAGTAATCTGCAAGACTTTATTTTCAGCACATTCGTCGGTTACTATTTCAAAAGTAATGGGCAAGACTTTATTTTCAGAACATTCGTCGGTTACTATTTCAAAAGTAATCGGCAAGACTTTATTTTCAGCACATTCGTCGGTTACTATTTCAAAAGTAATCGGCAAGATTTTTATTTACAGCATATTCGTCGGTTACTATTTCAAAAGTAGTCGGCAAGACTTTATTTTCAGCACATTCGTCGGTTACTATTTCAAAAGTAATCGGCAAGACTTTATTTTCAGCACATTCGTCGGTTACTATTTCAAAAGTAATCGGCAAGATTTTTATTTTCAGCATATTCGTCGGTTACTATTTCAAAAGTAAGCGGCAAGATTTTTATTTTCAGCATATTTGTCGGTTACTATTTTAAAAGTAATCGGCAAGACTTTATTTTCAGCACATTCGTCGGTTACTATTTCAAAAGTAATCGGCAAGACTTTATTTTCAGCACATTCGTCGGTTACTATTTCAAAAGTAATCGGCAAGATTTTTATTTTCAGCATATTCGTCGGTTACTATTTCAAAGGTAATCGGCATGATTTATTTTCAGCACAATCGTCGGTTACTATTTCAAAAGTAATCGGCAAGACTTTATTTTCAGCACATTCGTCGGTTACTATTTCAAAAGTAATCGGCAAGACTTTATTTTCAGCACATTCGTCGGTTACTATTTCAAAAGTAATCGGCAAGACTTTATTTTCAGCACATTCGTCGGTTACTATTTCAAAAGTAATCGGCAAGACTTTATTTTCAGCACATTCGTCAGTTACTATTTCAAAAGTAATCGGCAAGATTTTTATTTACAGCATATTCGTCGGTTACTATTTCAAAAGTAGTCGGGAAGACTTTATTTTCAGTACATTCGTCGGTTACTATTTCAAAAGTAATCGGCAAGATTTTTATTTTCAGCATATTTATCGGTTACTATTTTAAAAGTAATCTGCAAGACTTTATTTTCAGCACATTCGTCGGTTACTATTTCAAAAGTAATCGGCAAGATTTTTATTTTCAGCATATTCGTCGGTTACTATTTCAAAAGTAAGCGGCAAGATTTTTATTTTCAGCATATTTGTCGGTTACTATTTTAAAAGTAATCGGCAAGACTTTATTTTCAGCACATTCGTCGGTTACTATTTCAAAAGTAATCGGCAAGACTTTATTTTCAGCACATTCGTCGGTTACTATTTCAAAAGTAATCGGCAAGATTTTTATTTTCAGCATATTCGTCGGTTACTATTTCAAAGGTAATCGGCATGATTTATTTTCAGCACAATCGTCGGTTACTATTTCAAAAGTAATCGGCAAGACTTTATTTTCAGCACATTCGTCGGTTACTATTTCAAAAGTAATCGGCAAGACTTTATTTTCAGCACATTCGTCGGTTACTATTTCAAAAGTAATCGGCAAGACTTTATTTTCAGCACATTCGTCGGTTACTATTTCAAAAGTAATCGGCAAGACTTTATTTTCAGCACATTCGTCAGTTACTATTTCAAAAGTAATCGGCAAGATTTTTATTTACAGCATATTCGTCGGTTACTATTTCAAAAGTAGTCGGGAAGACTTTATTTTCAGTACATTCGTCGGTTACTATTTCAAAAGTAATCGGCAAGATTTTTATTTTCAGCATATTTATCGGTTACTATTTTAAAAGTAATCTGCAAGACTTTATTTTCAGCACATTCGTCGGTTACTATTTCAAAAGTAATCGGCAATATTTTTATTTTCAGCATATTCATCGGTTACTATTTCAAAAGTAATCGACAAGATTTTTATTTTCAGCATATTCGTCGGTTACTATTTCAAAGGTAATCGGCATGATTTATTTTCAGCACAATCGTCGGTTACTATTTCAAAAGTAATTGGCAAGATTTTTATTTTCAGCATATTTGTCGGTTACTATTTTAAAAGTAATCTGCAAGACTTTATATACAGCACATTCGTCGGTTACTATTTCAAAAGTAATCGGCAAGATTTTTATTTTCAGCATATTCATCGGTTACTATTTCAAAAGTAATTGACAAGATTTTTATTTTCAGCATATTCGTCGGTTACTATTTCAAAGGTAATCGGCATGATTTATTTTCAGCACAATCGTCGGTTACTATTTCAAAAGTAATCGGCAAGATTTTTATTTTCAGCATATTTGTCGGTTACTATTTTAAAACTAATCTGCAAGACTTTATTTTCAGCACATTCGTCGGTTACTATTTCAAAAGTAATGGGCAAGACTTTATTTTCAGAACATTCGTCGGTTACTATTTCAAAAGTAATCGGCAAGACTTTATTTTCAGCACATTCGTCGGTTACTATTTCAAAAGTAATCGGCAAGATTTTTATTTACAGCATATTCGTCGGTTACTATTTCAAAAGTAGTCGGCAAGACTTTATTTTCAGCACATTCGTCGGTTACTATTTCAAAAGTAGTCGGGAAGACTTTATTTTCAGTACATTCGTCGGTTACTATTTCAAAAGTAATCGGCAAGATTTTTATTTACAGCATATTCGTCGGTTACTATTTCAAAAGTAGTCGGCAAGACTTTATTTTCAGCACATTCGTCGGTTACTATTTCAAAAGTAATCGGCAAGACTTTATTTTCAGCACATTCGTCGGTTACTATTTCAAAAGTAATCGGCAAGATTTTTATTTTCAGCATATTCGTCGGTTACTATTTCAAAAGTAAGCGGCAAGATTTTTATTTTCAGCATATTTGTCGGTTACTATTTTAAAAGTAATCGGCAAGTCTTTATTTTCAGCACATTCGTCGGTTACTATTTCAAAAGTAATCGGCAAGACTTTATTTTCAGCACATTCGTCGGTTACTATTTCAAAAGTAATTGGCAAGATTTTTATTTTCAGCATATTCGTCGGTTACTATTTCAAAGGTAATCGGCATGATTTATTTTCAGCACAATCGTCGGTTACTATTTCAAAAGTAATCGGCAAGACTTTATTTTCAGCACATTCGTCGGTTACTATTTCAAAAGTAATCGGCAAGACTTTATTTTCAGCACATTCGTCGGTTACTATTTCAAAAGTAATCGGCAAGACTTTATTTTCAGCACATTCGTCGGTTACTATTTCAAAAGTAATCGGCAAGATTTTTATTTACAGCATATTCGTCGGTTACTATTTCAAAAGTAGTCGGCAAGACTTTATTTTCAGCACATTCGTCAATTACTATTTCAAAAGTAATCGGCAAGACTTTATTTTCAGCACATTCGTCGGTTACTATTTCAAAAGTAATCGGCAAGATTTTTATTTTCAGCATATTCGGCGGTTACTATTTCAAAAGTAAGAGGCAAGATTTTTATTTTCAGCATATTTGTCGGTTACTATTTTAAAAGTAATCGGCAAGACTTTATTTTCAGCACATTCGTCGTTTACTATTTCAAAAGTAATCGGCAAGACTTTATTTTCAGCACATTCGTCGGTTACTATTTCAAAAGTAATCGACAAGATTTTTATTTTCAGCATATTCGTCGGTTACTATTTCAAAGGTAATCGGCATGATTTATTTTCAGCACAATCGTCGGTTACTATTTCAAAAGTAATCGGCAAGATTTTTATTTTCAGCATATTCGTCGGTTACTATTTCAAAAGTAAGCGGCAAGATTTTTATTTTCAGCATATTTGTCGGTTACTATTTTAAAAGTAATCGGCAAGACTTTATTTTCAGCACATTTGTCGGTTACTATTTCAAAAGTAATCGGCAAGACTTTATTTTCAGCACATTCGTCGGTTACTAATTCAAAAGTAATCGGCAAGATTTTTATTTTCAGCATATTCATCGGTTACTATTTCAAAAGTAATCGACAAGATTTTTATTTTCAGCATATTCGTCGGTTACTATTTCAAAGGTAATCGGCAAGATTTATTTTCAGCACAATCGTCGGTTACTATTTCAAAAGTAATCGGCAAGATTTTTATTTTCAGCATATTTGTCGGTTACTATTTCAAACGTAATCGGCATGATTTATTTTCAGCACAATCATCGGTTATTATTTCAAAAGTAATCGGCAAGATTTTTATTTTCAGCACATTTGTCGGTTACTATTTTAAAAGTATTCTGCAAGACTTTATTTTCAGCACATTCGTCGGTTACTATTTCAAAAGTAATCGGCAAGACTTTATTTTCAGCACATTCGTCGGTTACTATTTCAAAAGTAATCGGCAAGATTTTTATTTACAGCATATTCGTCGGTTACTATTTCAAAAGTAGTCGGCAAGACTTTATTTTCAGCACATTCGTCAATTACTATTTCAAAAGTAATCGGCAAGACTTTATTTTCAGCACATTCGTCGGTTACTATTTCAAAAGTAATCGGCAAGATTTTTATTTTCAGCATATTCGGCGGTTACTATTTCAAAAGTAAGAGGCAAGATTTTTATTTTCAGCATATTTGTCGGTTACTATTTTAAAAGTAATCGGCAAGACTTTATTTTCAGCACATTCGTCGGTTACTATTTCAAAAGTAATCGGCAAGACTTTATTTTCAGCACATTCGTCGGTTACTATTTCAAAAGTAATCGACAAGATTTTTATTTTCAGCATATTCGTCGGTTACTATTTCAAAGGTAATCGGCATGATTTATTTTCAGCACAATCGTCGGTTACTATTTCAAAAGTAATCGGCAAGATTTTTATTTTCAGCATATTCGTCGGTTACTATTTCAAAAGTAAGCGGCAAGATTTTTATTTTCAGCATATTTGTCGGTTACTATTTTAAAAGTAATCGGCAAGACTTTATTTTCAGCACATTTGTCGGTTACTATTTCAAAAGTAATCGGCAAGACTTTATTTTCAGCACATTCGTCGGTTACTAATTCAAAAGTAATCGGCAAGATTTTTATTTTCAGCATATTCATCGGTTACTATTTCAAAAGTAATCGACAAGATTTTTATTTTCAGCATATTCGTCGGTTACTATTTCAAAGGTAATCGGCAAGATTTATTTTCAGCACAATCGTCGGTTACTATTTCAAAAGTAATCGGCAAGATTTTTATTTTCAGCATATTTGTCGGTTACTATTTCAAACGTAATCGGCATGATTTATTTTCAGCACAATCATCGGTTATTATTTCAAAAGTAATCGGCAAGATTTTTATTTTCAGCACATTTGTCGGTTACTATTTTAAAAGTATTCTGCAAGACTTTATTTTCAGCACATTCGTCGGTTACTATTTCAAAAGTAATCGGCAAGACTTTATTTTCAGCACATTCGTCGGTTACTATTTCAAAAGTAATCGGCAAGACTTTATTTTCAGCACATTCGTCAGTTACTATTTCAAAAGTAATCGGCAAGATTTTTATTTACAGCATATTCGTCGGTTACTATTTCAAAAGTAGTCGGGAAGACTTTATTTTCAGTACATTCGTCGGTTACTATTTCAAAAGTAATCGGCAAGATTTTTATTTTCAGCATATTTATCGGTTACTATTTTAAAAGTAATCTGCAAGACTTTATTTTCAGCACATTCGTCGGTTACTATTTCAAAAGTAATCGGCAATATTTTTATTTTCAGCATATTCATCGGTTACTATTTCAAAAGTAATCGACAAGATTTTTATTTTCAGCATATTCGTCGGTTACTATTTCAAAGGTAATCGGCATGATTTATTTTCAGCACAATCGTCGGTTACTATTTCAAAAGTAATCGGCAAGATTTTTATTTTCAGCATATTTGTCGGTTACTATTTTAAAACTAATCTGCAAGACTTTATTTTCAGCACATTCGTCGGTTACTATTTCAAAAGTAATGGGCAAGACTTTATTTTCAGAACATTCGTCGGTTACTATTTCAAAAGTAATCGGCAAGACTTTATTTTCAGCACATTCGTCGGTTACTATTTCAAAAGTAATCGGCAAGATTTTTATTTACAGCATATTCGTCGGTTACTATTTCAAAAGTAGTCGGCAAGACTTTATTTTCAGCACATTCGTCGGTTACTATTTCAAAAGTAGTAGGGAAGACTTTATTTTCAGTACATTCGTCGGTTACTATTTCAAAAGTAATCGGCAAGACTTTATTTTCAGCACATTCGTCGGTTACTATTTCAAAAGTAATCGGCAAGATTTTTATTTTCAGCATATTCGTCGGTTACTATTTCAAAAGTAAGCGGCAAGATTTTTATTTTCAGCATATTTGTCGGTTACTATTTTAAAAGTAATCGGCAAGACTTTATTTTCAGCACATTCGTTGGTTACTATTTTAAAAGTAATCGGCAAGACTTTATTTTCAGCACACTCGTCGGTTACTATTTCAAAAGTAATCGGCAAGACTTTATTTTCAGCACATTCGTCGGTTACTAATTCAAAAGTAATCGGCAAGATTTTTATTTTCAGCATATTCATCGGTTACTATTTCAAAAGTAATCGACAAGATTTTTATTTTCAGCATATTCGTCGGTTACTATTTCAAAGGTAATCGGCATGATTTATTTTCAGCACAATCGTCGGTTACAATTTCAAAAGTAATCGGCAAGATTTTTATTTTCAGCATATTTGTCGGTTACTATTTTAAAAGTAATCTGCAAGACTTTATTTTCAGCACATTCGTTGGTTACTATTTCAAAAGTAATCGGCAAGACTTTATTTTCAGCGCATTCGTCGGTTACTATTTCAAAAGTAATCGGCAAGACTTTATTTTCAGCACATTCGTCGGTTACTATTTCAAAAGTAATCGGCAAGATTTTTATTTACAGCATATTCGTCGGTTACTATTTCAAAAGTAGTCGGCAAGACTTTATTTTCAGCACATTCGTCGGTTACTATTTCAAAAGTAATCGGCAAGACTTTATTTTCAGCACATTCGTCGGTTACTATTTCAAAAGTAATCGGCAAGATTTTTATTTTCAGCATATTCGGCGGTTACTATTTCAAAAGTAAGAGGCAAGATTTTTATTTTCAGCATATTTGTCGGTTACTATTTTAAAAGTAATCGGCAAGACTTTATTTTCAGCACATTCGTCGGTTACTATTTCAAAAGTAATCGGCAAGACATTATTTTCAGCACATTCGTCGGTTACTATTTCAAAAGTAATCGACAAGATTTTTATTTTCAGCATATTCGTCGGTTACTATTTCAAAGGTAATCGGCATGATTTATTTTCAGCACAATCGTCGGTTACTATTTCAAAAGTAATCGGCAAGATTTTTATTTTCAGCATATTTATCGGTTACTATTTTAAAAGTAATCTGCAAGACTTCATTTTCAGCACATTCGTCGGTTACTATTTCAAAAGTAATCGGCAATATTTTTATTTTCAGCATATTCATCGGTTACTATTTCAAAAGTAATCGACAAGATTTTTATTTTCAGCATATTCGTCGGTTACTATTTCAAAGGTAATCGGCATGATTTATTTTCAGCACAATCGTCGGTTACTATTTCAAAAGTAATTGGCAAGATTTTTATTTTCAGCATATTTGTCGGTTACTATTTTAAAAGTAATCTGCAAGACTTTATTTTCAGCACATTCGTCGGTTACTATTTCAAAAGTAATCGGCAAGATTTTTATTTTCAGCATATTCATCGGTTACTATTTCAAAAGTAATCGACAAGATTTTTATTTTCAGCATATTCGTCGGTTACTATTTCAAAGGTAATCGGCATGATTTATTTTCAGCACAATCGTCGGTTACTATTTCAAAAGTAATCGGCAAGATTTTTATTTTCAGCATATTTGTCGGTTACTATTTTAAAACTAATCTGCAAGACTTTATTTTCAGCACATTCGTCGGTTACTATTTCAAAAGTAATGGGCAAGACTTTATTTTCAGAACATTCGTCGGTTACTATTTCAAAAGTAATCGGCAAGACTTTATTTTCAGCACATTCGTCGGTTACTATTTCAAAAGTAATCGGCAAGATTTTTATTTTCAGCATATTCGTCGGTTACTATTTCAAAAGTAAGCGGCAATATTTTTATTTTCAGCATATTCATCGGTTACTATTTCAAAAGTAATCGACAAGATTTTTATTTTCAGCATATTCGTCGGTTACTATTTCAAAGGTAATCGGCATGATTTATTTTCAGCACAATCGTCGGTTACTATTTCAAAAGTAATTGGCAAGATTTTTATTTTCAGCATATTTGTCGGTTACTATTTTAAAAGTAATCTGCAAGACTTTATTTTCAGCACATTCGTCGGTTACTATTTCAAAAGTAATCGGCAAGATTTTTATTTTCAGCATATTCATCGGTTACTATTTCAAAAGTAATCGACAAGATTTTTATTTTCAGCATATTCGTCGGTTACTATTTCAAAGGTAATCGGCATGATTTATTTTCAGCACAATCGTCGGTTACTATTTCAAAAGTAATCGGCAAGATTTTTATTTTCAGCATATTTGTCGGTTACTATTTTAAAACTAATCTGCAAGACTTTATTTTCAGCACATTCGTCGGTTACTATTTCAAAAGTAATGGGCAAGACTTTATTTTCAGAACATTCGTCGGTTACTATTTCAAAAGTAATAGGCAAGATTTTTATTTTCAGCATATTCATCGGTTACTATTTCAAAAGTAATCGACAAGATTTTTATTTTCAGCATATTCGTCGGTTACTATTTCAAAGGTAATCGGCAAGATTTATTTTCAGCACAATCGTCGGTTACTATTTCAAAAGTAATCGGCAAGATTTTTATTTTCAGCATATTTGTCGGTTACTATTTCAAACGTAATCGGCATGATTTATTTTCAGCACAATCATCGGTTATTATTTCAAAAGTAATCGGCAAGATTTTTATTTTCAGCACATTTGTCGGTTACTATTTTAAAAGTATTCTGCAAGACTTTATTTTCAGCACATTCGTCGGTTACTATTTCAAAAGTAATCGGCAAGACTTTATTTTCAGCACATTCGTCGGTTACTATTTCAAAAGTAATCGGCAAGACTTTATTTTCAGCACATTCGTCAGTTACTATTTCAAAAGTAATCGGCAAGATTTTTATTTACAGCATATTCGTCGGTTACTATTTCAAAAGTAGTCGGGAAGACTTTATTTTCAGTACATTCGTCGGTTACTATTTCAAAAGTAATCGGCAAGATTTTTATTTTCAGCATATTTATCGGTTACTATTTTAAAAGTAATCTGCAAGACTTTATTTTCAGCACATTCGTCGGTTACTATTTCAAAAGTAATCGGCAATATTTTTATTTTCAGCATATTCATCGGTTACTATTTCAAAAGTAATCGACAAGATTTTTATTTTCAGCATATTCGTCGGTTACTATTTCAAAGGTAATCGGCATGATTTATTTTCAGCACAATCGTCGGTTACTATTTCAAAAGTAATTGGCAAGATTTTTATTTTCAGCATATTTGTCGGTTACTATTTTAAAAGTAATCTGCAAGACTTTATTTTCAGCACATTCGTCGGTTACTATTTCAAAAGTAATCGGCAAGATTTTTATTTTCAGCATATTCATCGGTTACTATTTCAAAAGTAATCGACAAGATTTTTATTTTCAGCATATTCGTCGGTTACTATTTCAAAGGTAATCGGCATGATTTATTTTCAGCACAATCGTCGGTTACTATTTCAAAAGTAATCGGCAAGATTTTTATTTTCAGCATATTTGTCGGTTACTATTTTAAAACTAATCTGCAAGACTTTATTTTCAGCACATTCGTCGGTTACTATTTCAAAAGTAATGGGCAAGACTTTATTTTCAGAACATTCGTCGGTTACTATTTCAAAAGTAATCGGCAAGACTTTATTTTCAGCACATTCGTCGGTTACTATTTCAAAAGTAATCGGCAAGATTTTTATTTACAGCATATTCGTCGGTTACTATTTCAAAAGTAGTCGGCAAGACTTTATTTTCAGCACATTCGTCGGTTACTATTTCAAAAGTAGTCGGGAAGACTTTATTTTCAGTACATTCGTCGGTTACTATTTCAAAAGTAATCGGCAAGACTTTATTTTCAGCACATTCGTCGGTTACTATTTCAAAAGTAATCGGCAAGATTTTTATTTTCAGCATATTCGTCGGTTACTATTTCAAAAGTAAGCGGCAAGATTTTTATTTTCAGCATATTTGTCGGTTACTATTTTAAAAGTAATCGGCAAGACTTTATTTTCAGCACATTCGTTGGTTACTATTTTAAAAGTAATCGGCAAGACTTTATTTTCAGCACACTCGTCGGTTACTATTTCAAAAGTAATCGGCAAGACTTTATTTTCAGCACATTCGTCGGTTACTATTTCAAAAGTAATCGGCAATATTTTTATTTTCAGCATATTCATCGGTTACTATTTCAAAAGTAATCGACAAGATTTTTATTTTCAGCATATTCGTCGGTTACTATTTCAAAGGTAATCGGCATGATTTATTTTCAGCACAATCGTCGGTTACAATTTCAAAAGTAATCGGCAAGATTTTTATTTTCAGCATATTTGTCGGTTACTATTTTAAAAGTAATCTGCAAGACTTTATTTTCAGCACATTCGTTGGTTACTATTTCAAAAGTAATCGGCAAGACTTTATTTTCAGCGCATTCGTCGGTTACTATTTCAAAAGTAATCGGCAAGACTTTATTTTCAGCACATTCGTCGGTTACTATTTCAAAAGTAATCGGCAAGATTTTTATTTACAGCATATTCGTCGGTTACTATTTCAAAAGTAGTCGGCAAGACTTTATTTTCAGCACATTCGTCGGTTACTATTTCAAAAGTAATCGGCAAGACTTTATTTTCAGCACATTCGTCGGTTACTATTTCAAAAGTAATCGGCAAGATTTTTATTTTCAGCATATTCGGCGGTTACTATTTCAAAAGTAAGAGGCAAGATTTTTATTTTCAGCATATTTGTCGGTTACTATTTTAAAAGTAATCGGCAAGACTTTATTTTCAGCACATTCGTCGGTTACTATTTCAAAAGTAATCGGCAAGACATTATTTTCAGCACATTCGTCGGTTACTATTTCAAAAGTAATCGACAAGATTTTTATTTTCAGCATATTCGTCGGTTACTATTTCAAAGGTAATCGGCATGATTTATTTTCAGCACAATCGTCGGTTACTATTTCAAAAGTAATCGGC
The DNA here is from genome assembly GCA_958299785.1 of Medicago lupulina. NCBI lineage: Eukaryota > Viridiplantae > Streptophyta > Magnoliopsida > Fabales > Fabaceae > Medicago > Medicago lupulina. The sequence continues at coordinate 36,080,077 of OY283146.1, read as the reverse complement.
AAGATTTTTATTTTCAGCATATTTATCGGTTACTATTTTAAAAGTAATCTGCAAGACTTCATTTTCAGCACATTCGTCGGTTACTATTTCAAAAGTAATCGGCAATATTTTTATTTTCAGCATATTCATCGGTTACTATTTCAAAAGTAATCGACAAGATTTTTATTTTCAGCATATTCGTCGGTTACTATTTCAAAGGTAATCGGCATGATTTATTTTCAGCACAATCGTCGGTTACTATTTCAAAAGTAATTGGCAAGATTTTTATTTTCAGCATATTTGTCGGTTACTATTTTAAAAGTAATCTGCAAGACTTTATTTTCAGCACATTCGTCGGTTACTATTTCAAAAGTAATCGGCAAGATTTTTATTTTCAGCATATTCATCGGTTACTATTACAAAAGTAATCGACAAGATTTTTATTTTCAGCATATTCGTCGGTTACTATTTCAAAGGTAATCGGCATGATTTATTTTCAGCACAATCGTCGGTTACTATTTCAAAAGTAATTGGCAAGATTTTTATTTTCAGCATATTTGTCGGTTACTATTTTAAAAGTAATCTGCAAGACTTTATTTTCAGCACATTCGTCGGTTACTATTTCAAAAGTAATCGGCAAGATTTTTATTTTCAGCATATTCATCGGTTACTATTTCAAAAGTAATCGACAAGATTTTTATTTTCAGCATATTCGTCGGTTACTATTTCAAAGGTAATCGGCATGATTTATTTTCAGCACAATCGTCGGTTACTATTTCAAAAGTAATCGGCAAGATTTTTATTTTCAGCATATTTGTCGGTTACTATTTTAAAACTAATCTGCAAGACTTTATTTTCAGCACATTCGTCGGTTACTATTTCAAAAGTAATGGGCAAGACTTTATTTTCAGAACATTCGTCGGTTACTATTTCAAAAGTAATCGGCAAGACTTTATTTTCAGCACATTCGTCGGTTACTATTTCAAAAGTAATCGGCAAGATTTTTATTTACAGCATATTCGTCGGTTACTATTTCAAAAGTAGTCGGCAAGACTTTATTTTCAGCACATTCGTCGGTTACTATTTCAAAAGTAGTCGGGAAGACTTTATTTTCAGTACATTCGTCGGTTACTATTTCAAAAGTAATCGGCAAGATTTTTATTTTCAGCATATTCGGCGGTTACTATTTCAAAAGTAAGAGGCAAGATTTTTATTTTCAGCATATTTGTCGGTTACTATTTTAAAAGTAATCGGCAAGACTTTATTTTCAGCACATTCGTCGGTTACTATTTCAAAAGTAATCGGCAAGACATTATTTTCAGCACATTCGTCGGTTACTATTTCAAAAGTAATCGACAAGATTTTTATTTTCAGCATATTCGTCGGTTACTATTTCAAAGGTAATCGGCATGATTTATTTTCAGCACAATCGTCGGTTACTATTTCAAAAGTAATCGGCAAGATTTTTATTTTCAGCATATTTATCGGTTACTATTTTAAAAGTAATCTGCAAGATTTCATTTTCAGCACATTCGTCGGTTACTATTTCAAAAGTAATCGGCAATATTTTTATTTTCAGCATATTCATCGGTTACTATTTCAAAAGTAATCGACAAGATTTTTATTTTCAGCATATTCGTCGGTTACTATTTCAAAGGTAATCGGCATGATTTATTTTCAGCACAATCGTCGGTTACTATTTCAAAAGTAATTGGCAAGATTTTTATTTTCAGCATATTTGTCGGTTACTATTTTAAAAGTAATCTGCAAGACTTTATTTTCAGCACATTCGTCGGTTACTATTTCAAAAGTAATCGGCAAGATTTTTATTTTCAGCATATTCATCGGTTACTATTTCAAAAGTAATCGACAAGATTTTTATTTTCAGCATATTCGTCGGTTACTATTTCAAAGGTAATCGGCATGATTTATTTTCAGCACAATCGTCGGTTACTATTTCAAAAGTAATCGGCAAGATTTTTATTTTCAGCATATTTGTCGGTTACTATTTTAAAACTAATCTGCAAGACTTTATTTTCAGCACATTCGTCGGTTACTATTTCAAAAGTAATGGGCAAGACTTTATTTTCAGAACATTCGTCGGTTACTATTTCAAAAGTAATCGGCAAGACTTTATTTTCAGCACATTCGTCGGTTACTATTTCAAAAGTAATCGGCAAGATTTTTATTTTCAGCATATTCGTCGGTTACTATTTCAAAAGTAAGCGGCAATATTTTTATTTTCAGCATATTCATCGGTTACTATTTCAAAAGTAATCGACAAGATTTTTATTTTCAGCATATTCGTCGGTTACTATTTCAAAGGTAATCGGCATGATTTATTTTCAGCACAATCGTCGGTTACTATTTCAAAAGTAATTGGCAAGATTTTTATTTTCAGCATATTTGACGGTTACTATTTTAAAAGTAATCTGCAAGACTTTATTTTCAGCACATTCGTCGGTTACTATTTCAAAAGTAATCGGCAAGACTTTATTTTCAGCACATTCGTCGGTTACTATTTCAAAAGTAATCGGCAAGATTTTTATTTTCAGCATATTCGGCGGTTACTATTTCAAAAGTAAGAGGCAAGATTTTTATTTTCAGCATATTTGTCGGTTACTATTTTAAAAGTAATCGGCAAGACTTTATTTTCAGCACATTCGTCGGTTACTATTTCAAAAGTAATCGGCAAGACATTATTTTCAGCACATTCGTCGGTTACTATTTCAAAAGTAATCGACAAGATTTTTATTTTCAGCATATTCGTCGGTTACTATTTCAAAGGTAATCGGCATGATTTATTTTCAGCACAATCGTCGGTTACTATTTCAAAAGTAATCGGCAAGATTTTTATTTTCAGCATATTTATCGGTTACTATTTTAAAAGTAATCTGCAAGACTTCATTTTCAGCACATTCGTCGGTTACTATTTCAAAAGTAATCGGCAATATTTTTATTTTCAGCATATTCATCGGTTACTATTTCAAAAGTAATCGACAAGATTTTTATTTTCAGCATATTCGTCGGTTACTATTTCAAAGGTAATCGGCATGATTTATTTTCAGCACAATCGTCGGTTACTATTTCAAAAGTAATTGGCAAGATTTTTATTTTCAGCATATTTGTCGGTTACTATTTTAAAAGTAATCTGCAAGACTTTATTTTCAGCACATTCGTCGGTTACTATTTCAAAAGTAATCGGCAAGATTTTTATTTTCAGCATATTCATCGGTTACTATTTCAAAAGTAATCGACAAGATTTTTATTTTCAGCATATTCGTCGGTTACTATTTCAAAGGTAATCGGCATGATTTATTTTCAGCACAATCGTCGGTTACTATTTCAAAAGTAATCGGCAAGATTTTTATTTTCAGCATATTCGTCGGTTACTATTTTAAAACTAATCTGCAAGACTTTATTTTCAGCACATTCGTCGGTTACTATTTCAAAAGTAATGGGCAAGACTTTATTTTCAGAACATTCGTCGGTTACTATTTCAAAAGTAATCGGCAAGACTTTATTTTCAACACATTCGTCGGTTACTATTTCAAAAGTAATCGGCAAGATTTTTATTTTCAGCATATTCGTCGGTTACTATTTCAAAAGTAAGCGGCAATATTTTTATTTTCAGCATATTCATCGGTTACTATTTCAAAAGTAATCGACAAGATTTTTATTTTCAGCATATTCGTCGGTTACTATTTCAAAGGTAATCGGCATGATTTATTTTCAGCACAATCGTCGGTTACTATTTCAAAAGTAATTGGCAAGATTTTTATTTTCAGCATATTTGTCGGTTACTATTTTAAAAGTAATCTGCAAGACTTTATTTTCAGCACATTCGTCGGTTACTATTTCAAAAGTAATCGGCAAGATTTTTATTTTCAGCATATTCATCGGTTACTATTTCAAAAGTAATCGACAAGATTTTTATTTTCAGCATATTCGTCGGTTACTATTTCAAAGGTAATCGGCATGATTTATTTTCAGCACAATCGTCGGTTACTATTTCAAAAGTAATCGGCAAGATTTTTATTTTCAGCATATTTGTCGGTTACTATTTTAAAACTAATCTGCAAGACTTTATTTTCAGCACATTCGTCGGTTACTATTTCAAAAGTAATGGGCAAGACTTTATTTTCAGAACATTCGTCGGTTACTATTTCAAAAGTAATCGGCAAGACTTTATTTTCAGCACATTCGTCGGTTACTATTTCAAAAGTAATCGGCAAGATTTTTATTTACAGCATATTCGTCGGTTACTATTTCAAAAGTAGTCGGCAAGACTTTATTTTCAGCACATTCGACGGTTACTATTTCAAAAGTAGTCGGGAAGACTTTATTTTCAGTACATTCGTCGGTTACTATTTCAAAAGTAATCGGCAAGATTTTTATTTTCAGCATATTCGGCGGTTACTATTTCAAAAGTAAGAGGCAAGATTTTTATTTTCAGCATATTTGTCGGTTACTATTTTAAAAGTAATCGGCAAGACTTTATTTTCAGCACATTCGTCGGTTACTATTTCAAAAGTAATCGGCAAGACATTATTTTCAGCACATTCGTCGGTTACTATTTCAAAAGTAATCGACAAGATTTTTATTTTCAGCATATTCGTCGGTTACTATTTCAAAGGTAATCGGCATGATTTATTTTCAGCACAATCGTCGGTTACTATTTCAAAAGTAATCGGCAAGATTTTTATTTTCAGCATATTTATCGGTTACTATTTGAAAAGTAATCTGCAAGATTTCATTTTCAGCACATTCGTCGGTTACTATTTCAAAAGTAATCGGCAATATTTTTATTTTCAGCATATTCATCGGTTACTATTTCAAAAGTAATCGACAAGATTTTTATTTTCAGCATATTCGTCGGTTACTATTTCAAAGGTAATCGGCATGATTTATTTTCAGCACAATCGTCGGTTACTATTTCAAAAGTAATTGGCAAGATTTTTATTTTCAGCATATTTGTCGGTTACTATTTTAAAAGTAATCTGCAAGACTTTATTTTCAGCACATTCGTCGGTTACTATTTCAAAAGTAATCGGCAAGATTTTTATTTTCAGCATATTCATCGGTTACTATTTCAAAAGTAATCGACAAGATTTTTATTTTCAGCATATTCGTCGGTTACTATTTCAAAGGTAATCGGCATGATTTATTTTCAGCACAATCGTCGGTTACTATTTCAAAAGTAATCGGCAAGATTTTTATTTTCAGCATATTTGTCGGTTACTATTTTAAAACTAATCTGCAAGACTTTATTTTCAGCACATTCGTCGGTTACTATTTCAAAAGTAATGGGCAAGACTTTATTTTCAGAACATTCGTCGGTTACTATTTCAAAAGTAATCGGCAAGACTTTATTTTCAGCACATTCGTCGGTTACTATTTCAAAAGTAATCGGCAAGATTTTTATTTTCAGCATATTCGTCGGTTACTATTTCAAAAGTAAGCGGCAATATTTTTATTTTCAGCATATTCATCGGTTACTATTTCAAAAGTAATCGACAAGATTTTTATTTTCAGCATATTCGTCGGTTACTATTTCAAAGGTAATCGGCATGATTTATTTTCAGCACAATCGTCGGTTACTATTTCAAAAGTAATTGGCAAGATTTTTATTTTCAGCATATTTGACGGTTACTATTTTAAAAGTAATCTGCAAGACTTTATTTTCAGCACATTCGTCGGTTACTATTTCAAAAGTAATCGGCAAGATTTTTATTTTCAGCATATTCATCGGTTACTATTTCAAAAGTAATCGACAAGATTTTTATTTTCAGCATATTCGTCGGTTACTATTTCAAAGGTAATCGGCATGATTTATTTTCAGCACAATCGTCGGTTACTATTTCAAAAGTAATCGGCAAGATTTTTATTTTCAGCATATTTGTCGGTTACTATTTTAAAACTAATCTGCAAGACTTTATTTTCAGCACATTCGTCGGTTACTATTTCAAAAGTAATGGGCAAGACTTTATTTTCAGAACATTCGTCGGTTACTATTTCAAAAGTAATCGGCAAGACTTTATTTTCAGCACATTCGTCGGTTACTATTTCAAAAGTAATCGACAAGATTTTTATTTTCAGCATATTCGTCGGTTACTATTTCAAAGGTAATCGGCATGATTTATTTTCAGCACAATCGTCGGTTACTATTTCAAAAGTAATCGGCAAGATTTTTATTTTCAGCAAATTTATCGGTTACTATTTTAAAAGTAATCTGCAAGATTTCATTTTCAGCACATTCGTCGGTTACTATTTCAAAAGTAATCGGCAATATTTTTATTTTCAGCATATTCATCGGTTACTATTTCAAAAGTAATCGACAAGATTTTTATTTTCAGCATATTCGTCGGTTACTATTTCAAAGGTAATCGGCATGATTTATTTTCAGCACAATCGTCGGTTACTATTTCAAAAGTAATTGGCAAGATTTTTATTTTCAGCATATTTGTCGGTTACTATTTTAAAAGTAATCTGCAAGACTTTATTTTCAGCACATTCGTCGGTTACTATTTCAAAAGTAATCGGCAAGATTTTTATTTTCAGCATATTCATCGGTTACTATTTCAAAAGTAATCGACAAGATTTTTATTTTCAGCATATTCGTCGGTTACTATTTCAAAGGTAATCGGCATGATTTATTTTCAGCACAATCGTCGGTTACTATTTCAAAAGTAATCGGCAAGATTTTTATTTTCAGCATATTTGTCGGTTACTATTTTAAAACTAATCTGCAAGACTTTATTTTCAGCACATTCGTCGGTTACTATTTCAAAAGTAATGGGCAAGACTTTATTTTCAGAACATTCGTCGGTTACTATTTCAAAAGTAATCGGCAAGACTTTATTTTCAGCACATTCGTCGGTTACTATTTCAAAAGTAATCGGCAAGATTTTTATTTTCAGCATATTCGTCGGTTACTATTTCAAAAGTAAGCGGCAATATTTTTATTTTCAGCATATTCATCGGTTACTATTTCAAAAGTAATCGACAAGATTTTTATTTTCAGCATATTCGTCGGTTACTATTTCAAAGGTAATCGGCATGATTTATTTTCAGCACAATCGTCGGTTACTATTTCAAAAGTAATTGGCAAGATTTTTATTTTCAGCATATTTGACGGTTACTATTTTAAAAGTAATCTGCAAGACTTTATTTTCAGCACATTCGTCGGTTACTATTTCAAAAGTAATCGGCAAGATTTTTATTTTCAGCATATTCATCGGTTACTATTTCAAAAGTAATCGACAAGATTTTTATTTTCAGCATATTCGTCGGTTACTATTTCAAAGGTAATCGGCATGATTTATTTTCAGCACAATCGTCGGTTACTATTTCAAAAGTAATCGGCAAGATTTTTATTTTCAGCATATTTGTCGGTTACTATTTTAAAACTAATCTGCAAGACTTTATTTTCAGCACATTCGTCGGTTACTATTTCAAAAGTAATGGGCAAGACTTTATTTTCAGAACATTCGTCGGTTACTATTTCAAAAGTAATCGGCAAGACTTTATTTTCAGCACATTCGTCGGTTACTATTTCAAAAGTAATCGGCAAGATTTTTATTTACAGCATATTCGTCGGTTACTATTTCAAAAGTAGTCGGCAAGACTTTATTTTCAGCACATTCGTCGGTTACTATTTCAAAAGTAGTCGGGAAGACTTTATTTTCAGTACATTCGTCGGTTACTATTTCAAAAGTAATCGGCAAGACTTTATTTTCAGCACATTCGTCGGTTACTATTTCAAAAGTAATCGGCAAGATTTTTATTTTCAGCATATTCGTCGGTTACTATTTCAAAAGTAAGCGGCAAGATTTTTATTTTCAGCATATTTGTCGGTTACTATTTTAAAAGTAATCGGCAAGACTTTATTTTCAGCACATTCGTTGGTTACTATTTTAAAAGTAATCGGCAAGACTTTATTTTCAGCACATTCGTCGGTTACTATTTCAAAAGTAATCGGCAAGACTTTATTTTCAGCACATTCGTCGGTTACTAATTCAAAAGTAATCGGCAAGATTTTTATTTTCAGCATATTCATCGGTTACTATTTCAAAAGTAATCGACAAGATTTTTATTTTCAGCATATTCGTCGGTTACTATTTCAAAGTTAATCGGCATGATTTATTTTCAGCACAATCGTCGGTTACAATTTCAAAAGTAATCGGCAAGATTTTTATTTTCAGCATATTTGTCGGTTACTATTTTAAAAGTAATCTGCAAGACTTTATTTTCAGCACATTCGTTGGTTACTATTTCAAAAGTAATCGGCAAGACTTTATTTTCAGCGCATTCGTCGGTTACTATTTCAAAAGTAATCGGCAAGACTTTATTTTCAGCACATTCGTCGGTTACTATTTCAAAAATAATCGGCAAGATTTTTATTTACAGCATATTCGTCGGTTACTATTTCAAAAGTAGTCGGCAAGACTTTATTTTCAGCACATTCGTCGGTTACTATTTCAAAAGTAATCTGCAAGACTTTATTTTCAGCACATTCGTCGGTTACTATTTCAAAAGTAATGGGCAAGACTTTATTTTCAGAACATTCGTCGGTTACTATTTCAAAAGTAATCGGCAAGACTTTATTTTCAGCACATTCGTCGGTTACTATTTCAAAAGTAATCGGCAAGATTTTTATTTTCAGCATATTCGTCGGTTACTATTTCAAAAGTAAGCGGCAATATTTTTATTTTCAGCATATTCATCGGTTACTATTTCAAAAGTAATCGACAAGATTTTTATTTTCAGCATATTCGTCGGTTACTATTTCAAAGGTAATCGGCATGATTTATTTTCAGCACAATCGTCGGTTACTATTTCAAAAGTAATTGGCAAGATTTTTATTTTCAGCATATTTGACGGTTACTATTTTAAAAGTAATCTGCAAGACTTTATTTTCAGCACATTCGTCGGTTACTATTTCAAAAGTAATCGGCAAGATTTTTATTTTCAGCATATTCATCGGTTACTATTTCAAAAGTAATCGACAAGATTTTTATTTTCAGCATATTCGTCGGTTACTATTTCAAAGGTAATCGGCATGATTTATTTTCAGCACAATCGTCGGTTACTATTTCAAAAGTAATCGGCAAGATTTTTATTTTCAGCATATTTGTCGGTTACTATTTTAAAACTAATCTGCAAGACTTTATTTTCAGCACATTCGTCGGTTACTATTTCAAAAGTAATGGGCAAGACTTTATTTTCAGAACATTCGTCGGTTACTATTTCAAAAGTAATCGGCAAGACTTTATTTTCAGCACATTCGTCGGTTACTATTTCAAAAGTAATCGGCAAGATTTTTATTTACAGCATATTCGTCGGTTACTATTTCAAAAGTAGTCGGCAAGACTTTATTTTCAGCACATTCGTCGGTTACTATTTCAAAAGTAGTCGGGAAGACTTTATTTTCAGTACATTCGTCGGTTACTATTTCAAAAGTAATCGGCAAGACTTTATTTTCAGCACATTCGTCGGTTACTATTTCAAAAGTAATCGGCAAGATTTTTATTTTCAGCATATTCGTCGGTTACTATTTCAAAAGTAAGCGGCAAGATTTTTATTTTCAGCATATTTGTCGGTTACTATTTTAAAAGTAATCGGCAAGACTTTATTTTCAGCACATTCGTTGGTTACTATTTTAAAAGTAATCGGCAAGACTTTATTTTCAGCACATTCGTCGGTTACTATTTCAAAAGTAATCGGCAAGACTTTATTTTCAGCACATTCGTCGGTTACTAATTCAAAAGTAATCGGCAAGATTTTTATTTTCAGCATATTCATCGGTTACTATTTCAAAAGTAATCGACAAGATTTTTATTTTCAGCATATTCGTCGGTTACTATTTCAAAGTTAATCGGCATGATTTATTTTCAGCACAATCGTCGGTTACAATTTCAAAAGTAATCGGCAAGATTTTTATTTTCAGCATATTTGTCGGTTACTATTTTAAAAGTAATCTGCAAGACTTTATTTTCAGCACATTCGTTGGTTACTATTTCAAAAGTAATCGGCAAGACTTTATTTTCAGCGCATTCGTCGGTTACTATTTCAAAAGTAATCGGCAAGACTTTATTTTCAGCACATTCGTCGGTTACTATTTCAAAAGTAATCGGCAAGATTTTTATTTACAGCATATTCGTCGGTTACTATTTCAAAAGTAGTCGGCAAGACTTTATTTTCAGCACATTCGTCGGTTACTATTTCAAAAGTAATCGGCAAGACTTTATTTTCAGCACATTCGTCGGTTACTATTTCAAAAGTAATCGGCAAGATTTTTATTTTCAGCATATTCGGCGGTTACTATTTCAAAAGTAAGAGGCAAGATTTTTATTTTCAGCATATTTGTCGGTTACTATTTTAAAAGTAATCGGCAAGACATTATTTTCAGCACATTCGTCGGTTACTATTTCAAAAGTAATCGGCAAGACATTATTTTCAGCACATTCGTCGGTTACTATTTCAAAAGTAATCGACAAGATTTTTATTTTCAGCATATTCGTCGGTTACTATTTCAAAGGTAATCGGCATGATTTATTTTCAGCACAATCGTCGGTTACTATTTCAAAAGTAATCGGCAAGATTTTTATTTTCAGCATATTTATCGGTTACTATTTTAAAAGTAATCTGCAAGACTTCATTTTCAGCACATTCGTCGGTTACTATTTCAAAAGTAATCGGCAATATTTTTATTTTCAGCATATTCATCGGTTACTATTTCAAAAGTAATCGACAAGATTTTTATTTTCAGCATATTCGTCGGTTACTATTTCAAAGGTAATCGGCATGATTTATTTTCAGCACAATCGTCGGTTACTATTTCAAAAGTAATTGGCAAGATTTTTATTTTCAGCATATTTGTCGGTTACTATTTTAAAAGTAATCTGCAAGACTTTATTTTCAGCACATTCGTCGGTTACTATTTCAAAAGTAATCGGCAAGATTTTTATTTTCAGCATATTCATCGGTTACTATTTCAAAAGTAATCGACAAGATTTTTATTTTCAGCATATTCGTCGGTTACTATTTCAAAGGTAATCGGCATGATTTATTTTCAGCACAATCGTCGGTTACTATTTCAAAAGTAATTGGCAAGATTTTTATTTTCAGCATATTTGTCGGTTACTATTTTAAAACTAATCTGCAAGACTTTATTTTCAGCACATTCGTCGGTTACTATTTCAAAAGTAATGGGCAAGACTTTATTTTCAGAACATTCGTCGGTTACTATTTCAAAAGAAATCGGCAAGACTTTATTTTCAGCACATTCGTCGGTTACTATTTCAAAAGTAATCGGCAAGATTTTTATTTTCAGCATATTCGTCGGTTACTATTTCAAAAGTAAGCGGCAATATTTTTATTTTCAGCATATTCATCGGTTACTATTTCAAAACTAATCGACAAGATTTTTATTTTCAGCATATTCGTCGGTTACTATTTCAAAGGTAATCGGCATGATTTATTTTCAGCACAATCGTCGGTTACTATTTCAAAAGTAATTGGCAAGATTTTTATTTTCAGCATATTTGTCGGTTACTATTTTAAAAGTAATCTGCAAGACTTTATTTTCAGCACATTCGTCGGTTACTATTTCAAAAGTAATCGGCAAGATTTTTATTTTCAGCATATTCATCGGTTACTATTTCAAAAGTAATCGACAAGATTTTTATTTTCAGCATATTCGTCGGTTACTATTTCAAAGGTAATCGGCATGATTTATTTTCAGCACAATCGTCGGTTACTATTTCAAAAGTAATCGGCAAGATTTTTATTTTCAGCATATTTGTCGGTTACTATTTTAAAACTAATCTGCAAGACTTTATTTTCAGCACATTCGTCGGTTACTATTTCAAAAGTAATGGGCAAGACTTTATTTTCAGAACATTCGTCGGTTACTATTTCAAAAGTAATCGGCAAGACTTTATTTTCAGCACATTCGTCGGTTACTATTTCAAAAGTAATCGGCAAGATTTTTATTTACAGCATATTCGTCGGTTACTATTTCAAAAGTAGTCGGCAAGACTTTATTTTCAGCACATTCGTCGGTTACTATTTCAAAAGTAGTCGGGAAGACTTTATTTTCAGTACATTCGTCGGTTACTATTTCAAAAGTAATCGGCAAGACTTTATTTTCAGCACATTCGTCGGTTACTATTTCAAAAGTAATCGGCAAGATTTTTATTTTCAGCATATTCATCGGTTACTATTTCAAAAGTAATCGACAAGATTTTTATTTTCAGCATATTCGTCGGTTACTATTTCAAAGGTAATCGGCATGATTTATTTTCAGCACAATCGTCGGTTACTATTTCAAAAGTAATCGGCAAGATTTTTATTTTCAGCATATTTGTCGGTTACTATTTTAAAACTAATCTGCAAGACTTTATTTTCAGCACATTCGTCGGTTACTATTTCAAAAGTAATGGGCAAGACTTTATTTTCAGAACATTCGTCGGTTACTATTTCAAAAGAAATCGGCAAGACTTTATTTTCAGCACATTCGTCGGTTACTATTTCAAAAGTAATCGGCAAGATTTTTATTTTCAGCATATTCGTCGGTTACTATTTCAAAAGTAAGCGGCAATATTTTTATTTTCAGCATATTCATCGGTTACTATTTCAAAACTAATCGACAAGATTTTTATTTTCAGCATATTCGTCGGTTACTATTTCAAAGGTAATCGGCATGATTTATTTTCAGCACAATCGTCGGTTACTATTTCAAAAGTAATTGGCAAGATTTTTATTTTCAGCATATTTGTCGGTTACTATTTTAAAAGTAATCTGCAAGACTTTATTTTCAGCACATTCGTCGGTTACTATTTCAAAAGTAATCGGCAAGATTTTTATTTTCAGCATATTCATCGGTTACTATTTCAAAAGTAATCGACAAGATTTTTATTTTCAGCATATTCGTCGGTTACTATTTCAAAGGTAATCGGCATGATTTATTTTCAGCACAATCGTCGGTTACTATTTCAAAAGTAATCGGCAAGATTTTTATTTTCAGCATATTTGTCGGTTACTATTTTAAAACTAATCTGCAAGACTTTATTTTCAGCACATTCGTCGGTTACTATTTCAAAAGTAATGGGCAAGACTTTATTTTCAGAACATTCGTCGGTTACTATTTCAAAAGTAATCGGCAAGACTTTATTTTCAGCACATTCGTCGGTTACTATTTCAAAAGTAATGGGCAAGACTTTATTTTCAGAACATTCGTCGGTTACTATTTCAAAAGTAATCGGCAAGATTTTTATTTTCAGCATATTCGTCGGTTACTATTTCAAAAGTAAGCGGCAAGATTTTTATTTTCAGCATATTTGTCGGTTACTATTTTAAAAGTAATCGGCAAGACTTTATTTTCAGCACATTCGTCGGTTACTATTTCAAAAGTAATCGGCAAGACTTTATTTTCAGCACATTCGTCGGTTACTATTTCAAAAGTAATCGGCAAGACATTATTTTCAGCACATTCGTCGGTTACTATTTCAAAAGTAATCGACAAGATTTTTATTTACAGCATATTCGTCGGTTACTATTTCAAAAGTAGTCAGCAAGACTTTATTTTTAGCACATTCGTCGGTTACTATTTCAAAAGTAATCGGCAAGACTTTATTTTCAGCACATTCGTCGGTTACTATTTCAAAAGTAATCGGCAAGATTTTTATTTTCAGCATATTCGTCGGTTACTATTTCAAAAGTAAGCGGCAAGATTTTTATTTTCAGCATATTTGTCGGTTACTATTTTAAAAGTAATCGGCAAGACTTTATTTTCAGCACATTCGTCGGTTACTATTTCAAAAGTAATCGGCAAGACTTTATTTTCAGCACATTCGTCGGTTACTATTTCAAAAGTAATCGGCAAGATTTTTATTTTCAGCATATTCGTCGGTTACTATTTCAAAAGTAAGCGGCAAGATTTTTATTTTCAGCATATTTGTCGGTTACTATTTTAAAAGTAATCGGCAAGACTTTATTTTCAGCACATTCGTCGGTTACTATTTCAAAAGTAATCGGCAAGACTTTATTTTCAGCATATTCATCGGTTACTATTTCAAAAGTAATCGACAAGATTTTTATTTTCAGCATATTCGTCGGTTACTATTTCAAAGGTAATCGGCATGATTTATTTTCAGCACAATCGTCGGTTACTATTTCAAAAGTAATTGGCAAGATTTTTATTTTCAGCATATTTGTCGGTTACTATTTTAAAAGTAATCTGCAAGACTTTATTTTCAGCACATTCGTCGGTTACTATTTCAAAAGTAATCGGCAAGATTTTTATTTTCAGCATATTCATCGGTTACTATTTCAAAAGTAATCGACAAGATTTTTATTTTCAGCATATTCGTCGGTTACTATTTCAAAGGTAATCGGCATGATTTATTTTCAGCACAATCGTCGGTTACTATTTCAAAAGTAATCGGCAAGATTTTTATTTTCAGCATATTTGTCGGTTACTATTTTAAAACTAATCTGCAAGACTTTATTTTCAGCACATTCGTCGGTTACTATTTCAAAAGTAATGGGCAAGACTTTATTTTCAGAACATTCGTCGGTTACTATTTCAAAAGAAATCGGCAAGACTTTATTTTCAGCACATTCGTCGGTTACTATTTCAAAAGTAATCGGCAAGATTTTTATTTTCAGCATATTCGTCGGTTACTATTTCAAAAGTAAGCGGCAATATTTTTATTTTCAGCATATTCATCGGTTACTATTTCAAAACTAATCGACAAGATTTTTATTTTCAGCATATTCGTCGGTTACTATTTCAAAGGTAATCGGCATGATTTATTTTCAGCACAATCGTCGGTTACTATTTCAAAAGTAATTGGCAAGATTTTTATTTTCAGCATATTTGTCGGTTACTATTTTAAAAGTAATCTGCAAGACTTTATTTTCAGCACATTCGTCGGTTACTATTTCAAAAGTAATCGGCAAGATTTTTATTTTCAGCATATTCATCGGTTACTATTTCAAAAGTAATCGACAAGATTTTTATTTTCAGCATATTCGTCGGTTACTATTTCAAAAGTAATCGGCAAGACTTTATTTTCAGCACATTCGTCGGTTACTATTTCAAAAGTAATCGGCAAGATTTTTATTTTCAGCATATTCGTCGGTTACTATTTCAAAAGTAAGCGGCAAGATTTTTATTTTCAGCATATTTGTCGGTTACTATTTTAAAAGTAATCGGCAAGACTTTATTTTCAGCACATTCGTCGGTTACTATTTCAAAAGTAATCGGCAAGACTTTATTTTCAGCACATTCGTCGGTTACTATTTCAAAAGTAATCGGCAAGATTTTTATTTTCAGCATATTCGTCGGTTACTATTTCAAAAGTAAGCGGCAAGATTTTTATTTTCAGCATATTTGTCGGTTACTATTTTAAAAGTAATCGGCAAGACTTTATTTTCAGCACATTCGTCGGTTACTATTTCAAAAGTAATCGGCAAGACTTTATTTTCAGCATATTCATCGGTTACTATTTCAAAAGTAATCGACAAGATTTTTATTTTCAGCATATTCGTCGGTTACTATTTCAAAGGTAATCGGCATGATTTATTTTCAGCACAATCGTCGGTTACTATTTCAAAAGTAATTGGCAAGATTTTTATTTTCAGCATATTTGTCGGTTACTATTTTAAAAGTAATCTGCAAGACTTTATTTTCAGCACATTCGTCGGTTACTATTTCAAAAGTAATCGGCAAGATTTTTATTTTCAGCATATTCATCGGTTACTATTTCAAAAGTAATCGACAAGATTTTTATTTTCAGCATATTCGTCGGTTACTATTTCAAAGGTAATCGGCATGATTTATTTTCAGCACAATCGTCGGTTACTATTTCAAAAGTAATCGGCAAGATTTTTATTTTCAGCATATTTGTCGGTTACTATTTTAAAACTAATCTGCAAGACTTTATTTTCAGCACATTCGTCGGTTACTATTTCAAAAGTAATGGGCAAGACTTTATTTTCAGAACATTCGTCGGTTACTATTTCAAAAGAAATCGGCAAGACTTTATTTTCAGCACATTCGTCGGTTACTATTTCAAAAGTAATCGGCAAGATTTTTATTTTCAGCATATTCGTCGGTTACTATTTCAAAAGTAAGCGGCAATATTTTTATTTTCAGCATATTCATCGGTTACTATTTCAAAAGTAATCGACAAGATTTTTATTTTCAGCATATTCGTCGGTTACTATTTCAAAGGTAATCGGCATGATTTATTTTCAGCACAATCGTCGGTTACTATTTCAAAAGTAATTGGCAAGATTTTTATTTTCAGCATATTTGTCGGTTACTATTTTAAAAGTAATCTGCAAGACTTTATTTTCAGCACATTCGTCGGTTACTATTTCAAAAGTAATCGGCAAGATTTTTATTTTCAGCATATTCATCGGTTACTATTTCAAAAGTAATCGACAAGATTTTTATTTTCAGCATATTCGTCGGTTACTATTTCAAAGGTAATCGGCATGATTTATTTTCAGCACAATCGTCGGTTACTATTTCAAAAGTAATCGGCAAGATTTTTATTTTCAGCATATTTGTCGGTTACTATTTTAAAACTAATCTGCAAGACTTTATTTTCAGAACATTCGTCGGTTACTATTTCAAAAGAAATCGGCAAGACTTTATTTTCAGCACATTCGTCGGTTACTATTTCAAAAGTAATCGGCAAGATTTTTATTTTCAGCATATTCGTCGGTTACTATTTCAAAAGTAAGCGGCAATATTTTTATTTTCAGCATATTCATCGGTTACTATTTCAAAACTAATCGACAAGATTTTTATTTTCAGCATATTCGTCGGTTACTATTTCAAAGGTAATCGGCATGATTTATTTTCAGCACAATCGTCGGTTACTATTTCAAAAGTAATTGGCAAGATTTTTATTTTCAGCATATTTGTCGGTTACTATTTTAAAAGTAATCTGCAAGACTTTATTTTCAGCACATTCGTCGGTTACTATTTCAAAAGTAATCGGCAAGATTTTTATTTTCAGCATATTCATCGGTTACTATTTCAAAAGTAATCGACAAGATTTTTATTTTCAGCATATTCGTCGGTTACTATTTCAAAGGTAATCGGCATGATTTATTTTCAGCACAATCGTCGGTTACTATTTCAAAAGTAATCGGCAAGATTTTTATTTTCAGCATATTTGTCGGTTACTATTTTAAAACTAATCTGCAAGACTTTATTTTCAGCACATTCGTCGGTTACTATTTCAAAAGTAATGGGCAAGACTTTATTTTCAGAACATTCGTCGGTTACTATTTCAAAAGTAATCGGCAAGACTTTATTTTCAGCACATTCGTCGGTTACTATTTCAAAAGTAATGGGCAAGACTTTATTTTCAGAACATTCGTCGGTTACTATTTCAAAAGTAAGCGGCAAGATTTTTATTTTCAGCATATTTGTCGGTTACTATTTTAAAAGTAATCGGCAAGACTTTATTTTCAGCACATTCGTCGGTTACTATTTCAAAAGTAATCGGCAAGACTTTATTTTCAGCACATTCGTCGGTTACTATTTCAAAAGTAATCGGCAAGACATTATTTTCAGCACATTCGTCGGTTACTATTTCAAAAGTAATCGACAAGATTTTTATTTACAGCATATTCGTCGGTTACTATTTCAAAAGTAGTCAGCAAGACTTTATTTTTAGCACATTCGTCGGTTACTATTTCAAAAGTAATCGGCAAGACTTTATTTTCAGCACATTCGTCGGTTACTATTTCAAAAGTAATCGGCAAGATTTTTATTTTCAGCATATTCGTCGGTTACTATTTCAAAAGTAAGCGGCAAGATTTTTATTTTCAGCATATTTGTCGGTTACTATTTTAAAAGTAATCGGCAAGACTTTATTTTCAGCACATTCGTCGGTTACTATTTCAAAAGTAATCGGCAAGACTTTATTTTCAGCACATTCGTCGGTTACTATTTCAAAAGTAATCGGCAAGATTTTTATTTTCAGCATATTCGTCGGTTACTATTTCAAAAGTAAGCGGCAAGATTTTTATTTTCAGCATATTTGTCGGTTACTATTTTAAAAGTAATCGGCAAGACTTTATTTTCAGCACATTCGTCGGTTACTATTTCAAAAGTAATCGGCAAGACTTTATTTTCAGCACATTCGTCGGTTACTATTTCAAAAGTAAGCGGCAAGATTTTTATTTTCAGCATATTCGTCGGTTACTATTTCAAAAGTAAGCGGCAAGATTTTTATTTTCAGCATATTTGTCGGTTACTATTTTAAAAGTAATCGGCAAGACTTTATTTTCAGCACATTCGTCGGTTACTATTTCAAAAGTAATCGGCAAGACTTTATTTTCAGCACATTCGTCGGTTACTATTTCAAAAGCAATCGACAAGATTTTTATTTTCAGCATATTCGTCGGTTACTATTTCAAAGGTAATCGGCATGATTTATTTTCAGCACAATCGTCGGTTACTATTTCAAAAGTAATCGGCAAGATTTTTATTTTCAGCATATTTGTCGGTTACTTTTTTAAAAGTAATCTGCAAGACTTTATTTTCAGCACATTCGTCGGTTACTATTTCAAAAGTAATCGGCAAGATTTTTATTTTCAGCATATTCATCGGTTACTATTTCAAAAGTAATCGACAAGATTTTATTTTCAGCATATTCGTCAGGTTACTATTTCAAAGGTAATCGGCATGATTTATTTTCAGCACAATCGTCGGTTACTATTTCAAAAGTAATCGGCAAGATTTTTATTTTCAGCATATTTGTCGGTTACTATTTTAAAAGTAATCTGCAAGACTTTATTTTCAGCACATTCGTCGGTTACTATTTCAAAAGTAATCGGCAAGACATTATTTTCAGCACATTCGTCGGTTACTATTTCAAAAGTAATCGACAAGATTTTTATTTACAGCATATTCGTCGGTTACTATTTCAAAAGTAGTCAGCAAGACTTTATTTTTAGCACATTCGTCGGTTACTATTTCAAAAGTAATCGGCAAGACTTTATTTTCAGCACATTCGTCGGTTACTATTTCAAAAGTAATCGGCAAGATTTTTATTTTCAGCATATTCGTCGGTTACTATTTCAAAAGTAAGCGGCAAGATTTTTATTTTCAGCATATTTGTCGGTTACTATTTTAAAAGTAATCGGCAAGACTTTATTTTCAGCACATTCGTCGGTTACTATTTCAAAAGTAATCGGCAAGACTTTATTTTCAGCACATTCGTCGGTTACTATTTCAAAAGTAATCGGCAAGACATTATTTTCAGCACATTCGTCGGTTACTATTTCAAAAGTAATCGACAAGATTTTTATTTACAGCATATTCGTCGGTTACTATTTCAAAAGTAGTCAGCAAGACTTTATTTTTAGCACATTCGTCGGTTACTATTTCAAAAGTAATCGGCAAGACTTTATTTTCAGCACATTCGTCGGTTACTATTTCAAAAGTAATCGGCAAGTTTTTTATTTTCAGCATATTCGTCGGTTACTATTTCAAAAGTAAGCGGCAAGATTTTTATTTTCAGCATATTTGTCGGTTACTATTTTAAAAGTAATCGGCAAGACTTTATTTTCAGCACATTCGTCGGTTACTATTTCAAAAGTAATCGGCAAGACTTTATTTTCAGCACATTCGTCGGTTACTATTTCAAAAGTAATCGGCAAGATTTTTATTTTCAGCATATTCGTCGGTTACTATTTCAAAAGTAAGCGGCAAGATTTTTATTTTCAGCATATTTGTCGGTTACTATTTTAAAAGTAATCGGCAAGACTTTATTTTCAGCACATTCGTCGGTTACTATTTCAAAAGTAATCGGCAAGACTTTATTTTCAGCACATTCGTCGGCTACTATTTCAAAAGTAATCGACAAGATTTTTATTTTCAGCATATTCGTCGGTTACTATTTCAAAGGTAATCGGCATGATTTATTTTCAGCACAATCGTCGGTTACTATTTCAAAAGTAATCGCGAAGATTTTTATTTTCAGCATATTTGTCGGTTACTATTTTAAAAGTAATCTGCAAGACTTTATTTTCAGCACATTCGTCGGTTACTATTTCAAAAGTAATCGGCAAGATTTTTATTATCAGCATATTCATCGGTTACTATTTCAAAAGTAATCGACAAGATTTTATTTTCAGCATATTCGTCGGTTACTATTTCAAAGGTAATCGGCATGATTTATTTTCAGCACAATCGTCGGTTACTATTTCAAAAGTAATCGGCAAGATTTTTATTTTCAGCATATTTGTCGGTTACTATTTTAAAAGTAATCTGCAAGACTTTATTTTCAGCACATTCGTCGGTTACTATTTCAAAAGTAATCGGCAAGATTTTTATTTTCAGCATATTCATCGGTTACTATTTCAAAAGTAATCGACAAGATTTTTATTTTCAGCATATTCGTCGGTTACTATTTCAAAGGTAATCGGCATGATTTATTTTCAGCACAATCGTCGGTTACTATTTCAAAAGTAATCGGCAAGATTTTTATTTTCAGCATATTTGTCGGTTACTATTTTAAAAGTAATCTGCAAGACTTTATTTTCAGCACATTCGTCGGTTACTATTTCAAAAGTAATCGGCAAGATTTTTATATTTAACATATTCGTCGCTTAATATTTCAAAAGTAATCGGCATAATTTATTTTCAGCACATTCGTCGGTTACTATATCAAAAGTAACCGACAAGATTTTTATTTTCAGGAAATTCGTCGGTGACTATTTCAAACGTAATCGGCATGATTTATTTTCAGCACAATCGTCGGTTACTATTTCAAAAGTAATCGGTAAGATTTTTATTTTCAGCATATTTGTCGGTTACTATTTTAAAAGTAATCTGGAAGACTTTATTTTCAGCACATTCGTCGGTTACTATTTCAAAAGTAATCGGCAAGACTTTATTTTCAGCACATTCGTCGGTTACTATTTCAAAAGTAATCGGCAAGATTTTTATTTACAGCATATTCGTCGGTTACTATTTCAAAAGTAGTCGGCAAGACTTTATTTTCAGCACATTCGTCGGTTACTATTTCAAAAGTAATCGGCAAGACTTTATTTTCAGCACATTCGTCGGTTACTATTTCAAAAGTAATCGGCAAGACTTTATTTTTATCACATTCGTCGGTTACTATTTCAAAAGTAATCGGCAAGATTTTTATTTACAGCATATTCGTAGGTTACTATTTCAAAAGTAGTCGGCAAGACTTTATTTTCAGCACATTCGTCGGTTACTATTTCAAAAGTAATCGGCAAGACATTATTTTCAGCACATTCGTCGGTTACTATTTCAAAAGTAATCGACAAGATTTTTATTTACAGCATATTCGTCGGTTACTATTTCAAAAGTAGTCAGCAAGACTTTATTTTTAGCACATTCGTCGGTTACTATTTCAAAAGTAATCAGCAAGACTTTATTTTCAGCACATTCGTCGGTTACTATTTCAAAAGTAATCGGCAAGATTTTTATTTTCAGCATATTCGTCGGTTACTATTTCAAAAGTAAGCGGCAAGATTTTTATTTTCAGCATATTTGTCGGTTACTATTTTAAAAGTAATCGGCAAGGCTTTATTTTCAGCACATTCGTCGGTTACTATTTCAAAAGTAATCGGCAAGACTTTATTTTCAGCACATTCGTCGGTTACTATTTCAAAAGTAATCGGCAAGATTTTTATTTTCAGCATATTCGTCAGTTACTATTTCAAAAGTAAGCGGCAAGATTTTTATTTTCAGCATATTTGTCGGTTACTATTTTAAAAGTAATCGGCAAGACTTTATTTTCAGCACATTCGTCGGTTACTATTTCAAAAGTAATCGGCAAGACTTTATTTTCAGCACATTCGTCGGTTACTATTTCAAAAGTAATCGACAAGATTTTTATTTTCAGCATATTCGTCGGTTACTATTTCAAAGGTAATCGGCATGATTTATTTTCAGCACAATCGTCGGTTACTATTTCAAAAGTAATCGCGAAGATTTTTATTTTCAGCATATTTGTCGGTTACTATTTTAAAAGTAATCTGCAAGACTTTATTTTCAGCACATTCGTCGGTTACTATTTCAAAAGTAATCGGCAAGATTTTTATATTTAACATATTCGTCGCTTAATATTTCAAAAGTAATCGGCATAATTTATTTTCAGCACATTCGTCGGTTACTATATCAAAAGTAACCGACAAGATTTTTATTTTCAGGAAATTCGTCGGTGACTATTTCAAACGTAATCGGCATGATTTATTTTCAGCACAATCGTCGGTTACTATTTCAAAAGTAATCGGTAAGATTTTTATTTTCAGCATATTTGTCGGTTACTATTTTAAAAGTAATCTGGAAGACTTTATTTTCAGCACATTCGTCGGTTACTATTTCAAAAGTAATCGGCAAGACTTTATTTTCAGCACATTCGTCGGTTACTATTTCAAAAGTAATCGGCAAGATTTTTATTTACAGCATATTCGTCGGTTACTATTTCAAAAGTAGTCGGCAAGACTTTATTTTCAGCACATTCGTCGGTTACTATGTTGAAAATAGAAATCTTACCGATTACTTTTGAAATAGTAACCACGAATATGCTGAAAATAAAGTCTTGCCGATTACTTTTGAAATAGTAACCGACGAATATGTTGAAAATAAAAATCTTGTCGATTACTTTTAAAATAGTAACCGACAAATATGCTGAAAATAAAAATCTTGCCGATTACTTTTGAAATAGTCACCGACCAATATGCTGAAAATAAAAATCATGCCGATTACTTTTGAAATAGTAACCGACGAATGTGCTGAAAATAAATCATGCTGATTACTTTTGAAATAGTAAGCGATGAATATGTTGGAAATAAAAATCTTACCGATTACTTTTAAAAAAGTAACCAATGAATGTGCTGAAAATAAAGCCTTGCCGATTACTTTTGAAATAGTAACCGACGAATATATTGAAAATAAAAATCTTGCCGATTAATTTTGAAATAGTAACCGACGAATGTGCTGGAAATAAAGTCTTGCCGATTACTTTTAAAATAGTAACCGACAAATATGCTGAAGATAAAAATCTTGCCGATTACTTTTGAAATAGTAACCGACGTACATGCTGAATATAAAAATCTTGCCGATTACTATTGAAAAAGTAACCGACGAATGTGCTGAAAATAAAGTCTTGCCGATTACTTTTGAAATAGTAACCGACGAATGTGCTGAAAATATAGTCTTGCCGATTAATTCTAAAATAGTAACAGACAAATATGCTAAAAATAAAAATCTTGCCGATTACTTTTGAAATAGTAACCGACGAATGTGCTGAAAATAAATCTTGTCGATTACCTTTGAAATAGTAACCGACGAATATGCTGAATATAAAAATTTTGCTGATTACTTTTGAAATAGTAACTGACGAATGTGCAGAAAATAGATCATGCCGATTACTTTTGAAATAGTAACCGACGAATGTGTTGAATATAAAGTCTTGCCGATTACTTTTTAAATAGTAACCGACAAATGTGCTGAAAATAAATCATGCCAATTACTATTGAAATAGTTACCGACAAATGTGCTGAAAATAAAAGTCTTGCCGATTACTTTTGAAATAGTAGCCTGACGAATGTGCTGAAATTAAATCATGCCGATTACTTTTGAAATAGTCACCGACGAATATGCTGAAAATAAAAATCTTGCCGATTACTTTTGACATAGTAACCGACGAATGTGCTGAAAATAAATCATGCCGATTACTTTCGAAATAGTAAGTGACGAATATGTTGAAAATAAAAATCTTACCGATTACTTTTGAAATAGTAACCAACGAATGTGCTGAAAATAAAGTCTTGCCGATAACTTTTGAAATAGTAACCGACGAATATGTGCTGAAAATAAATCTTGCCGATTACTTTTGAAATAGTAACCGACGAATGTGCTGAAAATAAATCATGCCGATTACTTTTGAAACAGTAAGCGACGAATATGTTGAAAATAAAAATCTTACCGATTACTTTTGAAATAGTAACAACGAATATGCTGAAAATAAAGTCTTGCCGATTACTTTTGAAATAGTAACCGACAAATATGTTGAAAATAAAAATCTTGTCGATTACTTTTAAAATAGTAACCGACAAATATGCTGAAAATAAAAATCTTGCCGATTACTTTTGAAAAAGTAACCGACAAATATGCTGAAAATAAAAATCTTGCCGATTACTTTTGAAATAGTCACCGACCAATATGCTGAAAATAAAAATCAAGCCGATTACTTTTGAAATAGTAACCGACGAATGTGCTGAAAATAAATCATGCTGATTACTTTTGAAATAGTAAGCGATGAATATGTTGGAAATAAAAATCTTACCGATTACTTTTAAAAAAGTAACCAATGAATGTGCTGAAAATAAAGCCTTGCCGATTACTTTTGAAATAGTAACCGAGAATATATTGAAAATAAAAATCTTGCCGATTACTTTTGAAATAGTAACCGACGAATGTGCTGAAAATAAAGTCTTGCCGATTACTTTTAAAATAGTAACCGACAAATATGCTGAAAATAAAAATCTTGCCGATTACTTTTGAAATAGTAACCGACGTACATGCTGAAAATAAAAATCTTGCCGATTACTATTGAAATAGTAACCGACGAATGTGCTGAAAATAAATCTTGTCGATTACCTTTGAAATAGTAACCGACGAATATGCTGAATATAAAAATTTTGCTGATTACTTTTGAAATAGTAACCGACGAATGTGCAGAAAATAGATCATGCCGATTACTTTTGAAATAGTAACCGACGAATGTGTTGAATATAAAGTCTTGCCGATTACTTTTGAAATAGTAACCGACAAATGTGCTGAAAATAAATCATGCCAATTACTATTGAAATAGTAACCGACAAATGTGCTGAAAATAAAAGTCTTGCCGATTACTTTTGAAATAGTAACCTGACGAATGTGCTGAAATTAAATCATGCCGATTACTTTTGAAATAGTCACCGACGAATATGCTGAAAATAAAAATCTTGCCGATTACTTTTGAAATAGTAACCGACGAATGTGCTGAAAATAAATCATGCCGATTACTTTCGAAATAGTAAGCGACGAATATGTTGAAAATAAAAATCTTACCGATTACTTTTAAAATAGTAACCAACGAATGTACTGAAAATAAATCTTGCCGATTACTTTTGAAATAGTAACCGACGAATGTGCTGAAAATAAATCATGCTGATTACTTTGGAAATAGTAAGTGACGAATATGTTGAAAATAAAAATCTTACCGATTACTTTTGAAATAGTAACCAACGAATGTGCTGAAAATAATGTCTTGCCGATAACTTTTGAAATAGTAACCGACGAATATGTGCTGAAAATAAATCTTGCCGATTACTTTTGAAATAGTAACCGACGAATGTGCTGAAAATAAATCATGCCGATTACTTTTGAAATAGTAAGCGACGAATATGTTGGAAATAAAAATCTTACCGATTACTTTTGAAATAGTAACAACGAATATGCTGAAAATAAAGTCTTGCCGATTACTTTTGAAATAGTAACCGACGAATATGTTGAAAATAAAAATCTTGTCGATTACTTTTAAAATAGTAACCGACAAATATGCTGAAAATAAAAATCTTGCCGATTACTTTTGAAATAGTCACCGACCAATATGCTGAAAATAAAAATCATGCCGTTTACTTTTGAAATAGTAACCGACGAATGTGCTGAAAATAAATCATGCTGATTACTTTTGAAATAGTAAGCGATGAATATGTTGGAAATAAAAATCTTACCGATTACTTTTAAAAAAGTAACCAATGAATGTGCTGAAAATAAAGCCTTGCCGATTACTTTTGAAATAGTAACCGACGAATATATTGAAAATAAAAATCTTGCCGATTACTTTTGAAATAGTAACCGACGAATGTGCTGGAAATAAAGTCTTGCCGATTACTTTTAAAATAGTAACCGACAAATATGCTGAAGAAAAAAATCTTGCCGATTACTTTTGAAATAGTAACCGACGTACATGCTGAATATAAAAATCTTGCCGATTACTATTGAAAAAGTAACCGACGAATGTGCTGAAAATAAAGTCTTGCCGATTACTTTTGAAATAGTAACCGACGAATGTGCTGAAAATATAGTCTTGCCGATTAATTCTAAAATAGTAACAGACAAATATGCTAAAAATAAAAATCTTGCCGATTACTTTTGAAATAGTAACCGACGAATGTGCTGAAAATAAATCTTGTCGATTACCTTTGAAATAGTAACCGACGAATATGCTGAATATAAAAATTTTGCTGATTACTTTTGAAATAGTAACTGACGAATGTGCAGAAAATAGATCATGCCGATTACTTTTGAAATAGTAACCGACGAATGTGTTGAATATAAAGTCTTGCCGATTACTTTTTAAATAGTAACCGACAAATGTGCTGAAAATAAATCATGCCAATTACTATTGAAATAGTTACCGACAAATGTGCTGAAAATAAAAGTCTTGCCGATTACTTTTGAAATAGTAGCCTGACGAATGTGCTGAAATTAAATCATGCCGATTACTTTTGAAATAGTCACCGACGAATATGCTGAAAATAAAAATCTTGCCGATTACTTTTAAAATAGTAACCAACGAATGTACTGAAAATAAATCTTGCCGATTACTTTTGAAATAGTAACCGACGAATGTGCTGAAAATAAATCATGCTGATTACTTTGGAAATAGTAAGTGACGAATATGTTGAAAATAAAAATCTTACCGATTACTTTTGAAATAGTAACCAACGAATGTGCTGAAAATAATGTCTTGCCGATAACTTTTGAAATAGTAACCGACGAATATGTGCTGAAAATAAATCTTGCCGATTACTTTTGAAATAGTAACCGACGAATGTGCTGAAAATAAATCATGCCGATTACTTTTGAAATAGTAAGCGACGAATATGTTGGAAATAAAAATCTTACCGATTACTTTTGAAATAGTAACAACGAATATGCTGAAAATAAAGTCTTGCCGATTACTTTTGAAATAGTAACCGACGAATATGTTGAAAATAAAAATCTTGTCGATTACTTTTAAAATAGTAACCGACAAATATGCTGAAAATAAAAATCTTGCCGATTACTTTTGAAATAGTCACCGACCAATATGCTGAAAATAAAAATCATGCCGATTACTTTTGAAATAGTAACCGACGAATGTGCTGAAAATAAATCATGCTGATTACTTTTGAAATAGTAAGCGATGAATATGTTGGAAATAAAAATCTTACCGATTACTTTTAAAAAAGTAACCAATGAATGTGCTGAAAATAAAGCCTTGCCGATTACTTTTGAAATAGTAACCGACGAATATATTGAAAATAAAAATCTTGCCGATTACTTTTGAAATAGTAACCGACGAATGTGCTGGAAATAAAGTCTTGCCGATTACTTTTAAAATAGTAACCGACAAATATGCTGAAGAAAAAAATCTTGCCGATTACTTTTGAAATAGTAACCGACGTACATGCTGAATATAAAAATCTTGCCGATTACTATTGAAAAAGTAACCGACGAATGTGCTGAAAATAAAGTCTTGCCGATTACTTTTGAAATAGTAACCGACGAATGTGCTGAAAATATAGTCTTGCCGATTAATTCTAAAATAGTAACAGACAAATATGCTAAAAATAAAAATCTTGCCGATTACTTTTGAAATAGTAACCGACGAATGTGCTGAAAATAAATCTTGTCGATTACCTTTGAAATAGTAACCGACGAATATGCTGAATATAAAAATTTTGCTGATTACTTTTGAAATAGTAACTGACGAATGTGCAGAAAATAGATCATGCCGATTACTTTTGAAATAGTAACCGACGAATGTGTTGAATATAAAGTCTTGCCGATTACTTTTTAAATAGTAACCGACAAATGTGCTGAAAATAAATCATGCCAATTACTATTGAAATAGTTACCGACAAATGTGCTGAAAATAAAAGTCTTGCCGATTACTTTTGAAATAGTAGCCTGACGAATGTGCTGAAATTAAATCATGCCGATTACTTTTGAAATAGTCACCGACGAATATGCTGAAAATAAAAATCTTGCCGATTACTTTTGACATAGTAACCGACGAATGTGCTGAAAATAAATCATGCCGATTACTTTTGAAATAGTAAGTGACGAATATGTTGAAAATAAAAATCTTACCGATTACTTTTGAAATAGTAACCAACGAATGTGCTGAAAATAAAGTCTTGCCGATAACTTTTGAAATAGTAACCGACGAATATGTGCTGAAAATAAATCTTGCCGATTACTTTTGAAATAGTAACCGACGAATGTGCTGAAAATAAATCATGCCGATTACTTTTGAAACAGTAAGCGACGAATATGTTGAAAATAAAAATCTTACCGATTACTTTTGAAATAGTAACAACGAATATGCTGAAAATAAAGTCTTGCCGATTACTTTTGAAATAGTAACCGACAAATATGTTGAAAATAAAAATCTTGTCGATTACTTTTAAAATAGTAACCGACAAATATGCTGAAAATAAAAATCTTGCCGATTACTTTTGAAAAAGTAACCGACAAATATGCTGAAAATAAAAATCTTGCCGATTACTTTTGAAATAGTCACCGACCAATATGCTGAAAATAAAAATCATGCCGATTACTTTTGAAATAGTAACCGACGAATGTGCTGAAAATAAATCATGCTGATTACTTTTGAAATAGTAAGCGATGAATATGTTGGAAATAAAAATCTTACCGATTACTTTTAAAAAAGTAACCAATGAATGTGCTGAAAATAAAGCCTTGCCGATTACTTTTGAAATAGTAACCGAGAATATATTGAAAATAAAAATCTTGCCGATTACTTTTGAAATAGTAACCGACGAATGTGCTGAAAATAAAGTCTTGCCGATTACTTTTAAAATAGTAACCGACAAATATGCTGAAAATAAAAATCTTGCCGATTACTTTTGAAATAGTAACCGACGTACATGCTGAAAATAAAAATCTTGCCGATTACTATTGAAATAGTAACCGACGAATGTGCTGAAAATAAATCTTGTCGATTACCTTTGAAATAGTAACCGACGAATATGCTGAATATAAAAATTTTGCTGATTACTTTTGAAATAGTAACCGACGAATGTGCAGAAAATAGATCATGCCGATTACTTTTGAAATAGTAACCGACGAATGTGTTGAATATAAAGTCTTGCCGATTACTTTTGAAATAGTAACCGACAAATGTGCTGAAAATAAATCATGCCAATTACTATTGAAATAGTAACCGACAAATGTGCTGAAAATAAAAGTCTTGCCGATTACTTTTGAAATAGTAACCTGACGAATGTGCTGAAATTAAATCATGCCGATTACTTTTGAAATAGTCACCGACGAATATGCTGAAAATAAAAATCTTGCCGATTACTTTTGAAATAGTAACCGACGAATGTGCTGAAAATAAATCATGCCGATTACTTTCGAAATAGTAAGCGACGAATATGTTGAAAATAAAAATCTTACCGATTACTTTTAAAATAGTAACCAACGAATGTACTGAAAATAAATCTTGCCGATTACTTTTGAAATAGTAACCGACGAATGTGCTGAAAATAAATCATGCTGATTACTTTGGAAATAGTAAGTGACGAATATGTTGAAAATAAAAATCATACCGATTACTTTTGAAATAGTAACCAACGAATGTGCTGAAAATAATGTCTTGCCGATAACTTTTGAAATAGTAACCGACGAATATGTGCTGAAAATAAATCTTGCCGATTACTTTTGAAATAGTAACCGACGAATGTGCTGAAAATAAATCATGCCGATTACTTTTGAAATAGTAAGCGACGAATATGTTGGAAATAAAAATCTTACCGATTACTTTTGAAATAGTAACAACGAATATGCTGAAAATAAAGTCTTGCCGATTACTTTTGAAATAGTAACCGACGAATATGTTGAAAATAAAAATCTTGTCGATTACTTTTAAAATAGTAACCGACAAATATGCTGAAAATAAAAATCTTGCCGATTACTTTTGAAATAGTCACCGACCAATATGCTGAAAATAAAAATCATGCCGATTACTTTTGAAATAGTAACCGACGAATGTGCTGAAAATAAATCATGCTGATTACTTTTGAAATAGTAAGCGATGAATATGTTGGAAATAAAAATCTTACCGATTACTTTTAAAAAAGTAACCAATGAATGTGCTGAAAATAAAGCCTTGCCGATTACTTTTGAAATAGTAACCGACGAATATATTGAAAATAAAAATCTTGCCGATTACTTTTGAAATAGTAACCGACGAATGTGCTGGAAATAAAGTCTTGCCGATTACTTTTAAAATAGTAACCGACAAATATGCTGAAGAAAAAAATCTTGCCGATTACTTTTGAAATAGTAACCGACGTACATGCTGAATATAAAAATCTTGCCGATTACTATTGAAAAAGTAACCGACGAATGTGCTGAAAATAAAGTCTTGCCGATTACTTTTGAAATAGTAACCGACGAATGTGCTGAAAATATAGTCTTGCCGATTAATTCTAAAATAGTAACAGACAAATATGCTAAAAATAAAAATCTTGCCGATTACTTTTGAAATAGTAACCGACGAATGTGCTGAAAATAAATCTTGTCGATTACCTTTGAAATAGTAACCGACGAATATGCTGAATATAAAAATTTTGCTGATTACTTTTGAAATAGTAACTGACGAATGTGCAGAAAATAGATCATGCCGATTACTTTTGAAATAGTAACCGACGAATGTGTTGAATATAAAGTCTTGCCGATTACTTTTTAAATAGTAACCGACAAATGTGCTGAAAATAAATCATGCCAATTACTATTGAAATAGTTACCGACAAATGTACTGAAAATAAAAGTCTTGCTGATTACTTTTGAAATAGTAACCTGACGAATGTGCTGAAATTAAATCATGCCGATTACTTTCGAAATAGTAAGTGACGAATATGTTGAAAATAAAAATCTTACCGATTACTTTTGAAATAGTAACCAACGAATGTGCTGAAAATAAAGTCTTGCCGATAACTTTTGAAATAGTAACCGACGAATATGTGCTGAAAATAAATCTTGCCGATTACTTTTGAAATAGTAACCGACGAATGTGCTGAAAATAAATCATGCTGATTACTTTTGAAACAGTAAGCGACGAATATGTTGAAAATAAAAATCTTACCGATTACTTTTGAAATAGTAACAACGAATATGCTGAAAATAAAGTCTTGCCGATTACTTTTGAAATAGTAACCGACAAATATGTTGAAAATAAAAATCTTGTCGATTACTTTTAAAATAGTAACCGACAAATATGCTGAAAATAAAAATCTTGCCGATTACTTTTGAAAAAGTAACCGACAAATATGCTGAAAATAAAAATCTTGCCGATTACTTTTGAAATAGTCACCGACCAATATGCTGAAAATAAAAATCATGCCGATTACTTTTGAAATAGTAACCGACGAATGTGCTGAAAATAAATCATGCTGATTACTTTTGAAATAGTAAGCGATGAATATGTTGGAAATAAAAATCTTACCGATTACTTTTAAAAAAGTAACCAATGAATGTGCTGAAAATAAAGCCTTGCCGATTACTTTTGAAATAGTAACCGACGAATATATTGAAAATAAAAATCTTGCCGATTACTTTTGAAATAGTAACCGACGAATGTGCTAAAAATAAAGTCTTGCCGATTACTTTTAAAATAGTAACCGACAAATATGCTGAAAATAAAAATCTTGCCGATTACTTTTGAAATAGTAACCGACGTACATGCTGAAAATAAAAATCTTGCCGATTACTATTGAAATAGTAACCGACGAATGTGCTGAAAATAAATCTTGTCGATTACCTTTGAAATAGTAACCGACGAATATGCTGAATATAAAAATTTTGCTGATTACTTTTGAAATAGTAACCGACGAATGTGCAGAAAATAGATCATGCCGATTACTTTTGAAATAGTAACCGACGAATGTGTTGAATATAAAGTCTTGCCGATTACTTTTGAAATAGTAACCGACAAATGTGCTGAAAATAAATCATGCCAATTACTATTGAAATAGTAACCGACAAATGTGCTGAAAATAAAAGTCTTGCCGATTACTTTTGAAATAGTAACCTGACGAATGTGTTGAAATTAAATCATGCCGATTACTTTTGAAATAGTCACCGACGAATATGCTGAAAATAAAAATCTTGCCGATTACTTTTGAAATAGTAACCGACGAATGTGCTGAAAATAAATCATGCCGATTACTTTCGAAATAGTAAGCGACGAATATGTTGAAAATAAAAATCTTACCGATTACTTTTAAAATAGTAACCAACGAATGTACTGAAAATAAATCTTGCCGATTACTTTTGAAATAGTAACCGACGAATGTGCTGAAAATAAATCATGCTGATTACTTTGGAAATAGTAAGTGACGAATATGTTGAAAATAAAAATCTTACCGATTACTTTTGAAATAGTAACCAACGAATGTGCTGAAAATAAAGTCTTGCCGATAACTTTTGAAATAGTAACCGACGAATATGTGCTGAAAATAAATCTTGCCGATTACTTTTGAAATAGTAACCGACGAATGTGCTGAAAATAAATCATGCCGATTACTTTTGAAATAGTAAGCGACGAATATGTTGGAAATAAAAATCTTACCGATTACTTTTGAAATAGTAACAACGAATATGCTGAAAATAAAGTCTTGTCGATTACTTTTGAAATAGTAACCAACAAATATGTTGAAAATAAAAATCTTGTCGATTACTTTTAAAATAGTAACCGACAAATATGCTGAAAATAAAAATCTTGCCGATTACTTTTGAAATAGTCACCGACCAATATGCTGAAAATAAAAATCTTGTCGATTACTTTTGAAATAGTAACCGACGAATGTGCTGAAAATAAATCATGCTGATTACTTTTGAAATAGTAAGCGATGAATATGTTGGAAATAAAAATCTTACCGATTACTTTTAAAAAAGTAACCAATGAATGTGCTGAAAATAAAGTCTTGCCGATTACTTTTGAAATAGTAACCGACGAATATGTTGAAAATAAAAATCTTGCCGATTACTTTTGAAATAGTAACCGACGAATGTGCTGAAAATAAAGTCTTGCCGATTACTTTTAAAATAGTAACCGACAAATATGCTGAAAATAAAAATCTTGCCGATTACTCTTGAAATAGTAACCGACGTACATGCTGAAAATAAAAATCTTGCCGATTACTATTGAAATAGTAACCGACGAATGTGCTGAAAATAAAGTCTTGCCGATAACTTTTGAAATAGTAACCGACGAATGTGCTGAAAATATAGTCTTGCCGATTAATTCTAAAATAGTAACAGACAAATATGCTAAAAATAAAAATCTTGCCGATTACTTTTGAAATAGTAACCGACGAATGTGCTGAAAATAAATCTTGTCGATTACCTTTGAAATAGTAACCGACGAATATGCTGAATATAAAAATTTTGCTGATTACTTTTGAAATAGTAACCGACGAATGTGCAGAAAATAGATCATGCCGATTACTTTTGAAATAGTAACCGACGAATGTGTTGAATATAAAGTCTTGCCGATTACTTTTGAAATAGTAACCGACAAATGTGCTGAAAATAAATCATGCCAATTACTATTGAAATAGTAACCGACAAATGTGCTGAAAATAAAAGTCTTGCCGATTACTTTTGAAATAGTAACGTGACGAATGTGCTGAAATTAAATCATGCCGATTACTTTTGAAATAGTCACCGACGAATATGCTGAAAATAAAAATCTTGCCGATTACTTTTGAAATAGTAACCGACGAATGTGCTGAAAATAAATCATGCCGATTACTTTCGAAATAGTAAGCGACGAATATGTTGAAAATAAAAATCTTACCGATTACTTTTAAAATAGTAACCAACGAATGTACTGAAAATAAATCTTGCCGATTACTTTTGAAATAGTAACCGACGAATGTGCTGAAAATAAATCATGCTGATTACTTTGGAAATAGTAAGTGACGAATATGTTGAAAATAAAAATCTTACCGATTACTTTTGAAATAGTAACCAACGAATGTGCTGAAAATAAAGTCTTGCCGATAACTTTTGAAATAGTAACCGACGAATATGTGCTGAAAATAAATCTTGCCGATTACTTTTGAAATAGTAACCGACGAATGTGCTGAAAATAAATCATGCCGATTACTTTTGAAATAGTAAGCGACGAATATGTTGGAAATAAAAATCTTACCGATTACTTTTGAAATAGTAACAACGAATATGCTGAAAATAAAGTCTTGCCGATTACTTTTGAAATAGTAACCAACAAATATGTTGAAAATAAAAATCTTGTCGATTACTTTTAAAATAGTAACCGACAAATATGCTGAAAATAAAAATCTTGCCGATTACTTTTGAAATAGTCACCGACCAATATGCTGAAAATAAAAATCTTGTCGATTACTTTTGAAATAGTAACCGACGAATGTGCTGAAAATAAATCATGCTGATTACTTTTGAAATAGTAAGCGATGAATATGTTGGAAATAAAAATCTTACCGATTACTTTTAAAAAAGTAACCAATGAATGTGCTGAAAATAAAGTCTTGCCGATTACTTTTGAAATAGTAACCGACGAATATGTTGAAAATAAAAATCTTGCCGATTACTTTTGAAATAGTAACCGACGAATGTGCTGAAAATAAAGTCTTGCCGATTACTTTTAAAATAGTAACCGACAAATATGCTGAAAATAAAAATCTTGCCGATTACTCTTGAAATAGTAACCGACGTACATGCTGAAAATAAAAATCTTGCCGATTACTATTGAAATAGTAACCGACGAATGTGCTGAAAATAAAGTCTTGCCGATAACTTTTGAAATAGTAACCGACGAATGTGCTGAAAATATAGTCTTGCCGATTAATTCTAAAATAGTAACAGACAAATATGCTAAAAATAAAAATCTTGCCGATTACTTTTGAAATAGTAACCGACGAATGTGCTGAAAATAAATCTTGTCGATTACCTTTGAAATAGTAACCGACGAATATGCTGAATATAAAAATTTTGCTGATTACTTTTGAAATAGTAACCGACGAATGTGCAGAAAATAGATCATGCCGATTACTTTTGAAATAGTAACCGACGAATGTGTTGAATATAAAGTCTTGCCGATTACTTTTGAAATAGTAACCGACAAATGTGCTGAAAATAAATCATGCCAATTACTATTGAAATAGTAACCGACAAATGTGCTGAAAATAAAAGTCTTGCCGATTACTTTTGAAATAGTAACGTGACGAATGTGCTGAAATTAAATCATGCCGATTACTTTTGAAATAGTCACCGACGAATATGCTGAAAATAAAAATCTTGCCGATTACT
This sequence comes from Medicago lupulina, assembly GCA_958299785.1. Lineage (NCBI taxonomy): Eukaryota > Viridiplantae > Streptophyta > Magnoliopsida > Fabales > Fabaceae > Medicago > Medicago lupulina. The sequence continues at coordinate 36,044,664 of OY283146.1, read as the reverse complement.
TTTGAAATAGTAACCGACGAATGTGCTGAAAATAAATCATGCCGATTACTTTCGAAATAGTAAGCGACGAATATGTTGAAAATAAAAATCTTACCGATTACTTTTAAAATAGTAACCAACGAATGTACTGAAAATAAATCTTGCCGATTACTTTTGAAATAGTAACCGACGAATGTGCTGAAAATAAATCATGCCGATTACTTTGGAAATAGTAAGTGACGAATATGTTGAAAATAAAAATCTTACCGATTACTTTTGAAATAGTAACCAACGAATGTGCTGAAAATAAAGTCTTGCCGATAACTTTTGAAATAGTAACCGACTAATATGTGCTGAAAATAAATCTTGCCGATTACTTTTGAAATAGTAACCGACGAATGTGCTGAAAATAAATCATGCCGATTACTTTTGAAATAGTAAGCGACGAATATGTTGAAAATAAAAATCTTACCGATTACTTTTGAAATAGTAACAACGAATATGCTGAAAATAAAGTCTTGCCGATTACTTTTGAAATAGTAACCGACAAATATGTTGAAAATAAAAATCTTGTCGATTACTTTTAAAATAGTAACCGACAAATATGCTGAAAATAAAAATCTTGCCGATTACTTTTGAAAAAGTAACCGACAAATATGCTGAAAATAAAAATCTTGCCGATTACTTTTGAAATAGTCACCGACCAATATGCTGAAAATAAAAATCTTGTCGATTACTTTTGAAATAGTAACCGACGAATGTGCTGAAAATAAATCATGCTGATTACTTTTGAAATAGTAAGCGATGAATATGTTGGAAATAAAAATCTTACCGATTACTTTTAAAAAAGTAACCAATGAATGTGCTGAAAATAAAGTCTTGCCGATTACTTTTGAAATAGTAACCGACGAATATGTTGAAAATAAAAATCTTGCCGATTGTAACACCCTGTTTCCCCAAAACAACATAATAATATTAAAACAATCAGAGTTCAACAATAACGGGCATGTCACACTACTTTTCAAAATTATTTAAATAGAAAATAGAACTATTTAAAATACCAACAAAATCTCATTCTTATAAAAATCTGCAGCGGAAATATTTCTTTTAAAATCATCATCATTCAACTTCAACAAAATTCTTGGCACAAAGGCCTCAACAACAAAATATTATTCTTCAACTTAAAATCCAACAACATGTTCAAAATTCGATACATAAAGGAATGAAAGAAACAAAACAACATTTTCCCCATCCCGTTACGTATCAGAGCCCTATGACACTTGAGCCAACATCCTACTAGCCTTGGAAATCTGCACTTGTCCACAAGGCGACAATTCCAACAGAAGGGGTGAGATACACATTCAATAATAATAATATATAATCAATCAAGTTAATGAAAACAACAACAATTCAATGACAAGCATCATCAGGTTCACATATATATACATATATATATATATACATATATATATATAGATATATATATACATATATATATATATAAATACGCCAACAACAGAATCATCAATCAACAAAACATCATATAGTCATAGCAAAATATGCATCATCTAACATCATAATTATCGTCCTAAATCACCTTATACATCATCAAGCACACCATTCACGAAACACGTTAAACGTCAATCAAGAATATCATCACGAAATATCATCAAGAGCTTCAAGGAACTTCATCACGAAGATACCATCAAGAACATCAAAGAACAATCATCATCACAAATGCATCACAAACCATCATAAATCATCGTCTTAACAACCATCTCAAACATCACATCATCATCACAAATCATCGTCACGACATCTCATAAGACACGACTCAACAAATGCAACTCTACGTCTTAGACATCATGCATGTGGTACCATCAGGGCATAAGCCCCCATCGCTAAAGGTCAAATAGGACCTGTCAGGCATTGAGCCCCCATCGCTAAAGGTCATAAAAGAACCTGTCAGGCATTAAGCCCCCATCGCTGACTATGCTATGCAACGACACGACTCAAATGCAACGACACGAGTAAAGACTCAACAATGCACATCTTTAGATGACTCGACAAATACACATCTTTAAATAGCATCATCGTCAAATATCACATATTTAAATATGACATCTTTATATAGCACATATTTAAGTCACACATCTACAAACAACACATCTTGATATAACACATATTTAAATCACACATCTCTGGAAAGCACATATACATTAATCAACTACATTCATATCAAAGTTCAACACATCCTTCAACAAGCAAATCAAGTTTGATCAATAAAACATAAGCCAAATACTCATAAAACACTCCGACTAAATCCCTAATACTTAAGTTTGAAGTTGGGAAACCAACCATAAGTTTTGGACTAACTTGGGATTAGTTAAGCTAAGTTTTCTAAAAAATTTCTGAAGACCTACTTGGACTATTTTCATCATAATTCAAAATCTACAAATCCTCTTCGAGTCAAACCAGTGCCATTAGAAAGCTAACTTAATTATCTACAACTTTCATGTTTACACCTAAAGCCAACTATGTACCAATCAATACCAGTTTTCATTTCAAATTCGGACAAAGTTGTGCTGAAATTCATAAAAATTCACTGTGACCTACGTTCAGTAATTTGACCATAACTCAAGTTCTATAAATTATTTTGACGTCCGACCAACGGCATTAGAAAGCTAACATTCATACCTACAACTTTCGTGTTTACACCGAAAGCTAGTTCGAAACAGAAACTGATGCAAAAGACGCAACAACATGAAACAGGGTATGCTGTCAAAGGTAGCTCTCGGGAAAACTCTATTTTTCACTCAAAAACCCAAATTTCATCTACCCAAATCCCAAATTTGATAGAGAACAATGTTTACAGGTTCTACATACAACTTAACAATCAAAACAACACAGAAACATGCATTAAACAACACAATTCATCACATCATATCAATTATCATAAACTTTCTAAACCCTAAACCTAGAACACAATTTCATCAGCAATCAAAATTATATATACATATTATTGAAGGAATCCCACCCTTACCTTAATTCAGCAAGCAAAAACTCTACAACAATTGATTCCCTCTTCTCTTAGCCTCTTCTAGGGTTCTCTTCTTTCTCTCCAAAAACTCTCTTCTCTAAAGTTTTGTACGTGAAAAATGAAACAGACTTTTGTTTTTCTGTAAACTAAAACCTCTCCTTTCTCTTCTATTTTTCCTTAACCTCCCACTTATTTCACTTAACTCCCTCCTTAATTTCTATTAATTCTCATTAAACCCCATAATTTCAAGTAAATAATAATCTTACTTATTTTTATTAAACAATAAAAATAATCATATATTCACATAATCACATAAATCATTAAAAAATCATATAAAAGATTTTAAAATCAACCAACGATAATTAAAATAAAACTAGGGCGTTACACCGATTACTTTTGAAATAGTAACCGACGAATGTGCTGAAAATAAAGTCTTGCCGATTACTTTTAAAATAGTAACCGACAAATATGCTGAAGATAAAAATCTTGCCGATTACTTTTGAAATAGTAACCGACGTACATGCTGAAAATAAAAATCTTGCCGATTACTATTGAAATAGTAACCGACGAATGTGCTGAAAATAAAGTCTTGCCGATTACTTTTGAAATAGTAACCGACGAATGTGCTGAAAATATAGTCTTGCCGATTAATTATAAAATAGTAACAGACAAATATGCTAAAAATAAAAATCTTGCCGATTACTTTTGAAATAGTAACCGACGAATGTGCTGAAAATAAATCTTGCCGATTACCTTTGAAATAGTAACCGACGAATATGTGCTGAAAATAAATCTTGCCGATTACTTTTGAAATAGTAACCGACGAATGTGCTGAAAATAAATCATGCCGATTACTTTTGAAATAGTAAGCGACAAATATGTTGAAAATAAAAATCTTCTCGATTGCTTTTAAAATAGTAACCGACAAATATGCTAAAACTAAAAATCTTGCCGATTACTTTTGAAATCGGAACCGACGAATATGTTGAAAATAAAAATCTTGTCGATTACTTTTAAAATTATAACCGACAAATAAGCTAAAAATAAAAATCTTGCCGATTACTTTTGAAATAGTAACCGACGAATGTGCAGAAAATAGTTCATGCCGATTACTTTTGAAATAGTAACCGACGAATGTGTTGAAAATAAATCATGCCGATTATTTTTGAAATAGTAACCGACGAATGTGCTTAAAATAAATCTTGCCGATTACTTTTGAAATAGTAACCGACGAATGTGCTGAAAATAAATCATGCCGATTACTTTTGAAATAGTAAGCGACGAATATGTTGAAAATAAAAATCTTACCGATTACTTTTGAAATAGTAACAACGAATATGCTGAAAATAAAGTCTTGCCGATTACTTTTGAAATAGCAACCGACAATTATGTTGAAAATAAAAATCTTGTCGATTACTTTTAAAATAGTAACCGACAAATATGCTGAAAATAAAAATCTTGCCGATTACTTTTGAAAAAGTAACCGACAAATATGTTGAAAATAAAAATCTTGCCGATTACTTTTGAAATAGTCACCGACCAATATGCTGAAAATAAAAATCTTGTCGATTACTTTTGAAATAGTAACCGACGAATGTGCTGAAAATATAGTCTTGCCGATTAATTCTAAAATAGTAACAGACAAATATGCTAAAAATAAAAATCTTGCCGATTACTTTTGAAATAGTAACCGACGAATGTGCTGAAAATAAATCTTGTCGATTACCTTTGAAATAGTAACCGACGAATATGTGCTGAAAATAAATCTTGCCGATTACTTTTGAAATAGTAACCGACGAATGTGCTGAAAATAAATCATGCCGATTACTTTTGAAATAGTAAGCGACGAATATGTTGAAAATAAAAATCTTCTCGATTGCTTTTAAAATAGTAACCGACAAATATGCTAAAACTAAAAATCTTGCCGATTACTTTTGAAATAGGAACCGACGAATATGTTGAAAATAAAAATCTTGTCGATTACTTTTAAAATAATAACCGACAAATAAGCTAAAAATAAAAATCTTGCTGATTACTTTTGAAATAGTAACTGACGAATGTGCAGAAAATAGTTCATGCCGATTACTTTTGAAATAGTAACCGACGAATGTGTTGAAAATAAATCATGCCGATTATTTTTGAAATAGTAACCGACGAATGTGCTTAAAATAAATCTTGCCGATTACTTTTGAAATAGTAACCGACGAATGTGCTGAAGATAAATCATGCCGATTACTTTTGAAATAGTAAGCGACGAATATGTTGAAAATAAAAATCTTACCGATTACTTTTGAAATAGTAACAACGAATATGCTGAAAATAAAGTCTTGCCGATTACTTTTGAAATAGTAACCGACAATTATGTTGAAAATAAAAATCTTGTCGATTACTTTTAAAATAGTAACCGACAAATATGCTGAAAATAAAAATCTTGCCGATTACTTTTGAAAAAGTAACCGACAAATATGTTGAAAATAAAAATCTTGCCGATTACTTTTGAAATAGTCACCGACCAATATGCTGAAAATAAAAATCTTGTCGATTACTTTTGAAATAGTAACCGACGAATGTGCTGAAAATATAGTCTTGCCGATTAATTCTAAAATAGTAACAGACAAATATGCTAAAAATAAAAATCTTGCCGATTACTTTTGAAATAGTAACCGACGAATGTGCTGAAAATAAATCTTGTCGATTACCTTTGAAATAGTAACCGACGAATATGTGCTGAAAATAAATCTTGCCGATTACTTTTGAAATAGTAACCGACGAATGTGCTGAAAATAAATCATGCCGATTACTTTTGAAATAGTAAGCGACGAATATGTTGAAAATAAAAATCTTCTCGATTGCTTTTAAAATAGTAACCCACAAATATGCTAAAACTAAAAATCTTGCCGATTACTTTTGAAATAGGAACCGACGAATATGTTGAAAATAAAAATCTTGTCGATTACTTTTAAAATAATAACCGACAAATAAGCTAAAAATAAAAATCTTGCTGATTACTTTTGAAATAGTAACTGACGAATGTGCAGAAAATAGTTCATGCCGATTACTATTGAAATAGTAACCGACGAATGTGTTGAAAATAAATCATGCCGATTATTTTTGAAATAGTAACCGACGAATGTGCTTAAAATAAATCTTGCCGATTACTTTTGAAATAGTAACCGACGAATGTGCTGAAGATAAATCATGCCGATTACTTTTGAAATAGTAAGCGACGAATATGTTGAAAATAAAAATCTTACTGATTACTTTTGAAATAGTAACAACGAATATGCTGAAAATAAAGTCTTGTCGATTACTTTTGAAATAGTAACCGACAAATATGTTGAAAATAAAAATCTTGTCGATTACTTTTAAAATAGTAACCGACAAATATGCTGAAAATAAAAATCTTGCCGATTACTTTTGAAAAAGTAACCGACAAATATGCTGAAAATAAAAATCTTGCCGATTACTTTTGAAATAGTCACCGACCAATATGCTGAAAATAAAAATCTTGTCGATTACTTTTGAAATAGTAACCGACGAATGTGCTGAAAATAAATCATGCTGATTACTTTTGAAATAGTAAGCGATGAATATGTTGGAAATAAAAATCTTACCGATTACTTTAAAAAAAGTAACCAATGAATGTGCTGAAAATAAAGTCTTGCCGATTACTTTTGAAATAGTAACCGACGAATATGTTGAAAATAAAAATCTTGCCGATTACTTTTGAAATAGTAACCGACGAATGTGCCGAAAATAAAGTCTTGCCGATTACTTTTAAAATAGTAACCGACAAATATGCTGAAGATAAAAATCTTGCCGATTACTTTTGAAATAGTAACCGACGTACATGCTGAAAATAAAAATCTTGCTGATTACTATTGAAATAGTAACCGACGAATGTGCTGAAAATAAAGTCTTGCCGATTACTTTTGAAATAGTAACCGACGAATGTGCTGAAAATATAGTCTTGCCGATTAATTATAAAATAGTAACAGACAAATATGCTAAAAATAAAAATCTTGCCGATTACTTTTGAAATAGTAACCGACGAATGTGCTGAAAATAAATCTTGCCGATTACCTTTGAAATAGTAACCGACGAATATGCTGAATATAAAAACTTTGCTGATTACTTTTGAAATAGTAACCGACGAATGTGCAGAAAATAGATCATGCCGATTACTTTTGAAATAGTAACCGACGAATGTGTTGAATATAAAGTCTTGCCGATTACTTTTGAAATAGTAACCGACAAATGTGCTGAAAATAAATCATGCCAATTACTATTGAAATAGTAACCGACAAATGTGCTGAAAATAAAAGTCTTGCCGATTACTTTTGAAATAGTAACCTACCGAATGTGCTGAAAATAAATCATGCCGATTACTTTTGAAATAGTAAGCGACGAATATGTTGAAAATAAACATCTTACCGATTACTTTTAAAATAGTAACCAACGAATGTACTGAAAATAAATCATGCCGATTACCTTTGAAATAGTAACCGACGAATATGTTGAAAATAAAAATCTTACCGATTACTTTTGAAATAGTAACAAAGGAATATGCTGAAAATAAAGTCTTGCCGATTACTTTTGAAATAGTAACCGACGAATATGTTGAAAATAAAAATCTTGTCGATTACTTTTAAAATAGTAACCGACAAATATGTTGAATATAAAAATCTTGCCGATTACTTTTGAAATAGTAACCGACGAATGTGCTGAAAATAAATCATGCCGATTACTTTCGAAATAGTAAGCGACGAATATGTTGAAAATAAAAATCTTGTCGATTACTTTTAAAATAGTAACCGACAAATATGTTGAATATAAAAATCTTCTCGATTGCTTTTAAAATAGTAACCAACGAATGTACTGAAAATAAATCATGCCGATTACCTTTGAAATATTAACCGACGGATATGTTGAAAATAAAAATCTTACCGATTACTTTTGAAATAGTAACAAAGGAATATGCTGAAAATAAAGTCTTGCCGATTACTTTTGAAATAGTAACCGACGAATATGTTGAAAATAAAAATCTTGTCGATTACTTTTAAAATAGTAACCGACAAATATGCTGAAAATAAAAATCTTGCCGATTACTTTTGAAATAGTAACTGACGATTGTGCAGAAAATAGATCATGCCGATTACTTTTGAAATAGTAACCGACGAATGTGTTGAAAATAAATCATGCCGATTATTTTTGAAATAGTAACCGACGAATGTGCTGAAAATAAATCATGCCGATTACTATTGAAATAGTAACCGACAAATGTGCTGAAAATAAAAGTCTTGCCCATTACTTTTTAAATAGTAAGCGACGAACATGTGCTGAAAATAAATCTTGCCGATTACTTTTGAAATAGTAACCGACGAATGTGCTGAAAATAAATCATGCCGATTACTTTTGAAATAGTAAGCGACGAATATGTTGAAAATAAAAATCTTCTCGATTGCTTTTAAAATAGTAACCGACAAATATGCTAAAACTAAAAATCTTGCCGATTACTTTTGAAATAGGAACCGACGAATATGTTGAAAGTAAAAATCTTGTCGATTACTTTTAAAATAATAACTGACAAATAAGCTAAAAATAAAAATCTTGCCGATTACTTTTGAAATAGTAACCGACGAATGTGCAGAAAATAGTTCATGCCGATTACTTTTGAAATAGTAACCGTCGAATGTGTTGAAAATAAATCATGCCGATTATTTTTGAAATAGTAACCGACGAATGTGCTTAAAATAAATCATGCCGATTACTATTGAAATAGTAACCGACAAATGTGCTGAAAATATAGTCTTGCCGATTAATTATAAAATAGTAACAGACAAATATGCTAAAAATAAAAATCTTGCCGATTACTTTTGAAATAGTAACCGACGAATGTGCTGAAAATAAATCTTGCCGATTACCTTTGAAATAGTAACCGACGAATATGCTGAATATAAAAATTTTGCTGATTACTTTTGAAATAGTAACCGACGAATGTGCAGAAAATAGATCATGCCGATTACTTTTGAAATAGTAACCGACGAATGTGTTGAATATAAAGTCTTGCCGATTACTTTTGAAATAGTAACCGACAAATGTGCTGAAAATAAATCATGCCAATTACTATTGAAATAGTAACCGACAAATGTGCTGAAAATAAAAGTCTTGCCGATTACTTTTGAAATAGTAACCTACCGAATGTGCTGAAAATAAATCATGCCGATTACTTTTGAAATAGTAAGCGACGAATATGTTGAAAATAAACATCTTACCGATTACTTTTAAAATAGTAACCAACGAATGTACTGAAAATAAATCATGCCGATTACCTTTGAAATAGTAACCGACGAATATGTTGAAAATAAAAATCTTACCGATTACTTTTGAAATAGTAACAAAGGAATATGCTGAAAATAAAGTCTTGCCGATTACTTTTGAAATAGTAACCGACGAATATGTTGAAAATAAAAATCTTGTCGATTACTTTTAAAATAGTAACCGACAAATATGTTGAATATAAAAATCTTGCCGATTACTTTTGAAATAGTAACCGACGAATGTGCTGAAAATAAATCATGCCGATTACTTTCGAAATAGTAAGCGACGAATATGTTGAAAATAAAAATCTTACCGATTACTTTTAAAATAGTAACCAACGAATGTACTGAAAATAAAGTCTTGCCGATTACTTTTTAAATAGGAACCGACGAATATGTTGAAAATAAAAATCTTATCGATTACTTTTGAAATAGTAACTGACGATTGTGCAGAAAATAGATCATGCCGATTACTTTTTAAATAGTAACCGACAAATGTGCTGAAAATAAATCATGCCGATTACTTTTGAAATAGGAACCGACGAATATGTTGAAAATAAAAATCTTGTCGATTACTTTTAAAATAATAACCGACAAATAAGCTAAAAATAAAAATCTTGCCGATTACTTTTGAAATAGTAACCGACGAATGTGCAGAAAATAGTTCATGCCGATTACTTTTGAAATAGTAACCGACGAATGTGTTGAAAATAAATCATGCCGATTATTTTTGAAATAGTAACCGACGAATGTGCTTAAAATAAATCATGCCGATTACTATTGAAATAGTAACCGACAAATGTGCTGAAAATAAAAGTCTTGCCCATTACTTTTGAAATAGTAACCAACGAATATGTGCTGAAAATAAATCTTGCCGATTACTTTTGAAATAGTAACCGACGAATGTGCTGAAAATAAATCATGCCGATTACTTTTGAAATAGTAAGCGACGAATATGTTGAAAATAAAAATCTTCTCGATTACTTTTAAAATAGTAACCGACAAATATGCTAAAACTAAAAATCTTCCCGATTACTTTTGAAATAGGAACCGACGAATATGTTGAAAATAAAAATCTTGCCGATTACTTTTAAAATAGTAACCGACAAATATGCTAAAAATGAAAATCTTGCCGATTACTTTTGAAAAAGTAACCGACAAATATGTTGAAAATAAAAATCTTGCCGATTACTTTTGAAATAGTCACCGACCAATATGCTGAAAATAAAAATCTTTCCGATTACTTTTGAAATAGTAACCGACGAATGTGCTGAAAATAAATCATGCTGATTACTTTTGAAATAGTAAGCGATGAATATGTTGGAAATAAAAATCTTACCGATTACTTTTAAAAAAGTAACCAAAGAATGTGCTGAAAATAAAGACTTGCCGATTACTTTTGAAATAGTAACTGACGAATATGTTGAAAATAAAAATCTTGTCGATTACTTTTAAAATAGTAACCGACAAATATGTTGAAAATAAAAATCTTGCCGATTACTTTTGAAATAGTAACCGACGAATGTGCTGAAAATAAATCTTGCCGATTACCTTTGAAATAGTAACCGACGAATGTGCTGAAAATAAATCATGCCGATTACTTTTGAAATAGTAAGCGACGAATATGTTGAAAATAAAAATCTTCTCGATTGCTTTTAAAATAGTAACCGACAAATATGCTAAAACTAAAAATCTTGCCGATTACTTTTGAAATAGGAACCGACGAATATGTTGAAAATAAAAATCTTGTCGATTACTTTTAAAATAATACCCGACAAATAAGCTAAAAATAAAAATCTTGCCGATTACTTTTGAAATAGTAACCGACGAATGTGCAGAAAATAGTTCATGCCGATTACTTTTGAAATAGTAACCGACGAATGTGTTGAAAATAAATCATGCCGATTATTTTTGAAATAGTAACCGACGAATATGCTTAAAATAAATCTTGCCGATTACTTTTGAAATAGTAACCGACGAATGTGCTGAAAATAAATCATGCCGATTACTTTTGAAACAGTAAGCGACGAATATGTTGAAAATAAAAATCTTACCGATTACTTTTGAAATAGTAACAATGAATATGCTGAAAATAAAGTCTTGCCGATTACTTTTGAAATAGTAACCGACAAATATGTTGAAAATAAAAATCTTGTCGATTACTTTTAAAATAGTAACCGACAAATATGCTGAAAATAAAAATCTTGCCGATTACTTTTGAAAAAGTAACCGACAAATATGCTGAAAATAAAAATCTTGCCGATTACTTTTGAAATAGTCACCGACCAATATGCTGAAAATAAAGTCTTGCCGATTACTTTTGAAATAGTAACCGACGAATGTGCTGAAAATAAATCATGCTGATTACTTTTGAAATAGTAAGCGATGAATATGTTGGAAATAAAAATCTTACCGATTACTTTTAAAAAAGTAACCAATGAATGTGCTGAAAATAAAGACTTGCCGATTACTTTTGAAATAGTAACCGACGAATATGTTGAAAATAAAAATCTTGCCGATTACTTTTGAAATAGTAATCGACGAATGTGCTGAAAATAAAGTCTTGCCGATTACTTTTAAAATAGTAACCGACAAATATGCTGAAGATAAAAATCTTGCCGATTACTTTTGAAATAGTAACCGACGTACATGCTGAAAATAAAAATCTTGCCGATTACTATTGAAATAGTAACCGACGAATGTGCTAAAAATAAAAATCTTGCCGATTACTTTTGAAATAGTAACCGACGAATGTGCTGAAAATAAATCTTGCCGATTACCTTTGAAATAGTAACCGACGAATATGCTGAATATAAAAATTTTGCTGATTACTTTTGAAATAGTAACCGACGAATGTGCAGAAAATAGATCATGCCGATTACTTTTGAAATAGTAACCGACGAATGTGTTGAATATAAAGTCTTGCCGATTACTTTTGAAATAGTAACCGACAAATGTGCTGAAAATAAATCATGCCAATTACTATTGAAATAGTAACCGACAAATGTGCTGAAAATAAAAGTCTTGCCGATTACTTTTGAAATAGTAACCTGACAAATGTGCTGAAAATAAATCATGCCGATTACTTTTGAAATAGTAAGCGACGAATATGTTGAAAATAAAAATCTTACCGATTACTTTTAAAATAGTAACCAACGAATGTACTGAAAATAAATCATGCCGATTACCTTTGAAATAGTAACCGACGAATATGTTGAAAATAAAAATCTTACCGATTACTTTTGAAATAGTAACAAAGGAATATGCTGAAAATAAAGTCTTGCCGATTACTTTTGAAATAGTAACCGACGAATGTGCTGAAAATAAATCATGCCGATTACTTTCGAAATAGTAAGCGACGAATATGTTGAAAATAAAAATCTTACCGATTACTTTTAAAATAGTAACCAACGAATGTACTGAAAATAAAGTCTTGCCGATTACTTTTTAAATAGGAACCGACGAATATGTTGAAAATAAAAATCTTATCGATTACTTTTGAAATAGTAACTGACGATTGTGCAGAAAATAGATCATGCCGATTACTTTTTAAATAGTAACCGACAAATGTGCTGAAAATAAATCATGCCGATTACTTTTGAAATAGGAACCGACGAATATGTTGAAAATAAAAATCTTGTCGATTACTTTTAAAATAATAACCGACAAATAAGCTAAAAATAAAAATCTTGCCGATTACTTTTGAAATAGTAACCGACGAATGTGCAGAAAATAGTTCATGCCGATTACTTTTGAAATAGTAACCGACGAATGTGTTGAAAATAAATCATGCCGATTATTTTTGAAATAGTAACCGACGAATGTGCTTAAAATAAATCATGCCGATTACTATTGAAATAGTAACCGACAAATGTGCTGAAAATAAAAGTCTTGCCCATTACTTTTGAAATAGTAACCAACGAATATGTGCTGAAAATAAATCTTGCCGATTACTTTTGAAATAGTAACCGACGAATGTGCTGAAAATAAATCATGCCGATTACTTTTGAAATAGTAAGCGACGAATATGTTGAAAATAAAAATCTTCTCGATTACTTTTAAAATAGTAACCGACAAATATGCTAAAACTAAAAATCTTCCCGATTACTTTTGAAATAGGAACCGACGAATATGTTGAAAATAAAAATCTTGCCGATTACTTTTAAAATAGTAACCGACAAATATGCTAAAAATGAAAATCTTGCCGATTACTTTTGAAAAAGTAACCGACAAATATGTTGAAAATAAAAATCTTGCCGATTACTTTTGAAATAGTCACCGACCAATATGCTGAAAATAAAAATCTTTCCGATTACTTTTGAAATAGTAACCGACGAATGTGCTGAAAATAAATCATGCTGATTACTTTTGAAATAGTAAGCGATGAATATGTTGGAAATAAAAATCTTACCGATTACTTTTAAAAAAGTAACCAAAGAATGTGCTGAAAATAAAGACTTGCCGATTACTTTTGAAATAGTAACTGACGAATATGTTGAAAATAAAAATCTTGTCGATTACTTTTAAAATAGTAACCGACAAATATGTTGAAAATAAAAATCTTGCCGATTACTTTTGAAATAGTAACCGACGAATGTGCTGAAAATAAATCTTGCCGATTACCTTTGAAATAGTAACCGACGAATGTGCTGAAAATAAATCATGCCGATTACTTTTGAAATAGTAAGCGACGAATATGTTGAAAATAAAAATCTTCTCGATTGCTTTTAAAATAGTAACCGACAAATATGCTAAAACTAAAAATCTTGCCGATTACTTTTGAAATAGGAACCGACGAATATGTTGAAAATAAAAATCTTGTCGATTACTTTTAAAATAATACCCGACAAATAAGCTAAAAATAAAAATCTTGCCGATTACTTTTGAAATAGTAACCGACGAATGTGCAGAAAATAGTTCATGCCGATTACTTTTGAAATAGTAACCGACGAATGTGTTGAAAATAAATCATGCCGATTATTTTTGAAATAGTAACCGACGAATATGCTTAAAATAAATCTTGCCGATTACTTTTGAAATAGTAACCGACGAATGTGCTGAAAATAAATCATGCCGATTACTTTTGAAACAGTAAGCGACGAATATGTTGAAAATAAAAATCTTACCGATTACTTTTGAAATAGTAACAATGAATATGCTGAAAATAAAGTCTTGCCGATTACTTTTGAAATAGTAACCGACAAATATGTTGAAAATAAAAATCTTGTCGATTACTTTTAAAATAGTAACCGACAAATATGCTGAAAATAAAAATCTTGCCGATTACTTTTGAAAAAGTAACCGACAAATATGCTGAAAATAAAAATCTTGCCGATTACTTTTGAAATAGTCACCGACCAATATGCTGAAAATAAAGTCTTGCCGATTACTTTTGAAATAGTAACCGACGAATGTGCTGAAAATAAATCATGCTGATTACTTTTGAAATAGTAAGCGATGAATATGTTGGAAATAAAAATCTTACCGATTACTTTTAAAAAAGTAACCAATGAATGTGCTGAAAATAAAGACTTGCCGATTACTTTTGAAATAGTAACCGACGAATATGTTGAAAATAAAAATCTTGCCGATTACTTTTGAAATAGTAATCGACGAATGTGCTGAAAATAAAGTCTTGCCGATTACTTTTAAAATAGTAACCGACAAATATGCTGAAGATAAAAATCTTGCCGATTACTTTTGAAATAGTAACCGACGTACATGCTGAAAATAAAAATCTTGCCGATTACTATTGAAATAGTAACCGACGAATGTGCTAAAAATAAAAATCTTGCCGATTACTTTTGAAATAGTAACCGACGAATGTGCTGAAAATAAATCTTGCCGATTACCTTTGAAATAGTAACCGACGAATATGCTGAATATAAAAATTTTGCTGATTACTTTTGAAATAGTAACCGACGAATGTGCAGAAAATAGATCATGCCGATTACTTTTGAAATAGTAACCGACGAATGTGTTGAATATAAAGTCTTGCCGATTACTTTTGAAATAGTAACCGACAAATGTGCTGAAAATAAATCATGCCAATTACTATTGAAATAGTAACCGACAAATGTGCTGAAAATAAAAGTCTTGCCGATTACTTTTGAAATAGTAACCTGACGAATGTGCTGAAAATAAATCATGCCGATTACTTTTGAAATAGTAAGCGACGAATATGTTGAAAATAAAAATCTTACCGATTACTTTTAAAATAGTAACCAACGAATGTACTGAAAATAAATCATGCCGATTACCTTTGAAATAGTAACCGACGAATATGTTGAAAATAAAAATCTTACCGATTACTTTTGAAATAGTAACAAAGGAATATGCTGAAAATAAAGTCTTGCCGATTACTTTTGAAATAGTAACCGACGAATATGTTGAAAATAAAAATCTTGTCGATTACTTTTAAAATAGTAACCGACAAATATGTTGAATATAAAAATCTTGCCGATTACTTTTGAAATAGTAACCGACGAATGTGCTGAAAATAAATCATGCCGATTACTTTCGAAATAGTAAGCGACGACTATGTTAAAAATAAAAATCTTACCGATTACTTTTAAAATAGTAACCAACGAATGTACTGAAAATAAAGTCTTGCCGATTACTTTTTAAATAGGAACCGACGAATATGTTGAAAATAAAAATCTTGTCGATTACTTTTAAAATAGTAACCGACAAATATGCTGAAAATAAAAATCTTGCCGATTACTTTTGAAATTGTAACCGACAAATGTGCTGAAAATAAATCTTGCCGATTACCTTTGAAATAGTAACCGACGAATATGCTGAATATAAAAATTTTGCTGATTACTTTTGAAATAGTAACCGACGAATGTGCAGAAAATAGATCATGCCGATTACTTTTGAAATAGTAACCGACGAATGTGTTGAATATAAAGTCTTGCCGATTACTTTTGAAATAGTAACCGACAAATGTGCTGAAAATAAATCATGCCAATTACTATTGAAATAGTAACCGACAAATGTGCTGAAAATAAAAGTCTTGCCGATTACTTTTGAAATAGTAACCTGACGAATGTGCTGAAAATAAATCATGCCGATTACTTTTGAAATAGTAAGCGACGAATATGTTGAAAATAAAAATCTTACCGATTACTTTTAAAATAGTAACCAACGAATGTACTGAAAATAAATCATGCCGATTACCTTTGAAATAGTAACCGACGAATATGTTGAAAATAAAAATCTTACCGATTACTTTTGAAATAGTAACAAAGGAATATGCTGAAAATAAAGTCTTGCCGATTACTTTTGAAATAGTAACCGACGAATATGTTGAAAATAAAAATCTTGTCGATTACTTTTAAAATAGTAACCGACAAATATGTTGAATATAAAAATCTTGCCGATTACTTTTGAAATAGTAACCGACGAATGTGCAGAAAATAGATCTTGCCGATTACTTTTGAAATAGTAACCGACGAATGTGTTGAATATAAAGTCTTGCCGATTACTTTTGAAATAGTAACCGACAAATGTGCTGAAAATAAATCATGCCAATTACTATTGAAATAGTAACCGACAAATGTGCTGAAAATAAAAGTCTTGCCGATTACTTTTGAAATAGTAACCTGACGAATGTGCTGAAAATAAATCATGCCGATTACTTTTGAAATAGTAAGCGACGAATATGTTGAAAATAAAAATCTTACCGATTACTTTTAAAATAGTAACCAACGAATGTACTGAAAATAAATCATGCCGATTACCTTTGAAATAGTAACCGACGAATATGTTGAAAATAAAAATCTTACCGATTACTTTTGAAATAGTAACAAAGGAATATGCTGAAAATAAAGTCTTGCCGATTACTTTTGAAATAGTAACCGACGAATATGTTGAAAATAAAAATCTTGTCGATTACTTTTAAAATAGTAACCGACAAATATGTTGAATATAAAAATCTTGCCGATTACTTTTGAAATAGTAACCGACGAATGTGCTGAAAATAAATCATGCCGATTACTTTCGAAATAGTAAGCGACGACTATGTTAAAAATAAAAATCTTACCGATTACTTTTAAAATAGTAACCAACGAATGTACTGAAAATAAAGTCTTGCCGATTACTTTTTAAATAGGAACCGACGAATATGTTGAAAATAAAAATCTTGTCGATTACTTTTAAAATAGTAACCGACAAATATGCTGAAAATAAAAATCTTGCCGATTACTTTTGAAATTGTAACCGACAAATGTGCTGAAAATAAATCTTGCCGATTACCTTTGAAATAGTAACCGACGAATATGCTGAATATAAAAATTTTGCTGATTACTTTTGAAATAGTAACCGACGAATGTGCAGAAAATAGATCATGCCGATTACTTTTGAAATAGTAACCGACGAATGTGTTGAATATAAAGTCTTGCCGATTACTTTTGAAATAGTAACCGACAAATGTGCTGAAAATAAATCATGCCAATTACTATTGAAATAGTAACCGACAAATGTGCTGAAAATAAAAGTCTTGCCGATTACTTTTGAAATAGTAACCTGACGAATGTGCTGAAAATAAATCATGCCGATTACTTTTGAAATAGTAAGCGACGAATATGTTGAAAATAAAAATCTTACCGATTACTTTTAAAATAGTAACCAACGAATGTACTGAAAATAAATCATGCCGATTACCTTTGAAATAGTAACCGACGAATATGTTGAAAATAAAAATCTTACCGATTACTTTTGAAATAGTAACAAAGGAATATGCTGAAAATAAAGTCTTGCCGATTACTTTTGAAATAGTAACCGACGAATATGTTGAAAATAAAAATCTTGTCGATTACTTTTAAAATAGTAACCGACAAATATGTTGAATATAAAAATCTTGCCGATTACTTTTGAAATAGTAACCGACGAATGTGCAGAAAATAGATCTTGCCGATTACTTTTGAAATAGTAACCGACGAATGTGTTGAATATAAAGTCTTGCCGATTACTTTTGAAATAGTAACCGACAAATGTGCTGAAAATAAATCATGCCAATTACTATTGAAATAGTAACCGACAAATGTGCTGAAAATAAAAGTCTTGCCGATTACTTTTGAAATAGTAACCTGACGAATGTGCTGAAAATAAATCATGCCGATTACTTTTGAAATAGTAAGCGACGAATATGTTGAAAATAAAAATCTTACCGATTACTTTTAAAATAGTAACCAACGAATGTACTGAAAATAAATCATGCCGATTACCTTTGAAATAGTAACCGACGAATATGTTGAAAATAAAAATCTTACCGATTACTTTTGAAATAGTAACAAAGGAATATGCTGAAAATAAAGTCTTGCCGATTACTTTTGAAATAGTAACCGACGAATATGTTGAAAATAAAAATCTTGTCGATTACTTTTAAAATAGTAACCGACAAATATGTTGAATATAAAAATCTTGCCGATTACTTTTGAAATAGTAACCGACAAATGTGCTGAAAATAAATCATGCCGATTACTTTCGAAATAGTAAGCAACGAATATGTTGAAAATAAAAATCTTACCGATTACTTTTAAAATAGTAACCAACGAATGTACTGAAAATAAAGTCTTGCCGATTACTTTTTAAATAGGAACCGACGAATATGTTGAAAATAAAAATCTTGTCGATTACTTTTAAAATAGTAACCGACAAATATGCTGAAAATAAAAATCTTGCCGATTACTTTTGAAATAGTAACCGACGATTGTGCAGAAAATAGATCATGCCGATTACTTTTGAAATAGTAACCGACGAATGTGTTGAAAATAAATCATGCCGATTATTTTTGAAATAGTAACCGACGAATGTGCTGAAAATAAATCATGCCGATTACTATTGAAATTATAACCGACAAATGTGCTGAAAATAAAAGTCTTGCCCATTACTTTTTAAATAGTAACCGACGAACATGTGCTGAAAATAAATCTTGCCGATTACTTTTGAAATAGTAACCGACGAATGTGCTGAAAATAAATCATGCCGATTACTTTTGAAATAGTAACCGACGAATATGTTGAAAATAAAAATCTTGTCGATTACTTTTAAAATAGTAACGGACAAATATGTTGAAAATAAAAATCTTGCCGATTACTTTTGAAATAGTCACCGACGAATATGCTGAAAATAAAAATCTTGCCGATTACTTTTGAAATAGTAACCGACGAATGTGCTGAAAATAAATCATGCCGATTACTTTCGAAATAGTAAGTGACGAATATGTTGAAAAAAAAAATCTTACCAATTACTTTTAAAATAGTAACCAACGAATGTACTGAAAATAAAGTCTTGCCGATTACTTTTGAAATAGGAACCGACGAATATGTTGAAAATAAAAATCTTGTCGATTACTTTTAAAATAGTAACCGACAAATATGCTGAAAATAAAAATCTTGCCGATTACTTTTGAAATAGTCACCAACGAATATGTTGAAAATAAAAATCTTGCCGATTACTTTTGAAATAGTAACCAACGAATGTGCTGAAAATAAAGTCTTGCCGATTACTTTTGAAATAGTAACCGACGAATATGTTGAAAATAAAAATCTTGTCGATTACTTTTAAAACAGTAACCGACAAATATGCTGAAAATAAAAATCTTGCCGATTACTTTTGAAATAGTCACCGACGAATATGTTGAAAATAAAATTCATGCCAATTACTTTTGAAATAGTAACGGACGAATGTGCTGAAAATAAAGTCTTGCCGATTACTTTTGAAATAGTAACCGTCGAATATGTTGAAAATAAAAATCTTGTCGATTACTTTTAAAATAGTAACCGACGAATGTGCTGAAAATAAATCATGCCGATTACTATTGAAATAGTAACCGACAAATTTGCTGAAAATAAAAGTCTTGCCCATTACTTTTGAAATAGTAACCGACGAATATGTGCTGAAAATAAATCTTGCCGATTACTTTTGAAATAGTAACCGACGAATGTGCTGAAAATAAATCATGCTGATTACTTTTGAAATAGTAACCGACGAATATGTTGAAAATAAAAATCTTGTCGATTACTTTTAAAATAGTAACCGACAAATATGTTGAAAATAAAAATCTTGCCGATTACTTTTGAAATAGTCACCGACGAATATGCTGAAAATAAAAATCTTGCCGATTACTTTTAAAATAGTAACCGACAAATATGCTGAATATAAAAATCTTGCCCATTACTTTTGAAATAGTAACCGACGAATGTGCAGAAAATAGATCATGCCGATTACTTTTGAAATAGTAACCGACGAATGTGTTGAAAATAAATCATGCCGATTACTTTTAAAATAGTAACCGACGAATGTGCTGAAAATAAATCATGCCGATTACTATTGAAATAGTAACCGAAAAATGTGCTGAAAATAAAAGTCTTGCCCATTACTTTTGAAATAGTAACCGACGAATATGTGCTGAAAATAAATCTTGCCGATTACTTTTGAAATAGTAACCGACGAATATGTTGAAAATAAAAATCTTGTCGATTACTTTTAAAATATTAACCGACAAATATATTGAAAATAAAAATCTTGCCGATTACTTTTGAAATAGTCACCGACGAATATGCTGAAAATAAAAATCTTGCCGATTACTTTTAAAATAGTAACCGACGAATGTGCTGAAAATAAATCATGCCGATTACTTTTAAAATAGTAACCGACGAATGTGCTGAAAATAAATCATGCCGATTACTATTGAAATAGTAACCGACAAATGTGCCGAAAATAAAAGTCTTGCCCATTACTTTTGAAATAGTAACCGACGAATATGTGCTGAAAATAAATCTTGCCGATTACTTTTGAAATAGTAACCGACGAATGTGCTGAAAATAAATCATGCCGATTACTTTTGAAACAGTAAGCGACGAATATGTTGAAAATAAAAATCTTACCGATTACTTTTGAAATAGTAACAACGAATATGCTGAAAATAAAGTCTTGCCGATTACTTTTGAAATAGTAACCGACAAATATGTTGAAAATAAAAATCTTGCCGATTACTTTTGAAATAGTCACCAACGAATATGTTGAAAATAAAAATCTTGCCGATTACTTTTGAAATAGTAACCAACGAATGTGCTGAAAATAAAGTCTTGCCGATTACTTTTGAAATAGTAACCGACGAATATGTTGAAAATAAAAATCTTGTCGATTACTTTTAAAACAGTAACCGACAAATATGCTGAAAATAAAAATCTTGCCGATTACTTTTGAAATAGTCACCGACGAATATGTTGAAAATAAAATTCATGCCAATTACTTTTGAAATAGTAACGGACGAATGTGCTGAAAATAAAGTCTTGCCGATTACTTTTGAAATAGTAACCGTCGAATATGTTGAAAATAAAAATCTTGTCGATTACTTTTAAAATAGTAACCGACGAATGTGCTGAAAATAAATCATGCCGATTACTATTGAAATAGTAACCGACAAATTTGCTGAAAATAAAAGTCTTGCCCATTACTTTTGAAATAGTAACCGACGAATATGTGCTGAAAATAAATCTTGCCGATTACTTTTGAAATAGTAACCGACGAATGTGCTGAAAATAAATCATGCTGATTACTTTTGAAATAGTAACCGACGAATATGTTGAAAATAAAAATCTTGTCGATTACTTTTAAAATAGTAACCGACAAATATGTTGAAAATAAAAATCTTGCCGATTACTTTTGAAATAGTCACCGACGAATATGCTGAAAATAAAAATCTTGCCGATTACTTTTAAAATAGTAACCGACAAATATGCTGAATATAAAAATCTTGCCGATTACTTTTGAAATAGTAACCGACGAATGTGCAGAAAATAGATCATGCCGATTACTTTTGAAATAGTAACCGACGAATGTGTTGAAAATAAATCATGCCGATTACTTTTAAAATAGTAACCGACGAATGTGCTGAAAATAAATCATGCCGATTACTATTGAAATAGTAACCGACAAATGTGCTGAAAATAAAAGTCTTGCCCATTACTTTTGAAATAGTAACCGACGAATATGTGCTGAAAATAAATCTTGCCGATTACTTTTGAAATAGTAACCGACGAATATGTTGAAAATAAAAATCTTGTCGATTACTTTTAAAATATTAACCGACAAATATGTTGAAAATAAAAATCTTGCCGATTACTTTTGAAATAGTCACCGACGAATATGCTGAAAATAAAAATCTTGCCGATTACTTTTAAAATAGTAACCGACGAATGTGCTGAAAATAAATCATGCCGATTACTTTTAAAATAGTAACCGACGAATGTGCTGAAAATAAATCATGCCGATTACTATTGAAATAGTAACCGACAAATGTGCCGAAAATAAAAGTCTTGCCCATTACTTTTGAAATAGTAACCGACGAATATGTGCTGAAAATAAATCTTGCCGATTACTTTTGAAATAGTAACCGACGAATGTGCTGAAAATAAATCATGCCGATTACTTTTGAAATAGTAACCGACGAATATGTTGAAAATAAAAATCTTACCGATTACTTTTGAAATAGTAACCAACGAATATGCTGAAAATAAAGTCTTGCCGATTACTTTTGAAATAGTCACCGACGAATATGCTGAAAATAAAAATCTTGCCGATTACTTTTAAAATAGTAACCGACAAATATGCTGAAAATAAAAATCTTGCCGATTACTTTTGAAATAGTAACCGACGAATGTGCAGAAAATAGATCATGCCGATTACTTTTGAAATAGTAACCGACGAATGTGTTGAAAATAAATCATGCCGATTACTTTTAAAATAGTAACCGACGAATGTGCTGAAAATAAATCATGCCGATTACTATTGAAATAGTAACCGACAAATGTGCTGAAAATAAAAGTCTTGCCCATTACTTTTGAAATAGTAACCGACGAATATGTGCTGAAAATAAATCTTGCCGATTACTTTTGAAATAGTAACCGACGAATGTGCTGAAAATAAATCATGTTGATTACTTTTGAAATAGTAACCGACGAATATGTTGAAAATAAAAATCTTGTCGATTACTTTTAAAATAGTAACCGACAAATATGTTGAAAATAAAAATCTTGCCGATTACTTTTGAAATAGTCACCGACGAATATGCTGAAAATAAAAATCTTGCCGATTACTTTTAAAATAGTAACCGACAAATATGCTGAAAATAAAAATCTTGCCGATTACTTTTGAAATAGCAACCGACGAATGTGCAGAAAATAGATCATGCCGATTACTTTTGAAATAGTAAACGACGAATGTGTTGAAAATAAATCATGCCGATTACTTTTAAAATAGTAACCGACGAATGTGCTGAAAATAAATCATGCCGATTACTATTGAAATAGTAACCGACAAATGTGCTGAAAATAAAAGTCTTGCCCATTACTTTTGAAATAGTAACCGACGAATATGTGCTGAAAATAAATCTTGCCGATTACTTTTGAAATAGTAACCGACGAATATGTTGAAAATAAAAATCTTGTCGATTACTTTTAAAATAGTAACCGACAAATATGCTGAAAATAAAAATCTTGCCGATTACTTTTGAAATAGTCACCGACGAATATGCTGAAAATAAAAATCTTGCCGATTACTTTTGAAATAGTAACCGACGAATGTGCTGAAAATAAATCATGCCGATTACTTTCGAAATAGTAAGTGACGAATATGTTGAAAAAAAAAATCTTACCAATTACTTTTAAAATAGTAACCAACGAATGTACTGAAAATAAAGTCTTGCCGATTACTTTTGAAATAGGAACCGACGAATGTGTTGAAAATAAAAATCTTGTCGATTACTTTTAAAATAGTAACCGACAAATATGCTGAAAATAAAAATCTTGCCGATTACTTTTGAAATAGTCACCAACGAATATGTTGAAAATAAAAATCTTGCCGATTACTTTTGAAATAGTAACCAACGAATGTGCTGAAAATAAAGTCTTGCCGATTACTTTTGAAATAGTAACCGACGAATATGTTGAAAATAAAAATCTTGTCGATTACTTTTAAAACAGTAACCGACAAATATGCTGAAAATAAAAATCTTGCCGATTACTTTTGAGATAGTCACCGACGAATATGTTGAAAATAAAAATCATGCCTATTACTTTTGAAATAGTAACGGACAAATGTGCTGAAAATAAAGTCTTGCCGATTACTTTTGAAATAGTAACCGTCGAATATGTTGAAAATAAAAATCTTGTCGATTACTTTTAAAACAGTAACCGACGAATGTGCTGAAAATAAATCATGCCGATTACTATTGAAATAGTAACCGACAAATGTGCTGAAAATAAAAGTCTTGCCCATTACTTTTGAAATAGTAACCGACGAATATGTGCTGAAAATAAATCTTGCCGATTACTTTTGAAATAGTAACCGACGAATGTGCTGAAAATAAATCATGCCGATTACTTTTGAAATAGTAACCGACGAATATGTTGAAAATAAAAATCTTGTCGATTACTTTTAAAATAGTAACCGACAAATATGTTGAAAATAAAAATCTTGCCGATTACTTTTGAAATAGTCACCGACGAATATGCTGAAAATAAAAATCTTGCCGATTACTTTTGAAATAGTAACCGACGAATGTGCTGAAAATAAATCATGCCGATTACTTTTGAAATAGTAACCGACGAATATGTTGAAAATAAAAATCTTGTCGATTACTTTTAAAATAGTAACCGACAAATATGTTGAAAATAAAAATCTTGCTGATTACTTTTGAAATAGTCACCGACGAATATGCTGAAAATAAAAATCTTGCCGATTACTTTTAAAATAGTAACCGACAAATATGCTGAAAATAAAAATCTTGCCGATTACTTTTGAAATAGTAACCGACGAATGTGCAGAAAATAGATCATGCCGATTACTTTTGAAATAGTAACCGACGAATGTGTTGAAAATAAATCATGCCGATTACTTTTAAAATAGTAACCGACGAATGTGCTGAAAATAAATCATGCCGATTACTATTGAAATAGTAACCGACAAATGTGCTGAAAATAAAAGGCTTGCCCATTACTTTTGAAATAGTAACCGACGAATATGTGCTGAAAATAAATCTTGCCGATTACTTTTGAAATAGTAACCGACGAATGTGCTGAAAATAAATCATGCTGATTACTTTTGAAATAGTAACCGACGAATATGTTGAAAATAAAAATCTTGTCGATTACTTTTAAAATAGTAACCGACAAATATGTTGAAAATAAAAATCTTGTCGATTACTTTTGAAATAGTCACCGACGAATATGCTGAAAATAAAAATCTTGCCGATTACTTTTAAAATAGTAACCGACAAATATGCTGAAAATAAAAATCTTGCCGATTACTTTTGAAATAGCAACCGACGAATGTGCAGAAAATAGATCATGCCGATTACTTTTGAAATAGTAAACGACGAATGTGTTGAAAATAAATCATGCCGATTACTTTTAAAATAGTAACCGACGAATGTGCTGAAAATAAATCATGCCGATTACTATTGAAATAGTAACCGACAAATGTGCTGAAAATAAAAGTCTTGCCCATTACTTTTGAAATAGTCACCGACGAATATGCTGAAAATAAAAATCTTGCCGATTACTTTTGAAATAGTAACCGACGAATGTGCTGAAAATAAATCATGCCGATTACTTTTGAAATAGTAACCGACGAATATGTTGAAAATAAAAATCTTGTCGATTACTTTTAAAATAGTAACCGACAAATATGTTGAAAATAAAAATCTTGCCGATTACTTTTGAAATAGTCACCGACGAATATGCTGAAAATAAAAATCTTGCCGATTACTTTTAAAATAGTAACCGACAAATATGCTGAAAATAAAAATCTTGCCGATTACTTTTGAAATAGTAACCGACGAATGTGCAGAAAATAGATCATGCCGATTACTTTTGAAATAGTAACCGACGAATGTGTTGAAAATAAATCATGCCGATTACTTTTAAAATAGTAACCGACGAATGTGCTGAAAATAAATCATGCCGATTACTATTGAAATAGTAACCGACAAATGTGCTGAAAATAAAAGGCTTGCCCATTACTTTTGAAATAGTAACCGACGAATATGTGCTGAAAATAAATCTTGCCGATTACTTTTGAAATAGTAACCGACGAATGTGCTGAAAATAAATCATGCTGATTACTTTTGAAATAGTAACCGACGAATATGTTGAAAATAAAAATCTTGTCGATTACTTTTAAAATAGTAACCGACAAATATGTTGAAAATAAAAATCTTGTCGATTACTTTTGAAATAGTCACCGACGAATATGCTGAAAATAAAAATCTTGCCGATTACTTTTAAAATAGTAACCGACAAATATGCTGAAAATAAAAATCTTGCCGATTACTTTTGAAATAGCAACCGACGAATGTGCAGAAAATAGATCATGCCGATTACTTTTGAAATAGTAAACGACGAATGTGTTGAAAATAAATCATGCCGATTACTTTTAAAATAGTAACCGACGAATGTGCTGAAAATAAATCATGCCGATTACTATTGAAATAGTAACCGACAAATGTGCTGAAAATAAAAGTCTTGCCCATTACTTTTGAAATAGTCACCGACGAATATGCTGAAAATAAAAATCTTGCCGATTACTTTTGAAATAGTAACCGACGAATGTGCTGAAAATAAATCATGCCGATTACTTTCGAAATAGTAAGTGACGAATATGTTGAAAAAAAAAATCTTACCAATTACTTTTAAAATAGTAACCAACGAATGTATTGAAAATAAAGTCTTGCCGATTACTTTTGAA
This sequence comes from Medicago lupulina, assembly GCA_958299785.1. Classification (NCBI taxonomy): domain Eukaryota; kingdom Viridiplantae; phylum Streptophyta; class Magnoliopsida; order Fabales; family Fabaceae; genus Medicago; species Medicago lupulina. The sequence goes on along the minus strand of OY283146.1, from coordinate 36,017,568 downwards.
ATAGGAACCGACGAATGTGTTGAAAATAAAAATCTTGTCGATTACTTTTAAAATAGTAACCGACAAATATGCTGAAAATAAAAATCTTGCCGATTACTTTTGAAATAGTCACCAACGAATATGTTGAAAATAAAAATCTTGCCGATTACTTTTGAAATAGTAACCAACGAATGTGCTGAAAATAAAGTCTTGCCGATTACTTTTGAAATAGTAACCGACGAATATGTTGAAAATAAAAATCTTGTCGATTACTTTTAAAACAGTAACCGACAAATATGCTAAAAATAAAAATCTTGCCGATTACTTTTGAGATAGTCACCGACGAATATGTTGAAAATAAAAATCATGCCTATTACTTTTGAAATAGTAACGGACAAATGTGCTGAAAATAAAGTCTTGCCGATTACTTTTGAAATAGTAACCGTCGAATATGTTGAAAATAAAAATCTTGTCGATTACTTTTAAAATAGTAACCGACGAATTTGCTGAAAATAAATCATGCCGATTACTATTGAAATAGTAACCGACAAATGTGCTGAAAATAAAAGTCTTGCCCATTACTTTTGAAATAGTAACCGACGAATATGTGCTGAAAATAAATCTTGCCGATTACTTTTGAAATAGTAACCGACGAATGTGCTGAAAATAAATCATGCCGATTACTTTTGAAATAGTAACCGACAAATATGTTGAAAATAAAAATCTTGCCGATTACTTTTGAAATAGTCACCGACGAATATGCTGAAAATAAAAATCTTGCCGATTACTTTTAAAATAGTAACCGACAAATATGCTGAAAATAAAAATCTTGCCGATTACTTTTGAAATAGTAACCGACGAATGTGCAGAAAATAGATCATGCCGATTACTTTTGAAATAGTAACCGACGAATGTGTTGAAAATAAATCATGCCGATTACTTTTAAAATAGTAACCGACGAATGTGCTGAAAATAAATCATGCCGATTACTATTGAAATAGTAACCGACAAATGTGCTGAAAATAAAAGGCTTGCCCATTACTTTTGAAATAGTAACCGACGAATATGTGCTGAAAATAAATCTTGCCGATTACTTTTGAAATAGTAACCGACGAATGTGCTGAAAATAAATCATGCTGATTACTTTTGAAATAGTAACCGACGAATATGTTGAAAATAAAAATCTTGTCGATTACTTTTAAAATAGTAACCGACAAATATGTTGAAAATAAAAATCTTGCCGATTACTTTTGAAATAGTCACCGACGAATATGCTGAAAATAAAAATCTTGCCGATTACTTTTAAAATAGTAACCGACAAATATGCTGAAAATAAAAATCTTGCCGATTACTTTTGAAATAGCAACCGACGAATGTGCAGAAAATAGATCATGCCGATTACTTTTGAAATAGTAAACGACGAATGTGTTGAAAATAAATCATGCCGATTACTTTTAAAATAGTAACCGACGAATGTGCTGAAAATAAATCATGCCGATTACTATTGAAATAGTAACCGACAAATGTGCTGAAAATAAAAGTCTTGCCCATTACTTTTGAAATAGTCACCGACGAATATGCTGAAAATAAAAATCTTGCCGATTACTTTTGAAATAGTAACCGACGAATGTGCTGAAAATAAATCATGCCGATTACTTTCGAAATAGTAAGTGACGAATATGTTGAAAAAAAAAATCTTACCAATTACTTTTAAAATAGTAACCAACGAATGTATTGAAAATAAAGTCTTGCCGATTACTTTTGAAATAGGAACCGACGAATGTGTTGAAAATAAAAATCTTGTCGATTACTTTTAAAATAGTAACCGACAAATATGCTGAAAATAAAAATCTTGCCGATTACTTTTGAAATAGTCACCAACGAATATGTTGAAAATAAAAATCTTGCCGATTACTTTTGAAATAGTAACCAACGAATGTGCTGAAAATAAAGTCTTGCCGATTACTTTTGAAATAGTAACCGACGAATATGTTGAAAATAAAAATCTTGTCGATTACTTTTAAAACAGTAACCGACAAATATGCTAAAAATAAAAATCTTGCCGATTACTTTTGAGATAGTCACCGACGAATATGTTGAAAATAAAAATCATGCCTATTACTTTTGAAATAGTAATGGACAAATGTGCTGAAAATAAAGTCTTGCCGATTACTTTTGAAATAGTAACCGTCGAATATGTTGAAAATAAAAATCTTGTCGATTACTTTTAAAATAGTAACCGACGAATTTGCTGAAAATAAATCATGCCGATTACTATTGAAATAGTAACCGACAAATGTGCTGAAAATAAAAGTCTTGCCCATTACTTTTGAAATAGTAACCGACGAATATGTGCTGAAAATAAATCTTGCCGATTACTTTTGAAATAGTAACCGACGAATGTGCTGAAAATAAATCATGCCGATTACTTTTGAAATAGTAACCGACAAATATGTTGAAAATAAAAATCTTGCCGATTACTTTTGAAATAGTCACCGACGAATATGCTGAAAATAAAAATCTTGCCGATTACTTTTAAAATAGTAACCGACAAATATGCTGAAAATAAAAATCTTGCCGATTACTTTTGAAATAGTAACCGACGAATGTGCAGAAAATAGATCATGCCGATTACTTTTGAAATAGTAACCGACGAATGTGTTGAAAATAAATCATGCCGATTACTTTTAAAATAGTAACCGACGAATGTGCTGAAAATAAATCATGCCGATTACTATTGAAATAGTAACCGACAAATGTGCTGAAAATAAAAGGCTTGCCCATTACTTTTGAAATAGTAACCGACGAATATGTGCTGAAAATAAATCTTGCCGATTACTTTTGAAATAGTAACCGACGAATGTGCTGAAAATAAATCATGCTGATTACTTTTGAAATAGTAACCGACGAATATGTTGAAAATAAAAATCTTGTCGATTACTTTTAAAATAGTAACCGACAAATATGTTGAAAATAAAAATCTTGCCGATTACTTTTGAAATAGTCACCGACGAATATGCTGAAAATAAAAATCTTGCCGATTACTTTTAAAATAGTAACCGACAAATATGCTGAAAATAAAAATCTTGCCGATTACTTTTGAAATAGCAACCGACGAATGTGCAGAAAATAGATCATGCCGATTACTTTTGAAATAGTAAACGACGAATGTGTTGAAAATAAATCATGCCGATTACTTTTAAAATAGTAACCGACGAATGTGCTGAAAATAAATCATGCCGATTACTATTGAAATAGTAACCGACAAATGTGCTGAAAATAAAAGTCTTGCCCATTACTTTTGAAATAGTCACCGACGAATATGCTGAAAATAAAAATCTTGCCGATTACTTTTGAAATAGTAACCGACGAATGTGCTGAAAATAAATCATGCCGATTACTTTCGAAATAGTAAGTGACGAATATGTTGAAAAAAAAAATCTTACCAATTACTTTTAAAATAGTAACCAACGAATGTATTGAAAATAAAGTCTTGCCGATTACTTTTGAAATAGGAACCGACGAATGTGTTGAAAATAAAAATCTTGTCGATTACTTTTAAAATAGTAACCGACAAATATGCTGAAAATAAAAATCTTGCCGATTACTTTTGAAATAGTCACCAACGAATATGTTGAAAATAAAAATCTTGCCGATTACTTTTGAAATAGTAACCAACGAATGTGCTGAAAATAAAGTCTTGCCGATTACTTTTGAAATAGTAACCGACGAATATGTTGAAAATAAAAATCTTGTCGATTACTTTTAAAACAGTAACCGACAAATATGCTAAAAATAAAAATCTTGCCGATTACTTTTGAGATAGTCACCGACGAATATGTTGAAAATAAAAATCATGCCTATTACTTTTGAAATAGTAACGGACAAATGTGCTGAAAATAAAGTCTTGCCGATTACTTTTGAAATAGTAACCGTCGAATATGTTGAAAATAAAAATCTTGTCGATTACTTTTAAAATAGTAACCGACGAATTTGCTGAAAATAAATCATGCCGATTACTATTGAAATAGTAACCGACAAATGTGCTGAAAATAAAAGTCTTGCCCATTACTTTTGAAATAGTAACCGACGAATATGTGCTGAAAATAAATCTTGCCGATTACTTTTGAAATAGTAACCGACGAATGTGCTGAAAATAAATCATGCCGATTACTTTTGAAATAGTAACCGACAAATATGTTGAAAATAAAAATCTTGCCGATTACTTTTGAAATAGTCACCGACGAATATGCTGAAAATAAAAATCTTGCCGATTACTTTTAAAATAGTAACCGACAAATATGCTGAAAATAAAAATCTTGCCGATTACTTTTGAAATAGTAACCGACGAATGTGCAGAAAATAGATCATGCCGATTACTTTTGAAATAGTAACCGACGAATGTGTTGAAAATAAATCATGCCGATTACTTTTAAAATAGTAACCGACGAATGTGCTGAAAATAAATCATGCCGATTACTATTGAAATAGTAACCGACAAATGTGCTGAAAATAAAAGGCTTGCCCATTACTTTTGAAATAGTAACCGACGAATATGTGCTGAAAATAAATCTTGCCGATTACTTTTGAAATAGTAACCGACGAATGTGCTGAAAATAAATCATGCTGATTACTTTTGAAATAGTAACCGACGAATATGTTGAAAATAAAAATCTTGTCGATTACTTTTAAAATAGTAACCGACAAATATGTTGAAAATAAAAATCTTGCCGATTACTTTTGAAATAGTCACCGACGAATATGCTGAAAATAAAAATCTTGCCGATTACTTTTAAAATAGTAACCGACAAATATGCTGAAAATAAAAATCTTGCCGATTACTTTTGAAATAGCAACCGACGAATGTGCAGAAAATAGATCATGCCGATTACTTTTGAAATAGTAAACGACGAATGTGTTGAAAATAAATCATGCCGATTACTTTTAAAATAGTAACCGACGAATGTGCTGAAAATAAATCATGCCGATTACTATTGAAATAGTAACCGACAAATGTGCTGAAAATAAAAGTCTTGCCCATTACTTTTGAAATAGTCACCGACGAATATGCTGAAAATAAAAATCTTGCCGATTACTTTTGAAATAGTAACCGACGAATGTGCTGAAAATAAATCATGCCGATTACTTTCGAAATAGTAAGTGACGAATATGTTGAAAAAAAAAATCTTACCAATTACTTTTAAAATAGTAACCAACGAATGTATTGAAAATAAAGTCTTGCCGATTACTTTTGAAATAGGAACCGACGAATGTGTTGAAAATAAAAATCTTGTCGATTACTTTTAAAATAGTAACCGACAAATATGCTGAAAATAAAAATCTTGCCGATTACTTTTGAAATAGTCACCAACGAATATGTTGAAAATAAAAATCTTGCCGATTACTTTTGAAATAGTAACCAACGAATGTGCTGAAAATAAAGTCTTGCCGATTACTTTTTGTAACACCCCGTTCCCGAAAAGACGTAATAATAATATTACTAATAAACATAATCAGAGTATTTCAACAAAACAACGGAGTATCACACTTCTTTTTCAAAATCATTTAAATAGAATATAAAAAACTATTTTAAACCATCATACAATATCGTCATATTAAAATTCTGCAGCGGAATGTCTTTATATAAAACTCATAGTCAACAACTACATCATAATCTTGGCACTAAAGGCCCTCAACATACTAAAATTATCCAACATATTAATTCCAACAACATCTTCTTCAAATAAACGATACATAAAGGAATACAAGAAAATAACGTTTCCCCATCCCTACTATGTATCAGAGCCCTAGACGCAGAGCCACATCTCTAATCTTCGCTACCTGCACTTGCCCACAAGGCGGCAATTCCAGCAGAAGGGGTGAGTTCACAAATCAAAAGCAAATATACAGATATATGAATCATCAAAGTAAATTGAAAACAACAACAACAAACAGCAACATAATCAACATCATCCCATCTTATAATTTAAATTCATCTTTGATTCATATCAACAACATCAACAACACTTGTGGCGACATCTCACCAACAACAATCCCAAAGGACAACTCACTCCTACTACTAATGCAAGACTCCAACAACATCTAATGCATTATGCATGTGGTACCAACTACGCGCGTTGAATGCTAAGCATTCCAGGGCAATAAGCCCCCAACAGTTTGGATGGTTAAAGCATCCCAGGGCAATAAGCCCCCAACAGGTGAACGATAAAGCGTTCCAGGGCAATAAGCCCCCAACAGGTGAATGATAAACATTCCAGGGCAATAAGCCCCCAACAAGTGAATGATAAACATTCCAGGGCAATAAGCCCCCAACAATGCATATGAGTATGAAAGACTCTATGGTGTATATCAGCATACAACCCAACTTCTTAATGGAGCATATCAGCATGCAACCAACAACAACAACAACTTAGGATACCCTCCCCAACTGGACAATATCACTCAACAATTGACAAGGCAATTCAACTTAGCAAGCATAGATATTTGCACTTAAGCATACATAATTCATCTTAATCACCTTCGTAATATAGTTTTTATCATCCAAATAATTCTTAAAAATTATAATAAACATCTTAGAAAGCTTAGGTTTGAGTTTGGAACATCTTAGAAAAATCACATTTTGGGTCGCACAGGACCCAGCTCGCTTAAGCGAGCAGCATCTCGCTTGAGCGAGTCAAATGACGAAGGTTTGGTGTTTCCTCGCTTCTGGCTCGCTTCTGGTTCGCTTAAGCGAACAGGTTAAATACACTAGTCTGGGCGTCTCTCGCTTAAGCGACGGGAAACTCGCTTAAGCGACGCAAATGACGAAAGATTACATTTTGTTCGCTTGGGGTTCGCTCGTGGCTCGCTTAAGCGAGCGGCCAAAAACTCAGACTGGGCGTAGCAAAGTGTTGCTCGCTTGAGCGAAGGGAATCTCGCTTAAGCGAGTGTTCATCTGGGCAGAATTTTAACCTACGATTCCAATTCCATTTTCATCCAAAAATCCCATTTTTAATCCCCCAATCACCCAAAATGGTTTAGAACATTGTTTATGGGTTCACTACACATTAGAACATCAGAAACAACACATAGAAACAACATCAATTAAACATAATTCATCAACAATGGCATTTTTCATATTTCTCAAACCTAGAACAACAATCACCAATTTCAATCTATTTTCATGAAAGCATATACATATACATTAGCAATTGACAAGTAAACCCACCCTTACCTTAATTTAGCAAAATCTACAGCAATATGATCAGTTCTCTCTTCCTCTTGGTTCTTCTCTTTTCTCCCAAACTCTTGTCTGTTTTCTTTTACTGATACGTGCTATTGTTTTCTTTCCTTACTGGTTTTCCTCTATTCTTTCTAACAAAGTGTAACTCCTTTTCTTTCTTTACTCCCTCACTTAATTTTCTTTTAATCTCCATTAACCCCCTTAAACTCTACTAATTCTAAATAACTATTATTCTTACTATTTCCACTTAAATAATAAAAATCATTACTACTTCTCATATAATAAAATACAACAAAATAACAATTACCAATAATTCACATAAATCACATAAATAATTATAAGGCATCTAAAACACACAAAAATCAACTAAAAATAAATAAGTAACAACTAGGGCGTTACAACTCTCCCCAACTTAGAGAATTTCGTCCTCGAAATAATACCTTAAGCAACAAACAACTCAGGATAGGACTCTTGCATCTTGCTCTCCAATTCCCAAGTCAAACTCTCACCGGTTACACCGCCCCAAACAACTCTAACCAGAGGTATTTCCTTGCCTCTCAACTGCTTCACCTTGCGATCATCAATCCTCAAAGGCAAAGTCTCAACAGTAAGATTATCTCTAACTTGCACATCATCTCTAGGAATAACATGCGAAGGATCAGCTACATACTTCCTCAACTGCGACACATGAAACACATCATGCAAGTTCGATAGATGTGGTGGCAATCCAATCCTGTATGCCACGGTTCCAACTTTCTCTGAAATCTGATAAGGACCAATGAACTTTGGAGTCAACTTCTTCGACTTCAATGCACGTCCTACACCTGTCATCGGGGTAACCCTCAAAAACACATGCTCACCCTCCTGAAACTCAAGGGCTTTTCTCCTCTTGTCATGATAACTCTTCTGACGATCTTGAGATGCTTTCATCTTTTCTCTTATCATCTTGACCTTTTCCGTAGTCTGCTGCACTAACTCAGGTCCTAACACAACACTTTCACCCGTCTCAAACCAACATAGAGGAGTTCTACACCTTCGACCATACAAAGCTTCGAACGGTGCCATACCAATACTCGAATGGTAACTATTATTATAGGTGAACTCTATCAATGGCAAGTGGCTGTCCCAAGCTCCACCTTGCTCAAGTACACACACCCTCAACAAATCCTCCAAGGATTGGATAGTCCTCTCCGACTGACCATCTGTCTGCGGATGATAAGCCGAACTCAGTCTTAACTTCGAACCCAAGGCATCTTGCAAACTCTTCCAAAACCTCGAAGTAAACCTCGGATCTCTATCCGACACAATACTAGATGGAACACCATGCAACTTTACAATATCACGAATATAGATCTCCGCCAACTGAGCTACCGGATAAGTAATATTGATCGGAATAAAGTGCGCCGACTTAGTCAATCTATCGACCACAACCCAAATGGCATCATGCCCTCTTGGAGTATTCGGCAAACTCGTCACAAAATCCATAGAAATGCTATCCCACTTCCACTCGGGTACATCTAACGGGGTCAACAACCCTGCAGGCTTCTGGTGTTCAACCTTAGACTTCTGGCAAGTCAAACACGCATACACAAACTGCGCAACATCCCTTTTCAATCCGGACCATCAAAATATTCTCTTCAAGTCATGATACATCTTAGTAGCTCCAGGATGAATGCTCAAACTACTCTTATGACTTTCTTCTAAAATCAACTTCTTTAAATCCTCATCATCCGGAATACAAATCCTTCCTCTAAACCTCAACACACCTTGGTCATCGACCTTGAAGTCACCATCCACATTCGGATCACTAGCAGCCATTAAATCCACAAACTTAACCTCAAGCTTCTGCGCCTCTTTGATGTCATTCAAGAAGTCACTATTAATGTTCAACATACCCAACTTCACACTCTGAGGTGACCTTTCACACACAAGACTCAAGTCTCTAAACTGTTCAAGCAACTCGAACTCTTTCACCATCAAAGCCGACATATGCAATGTCTTCCTACTCAACGCATCCGCAACCACATTGGCTTTACCAGGATGGTAATTCAAACCAAAATCATAATCCTTAAGCAACTCAAGCCACCTCCTCTGCCTCATGTTCAACTCCTTTTGATCAAACAGATACTTTAAACTTTTATGATCACTAAACACCTCGAATCTGGAACCATACAAATAATGCCTCCAAATCTTCAAAACAAACACCACGGCTGCCAACTCTAGATCATGGGTAGGATAATTCTTTTCATGCACTCTCAGCTGTCTAGAAGCATACGCAACCACCTTGCCATCTTGCATCAAAACACCACCTAATCCCAGCTTAGATGCATCACAATAAACAACAAAAGGCTCTTCTGGCTTTGGCAAAATTAAAATAGGAGCAGTCGTCAATCTTTGCTTCAACTCATTGAAACTACTCTCACATTTAGCATCCCACACAAATGCTTTACCTTTACAGGTCAACTGCGTCAAAGGAAGTGCCAACTTCGAAAATCCTTCAATAAATCTGCGGTAATAACCAGCCAACCCAAGAAAACTTCTCACCTCAGTAACTGACTTTGGTGTCTCCCACTGCGACACAGCATCAACCTTCGAAGGATCTACAGCAATACCATTACCAGAAATAATGTGGCCAAGAAAACTTACTTCATGCAACCAGAATTCACACTTGGATAACTTGGCATACAATTTCTTCTCTTTCAGCACCTGCAAAACAATCTTCAAGTGCTCTGCATGCTCAGCTTCAGTCTTAGAATAAATCAAGATATCATCAATAAAGACTACTACGAACTGATCCAGATACTCATGAAAAATTCTGTTCATGTACTCCATAAACACACCAGGTGCATTCGTCACACCGAAAGGCATCACCTTATACTCATAATGACCATAACGCGTCCGAAACGCTGTCTTTTGCATATCCTCATCCTTCACCTTTATCTGATGGTAACCTGACCTCAAGTCAATCTTACTAAAAACGCGGGCACCCACTAGTTGATCCATCAAGTCATCAATCCTCGGTAGTGGATACCTATTCTTAATCGTCACTTTATTCAGCTGACGGTAATCAATGCACAACCGCATGCTACCATCCTTCTTCTTTACTAACAACACCGGCGCTCCCCACGGTGAAACACTCGGTCTCACAAACTTCTTGTCAAGCAAGTCTTCTAATTGTTTCTTTAACTCAGCTAACTCCGAAGCTGACATACGGTAAGGAGCCATCGACACAGGCTTCGTACCCGGCACAAGGTCTATCGAAAATTCAACCTCCCTCTCTGGTGGCACATCTGGAATCTCATCAGGGAAAACTTCAGGAAATTCCTTCACCACAGGCAGCCCATCAATCACAGCTTGGTTCTCCACCGACAAGAATGCCAACAAAGAAAACATTAACACGCCATCTTGTTCTAACCGCTTCATCTCTTTAGTGGATAAGAATTCTGCTCCACTCTCTTCTTCAGCAGAAGAAAACCGCACAGTCTTGGTAAAACAATTGATCAGGACATGATTGTATTCTAACCAATTCATCCCCAATATTACATCCATTCCCACTAACGGCAAACAAACGAGATCAACCTCGAAATCTCTACCAAACACAGACAGCGGACAACTTAAACAAACAAGGGAAGTAGTCACTGAACCCTTAGCTGGAGTTTCAACAACCATCTCCCCATTCATACCAGACATAATCAAACCCAATCTTTGTGCACAATCAAAAGCAATGAAACAATGCGTTGCACCAGTATCTATTATAGCAATTAAAGGAGTACCACTAAAGAAACAAGTACCTCTGATAAGTCGATCCTCCTGATCAGTCTGAGTACCGGTCAAGGCAAAAACTCTACCACTGGTCTGCGCCTTCTTAGGCTTCGTGCACTGAGAACCAATGTGACCTTCTTCATAGATACGACAGCTGCTCACCAACTCAGAGAAGTCTCTGATCTTCTGATAGCCAATGGCCCGCTTGATATCAGCTCGCAGACCATTCTCAAATTTAATACACTTGGAGAACTCAGCAGTCTCCGCCGCATAATGTGGATAGAACTTGGCAAGCTCCACGAACTTAGCAGCATATTCCGTAATGGACATATCTCCTTGCTTCAGCTCAAGGAATTCTATTTCTTTCTTACCTCGGACATCCTCCGGAAAATACCTCCTCAAAAACTCGCGCCTAAACACAGCCCACGTAATCACAGCACCTTCAGCTTGGAGTATGGGTTGAGTGCTTACCCACCAGTCGTCAGCCTCTTCTGCTAACATATGCGTGCCAAACCGCACCATCTGGACATCCGTACACTGCATCACTCGGAAGATCCTCTCGACCTCCTTCAGCCAAGTCTGCGCTCCATCGGGGTCGTACCTTCCCTTAAACGTTGGTGGATGATTCCTCAAGAAGGTCTCAAGCATCCTAACACCTTCACCAGCTCCACCAGCACCTTGTTGTTGCCCAACAACCTGAGCCATTGCTTGCAAAGCAGCAGCAAGAGCAGCATCATTCCTTCCGGCCATCTCGATAATTCTACATAACAACAAGAATTAGAACAACAAAGACAGTTTAAACCTGTCACACTACTCTACATGGCTCGACACGACTCTTCTAATGGTCTGACGGACCGACTTGCTCTGATACCAATTGTAACACCCCGTTCCCGAAAAGACGTAATAATAATATTACTAATAAACATAATCAGAGTATTTCAACAAAACAACGGAGTATCACACTTCTTTTTCAAAATCATTTAAATAGAATATAAAAAACTATTTTAAACCATCATACAATATCGTCATATTAAAATTCTGCAGCGGAATGTCTTTATATAAAACTCATAGTCAACAACTACATCATAATCTTGGCACTAAAGGCCCTCAACATACTAAAATTATCCAACATATTAATTCCAACAACATCTTCTTCAAATAAACGATACATAAAGGAATACAAGAAAATAACGTTTCCCCATCCCTACTATGTATCAGAGCCCTAGACGCAGAGCCACATCTCTAATCTTCGCTACCTGCACTTGCCCACAAGGCGGCAATTCCAGCAGAAGGGGTGAGTTCACAAATCAAAAGCAAATATACAGATATATGAATCATCAAAGTAAATTGAAAACAACAACAACAAACAGCAACATAATCAACATCATCCCATCTTATAATTTAAATTCATCTTTGATTCATATCAACAACATCAACAACACTTGTGGCGACATCTCACCAACAACAATCCCAAAGGACAACTCACTCCTACTACTAATGCAAGACTCCAACAACATCTAATGCATTATGCATGTGGTACCAACTACGCGCGTTGAATGCTAAGCATTCCAGGGCAATAAGCCCCCAACAGTTTGGATGGTTAAAGCATCCCAGGGCAATAAGCCCCCAACAGGTGAACGATAAAGCGTTCCAGGGCAATAAGCCCCCAACAGGTGAATGATAAACATTCCAGGGCAATAAGCCCCCAACAAGTGAATGATAAACATTCCAGGGCAATAAGCCCCCAACAATGCATATGAGTATGAAAGACTCTATGGTGTATATCAGCATACAACCCAACTTCTTAATGGAGCATATCAGCATGCAACCAACAACAACAACAACTTAGGATACCCTCCCCAACTGGACAATATCACTCAACAATTGACAAGGCAATTCAACTTAGCAAGCATAGATATTTGCACTTAAGCATACATAATTCATCTTAATCACCTTCGTAATATAGTTTTTATCATCCAAATAATTCTTAAAAATTATAATAAACATCTTAGAAAGCTTAGGTTTGAGTTTGGAACATCTTAGAAAAATCACATTTTGGGTCGCACAGGACCCAGCTCGCTTAAGCGAGCAGCATCTCGCTTGAGCGAGTCAAATGACGAAGGTTTGGTGTTTCCTCGCTTCTGGCTCGCTTCTGGTTCGCTTAAGCGAACAGGTTAAATACACTAGTCTGGGCGTCTCTCGCTTAAGCGACGGGAAACTCGCTTAAGCGACGCAAATGACGAAAGATTACATTTTGTTCGCTTGGGGTTCGCTCGTGGCTCGCTTAAGCGAGCGGCCAAAAACTCAGACTGGGCGTAGCAAAGTGTTGCTCGCTTGAGCGAAGGGAATCTCGCTTAAGCGAGTGTTCATCTGGGCAGAATTTTAACCTACGATTCCAATTCCATTTTCATCCAAAAATCCCATTTTTAATCCCCCAATCACCCAAAATGGTTTAGAACATTGTTTATGGGTTCACTACACATTAGAACATCAGAAACAACACATAGAAACAACATCAATTAAACATAATTCATCAACAATGGCATTTTTCATATTTCTCAAACCTAGAACAACAATCACCAATTTCAATCTATTTTCATGAAAGCATATACATATACATTAGCAATTGACAAGTAAACCCACCCTTACCTTAATTTAGCAAAATCTACAGCAATATGATCAGTTCTCTCTTCCTCTTGGTTCTTCTCTTTTCTCCCAAACTCTTGTCTGTTTTCTTTTACTGATACGTGCTATTGTTTTCTTTCCTTACTGGTTTTCCTCTATTCTTTCTAACAAAGTGTAACTCCTTTTCTTTCTTTACTCCCTCACTTAATTTTCTTTTAATCTCCATTAACCCCCTTAAACTCTACTAATTCTAAATAACTATTATTCTTACTATTTCCACTTAAATAATAAAAATCATTACTACTTCTCATATAATAAAATACAACAAAATAACAATTACCAATAATTCACATAAATCACATAAATAATTATAAGGCATCTAAAACACACAAAAATCAACTAAAAATAAATAAGTAACAACTAGGGCGTTACACTTTTGAAATAGTAACCGACGAATATGTTGAAAATAAAAATCTTGTCGATTACTTTTAAAACAGTAACCGACAAATATGCTAAAAATAAAAATCTTGCCGATTACTTTTGAGATAGTCACCGACGAATATGTTGAAAATAAAAATCATGCCTATTACTTTTGAAATAGTAACGGACAAATGTGCTGAAAATAAAGTCTTGCGGATTACTTTTGAAATAGTAACCGTCGAATATGTTGAAAATAAAAATCTTGTCGATTACTTTTAAAATAGTAACCGACGAATGTGCTGAAAATAAATCATGCCGATTACTATTGAAATAGTAACCGACAAATGTGCTGAAAATAAAAGTCTTGCCCATTACTTTTGAAATAGTAACCGACGAATATGTGCTGAAAATAAATCTTGCCGATTACTTTTGAAATAGTAACCGACGAATGTGCTGAAAATAAATCATGCCGATTACTTTTGAAATAGTAACCGACGAATATGTTGAAAATAAAAATCTTGCCGATTACTTTTGAAATAGTCACCGACGAATATGCTGAAAATAAAAATCTTGCCGATTACTTTTAAAATAGTAACCGACAAATATGCTGAAAATAAAAATCTTGCCGATTACTTTTGAAATAGTAACCGACGAATGTGCAGAAAATAGATCATGCCGATTACTTTTGAAATAGTAACCGACAAATGTGTTGAAAATAAATCATGCCGATTACTTTTAAAATAGTAACCGACGAATGTGCTGAAAATAAATCATGCCGATTACTATTGAAATAGTAACCGACAAATGTGCTGAAAATAAAAGTCTTGCCCATTACTTTTGAAATAGTAACCGACGAATATGTGCTGAAAATAAATCTTGCCGATTACTTTTGAAATAGTAACCGACGAATATGTTGAAAATAAAAATCTTGTCGATTACTTTTAAAATATTAACCGACAAATATGTTGAAAATAAAAATTTTGCCGATTACTTTTGAAATAGTCACCGACGAATATGCTGAAAATAAAAATCTTTCCGATTACTTTTAAAATAGTAACCGACGAATGTGCTAAAAATAAATCATGCCGATTACTTTTAAAATAGTAACCGACGAATGTGCTGAAAATAAATCATGCCGATTACTATTGAAATAGTAACCGACAAATGTGCCGAAAATAAAAGTCTTGCCCATTACTTTTGAAATAGTAACCGACGAATATGTGCTGAAAATAAATCTTGCCGATTACTTTTGAAATAGTAACCGACGAATGTGCTGAAAATAAATCATGCCGATTACTTTTGAAATAGTAACCGACGAATATGTTGAAAATAAAAATCTTACCGATTACTTTTGAAATAGTAACCAACGAAAGTGCTGAAAATAAAGTCTTGCCGATTACTTTTGAAATAGTCACCGACGAATATGCTGAAAATAAAAATCTTGCCGATTACTTTTAAAATAGTAACCGACAAATATGCTGAAAATAAAAATCTTGCCGATTACTTTTGAAATAGTAACCGACGAATGTGCAGAAAATAGATCATGCCGATTACTTTTGAAATAGTAACCGACGAAAGTGTTGAAAATAAATCATGCCGATTACTTTTAAAATAGTAACCGACGAATGTGCTGAAAATAAATCATGCCGATTACTATTGAAATAGTAACCGACAAATGTGCTGAAAATAAAAGTCTTGCCCATTACTTTTGAAATAGTAACCGACGAATATGTGCTGAAAATAAATCTTGCCGATTACTTTTGAAATAGTAACCGACGAATGTGCTGAAAATAAATCATGCTGATTACTTTTGAAATAGTAACCGACGAATATGTTGAAAATAAAAATCTTGTCGATTACTTTTAAAATAGTAACCGACAAATATGTTGAAAATAAAAATCTTGCCGATTACTTTTGAAATAGTCACCGACGAATATGCTGAAAATAAAAATCTTGCCGATTACTTTTAAAATAGTAACCGACAAATATGCTGAAAATAAAAATCTTGCCGATTACTTTTGAAATAGCAACCGACGAATGTGCAGAAAATAGATCATGCCGATTACTTTTGAAATAGTAAACGACGAATGTGTTGAAAATAAATCATGCCGATTACTTTTAAAATAGTAACCGACGAATGTGCTGAAAATAAATCATGCCGATTACTATTGAAATAGTAACCGACAAATGTGCTGAAAATAAAAGTCTTGCCCATTACTTTTGAAATAGTGACCGACGAATATGTGCTGAAAATAAATCTTGCCGATTACTTTTGAAATAGTAACCGACGAATATGTTGAAATAAAAATCTTGCCGATTACTTTTGAAATAGTCACCGACGAATATGCTGAAAATAAAAATCTTGCCGGTTACTTTTGAAATAGTAACCGACGAATGTGCTGAAAATAAATCATGCCGATTACTTTCGAAATAGTAAGTGACGAATATGTTGAAAAAAAAAATCTTACCAATTACTTTTAAAATAGTAACCAACGAATGTACTGAAAATAAAGTCTTGCCGATTACTTTTGAAATAGGAACCGACGAATGTGTTGAAAATAAAAATCTTGTCGATTACTTTTAAAATAGTAACCGACAAATATGCTGAAAATAAAAATCTTGCCGATTACTTTTGAAATAGTCACCAACGAATATGTTGAAAATAAAAATCTTGCCGATTACTTTTGAAATAGTAACCAACGAATGTGCTGAAAATAAAGTCTTGCCGATTACTTTTGAAATAGTAACCGACGAATATGTTGAAAATAAAAATCTTGTCGATTACTTTTAAAACAGTAACCGACAAATATGCTGAAAATAAAAATCTTGCCGATTACTTTTGAGATAGTCACCGACGAATATGTTGAAAATAAAAATCATGCCTATTACTTTTGAAATAGTAACGGACAAATGTGCTGAAAATAAAGTCTTGTCGATTACTTTTGAAATAGTAACCGTCGAATATGTTGAAAATAAAAATCTTGTCGATTACTTTTAAAATAGTAACCGACGAATGTGCTGAAAATAAATCATGCCGATTACTAATGAAATAGTAACCGACAAATGTGCTGAAAATAAAAGTCTTGCCCATTACTTTTGAAATAGTAACCGACGAATATGTGCTGAAAATAAATCTTGCCGATTACTTTTGAAATAGTAACCGACGAATGTGCTGAAAATAAATCATGCCGATTACTTTTGAAATAGTAACCGACGAATATGTTGAAAATAAAAATCTTGTCGATTACTTTTAAAATAGTAACCGACAAATATGTTGAAAATAAAAATCTTGCCGATTACTTTTGAAATAGTCACCGACGAATATGCTGAAAATAAAAATCTTGCCGATTACTTTTAAAATAGTAACCGACAAATATGCTGAAAATAAAAATCTTGCCGATTACTTTTGAAATAGTAACCGACGAATGTGCAGAAAATAGATCATGCCGATTACTTTTGAAATAGTAACCGACGAAAGTGTTGAAAATAAATCATGCCGATTACTTTTAAAATAGTAACCGACGAATGTGCTGAAAATAAATCATGCCGATTACTATTGAAATAGTAACCGACAAATGTGCTGAAAATAAAAGTCTTGCCCATTACTTTTGAAATAGTAACCGACGAATATGTGCTGAAAATAAATCTTGCCGATTACTTTTGAAATAGTAACCGACGAATGTGCTGAAAATAAATCATGCTGATTACTTTTGAAATAGTAACCGACGAATATGTTGAAAATAAAAATCTTGTCGATTACTTTTAAAATAGTAACCGACAAATATGTTGAAAATAAAAATCTTGCCGATTACTTTTGAAATAGTCACCGACGAATATGCTGAAAATAAAAATCTTGCCGATTACTTTTAAAATAGTAACCGACAAATATGCTGAAAATAAAAATCTTGCCGATTACTTTTGAAATAGCAACCGACGAATGTGCAGAAAATAGATCATGCCGATTACTTTTGAAATAGTAAACGACGAATGTGTTGAAAATAAATCATGCCGATTACTTTTAAAATAGTAACCGACGAATGTGCTGAAAATAAATCATGCCGATTACTATTGAAATAGTAACCGACAAATGTGCTGAAAATAAAAGTCTTGCCCATTACTTTTGAAATAGTAACCGACGAATATGTGCTGAAAATAAATCTTGCCGATTACTTTTGAAATAGTAACCGACGAATATGTTGAAAATAAAAATCTTGCCGATTACTTTTGAAATAGTCACCGACGAATATGCTGAAAATAAAAATCTTGCCGGTTACTTTTGAAATAGTAACCGACGAATGTGCTGAAAATAAATCATGCCGATTACTTTCGAAATAGTAAGTGACGAATATGTTGAAAAAAAAAATCTTACCAATTACTTTTAAAATAGTAACCAACGAATGTACTGAAAATAAAGTCTTGCCGATTACTTTTGAAATAGGAACCGACGAATGTGTTGAAAATAAAAATCTTGTCGATTACTTTTAAAATAGTAACCGACAAATATGCTGAAAATAAAAATCTTGCCGATTACTTTTGAAATAGTCACCAACGAATATGTTGAAAATAAAAATCTTGCCGATTACTTTTGAAATAGTAACCAACGAATGTGCTGAAAATAAAGTCTTGCCGATTACTTTTGAAATAGTAACCGACGAATATGTTGAAAATAAAAATCTTGTCGATTACTTTTAAAACAGTAACCGACAAATATGCTGAAAATAAAAATCTTGCCGATTACTTTTGAGATAGTCACCGACGAATATGTTGAAAATAAAAATCATGCCTATTACTTTTGAAATAGTAACGGACAAACGTGCTGAAAATAAAGTCTTGTCGATTACTTTTGAAATAGTAACCGTCGAATATGTTGAAAATAAAAATCTTGTCGATTACTTTTAAAATAGTAACCGACGAATGTGCTGAAAATAAATCTTGCCGATTACTTTTGAAATAGTAACCGACGAATGTGCTGAAAATAAATCATGCCGATTACTTTTGAAATAGTAACCGACGAATATGTTGAAAATAAAAATCTTGTCGATTACTTTTAAAATAGTAACCGACAAATATGTTGAAAATAAAAATCTTGCCGATTACTTTTGAAATAGTCACCGACGAATATGCTGAAAATAAAAATCTTGCCGATTACTTTTAAAATAGTAACCGACAAATATGCTGAAAATAAAAATCTTGCCGATTACTTTTGAAATAGTAACCGACGAATGTGCAGAAAATAGATCATGCCGATTACTTTTGAAATAGTAACCGACGAAAGTGTTGAAAATAAATCATGCCGATTACTTTTAAAATAGTAACCGACGAATGTGCTGAAAATAAATCATGCCGATTACTATTGAAATAGTAACCGACAAATGTGCTGAAAATAAAAGTCTTGCCCATTACTTTTGAAATAGTAACCGACGAATATGTGCTGAAAATAAATCTTGCCGATTACTTTTGAAATAGTAACCGACGAATGTGCTGAAAATAAATCATGCTGATTACTTTTGAAATAGTAACCGACGAATATGTTGAAAATAAAAATCTTGTCGATTACTTTTAAAATAGTAACCGACAAATATGTTGAAAATAAAAATCTTGCCGATTACTTTTGAAATAGTCACCGACGAATATGCTGAAAATAAAAATCTTGCCGATTACTTTTAAAATAGTAACCGACAAATATGCTGAAAATAAAAATCTTGCCGATTACTTTTGAAATAGCAACCGACGAATGTGCAGAAAATAGATCATGCCGATTACTTTTGAAATAGTAAACGACGAATGTGTTGAAAATAAATCATGCCGATTACTTTTAAAATAGTAACCGACGAATGTGCTGAAAATAAATCATGCCGATTACTATTGAAATAGTAACCGACAAATGTGCTGAAAATAAAAGTCTTGCCCATTACTTTTGAAATAGTGACCGACGAATATGTGCTGAAAATAAATCTTGCCGATTACTTTTGAAATAGTAACCGACGAATATGTTGAAATAAAAATCTTGCCGATTACTTTTGAAATAGTCACCGACGAATATGCTGAAAATAAAAATCTTGCCGGTTACTTTTGAAATAGTAACCGACGAATGTGCTGAAAATAAATCATGCCGATTACTTTCGAAATAGTAAGTGACGAATATGTTGAAAAAAAAAATCTTACCAATTACTTTTAAAATAGTAACCAACGAATGTACTGAAAATAAAGTCTTGCCGATTACTTTTGAAATAGGAACCGACGAATGTGTTGAAAATAAAAATCTTGTCGATTACTTTTAAAATAGTAACCGACAAATATGCTGAAAATAAAAATCTTGCCGATTACTTTTGAAATAGTCACCAACGAATATGTTGAAAATAAAAATCTTGCCGATTACTTTTGAAATAGTAACCAACGAATGTGCTGAAAATAAAGTCTTGCCGATTACTTTTGAAATAGTAACCGACGAATATGTTGAAAATAAAAATCTTGTCGATTACTTTTAAAACAGTAACCGACAAATATGCTGAAAATAAAAATCTTGCCGATTACTTTTGAGATAGTCACCGACGAATATGTTGAAAATAAAAATCATGCCTATTACTTTTGAAATAGTAACGGACAAATGTGCTGAAAATAAAGTCTTGTCGATTACTTTTGAAATAGTAACCGTCGAATATGTTGAAAATAAAAATCTTGTCGATTACTTTTAAAATAGTAACCGACGAATGTGCTGAAAATAAATCATGCCGATTACTAATGAAATAGTAACCGACAAATGTGCTGAAAATAAAAGTCTTGCCCATTACTTTTGAAATAGTAACCGACGAATATGTGCTGAAAATAAATCTTGCCGATTACTTTTGAAATAGTAACCGACGAATGTGCTGAAAATAAATCATGCCGATTACTTTTGAAATAGTAACCGACGAATATGTTGAAAATAAAAATCTTGTCGATTACTTTTAAAATAGTAACCGACAAATATGTTGAAAATAAAAATCTTGCCGATTACTTTTGAAATAGTCACCGACGAATATGCTGAAAATAAAAATCTTGCCGATTACTTTTAAAATAGTAACCGACAAATATGCTGAAAATAAAAATCTTGCCGATTACTTTTGAAATAGTAACCGACGAATGTGCAGAAAATAGATCATGCCGATTACTTTTGAAATAGTAACCGACGAAAGTGTTGAAAATAAATCATGCCGATTACTTTTAAAATAGTAACCGACGAATGTGCTGAAAATAAATCATGCCGATTACTATTGAAATAGTAACCGACAAATGTGCTGAAAATAAAAGTCTTGCCCATTACTTTTGAAATAGTAACCGACGAATATGTGCTGAAAATAAATCTTGCCGATTACTTTTGAAATAGTAACCGACGAATGTGCTGAAAATAAATCATGCTGATTACTTTTGAAATAGTAACCGACGAATATGTTGAAAATAAAAATCTTGTCGATTACTTTTAAAATAGTAACCGACAAATATGTTGAAAATAAAAATCTTGCCGATTACTTTTGAAATAGTCACCGACGAATATGCTGAAAATAAAAATCTTGCCGATTACTTTTAAAATAGTAACCGACAAATATGCTGAAAATAAAAATCTTGCCGATTACTTTTGAAATAGCAACCGACGAATGTGCAGAAAATAGATCATGCCGATTACTTTTGAAATAGTAAACGACGAATGTGTTGAAAATAAATCATGCCGATTACTTTTAAAATAGTAACCGACGAATGTGCTGAAAATAAATCATGCCGATTACTATTGAAATAGTAACCGACAAATGTGCTGAAAATAAAAGTCTTGCCCATTACTTTTGAAATAGTAACCGACGAATATGTGCTGAAAATAAATCTTGCCGATTACTTTTGAAATAGTAACCGACGAATATGTTGAAAATAAAAATCTTGCCGATTACTTTTGAAATAGTCACCGACGAATATGCTGAAAATAAAAATCTTGCCGGTTACTTTTGAAATAGTAACCGACGAATGTGCTGAAAATAAATCATGCCGATTACTTTCGAAATAGTAAGTGACGAATATGTTGAAAAAAAAAATCTTACCAATTACTTTTAAAATAGTAACCAACGAATGTACTGAAAATAAAGTCTTGCCGATTACTTTTGAAATAGGAACCGACGAATGTGTTGAAAATAAAAATCTTGTCGATTACTTTTAAAATAGTAACCGACAAATATGCTGAAAATAAAAATCTTGCCGATTACTTTTGAAATAGTCACCAACGAATATGTTGAAAATAAAAATCTTGCCGATTACTTTTGAAATAGTAACCAACGAATGTGCTGAAAATAAAGTCTTGCCGATTACTTTTGAAATAGTAACCGACGAATATGTTGAAAATAAAAATCTTGTCGATTACTTTTAAAACAGTAACCGACAAATATGCTGAAAATAAAAATCTTGCCGATTACTTTTGAGATAGTCACCGACGAATATGTTGAAAATAAAAATCATGCCTATTACTTTTGAAATAGTAACGGACAAATGTGCTGAAAATAAAGTCTTGCCGATTACTTTTGAAATAGTAACCGTCGAATATGTTGAAAATAAAAATCTTGTCGATTACTTTTAAAATAGTAACCGACGAATGTGCTGAAAATAAATCATGCCGATTACTAATGAAATAGTAACCGACAAATGTGCTGAAAATAAAAGTCTTGCCCATTACTTTTGAAATAGTAACCGACGAATATGTGCTGAAAATAAATCTTGCCGATTACTTTTGAAATAGTAACCGACGAATGTGCTGAAAATAAATCATGCCGATTACTTTTGAAATAGTAACCGACGAATATGTTGAAAATAAAAATCTTGTCGATTACTTTTAAAATAGTAACCGACAAATATGTTGAAAATAAAAATCTTGCCGATTACTTTTGAAATAGTCACCGACGAATATGCTGAAAATAAAAATCTTGCCGATTACTTTTAAAATAGTAACCGACAAATATGCTGAAAATAAAAATCTTGCCGATTACTTTTGAAATAGTAACCGACGAATGTGCAGAAAATAGATCATGCCGATTACTTTTGAAATAGTAACCGACGAAAGTGTTGAAAATAAATCATGCCGATTACTTTTAAAATAGTAACCGACGAATGTGCTGAAAATAAATCATGCCGATTACTATTGAAATAGTAACCGACAAATGTGCTGAAAATAAAAGTCTTGCCCATTACTTTTGAAATAGTAACCGACGAATATGTGCTGAAAATAAATCTTGCCGATTACTTTTGAAATAGTAACCGACGAATGTGCTGAAAATAAATCATGCTGATTACTTTTGAAATAGTAACCGACGAATATGTTGAAAATAAAAATCTTGTCGATTACTTTTAAAATAGTAACCGACAAATATGTTGAAAATAAAAATCTTGCCGATTACTTTTGAAATAGTCACCGACGAATATGCTGAAAATAAAAATCTTGCCGATTACTTTTAAAATAGTAACCGACAAATATGCTGAAAATAAAAATCTTGCCGATTACTTTTGAAATAGCAACCGACGAATGTGCAGAAAATAGATCATGCCGATTACTTTTGAAATAGTAAACGACGAATGTGTTGAAAATAAATCATGCCGATTACTTTTAAAATAGTAACCGACGAATGTGCTGAAAATAAATCATGCCGATTACTATTGAAATAGTAACCGACAAATGTGCTGAAAATAAAAGTCTTGCCCATTACTTTTGAAATAGTAACCGACGAATATGTGCTGAAAATAAATCTTGCCGATTACTTTTGAAATAGTAACCGACGAATATGTTGAAAATAAAAATCTTGCCGATTACTTTTGAAATAGTCACCGACGAATATGCTGAAAATAAAAATCTTGCCGGTTACTTTTGAAATAGTAACCGACGAATGTGCTGAAAATAAATCATGCCGATTACTTTCGAAATAGTAAGTGACGAATATGTTGAAAAAAAAAAATCTTACCAATTACTTTTAAAATAGTAACCAACGAATGTACTGAAAATAAAGTCTTGCCGATTACTTTTGAAATAGGAACCGACGAATGTGTTGAAAATAAAAATCTTGTCGATTACTTTTAAAATAGTAACCGACAAATATGCTGAAAATAAAAATCTTGCCGATTACTTTTGAAATAGTCACCAACGAATATGTTGAAAATAAAAATCTTGCCGATTACTTTTGAAATAGTAACCAACGAATGTGCTGAAAATAAAGTCTTGCCGATTACTTTTGAAATAGTAACCGACGAATATGTTGAAAATAAAAATCTTGTCGATTACTTTTAAAACAGTAACCGACAAATATGCTGAAAATAAAAATCTTGCCGATTACTTTTGAGATAGTCACCGACGAATATGTTGAAAATAAAAATCATGCCTATTACTTTTGAAATAGTAACGGACAAATGTGCTGAAAATAAAGTCTTGCCGATTACTTTTGAAATAGTAACCGTCGAATATGTTGAAAATAAAAATCTTGTCGATTACTTTTAAAATAGTAACCGACGAATGTGCTGAAAATAAATCATGCCGATTACTAATGAAATAGTAACCGACAAATGTGCTGAAAATAAAAGTCTTGCCCATTACTTTTGAAATAGTAACCGACGAATATGTGCTGAAAATAAATCTTGCCGATTACTTTTGAAATAGTAACCGACGAATGTGCTGAAAATAAATCATGCCGATTACTTTTGAAATAGTAACCGACGAATATGTTGAAAATAAAAATCTTGTCGATTACTTTTAAAATAGTAACCGACAAATATGTTGAAAATAAAAATCTTGCCGATTACTTTTGAAATAGTCACCGACGAATATGCTGAAAATAAAAATCTTGCCGATTACTTTTAAAATAGTAACCGACAAATATGCTGAAAATAAAAATCTTGCCGATTACTTTTGAAATAGTAACCGACGAATGTGCAGAAAATAGATCATGCCGATTACTTTTGAAATAGTAACCGACGAATGTGTTGAAAATAAATCATGCCGATTACTTTTAAAATAGTAACCGACGAATGTGCTGAAAATAAATCATGCCGATTACTAATGAAATAGTAACCGACAAATGTGCTGAAAATAAAAGTCTTGCCCATTACTTTTGAAATAGTAACCGACGAATATGTGCTGAAAATAAATCTTGCCGATTACTTTTGAAATAGTAACCGACGAATGTGCTGAAAATAAATCATGCCGATTACTTTTGAAATAGTAACCGACGAATATGTTGAAAATAAAAATCTTGTCGATTACTTTTAAAATAGTAACCGACAAATATGTTGAAAATAAAAATCTTGTCGATTACTTTTGAAATAGTCACCGACGAATATGCTGAAAATAAAAATCTTGCCGATTACTTTTAAAATAGTAACCGACAAATATGCTGAAAATAAAAATCTTGCCGATTACTTTTGAAATAGTAACCGACGAATGTGCAGAAAATAGATCATGCCGATTACTTTTGAAATAGTAACCGACGAATGTGTTGAAAATAAATCATGCCGATTACTTTTAAAATAGTAACCGACGAATGTGCTGAAAATAAATCATGCCGATTACTATTGAAATAGTAACCGACAAATGTGCTGAAAATAAAAGTCTTGCCCATTACTTTTGAAATAGTAACCGACGAATATGTGCTGAAAATAAATCTTGCCGATTACTTTTGAAATAGTAACCGACGAATGTGCTGAAAATAAATCATGCCGATTACTTTTGAAGTAGTAACCGACGAATATGTTGAAAATAAAAATCTTGTCGATTACTTTTAAAATAGTAACCGACAAATATGTTGAAAATAAAAATCTTGCCGATTACTTTTGAAATAGTCACCGACGAATATGCTGAAAATAAAAATCTTGCCGATTACTTTTAAAATAGTAACCGACAAATATGCTGAAAATAAAAATCTTGCCGATTACTTTTGAAATAGTAACCGACGAATGTGCAGAAAATAGATCATGCCGATTACTTTTGAAATAGTAACCGACGAATGTGTTGAAAATAAATCATGCCGATTACTTTTAAAATAGTAACCGACGAATGTGCTAAAAATAAATCATGCCGATTACTATTGAAATAGTAACCGACAAATGTGCTGAAAATAAAAGTCTTGCCCATTACTTTTGAAATAGTAACCGACGAATATGTGCTAAAAATAAATCTTGCCGACTACTTTTGAAATAGTAACCGACGAATGTGCTGAAAATAAATCATGCCGATTACTTTTGAAATAGTAACCGACGAATATGTTGAAAATAAAAATCTTACCGATTACTTTTGAAATAGTAACCAACGAATATACTGAAAATAAAGTCTTGCCGATTACTTTTGAAATAGTCACCGACGAATATGCTGAAAATAAGAATCTTGCCGATTACTTTTAAAATAGTAACCGACAAATATGCTGAAAATAAAAATCTTGCCGATTACTTTTGAAATAGTAACCGACAAATGTGCAGAAAATAGATCATGCCGATTACTTTTGAAATAGTAACCGACGAATGTGTTGAAAATAAATCATGCCGATTACTTTTAAAATAGTAACCGACGAATGTGCTGAAAATAAATCATGCCGATTACTATTGAAATAGTAACCGACAAATGTGCTGAAAATAAAAGTCTTGCCCATTACTTTTGAAATAGTAACCGACGAATATGTGCTGAAAATAAATCTTGCCGATTACTTTTGAAATAGTAACCGACGAATGTGCTGAAAATAAATCATGCCGATTACTTTTGAAATAGTAACCGACAAATATGCTGAAAATAAAAATCTTGCCGATTACTTTTGAAATAGTAACCGACGAATGTGCAGAAAATAGATCATGCCGATTACTTTTGAAATAGTAACCGACGAATGTGTTGAAAATAAATCATGCCGATTACTTTTAAAATAGTAACCGACGAATGTGCTGAAAATAAATCATGCCGATTACTATTGAAATAGTAACCGACAAATGTGCTGAAAATAAAAGTCTTGCCCATTACTTTTGAAATAGTAACCGACGAATATGTGCTGAAAATAAATCTTGCCGATTACTTTTGAAATAGTAACCGACGAATGTGCTGAAAATAAATCATGCCGATTACTTTTGAAATAGTAACCGACGAATATGTTGAAAATAAAAATCTTGTCGATTACTTTTAAAATAGTAACCGACAAATATGTTGAAAATAAAAATCTTGCCGATTACTTTTGAAATAGTCACCGACGAATATGCTGAAAATAAAAATCTTGCCGATTACTTTTAAAATAGTAACCGACAAATATGCTGAAAATAAAAATCTTGCCGATTACTTTTAAAATAGTAACCGACGAATGTGCAGAAAATAGATCATGCCGATTACTTTTGAAATAGTAACCGACGAATGTGTTGAAAATAAATCATGCCGATTACTTTTAAAATAGTAACCGACGAATGTGCTAAAAATAAATCATGCCGATTACTATTGAAATAGTAACCGACAAATGTGCTGAAAATAAAAGTCTTGCCCATTACTTTTGAAATAGTAACCGACGAATATGTGCTGAAAATAAATCTTGCCGACTACTTTTGAAATAGTAAC
Source organism: Medicago lupulina (assembly GCA_958299785.1). Lineage (NCBI taxonomy): Eukaryota > Viridiplantae > Streptophyta > Magnoliopsida > Fabales > Fabaceae > Medicago > Medicago lupulina. Next base: position 35,989,963 of record OY283146.1, on the reverse strand, counting down.
CGACGAATGTGCTGAAAATAAATCATGCCGATTACTTTTGAAATAGTAACCGACGAATATGTTGAAAATAAAAATCTTACCGATTACTTTTGAAATAGTAACCAACGAATATACTGAAAATAAAGTCTTGCCGATTACTTTTGAAATAGTCACCGACGAATATGCTGAAAATAAGAATCTTGCCGATTACTTTTAAAATAGTAACCGACAAATATGCTGAAAATAAAAATCTTGCCGATTACTTTTGAAATAGTAACCGACAAATGTGCAGAAAATAGATCATGCCGATTACTTTTGAAATAGTAACCGACGAATGTGTTGAAAATAAATCATGCCGATTACTTTTAAAATAGTAACCGACGAATGTGCTGAAAATAAATCATGCCGATTACTATTGAAATAGTAACCGACAAATGTGCTGAAAATAAAAGTCTTGCCCATTACTTTTGAAATAGTAACCGACGAATATGTGCTGAAAATAAATCTTGCCGATTACTTTTGAAATAGTAACCGACGAATGTGCTGAAAATAAATCATGCCGATTACTTTTAAAATAGTAACCGACGAATATGTTGAAAATAAAAATCTTACCGATTAATTTTGAAATAGTAACGGACGAATGTGCTGAAAATTAAGTCTTGCCGATTACTTTTGAAATAGTAACCGACGAATATGTTGAAAATAAAAATCTTGTCGATTACTTTTAAAACAGTAACCGACAAATATGCTGAAAATAAAAATCTTGCCGATTACTTTTGAAATAGTCACCAACGAATATGTTGAAAATAAAAATCTTGCCAATTACTTTTGAAATAGTAACCGACGAATGTGCTGAAAATAAAGTCTTGCCGATTACTTTTGAAATAGTAACCGACGAATATGCTGAAAATAAAGTCTTGCTGATTACTTTTGAAATAGTAACCGACGAATATGTTGAAAATAAAAATCTTGTCGATTACTTTTAAAATAGTAACCGACGAATGTGCTGAAAATAAATCATGCCGATTACTATTGAAATAGTAACCGACCAATGTGCTGAAAATAAAAGTCTTGCCCATTACTTTTGAAATAGTAACCGACGAATATGTGCTGAAAATAAATCTTGCCGATTACTTTTGAAATAGTAACCGACAAATGTGCTGAAAATAAATCATGCCGATTACTATTGAAATAGTAACCGACGAATATGTTGAAAATAAAAATCTTGTCGATTACTTTTAAAATAGTAACCGACAAATATGTTGAAAATAAAAATCTTGCCGATTACTTTTGAAATAGTCACCGACGAATATGCTGAAAATAAAAATCTTGCCGATTACTTTTAAAATAGTATCCGACAAATATGCTGAAAATAAAAATCTTGCCGATTACTTTTGAAATAGTAACCGACGAATGTGCAGAAAATAGATCATGCCGATTACTTTTGAAATAGTAACCGACGAATGTGTTGAAAATAAATCATGCCGATTACTTTTAAAATAGTAACCGACGAATGTGCTGAAAATAAATCATGCCGATTACTATTGAAATAGTAACCGACAAATGTGCTGAAAATAAAAGTCTTGCCCATTACTTTTGAAATAGTAACCGACGAATATGTGCTGAAAATAAATCTTGCCGATTACTTTTGAAATAGTAACCGACGAATGTGCTGAAAATAAATCATGCCGATTACTTTTGAAATAGTAACCGACGAATATGTTGAAAATAAAAATCTTGTCGATTACTTTTAAAATAGTAACCGACAAATATGTTGAAAATAAAAATCTTGCCGATTACTTTTGAAATTGTCACCGATGAATATGCTGAAAATAAAAATCTTGCCGATTACTTTTGAAATAGTAACCGACGAATGTGCTGAAAATAAATCATGCCGATTACTTTTGAAATAGTAACCGACGAATATGTTGAAAATAAAAATCTTGTCGATTACTTTTAAAATAGTAACCGACAAATATGTTGAAAATAAAAATCTTGCCGATTACTTTTGAAATAGTCACCGACGAATATGCTGAAAATAAAAATCTAGCCGATTACTTTTAAAATAGTAACCGACAAATATGCTGAAAATAAAAATCTTGCCGATTAGTTTTGAAATAGTAACCGACGAATGTGCAGAAAATAGATCATGCCGATTACTTTTGAAATAGTAACCGACGAATGTGTTGAAAATACATCATGCCGATTACTTTTAAAATAGTAACCGACGAATGTGCTGAAAATAAATCATGCCGATTACTATTGAAATAGTAACCGACAAATGTGCTGAAAATAAAAGTCTTGCCCATTACTTTTGAAATAGTAACCGACGAATATGTGCTGAAAATAAATCTTGCCGATTACTTTTGAAATAGTAACCGACGAATGTGCTGAAAATAAATCATGCCGATTACTTTTGAAATAGTAACCGACGAATATGTTGAAAATAAAAATCTTGTCGATTACTTTTAAAATAGTAACCGACAAATATGTTGAAAATAAAAATCTTGCCGATTACTTTTGAAATAGTCACCGATGAATATGCTGAAAATAAAAATCTTGCCGATTACTTTTGAAATAGTAACCGACGAATGTGCTGAAAATAAATCATGCCGATTACTTTTGAAATAGTAACCGACGAATATGTTGAAAATAAAAATCTTGTCGATTACTTTTAAAATAGTAACCGACAAATATGTTGAAAATAAAAATCTTGCCGATTACTTTTGAAATAGTCACCGACGAATATGCTGAAAATAAAAATCTTGCCGATTACTTTTAAAATAGTAACCGACAAATATGCTGAAAATAAAAATCTTGCCGATTACTTTTGAAATAGTAACCGACGAATGTGCAGAAAATAGATCATGCCGATTACTTTTGAAATAGTAACCGACGAATGTGTTGAAAATACATCATGCCGATTACTTTTAAAATAGTAACCGACGAATGTGCTGAAAATAAATCATGCCGATTACTATTGAAATAGTAACCGACAAATGTGCTGAAAATAAAAGTCTTGCCCATTACTTTTGAAATAGTAACCGACGAATATGTGCTGAAAATAAATCTTGCCGATTACTTTTGAAATAGTAACCGACGAATGTGCTGAAAATAAATCATGCCGATTACTTTTGAAATAGTAACCGACGAATATGTTGAAAATAAAAATCTTACCGATTACTTTTGAAATAGTAACCAACGAATATGCTGAAAATAAAGTCTTGCCGATTACTTTTGAAATAGTCACCGACGAATATGCTGAAAATAAAAATCTTGCCGATTACTTTTAAAATAGTAACCGACAAATATGCTGAAAATAAAAATCTTGCCGATTACTTTTGAAATAGTAACCGACGAATGTGCAGAAAATAGATCATGCCGATTACTTTTGAAATAGTAACCGACGAATGTGTTGAAAATAAATCATGCCGATTACTTTTAAAATAGTAACCGACGAATGTGCTGAAAATAAATCATGCCGATTACTATTGAAATAGTAACCGACAAATGTGCTGAAAATAAAAGTCTTGCCCATTACTTTTGAAATAGTAACCGACGAATATGTGCTGAAAATAAATCTTGCCGATTACTTTTGATATAGTAACCGACGAATGTGCTGAAAATAAATCATGCCGATTACTTTTGAAATAGTAACCGACGAATATGTTGAAAATAAAAATCTTACCGATTACTTTTGAAATAGTAACGGACGAATGTGCTGAAAATTAAGTCTTGCCGATTACTTTTGAAATAGTAACCGACGAATATGTTGAAAATAAAAATCTTGTCGATTACTTTTAAAACTGTAACCGACAAATATGCTGAAAATAAAAATCTTGCCGATTACTTTTGAAATAGTCACCAACGAATATGTTGAAAATAAAAATCTTGCCAATTACTTTTGAAATAGTAACCGACGAATGTGCTGAAAATAAAGTCTTGCCGATTACATTTGAAATAGTAACCAACGAATATGCTGAAAATAAAGTCTTGCCGATTACTTTTGAAATAGTAACCGACGAATATGTTGAAAATAAAAATCTTGTCGATTACTTTTAAAATAGTAACCGACGAATGTGCTGAAAATAAATCATGCCGATTACTATTGAAATAGTAACCGACAAATGTGCTGAAAATAAAAGTCTTGCCCATTACTTTTGAAATAGTAACCGACGAATATGTGCTGAAAATAAATCTTGCCGATTACTTTTGAAATAGTAACCGACGAATGTGCTGAAAATAAAGTCTTGCCGATTACTTTTGAAATAGTAACCGACGAATATGTTGAAAATAAAAATTTTGTCGATTACTTTTAAAATAGTAACCGACGAATGTGCTGAAAATAAATCATGCCGATTACTATTGAAATAGTAACCGACGAATATGTTGAAAATAAAAATCTTGTCGATTACTTTTAAAACAGTAACCGACAAATATGCTGAAAATAAAAATCTTGCCGATTACTTTTGAAATAGTCACCGACGAATATGTTGAAAATAAAAATCATGCCAATTACTTTTGAAATAGTAACGGACGAATGTGCTGAAAATAAAGTCTTGCCGATTACTTTTGAAATAGTAACCGACGAATATGTTGAAAATAAAAATTTTGTCGATTACTTTTAAAATAGTAACCGACAAATATGTTGAAAATAAAAATCTTGCCGATTACTTTTGAAATAGTCACCGACGAATATGCTGAAAATAAAAATCTTGCCGATTACTTTTAAAATAGTAACCGACAAATATGCTGAAAATAAAAATCTTGCCGATTAGTTTTGAAATAGTAACCGACGAATGTGCAGAAAATAGATCATGCCGATTACTTTTGAAATAGTAACCGACGAATGTGTTGAAAATACATCATGCCGATTACTTTTAAAATAGTAACCGACGAATGTGCTGAAAATAAATCATGCCGATTACTATTGAAATAGTAACCGACAAATGTGCTGAAAATAAAAGTCTTGCCCATTACTTTTGAAATAGTAACCGACGAATATGTGCTGAAAATAAATCTTGCCGATTACTTTTGAAATAGTAACCGACGAATGTGCTGAAAATAAATCATGCCGATTACTTTTGAAATAGTAACCGACGAATATGTTGAAAATAAAAATCTTGTCGATTACTTTTAAAATAGTAACCGACAAATATGTTGAAAATAAAAATCTTGCCGATTACTTTTGAAATAGTCACCGATGAATATGCTGAAAATAAAAATCTTGCCGATTACTTTTGAAATAGTAACCGACGAATGTGCTGAAAATAAATCATGCCGATTACTTTTGAAATAGTAACCGACGAATATGTTGAAAATAAAAATCTTGTCGATTACTTTTAAAATAGTAACCGACAAATATGTTGAAAATAAAAATCTTGCCGATTACTTTTGAAATAGTCAGCGACGAATATGCTGAAAATAAAAATCTTGCCGATTACTTTTAAAATAGTAACCGACAAATATGCTGAAAATAAAAATCTTGCCGATTACTTTTGAAATAGTAACCGACGAATGTGCAGAAAATAGATCATGCCGATTACTTTTGAAATAGTAACCGACGAATGTGTTGAAAATACATCATGCCGATTACTTTTAAAATAGTAACCGACGAATGTGCTGAAAATAAATCATGCCGATTACTATTGAAATAGTAACCGACAAATGTGCTGAAAATAAAAGTCTTGCCCATTACTTTTGAAATAGTAACCGACGAATATGTGCTGAAAATAAATCTTGCCGATTACTTTTGAAATAGTAACCGACGAATGTGCTGAAAATAAATCATGCCGATTACTTTTGAAATAGTAACCGACGAATATGTTGAAAATAAAAATCTTGTCGATTACTTTTAAAATAGTAACCGACAAATATGTTGAAAATAAAAATCTTGCCGATTACTTTTGAAATAGTCACCGATGAATATGCTGAAAATAAAAATCTTGCCGATTACTTTTGAAATAGTAACCGACGAATGTGCTGAAAATAAATCATGCCGATTACTTTTGAAATAGTAACCGACGAATATGTTGAAAATAAAAATCTTGTCGATTACTTTTAAAATAGTAACCGACAAATATGTTGAAAATAAAAATCTTGCCGATTACTTTTGAAATAGTCAGCGACGAATATGCTGAAAATAAAAATCTTGCCGATTACTTTTAAAATAGTAACCGACAAATATGCTGAAAATAAAAATCTTGCCGATTACTTTTGAAATAGTAACCGACGAATGTGCAGAAAATAGATCATGCCGATTACTTTTGAAATAGTAACCGACGAATGTGTTGAAAATACATCATGCCGATTACTTTTAAAATAGTAACCGACGAATGTGCTGAAAATAAATCATGCCGATTACTATTGAAATAGTAACCGACAAATGTGCTGAAAATAAAAGTCTTGCCCATTACTTTTGAAATAGTAACCGACGAATATGTGCTGAAAATAAATCTTGCCGATTACTTTTGAAATAGTAACCGACGAATGTGCTGAAAATAAATCATGCCGATTACTTTTGAAATAGTAACCGACGAATATGTTGAAAATAAAAATCTTACCGATTACTTTTGAAATAGTAACCAACGAATATGCTGAAAATAAAGTCTTGCCGATTACTTTTGAAATAGTCACCGACGAATATGCTGAAAATAAAAATCTTGCCGATTACTTTTAAAATAGTAACCGACAAATATGCTGAAAATAAAAATCTTGCCGATTACTTTTGAAATAGTAACCGACGAATGTGCAGAAAATAGATCATGCCGATTACTTTTGAAATAGTAACCGACGAATGTGTTGAAAATAAATCATGCCGATTACTTTTAAAATAGTAACCGACGAATGTGCTGAAAATAAATCATGCCGATTACTATTGAAATAGTAACCGACAAATGTGCTGAAAATAAAAGTCTTGCCCATTACTTTTGAAATAGTAACCGACGAATATGTGCTGAAAATAAATCTTGCCGATTACTTTTGATATAGTAACCGACGAATGTGCTGAAAATAAATCATGCCGATTACTTTTGAAATAGTAACCGACGAATATGTTGAAAATAAAAATCTTACCGATTACTTTTGAAATAGTAACGGACGAATGTGCTGAAAATTAAGTCTTGCCGATTACTTTTGAAATAGTAACCGACGAATATGTTGAAAATAAAAATCTTGTCGATTACTTTTAAAACTGTAACCGACAAATATGCTGAAAATAAAAATCTTGCCGATTACTTTTGAAATAGTCACCAACGAATATGTTGAAAATAAAAATCTTGCCAATTACTTTTGAAATAGTAACCGACGAATGTGCTGAAAATAAAGTCTTGCCGATTACATTTGAAATAGTAACCAACGAATATGCTGAAAATAAAGTCTTGCCGATTACTTTTGAAATAGTAACCGACGAATATGTTGAAAATAAAAATCTTGTCGATTACTTTTAAAATAGTAACCGACGAATGTGCTGAAAATAAATCATGCCGATTACTATTGAAATAGTAACCGACAAATGTGCTGAAAATAAAAGTCTTGCCCATTACTTTTGAAATAGTAACCAACGAATATGTGCAGAAAATAGATCATGCCGATTACTTTTGAAATAGTAACCGACGAATGTGTTGAAAATAAATCATGCCGATTACTTTTAAAATAGTAACCGACGAATGTGCTGAAAATAAATCATGCCGATTACTATTGAAATAGTAACCGACAAATGTGCTGAAAATAAAAGTCTTGCCCATTACTTTTGAAATAGTAACCGACGAATATGTGCTGAAAATAAATCTTGCCGATTACTTTTGAAATAGTAACCGACGAATGTGCTGAAAATAAAGTCTTGCCGATTACTTTTGAAATAGTAACCGACGAATATGTTGAAAATAAAAATTTTGTCGATTACTTTTAAAATAGTAACCGACGAATGTGCTGAAAATAAATCATGCCGATTACTATTGAAATAGTAACCGACGAATATGTTGAAAATAAAAATCTTGTCGATTACTTTTAAAACAGTAACCGACAAATATGCTGAAAATAAAAATCTTGCCGATTACTTTTGAAATAGTCACCGACGAATATGTTGAAAATAAAAATCATGCCAATTACTTTTGAAATAGTAACGGACGAATGTGCTGAAAATAAAGTCTTGCCGATTACTTTTGAAATAGTAACCGACGAATATGTTGAAAATAAAAATTTTGTCGATTACTTTTAAAATAGTAACCGACAAATATGCTGAAAATAAAAATCTTGCCGATTACTTTTGAAATAGTCACCGACGAATATGCTGAAAATAAAGTCTTGCCGATTACTTTTGAAATAGTAACCGACGAATATGTTGAAAATAAAAATCTTGTCGATTACTTTTAAAACAGTAACCGACAAATATGCTGAAAATAAAAATCTTGCCGATTACTTTTGAAATAGTCACCGACGAATATGTTGAAAATAAAAATCATGCCAATTACTTTTGAAATAGTAACGGACGAATGTGCTGAAAATAAAGTCTTGCCGATTACTTTTGAAATAGTAACCGACGAATATGTTGAAAATAAAAATTTTGTCGATTACTTTTAAAATAGTAACCGACGAATGTGCTGAAAATAAATCATGCCGATTACTATTGAAATAGTAACCGACAAATGTGCTGAAAATAAAAGTCTTGCCCATTACTTTTGAAATAGTAACCGACGAATATGTGCTGAAAATAAATCTTGCCGATTACTTTTGAAACAGTAACCGACGAATGTGCTGAAAATAAATCATGCCGATTACTTTTGAAATAGTAACCGACGAATATGTTGAAAATAAAAATCTTGTCGATTACTTTTAAAATAGTAACAGACAAATATGTTGAAAATAAAAATCTTGCCGATTGCTTTTGAAATAGTCACCGACGAATATGCTGAAAATAAAAATCTTGCCGATTACTTTTAAAATAGTAACCGACAAATATGCTGAAAATAAAAATCTTGCCGATTACTTTTGAAATAGTAACCGACGAATGTGCAGAAAATAGATCATGCCGATTACTTTTGAAATAGTAACCGACGAATGTGTTGAAAATAAATCATGCCGATTACTTTTAAAATAGTAACCGACGAATGTGCTGAAAATAAATCATGCCGATTACTATTGAAATAGTAACCGACAAATGTGCTGAAAATAAAAGTCTTGCCCATTACTTTTGAAATAGTAACCGACGAATATGTGCTGAAAATAAATCTTGCCGATTACTTTTGAAATAGTAACCGACGAATGTGCTGAAAATAAATCATGTCGATTACTTTAGAAATAGTAACCGACGAATATGTTGAAAATAAAAATCTTTTCGATTACTTTTAAAATAGTAACCGACAAATATGTTGAAAATAAAAATCTTGCCAATTACTTTTGAAATAGTAACCGACGAATGTGCTGAAAATAAAGTCTTGCCGATTACTTTTGAAATAGTAACCAACGAATATGCTGAAAATAAAGTCTTGCCGATTACTTTTGAAATAGTAACCGACGAATATGTTGAAAATAAAAATCTTGTCGATTACTTTTAAAACAGTAACCAACAAATATGCTGAAAATAAAAATCTTGCCGATTACTTTTGAAATAGTCACCGACGAATATGTTGAAAATAAAAATCATGCCAATTACTTTTGAAATAGTAACGGACGAATGTGCTGAAAATAAAGTCTTGCCGATTACTTTTGAAATAGTAACCGACGAATATGTTGAAAATAAAAATTTTGTCGATTACTTTTAAAATAGTAACCGACGAATGTGCTGAAAATAAATCATGCCGATTACTATTGAAATAGTAACCGACAAATGTGCTGAAAATAAAAGTCTTGCCCATTACTTTTGAAATAGTAACCGACGAATATGTGCTGAAAATAAATCTTGCCGATTACTTTTGAAATAGTAACCGACGAATGTGCTGAAAATAAATCATGCCGATTACTTTTGAAATAGTAACCGACGAATATGTTGAAAATAAAAATCTTGTCGATTACTTTTAAAATAGTAACCGACAAATATGTTGAAAATAAAAATCTTGCCGATTACTTTTGAAATAGTCACCGACGAATATGCTGAAAATAAAAATCTTGCCGATTACTTTTAAAATAGTAACCGACAAATATGCTGAAAATAAAAATCTTGCCGATTACTTTTGAAATAGTAACCGACGAATGTGCAGAAAATAGATCATGCCGATTACTTTTGAAATAGTAACCGACGAATGTGTTGAAAATAAATCATGCCGATTACTTTTAAAATAGTAACCGACGAATGTGCTGAAAATAAAGTCTTGCCGATTACTTTTGAAATAGTAACCAACGAATATGCTGAAAATAAAGTCTTGCCGATTACTTTTGAAATAGTAACCGACGAATATGTTGAAAATAAATCATGCCGATTACTATTGAAATAGTAACCGACGAATGTGTTGAAAATAAATCATGCCGATTACTTTTAAAATAGTAACCGACGAATGTGCTGAAAATAAATCATGCCGATTACTATTGAAATAGTAACCGACAAATGTGCTGAAAATAAAAGTCTTGCCCATTACTTTTGAAATAGTAACCGACGAATATGTGCTGAAAATAAATCTTGCCGATTACTTTTGAAATAGTAACCGACGAATGTGCTGAAAATAAATCATGCCGATTACTTTTGAAATAGTAACCGACGAATATGTTGAAAATAAAAATCTTACCGATTACTTTTGAAATAGTAACCGACGAATATGTTGAAAATAAAAATCTTGTCGATTACTTTTAAAACTGTAACCGACAAATATGCTGAAAATAAAAATCTTGCCGATTACTTTTGAAATAGTCACCAACGAATATGTTGAAAATAAAAATCTTGCCAATTACTTTTGAAATAGTAACCGACGAATGTGCTGAAAATAAAGTCTTGCCGATTACATTTGAAATAGTAACCAACGAATATGCTGAAAATAAAGTCTTGCCGATTACTTTTGAAATAGTAACCGACGAATATGTTGAAAATAAAAATCTTGTCGATTACTTTTAAAATAGTAACCGACGAATGTGCTGAAAATAAATCATGCCGATTACTATTGAAATAGTAACCGACAAATGTGCTGAAAATAAAAGTCTTGCCCATTACTTTTGAAATAGTAACCGACGAATATGTGCAGAAAATAGATCATGCCGATTACTTTTGAAATAGTAACCGACGAATGTGTTGAAAATAAATCATGCCGATTACTTTTAAAATAGTAACCGACGAATGTGCTGAAAATAAATCATGCCGATTACTATTGAAATAGTAACCGACAAATGTGCTGAAAATAAAAGTCTTGCCCATTACTTTTGAAATAGTAACCGACGAATATGTGCTGAAAATAAATCTTGCCGATTACTTTTGAAATAGTAACCGACGAATGTGCTGAAAATAAAGTCTTGCCGATTACTTTTGAAATAGTAACCGACGAATATGTTGAAAATAAAAATTTTGTCGATTACTTTTAAAATAGTAACCGACGAATGTGCTGAAAATAAATCATGCCGATTACTATTGAAATAGTAACCGACAAATGTGCTGAAAATAAAAGTCTTGCCCATTACTTTTGAAAAAGTAACCAACGAATATGCTGAAAATAAAGTCTTGCCGATTACTTTTGAAATAGTAACCGACGAATATGTTGAAAATAAAAATCTTGTCGATTACTTTTAAAACAGTAACCGACAAATATGCTGAAAATAAAAATCTTGCCGATTACTTTTGAAATAGTCACCGACGAATATGTTGAAAATAAAAATCATGCCAATTACTTTTGAAATAGTAACGGACGAATGTGCTGAAAATAAAGTCTTGCCGATTACTTTTGAAATAGTAACCGACGAATATGTTGAAAATAAAAATTTTGTCGATTACTTTTAAAATAGTAACCGACGAATGTGCTGAAAATAAATCATGCCGATTACTATTGAAATAGTAACCGACAAATGTGCTGAAAATAAAAGTCTTGCCCATTACTTTTGAAATAGTAACCGACGAATATGTGCTGAAAATAAATCTTGCCGATTACTTTTGAAACAGTAACCGACGAATGTGCTGAAAATAAATCATGCCGATTACTTTTGAAATAGTAACCGACGAATATGTTGAAAATAAAAATCTTGTCGATTACTTTTAAAATAGTAACAGACAAATATGTTGAAAATAAAAATCTTGCCGATTACTTTTGAAATAGTCACTGACGAATATGCTGAAAATAAAAATCTTGCCGATTACTTTTAAAATAGTAACCGACAAATATGCTGAAAATAAAAATCTTGCCGATTACTTTTGAAATAGTAACCGACGAATGTGCAGAAAATAGATCATGCCGATTACTTTTGAAATAGTAACCGACGAATGTGTTGAAAATAAATCATGCCGATTACTTTTAAAATAGTAACCGACGAATGTGCTGAAAATAAATCATGCCGATTACTATTGAAATAGTAACCGACAAATGTGCTGAAAATAAAAGTCTTGCCCATTACTTTTGAAATAGTAACCGACGAATATGTGCTGAAAATAAATCTTGCCGATTACTTTTGAAATAGTAACCGACGAATGTGCTGAAAATAAATCATGTCGATTACTTTAGAAATAGTAACCGACGAATATGTTGAAAATAAAAATCTTTTCGATTACTTTTAAAATAGTAACCGACAAATATGTTGAAAATAAAAATCTTGCCAATTACTTTTGAAATAGTAACCGACGAATGTGCTGAAAATAAAGTCTTGCCGATTACTTTTGAAATAGTAACCAACGAATATGCTGAAAATAAAGTCTTGCCGATTACTTTTGAAATAGTAACCGACGAATATGTTGAAAATAAAAATCTTGTCGATTACTTTTAAAACAGTAACCAACAAATATGCTGAAAATAAAAATCTTGCCGATTACTTTTGAAATAGTCACCGACGAATATGTTGAAAATAAAAATCATGCCAATTACTTTTGAAATAGTAACGGACGAATGTGCTGAAAATAAAGTCTTGCCGATTACTTTTGAAATAGTAACCGACGAATATGTTGAAAATAAAAATTTTGTCGATTACTTTTAAAATAGTAACCGACGAATGTGCTGAAAATAAATCATGCCGATTACTATTGAAATAGTAACCGACAAATGTGCTGAAAATAAAAGTCTTGCCCATTACTTTTGAAATAGTAACCGACGAATATGTGCTGAAAATAAATCTTGCCGATTACTTTTGAAATAGTAACCGACGAATGTGCTGAAAATAAATCATGCCGATTACTTTTGAAATAGTAACCGACGAATATGTTGAAAATAAAAATCTTGTCGATTACTTTTAAAATAGTAACCGACAAATATGTTGAAAATAAAAATCTTGCCGATTACTTTTGAAATAGTCACCGACGAATATGCTGAAAATAAAAATCTTGCCGATTACTTTTAAAATAGTAACCGACAAATATGCTGAAAATAAAAATCTTGCCGATTACTTTTGAAATAGTAACCGACGAATGTGCAGAAAATAGATCATGCCGATTACTTTTGAAATAGTAACCGACGAATGTGTTGAAAATAAATCATGCCGATTACTTTTAAAATAGTAACCGACGAATGTGCTGAAAATAAAGTCTTGCCGATTACTTTTGAAATAGTAACCAACGAATATGCTGAAAATAAAGTCTTGCCGATTACTTTTGAAATAGTAACCGACGAATATGTTGAAAATAAATCATGCCGATTACTATTGAAATAGTAACCGACGAATGTGTTGAAAATAAATCATGCCGATTACTTTTAAAATAGTAACCGACGAATGTGCTGAAAATAAATCATGCCGATTACTATTGAAATAGTAACCGACAAATGTGCTGAAAATAAAAGTCTTGCCCATTACTTTTGAAATAGTAACCGACGAATATGTGCTGAAAATAAATCTTGCCGATTACTTTTGAAATAGTAACCGACGAATGTGCTGAAAATAAATCATGCCGATTACTTTTGAAATAGTAACCGACGAATATGTTGAAAATAAAAATCTTACCGATTACTTTTGAAATAGTAACGGACGAATGTGCTGAAAATTAAGTCTTGCCGATTACTTTTGAAATAGTAACCGACGAATATGTTGAAAATAAAAATCTTGTCGATTACTTTTAAAACTGTAACCGACAAATATGCTGAAAATAAAAATCTTGCCGATTACTTTTGAAATAGTCACCAACGAATATGTTGAAAATAAAAATCTTGCCAATTACTTTTGAAATAGTAACCGACGAATGTGCTGAAAATAAAGTCTTGCCGATTACATTTGAAATAGTAACCAACGAATATGCTGAAAATAAAGTCTTGCCGATTACTTTTGAAATAGTAACCGACGAATATGTTGAAAATAAAAATCTTGTCGATTACTTTTAAAATAGTAACCGACGAATGTGCTGAAAATAAATCATGCCGATTACTATTGAAATAGTAACCGACAAATGTGCTGAAAATAAAAGTCTTGCCCATTACTTTTGAAATAGTAACCGACGAATATGTGCAGAAAATAGATCATGCCGATTACTTTTGAAATAGTAACCGACGAATGTGTTGAAAATAAATCATGCCGATTACTTTTAAAATAGTAACCGACGAATGTGCTGAAAATAAATCATGCCGATTACTATTGAAATAGTAACCGACAAATGTGCTGAAAATAAAAGTCTTGCCCATTACTTTTGAAATAGTAACCGACGAATATGTGCTGAAAATAAATCTTGCCGATTACTTTTGAAATAGTAACCGACGAATGTGCTGAAAATAAAGTCTTGCCGATTACTTTTGAAATAGTAACCGACGAATATGTTGAAAATAAAAATTTTGTCGATTACTTTTAAAATAGTAACCGACGAATGTGCTGAAAATAAATCATGCCGATTACTATTGAAATAGTAACCGACAAATGTGCTGAAAATAAAAGTCTTGCCCATTACTTTTGAAATAGTAACCGACGAATATGTGCTGAAAATAAATCTTGCCGATTACTTTTGAAACAGTAACCGACGAATGTGCTGAAAATAAATCATGCCGATTACTTTTGAAATAGTAACCGACGAATATGTTGAAAATAAAAATCTTGTCGATTACTTTTAAAATAGTAACAGACAAATATGTTGAAAATAAAAATCTTGCCGATTACTTTTGAAATAGTCACCGACGAATATGCTGAAAATAAAAATCTTGCCGATTACTTTTAAAATAGTAACCGACAAATATGCTGAAAATAAAAATCTTGCCGATTACTTTTGAAATAGTAACCGACGAATGTGCAGAAAATAGATCATGCCGATTACTTTTGAAATAGTAACCGACGAATGTGTTGAAAATAAATCATGCCGATTACTTTTAAAATAGTAACCGACGAATGTGCTGAAAATAAATCATGCCGATTACTATTGAAATAGTAACCGACAAATGTGCTGAAAATAAAAGTCTTGCCCATTACTTTTGAAATAGTAACCGACGAATATGTGCTGAAAATAAATCTTGCCGATTACTTTTGAAATAGTAACCGACGAATGTGCTGAAAATAAATCATGTCGATTACTTTAGAAATAGTAACCGACGAATATGTTGAAAATAAAAATCTTTTCGATTACTTTTAAAATAGTAACCGACAAATATGTTGAAAATAAAAATCTTGCCAATTACTTTTGAAATAGTAACCGACGAATGTGCTGAAAATAAAGTCTTGCCGATTACTTTTGAAATAGTAACCAACGAATATGCTGAAAATAAAGTCTTGCCGATTACTTTTGAAATAGTAACCGACGAATATGTTGAAAATAAAAATCTTGTCGATTACTTTTAAAACAGTAACCAACAAATATGCTGAAAATAAAAATCTTGCCGATTACTTTTGAAATAGTCACCGACGAATATGTTGAAAATAAAAATCATGCCAATTACTTTTGAAATAGTAACGGACGAATGTGCTGAAAATAAAGTCTTGCCGATTACTTTTGAAATAGTAACCGACGAATATGTTGAAAATAAAAATTTTGTCGATTACTTTTAAAATAGTAACCGACGAATGTGCTGAAAATAAATCATGCCGATTACTATTGAAATAGTAACCGACAAATGTGCTGAAAATAAAAGTCTTGCCCATTACTTTTGAAATAGTAACCGACGAATATGTGCTGAAAATAAATCTTGCCGATTACTTTTGAAATAGTAACCGACGAATGTGCTGAAAATAAATCATGCCGATTACTTTTGAAATAGTAACCGACGAATATGTTGAAAATAAAAATCTTGTCGATTACTTTTAAAATAGTAACCGACAAATATGTTGAAAATAAAAATCTTGCCGATTACTTTTGAAATAGTCACCGACGAATATGCTGAAAATAAAAATCTTGCCGATTACTTTTAAAATAGTAACCGACAAATATGCTGAAAATAAAAATCTTGCCGATTACTTTTGAAATAGTAACCGACGAATGTGCAGAAAATAGATCATGCCGATTACTTTTGAAATAGTAACCGACGAATGTGTTGAAAATAAATCATGCCGATTACTTTTAAAATAGTAACCGACGAATGTGCTGAAAATAAAGTCTTGCCGATTACTTTTGAAATAGTAACCAACGAATATGCTGAAAATAAAGTCTTGCCGATTACTTTTGAAATAGTAACCGACGAATATGTTGAAAATAAATCATGCCGATTACTATTGAAATAGTAACCGACGAATGTGTTGAAAATAAATCATGCCGATTACTTTTAAAATAGTAACCGACGAATGTGCTGAAAATAAATCATGCCGATTACTATTGAAATAGTAACCGACAAATGTGCTGAAAATAAAAGTCTTGCCCATTACTTTTGAAATAGTAACCGACGAATATGTGCTGAAAATAAATCTTGCCGATTACTTTTGAAATAGTAACCGACGAATGTGCTGAAAATAAATCATGCCGATTACTTTTGAAATAGTAACCGACGAATATGTTGAAAATAAAAATCTTACCGATTACTTTTGAAATAGTAACGGACGAATGTGCTGAAAATTAAGTCTTGCCGATTACTTTTGAAATAGTAACCGACGAATATGTTGAAAATAAAAATCTTGTCGATTACTTTTAAAACTGTAACCGACAAATATGCTGAAAATAAAAATCTTGCCGATTACTTTTGAAATAGTCACCAACGAATATGTTGAAAATAAAAATCTTGCCAATTACTTTTGAAATAGTAACCGACGAATGTGCTGAAAATAAAGTCTTGCCGATTACATTTGAAATAGTAACCAACGAATATGCTGAAAATAAAGTCTTGCCGATTACTTTTGAAATAGTAACCGACGAATATGTTGAAAATAAAAATCTTGTCGATTACTTTTAAAATAGTAACCGACGAATGTGCTGAAAATAAATCATGCCGATTACTATTGAAATAGTAACCGACAAATGTGCTGAAAATAAAAGTCTTGCCCATTACTTTTGAAATAGTAACCGACGAATATGTGCAGAAAATAGATCATGCCGATTACTTTTGAAATAGTAACCGACGAATGTGTTGAAAATAAATCATGCCGATTACTTTTAAAATAGTAACCGACGAATGTGCTGAAAATAAATCATGCCGATTACTATTGAAATAGTAACCGACAAATGTGCTGAAAATAAAAGTCTTGCCCATTACTTTTGAAATAGTAACCGACGAATATGTGCTGAAAATAAATCTTGCCGATTACTTTTGAAATAGTAACCGACGAATGTGCTGAAAATAAAGTCTTGCCGATTACTTTTGAAATAGTAACCGACGAATATGTTGAAAATAAAAATCTTGTCGATTACTTTTAAAACAGTAACCAACAAATATGCTGAAAATAAAAATCTTGCCGATTACTTTTGAAATAGTCACCGACGAATATGTTGAAAATAAAAATCATGCCAATTACTTTTGAAATAGTAACGGACGAATGTGCTGAAAATAAAGTCTTGCCGATTACTTTTGAAATAGTAACCGACGAATATGTTGAAAATAAAAATTTTGTCGATTACTTTTAAAATAGTAACCGACGAATGTGCTGAAAATAAATCATGCCGATTACTATTGAAATAGTAACCGACAAATGTGCTGAAAATAAAAGTCTTGCCCATTACTTTTGAAATAGTAACCGACGAATATGTGCTGAAAATAAATCTTGCCGATTACTTTTGAAATAGTAACCGACGAATGTGCTGAAAATAAATCATGCCGATTACTTTTGAAATAGTAACCGACGAATATGTTGAAAATAAAAATCTTGTCGATTACTTTTAAAATAGTAACCGACAAATATGTTGAAAATAAAAATCTTGCCGATTACTTTTGAAATAGTCACCGACGAATATGCTGAAAATAAAAATCTTGCCGATTACTTTTAAAATAGTAACCGACAAATATGCTGAAAATAAAAATCTTGCCGATTACTTTTGAAATAGTAACCGACGAATGTGCAGAAAATAGATCATGCCGATTACTTTTGAAATAGTAACCGACGAATGTGTTGAAAATAAATCATGCCGATTACTTTTAAAATAGTAACCGACGAATGTGCTGAAAATAAAGTCTTGCCGATTACTTTTGAAATAGTAACCAACGAATATGCTGAAAATAAAGTCTTGCCGATTACTTTTGAAATAGTAACCGACGAATATGTTGAAAATAAATCATGCCGATTACTATTGAAATAGTAACCGACGAATGTGTTGAAAATAAATCATGCCGATTACTTTTAAAATAGTAACCGACGAATGTGCTGAAAATAAATCATGCCGATTACTATTGAAATAGTAACCGACAAATGTGCTGAAAATAAAAGTCTTGCCCATTACTTTTGAAATAGTAACCGACGAATATGTGCTGAAAATAAATCTTGCCGATTACTTTTGAAATAGTAACCGACGAATGTGCTGAAAATAAATCATGCCGATTACTTTTGAAATAGTAACCGACGAATATGTTGAAAATAAAAATCTTACCGATTACTTTTGAAATAGTAACGGACGAATGTGCTGAAAATTAAGTCTTGCCGATTACTTTTGAAATAGTAACCGACGAATATGTTGAAAATAAAAATCTTGTCGATTACTTTTAAAACTGTAACCGACAAATATGCTGAAAATAAAAATCTTGCCGATTACTTTTGAAATAGTCACCAACGAATATGTTGAAAATAAAAATCTTGCCAATTACTTTTGAAATAGTAACCGACGAATGTGCTGAAAATAAAGTCTTGCCGATTACATTTGAAATAGTAACCAACGAATATGCTGAAAATAAAGTCTTGCCGATTACTTTTGAAATAGTAACCGACGAATATGTTGAAAATAAAAATCTTGTCGATTACTTTTAAAATAGTAACCGACGAATGTGCTGAAAATAAATCATGCCGATTACTATTGAAATAGTAACCGACAAATGTGCTGAAAATAAAAGTCTTGCCCATTACTTTTGAAATAGTAACCGACGAATATGTGCAGAAAATAGATCATGCCGATTACTTTTGAAATAGTAACCGACGAATGTGTTGAAAATAAATCATGCCGATTACTTTTAAAATAGTAACCGACGAATGTGCTGAAAATAAATCATGCCGATTACTATTGAAATAGTAACCGACAAATGTGCTGAAAATAAAAGTCTTGCCCATTACTTTTGAAATAGTAACCGACGAATATGTGCTGAAAATAAATCTTGCCGATTACTTTTGAAATAGTAACCGACGAATGTGCTGAAAATAAAGTCTTGCCGATTACTTTTGAAATAGTAACCGACGAATATGTTGAAAATAAAAATTTTGTCGATTACTTTTAAAATAGTAACCGACGAATGTGCTGAAAATAAATCATGCCGATTACTATTGAAATAGTAACCGACAAATGTGCTGAAAATAAAAGTCTTGCCCATTACTTTTGAAAAAGTAACCAACGAATATGCTGAAAATAAAGTCTTGCCGATTACTTTTGAAATAGTAACCGACGAATATGTTGAAAATAAAAATCTTGTCGATTACTTTTAAAACAGTAACCGACAAATATGTTGAAAATAAAAATCTTGCCGATTACTTTTGAAATAGTCACCGACGAATATGTTGAAAATAAAAATCATGCCAATTACTTTTGAAATAGTAACGGACGAATGTGCTGAAAATAAAGTCTTGCCGATTACTTTTGAAATAGTAACCGACGAATATGTTGAAAATAAAAATTTTGTCGATTACTTTTAAAATAGTAACCGACGAATGTGCTGAAAATAAATCATGCCGATTACTATTGAAATAGTAACCGACAAATGTGCTGAAAATAAAAGTCTTGCCCATTACTTTTGAAATAGTAACCGACGAATATGTGCTGAAAATAAATCTTGCCGATTACTTTTGAAACAGTAACCGACGAATGTGCTGAAAATAAATCATGCCGATTACTTTTGAAATAGTAACCGACGAATATGTTGAAAATAAAAATCTTGTCGATTACTTTTAAAATAGTAACAGACAAATATGTTGAAAATAAAAATCTTGCCGATTACTTTTGAAATAGTCACTGACGAATATGCTGAAAATAAAAATCTTGCCGATTACTTTTAAAATAGTAACCGACAAATATGCTGAAAATAAAAATCTTGCCGATTACTTTTGAAATAGTAACCGACGAATGTGCAGAAAATAGATCATGCCGATTACTTTTGAAATAGTAACCGACGAATGTGTTGAAAATAAATCATGCCGATTACTTTTAAAATAGTAACCGACGAATGTGCTGAAAATAAATCATGCCGATTACTATTGAAATAGTAACCGACAAATGTGCTGAAAATAAAAGTCTTGCCCATTACTTTTGAAATAGTAACCGACGAATATGTGCTGAAAATAAATCTTGCCGATTACTTTTGAAATAGTAACCGACGAATGTGCTGAAAATAAATCATGTCGATTACTTTAGAAATAGTAACCGACGAATATGTTGAAAATAAAAATCTTTTCGATTACTTTTAAAATAGTAACCGACAAATATGTTGAAAATAAAAATCTTGCCAATTACTTTTGAAATAGTAACCGACGAATGTGCTGAAAATAAAGTCTTGCCGATTACTTTTGAAATAGTAACCAACGAATATGCTGAAAATAAAGTCTTGCCGATTACTTTTGAAATAGTAACCGACGAATATGTTGAAAATAAAAATCTTGTCGATTACTTTTAAAACAGTAACCAACAAATATGCTGAAAATAAAAATCTTGCCGATTACTTTTGAAATAGTCACCGACGAATATGTTGAAAATAAAAATCATGCCAATTACTTTTGAAATAGTAACGGACGAATGTGCTGAAAATAAAGTCTTGCCGATTACTTTTGAAATAGTAACCGACGAATATGTTGAAAATAAAAATTTTGTCGATTACTTTTAAAATAGTAACCGACGAATGTGCTGAAAATAAATCATGCCGATTACTATTGAAATAGTAACCGACAAATGTGCTGAAAATAAAAGTCTTGCCCATTACTTTTGAAATAGTAACCGACGAATATGTGCTGAAAATAAATCTTGCCGATTACTTTTGAAATAGTAACCGACGAATGTGCTGAAAATAAATCATGCCGATTACTTTTGAAATAGTAACCGACGAATATGTTGAAAATAAAAATCTTGTCGATTACTTTTAAAATAGTAACCGACAAATATGTTGACAATAAAAATCTTGCCGATTACTTTTGAAATAGTCACCGACGAATATGCTGAAAATAAAAATCTTGCCGATTACTTTTAAAATAGTAACCGACAAATATGCTGAAAATAAAAATCTTGCCGATTACTTTTGAAATAGTAACCGACGAATGTGCAGAAAATAGATCATGCCGATTACTTTTGAAATAGTAACCGACGAATGTGTTGAAAATAAATCATGCCGATTACTTTTAAAATAGTAACCGACGAATGTGCTGAAAATAAAGTCTTGCCGATTACTTTTGAAATAGTAACCAACGAATATGCTGAAAATAAAGTCTTGCCGATTACTTTTGAAATAGTAACCGACGAATATGTTGAAAATAAATCATGCCGATTACTATTGAAATAGTAACCGACAAATGTGCTAAAAATAAAAGTCTTGCCCATTACTTTTGAAATAGTAACCGACGAATATGTTGAAAATAAAAATCTTGTCGATTACTTTTAAAATAGTAACCGACAAATATGTTGAAAATAAAAATCTTGCCGATTACTTTTGAAATAGTCACCGACGAATATGCTGAAAATAAAAATCTTGCCGATTACTTTTGAAATTGTAACCGACGAATGTGCTGAAAATAAATCATGCCGATAACTTTCGAAATAGTAAGCGACGAATATGTTGAAAAAAAAAATCTTACCAATTACTTTTAAAATAGTAACCAACGAATGTACTGAAAATAAAGTCTTGCCGATTACTTTTGAAATCGGAACCGACGAATATGTTGAAAATAAAAATCTTGTTGATTACTTTTAAAATAGTAACCGACAAATATGCTGAAAATAAAAATCTTGCCGATTACTTTTGAAATAGTAACCGACGAATGTGCAGAAAATAGATCATGCCGATTACTTTTGAAATAGTAACCGACGAATGTGTTGAAAATAAATCATGCCGATTACTTTTGAAATAGTAACCGACGAATGTGCTGAAAATAAATCATGCCGATTACTATTGAAATAGTAACCGACAAATGTGCTAAAAATAAAAGTCTTGCCCATTACTTTTGAAATAGTAACCGACGAATATGTGCTGAAAATAAATCTTGCCAATTACTTTTGAAATAATAACGGACGAATGTGCTGAAAATAAAGTCTTGCCGATTACTTTTGAAATAGTAACCGACGAATATGTTGAAAATAAAAATCTTGTCGATTACTTTTAAAATAGTAACCGACAAATATGCTGAAAATAAAAATCATGCCGATTACTTTTGAAATAGTAACCGACGAATGTGCAGAAAATAGATCATGCCGATTACTTTTGAAATAGTAACCGACGAATGTGTTGAAAATAAATCATGCTGATTACTTTTGAAATAGTAAGCGACGAATATGTTGAAAATAAAAATCTTACCGATTACTTTTGAAATAGTAACCAACGAATATGCTGAAAATAAAGTCTTGCCGATTACTTTTGAAATAGTAACCGACGAATATGTTGAAAATAAAAATCTTGTCGATTACTTTTAAAACAGTAACCGACAAATATGCTGAAAATAAAAATCTTGCCGATTACTTTTGAAATAGTCACCGAATAATATGTTGAAAATAAAAATCTTGCCAATTACTTTTGAAATAATAACGGATGAATGTGCTGAAAATAAAGTCTTGCCGATTACTTTTGAAATAGTAACCGACGAATATGTTCAAAATAAAAATCTTGTCGATTACTTTTAAAATAGTAACCGACAAATATGCTGAAAATAAAAATCATACCGATTACTTTTGAAATAGTAACCGACGAATGTGCAGAAAATAGATCATGCCGATTACTTTTGAAATAGTAACCGACGAATGTGTTGAAAATAAATCATGCCTATTACCTTTGAAATAGTGACCGATGAATATGTTGAAAATAAAAATCTTACCGATTACTTTTGAAATAGTAACCAACGAATATGCTGAAAATAAAGTCTTGCCGATTACTTTTGAAATAGTAACCAACGAATATGTTGAAAATAAAAATCTTGTCGATTACTTTTAAAACAGTAACCGACAAATATGCTGAAAATAAAAATCTTGCCGATTACTTTTGAAATAGTCACCGACGAATATGCTGAAAATAAAAATCTTGTCGATTACTTTTGAAATAATTACCGACGAATGTGCTGAAAATAAATCATGCTGATTACTTTTGAAATAGTAAGCGACGAATATGTTGAACATAAAAATCTTACCGATTACTTTTGAAAAAGTAACCAACGAATATGATGAAAATAAAGTCTTGCCGATTACTTTTGAAATAGTAACCGACGAATATGTTGAAAATAAAAATCTTGTCGATTACTTTTAAAACAGTAACCGACAAATATGCTGAAAATAAAAATCTTGTCGATTACTTTTAAAACAGTAACCGACAAATATGCTGAAAATAAAAATCTTGCCGATTACTTTTGAAATAGTCACCGACGAATATGTTGAAAATAAAAATCATGCCAATTACTTTTGAAATAGTAACCGACGAATGTGCTGAAAATAAATCATGCCGATTACTATTGAAATAGTAACCGACGAATATGTTGAAAATAAAAATCTTGTCGATTACTTTTAAAATAGTAACCGACAAATATGTTGAAAATAAAAATCTTGCCGATTACTTTTGAAATAGTCACCGACGAATATGCTGAAAATAAAAATCTTGCCGATTACTTTTAAAATAGTAACCGACAAATATGCTGAAAATAAAAATCTTGCCGATTACTTTTGAAATAGTAACCGACGAATGTGCAGAAAATAGATCATGCCGATTACTTTTGAAATAGTAACCGACGAATGTGTTGAAAATAAATCATGCCGATTACTTTTAAAATAGTAACCGACGAATGTGCTGAAAATAAATCATGCCGATTACTATTGAAATAGTAACCGACAAATGTGCTGAAAATAAAAGTCTTGCCCATTACTTTTGAAATAGTAACCGACGAATATGTGCTGAAAATAAATCTTGCCGATTACTTTTGAAATAGTAACCGACGAATATGTTGAAAATAAAAATCTTGTCGATTACTTTTAAAATAGTAACCGACAAATATGTTGAAAATAAAAATCTTGCCGATTACTTTTGAAATAGTCACCGATGAATATGCTGAAAATAAAAATCTTGCCGATTACTTTTGAAATAGTAACCGACGAATGTGCTGAAAATAAATCATGCCGATTACTTTTGAAATAGTAACCGACGAATATGTTGAAAATAAAAATCTTGTCGATTACTTTTAAAATAGTAACCGACAAATATGTTGAAAATAAAAATCTTGCCGATTACTTTTGAAATAGTCACCGACGAATATGCTGAAAATAAAAATCTTGCCGATTACTTTTGAAATAGTAACCGACGAATGTGCAGAAAATAGATCATGCCGATTACTTTTGAAATAGTAACCGACGAATGTGTTGAAAATACATCATGCCGATTACTTTTAAAATAGTAACTGACGAATGTGCTGAAAATAAATCATGCCGATTACTATTGAAATAGTAACCGACAAATGTGCTGAAAATAAAAGTCTTGCCCATTACTTTTGAAATAGTAACCGACGAATATGTGCTGAAAATAAATCTTGCCGATTACTTTTGAAATAGTAACCGACGAATGTGCTGAAAATAAATCATGCCGATTACTTTTGAAATAGTAACCGACGAATATGTTGAAAATAAAAATCTTGTCGATTACTTTTAAAATAGTAACCGACAAATATGTTGAAAATAAAAATCTTGCCGATTACTTTTGAAATAGTCACCGATGAATATGCTAAAAATAAAAATCTTGCCGATTACTTTTGAAATAGTAACCGACGAATGTGCTGAAAATAAATCATGTAACACCCCGTTCCCAATATGACATAATAATATGCAACAATTATCAGAGTTTAATCAAACAACGGAGTATTACGTCTACGCTTTCAAAATTGTTTAAATAGAATATAAAACTATTTAAAACCAACATACAATATCATCATATTAAAAATTCTGCAGCGGAAAATCTTTATTTAGAAATCATCATCGTTAAACATCTACAACAAATCCTTGGCATCAAAGGCCATCAATATAGTGAAATTATCCAACAATTAAATTTCAGCAACATTATCTCCAAAAGAAATGATACATAAAAGGAATGCAAGACAAGACAACGATTCCCCATCCCTACTATGTATCAGAGCCCTAGACGCAAGAGCCAACATCACTAGTCTTCGCTACCTGCACTTGCCCACAAGGCGGCAATTCCAGCAGAAGGGGTGAGTTCACAAATCAAAGTAACATATAGATATATGAATCATCAAAGTAAATTGAAAACATCAGCAAAGATCTCAACCAACAGCAACATTATCAACAAATCATCTCATCTTATAATTTAAATTCATCTTTGAATCATATCAACAATAACAACACTTGTGGCGACATCTCACCAACAACAATCCAAAAAGGACAACTCACTCCTACTACTAATGCAAGACTCCATCAACATCTAATGCATTATGCATGTGGTACCAACTACGCGCGTTGAATGCTAAGCATTCCAGGGCAATAAGCCCCCAACAATTTGGATGGTTAAAGCATCCCAGGGCAATAAGCCCCCAACAGGTGAACGATAAAGCGTTCCAGGGCAATAAGCCCCCAACAGGTGAATGATAAACATTCCAGGGCAATAAGCCCCCAACAAATGCATATGAGTAATGAATGACTCTATGGTGTATATCAGCATACAACCCAACATCTTAATGGAGCATATCAGCATGCAACCAACAACAACAACAACTTAGGATACCCTCCCCAACTGGACAATAGCACTCAACAATCGACAAGGCAATTCAACTTAGCAAGTATAATTATTTGCACATAAGCATACATAATTCCATCTAATCATCTTCGTAATATAGTTTTTATCATCCAAATAATTCTTAAAAATTATAATAAACATCTTAGAAAGCTTAGGTTTGGGTTTGGAACATCTTAGAAAAATCACGTTATGGGTCGCACAGGACCCAGCACGCTTAAGCGAGCAGCTGCACGCTTAAGCGAGCCAAAACACGAAGGTTGGGTTCTTGTTCGCTTACTGCACGCTTACGGTACGCTTGAGCGTGCGCACTATGGTCTGGGAAAAGATTCAGCACGCTTAAGCGAGCAGCTGCACGCTTAAGCGTCCAAAAAGACGTAAGTTTGGTTTTGCTCGCTAGCTGCACGCTTGCAGCACGCTTAAGCGAGCAGGTCTCAGGTTCAGCGAAACAGTTGCGATAACAGCATAGTTCTAACCCAAAAATCCCAACTTTGATCCCTCAATCACCCAAAATGATTTTTGAACAATGTTATGGGTTCATTATACGACAAAACAACATAAACATCTCATAACAACAACATTACAACGCAATTCATCAGAAAAATGAGCAATTCATCATGTTCATAAACCTAATTCCAAAACTACCAATTTCAATCCATTTTCATGAAATCATACATGTATATATCAACAATTGAAATGCTAGCCCACCCTTACCTTAATTCAGCGAAAATCTACAGCAATTGATCAGATTCTCTCTTCCTAGCTCTTCCCTCTTGGTTCTTCTCTTTTCTCCCAAAACTCTGTTTCTTTTGTTTTACTGATACGTGCTCTTTTCTTTTCTTTCCTTACTGGCTTCCCTATTTCCTTACAAAGTGTAACTCCTTTTTTTTCTTTATTCCCTCACTTAAATTTTCTTTTAATCTCCATTAACCCCCTTAAACTCTACTAATTCTAAATAATTACTAATTCCTCCTAAATTACTTAAATAACAAAAATCACACAAATAATTATATGATAAATAACAACACTTCAAATTATTCACATAAATCACATAAATTATATAAAATACATAAAACATATTAAATCAACCAAAATAATAAAATATTAACTAGGGCGTTACAACTCTCCCCAACTTAGAGAATTTCGTCCTCGAAATAATACCTTAAGCAACAAACAACTCAGGATAGGACTCTTGCATCTTGCTTTCCAATTCCCAAGTCAAACTCTCACCGGTTACACCGCCCCAAACAACTCTAACCAGAGGTATTTCCTTGCCTCTCAACTGCTTCACCTTGCGATCATCAATCCTCAAAGGCAAAGTCTCCACAGTAAGATTATCTCTAACTTGTACATCATCCCTAGGAATAACATGCGAAGGATCTGCTACATACTTCCTCAACTGCGACACATGAAACACATCATGCAAGTTCGATAGATGTGGTGGCAACCCAATCCGATATGCCACGGTTCCAATTCTCTCGGAAATCTGATAAGGACCAATGAACTTTGGAGTCAACTTCTTCGACTTCAATGCACGTCCTACACCCGTCATCGGAGTAACCCTCAAAAACACATGCTCACCCTCCTGAAACTCAAGGGCTTTTCTCCTTTTATCATGATAACTCTTCTGACGATCTTGAGATGCTTTCATCTTTTCTCTTATCATCTTGACCTTTTCCGTAGTCTGCTGCACTAACTCAGGTCCTAACACAAAACTTTCACCCGACTCAAACCAACATAGAGGAGTTCTACACCTTCGACCATACAAAGCTTCGAACGGTGCCATACCAATACTAGAATGGTAACTATTGTTGTAAGTAAACTCTATCAAAGACAAGTGGCTGTCCCAAGCTCCACCTTGCTCGAGTACACACACCCTCAACAAATCTTCTAAGGATTGGATAGTCCTCTCCGACTGACCATCTGTCTGCGGATGATAAGCCGAGCTCAATCTTAACTTCGAACCCAAGGCATCTTGTAAACTCTTCCAAAACCTCGAAGTAAACCTCGGATCTCTATCCGACACAATACTAGATGGAACACCATGCAACTTCACAATATCACGAATATAGATCTCCGCCAACTGAGCTACCGAATAAGTAACGTTGATCGGAACAAAGTGCGCCGACTTAGTCAACCTGTCGACCACGACCCAAATGGCATCATGCCCTCTTGAAGTATTCGGTAAACTCGTTACAAAATCCATCGAAATGCTATCCCATTTCCACTCGGGTACATCTAACGGAGTCAACAGCCCTGCAGGCTTCTGATGTTCAACTTTAGACTTCTGGCAAGTCAAACATGCATAAACAAATTGCGCAACATCCCTCTTCAAACCGGACCACCAAAATAATTTCTTCAGGTCATGATACATTTTAGTAGCTCCAGGATGAATACTCAAACTACTCTTATGACTTTCTTCTAAAATCATCCTTTTCAAATCCTCATCATCCGGAATACAAATTCTTCCTCTAAACCTCAACACACCTTGGTCATCAACCTTGAAATCACCATCTACATTCGGATCACTAGCAGCCATTAAATCCACAAACTTAACATCAAGCTTCTGTGCCTCTTTGATACTACTCAAGAAATCACTATTAATCTTCAACATACCCAACTTCACACTCTGATGCGATCTTTCACAAGCAAGACTCAAGTCTCTAAACTGTTCAAGCAACTCGAACTCCTTCACCATCATAGCCGACATATGCAATGTCTTTCTGCTCAACGCATCCGCAACTACATTGGCTTTACCCGGATGGTAATTCAAGCCAAAGTCATAGTCCTTAAGTAACTCAAGCCACCTTCTCTGCCTCATGTTCAACTCCTTCTGATCAAACAAATACTTTAAACTCTTGTGGTCACTAAACACCTCGAATCTGGAACCATACAAATAATGCCTCCAAATTTTCAACACAAACACCACGGCTGCCAATTCTAGATCATGCGTAGGATAATTCTTCTCATGCACTCTCAGCTGCCTAGAAGCATACGCTACCACCTTGCCATCTTGCATCAAAACACCACCCAAGCCCAGCTTAGATGCATCACAATAAACAACAAAAGGCTCTTCTGGCTTTGGCAAAATCAAAATAGGAGCAGTCGTCAATCTTTGCTTCAACTCATTGAAACTACTCTCACATTTAGCATCCCACACAAATGCTTTTCCTTTACAAGTCAGCTGCGTCAAAGGAAGTGCCAACTTCGAAAATCCTTCAATAAACCTGCGGTAATAACCAGCCAACCCAAGAAAACTTCTTACCTCAGTAACTGACTTTGGTGTCTCCCACTGCGACACGGCATCAACCTTCGAAGGATCCACAGCAATACCTTTACCAGAAATAATGTGGCCAAGAAAACTTACTTCATTCAGCCAGAACTCACACTTGGACAGCTTGGCATACAATTTCTTCTCTTTCAGCACTTGCAATACAATCTTCAAATGCTCTGCATGCTCAGCTTCAGTCTTAGAATAAATCAAGATGTCATCAATAAAGACTACTACAAACTGATCCAGGTACTCATGAAAAATTCTGTTCATGTATTCCATAAACACACCAGGTGCATTCGTCACACCAAAAGGCATCACCTTATACTCATAATGACCATAACGCGTCCGAAATGCTGTCTTTTGCATATCCTCATCCTTCACCTTTATCTGATGGTAACCTGACCTCAAGTCAATTTTGCTAAACACACGGGCACCCACTAGTTGATCCATCAAGTCATCTATCCTCGGTAGTGGATACCTATTCTTAATCGTCACTTTATTCAACTGACGGTAATCGATGCACAACCGCATGCTACCATCCTTCTTCTTTACTAACAACACCGGCGCTCCCCACGGCGAAACACTCGGTCTCACAAACTTCTTGTCAAGCAAGTCTTCTAACTGCTTCTTTAACTCAGCTAACTCCGAAGCTGACATACGGTAAGGAGCCATCGACACAGGCTTCGTACCCGGCACAAGGTCTATCGAAAATTCAACCTCCCTCTCTGGTGGCACATCTGGAATCTCATCAGGGAAAACTTCAGGAAATTCCTTCACAACAGGCAGCCCATCAATCACAGCTTGGTTCTCCACCGACAAGAATGCCAACAACGAAAACATCAACACACCATCTTGTTCTAACCGCTTCATCTCTTTAGTGGATAAGAATTTTGCTCCACTCTCCTCTTCAGCCGAAGAAAACCGCACAGTCTTCGTAAAACAATTGATCAGGACATGATTGTACTCTAACCAATTCATCCCCAATATTACATCCATTCCCACTAACGGCAAACAAACAAGGTCCACCTCAAAATCTCTACCGAACACAGACAACGGACAACTTAAACAAACAAGGGAAGTAGTTACTGAACCCTTAGCTGGAGTTTCAACAACCATCTCCCCATTCATATCAGACATAATCAAACCCAATCTTTGTGCACAGTCAATAGCAATGAAACAATGCGTTGCACCAGTATCTATAATAGCAATTAAAGGAGTACTATTAAAGAAACAAGTACCTCTGATAAGTCGATCCTCCTGATCAGTCTGAGTACCGGTCAATGCAAACACTCTACCACTGGTCTGCGCCTTCTTAGGCTTAGTACACTGAGAACCAATGTGACCTTCTTCATTACAGTTGAAACAAACAATGTCTCCACGCTTGCATTCGGTGACAGTATGGCCCTTCTTTCCGCATCTGAAACATTTCTTCTCATCACGGGTACAAGCATTGCTCTTGTGGCCTTTCACACCACACTTATAACAAACCACTTCGGCAGGAGCATCTCTACGTGCAGGCCTCCTCTCATCATGCATTCTCTGTTTGCCCTTGTCAGCTGGGGCACTATAAGGCTTTGGGCGACTCTGCTGCCCCTTTCCTCTACGGTCATTCATTATCTTATAGTGAGCTTTAGTGTCCTCTTCATAAATACGGCAGCTGCTCACCAACTCAGAGAAGTCTCTGATCTTCTGATAACCAATGGCCCGCTTGATATCAGCTCGCAGACCATTCTCAAATTTGATACACTTGGAGAACTCAGCAGTCTCCGCAGCATAGTGTGGATAGAACTTGGCAAGCTCCACGAACTTGGCAGCATATTCCGTAATGGACATGTCTCCTTGCTTCAGCTCAAGGAATTCTATCTCTTTCTTACCTCGGACATCCTCCGGAAAATACCTCCTCAGGAACTCTCTTCGGAACACAGCCCATGTAATCACAGCACCTTCAGCCTCTAACACTGGCTGCACACTCACCCACCAGTCGTCAGCCTCTTCAGCCAACATGTGCGTGCCAAACCGCACCATCTGAACATCCGTACACTGCATCACTCGGAAGATCCTCTCGACCTCCTTCAGCCAAGTCTGCGCTCCATCGGGGTCGTACCTTCCCTTAAAGGTTGGTGGATGATTCCTCAAGAAGGTTTCAAGCATCCTTACACCTTCACCAGCACCACCAGCACCTTGTTGTTGTCCAACAACCTGAGCCATTGCTTGCAAAGCAGCAGCAAGAGCAGCATCATTCCTTCCGGCCATCTCGATAGTTCTACATAACAACAAGAATTAGAACAACAAAGACAGTTTAAACCTGTCACACTACTCTACATGGCTCGACACGACTCTTCTAATGGTCTGACGGACCGACTTGCTCTGATACCAATTGTAACACCCCGTTCCCAATATGACATAATAATATGCAACAATTATCAGAGTTTAATCAAACAACGGAGTATTACGTCTACGCTTTCAAAATTGTTTAAATAGAATATAAAACTATTTAAAACCAACATACAATATCATCATATTAAAAATTCTGCAGCGGAAAATCTTTATTTAGAAATCATCATCGTTAAACATCTACAACAAATCCTTGGCATCAAAGGCCATCAATATAGTGAAATTATCCAACAATTAAATTTCAGCAACATTATCTCCAAAAGAAATGATACATAAAAGGAATGCAAGACAAGACAACGATTCCCCATCCCTACTATGTATCAGAGCCCTAGACGCAAGAGCCAACATCACTAGTCTTCGCTACCTGCACTTGCCCACAAGGCGGCAATTCCAGCAGAAGGGGTGAGTTCACAAATCAAAGTAACATATAGATATATGAATCATCAAAGTAAATTGAAAACATCAGCAAAGATCTCAACCAACAGCAACATTATCAACAAATCATCTCATCTTATAATTTAAATTCATCTTTGAATCATATCAACAATAACAACACTTGTGGCGACATCTCACCAACAACAATCCAAAAAGGACAACTCACTCCTACTACTAATGCAAGACTCCATCAACATCTAATGCATTATGCATGTGGTACCAACTACGCGCGTTGAATGCTAAGCATTCCAGGGCAATAAGCCCCCAACAATTTGGATGGTTAAAGCATCCCAGGGCAATAAGCCCCCAACAGGTGAACGATAAAGCGTTCCAGGGCAATAAGCCCCCAACAGGTGAATGATAAACATTCCAGGGCAATAAGCCCCCAACAAATGCATATGAGTAATGAATGACTCTATGGTGTATATCAGCATACAACCCAACATCTTAATGGAGCATATCAGCATGCAACCAACAACAACAACAACTTAGGATACCCTCCCCAACTGGACAATAGCACTCAACAATCGACAAGGCAATTCAACTTAGCAAGTATAATTATTTGCACATAAGCATACATAATTCCATCTAATCATCTTCGTAATATAGTTTTTATCATCCAAATAATTCTTAAAAATTATAATAAACATCTTAGAAAGCTTAGGTTTGGGTTTGGAACATCTTAGAAAAATCACGTTATGGGTCGCACAGGACCCAGCACGCTTAAGCGAGCAGCTGCACGCTTAAGCGAGCCAAAACACGAAGGTTGGGTTCTTGTTCGCTTACTGCACGCTTACGGTACGCTTGAGCGTGCGCACTATGGTCTGGGAAAAGATTCAGCACGCTTAAGCGAGCAGCTGCACGCTTAAGCGTCCAAAAAGACGTAAGTTTGGTTTTGCTCGCTAGCTGCACGCTTGCAGCACGCTTAAGCGAGCAGGTCTCAGGTTCAGCGAAACAGTTGCGATAACAGCATAGTTCTAACCCAAAAATCCCAACTTTGATCCCTCAATCACCCAAAATGATTTTTGAACAATGTT
Organism: Medicago lupulina; assembly: GCA_958299785.1. Taxonomy (NCBI): domain Eukaryota; kingdom Viridiplantae; phylum Streptophyta; class Magnoliopsida; order Fabales; family Fabaceae; genus Medicago; species Medicago lupulina. The sequence continues at coordinate 35,956,295 of OY283146.1, read as the reverse complement.
ATGGGTTCATTATACGACAAAACAACATAAACATCTCATAACAACAACATTACAACGCAATTCATCAGAAAAATGAGCAATTCATCATGTTCATAAACCTAATTCCAAAACTACCAATTTCAATCCATTTTCATGAAATCATACATGTATATATCAACAATTGAAATGCTAGCCCACCCTTACCTTAATTCAGCGAAAATCTACAGCAATTGATCAGATTCTCTCTTCCTAGCTCTTCCCTCTTGGTTCTTCTCTTTTCTCCCAAAACTCTGTTTCTTTTGTTTTACTGATACGTGCTCTTTTCTTTTCTTTCCTTACTGGCTTCCCTATTTCCTTACAAAGTGTAACTCCTTTTTTTTCTTTATTCCCTCACTTAAATTTTCTTTTAATCTCCATTAACCCCCTTAAACTCTACTAATTCTAAATAATTACTAATTCCTCCTAAATTACTTAAATAACAAAAATCACACAAATAATTATATGATAAATAACAACACTTCAAATTATTCACATAAATCACATAAATTATATAAAATACATAAAACATATTAAATCAACCAAAATAATAAAATATTAACTAGGGCGTTACAAATCATGCCGATTACTTTTGAAATAGTAACCGACGAATATGTTGAAAATAAAAAACTTGTCGATTACTTTTAAAATAGTAACCGACAAATATGTTGAAAATAAAAATCTTGCCGATTACTTTTGAAATAGTCACCGACGAATATGCTGAAAATAAAAATCTTGCCGATTACTTTTAAAATAGTAACCGACAAATATGCTGAAAATAAAAATCTTGCCGATTACTTTTGAAATAGTAACCGACGAATGTGCAGAAAATAGATCATGCCGATTACTTTTGAAATAGTAACCGACGAATGTGTTGAAAATACATCATGCCGATTACTTTTAAAATAGTAACCGACGAATGTGCTGAAAATAAATCATGCCGATTACTATTGAAATAGTAACCGACAAATGTGCTGAAAATAAAAGTCTTGCCCATTACTTTTGAAATAGTAACCGACGAATATGTGCTGAAAATAAATCTTGCCGATTACTTTTGAAATAGTAACCGACGAATGTGCTGAAAATAAATCATGCCGATTACTTTTGAAATAGTAACCGACGAATATGTTGAAAATAAAAATCTTACCGATTACTTTTGAAATAGTAACCAACGAATATGCTGAAAATAAAGTCTTGCCGATTACTTTTGAAATAGTCACCGAGGAATATGCTGAAAATAAAAATCTTGCCGATTACTTTTAAAATAGTAACCGACAAATATGCTGAAAATAAAAATCTTGCCGATTACTTTTAAATAGTAACCGACGAATGTGCAGAAAATAGATCATGCCGATTACTTTTGAAATAGTAACCGACGAATGTGTTGAAAATAAATCATGCCGATTACTTTTAAAATAGTAACCGACGAATGTGCTGAAAATAAATCATGCCGATTACTATTGAAATAGTAACCGACAAATGTGCTGAAAATAAAAGTCTTGCCCATTACTTTTGAAATAGTAACCGACGAATATGTGCTGAAAATAAATCTTGCCGATTACTTTTGAAATAGTAACCGACGAATGTGCTGAAAATAAATCATGCCGATTACTTTTGAAATAGTAACCGACGAATATGTTGAAAATAAAAATCTTGTCGATTACTTTTAAAATAGTAACCGACAAATATGTTGAAAATAAAAATCTTGCCGATTACTTTTGAAATAGTCACCGATGAATATGCTGAAAATAAAAATCTTGCCGATTACTTTTGAAATAGTAACCGACGAATGTGCTGAAAATAAATCATGCCGATTACTTTTGAAATAGTAACCGACGAATATGTTGAAAATAAAAAACTTGTCGATTACTTTTAAAATAGTAACCGACAAATATGTTGAAAATAAAAATCTTGCCGATTACTTTTGAAATAGTCACCGACGAATATGCTGAAAATAAAAATCTTGCCGATTACTTTTAAAATAGTAACCGACAAATATGCTGAAAATAAAAATCTTGCCGATTACTTTTGAAATAGTAACCGACGAATGTGCAGAAAATAGATCATGCCGATTACTTTTGAAATAGTAACCGACGAATGTGTTGAAAATACATCATGCCGATTACTTTTAAAATAGTAACCGACGAATGTGCTGAAAATAAATCATGCCGATTACTATTGAAATAGTAACCGACAAATGTGCTGAAAATAAAAGTCTTGCCCATTACTTTTGAAATAGTAACCGACGAATATGTGCTGAAAATAAATCTTGCCGATTACTTTTGAAATAGTAACCGACGAATATGTGCTGAAAATAAATCTTGCCGATTACTTTTGAAATAGTAACCGACGAATGTGCTGAAAATAAATCATGCCGATTACTTTTGAAATAGTAACCGACGAATATGTTGAAAATAAAAATCTTACCGATTACTTTTGAAATAGTAACCAACGAATATGCTGAAAATAAAGTCTTGCCGATTACTTTTGAAATAGTCACCGAGGAATATGCTGAAAATAAAAATCTTGCCGATTACTTTTAAAATAGTAACCGACAAATATGCTGAAAATAAAAATCTTGCCGATTACTTTTAAATAGTAACCGACGAATGTGCAGAAAATAGATCATGCCGATTACTTTTGAAATAGTAACCGACGAATGTGTTGAAAATAAATCATGCCGATTACTTTTAAAATAGTAACCGACGAATGTGCTGAAAATAAATCATGCCGATTACTATTGAAATAGTAACCGACAAATGTGCTGAAAATAAAAGTCTTGCCCATTACTTTTGAAATAGTAACCGACGAATATGTGCTGAAAATAAATCTTGCCGATTACTTTTGAAATAGTAACCGACGAATGTGCTGAAAATAAATCATGCCGATTACTTTTGAAATAGTAACCGACGAATATGTTGAAAATAAAAATCTTGTCGATTACTTTTAAAATAGTAACCGACAAATATGTTGAAAATAAAAATCTTGCCGATTACTTTTGAAATAGTCACCGATGAATATGCTGAAAATAAAAATCTTGCCGATTACTTTTGAAATAGTAACCGACGAATGTGCTGAAAATAAATCATGCCGATTACTTTTGAAATAGTAACCGACGAATATGTTGAAAATAAAAATCTTGTCGATTACTTTTAAAATAGTAACCGACAAATATGTTGAAAATAAAAATCTTGCCGATTACTTTTGAAATAGTCACCGACGAATATGCTGAAAATAAAAATCTTGCCGATTACTTTTAAAATAGTAACCGACAAATATGCTGAAAATAAAAATCTTGCCGATTACTTTTGAAATAGTAACCGACGAATGTGCAGAAAATAGATCATGCCGATTACTTTTGAAATAGTAACCGACGAATGTGTTGAAAATACATCATGCCGATTACTTTTAAAATAGTAACCGACGAATGTGCTGAAAATAAATCATGCCGATTACTATTGAAATAGTAACCGACAAATGTGCTGAAAATAAAAGTCTTGCCCATTACTTTTGAAATAGTAACCGACGAATATGTGCTGAAAATAAATCTTGCCGATTACTTTTGAAATAGTAACCGACGAATGTGCTGAAAATAAATCATGCCGATTACTTTTGAAATAGTAACCGACGAATATGTTGAAAATAAAAATCTTACCGATTACTTTTGAAATAGTAACCAACGAATATGCTGAAAATAAAGTCTTGCCGATTACTTTTGAAATAGTCACCGAGGAATATGCTGAAAATAAAAATCTTGCCGATTACTTTTAAAATAGTAACCGACAAATATGCTGAAAATAAAAATCTTGCCGATTACTTTTGAAATAGTAACCGACGAATGTGCAGAAAATAGATCATGCCGATTACTTTTGAAATAGTAACCGACGAATGTGTTGAAAATAAATCATGCCGATTACTTTTAAAATAGTAACCGACGAATGTGCTGAAAATAAATCATGCCGATTACTATTGAAATAGTAACCGACAAATGTGCTGAAAATAAAAGTCTTGCCCATTACTTTTGAAATAGTAACCGACGAATATGTGCTGAAAATAAATCTTGCCGATTACTTTTGAAATAGTAACCGACGAATGTGCTGAAAATAAATCATGCCGATTACTTTTGAAATAGTAACCGACGAATATGTTGAAAATAAAAATCTTGTCGATTACTTTTAAAATAGTAACCGACAAATATGTTGAAAATAAAAATCTTGCCGATTACTTTTGAAATAGTCACCGATGAATATGCTGAAAATAAAAATCTTGCCGATTACTTTTGAAATAGTAACCGACGAATGTGCTGAAAATAAATCATGCCGATTACTTTTGAAATAGTAACCGACGAATATGTTGAAAATAAAAATCTTGTCGATTACTTTTAAAATAGTAACCGACAAATATGTTGAAAATAAAAATCTTGCCGATTACTTTTGAAATAGTCACCGACGAATATGCTGAAAATAAAAATCTTGCCGATTACTTTTAAAATAGTAACCGACAAATATGCTGAAAATAAAAATCTTGCCGATTACTTTTGAAATAGTAACCGACGAATGTGCAGAAAATAGATCATGCCGATTACTTTTGAAATAGTAACCGACGAATGTGTTGAAAATACATCATGCCGATTACTTTTAAAATAGTAACCGACGAATGTGCTGAAAATAAATCATGCCGATTACTATTGAAATAGTAACCGACAAATGTGCTGAAAATAAAAGTCTTGCCCATTACTTTTGAAATAGTAACCGACGAATATGTGCTGAAAATAAATCTTGCCGATTACTTTTGAAATAGTAACCGACGAATGTGCTGAAAATAAATCATGCCGATTACTTTTGAAATAGTAACCGACGAATATGTTGAAAATAAAAATCTTACCGATTACTTTTGAAATAGTAACCAACGAATATGCTGAAAATAAAGTCTTGCCGATTACTTTTGAAATAGTCACCGACGAATATGCTGAAAATAAAAATCTTGCCGATTACTTTTAAAATAGTAACCGACAAATATGCTGAAAATAAAAATCTTGCCGATTACTTTTGAAATAGTAACCGACGAATGTGCAGAAAATAGATCATGCCGATTACTTTTGAAATAGTAACCGACGAATGTGTTGAAAATAAATCATGCCGATTACTTTTAAAATAGTAACCGACGAATGTGCTGAAAATAAATCATGCCGATTACTATTGAAATAGTAACCGACAAATGTGCTGAAAATAAAAGTCTTGCCCATTACTTTTGAAATAGTAACCGACGAATATGTGCTGAATATAAATCTTGCCGATTACTTTTGAAATAGTAACCGACGAATGTGCTGAAAATAAATCATGCCGATTACTTTTGAAATAGTAACCGACGAATATGTTGAAAATAAAAATCTTACCGATTACTTTTGAAATAGTAACGGACGAATGTGCTGAAAATTAAGTCTTGCCGATTACTTTTGAAATAGTAACCGACGAATATGTTGAAAATAAAAATCTTGTCGATTACTTTTAAAACTGTAACCGACAAATATGCTGAAAATAAAAATCTTTCCGATTACTTTTGAAATAGTCACCAACGAATATGTTGAAAATAAAAATCTTGCCAATTACTTTTGAAATAGTAACCGACGAATGTGCTGAAAATAAAGTCTTGCCGATTACATTTGAAATAGTAACCAACGAATATGCTGAAAATAAAGTCTTGCCGATTACTTTTGAAATAGTAACCGACGAATATGTTGAAAATAAAAATCTTGTCGATTACTTTTAAAATAGTAACCGACGAATGTGCTGAAAATAAATCATGCCGATTACTATTGAAATAGTAACCGACAAATGTGCTGAAAATAAAAGTCTTGCCCATTACTTTTGAAATAGTAACCGACGAATATGTGCTGAAAATAAATCTTGCCGATTACTTTTGAAATAGTAACCGACGAATGTGCTGAAAATAAATCATGCCGATTACTATTGAAATAGTAACCGACGAATATGTTGAAAATAAAAATCTTGTCGATTACTTTTAAAATAGTAACCGACAAATATGTTGAAAATAAAAATCTTGCCGATTAATTTTGAAATAGTCACCGACGAATATGCTGAAAATAAAAATCTTGCCGATTACTTTTAAAATAGTAACCGACAAATATGCTGAAAATAAAAATCTTGCCGATTACTTTTGAAATAGTAACCGACGAATGTGCAGAAAATAGATCATGCCGATTACTTTTGAAATAGTAACCGACGAATGTGTTGAAAATAAATCATGCCGATTACTTTTAAAATAGTAACCGACGAATGTGCTGAAAATAAATCATGCCGATTACTATTGAAATAGTAACCGACAAATGTGCTGAAAATAAAAGTCTTGCCCATTACTTTTGAAATAGTAACCGACGAATATGTGCTGAAAATAAATCTTGCCGATTACTTTTGAAATAGTAACCGACGAATATGTTGAAAATAAAAATCTTGTCGATTACTTTTAAAATAGTAACCGACAAATATGTTGAAAATAAAAATCTTGCCGATTACTTTTGAAATAGTCACCGATGAATATGCTGAAAATAAAAATCTTGCCGATTACTTTTGAAATAGTAACCGACGAATGTGCTGAAAATAAATCATGCCGATTACTTTCGAAATAGTAAGCGACGAATATGTTGAAAAAAAAATCGTACCAATTACTTTTAAAATAGTAACCAACGAATGTACTGAAAATAAAGGCTGCCGATTACTTTTGAAATAGGAACCGACGAATATGTTGAAAATAAAAATCTTGTCGATTAGTTTTAAAATAGTAACCGACAAATATGCTGAAAATAAAAATCTTGCCGATTACTTTTGAAATAGTCACCAACGAATATGTTGAAAATAAAAATCTTGCCGATTACTTTTGAAATAGTAACCAACGAATGTGCTGAAAATAAAGTCTTGCCGATTACTTTTGAAATAGTAACCGACGAATATGTTGAAAATAAAAATCTTGTCGATTACTTTTAAAACAGTAACCGACAAATATGCTGAAAATAAAAATCTTGCCGATTACTTTTGAAATAGTCACCGACGAATATGTTGAAAATAAAATTATGCCAATTACTTTTGAAATAGTAACGGACGAATGTGCTGAAAATAAAGTCTTGCCGATTACTTTTGAAATAGTAACCGTCGAATATGTTGAAAATAAAAATCTTGTCGATTACTTTTAAAATAGTAACCGACGAATGTGCTGAAAATAAATCATGCCGATTACTATTGAAATAGTAACCGACAAATGTGCTGAAAATAAAAGTCTTGCCCATCACTTTTGAAATAGTAACCGACGAATATGTGCTGAAAATAAATCTTGCCGATTACTTTCGAAATAGTAAGCGACGAATATGTTGAAAAAAAAAATCGTACCAATTACTTTTAAAATAGTAACCAACGAATGTACTGAAAATAAAGTCTTGCCGATTACTTTTGAAATAGGAACCGACGAATATGTTGAAAATAAAAATCTTGTCGATTAGTTTTAAAATAGTAACCGACAAATATGCTGAAAATAAAAATCTTGCCGATTACTTTTGAAATAGTCACCAACGAATATGTTGAAAATAAAAACTCTTGCCGATTACTTTTGAAATAGTAACCGACAAATGTGCTGAAAATAAAAGTCTTGCCCATTACTTTTGAAATAGTAACCGACGAATATGTGCTGAAAATAAATCTTGCCGATTACTTTTGAAATAGTAACCGACGAATGTGCTGAAAATAAATCATGCCGATTACTATTGAAATAGTAACCGACGAATATGTTGAAAATAAAAATCTTGTCGATTACTTTTAAAATAGTAACCGACAAATATGTTGAAAATAAAAATCTTGCCGATTACTTTTGAAATAGTCACCGACGAATATGCTGAAAATAAAAATCTTGCCGATTACTTTTAAAATAGTAACCGACAAATATGCTGAAAATAAAAATCTTGCCGATTAATTTTGAAATAGTAACCGACGAATGTGCAGAAAATAGATCATGCCGATTACTTTTGAAATAGTAACCGACGAATGTGTTGAAAATAAATCATGCCGATTACTTTTAATATAGTAACCGACGAATGTGCTGAAAATAAATCATGCCGATTACTATTGAAATAGTAACCGACAAATGTGCTGAAAATAAAAGTCTTGCCCATCACTTTTGAAATAGTAACCGACGAATATGTGCTGAAAATAAATCTTGCCGATTACTTTTGAAATAGTAACCGACGAATGTGCTGAAAATAAATCATGCCGATTACTATTGAAATAGTAACCGACGAATATGTTGAAAATAAAAATCTTGTCGATTACTTTTAAAATAGTAACCGACAAATATGTTGAAAATAAAAATCTTGCCGATTAATTTTGAAATAGTCACCGACGAATATGCTGAAAATAAAAATCTTGCCGATTACTTTTAAAATAGTAACCGACAAATATGCTGAAAATAAAAATCTTGCCGATTACTTTTGAAATAGTAACCGACGAATGTGCAGAAAATAGATCATGCCGATTACTTTTGAAATAGTAACCGACGAATGTGTTGAAAATAAATCATGCCGATTACTTTTAAAATAGTAACCGACGAATGTGCTGAAAATAAATCATGCCGATTACTATTGAAATAGTAACCGACAAATGTGCTGAAAATAAAAGTCTTGCCCATTACTTTTGAAATAGTAACCGACGAATATGTGCTGAAAATAAATCTTGCCGATTACTTTTGAAATAGTAACCGACGAATATGTTGAAAATAAAAATCTTGTCGATTACTTTTAAAATAGTAACCGACAAATATGTTGAAAATAAAAATCTTGCCGATTACTTTTGAAATAGTCACCGATGAATATGCTGAAAATAAAAATCTTGCCGATTACTTTTGAAATAGTAACCGACGAATGTGCTGAAAATAAATCATGCCGATTACTTTCGAAATAGTAAGCGACGAATATGTTGAAAAAAAAATCGTACCAATTACTTTTAAAATAGTAACCAACGAATGTACTGAAAATAAAGTCTTGCCGATTACTTTTGAAATAGTAACCGTCGAATATGTTGAAAATAAAAATCTTGTCGATTACTTTTAAAATAGTAACCGACGAATGTGCTGAAAATAAATCATGCCGATTACTATTGAAATAGTAACCGACAAATGTGCTGAAAATAAAAGTCTTGCCCATCACTTTTGAAATAGTAACCGACGAATATGTGCTGAAAATAAATCTTGCCGATTACTTTCGAAATAGTAAGCGACGAATATGTTGAAAAAAAAAATCGTACCAATTACTTTTAAAATAGTAACCAACGAATGTACTGAAAATAAAGTCTTGCCGATTACTTTTGAAATAGGAACCGACGAATATGTTGAAAATAAAAATCTTGTCGATTAGTTTTAAAATAGTAACCGACAAATATGCTGAAAATAAAAATCTTGCCGATTACTTTTGAAATAGTCACCAACGAATATGTTGAAAATAAAAACTCTTGCCGATTACTTTTGAAATAGTAACCGACAAATGTGCTGAAAATAAAAGTCTTGCCCATTACTTTTGAAATAGTAACCGACGAATATGTGCTGAAAATAAATCTTGCCGATTACTTTTGAAATAGTAACCGACGAATGTGCTGAAAATAAATCATGCCGATTACTATTGAAATAGTAACCGACGAATATGTTGAAAATAAAAATCTTGTCGATTACTTTTAAAATAGTAACCGACAAATATGTTGAAAATAAAAATCTTGCCGATTACTTTTGAAATAGTCACCGACGAATATGCTGAAAATAAAAATCTTGCCGATTACTTTTAAAATAGTAACCGACAAATATGCTGAAAATAAAAATCTTGCCGATTAATTTTGAAATAGTAACCGACGAATGTGCAGAAAATAGATCATGCCGATTACTTTTGAAATAGTAACCGACGAATGTGTTGAAAATAAATCATGCCGATTACTTTTAATATAGTAACCGACGAATGTGCTGAAAATAAATCATGCCGATTACTATTGAAATAGTAACCGACAAATGTGCTGAAAATAAAAGTCTTGCCCATTACTTTTGAAATAGTAACCGACGAATATGTGCTGAAAATAAATCTTGCCGATTACTTTTGAAATAGTAACCGACGAATATGTTGAAAATAAAAATCTTGTCGATTACTTTTAAAATAGTAACCGACAAATATGTTGAAAATAAAAATCTTGCCGATTACTTTTGAAATAGTCACCGATGAATATGCTGAAAATAAAAATCTTGCCGATTACTTTTGAAATAGTAACCGACGAATGTGCTGAAAATAAATCATGCCGATTACTTTCGAAATAGTAAGCGACGAATATGTTGAAAAAAAAAATCGTACCAATTACTTTTAAAATAGTAACCAACGAATGTACTGAAAATAAAGTCTTGCCGATTACTTTTGAAATAGGAACCGACGAATATGTTGAAAATAAAAATCTTGTCGATTAGTTTTAAAATAGTAACCGACAAATATGCTGAAAATAAAAATCTTGCCGATTACTTTTGAAATAGTCACCGACGAATATGTTGAAAATAAAATTATGCCAATTACTTTTGAAATAGTAACGGACGAATGTGCTGAAAATAAAGTCTTGCCGATTACTTTTGAAATAGTAACCGTCGAATATGTTGAAAATAAAAATCTTGTCGATTACTTTTAAAATAGTAACCGACGAATGTGCTGAAAATAAATCATGCCGATTACTATTGAAATAGTAACCGACAAATGTGCTGAAAATAAAAGTCTTGCCCATCACTTTTGAAATAGTAACCGACGAATATGTGCTGAAAATAAATCTTGCCGATTACTTTCGAAATAGTAAGCGACGAATATGTTGAAAAAAAAAATCGTACCAATTACTTTTAAAATAGTAACCAACGAATGTACTGAAAATAAAGTCTTGCCGATTACTTTTGAAATAGGAACCGACGAATATGTTGAAAATAAAAATCTTGTCGATTAGTTTTAAAATAGTAACCGACAAATATGCTGAAAATAAAAATCTTGCCGATTACTTTTGAAATAGTCACCAACGAATATGTTGAAAATAAAAACTCTTGCCGATTACTTTTGAAATAGTAACCGACAAATGTGCTGAAAATAAAAGTCTTGCCCATTACTTTTGAAATAGTAACCGACGAATATGTGCTGAAAATAAATCTTGCCGATTACTTTTGAAATAGTAACCGACGAATGTGCTGAAAATAAATCATGCCGATTACTATTGAAATAGTAACCGACGAATATGTTGAAAATAAAAATCTTGTCGATTACTTTTAAAATAGTAACCGACAAATATGTTGAAAATAAAAATCTTGCCGATTACTTTTGAAATAGTCACCGACGAATATGCTGAAAATAAAAATCTTGCCGATTACTTTTAAAATAGTAACCGACAAATATGCTGAAAATAAAAATCTTGCCGATTAATTTTGAAATAGTAACCGACGAATGTGCAGAAAATAGATCATGCCGATTACTTTTGAAATAGTAACCGACGAATGTGTTGAAAATAAATCATGCCGATTACTTTTAATATAGTAACCGACGAATGTGCTGAAAATAAATCATGCCGATTACTATTGAAATAGTAACCGACAAATGTGCTGAAAATAAAAGTCTTGCCCATTACTTTTGAAATAGTAACCGACGAATATGTGCTGAAAATAAATCTTGCCGATTACTTTTGAAATAGTAACCGACGAATATGTTGAAAATAAAAATCTTGTCGATTACTTTTAAAATAGTAACCGACAAATATGTTGAAAATAAAAATCTTGCCGATTACTTTTGAAATAGTCACCGATGAATATGCTGAAAATAAAAATCTTGCCGATTACTTTTGAAATAGTAACCGACGAATGTGCTGAAAATAAATCATGCCGATTACTTTCGAAATAGTAAGCGACGAATATGTTGAAAAAAAAAATCGTACCAATTACTTTTAAAATAGTAACCAACGAATGTACTGAAAATAAAGTCTTGCCGATTACTTTTGAAATAGGAACCGACGAATATGTTGAAAATAAAAATCTTGTCGATTAGTTTTAAAATAGTAACCGACAAATATGCTGAAAATAAAAATCTTGCCGATTACTTTTGAAATAGTCACCAACGAATATGTTGAAAATAAAAATCTTGCCGATTACTTTTGAAATAGTAACCAACGAATGTGCTGAAAATAAAGTCTTGCCGATTACTTTTGAAATAGTAACCGACGAATATGTTGAAAATAAAAATCTTGTCGATTACTTTTAAAACAGTAACCGACAAATATGCTGAAAATAAAAATCTTGCCGATTACTTTTGAAATAGTCACCGACGAATATGTTGAAAATAAAATTATGCCAATTACTTTTGAAATAGTAACGGACGAATGTGCTGAAAATAAAGTCTTGCCGATTACTTTTGAAATAGTAACCGTCGAATATGTTGAAAATAAAAATCTTGTCGATTACTTTTAAAATAGTAACCGACGAATGTGCTGAAAATAAATCATGCCGATTACTATTGAAATAGTAACCGACAAATGTGCTGAAAATAAAAGTCTTGCCCATCACTTTTGAAATAGTAACCGACGAATATGTGCTGAAAATAAATCTTGCCGATTACTTTTGAAATAGTAACCGACGAATGTGCTGAAAATAAATCATGCCGATTACTTTTGAAATAGTAACCGACGAATATGTTGAAAATTAAAATTTTGTCGATTACTTTTAAAATAGTAACCGACAAATATGTTGAAAATAAAAATCTTGCCGATTACTTTTGAAATAGTCACCGACGAATATGCTGAAAATAAAAATCTTGCCGATTACTTTTAAAATAGTAACCGACAAATATGCTGAAAATAAAAATCTTGCCGATTACTTTTGAAATAGTAACCGACGAATGTGCAGAAAATAGATCATGCCGATTACTTTTGAAATAGTAACCGACGAATGTGTTGAAAATAAATCATGCCGATTACTTTTAATATAGTAACCGACGAATGTGCTGAAAATAAATCATGCCGATTACTATTGAAATAGTAACCGACAAATGTGCTGAAAATAAAAGTCTTGCCCATTACTTTTGAAATAGTAACCGACGAATATGTGCTGAAAATAAATCTTGCCGATTACTTTTGAAATAGTAACCGACGAATATGTTGAAAATAAAAATCTTGTCGATTACTTTTAAAATAGTAACCGACAAATATGCTGAAAATAAAAATCTTGCCGATTACTTTTGAAATAGTTACCAACGAATATGTTGAAAATAAAAATCTTGCCGATTACTTTTGAAATAGTAACCAACGAATGTGCTGAAAATAAAGTCTTGCCGATTACTTTTGAAATAGTAACCGACGAATATGTTGAAAATAAAAATCTTGTCGATTACTTTTAAAACAGTAACCGACAAATATGCTGAAAATAAAAATCTTGCCGATTACTTTTGAAATAGTCACCGACGAATATGTTGAAAATAAAATTATGCCAATTACTTTTGAAATAGTAACGGACGAATGTGCTGAAAATAAAGTCTTGCCGATTACTTTTGAAATAGTAACCGTCGAATATGTTGAAAATAAAAATCTTGTTGATTACTTTTAAAATAGTAACCGACGAATGTGCTGAAAATAAATCATGCCGATTACTATTGAAATAGTAACCGACAAATGTGCTGAAAATAAAAGTCTTGCCCATCACTTTTGAAATAGTAACCGACGAATATGTGCTGAAAATAAATCTTGCCGATTACTTTTGAAATAGTAACCGACGAATGTGCTGAAAATAAATCATGCCGATTACTTTTGAAATAGTAACCGACAAATATGTTGAAAATTAAAATTTTGTCGATTACTTTTAAAATAGTAACCGACAAATATGTTGAAAATAAAAATCTTGCCGATTACTTTTGAAATAGTCACCGACGAATATGCTGAAAATAAAAATCTTGCCGATTACTTTTAAAATAGTAACCGACAAATATGCTGAAAATAAAAATCTTGCCGATTACTTTTGAAATAGTAACCGACGAATGTGCAGAAAATAGATCATGCCGATTACTTTTGAAATAGTAACCGACGAATGTGTTGAAAATAAATCATGCCGATTACTTTTAATATAGTAACCGACGAATGTGCTGAAAATAAATCATGCCGATTACTATTGAAATAGTAACCGACAAATGTGCTGAAAATAAAAGTCTTGCCCATTACTTTTAAAATAGTAACCAACGAATGTACTGAAAATAAAGTCTTGCCGATTACTTTTGAAATAGGAACCGACGAATATGTTGAAAATAAAAATCTTGTCGATTAGTTTTAAAATAGTAACCGACAAATATGCTGAAAATAAAAATCTTGCCGATTACTTTTGAAATAGTCACCAACGAATATGTTGAAAATAAAAACTCTTGCCGATTACTTTTGAAATAGTAACCGACAAATGTGCTGAAAATAAAAGTCTTGCCCATTACTTTTGAAATAGTAACCGACGAATATGTGCTGAAAATAAATCTTGCCGATTACTTTTGAAATAGTAACCGACGAATGTGCTGAAAATAAATCATGCCGATTACTATTGAAATAGTAACCGACGAATATGTTGAAAATAAAAATCTTGTCGATTACTTTTAAAATAGTAACCGACAAATATGTTGAAAATAAAAATCTTGCCGATTACTTTTGAAATAGTCACCGACGAATATGCTGAAAATAAAAATCTCGCCGATTACTTTTAAAATAGTAACCGACAAATATGCTGAAAATAAAAATCTTGCCGATTAATTTTGAAATAGTAACCGACGAATGTGCAGAAAATAGATCATGCCGATTACTTTTGAAATAGTAACCGACGAATGTGTTGAAAATAAATCATGCCGATTACTTTTAATATAGTAACCGACGAATGTGCTGAAAATAAATCATGCCGATTACTATTGAAATAGTAACCGACAAATGTGCTGAAAATAAAAGTCTTGCCCATTACTTTTGAAATAGTAACCGACGAATATGTGCTGAAAATAAATCTTGCCGATTACTTTTGAAATAGTAACCGACGAATATGTTGAAAATAAAAATCTTGTCGATTACTTTTAAAATAGTAACCGACAAATATGTTGAAAATAAAAATCTTGCCGATTACTTTTGAAATAGTCACCGATGAATATGCTGAAAATAAAAATCTTGCCGATTACTTTTGAAATAGTAACCGACGAATGTGCTGAAAATAAATCATGCCGATTACTTTCGAAATAGTAAGCGACGAATATGTTGAAAAAAAAAATCGTACCAATTACTTTTAAAATAGTAACCAACGAATGTACTGAAAATAAAGTCTTGCCGATTACTTTTGAAATAGGAACCGACGAATATGTTGAAAATAAAAATCTTGTCGATTAGTTTTAAAATAGTAACCGACAAATATGCTGAAAATAAAAATCTTGCCGATTACTTTTGAAATAGTCACCAACGAATATGTTGAAAATAAAAATCTTGCCGATTACTTTTGAAATAGTAACCAACGAATGTGCTGAAAATAAAGTCTTGCCGATTACTTTTGAAATAGTAACCGACGAATATGTTGAAAATAAAAATCTTGTCGATTACTTTTAAAACAGTAACCGACAAATATGCTGAAAATAAAAATCTTGCCGATTACTTTTGAAATAGTCACCGACGAATATGTTGAAAATAAAATTATGCCAATTACTTTTGAAATAGTAACGGACGAATGTGCTGAAAATAAAGTCTTGCCGATTACTTTTGAAATAGTAACCGTCGAATATGTTGAAAATAAAAATCTTGTCGATTACTTTTAAAATAGTAACCGACGAATGTGCTGAAAATAAATCATGCCGATTACTATTGAAATAGTAACCGACAAATGTGCTGAAAATAAAAGTCTTGCCCATCACTTTTGAAATAGTAACCGACGAATATGTGCTGAAAATAAATCTTGCCGATTACTTTTGAAATAGTAACCGACGAATGTGCTGAAAATAAATCATGCCGATTACTTTTGAAATAGTAACCGACGAATATGTTGAAAATTAAAATTTTGTCGATTACTTTTAAAATAGTAACCGACAAATATGTTGAAAATAAAAATCTTGCCGATTACTTTTGAAATAGTCACCGACGAATATGCTGAAAATAAAAATCTTGCCGATTACTTTTAAAATAGTAACCGACAAATATGCTGAAAATAAAAATCTTGCCGATTACTTTTGAAATAGTAACCGACGAATGTGCAGAAAATAGATCATGCCGATTACTTTTGAAATAGTAACCGACGAATGTGTTGAAAATAAATCATGCCGATTACTTTTAATATAGTAACCGACGAATGTGCTGAAAATAAATCATGCCGATTACTATTGAAATAGTAACCGACAAATGTGCTGAAAATAAAAGTCTTGCCCATTACTTTTGAAATAGTAACCGACAAATATGTGCTGAAAATAAATCTTGCCGATTACTTTTGAAATAGTAACCGACGAATATGTTGAAAATAAAAATCTTGTCGATTACTTTTAAAATAGTAACCGACAAATATGCTGAAAATAAAAATCTTGCCGATTACTTTTGAAATAGTTACCAACGAATATGTTGAAAATAAAAATCTTGCCGATTACTTTTGAAATAGTAACCAACGAATGTGCTGAAAATAAAGTCTTGCCGATTACTTTTGAAATAGTAACCGACGAATATGTTGAAAATAAAAATCTTGTCGATTACTTTTAAAACAGTAACCGACAAATATGCTGAAAATAAAAATCTTGCCGATTACTTTTGAAATAGTCACCGACGAATATGTTGAAAATAAAATTATGCCAATTACTTTTGAAATAGTAACGGACGAATGTGCTGAAAATAAAGTCTTGCCGATTACTTTTGAAATAGTAACCGTCGAATATGTTGAAAATAAAAATCTTGTTGATTACTTTTAAAATAGTAACCGACGAATGTGCTGAAAATAAATCATGCCGATTACTATTGAAATAGTAACCGACAAATGTGCTGAAAATAAAAGTCTTGCCCATCACTTTTGAAATAGTAACCGACGAATATGTGCTGAAAATAAATCTTGCCGATTACTTTTGAAATAGTAACCGACGAATGTGCTGAAAATAAATCATGCCGATTACTTTTGAAATAGTAACCGACAAATATGTTGAAAATTAAAATTTTGTCGATTACTTTTAAAATAGTAACCGACAAATATGTTGAAAATAAAAATCTTGCCGATTACTTTTGAAATAGTCACCGACGAATATGCTGAAAATAAAAATCTTGCCGATTACTTTTAAAATAGTAACCGACAAATATGCTGAAAATAAAAATCTTGCCGATTACTTTTGAAATAGTAACCGACGAATGTGCAGAAAATAGATCATGCCGATTACTTTTGAAATAGTAACCGACGAATGTGTTGAAAATAAATCATGCCGATTACTTTTAATATAGTAACCGACGAATGTGCTGAAAATAAATCATGCCGATTACTATTGAAATAGTAACCGACAAATGTGCTGAAAATAAAAGTCTTGCCCATTACTTTTAAAATAGTAACCAACGAATGTACTGAAAATAAAGTCTTGCCGATTACTTTTGAAATAGGAACCGACGAATATGTTGAAAATAAAAATCTTGTCGATTAGTTTTAAAATAGTAACCGACAAATATGCTGAAAATAAAAATCTTGCCGATTACTTTTGAAATAGTCACCAACGAATATGTTGAAAATAAAAACTCTTGCCGATTACTTTTGAAATAGTAACCGACAAATGTGCTGAAAATAAAAGTCTTGCCCATTACTTTTGAAATAGTAACCGACGAATATGTGCTGAAAATAAATCTTGCCGATTACTTTTGAAATAGTAACCGACGAATGTGCTGAAAATAAATCATGCCGATTACTATTGAAATAGTAACCGACGAATATGTTGAAAATAAAAATCTTGTCGATTACTTTTAAAATAGTAACCGACAAATATGTTGAAAATAAAAATCTTGCCGATTACTTTTGAAATAGTCACCGACGAATATGCTGAAAATAAAAATCTTGCCGATTACTTTTAAAATAGTAACCGACAAATATGCTGAAAATAAAAATCTTGCCGATTAATTTTGAAATAGTAACCGACGAATGTGCAGAAAATAGATCATGCCGATTACTTTTGAAATAGTAACCGACGAATGTGTTGAAAATAAATCATGCCGATTACTTTTAATATAGTAACCGACGAATGTGCTGAAAATAAATCATGCCGATTACTATTGAAATAGTAACCGACAAATGTGCTGAAAATAAAAGTCTTGCCCATTACTTTTGAAATAGTAACCGACGAATATGTGCTGAAAATAAATCTTGCCGATTACTTTTGAAATAGTAACCGACGAATATGTTGAAAATAAAAATCTTGTCGATTACTTTTAAAATAGTAACCGACAAATATGTTGAAAATAAAAATCTTGCCGATTACTTTTGAAATAGTCACCGATGAATATGCTGAAAATAAAAATCTTGCCGATTACTTTTGAAATAGTAACCGACGAATGTGCTGAAAATAAATCATGCCGATTACTTTCGAAATAGTAAGCGACGAATATGTTGAAAAAAAAAATCGTACCAATTACTTTTAAAATAGTAACCAACGAATGTACTGAAAATAAAGTCTTGCCGATTACTTTTGAAATAGGAACCGACGAATATGTTGAAAATAAAAATCTTGTCGATTAGTTTTAAAATAGTAACCGACAAATATGCTGAAAATAAAAATCTTGCCGATTACTTTTGAAATAGTCACCAACGAATATGTTGAAAATAAAAATCTTGCCGATTACTTTTGAAATAGTAACCAACGAATGTGCTGAAAATAAAGTCTTGCCGATTACTTTTGAAATAGTAACCGACGAATATGTTGAAAATAAAAATCTTGTCGATTACTTTTAAAACAGTAACCGACAAATATGCTGAAAATAAAAATCTTGCCGATTACTTTTGAAATAGTCACCGACGAATATGTTGAAAATAAAATTATGCCAATTACTTTTGAAATAGTAACGGACGAATGTGCTGAAAATAAAGTCTTGCCGATTACTTTTGAAATAGTAACCGTCGAATATGTTGAAAATAAAAATCTTGTCGATTACTTTTAAAATAGTAACCGACGAATGTGCTGAAAATAAATCATGCCGATTACTATTGAAATAGTAACCGACAAATGTGCTGAAAATAAAAGTCTTGCCCATCACTTTTGAAATAGTAACCGACGAATATGTGCTGAAAATAAATCTTGCCGATTACTTTTGAAATAGTAACCGACGAATGTGCTGAAAATAAATCATGCCGATTACTTTTGAAATAGTAACCGACGAATATGTTGAAAATTAAAATTTTGTCGATTACTTTTAAAATAGTAACCGACAAATATGTTGAAAATAAAAATCTTGCCGATTACTTTTGAAATAGTCACCGACGAATATGCTGAAAATAAAAATCTTGCCGATTACTTTTAAAATAGTAACCGACAAATATGCTGAAAATAAAAATCTTGCCGATTACTTTTGAAATAGTAACCGACGAATGTGCAGAAAATAGATCATGCCGATTACTTTTGAAATAGTAACCGACGAATGTGTTGAAAATAAATCATGCCGATTACTTTTAATATAGTAACCGACGAATGTGCTGAAAATAAATCATGCCGATTACTATTGAAATAGTAACCGACAAATGTGCTGAAAATAAAAGTCTTGCCCATTACTTTTGAAATAGTAACCGACGAATATGTGCTGAAAATAAATCTTGCCGATTACTTTTGAAATAGTAACCGACGAATATGTTGAAAATAAAAATCTTGTCGATTACTTTTAAAATAGTAACCGACAAATATGCTGAAAATAAAAATCTTGCCGATTACTTTTGAAATAGTTACCAACGAATATGTTGAAAATAAAAATCTTGCCGATTACTTTTGAAATAGTAACCAACGAATGTGCTGAAAATAAAGTCTTGCCGATTACTTTTGAAATAGTAACCGACGAATATGTTGAAAATAAAAATCTTGTCGATTACTTTTAAAACAGTAACCGACAAATATGCTGAAAATAAAAATCTTGCCGATTACTTTTGAAATAGTCACCGACGAATATGTTGAAAATAAAATTATGCCAATTACTTTTGAAATAGTAACGGACGAATGTGCTGAAAATAAAGTCTTGCCGATTACTTTTGAAATAGTAACCGTCGAATATGTTGAAAATAAAAATCTTGTTGATTACTTTTAAAATAGTAACCGACGAATGTGCTGAAAATAAATCATGCCGATTACTATTGAAATAGTAACCGACAAATGTGCTGAAAATAAAAGTCTTGCCCATCACTTTTGAAATAGTAACCGACGAATATGTGCTGAAAATAAATCTTGCCGATTACTTTTGAAATAGTAACCGACGAATGTGCTGAAAATAAATCATGCCGATTACTTTTGAAATAGTAACCGACAAATATGTTGAAAATTAAAATTTTGTCGATTACTTTTAAAATAGTAACCGACAAATATGTTGAAAATAAAAATCTTGCCGATTACTTTTGAAATAGTCACCGACGAATATGCTGAAAATAAAAATCTTGCCGATTACTTTTAAAATAGTAACCGACAAATATGCTGAAAATAAAAATCTTGCCGATTACTTTTGAAATAGTAACCGACGAATGTGCAGAAAATAGATCATGCCGATTACTTTTGAAATAGTAACCGACGAATGTGTTGAAAATAAATCATGCCGATTACTTTTAATATAGTAACCGACGAATGTGCTGAAAATAAATCATGCCGATTACTATTGAAATAGTAACCGACAAATGTGCTGAAAATAAAAGTCTTGCCCATTACTTTTGAAATAGTAACCGACGAATATGTGCTGAAAATAAATCTTGCCGATTACTTTTGAAATAGTAACCGACGAATATGTTGAAAATAAAAATCTTGTCGATTACTTTTAAAATAGTAACCGACAAATATGCTGAAAATAAAAATCTTGCCGATTACTTTTGAAATAGTCACCAACGAATATGTTGAAAATAAAAATCTTGCCGATTACTTTTGAAATAGTAACCAACGAATGTGCTGAAAATAAAGTCTTGCCGATTACTTTTGAAATAGTAACCGACGAATATGTTGAAAATAAAAATCTTGTCGATTACTTTTAAACAGTAACCGACAAATATGCTGAAAATAAAAATCTTGCCGATTACTTTTGAAATAGTCACCGACGAATATGTTGAAAATAAAATTATGCCAATTACTTTTGAAATAGTAACGGACGAATGTGCTGAAAATAAAGTCTTGCCGATTACTTTTGAAATAGTAACCGTCGAATATGTTGAAAATAAAAATCTTGTCGATTACTTTTAAAATAGTAACCGACGAATGTGCTGAAAATAAATCATGCCGATTACTATTGAAATAGTAACCGACAAATGTGCTGAAAATAAAAGTCTTGCCCATCACTTTTGAAATAGTAACCGACGAATATGTGCTGAAAATAAATCTTGCCGATTACTTTTGAAATAGTAACCGACGAATGTGCTGAAAATAAATCATGCCGATTACTTTTGAAATAGTAACCGACAAATATGTTGAAAATTAAAATTTTGTCGATTACTTTTAAAATAGTAACCGACAAATATGTTGAAAATAAAAATCTTGCCGATTACTTTTGAAATAGTCACCGACGAATATGCTGAAAATAAAAATCTTGCCGATTACTTTTAAAATAGTAACCGACAAATATGCTGAAAATAAAAATCTTGCCGATTACTTTTGAAATAGTAACCGACGAATGTGCAGAAAATAGATCATGCCGATTACTTTTGAAATAGTAACCGACGAATGTGTTGAAAATAAATCATGCCGATTACTTTTAATATAGTAACCGACGAATGTGCTGAAAATAAATCATGCCGATTACTATTGAAATAGTAACCGACAAATGTGCTGAAAATAAAAGTCTTGCCCATTACTTTTGAAATAGTAACCGACGAATATGTGCTGAAAATAAATCTTGCCGATTACTTTTGAAATAGTAACCGACGAATATGTTGAAAATAAAAATCTTGTCGATTACTTTTAAAATAGTAACCGACAAATATGTTGAAAATAAAAATCTTGCCGATTACTTTTGAAATAGTCACCGATGAATAAGCTGAAAATAAAAATCTTGCCGATTACTTTTGAAATAGTAACCGACGAATGTGCTGAAAATAAATCATGCCGATTACTTTCGAAATAGTAAGCGACGAATATGTTGAAAAAAAAAATCGTACCAATTACTTTTAAAATAGTAACCAACGAATGTACTGAAAATAAAGTCTTGCCGATTACTTTTGAAATAGGAACCGACGAATATGTTGAAAATAAAAATCTTGTCGATTAGTTTTAAAATAGTAACCGACAAATATGCTGAAAATAAAAATCTTGCCGATTACTTTTGAAATAGTCACCAACGAATATGTTGAAAATAAAAATCTTGCCGATTACTTTTGAAATAGTAACCAACGAATGTGCTGAAAATAAAGTCTTGCCGATTACTTTTGAAATAGTAACCGACGAATATGTTGAAAATAAAAATCTTGTCTATTACTTTTAAAACAGTAACCGACAAATATGCTGAAAATAAAAATCTTGCCGATTACTTTTGAAATAGTCACCGACGAATATGTTGAAAATAAAATTATGCCAATTACTTTTGAAATAGTAACGGACGAATGTGCTGAAAATAAAGTCTTGCCGATTACTTTTGAAATAGTAACCGTCGAATATGTTGAAAATAAAAATCTTGTCGATTACTTTTAAAATAGTAACCGACGAATGTGCTGAAAATAAATCATGCCGATTACTATTGAAATAGTAACCGACAAATGTGCTGAAAATAAAAGTCTTGCCCATCACTTTTGAAATAGTAACCGACGAATATGTGCTGAAAATAAATCTTGCCGATTACTTTTGAAATAGTAACCGACGAATGTGCTAAAAATAAATCATGCCGATTACTTTTGAAATAGTAAC
Organism: Medicago lupulina; assembly: GCA_958299785.1. Lineage (NCBI taxonomy): Eukaryota > Viridiplantae > Streptophyta > Magnoliopsida > Fabales > Fabaceae > Medicago > Medicago lupulina. The sequence goes on along the minus strand of OY283146.1, from coordinate 35,933,170 downwards.
CGACGAATATGTTGAAAATTAAAATTTTGTCGATTACTTTTAAAATAGTAACCGACAAATATGTTGAAAATAAAAATCTTGCCGATTACTTTTGAAATAGTCACCGACGAATATGCTGAAAATAAAAATCTTGTCGATTACTTTTAAAACAGTAACCGACAAATATGCTGAAAATAAAAATCTTGCCGATTACTTTTGAAATAGTCACCGACGAATATGTTGAAAATAAAATTATGCCAATTACTTTTGAAATAGTAACGGACGAATGTGCTGAAAATAAAGTCTTGCCGATTACTTTTGAAATAGTAACCGTCGAATATGTTGAAAATAAAAATCTTGTCGATTACTTTTAAAATAGTAACCGACGAATGTGCTGAAAATAAATCATGCCGATTACTATTGAAATAGTAACCGACAAATGTGCTGAAAATAAAAGTCTTGCCCATCACTTTTGAAATAGTAACCGACGAATATGTGCTGAAAATAAATCTTGCCGATTACTTTTGAAATAGTAACCGACGAATGTGCTAAAAATAAATCATGCCGATTACTTTTGAAATAGTAACCGACGAATATGTTGAAAATTAAAATTTTGTCGATTACTTTTAAAATAGTAACCGACAAATATGTTGAAAATAAAAATCTTGCCGATTACTTTTGAAATAGTCACCGACGAATATGCTGAAAATAAAAATCTTGCCGATTACTTTTAAAATAGTAACTGACAAATATGCTGAAAATAAAAATCTTGCCGATTACTTTTGAAATAGTAACCGACGAATGTGCAGAAAATAGATCATGCCGATTACTTTTGAAATAGTAACCGACGAATGTGTTGAAAATAAATCATGCCGATTACTTTTAATATAGTAACCGACGAATGTGCTGAAAATAAATCATGCCGATTACTATTGAAATAGTAACCGACAAATGTGCTGAAAATAAAAGTCTTGCCCATTACTTTTGAAATAGTAACCGACGAATATGTTGAAAATAAAAATCTTGTCGATTAGTTTTAAAATAGTAACCGACAAATATGCTGAAAATAAAAATCTTGCCGATTACTTTTGAAATAGTCACCAACGAATATGTTGAAAATAAAAATCTTGCCGATTACTTTTGAAATAGTAACCAACGAATGTGCTGAAAATAAAGTCTTGCCGATTACTTTTGAAATAGTAACCGACGAATATGTTGAAAATAAAAATCTTGTCTATTACTTTTAAAACAGTAACGGACAAATATGCTGAAAATAAAAATCTTGCCGATTACTTTTGAAATAGTCACCGACGAATATGTTGAAAATAAAATTATGCCAATTACTTTTGAAATAGTAACGGACGAATGTGCTGAAAATAAAGTCTTGCCGATTACTTTTGAAATAGTAACCGTCGAATATGTTGAAAATAAAAATCTTGTCGATTACTTTTAAAATAGTAACCGACGAATGTGCTGAAAATAAATCTTGCCGATTACTATTGAAATAGTAACCGACAAATGTGCTGAAAATAAAAGTCTTGCCCATCACTTTTGAAATAGTAACCGACGAATATGTGCTGAAAATAAATCTTGCCGATTACTTTTGAAATAGTAACCGACGAATGTGCTGAAAATAAATCATGCCGATTACTTTTGAAATAGTAACCGACAAATATGTTGAAAATTAAAATTTTGTCGATTACTTTTAAAATAGTAACCGACAAATATGTTGAAAGTAAAAATCTTGCCGATTACTTTTGAAATAGTCACCGACGAATATGCTGAAAATAAAAATCTTGCCGATTACTTTTAAAATAGTAACCGACAAATATGCTGAAAATAAAAATCTTGCCGATTACTTTTGAAATAGTAACCGACGAATGTGCAGAAAATAGATCATGCCGATTACTTTTGAAATAGTAACCGACGAATGTGTTGAAAATAAATCATGCCGATTACTTTTAATATAGTAACCGACGAATGTGCTGAAAATAAATCATGCCGATTACTATTGAAATAGTAACCGACAAATGTGCTGAAAATAAAAGTATTGCCCATTACTTTTGAAATAGTAACCGACGAATATGTGCTGAAAATAAATCTTGCCGATTACTTTTGAAATAGTAACCGACGAATATGTTGAAAATAAAAATCTTGTCGATTACTTTTAAAATAGTAACCGACAAATATGTTGAAAATAAAAATCTTGCCGATTACTTTTGAAATAGTCACCGATGAATATGCTGAAAATAAAAATCTTGCCGATTACTTTTGAAATAGTAACCGACGAATGTGCTGAAAATAAATCATGCCGATTACTTTCGAAATAGTAAGCGACGAATATGTTGAAAAAAAAAATCGTACCAATTACTTTTAAAATAGTAACCAACGAATGTACTGAAAATAAAGTCTTGCCGATTACTTTTGAAATAGGAACCGACGAATATGTTGAAAATAAAAATCTTGTCGATTAGTTTTAAAATAGTAACCGACAAATATGCTGAAAATAAAAATCTTGCCGATTACTTTTGAAATAGTCACCAACGAATATGTTGAAAATAAAAATCTTGCCGATTACTTTTGAAATAGTAACCAACGAATGTGCTGAAAATAAAGTCTTGCCGATTACTTTTGAAATAGTAACCGACGAATATGTTGAAAATAAAAATCTTGTCGATTACTTTTAAAACAGTAACCGACAAATATGCTGAAAATAAAAATCTTGCCGATTACTTTTGAAATAGTCACCGACGAATATGTTGAAAATAAAATTATGCCAATTACTTTTGAAATAGTAACGGACGAATGTGCTGAAAATAAAGTCTTGCCGATTACTTTTGAAATAGTAACCGTCGAATATGTTGAAAATAAAAATCTTGTCGATTACTTTTAAAATAGTAACCGACGAATGTGCTGAAAATAAATCATAACGATTACTATTGAAATAGTAACCGACAAATGTGCTGAAAATAAAAGTCTTGCCCATCACTTTTGAAATAGTAACCGACGAATATGTGCTGAAAATAAATCTTGCCGATTACTTTTGAAATAGTAACCGACGAATGTGCTGAAAATAAATCATGCCGATTACTTTTGAAATAGTAACCGACGAATATGTTGAAAATTAAAATTTTGTCGATTACTTTTAAAATAGTAACCGACAAATATGTTGAAAATAAAAATCTTGCCGATTACTTTTGAAATAGTCACCGACGAATATGCTGAAAATAAAAATCTTGCCGATTACTTTTAAAATAGTAACCGACAAATATGCTGAAAATAAAAATCTTGCCGATTACTTTTAAAATAGTAACCGACGAATGTGCAGAAAATAGATCATGCCGATTACTTTTGAAATAGTAACCGACGAATGTGTTGAAAATAAATCATGCCGATTACTTTTAATATAGTAACCGACGAATGTGCTGAAAATAAATCATGCCGATTACTATTGAAATAGTAACCGACAAATGTGCTGAAAATAAAAGTCTTGCCCATTACTTTTGAAATAGTAACCGACGAATATGTGCTGAAAATAAATCTTGCCGATTACTTTTGAAATAGTAACCGACGAATATGTTGAAAATAAAAATCTTGTCGATTACTTTTAAAATAGTAACCGACAAATATGTTGAAAATAAAAATCTTGCCGATTACTTTTGAAATAGTCACCGATGAATATGCTGAAAATAAAAATCTTGCCGATTACTTTTGAAATAGTAACCGACGAATGTGCTGAAAATAAATCATGCCGATTACTTTCGAAATAGTAAGCGACGAATATGTTGAAAAAAAAAATCGTACCAATTACTTTTAAAATAGTAACCAACGAATGTACTGAAAATAAAGTCTTGCCGATTACTTTTGAAATAGGAACCGACGAATATGTTGAAAATAAAAATCTTGTCGATTAGTTTTAAAATAGTAACCGACAAATATGCTGAAAATAAAAATCTTGCCGATTACTTTTGAAATAGTCACCAACGAATATGTTGAAAATAAAAATCTTGCCGATTACTTTTGAAATAGTAACCAACGAATGTGCTGAAAATAAAGTCTTGCCGATTACTTTTGAAATAGTAACCGACGAATATGTTGAAAATAAAAATCTTGTCGATTACTTTTAAAACAGTAACCGACAAATATGCTGAAAATAAAAATCTTGCCGATTACTTTTGAAATAGTCACCGACGAATATGTTGAAAATAAAATTATGCCAATTACTTTTGAAATAGTAACGGACGAATGTGCTGAAAATAAAGTCTTGCCGATTACTTTTGAAATAGTAACCGTCGAATATGTTGAAAATAAAAATCTTGTCGATTACTTTTAAAATAGTAACCGACGAATGTGCTGAAAATAAATCATGCCGATTACTATTGAAATAGTAACCGACAAATGTGCTGAAAATAAAAGTCTTGCCCATCACTTTTGAAATAGTAACCGACGAATATGTGCTGAAAATAAATCTTGCCGATTACTTTTGAAATAGTAACCGACGAATGTGCTGAAAATAAATCATGCCGATTACTTTTGAAATAGTAACCGACAAATATGTTGAAAATTAAAATTTTGTCGATTACTTTTAAAATAGTAACCGAGAAATATGTTGAAAATAAAAATCTTGCCGATTACTTTTGAAATAGTCACCGACGAATATGCTGAAAATAAAAATCTTGCCGATTACTTTTAAAATAGTAACCGACAAATATGCTGAAAATAAAAATCTTGCCGATTACTTTTGAAATAGTAACCGACGAATGTGCAGAAAATAGATCATGCCGATTACTTTTGAAATAGTAACCGACGAATGTGTTGAAAATAAATCATGCCGATTACTTTTAATATAGTAACCGACGAATGTGCTGAAAATAAATCATGCCGATTACTATTGAAATAGTAACCGACAAATGTGCTGAAAATAAAAGTCTTGCCCATTACTTTTGAAATAGTAACCGACGAATATGTGCTGAAAATAAATCTTGCCGATTACTTTTGAAATAGTAACCGACGAATATGTTGAAAATAAAAATCTTGTCGATTACTTTTAAAATAGTAACCGACAAATATGTTGAAAATAAAAATCTTGCCGATTACTTTTGAAATAGTCACCGATGAATATGCTGAAAATAAAAATCTTGCCAATTACTTTTGAAATAGTAACCGACGAATGTGCTGAAAATAAATCATGCCGATTACTTTCGAAATAGTAAGCGACGAATATGTTGAAAAAAAAAATCGTACCAATTACTTTTAAAATAGTAACCAACGAATGTACTGAAAATAAAGTCTTGCCGATTACTTTTGAAATAGGAACCGACGAATATGTTGAAAATAAAAATCTTGTCGATTAGTTTTAAAATAGTAACCGACAAATATGCTGAAAATAAAAATCTTGCCGATTACTTTTGAAATAGTCACCAACGAATATGTTGAAAATAAAAATCTTGCCGATTACTTTTGAAATAGTAACCAACGAATGTGCTGAAAATAAAGTCTTGCCGATTACTTTTGAAATAGTAACCGACGAATATGTTGAAAATAAAAATCTTGTCGATTACTTTTAAAACAGTAACCGACAAATATGCTGAAAATAAAAATCTTGCCGATTACTTTTGAAATAGTCACCGACGAATATGTTGAAAATAAAATTATGCCAATTACTTTTGAAATAGTAACGGACGAATGTGCTGAAAATAAAGTCTTGCCGATTACTTTTGAAATAGTAACCGTCGAATTTGTTGAAAATAAAAATCTTGTCGATTACTTTTAAAATAGTAACCGACGAATGTGCTGAAAATAAATCATGCCGATTACTATTGAAATAGTAACCGACAAATGTGCTGAAAATAAAAGTCTTGCCCATCACTTTTGAAATAGTAACCGACGAATATGTGCTGAAAACAAATCTTGCCGATTACTTTTGAAATAGTAACCGACGAATGTGCTGAAAATAAATCATGCCGATTACTTTTGAAATAGTAACCGACGAATATGTTGAAAATTAAAATTTTGTCGATTACTTTTAAAACAGTAACCGACAAATATGCTGAAAATAAAAATCTTGCCGATTACTTTTGAAATAGTCACCGAAGAATATGTTGAAAATAAAATTATGCCAATTACTTTTGAAATAGTAACGGACGAATGTGCTGAAAATAAAGTCTTGCCGATTACTTTTGAAATAGTAACCGTCGAATATGTTGAAAATAAAAATCTTGTCGATTACTTTTAAAATAGTAACCGACGAATGTGCTGAAAATAAATCATGCCGATTACTATTGAAATAGTAACCGACAAATGTGCTGAAAATAAAAGTCTTGCCCATCACTTTTGAAATAGTAACCGACGAATATGTGCTGAAAATAAATCTTGCCGATTACTTTTGAAATAGTAACCGACGAATGTGCTGAAAATAAATCATGCCGATTACTTTTGAAATAGTAACCGACGAATATGTTGAAAATTAAAATTTTGTCGATTACTTTTAAAATAGTAACCGACAAATATGTTGAAAATAAAAATCTTGCCGATTACTTTTGAAATAGTCACCGATGAATATGCTGAAAATAAAAATCTTGCCGATTACTTTTGAAATAGTAACCGACGAATGTGCTGAAAATAAATCATGCCGATTACTTTCGAAATAGTAAGCGACGAATATGTTGAAAAAAAAAATCGTACCAATTACTTTTAAAATAGTAACCAACGAATGTACTGAAAATAAAGTCTTGCCGATTACTTTTGAAATAGGAACCGACGAATATGTTGAAAATAAAAATCTTGTCGATTAGTTATAAAATAGTAACCGACAAATATGCTGAAAATAAAAATCTTGCCGATTACTTTTGAAATAGTCACCAACGAATATGTTGAAAATAAAAATCTTGCCGATTACTTTTGAAATAGTAACCAACGAATGTGCTGAAAATAAAGTCTTGCCGATTACTTTTGAAATAGTAACCGACGAATATGTTGAAAATAAAAATCTTGTCGATTACTTTTAAAACAGTAACCGACAAATATGCTGAAAATAAAAATCTTGCCGATTACTTTTGAAATAGTCACCGACGAATATGTTGAATATAAAATTATGCCAATTACTTTTGAAATAGTAACGGACGAATGTGCTGAAAATAAAGTCTTGCCGATTACTTTTGAAATAGTAACCGTCGAATATGTTGAAAATAAAAATCTTGTCGATTACTTTTAAAATAGTAACCGACGAATGTGCTGAAAATAAATCATGCCGATTACTATTGAAATAGTAATCGACAAATGTGCTGAAAATAAAAGTCTTGCCCGTCACTTTTGAAATAGTAACCGACGAATATGTGCTGAAAATAAATCTTGCCGATTACTTTTGAAATAGTAACCGACGAATATGTTGAAAATAAAATTATGCCAATTACTTTTGAAATAGTAACGGACGAATGTGCTGAAAATAAAGTCTTGCCGATTACTTTTGAAATAGTAACCGTCGAATTTGTTGAAAATAAAAATCTTGTCGATTACTTTTAAAATAGTAACCGACGAATGTGCTGAAAATAAATCATGCCGATTACGATTGAAATAGTAACCGACAAATGTGCTGAAAATAAAAGTCTTGCCCATCACTTTTGAAATAGTAACCGACGAATATGTGCTGAAAATAAATCTTGCCGATTACTTTTGAAATAGTAACCGACGAATGTGCTGAAAATAAATCATGCCGATTACTTTTGAAATAGTAACCGACGAATATGTTGAAAATTAAAATTTTGTCGATTACTTTTAAAACAGTAACCGACAAATATGCTGAAAATAAAAATCTTGCCGATTACTTTTGAAATAGTCACCGAAGAATATGTTGAAAATAAAATTATGCCAATTACTTTTGAAATAGTAACGGACGAATGTGCTGAAAATAAAGTCTTGCCGATTACTTTTGAAATAGTAACCGTCGAATATGTTGAAAATAAAAATCTTGTCGATTACTTTTAAAATAGTAACCGACGAATGTGCTGAAAATAAATCATGCCGATTACTATTGAAATAGTAACCGACAAATGTGCTGAAAATAAAAGTCTTGCCCATCACTTTTGAAATAGTAACCGACGAATATGTGCTGAAAATAAATCTTGCCGATTACTTTTGAAATAGTAACCGACGAATGTGCTGAAAATAAATCATGCCGATTACTTTTGAAATAGTAACCGACGAATATGTTGAAAATTAAAATTTTGTCGATTACTTTTAAAATAGTAACCGACAAATATGTTGAAAATAAAAATCTTGCCGATTACTTTTGAAATAGTCACCGACGAATATGCTGAAAATAAAAATCTTGCCGATTACTTTTAAAATAGTAACCGACAAATATGCTGAAAATAAAAATCTTGCCGATTACTTTTGAAATAGTAACCGACGAATGTGCAGAAAATAGATCATGCCGATTACTTTTGAAATAGTAACCGACGAATATGTGCTGAAAATAAATCTTGCCGATTACTTTTGAAATAGTAACCGACGAATATGTTGAAAATAAAAATCTTGTCGATTACTTTTAAAATAGTAACCGACAAATATGTTGAAAATAAAAATCTTGCCGATTACTTTTGAAATAGTCACCGATGAATATGCTGAAAATAAAAATCTTGCCGATTACTTTTGAAATAGTAACCGACGAATGTGCTGAAAATAAATCATGCCGATTACTTTCGAAATAGTAAGCGACGAATATGTTGAAAAAAAAAATCGTACCAATTACTTTTAAAATAGTAACCAACGAATGTACTGAAAATAAAGTCTTGCCGATTACTTTTGAAATAGGAACCGACGAATATGTTGAAAATAAAAATCTTGCCGATTACTTTTGAAATAGTAACCAACGAATGTGCTGAAAATAAAGTCTTGCCGATTACTTTTGAAATAGTAACCGACGAATATGTTGAAAATAAAAATCTTGTCGATTACTTTTAAAACAGTAACCGACAAATATGCTGAAAATAAAAATCTTGCCGATTACTTTTGAAATAGTCACCGACGAATATGTTGAATATAAAATTATGCCAATTACTTTTGAAATAGTAACGGACGAATGTGCTGAAAATAAAGTCTTGCCGATTACTTTTGAAATAGTAACCGTCGAATATGTTGAAAATAAAAATCTTGTCGATTACTTTTAAAATAGTAACCGACGAATGTGCTGAAAATAAATCATGCCGATTACTATTGAAATAGTAACCGACAAATGTGCTGAAAATAAAAGTCTTGCCCGTCACTTTTGAAATAGTAACCGACGAATATGTGCTGAAAATAAATCTTGCCGATTACTTTTGAAATAGTAACCGACGAATGTGCTGAAAATAAATCATGCCGATTACTTTTGAAATAGTAACCGACGAATATGTTGAAAATAAAAATCTTACCGATTACTTTTGAAATAGTAACCAACGAATATACTGAAAATAAAGTCTTGCCGATTACTTTTGAAATAGTCACCGACGAATATGCTGAAAATAAGAATCTTGCCGATTACTTTTAAAATAGTAACCGACAAATATGCTGAAAATAAAAATCTTGCCGATTACTTTTGAAATAGTAACCGACAAATGTGCAGAAAATAGATCATGCCGATTACTTTTGAAATAGTAACCGACGAATGTGTTCAAAATAAATCATGCCGATTACTTTTAAAATAGTAACCGACGAATGTGCTGAAAATAAATCATGCCGATTACTATTGAAATAGTAACCGACAAATGTGCTGAAAATAAAAGTCTTGCCCATTACTTTTGAAATAGTAACCGACGAATATGTGCTGAAAATAAATCTTGCCGATTACTTTTGAAATAGTAACCGACGAATGTGCTGAAAATAAATCATGCCGATTACTTTTGAAATAGTAACCGACGAATATGTTGAAAATAAAAATCTTACCGATTAATTTTGAAATAGTAACGGACGAATGTGCTGAAAATTAAGTCTTGCCGATTACTTTTGAAATAGTAACCGACGAATGTGCTGAAAATAAATCATGCCGATTACTATTGAAATAGTAACCGACGAATATGTTGAAAATAAAAATCTTGTCGATTACTTTTAAAATAGTAACCGACAAATATGTTGAAAATAAAAATCTTGCCGATTACTTTTGAAATAGTCACCGACGAATATGCTGAAAATAAAAATCTTGCCGATTACTTTTAAAATAGTCACCGACGAATATGCTGAAAATAAAAATCTTGCCGATTACTTTTAAAATAGTAACCGACGAATATGTTGAAAATAAAATTATGCCAATTACTTTTGAAATAGTAACGGACGAATGTGCTGAAAATAAAGTCTTGCCGATTACTTTTGAAATAGTAACCGTCGAATTTGTTGAAAATAAAAATCTTGTCGATTACTTTTAAAATAGTAACCGACGAATGTGCTGAAAATAAATCATGCCGATTACGATTGAAATAGTAACCGACAAATGTGCTGAAAATAAAAGTCTTGCCCATCACTTTTGAAATAGTAACCGACGAATATGTGCTGAAAATAAATCTTGCCGATTACTTTTGAAATAGTAACCGACGAATGTGCTGAAAATAAATCATGCCGATTACTTTTGAAATAGTAACCGACGAATATGTTGAAAATTAAAATTTTGTCGATTACTTTTAAAACAGTAACCGACAAATATGCTGAAAATAAAAATCTTGCCGATTACTTTTGAAATAGTCACCGAAGAATATGTTGAAAATAAAATTATGCCAATTACTTTTGAAATAGTAACGGACGAATGTGCTGAAAATAAAGTCTTGCCGATTACTTTTGAAATAGTAACCGTCGAATATGTTGAAAATAAAAATCTTGTCGATTACTTTTAAAATAGTAACCGACGAATGTGCTGAAAATAAATCATGCCGATTACTATTGAAATAGTAACCGACAAATGTGCTGAAAATAAAAGTCTTGCCCATCACTTTTGAAATAGTAACCGACGAATATGTGCTGAAAATAAATCTTGCCGATTACTTTTGAAATAGTAACCGACGAATGTGCTGAAAATAAATCATGCCGATTACTTTTGAAATAGTAACCGACGAATATGTTGAAAATTAAAATTTTGTCGATTACTTTTAAAATAGTAACCGACAAATATGTTGAAAATAAAAATCTTGCCGATTACTTTTGAAATAGTCACCGACGAATATGCTGAAAATAAAAATCTTGCCGATTACTTTTAAAATAGTAACCGACAAATATGCTGAAAATAAAAATCTTGCCGATTACTTTTGAAATAGTAACCGACGAATGTGCAGAAAATAGATCATGCCGATTACTTTTGAAATAGTAACCGACGAATATGTGCTGAAAATAAATCTTGCCGATTACTTTTGAAATAGTAACCGACGAATATGTTGAAAATAAAAATCTTGTCGATTACTTTTAAAATAGTAACCGACAAATATGTTGAAAATAAAAATCTTGCCGATTACTTTTGAAATAGTCACCGATGAATATGCTGAAAATAAAAATCTTGCCGATTACTTTTGAAATAGTAACCGACGAATGTGCTGAAAATAAATCATGCCGATTACTTTCGAAATAGTAAGCGACGAATATGTTGAAAAAAAAAATCGTACCAATTACTTTTAAAATAGTAACCAACGAATGTACTGAAAATAAAGTCTTGCCGATTACTTTTGAAATAGGAACCGACGAATATGTTGAAAATAAAAATCTTGCCGATTACTTTTGAAATAGTAACCAACGAATGTGCTGAAAATAAAGTCTTGCCGATTACTTTTGAAATAGTAACCGACGAATATGTTGAAAATAAAAATCTTGTCGATTACTTTTAAAACAGTAACCGACAAATATGCTGAAAATAAAAATCTTGCCGATTACTTTTGAAATAGTCACCGACGAATATGTTGAATATAAAATTATGCCAATTACTTTTGAAATAGTAACGGACGAATGTGCTGAAAATAAAGTCTTGCCGATTACTTTTGAAATAGTAACCGTCGAATATGTTGAAAATAAAAATCTTGTCGATTACTTTTAAAATAGTAACCGACGAATGTGCTGAAAATAAATCATGCCGATTACTATTGAAATAGTAACCGACAAATGTGCTGAAAATAAAAGTCTTGCCCGTCACTTTTGAAATAGTAACCGACGAATATGTGCTGAAAATAAATCTTGCCGATTACTTTTGAAATAGTAACCGACGAATGTGCTGAAAATAAATCATGCCGATTACTTTTGAAATAGTAACCGACGAATATGTTGAAAATAAAAATCTTACCGATTACTTTTGAAATAGTAACCAACGAATATACTGAAAATAAAGTCTTGCCGATTACTTTTGAAATAGTCACCGACGAATATGCTGAAAATAAGAATCTTGCCGATTACTTTTAAAATAGTAACCGACAAATATGCTGAAAATAAAAATCTTGCCGATTACTTTTGAAATAGTAACCGACAAATGTGCAGAAAATAGATCATGCCGATTACTTTTGAAATAGTAACCGACGAATGTGTTCAAAATAAATCATGCCGATTACTTTTAAAATAGTAACCGACGAATGTGCTGAAAATAAATCATGCCGATTACTATTGAAATAGTAACCGACAAATGTGCTGAAAATAAAAGTCTTGCCCATTACTTTTGAAATAGTAACCGACGAATATGTGCTGAAAATAAATCTTGCCGATTACTTTTGAAATAGTAACCGACGAATGTGCTGAAAATAAATCATGCCGATTACTTTTGAAATAGTAACCGACGAATATGTTGAAAATAAAAATCTTACCGATTAATTTTGAAATAGTAACGGACGAATGTGCTGAAAATTAAGTCTTGCCGATTACTTTTGAAATAGTAACCGACGAATGTGCTGAAAATAAATCATGCCGATTACTATTGAAATAGTAACCGACGAATATGTTGAAAATAAAAATCTTGTCGATTACTTTTAAAATAGTAACCGACAAATATGTTGAAAATAAAAATCTTGCCGATTACTTTTGAAATAGTCACCGACGAATATGCTGAAAATAAAAATCTTGCCGATTACTTTTAAAATAGTAACCGACAAATATGCTGAAAATAAAAATCTTGCCGATTACTTTTGAAATAGTAACCGACGAATGTGCAGAAAATAGATCATGCCGATTACTTTTGAAATAGTAACCGACGAATGTGTTGAAAATAAATCATGCCGATTACTTTTAAAATAGTAACCGACGAATGTGCTGAAAATAAATCATGCCGATTACTATTGAAATAGTAACCGACAAATGTGCTGAAAATAAAAGTCTTGCCCATTACTTTTGAAATAGTAACCGACGAATATGTGCTGAAAATAAATCTTGCCGATTACTTTTGAAATAGTAACCGACGAATGTGCTGAAAATAAATCATGCCGATTACTTTTGAAATAGTAACCGACGAATATGTTGAAAATAGAAATCTTGTCGATTACTTTTAAAACAGTAACCGACAAATATGCTGAAAATAAAAATCTTGCCGATTACTTTTGAAATAGTCACCAACGAATATGTTGAAAATAAATATCTTGCCAATTACTTTTGAAATAGTAACCGACGAATGTGCTGAAAATAAAGTCTTGCCGATTACTTTTGAAATAGTAACCGACGAATATGCTGAAAATAAAATCTTGCCGATTACTTTTAAAATAGTAACCGACGAATATGTTGAAAATAAAAATCTTGCCGATTACTTTTGAAATAGTAACCGACAAATGTGCAGAAAATAGATCATGCCGATTACTTTTAAAATAGTAACCGACGAATGTGCTGAAAATAAATCATGCCGATTACTATTGAAATAGTAACCGACCAATGTGCTGAAAATAAAAGTCTTGCCCATTACTTTTGAAATAGTAACCGACGAATATGTGCTGAAAATAAATCATGCCGATTACTTTCGAAATAGTAAGCGACGAATATGTTGAAAAAAAAATCGTACCAATTACTTTTAAAATAGTAACCAACGAATGTACTGAAAATAAAGTCTTGCCGATTACTTTTGAAATAGGAACCGACGAATATGTTGAAAATAAAAATCTTGTCGATTAGTTTTAAAATAGTAACCGACAAATATGCTGAAAATAAAAATCTTGCCGATTACTTTTGAAATAGTCACCAACGAATATGTTGAAAATAAAAATCTTGCCGATTACTTTTGAAATAGTAACCAACGAATGTGCTGAAAATAAAGTCTTGCCGATTACTTTTGAAATAGTAACCGACGAATATGTTGAAAATAAAAATCTTGTCGATTACTTTTAAAACAGTAACCGACAAATATGCTGAAAATAAAAATCTTGCCGATTACTTTTGAAATAGTCACCGACGAATATGTTGAATATAAAATTATGCCAATTACTTTTGAAATAGTAACGGACGAATGTGCTGAAAATAAAGTCTTGCCGATTACTTTTGAAATAGTAACCGTCGAATATGTTGAAAATAAAAATCTTGTCGATTACTTTTAAAATAGTAACCGACGAATGTGCTGAAAATAAATCATGCCGATTACTATTGAAATAGTAACCGACAAATGTGCTGAAAATAAAAGTCTTGCCCGTCACTTTTGAAATAGTAACCGACGAATATGTGCTGAAAATAAATCTTGCCGATTACTTTTGAAATAGTAACCGACGAATGTGCTGAAAATAAATCATGCCGATTACTTTTGAAATAGTAACCGACGAATATGTTGAAAATAAAAATCTTACCGATTACTTTTGAAATAGTAACCAACGAATATACTGAAAATAAAGTCTTGCCGATTACTTTTGAAATAGTCACCGACGAATATGCTGAAAATAAGAATCTTGCCGATTACTTTTAAAATAGTAACCGACAAATATGCTGAGAATAAAAATCTTGCCGATTACTTTTGAAATAGTAACCGACAAATGTGCAGAAAATAGATCATGCCGATTACTTTTGAAATAGTAACCGACGAATGTGTTCAAAATAAATCATGCCGATTACTTTTAAAATAGTAACCGACGAATGTGCTGAAAATAAATCATGCCGATTACTATTGAAATAGTAACTGACAAATGTGCTGAAAATAAAAGTCTTGCCCATTACTTTTGAAATAGTAACCGACGAATATGTGCTGAAAATAAATCTTGCCGATTACTTTTGAAATAGTAACCGACGAATGTGCTGAAAATAAATCATGCCGATTACTTTTGAAATAGTAACCGACGAATATGTTGAAAATAAAAATCTTACCGATTAATTTTGAAATAGTAACGGACGAATGTGCTGAAAATTAAGTCTTGCCGATTACTTTTGAAATAGTAACCGACGAATGTGCTGAAAATAAATCATGCCGATTACTATTGAAATAGTAACCGACGAATATGTTGAAAATAAAAATCTTGTCGATTACTTTTAAAATAGTAACCGACAAATATGTTGAAAATAAAAATCTTGCCGATTACTTTTGAAATAGTCACCGACGAATATGCTGAAAATAAAAATCTTGCCGATTACTTTTAAAATAGTAACCGACAAATATGCTGAAAATAAAAATCTTGCCGATTACTTTTGAAATAGTAACCGACGAATGTGCAGAAAATAGATCATGCCGATTACTTTTGAAATAGTAACCGACGAATGTGTTGAAAATAAATCATGCCGATTACTTTTAAAATAGTAACCGACGAATGTGCTGAAAATAAATCATGCCGATTACTATTGAAATAGTAACCGACAAATGTGCTGAAAATAAAAGTCTTGCCCATTACTTTTGAAATAGTAACCGACGAATATGTGCTGAAAATAAATCTTGCCGATTACTTTTGAAATAGTAACCGACGAATGTGCTGAAAATAAATCATGCCGATTACTTTTGAAATAGTAACCGACGAATATGTTGAAAATAAAAATCTTACCGATTACTTTTGAAATAGTAACCAACGAATATACTGAAAATAAAGTCTTGCCGATTACTTTTGAAATAGTCACCGACGAATATGCTGAAAATAAGAATCTTGCCGATTACCTTTAAAATAGTAACCGACAAATATGCTGAGAATAAAAATCTTGCCGATTACTTTTGAAATAGTAACCGACAAATGTGCAGAAAATAGATCATGCCGATTACTTTTGAAATAGTAACCGACGAATGTGTTCAAAATAAATCATGCCGATTACTTTTAAAATAGTAACCGACGAATGTGCTGAAAATAAATCATGCCGATTACTATTGAAATAGTAACCGACAAATGTGCTGAAAATAAAAGTCTTGCCCGTCACTTTTGAAATAGTAACCGACGAATGTGCTGAAAATAAATCATGCCGATTACTTTTGAAATAGTAACCGACGAATATGTGCTGAAAATAAATCTTGCCGATTACTTTTGAAATAGTAACCGACGAATGTGCTGAAAATAAATCATGCCGATTACTTTTGAAATAGTAACCGACGAATATGTTGAAAATAAAAATCTTACCGATTAATTTTGAAATAGTAACGGACGAATGTGCTGAAAATTAAGTCTTGCCGATTACTTTTGAAATAGTAACCGACGAATGTGCTGAAAATAAATCATGCCGATTACTATTGAAATAGTAACCGACGAATATGTTGAAAATAAAAATCTTGTCGATTACTTTTAAAATAGTAACCGACAAATATGTTGAAAATAAAAATCTTGCCGATTACTTTTGAAATAGTCACCGACGAATATGCTGAAAATAAAAATCTTGCCGATTACTTTTAAAATAGTAACCGACAAATATGCTGAAAATAAAAATCTTGCCGATTACTTTTGAAATAGTAACCGACGAATGTGCAGAAAATAGATCATGCCGATTACTTTTGAAATAGTAACCGACGAATGTGTTGAAAATAAATCATGCCGATTACTTTTAAAATAGTAACCGACGAATGTGCTGAAAATAAATCATGCCGATTACTATTGAAATAGTAACCGACAAATGTGCTGAAAATAAAAGTCTTGCCCATTACTTTTGAAATAGTAACCGACGAATATGTGCTGAAAATAAATCTTGCCGATTACTTTTGAAATAGTAACCGACGAATGTGCTGAAAATAAATCATGCCGATTACTTTTGAAATAGTAACCGACGAATATGTTGAAAATAAAAATCTTGTCGATTACCTTTAAAACAGTAACCGACAAATATGCTGAAAATAAAAATCTTGCCGATTACTTTTGAAATAGTCACCAACGAATATGTTGAAAATAAAAATCTTGCCAATTACTTTTGAAATAGTAACCGACGAATGTGCTGAAAATAAAGTCTTGCCGATTACTTTTGAAATAGTAACCGACGAATATGCTGAAAATAAAATCTTGCCGATTACTTTTAAAATAGTAACCGACGAATATGTTGAAAATAAAAATCTTGCCGATTACTTTTGAAATAGTAACCGACAAATGTGCAGAAAATAGATCATGCCGATTACTTTTAAAATAGTAACCGACGAATGTGCTGAAAATAAATCATGCCGATTACTATTGAAATAGTAACCGACCAATGTGCTGAAAATAAAAGTCTTGCCCATTACTTTTGAAATAGTAACCGACGAATATGTGCTGAAAATAAATCTTGCCGATTACTTTTGAAATAGTAACCGACGAATGTGCTGAAAATAAATCATGCCGATTACTATTGAAATAGTAACCGACGAATATGTTGAAAATAAAAATCTTGTCGATTACTTTTAAAATAGTAACCGACAAATATGTTGAAAATAAAAATCTTGCCGATTACTTTTGAAATAGTCACCGACGAATATGCTGAAAATAAAAATCTTGCCGATTACTTTTAAAATAGTAACCGACAAATATGCTGAAAATAAAAATCTTGCCGATTACTTTTGAAATAGTAACCGACGAATGTGCAGAAAATAGATCATGCCGATTACTTTTGAAATAGTAACCGACGAATGTGTTGAAAATAAATCATGCCGATTACTTTTAAAATAGTAACCGACGAATGTGCTGAAAATAAATCATGCCGATTACTATTGAAATAGTAACCGACAAATGTGCTGAAAATAAAAGTCTTGCCCATTACTTTTGAAATAGTAACCGACGAATATGTGCTGAAAATAAATCTTGCCGATTACTTTTGAAATAGTAACCGACGAATGTGCTGAAAATAAATCATGCCGATTACTTTTGAAATAGTAACCGACGAATATGTTGAAAATAAAAATCTTGTCGATTACTTTTAAAATAGTAACCGACAAATATGTTGAAAATAAAAATCTTGCCGATTACTTTTGAAATTGTCACCGATGAATATGCTGAAAATAAAAATCTTGCCGATTACTTTTGAAATAGTAACCGACGAATGTGCTGAAAATAAATCATGCCGATTACTTTTGAAATAGTAACCGACGAATATGTTGAAAATAAAAATCTTGTCGATTACTTTTAAAATAGTAACCGACAAATATGTTGAAAATAAAAATCTTGCCGATTACTTTTGAAATAGTCACCGACGAATATGCTGAAAATAAAAATCTTGCCGATCACTTTTAAAATAGTAACCGACAAATATGCTGAAAATAAAAATCTTGCCGATTACTTTTGAAATAGTAACCGACGAATGTGCAGAAAATAGATCATGCCGATTACTTTTGAAATAGTAACCGACGAATGTGTTGAAAATACATCATGCCGATTACTTTTAAAATAGTAACCGACGAATGTGCTGAAAATAAATCATGCCGATTACTATTGAAATAGTAACCGACAAATGTGCTGAAAATAAAAGTCTTGCCCATTACTTTTGAAATAGTAACCGACGAATATGTGCTGAAAATAAATCTTGCCGATTACTTTTGAAATAGTAACCGACGAATGTGCTGAAAATAAATCATGCCGATTACTTTTGAAATAGTAACCGACGAATATGTTGAAAATAAAAATCTTGTCGATTACTTTTAAAATAGTAACCGACAAATATGTTGAAAATAAAAATCTTGCCGATTACTTTTGAAATAGTCACCGATGAATATGCTGAAAATAAAAATCTTGCCGATTACTTTTGAAATAGTAACCGACGAATGTGCTGAAAATAAATCATGCCGATTACTATTGAAATAGTAACCGACAAATGTGCTGAAAATAAAAGTCTTGCCCATCACTTTTGAAATAGTAACCGACGAATATGTGCTGAAAATAAATCTTGCCGATTACTTTTGAAATAGTAACCGACGAATGTGCTGAAAATAAATCATGCCGATTACTTTTGAAATAGTAACCGACGAATATGTTGAAAATTAAAATTTTGTCGATTACTTTTAAAATAGTAACCGACAAATATGTTGAAAATAAAAATCTTGCCGATTACTTTTGAAATAGTCACCGACGAATATGCTGAAAATAAAAATCTTGCCGATTACTTTTAAAATAGTAACTGACAAATATGCTGAAAATAAAAATCTTGCGGATTACTTTTGAAATAGTAACCGACGAATGTGCAGAAAATAGATCATGCCGATTACTTTTGAAATAGTAACCGACGAATATGTTGAAAATAAATCATGCCGATTACTTTTAATATAGTAACCGACGAATGTGCTGAAAATAAATTATGCCGATTACTATTGAAATAGTAACCGACAAATGTGCTGAAAATAAAAGTCTTGCCCATTACTTTTGAAATAGTAACCGACGAATATGTTGAAAATAAAAATCTTGTTGATTAGTTTTAAAATAGTAACCGACAAATATGCTGAAAATAAAAATCTTGCCGATTACTTTTGAAATAGTCACCAACGAATATGTTGAAAATAAAAATCTTGCCGATTACTTTTGAAATAGTAACCAACGAATGTGCTGAAAATAAAGTCTTGCCGATTACTTTTGAAATAGTAACCGACGAATATGTTGAAAATAAAAATCTTGTCGATTACTTTTAAAACAGTAACCGACAAATATGCTGAAAATAAAAATCTTGCCGATTACTTTTGAAATAGTCACCGACGAATATGTTGAAAATAAAATTATGCCAATTACTTTTGAAATAGTAACGGACGAATGTGCTGAAAATAAAGTCTTGCCGATTACTTTTGAAATAGTAACCGTCGAATATGTTGAAAATAAAAATCTTGTCGATTACTTTTAAAATAGTAACCGACGAATGTGCTGAAAATAAATCATGCCGATTACTATTGAAATAGTAACCGACAAATGTGCTGAAAATAAAAGTCTTGCCCATCACTTTTGAAATAGTAACCGACGAATATGTGCTGAAAATAAATCTTGCCGATTACTTTTGAAATAGTAACCGACGAATGTGCTGAAAATAAAGTCTTGCCGATTACTTCTAAAATAGTAACAGACAAATATGCTAAAAATAAAAATCTTGCCGATTACTTTTGAAATAGTAACCGACAAATATGCTGAAAATAAAAATCTTGCCGATTACTTTTGAAATAGTAACCGACGAATGTGCTGAAAATAAATCATGCCGATTACTATTGAAATAGTAACCGACAAATGTGCTGAAAATAAAAGTCTTGCCCATTACTTTTGAAATAGTAACCGACGAATATGTGCTGAAAATAAATTGCCGATTACTTTTGAAAGAGTAACCGACGAATGTGCTGAAAATAGATCATGCCGATTACTTTTGAAATAGTAACCGACAAATGTGCTGAAAATAAATCATGCCAATTACTATTGAAATAGTAACCGACAAATGTGCTGAAAATAAAAGTCTTGCCGATTACTTTTGAAATAGTAACCTGACGAATGTGCTGAAAATATATCATGCCGATTACTTTTGAAATAGTCACCGACGAATGTGCTGAAAATAAAAATCTTGCCGATTACTTTTGAAATAGTAACCGACGAATGTGCTGAAAATAAATCATGCCGATTACTTTCGAAATAGTCATCGACGAATATGCTGAAAATAAAAATCTTACCGATTAATTTTGAAATAGTAACCAACGAATGTGCTGAAAATAAAGTCTTGCAGATAACTTTTGAAATAGTAACCGACGAATATGTGCTGAAAATAAATCATGCCGATTACTTTTGAAATAGTAACCGACGAATATGTTGAAAATAAAAATCTTGTCGATTACTTTTAAAATAGTAACCGACAAATATGTTGAAAATAAAAATCTTGCCGATTACTTTTGAAATAGTCACCGACGAATATGCTGAAAATAAAAATCTTGCCGATTACTTTTAAAATAGTAACCGACAAATATGCTGAAAATAAAAATCTTGCCGATTACTTTTGAAATAGTAACCGACGAATGTGCAGAAAATAGATCATGCCGATTACTTTTGAAATAGTAACCGACGAATGTGTTGAAAATACATCATGCCGATTACTTTTAAAATAGTAACCGACGAATGTGCTGAAAATAAATCATGCCGATTACTATTGAAATAGTAACCGACAAATGTGCTGAAAATAAAAGTCTTGCCCATTTCTTTTGAAATAGTAACCGACGAATATGTGCTGAAAATAAATCTTGCCGATTACTTTTGAAATAGTAACCGACGAATGTGCTGAAAATAAATCATGCCGATTACTTTTGAAATAGTAACCGACGAATATGTTGAAAATAAAAATCTTGTCGATTACTTTTAAAATAGTAACCGACAAATATGTTGAAAATAAAAATCTTGCCGATTACTTTTGAAATAGTCACCGATGAATATGCTGAAAATAAAAATCTTGCCGATTACTTTTGAAATAGTAACCGACGAATGTGCTGAAAATAAATCATGCCGATTACTATTGAAATAGTAACCGACAAATGTGCTGAAAATAAAAGTCTTGCCCATCACTTTTGAAATAGTAACCGACGAATATGTGCTGAAAATAAATCTTGCCGATTACTTTTGAAATAGTAACCGACGAATGTGCTGAAAATAAATCATGCCGATTACTTTTGAAATAGTAACCGACGAATATGTTGAAAATTAAAATTTTGTCGATTACTTTTAAAATAGTAACCGACAAATATGTTGAAAATAAAAATCTTGCCGATTACTTTTGAAATAGTCACCGACGAATATGCTGAAAATAAAAATCTTGCCGATTACTTTTAAAATAGTAACTGACAAATATGCTGAAAATAAAAATCTTGCCGATTACTTTTGAAATAGTAACCGACGAATATGTTGAAAATAAATCATGCCGATTACTTTTAATATAGTAACCGACGAATGTGCTGAAAATAAATTATGCCGATTACTATTGAAATAGTAACCGACAAATGTGCTGAAAATAAAAGTCTTGCCCATTACTTTTGAAATAGTAACCGACGAATATGTTGAAAATAAAAATCTTGTCGATTAGTTTTAAAATAGTAACCGACAAATATGCTGAAAATAAAAATCTTGCCGATTACTTTTGAAATAGTCACCAACGAATATGTTGAAAATAAAAATCTTGCCGATTACTTTTGAAATAGTAACCAACGAATGTGCTGAAAATAAAGTCTTGCCGATTACTTTTGAAATAGTAACCGACGAATATGTTGAAAATAAAAATCTTGTCGATTACTTTTAAAACAGTAACCGACAAATATGCTGAAAATAAAAATCTTGCCGATTACTTTTGAAATAGTCACCGACGAATATGTTGAAAATAAAATTATGCCAATTACTTTTGAAATAGTAACGGACGAATGTGCTGAAAATAAAGTCTTGCCGATTACTTTTGAAATAGTAACCGTCGAATATGTTGAAAATAAAAATCTTGTCGATTACTTTTAAAATAGTAACCGACGAATGTGCTGAAAATAAATCATGCCGATTACTATTGAAATAGTAACCGACAAATGTGCTGAAAATAAAAGTCTTGCCCATCACTTTTGAAATAGTAACCGACGAATATGTGCTGAAAATAAATCTTGCCGATTACTTTTGAAATAGTAACCGACGAATGTGCTGAAAATAAAGTCTTGCCGATTACTTCTAAAATAGTAACAGACAAATATGCTAAAAATAAAAATCTTGCCGATTACTTTTGAAATAGTAACCGACAAATATGCTGAAAATAAAAATCTTGCCGATTACTTTTGAAATAGTAACCGACGAATGTGCTGAAAATAAATCATGCCGATTACTATTGAAATAGTAACCGACAAATGTGCTGAAAATAAAAGTCTTGCCCATTACTTTTGAAATAGTAACCGACGAATATGTGCTGAAAATAAATTGCCGATTACTTTTGAAAGAGTAACCGACGAATGTGCTGAAAATAGATCATGCCGATTACTTTTGAAATAGTAACCGACAAATGTGCTGAAAATAAATCATGCCAATTACTATTGAAATAGTAACCGACAAATGTGCTGAAAATAAAAGTCTTGCCGATTACTTTTGAAATAGTAACCTGACG
Source organism: Medicago lupulina (assembly GCA_958299785.1). Taxonomy (NCBI): domain Eukaryota; kingdom Viridiplantae; phylum Streptophyta; class Magnoliopsida; order Fabales; family Fabaceae; genus Medicago; species Medicago lupulina. The sequence continues at coordinate 35,909,806 of OY283146.1, read as the reverse complement.
AATGTGCTGAAAATATATCATGCCGATTACTTTTGAAATAGTCACCGACGAATGTGCTGAAAATAAAAATCTTGCCGATTACTTTTGAAATAGTAACCGACGAATGTGCTGAAAATAAATCATGCCGATTACTTTCGAAATAGTCATTGACGAATATGCTGAAAATAAAAATCTTACCGATTAATTTTGAAATAGTAACCAACGAATGTGCTGAAAATAAAGTCTTGCAGATAACTTTTGAAATAGTAACCGACGAATATGTGCTGAAAATAAATCTTGCCGATTACTTTTGAAATAGTAACCGACGAATGTGCTGAAAATAAATCATGCCGATTACTTTTGAAATAGTAACCGACGAATATGTTGAAAATAAAAATCTTGTCGATTACTTTTAAAATAGTAACCGTCAAATATGTTGAAAATAAAAATCTTGCCGATTACTTTTGAAATTGTCACCGATGAATATGCTGAAAATAAAAATCTTGCCGATTACTTTTGAAATAGTAACCGACGAATGTGCTGAAAATAAATCATGCCGATTACTTTTGAAATAGTAACCGACGAATATGTTGAAAATAAAAATCTTGTCGATTACTTTTAAAATAGTAACCGACAAATATGTTGAAAATAAAAATCTTGCCGATTACTTTTGAAATAGTCACCGACGAATATGCTGAAAATAAAAATCTTGCCGATTACTTTTAAAATAGTAACCGACAAATATGCTGAAAATAAAAATCTTGCCGATTACTTTTGAAATAGTAACCGACGAATGTGCAGAAAATAGATCATGCCGATTACTTTTGAAATAGTAACCGACGAATGTGTTGAAAATACATCATGCCGATTACTTTTAAAATAGTAACCGACGAATGTGCTGAAAATAAATCATGCCGATTACTATTGAAATAGTAACCGACAAATGTGCTGAAAATAAAAGTCTTGCCCATTACTTTTGAAATAGTAACCGACGAATATGTGCTGAAAATAAATCTTGCCGATTACTTTTGAAATAGTAACCGACGAATGTGCTGAAAATAAATCATGCCGATTACTTTTGAAATAGTAACCGACGAATATGTTGAAAATAAAAATCTTGTCGATTACTTTTAAAATAGTAACCGACAAATATGTTGAAAATAAAAATCTTGCCGATTACTTTTGAAATAGTCACCGATGAATATGCTGAAAATAAAAATCTTGCCGATTACTTTTGAAATAGTAACCGACGAATGTGCTGAAAATAAATCATGCCGATTACTATTGAAATAGTAACCGACAAATGTGCTGAAAATAAAAGTCTTGCCCATCACTTTTGAAATAGTAACCGACGAATATGTGCTGAAAATAAATCTTGCCGATTACTTTTGAAATAGTAACCGACGAATGTGCTGAAAATAAATCATGCCGATTACTTTTGAAATAGTAACCGACGAATATGTTGAAAATTAAAATTTTGTCGATTACTTTTACAATAGTAACCGACAAATATGTTGAAAATAAAAATCTTGCCGATTACTTTTGAAATAGTCACCGACGAATATGCTGAAAATAAAAATCTTGCCGATTACTTTTAAAATAGTAACTGACAAATATGCTGAAAATAAAAATCTTGCCGATTACTTTTGAAATAGTAACCGACGAATGTGCAGAAAATAGATCATGCCGATTACTTTTGAAATAGTAACCGACGAATATGTTGAAAATAAATCATGCCGATTACTTTTAATATAGTAACCGACGAATGTGCTGAAAATAAATTATGCCGATTACTATTGAAATAGTAACCGACAAATGTGCTGAAAATAAAAGTCTTGCCCATTACTTTTGAAATAGTAACCGACGAATATGTTGAAAATAAAAATCTTGTCGATTAGTTTTAAAATAGTAACCGACAAATATGCTGAAAATAAAAATCTTGCCGATTACTTTTGAAATAGTCACCAACGAATATGTTGAAAATAAAAATCTTGCCGATTACTTTTGAAATAGTAACCAACGAATGTGCTGAAAATAAAGTCTTGCCGATTACTTTTGAAATAGTAACCGACGAATATGTTGAAAATAAAAATCTTGTCGATTACTTTTAAAACAGTAACCGACAAATATGCTGAAAATAAAAATCTTGCCGATTACTTTTGAAATAGTCACCGACGAATATGTTGAAAATAAAATTATGCCAATTACTTTTGAAATAGTAACGGACGAATGTGCTGAAAATAAAGTCTTGCCGATTACTTTTGAAATAGTAACCGTCGAATATGTTGAAAATAAAAATCTTGTCGATTACTTTTAAAATAGTAACCGACGAATGTGCTGAAAATAAATCATGCCGATTACTATTGAAATAGTAACCGACAAATGTGCTGAAAATAAAAGTCTTGCCCATCACTTTTGAAATAGTAACCGACGAATATGTGCTGAAAATAAATCTTGCCGATTACTTTTGAAATAGTAACCGACGAATGTGCTGAAAATAAAGTCTTGCCGATTACTTCTAAAATAGTAACAGACAAATATGCTAAAAATAAAAATCTTGCCGATTACTTTTGAAATAGTAACCGACAAATATGCTGAAAATAAAAATCTTGCCGATTACTTTTGAAATAGTAACCGACGAATGTGCTGAAAATAAATCATGCCGATTACTATTGAAATAGTAACCGACAAATGTGCTGAAAATAAAAGTCTTGCCCATTACTTTTGAAATAGTAACCGACGAATATGTGCTGAAAATAAATTGCCGATTACTTTTGAAAGAGTAACCGACGAATGTGCTGAAAATAGATCATGCCGATTACTTTTGAAATAGTAACCGACAAATGTGCTGAAAATAAATCATGCCAATTACTATTGAAATAGTAACCGACAAATGTGCTGAAAATAAAAGTCTTGCCGATTACTTTTGAAATAGTAACCTGACGAATGTGCTGAAAATATATCATGCCGATTACTTTTGAAATAGTCACCGACGAATGTGCTGAAAATAAAAATCTTGCCGATTACTTTTGAAATAGTAACCGACGAATGTGCTGAAAATAAATCATGCCGATTACTTTCGAAATAGTCATCGACGAATATGCTGAAAATAAAAATCTTACCGATTAATTTTGAAATAGTAACCAACGAATGTGCTGAAAATAAAGTCTTGCAGATAACTTTTGAAATAGTAACCGACGAATATGTGCTGAAAATAAATCTTGCCGATTACTTTTGAAATAGTAACCGACGAATGTGCTGAAAATAAATCATGCCGATTACTATTGAAATAGTAACCGACAAATGTGCTGAAAATAAAAGTCTTGCCCATTACTTTTGAAATAGTAACCGACGAATATGTGCTTAAAATAAATTGCCGATTACTTTTGAAAGAGTAACCGACGAATGTGCTGAAAATAGATCATGCCGATTACTTTTGAAATAGTAACCGACGAATGTGTTGAAAATAAATCATGTCGATTACCTTTGAAATAGTAACCGACGAATATGCTGAAAATAAATCATGCCGATTACTTTTGAAATAGTAACCGACGAATGTGCAGAAAATAGATCATGCCGATTACTTTTGAAATAGTAACCGACGAATGTGTTGAAAATAAATCATGTCGATTACCTTTGAAATAGTAACCGACGAATATGCTGAAAATAAATCATGCCGATTACTTTTGAAATAGTCATCGACGAATATGCTGAAAATAAAAATCTTGCCGATTACTTTTAAAATAGTAACCGACGAATGTGCTGAAAAGAAATAATGCTGATTACTTTTGAAATAGTAAGCGATGAATATGTTGGAAATAAAAATCTTACCGATTACTTTTAAAAAAGTAACCAATGAATGTGCTGAAAATAAAGTCTTGCCGATTACTTTTGAAATAGTAACCGATGAATATGTTTAAAATAAAAATCTTGTCGATTACTTTTAAAATAGTAACCGACAAATATGCTGAAAATAAAAATCTTGCCGATTACTTTTGAAATAGTCACCGACGAATATGCTGAAAATAAAAATCTTGCCGATTACTTTTGAAATAGTAACCGACGAATGTGCTGAAAATAAATCATGCTGATTACTTTTGAAATAGTAAGCGGCGAATATGTTGGAAATAAAAATCTTACCGATTACTTTTAAAAAAGTAACCAATGAATGTGCTGAAAATAAAGTCTTGCCGATTACTTTTGAAATAGTAACCGACGAATATGTTGAAAATAAAAATCTTGCCGATTACTTTTGAAATAGTAACCAACGAATGTGCTGAAAATAAAGTCTTGCCGATTACTTTTGAAATAGTAACCGACGAATATGTTGAAAATAAAAATCTTGTCGATTACTTTTAAAACAGTAACCGACAAATATGCTGAAAATAAAAATCTTGCCGATTACTTTTGAAATAGTCACCGACGAATATGTTGAAAATAAAATTATGCCAATTACTTTTGAAATAGTAACGGACGAATGTGCTGAAAATAAAGTCTTGCCGATTACTTTTGAAATAGTAACCGTCGAATATGTTGAAAATAAAAATCTTGTCGATTACTTTTAAAATAGTAACCGACGAATGTGCTGAAAATAAATCATGCCGATTACTATTGAAATAGTAACCGACAAATGTGCTGAAAATAAAAGTCTTGCCCATCACTTTTGAAATAGTAACCGACGAATATGTGCTGAAAATAAATCTTGCCGATTACTTTTGAAATAGTAACCGACGAATGTGCTGAAAATAAAGTGTTGCCGATTACTTCTAAAATAGTAACAGACAAATATGCTAAAAATAAAAATCTTGCCGATTACTTTTGAAATAGTAACCGACAAATATGCTGAAAATAAAAATCTTGCCGATTACTTTTGAAATAGTAACCGACGAATGTGCTGAAAATAAATCATGCCGATTACTATTGAAATAGTAACCGACAAATGTGCTGAAAATAAAAGTCTTGCCCATTACTTTTGAAATAGTAACCGACGAATATGTGCTGAAAATAAATTGCCGATTACTTTTGAAAGAGTAACCGACGAATGTGCTGAAAATAGATCATGCCGATTACTTTTGAAATAGTAACCGACAAATGTGCTGAAAATAAATCATGCCAATTACTATTGAAATAGTAACCGACAAATGTGCTGAAAATAAAAGTCTTGCCGATTACTTTTGAAATAGTAACCTGACGAATGTGCTGAAAATATATCATGCCGATTACTTTTGAAATAGTCACCGACGAATGTGCTGAAAATAAAAATCTTGCCGATTACTTTTGAAATAGTAACCGACGAATGTGCTGAAAATAAATCATGCCGATTACTTTCGAAATAGTCATCGACGAATATGCTGAAAATAAAAATCTTACCGATTAATTTTGAAATAGTAACCAACGAATGTGCTGAAAATAAAGTCTTGCAGATAACTTTTGAAATAGTAACCGACGAATATGTGCTGAAAATAAATCTTGCCGATTACTTTTGAAATAGTAACCGACGAATGTGCTGAAAATAAATCATGCCGATTACTATTGAAATAGTAACCGACAAATGTGCTGAAAATAAAAGTCTTGCCCATTACTTTTGAAATAGTAACCGACGAATATGTGCTTAAAATAAATTGCCGATTACTTTTGAAAGAGTAACCGACGAATGTGCTGAAAATAGATCATGCCGATTACTTTTGAAATAGTAACCGACGAATGTGTTGAAAATAAATCATGTCGATTACCTTTGAAATAGTAACCGACGAATATGCTGAAAATAAATCATGCCGATTACTTTTGAAATAGTAACCGACGAATGTGCAGAAAATAGATCATGCCGATTACTTTTGAAATAGTAACCGACGAATGTGTTGAAAATAAATCATGTCGATTACCTTTGAAATAGTAACCGACGAATATGCTGAAAATAAATCATGCCGATTACTTTTGAAATAGTCATCGACGAATATGCTGAAAATAAAAATCTTGCCGATTACTTTTAAAATAGTAACCGACGAATGTGCTGAAAAGAAATAATGCTGATTACTTTTGAAATAGTAAGCGATGAATATGTTGGAAATAAAAATCTTACCGATTACTTTTAAAAAAGTAACCAATGAATGTGCTGAAAATAAAGTCTTGCCGATTACTTTTGAAATAGTAACCGATGAATATGTTTAAAATAAAAATCTTGTCGATTACTTTTAAAATAGTAACCGACAAATATGCTGAAAATAAAAATCTTGCCGATTACTTTTGAAATAGTCACCGACGAATATGCTGAAAATAAAAATCTTGCCGATTACTTTTGAAATAGTAACCGACGAATGTGCTGAAAATAAATCATGCTGATTACTTTTGAAATAGTAAGCGGCGAATATGTTGGAAATAAAAATCTTACCGATTACTTTTAAAAAAGTAACCAATGAATGTGCTGAAAATAAAGTCTTGCCGATTACTTTTGAAATAGTAACCGACGAATATGTTGAAAATAAAAATCTTGCCGATTACTTTTGAAATAGTAACCAACGAATGTGCTGAAAATAAAGTCTTGCCGATTACTTTTGAAATAGTAACCGACGAATATGTTGAAAATAAAAATCTTGTCGATTACTTTTAAAACAGTAACCGACAAATATGCTGAAAATAAAAATCTTGCCGATTACTTTTGAAATAGTCACCGACGAATATGTTGAAAATAAAATTATGCCAATTACTTTTGAAATAGTAACGGACGAATGTGCTGAAAATAAAGTCTTGCCGATTACTTTTGAAATAGTAACCGTCGAATATGTTGAAAATAAAAATCTTGTCGATTACTTTTAAAATAGTAACCGACGAATGTGCTGAAAATAAATCATGCCGATTACTATTGAAATAGTAACCGACAAATGTGCTGAAAATAAAAGTCTTGCCCATCACTTTTGAAATAGTAACCGACGAATATGTGCTGAAAATAAATCTTGCCGATTACTTTTGAAATAGTAACCGACGAATGTGCTGAAAATAAAGTGTTGCCGATTACTTCTAAAATAGTAACAGACAAATATGCTAAAAATAAAAATCTTGCCGATTACTTTTGAAATAGTAACCGACAAATATGCTGAAAATAAAAATCTTGCCGATTACTTTTGAAATAGTAACCGACGAATGTGCTGAAAATAAATCATGCCGATTACTATTGAAATAGTAACCGACAAATGTGCTGAAAATAAAAGTCTTGCCCATTACTTTTGAAATAGTAACCGACGAATATGTGCTGAAAATAAATTGCCGATTACTTTTGAAAGAGTAACCGACGAATGTGCTGAAAATAGATCATGCCGATTACTTTTGAAATAGTAACCGACAAATGTGCTGAAAATAAATCATGCCAATTACTATTGAAATAGTAACCGACAAATGTGCTGAAAATAAAAGTCTTGCCGATTACTTTTGAAATAGTAACCTGACGAATGTGCTGAAAATATATCATGCCGATTACTTTTGAAATAGTCACCGACGAATGTGCTGAAAATAAAAATCTTGCCGATTACTTTTGAAATAGTAACCGACGAATGTGCTGAAAATAAATCATGCCGATTACTTTCGAAATAGTCATCGACGAATATGCTGAAAATAAAAATCTTACCGATTAATTTTGAAATAGTAACCAACGAATGTGCTGAAAATAAAGTCTTGCAGATAACTTTTGAAATAGTAACCGACGAATATGTGCTGAAAATAAATCTTGCCGATTACTTTTGAAATAGTAACCGACGAATGTGCTGAAAATAAATCATGCCGATTACTATTGAAATAGTAACCGACAAATGTGCTGAAAATAAAAGTCTTGCCCATTACTTTTGAAATAGTAACCGACGAATATGTGCTTAAAATAAATTGCCGATTACTTTTGAAAGAGTAACCGACGAATGTGCTGAAAATAGATCATGCCGATTACTTTTGAAATAGTAACCGACGAATGTGTTGAAAATAAATCATGTCGATTACCTTTGAAATAGTAACCGACGAATATGCTGAAAATAAATCATGCCGATTACTTTTGAAATAGTAACCGACGAATGTGCAGAAAATAGATCATGCCGATTACTTTTGAAATAGTAACCGACGAATGTGTTGAAAATAAATCATGTCGATTACCTTTGAAATAGTAACCGACGAATATGCTGAAAATAAATCATGCCGATTACTTTTGAAATAGTCATCGACGAATATGCTGAAAATAAAAATCTTGCCGATTACTTTTAAAATAGTAACCGACGAATGTGCTGAAAAGAAATAATGCTGATTACTTTTGAAATAGTAAGCGATGAATATGTTGGAAATAAAAATCTTACCGATTACTTTTAAAAAAGTAACCAATGAATGTGCTGAAAATAAAGTCTTGCCGATTACTTTTGAAATAGTAACCGATGAATATGTTTAAAATAAAAATCTTGTCGATTACTTTTAAAATAGTAACCGACAAATATGCTGAAAATAAAAATCTTGCCGATTACTTTTGAAATAGTCACCGACGAATATGCTGAAAATAAAAATCTTGCCGATTACTTTTGAAATAGTAACCGACGAATGTGCTGAAAATAAATCATGCTGATTACTTTTGAAATAGTAAGCGGCGAATATGTTGGAAATAAAAATCTTACCGATTACTTTTAAAAAAGTAACCAATGAATGTGCTGAAAATAAAGTCTTGCCGATTACTTTTGAAATAGTAACCGACGAATATGTTGAAAATAAAAATCTTGCCGATTACTTTTGAAATAGTAACCAACGAATGTGCTGAAAATAAAGTCTTGCCGATTACTTTTGAAATAGTAACCGACGAATATGTTGAAAATAAAAATCTTGTCGATTACTTTTAAAACAGTAACCGACAAATATGCTGAAAATAAAAATCTTGCCGATTACTTTTGAAATAGTCACCGACGAATATGTTGAAAATAAAATTATGCCAATTACTTTTGAAATAGTAACGGACGAATGTGCTGAAAATAAAGTCTTGCCGATTACTTTTGAAATAGTAACCGTCGAATATGTTGAAAATAAAAATCTTGTCGATTACTTTTAAAATAGTAACCGACGAATGTGCTGAAAATAAATCATGCCGATTACTATTGAAATAGTAACCGACAAATGTGCTGAAAATAAAAGTCTTGCCCATCACTTTTGAAATAGTAACCGACGAATATGTGCTGAAAATAAATCTTGCCGATTACTTTTGAAATAGTAACCGACGAATGTGCTGAAAATAAAGTGTTGCCGATTACTTCTAAAATAGTAACAGACAAATATGCTGAAAATAAAAATCTTGCCGATTACTTTTAAAATAGTAACCGACGAATGTGCTGAAAAGAAATAATGCTGATTACTTTTGAAATAGTAAGCGATGAATATGTTGGAAATAAAAATCTTACCGATTACTTTTAAAAAAGTAACCAATGAATGTGCTGAAAATAAAGTCTTGCCGATTACTTTTGAAATAGTAACCGATGAATATGTTTAAAATAAAAATCTTGTCGATTACTTTTAAAATAGTAACCGACAAATATGCTGAAAATAAAAATCTTGCCGATTACTTTTGAAATAGTCACCGACGAATATGCTGAAAATAAAAATCTTGCCGATTACTTTTGAAATAGTAACCGACGAATGTGCTGAAAATAAATCATGCTGATTACTTTTGAAATAGTAAGCGGCGAATATGTTGGAAATAAAAATCTTACCGATTACTTTTAAAAAAGTAACCAATGAATGTGCTGAAAATAAAGTCTTGCCGATTACTTTTGAAATAGTAACCGACGAATATGTTGAAAATAAAAATCTTGCCGATTACTTTTGAAATAGTAACCAACGAATGTGCTGAAAATAAAGTCTTGCCGATTACTTTTGAAATAGTAACCGACGAATATGTTGAAAATAAAAATCTTGTCGATTACTTTTAAAACAGTAACCGACAAATATGCTGAAAATAAAAATCTTGCCGATTACTTTTGAAATAGTCACCGACGAATATGTTGAAAATAAAATTATGCCAATTACTTTTGAAATAGTAACGGACGAATGTGCTGAAAATAAAGTCTTGCCGATTACTTTTGAAATAGTAACCGTCGAATATGTTGAAAATAAAAATCTTGTCGATTACTTTTAAAATAGTAACCGACGAATGTGCTGAAAATAAATCATGCCGATTACTATTGAAATAGTAACCGACAAATGTGCTGAAAATAAAAGTCTTGCCCATCACTTTTGAAATAGTAACCGACGAATATGTGCTGAAAATAAATCTTGCCGATTACTTTTGAAATAGTAACCGACGAATGTGCTGAAAATAAAGTGTTGCCGATTACTTCTAAAATAGTAACAGACAAATATGCTAAAAATAAAAATCTTGCCGATTACTTTTGAAATAGTAACCGACAAATATGCTGAAAATAAAAATCTTGCCGATTACTTTTGAAATAGTAACCGACGAATGTGCTGAAAATAAATCATGCCGATTACTATTGAAATAGTAACCGACAAATGTGCTGAAAATAAAAGTCTTGCCCATTACTTTTGAAATAGTAACCGACGAATATGTGCTGAAAATAAATTGCCGATTACTTTTGAAAGAGTAACCGACGAATGTGCTGAAAATAGATCATGCCGATTACTTTTGAAATAGTAACCGACAAATGTGCTGAAAATAAATCATGCCAATTACTATTGAAATAGTAACCGACAAATGTGCTGAAAATAAAAGTCTTGCCGATTACTTTTGAAATAGTAACCTGACGAATGTGCTGAAAATATATCATGCCGATTACTTTTGAAATAGTCACCGACGAATGTGCTGAAAATAAAAATCTTGCCGATTACTTTTGAAATAGTAACCGACGAATGTGCTGAAAATAAATCATGCCGATTACTTTCGAAATAGTCATCGACGAATATGCTGAAAATAAAAATCTTACCGATTAATTTTGAAATAGTAACCAACGAATGTGCTGAAAATAAAGTCTTGCAGATAACTTTTGAAATAGTAACCGACGAATATGTGCTGAAAATAAATCTTGCCGATTACTTTTGAAATAGTAACCGACGAATGTGCTGAAAATAAATCATGCCGATTACTATTGAAATAGTAACCGACAAATGTGCTGAAAATAAAAGTCTTGCCCATTACTTTTGAAATAGTAACCGACGAATATGTGCTTAAAATAAATTGCCGATTACTTTTGAAAGAGTAACCGACGAATGTGCTGAAAATAGATCATGCCGATTACTTTTGAAATAGTAACCGACGAATGTGTTGAAAATAAATCATGTCGATTACCTTTGAAATAGTAACCGACGAATATGCTGAAAATAAATCATGCCGATTACTTTTGAAATAGTAACCGACGAATGTGCAGAAAATAGATCATGCCGATTACTTTTGAAATAGTAACCGACGAATGTGTTGAAAATAAATCATGTCGATTACCTTTGAAATAGTAACCGACGAATATGCTGAAAATAAATCATGCCGATTACTTTTGAAATAGTCATCGACGAATATGCTGAAAATAAAAATCTTGCCGATTACTTTTAAAATAGTAACCGACGAATGTGCTGAAAATAAATAATGCTGATTACTTTTGAAATAGTAAGCGATGAATATGTTGGAAATAAAAATCTTACCGATTACTTTTAAAAAAGTAACCAATGAATGTGCTGAAAATAAAGTCTTGCCGATTACTTTTGAAATAGTAACCGATGAATATGTTTAAAATAAAAATCTTGTCGATTACTTTTAAAATAGTAACCGACAAATATGCTGAAAATAAAAATCTTGCCGATTACTTTTGAAATAGTCACCGACGAATATGCTGAAAATAAAAATCTTGCCGATTACTTTTGAAATAGTAACCGACGAATGTGCTGAAAATAAATCATGCTGATTACTTTTGAAATAGTAAGCGGCGAATATGTTGGAAATAAAAATCTTACCGATTACTTTTAAAAAAGTAACCAATGAATGTGCTGAAAATAAAGTCTTGCCGATTACTTTTGAAATAGTAACCGACGAATATGTTGAAAATAAAAATCTTGCCGAATACTTTTGAAATAGTAACCGACGAATGTGCTGAAAATAAAAATCTTGTCGATTACCTTTGAAATAGTAACCGATGAACATGCTGAAAATAAAAATCTTGCCGATTACTTTTGAAATAGTAACCGACGAATGTGCAGAAAATAGATCATGCCGATTACTTTTGAAATAGTAACCGATGAATGTGTTGAAAATAAATCATGTCGATTACCTTTGAAATAGTAACCGACGAATATGCTGAAAATAAATCATGTCGATTGCTTTTGAAATAGTCATCGACGAATATGCTGAAAATAAAAATCTTGCCGATTACTTTTGAAATAGTAACCGACGAATGTGCTGAAAATAAATCATGTCGATTACTTTGGAAATAGTAAGTGACGAATATGTTGAAAATAAAAATCTTACCGATTAATTTTGAAATAGTAACCAACGAATGTGCTGAAAATAAAGTCTTGCAGATAACTTTTGAAATAGTAACCGACGAATATGTGCTGAAAATAAATCTTGCCGATTACTTTTGAAATAGTAACCGACGAATGTGCTGAAAATAAATCATGCCGATTACTTTTCAAATAGTAAGCGACGAATATGTTGAAAATAAAAATTTTACCGATTACTTTTGAAATAGTAACCGACGAATGTGCTGAAAATAAATCATGCCGATTACTATTGAAATAGTAACCGACAAAGGTGCTGAAAATAAAAGTCTTGCCCATTACTTTTGAAATAGTAACCGACGAATATGTGCTGAAAATAAATTGCCGATTACTTTTGAAAGAGTAACCGACGAATGTGCTGAAAATAGATCATGCCGATTACTTTTGAAATAGTAACCGACGAATGTGTTGAAAATAAATCATGTCGATTACCTTTGAAATAGTAACCGACGAATATGCTGAAAATAAATCATGCCGATTACTTTTGAAATAGTAACCGACGAATGTGCAGAAAATAGATCATGCCGATTACTTTTGAAATAGTAACCAACGAATGTGTTGAAAATAAATCATGTCGATTACCTTTGAAATAGTAACCGACGAATATGCTGAAAATAAATCATGCCGATTACTTTTGAAATAGTCATCGACGAATATGCTGAAAATAAAAATCTTACCGATTAATTTTGAAATAGTAACCAACGAATGTGCTGAAAATAAAGTCTTGCAGATAACTTTTGAAATAGTAACCGACGAATATGTGCTGAAAATAAATCTTGCCGATTACTTTTGAAATAGTAACCGACGAATGTGCTGAAAATAAATCATGCCGATTACTATTGAAATAGTAACCGACAAATGTGCTGAAAATAAAAGTCTTGCCCATTACTTTTGAAATAGTAACCGACGAATATGTGCTTAAAATAAATTGCCGATTACTTTTGAAAGAGTAACCGACGAATGTGCTGAAAATAGATCATGCCGATTACTTTTGAAATAGTAACCGACGAATGTGTTGAAAATAAATCATGTCGATTACCTTTGAAATAGTAACCGACGAATATGCTGAAAATAAATCATGCCGATTACTTTTGAAATAGTAACCGACGAATGTGCAGAAAATAGATCATGCCGATTACTTTTGAAATAGTAACCGACGAATGTGTTGAAAATAAATCATGTCGATTACCTTTGAAATAGTAACCGACGAATATGCTGAAAATAAATCATGCCGATTACTTTTGAAATAGTCATCGACGAATATGCTGAAAATAAAAATCTTGCCGATTACTTTTAAAATAGTAACCGACGAATGTGCTGAAAATAAATAATGCTGATTACTTTTGAAATAGTAAGCGATGAATATGTTGGAAATAAAAATCTTACCGATTACTTTTAAAAAAGTAACCAATGAATGTGCTGAAAATAAAGTCTTGCCGATTACTTTTGAAATAGTAACCGATGAATATGTTTAAAATAAAAATCTTGTCGATTACTTTTAAAATAGTAACCGACAAATATGCTGAAAATAAAAATCTTGCCGATTACTTTTGAAATAGTCACCGACGAATATGCTGAAAATAAAAATCTTGCCGATTACTTTTGAAATAGTAACCGACGAATGTGCTGAAAATAAATCATGCTGATTACTTTTGAAATAGTAAGAACCGAATATGTTGGAAATAAAAATGTTACCGATTACTTTTAAAAAAGTAACCAATGAATGTGCTGAAAATAAAGTCTTGCCGATTACTTTTGAAATAGTAACCGACGAATATGTTGAAAATAAAAATCTTGCCGAATACTTTTGAAATAGTAACCGACGAATGTGCTGAAAATAAAAATCTTGTCGATTACCTTTGAAATAGTAACCGATGAACATGCTGAAAATAAAAATCTTGCCGATTACTTTTGAAATAGTAACCGACGAATGTGCAGAAAATAGATCATGCCGATTACTTTTGAAATAGTAACCGATGAATGTGTTGAAAATAAATCATGTCGATTACCTTTGAAATAGTAACCGACGAATATGCTGAAAATAAATCATGTCGATTGCTTTTGAAATAGTCATCGACGAATATGCTTAAAATAAAAATCTTGCCGATTACTTTTGAAATAGTAACCGACGAATGTGCTGAAAATAAATCATGTCGATTACTTTGGAAATAGTAAGTGACGAATATGTTGAAAATAAAAATCTTACCGATTAATTTTGAAATAGTAACCAACGAATGTGCTGAAAATAAAGTCTTGCAGATAACTTTTGAAATAGTAACCGACGAATATGTGCTGAAAATAAATCTTGCCGATTACTTTTGAAATAGTAACCGACGAATGTGCTGAAAATAAATCATGCCGATTACTTTTCAAATAGTAAGCGACGAATATGTTGAAAATAAAAATCATACCGATTACTTTTGAAATAGTAACCGACGAATGTGCTGAAAATAAATCATGCCGATTACTATTGAAATAGTAACCGACAAATGTGCTGAAAATAAAAGTCTTGCCCATTACTTTTGAAATAGTAACCGACGAATATGTGCTGAAAATAAATTGCCGATTACTTTTGAAAGAGTAACCGACGAATGTGCTGAAAATAGATCATGCCGATTACTTTTGAAATAGTAACCGACGAATGTGTTGAAAATAAATCATGTCGATTACCTTTGAAATAGTAACCGACGAATATGCTGAAAATAAATCATGCCGATTACTTTTGAAATAGTAACCGACGAATGTGCAGAAAATAGATCATGCCGATTACTTTTGAAATAGTAACCGACGAATGTGTTGAAAATAAATCATGTCGATTACCTTTGAAATAGTAACCGACGAATATGCTGAAAATAAATCATGCCGATTACTTTTGAAATAGTCATCGACGAATATGCTGAAAATAAAAATCTTGCCGATTACTTTTAAAATAGTAACCGACGAATGTGCTGAAAATAAATAATGCTGATTACTTTTGAAATAGTAAGCGATGAATATGTTGGAAATAAAAATCTTACCGATTACTTTTAAAAAAGTAACCAATGAATGTGCTGAAAATAAAGTCTTGCCGATTACTTTTGAAATAGTAACCAATGAATGTGCTGAAAATAAAGTCTTGCCGATTACTTTTGAAATAGTAACCGATGAATATGTTGAAAATAAAAATCTTGTCGATTACTTTTAAAATAGTAACTGACAAATATGCTGAAAATAAAAATCATGCCGATTACTTTTGAAATAGTCACCGACGAATATGCTGAAAATAAAAATCTTGCCGATTACTTTTGAAATAGTAACCGACGAATGTGCTGAAAATAAATCATGCTGATTACTTTTGAAATAGTAAGCGGCGAATATGTTGGAAATAAAAATCTTACCGATTACTTTTAAAAAAGTAACCAATGAATGTGCTGAAAATAAAGTCTTGCCGATTACTTTTGAAATAGTAACCGACGAATATGTTGAACATAAAAATCTTGCCGAATACTTTTGAAATAGTAACCAACGAATGTGCTGAAAATAAAAATCTTGTCGATTACCTTTGAAATAGTAACCGATGAACATGCTGAAAATAAAAATCTTGCCGATTACTTTTGAAATAGTAACCGACGAATGTGCAGAAAATAGATCATGCCGATTACTTTTGAAATAGTAACCGACGAATGTGTTGAAAATAAATCATGTCGATTACCTTTGAAGTAGTAACCGACGAATATGCTGAAAATAAATCATGCCGATTGCTTTTGAAATAGTCATCGACGAATATGCTGAAAATAAAAATCTTGCCGATTACTTTTGAAATAGTAACCGACGAATGTGCTGAAAATAAATCATGTCGATTACTTTGGAAATAGTAAGTGACGAATATGTTGAAAATAAAAATCTTACCAATTAATTTTGAAATAGTAACCAACGAATGTGCTGAAAATAAAGTCTTGCAGATAACTTTTGAAATAGTAACCGACGAATATGTGCTGAAAATAAATCTTGCCGATTACTTTTGAAATAGTAACCGACGAATGTGCTGAAAATAAATCATGCCGATTACTTTTCAAATAGTAAGCGACGAATATGTTGAAAATAAAAATCTTACCGATTACTTTTGAAATAGTAACCGACGAATGTGCTGAAAATAAATCATGCCGATTACTATTGAAATAGTAACCGACAAATGTGCTGAAAATAAAAGTCTTGCCCATTACTTTTGAAATAGTAACCGACGAATATGTGCTGAAAATAAATTGCCGATTACTTTTGAAAGAGTAACCGACGAATGTGCTCAAAATAGATCATGCCGATTACTTTTGAAATAGTAACCGACGAATGTGTTGAAAATAAATCATGTCGATTACCTTTGAAATAGTAACCGACGAATAAGCTGAAAATAAATCATGCCGATTACTTTTGAAATAGTAACCGACGAATGTGCAGAAAATAGATCATGCCGATTACTTTTGAAATAGTAACCGACGAATGTGTTGAAAATAAATCATGTCGATTACCTTTGAAATAGTAACCGACGAATATGCTGAAAATAAATCATGCCGATTACTTTTGAAATAGTCATCGACGAATATGCTGAAAATAAAAATCTTGCCGATTACTTTTGAAATAGGAACCGACGAATGTGCTGAAAATAAATCATGCCAATTACTTTTGAAATAGTAAGCGACGAATATGTTGAAAATAAAAATCTTGTCGATTACTTTTAAAATAGTAACCGACAAATATGCTAAAAATAAAAATCTTGCCGATTACTTTTGAAATAGTCACCGACCAATATGCTGAAAATAAAAATCTTGCCGATTACTTTTAAAATAGTAACCGACGAATGTGTTGAAAATAAATAATGCTGATTACTTTTGAAATAGTAAGCGATGAATATGTTGGAAATAAAAATCTTACCGATTACTTTTAAAAAAGTAACCAATGAATGTGCTGAAAATAAAGTCTTGCCGATTACTTTTGAAATAGTAACCGATGAATATGTTGAAAATAAAAATCTTGTCGATTACTTTTAAAATAGTAACCGACAAATATGCTGAAAATAAAAATCATGCCGATTACTTTTGAAATAGTCACCGACGAATATGCTGAAAATAAAAATCTTGCCGATTACTTTTGAAATAGTAACCGACGAATGTGCTGAAAATAAATCATGCTGATTACTTTTGAAATAGTAAGCGGCGAATATGTTGGAAATAAAAATCTTACCGATTACTTTTAAAAAAGTAACCAATGAATGTGCTGAAAATAAAGTCTTGCCGATTACTTTTGAAATAGTAACCGACGAATATGTTGAAAATAAAAATCTTGCCGAATACTTTTGAAATAGTAACCGACGAATGTGCTGAAAATAAAAATCTTGTCGATTACCTTTGAAATAGTAACCGATGAACATGCTGAAAATAAAAATCTTGCCGATTACTTTTGAAATAGTAACCGACGAATGTGCAGAAAATAGATCATGCCGATTACTTTTGAAATAGTAACCGACGAATGTGTTGAAAATAAATCATGTCGATTACCTTTGAAATAGTAACCGACGAATATGCTGAAAATAAATCATGCCGATTGCTTTTGAAATAGTCATCGACGAATATGCTGAAAATAAAAATCTTGCCGATTACTTTTGAAATAGTAACCGACGAATGTGCTGAAAATAAATCATGTCGATTACTTTCGAAATAGTAAGTGACGAATATGTTGAAAATAAAAATCTTACCGATTAATTTTGAAATAGTAACCAACGAATGTGCTGAAAATAAAGTCTTGCAGATAACTTTTGAAATAGTAACCAACGAATATGTGCTGAAAAATAAATCTTGCCGATTACTTTTGAAATAGTAACCGACGAATGTGCTGAAAATAAATCATGCCGATTACTTTTCAAATAGTAAGCGACGAATATGTTGAAAATAAAAATCTTACCGATTACTTTTGAAATAGTAACCGACGAATGTGCTGAAAATAAATCATGCCGATTACTATTGAAATAGTAACCGACATATGTGCTGAAAATAAAAGTCTTGCCCATTACTTTTGAAATAGTAACCGACGAATATGTGCTGAAAATAAATTGCCGATTACTTTTGAAAGAGTAACCGACGAATGTGCTGAAAATAGATCATGCCGATTACTTTTGAAATAGTAACCGACGAATGTGTTGAAAATAAATCATGTCGATTACCTTTGAAATAGTAACCGACGAATATGCTGAAAATAAATCATGCCGATTACTTTTGAAATAGTAACCGACGAATGTGCAGAAAATAGATCATGCCGATTACTTTTGAAATAGTAACCGACGAATGTGTTGAAAATAAATCATGTCGATTACCTTTGAAATAGTAACCGACGAATATGCTGAAAATAAATCATGCCGATTACTTTTGAAATAGTCATCGACGAATATGCTGAAAATAAAAATCTTGCCGATTACTTTTAAAATAGTAACCGACAAATGTGCTGAAAATAAATAATGCTGATTACTTTTGAAATAGTAAGCGATGAATATGTTGGAAATAAAAATCTTACCGATTACTTTTAAAAAAGTAACCAATGAATGTGCTGAAAATAAAGTCTTGCCGATTACTTTTGAAATAGTAACCGATGAATATGTTTAAAATAAAAATCTTGTCGATTACTTTTAAAATAGTAACCGACAAATATGCTGAAAATAAAAATCTTGCCGATTACTTTTGAAATAGTCACCGACGAATATGCTGAAAATGAAAATCTTGCCGATTACTTTTGAAATAGTAACCGACGAATGTGCTGAAAATAAATCATGCTGATTACTTTTGAAATAGTAAGCGGCGAATATGTTGGAAATAAAAATCTTACCGATTACTTTTAAAAAAGTAACCAATGAATGTGCTGAAAATAAAGTCTTGCCGATTACTTTTGAAATAGTAACCGACGAATATGTTGAAAATAAAAATCTTGCCGAATACTTTTGAAATAGTAACCGACGAATGTGCTGAAAATAAAAATCTTGTCGATTACCTTTGAAATAGTAACCGATGAACATGCTGAAAATAAAAATCTTGCCGATTACTTTTGAAATAGTAACCGACGAATGTGCAGAAAATAGATCATGCCGATTACTTTTGAAATAGTAACCGACGAATGTGTTGAAAATAAATCATGTCGATTACCTTTGAAATAGTAACCGACGAATATGCTGAAAATAAATCATGCCGATTGCTTTTGAAATAGTCATCGACGAATATGCTGAAAATAAAAATCTTGCCGATTACTTTTGAAATAGTAACCGACGAATGTGCTGAAAATAAATCATGTCGATTACTTTCGAAATAGTAAGTGACGAATATGTTGAAAATAAAAATCTTACCGATTAATTTTGAAATAGTAACCAACGAATGTGCTGAAAATAAAGTCTTGCAGATAACTTTTGAAATAGTAACCAACGAATATGTGCTGAAAAATAAATCTTGCCGATTACTTTTGAAATAGTAACCGACGAATGTGCTGAAAATAAATCATGCCGATTACTTTTCAAATAGTAAGCGACGAATATGTTGAAAATAAAAATCTTACCGATTACTTTTGAAATAGTAACCGACGAATGTGCTGAAAATAAATCATGCCGATTACTATTGAAATAGTAACCGACAAATGTGCTGAAAATAAAAGTCTTGCCCATTACTTTTGAAATAGTAACCGACGAATATGTGCTGAAAATAAATTGCCGATTACTTTTGAAAGAGTAACCGACGAATGTGCTGAAAATAGATCATGCCGATTACTTTTGAAATAGTAACCGACGAATGTGTTGAAAATAAATCATGTCGATTACCTTTGAAATAGTAACCGACGAATATGCTGAAAATAAATCATGCCGATTACTTTTGAAATAGTAACCGACGAATGTGCAGAAAATAGATCATGCCGATTACTTTTGAAATAGTAACCGACGAATGTGTTGAAAATAAATCATGTCGATTACCTTTGAAATAGTAACCGACGAATATGCTGAAAATAAATCATGCCGATTACTTTTGAAATAGTCATCGACGAATATGCTGAAAATAAAAATCTTGCCGATTACTTTTAAAATAGTAACCGACAAATGTGCTGAAAATAAATAATGCTGATTACTTTTGAAATAGTAAGCGATGAATATGTTGGAAATAAAAATCTTACCGATTACTTTTAAAAAAGTAACCAATGAATGTGCTGAAAATAAAGTCTTGCCGATTACTTTTGAAATAGTAACCGATGAATATGTTTAAAATAAAAATCTTGTCGATTACTTTTAAAATAGTAACCGACAAATATGCTGAAAATAAAAATCTTGCCGATTACTTTTGAAATAGTCACCGACGAATATGCTGAAAATGAAAATCTTGCCGATTACTTTTGAAATAGTAACCGACGAATGTGCTGAAAATAAATCATGCTGATTACTTTTGAAATAGTAAGCGGCGAATATGTTGGAAATAAAAATCTTACCGATTACTTTTAAAAAAGTAACCAATGAATGTGCTGAAAATAAAGTCTTGCCGATTACTTTTGAAATAGTAACCGACGAATATGTTGAAAATAAAAATCTTGCCGAATACTTTTGAAATAGTAACCGACGAATGTGCTGAAAATAAAAATCTTGTCGATTACCTTTGAAATAGTAACCGATGAACATGCTGAAAATAAAAATCTTGCCGATTACTTTTGAAATAGTAACCGACGAATGTGCAGAAAATAGATCATGCCGATTACTTTTGAAATAGTAACCGACGAATGTGTTGAAAATAAATCATGTCGATTACCTTTGAAATAGTAACCGACGAATATGCTGAAAATAAATCATGCCGATTGCTTTTGAAATAGTCATCGACGAATATGCTGAAAATAAAAATCTTGCCGATTACTTTTGAAATAGTAACCGACGAATGTGCTGAAAATAAATCATGTCGATTACTTTCGAAATAGTAAGTGACGAATATGTTGAAAATAAAAATCTTACCGATTAATTTTGAAATAGTAACCAACGAATGTGCTGAAAATAAAGTCTTGCAGATAACTTTTGAAATAGTAACCAACGAATATGTGCTGAAAAATAAATCTTGCCGATTACTTTTGAAATAGTAACCGACGAATGTGCTGAAAATAAATCATGCCGATTACTTTTCAAATAGTAAGCGACGAATATGTTGAAAATAAAAATCTTACCGATTACTTTTGAAATAGTAACCGACGAATGTGCTGAAAATAAATCATGCCGATTACTATTGAAATAGTAACCGACAAATGTGCTGAAAATAAAAGTCTTGCCCATTACTTTTGAAATAGTAACCGACGAATATGTGCTGAAAATAAATTGCCGATTACTTTTGAAAGAGTAACCGACGAATGTGCTGAAAATAGATCATGCCGATTACTTTTGAAATAGTAACCGACGAATGTGTTGAAAATAAATCATGTCGATTACCTTTGAAATAGTAACCGACGAATATGCTGAAAATAAATCATGCCGATTACTTTTGAAATAGTAACCGACGAATGTGCAGAAAATAGATCATGCCGATTACTTTTGAAATAGTAACCGACGAATGTGTTGAAAATAAATCATGTCGATTACCTTTGAAATAGTAACCGACGAATATGCTGAAAATAAATCATGCCGATTACTTTTGAAATAGTCATCGACGAATATGCTGAAAATAAAAATCTTGCCGATTACTTTTAAAATAGTAACCGACAAATGTGCTGAAAATAAATAATGCTGATTACTTTTGAAATAGTAAGCGATGAATATGTTGGAAATAAAAATCTTACCGATTACTTTTAAAAAAGTAACCAATGAATGTGCTGAAAATAAAGTCTTGCCGATTACTTTTGAAATAGTAACCGATGAATATGTTTAAAATAAAAATCTTGTCGATTACTTTTAAAATAGTAACCGACAAATATGCTGAAAATAAAAATCTTGCCGATTACTTTTGAAATAGTCACCGACGAATATGCTGAAAATGAAAATCTTGCCGATTACTTTTGAAATAGTAACCGACGAATGTGCTGAAAATAAATCATGCTGATTACTTTTGAAATAGTAAGCGGCGAATATGTTGGAAATAAAAATCTTACCGATTACTTTTAAAAAAGTAACCAATGAATGTGCTGAAAATAAAGTCTTGCCGATTACTTTTGAAATAGTAACCGACGAATATGTTGAAAATAAAAATCTTGCCGAATACTTTTGAAATAGTAACCGACGAATGTGCTGAAAATAAAAATCTTGTCGATTACCTTTGAAATAGTAACCGATGAACATGCTGAAAATAAAAATCTTGCCGATTACTTTTGAAATAGTAACCGACGAATGTGCAGAAAATAGATCATGCCGATTACTTTTGAAATAGTAACCGACGAATGTGTTGAAAATAAATCATGTCGATTACCTTTGAAATAGTAACCGACGAATATGCTGAAAATAAATCATGCCGATTGCTTTTGAAATAGTAACCGACAAATATGCTGAAAATAAAGTCTTGCCGATTACTTTTGAAATAGTAACCGACGAATATGTTGAAAATAAAAATCTTGTCGATTACTTTTGAAATAGTAACAGACGAATGTGCTGAAAATAAATCATGCTGATTACTTTTGAAATAGTAAGCGACGAATATGTTGGAAATAAAAATCTTACCGATTACTTTTAAAAAAGTAACCAATGAATGTGCTGAAAATAAAGTCTTGTCGATTACTTTTGAAATAGTAACCGACGAATATGTTGAAAATAAAAATCTTGCCGAATACTTTTGAAATTGTAACCGACGAATGTGCTGAAAATAAAAATCTTGTCGATTACCTTTGAAATAGTAACCGATGAACATGCTGAAAATAAAAATCTTGCCGATTACTTTTGAAATAGTAACCGACGAATGTGCAGAAAATAGATCATGCCGATTACTTTTGAAATAGTAACCGACGAATGTGTTGAAAATAAATCATGTCGATTACCTTTGAAATAGTAACCGACGAATATGCTGAAAATAAATCATGCCGATTACTTTTGAAATAGTCATCGACGAATATGCTGAAAATAAAAATCTTGCCGATTACTTTTAAAATAGTAACCGACGAATGTGCTGAAAATAAATAATGCTGATTACTTTTGAAATAGTAAGCGATGAATATGTTGGAAATAAAAATCTTACCGATTACTTTTGAAATAGTAACCAACGAATATGCTGAAAATAAAGTCTTGCCGATTACTTTTGAAATAGTAACCGACGAATATGTTGAAAATAAAAATCTTGTCGATTACTTTTAAAATAGTAACCGACAAATATGCTGAAAATAAAAATCTTGCCGATTACTTTTGAAAAAGTAACCGACAAATATGCTGAAAATATAAATCTTGCCGATTACTTTTGAAAAAGTAACCGACAACTATGCTGAAAATAAAAATCTTGCCGATTACTTTTTAAATAGTCACCGACCAATATGCTGAAAATAAAAATCTTGCCGATTACTTTTGAAATAGTAACCGACGAATGTGCTGAAAATAAATCATGCCGATTACTATTGAAATAGTAACCGACAAATGTGCTGAAAATAAAAGTCTTGCCCATTACTTTTGAAATAGTAACCGACGAATATGTGCTGAAAATAAATCTTGCCGATTACTTTTGAAATAGTAACCGACGAATGTGCTGAAAATAAATCATGCCGATTACTTTTGAAATAGTAAGCGACGAATATGTTGAAAATAAAAATCTTGTCGATTACTTTCAAAATAGTAACCGACAAATATGCTAAAAATAAAAATCTTGCCGAATACTTTTGAAATAGGAACCGACGAATATGTTGAAAATAAAAATCTTGTCGATTACTTTTAAAATAGTAACCGACAAATATGCTAAAAATAAAAATCTTGCCGATTACTTTTGAAATAGTAACCGACGAATGTGCAGAAAATAGATCATGCCGATTACTTTTGAAATAGTAACCGACGAATGTGTTGAAAATAAATCATGCCGATTACCTTTGAAATAGTAACCGACGAATATGTTGAAAATAAAAATCTTACCGATTACTTTTGAAATAGTAACCAACGAATATACTGAAAATAAAGTCTTGCCCATTACTTTTGAAATAGTAACCGACGAATATGTGCTGAAAATAAATCTTGCTGATTACTTTTAAAATAGTAACC
This sequence comes from Medicago lupulina, assembly GCA_958299785.1. Taxonomy (NCBI): domain Eukaryota; kingdom Viridiplantae; phylum Streptophyta; class Magnoliopsida; order Fabales; family Fabaceae; genus Medicago; species Medicago lupulina. The sequence continues at coordinate 35,885,136 of OY283146.1, read as the reverse complement.
GACAAATATGTTGAAAATAAAAATCTTGCCGATTACTTTTGAAAAAGTAACCGACAAATATGCTGAAAATAAAAATCTTGCCGATTACTTTTTGATGAGGACATAGGCCATCAAGACATAGGTGATACAATCCAAAGCTTAGGAGGTCCTATGACAAGGGCACGTGCAAGAAGAGTCAATGATGCTCTAAACCAATTCATGATCAAGTCACTAGAAGGTCTGGAAAGAGTGCAAGGAAATGAGCCGAAGTTTATACTTCTCATCCAAATACATGACCAAGACGTGACATATGGTCTTGCTTCCCCATTTTGATGTTTTTATTTGAATTATGATGTAATAAAAGTGTAAGGGACCAATCTGGGCCCAAAAACACTAAGTTTGAGTTTTCGTTGTGTTAAACCCATTTTAAAGCCTCCCAAGCTTTAAATGGCGTGTGTTTTTTTTGTTTGGTGTGTTTCTTTTATGGAAAATAAAGGCTGAATCAAGAGAGTCAAAATATGATCAAGGAAGAGCAAAAAGTGGGCGTACAAGAGGATAGAGGGAGCTGCCAAATATTGGAATAAATGATTGCCACTACTATTGCTATTCAATGTGGTATTCAATTCTGAAACTCCTCTAATCAACAATCATCATCAATGGCAGCCCATGAGTTATTCTCCATTTTGTAACTGTTCTTGTAATTATTCAGCCTCCAAATTATAATGGCTAAAGTCTTTTTATTTTCTAGGAGTTACAATATGTTTAAATCAGAATCAAATTGCCATTCCTATATAAGGGGGGCGTGTAACTCACATGAAAAGGAAGGAATTTTGCTAAATTTTTACACTTTGTGTAATTTGAGAGTATTTGCTCTTAGGTTCTGGATTGGACCATTATCTGATCTTATCAAGGAACCACGTTTCTTGTGGCGATCATACACTAGGCAATCATATTCCTTGGATTGGGAATTTGAGTGTCCCCATTTTCTGTCTTGTCCATCATTCTTAGTTTTGTTATTTCTAAAGCTTCACTTTCTGTCCAACCTTCATTTTTACATGAAATCCATCAAACTTTCATTAAAATTCGTCATCCATAAAATCACAAGTTCATATTATCATTCAAACAACACAAAATTGAAAGAAAACAGAGAAATGACCAAGTGCCCAAACTGGTTGGTCATCAAGTGGTAATCAGAGCAAGGTTCGAATTGCACCTTAGTTCAAAATTGAGATTCCAGGTTCTTCATCACTTTTATTTCCATTTGCGTTATTAAATTCGAAAAAAAAATCAAAAAAAAAAAATCGAAAAAAAAAATAATAATATTGATATTCTGGTTGTTTAACTTGTGATTTTTCAACAAAAAAAAAAAAAAATCATTAGTGCTGCCACACTCTAGTCCTTTTAAATTTTGTGAGCTAATTGTTCTTATCTCACATTTTTTTTTTCTTTCTATTTCTCTTGTCTTTGTGAATTTTGTTTTTTGTTTTTGTTTTCCTACTGTTTTGTTTGTTTTGTTTCCTTTTGGTTGTTTAGTGTGTGTTTGTCATTTTGAAATTTAGTTTCTTGTGTTGATTGATTTTGGTTTCTTTAAAGAACTAAAAGAGCAAATTGAGTGAAAATGAGTGAAGAGTTTAATCCACAAAATAAATTGTTGTTAGATGCCCTCATGACTCGTATGACAGCAATGATGAGAGAAGAGACTCAAGTCATTCATGAGAAAATTGATAACTTAGAACATGCACAACAAAATGGCGCAGTGATAAATAATGGAGGACCTAGGCGTGATGATAATAGGCTGAGTGGTATCAAAATCAAAGTACCATCTTTCATTGGGAAAAGTGATCCGGAGGCATACTTAGAGTGGGAAACAAAAATTGAACAAATCTTTACTTGTAACAATTATACTGATGTTCAAAAAGTGCAGGTTGCTTCCATTGAATTTACAGAATATGCCTTGGTGTGGTGGGATCAATTAGTGAAAGAAAGAAGGAGGTCCAATGAACCAGCCATAGAAACGTGGGAAGAGATGAAGAGGCTCATGAGAAGAAGGTTTGTGCCGTCCTATTACCGTAGAGATTTGCACAACAGATTACAAAGTCTCAAACAAGGCAACAAAAGTGTAGATGAGTACTATAAGGAGATGGAGGTTGCGAAAATCAGAGCTAATGTAGAGGAAGAAGATGAAGCAACCATGGCGAGGTTCCTTAATGGCTTAAACCGTGACATAAGTGACATAGTGGAGCTGCATCACTATGTGCAATTGGAGGATTTGGTACATCAAGCTATTAAGGTTGAACAGCAACTCAAGAGAAAAAGCCAAATGAGAAAGAGCACTATAAATTTTGATGCTACAAACTGGAAGAGTAGTGTTAAAAAGGAGGGTGCATCATCATCTAAAGAGGCCACGGTTGAAAACAAAGGTAAAATTGTTTCAACTAATCCTTCTCAAGTTGTTTCAACTAACAAGGTTGTTAAATGTTACAAGTGTCAAGGCCTAGGCCATATAGCTTCTCAATGTCCAACAAGGAGAACTATGCTTGTAGAGGTGGTTGAGGAAGGTTACAATGAGGAGTTTGAAGGATATGAAGAGGGTTGTAAAGAGGAGGATGAAGAAATACCAAGTGGAGAATTTTTCATGATTAGGAGGATGTTGGGGAACCAAGCCAAGGAGGAAGAATCAAATCAAAGGGAAAATCTTTTCCATACAAGATGTCTGGTGCAAGGAAAGGTATGCTCTTTAATTATTGATGGAGGTAGTTGTACTAATGTTGCTAGTACACACTTGGTATCTAAAATGGATTTAGAAACAAAACCTCACATTAGGCCTTACAAACTTCAATGGCTTAGTGAAAATGTAGAAATGCTTGTTGACAAACAAGTAGAGGTTTGTTTTAAAATCGGGAAGTATGAAGATGTCGTATTGTGTGATGTAGTACCAATGGAGGCGTGTCATTTGCTGTTAGGGAGACCTTGGCAATTCGATAGAAGTGTCCATCATGATGGTCGTACCAATAAGTACTCTTTTGTGCATTTTGGCCAAAAGATCTCTCTTGCACCATTGAGTCCTACTGATGTTAGAGAAGATCAAAAGAAAATGAAAGAAAAATATGAACAAGAAAAAGAAAAAGAAAGAAAAGAAAAAGAAAAGAATGAAAAAAAAGAAGAAAAGAATGAAAAAAAGAATGAAAAAAAAGAAGAAAAGAAAGAAAGTCTAATGGCAAAAAAAGGAGAAATAAAAGATGCCATTGCTACTAAACAGCCCCTATATTTGCTATTTTGCAAAGAGGTGGCCTTGTTCACTAACACTTCTAACACTCAAGATTTGCCAAATTGTGTTGAATTTCTTTTGCAGGAATTTGAGGACTTGTTTCCTAAGGAGATACCAAATGGTTTACCCCCTATACGAGGTATTGAACATCACATTGACCTCGTTCCAGGAGCAGCCTTGCCTAATAGGCCAGCCTACCGAAGCAACCCACAACAAACTCAAGAGATTCAAAAACAAGTTGCTGAATTGGTAAGTAAAGGATGGGTAAGAGAAAGTTTAAGTCCATGTGCTGTTCCTGTTATTTTAGTCCCAAAAAAAGATGGTAGTTGGAGAATGTGTACTGATTGTAGGGCTATTAATAACATTACCATCAAATATAGACATCCAATCCCTAGGTTAGATGACTTACTTGATGAATTGTTTGGTGCATGCTTATTTTCGAAAATTGATTTGAAAAGTGGGTATCATCAAATAAGAATTAGGGAGGGGGATGAATGGAAAACTGCTTTTAAAACAAAATATGGTCTGTATGAGTGGCTGGTTATGCCTTTTGGTTTAACTAATGCACCTAGTACATTCATGAGATTAATGAACCATGTTTTGAGAGAATTTTTGGGAAAATTTGTTGTTGTGTATTTTGATGATATCTTGATCTATAGCAAAAACTTGGAGGATCATTGCACTCACTTAAGGTCTGTTTTACATGTGCTAAGACAAGAAAATTTGTATGCCAATTTGGAAAAATGTGTTTTTTGCACCGATCGTGTGATTTTCTTAGGATTTGTTATAAGCTCTAAAGGTGTCCATGTTGATGAAGAGAAAGTTAAAGCAATCCGAGAATGGCCAGCACCCAAAAATGTAAGTGAGGTAAGAAGTTTTCATGGCTTAGCTAGTTTCTATAGGAGGTTTGTAAAGGATTTTAGTACCTTGGCTGCACCTCTTAATGAAATTGTCAAAAAGGAAGTTGGTTTTAAATGGGGTGAGAAACAAGAGCAAGCCTTTGCTTCCCTAAAAGAAAAGCTCACCCAAGCACCAATACTTGCATTACCAAATTTTTATAAATCTTTTGAAATTGAATGTGATGCTTCCAATGTTGGAATTGGTGCTGTTTTGATGCAAGAAGGTCATCCAATTGCTTATTTTAGTGAGAAAATAAAAGGGGCTGCCCTAAATTACTCCACTTATGATAAGGAATTGTATGCCTTGGTTAGGGCATTGCAAACGTGGCAACATTACCTACTGCCCAAAGAATTTGTCATTCATAGTGATCATGAATCTTTGAAATATTTAAAAGGGCAAGGTAAGTTGAACAAAAGACATGCCAAATGGGTTGAATTTCTTGAACAATTTCCATATGTGATTAAGCACAAGAAAGGAAAAGCAAATGTGGTTGCAGATGCACTTTCAAGAAGGCATGTTTTACTTTCTACTCTTGAAACAAAAGTTTTTGGTCTTGAGCATATTAAAGAGTTGTATGAAAGTGATCTTGAATTTTCTTCAAAGTTTTTAGCTTGTGAGCATGCTGCCCTCGATGGATATTTTAGGCACAATGGCTATTTATTTAAAGAAAAAAGACTATGTGTGCCCAAAAGTTCCATTAGAGAATTACTTGTGAAGGAGGCGCATGAGGGAGGGTTAATGGGGCATTTTGGGGTTTCTAAAACTCTAGAATTTTTGCAAGAACATTTTTATTGGCCTCATATGAAAACTGATGTTCAAAAATTTTGTGAAAGATGCATTGTGTGTAAAAAGGCAAAATCAAAAGTTATGCCTCATGGTTTGTATACTCCTTTGCCTGTGCCTGAATTCCCTTGGATTGACATTTCCATGGACTTTGTTTTGGGGCTTCCTAGAACAAAGAATGGAAAAGATTCTATTTTTGTCGTTGTGGACAGGTTTTCAAAGATGGCGCATTTTATCCCATGCAAAAAGGTGGATGATGCTTGCCATGTTGCTGATTTATTCTTTAAGGAAGTTGTGCGCCTTCATGGCTTACCAAGAAGCATTGTCTCAGATCGTGACACCAAGTTCTTAAGCCATTTTTGGAGGACCTTGTGGGGTAAGGTGGGAACAAAGCTACTATTTTCCACTACTTGTCATCCCCAAACAGATGGGCAAACTGAGGTAGTGAATAGAACTCTTTCTACTCTCCTTAGGGCTGTTCTTAAAAAGAATTTAAAAATGTGGGAGGAATGGTTGCGTCATGTAGAGTTTGCTTACAATAGGGCTGTCCATAGCACTACACAACATTCACCTTTTGAGATTGTGTATGGCTTTAATCCTTTAACACCTCTTGATTTGTTACCATTGCCTAACACATCTCTTTTGAAGCATAAAGATGGAAAAGCTAAAGCTGAATTTGTGAGAAAATTACATGAGCAAGTGAAATTGCAAATTGAAAAGAAAAATGAAAGTTATGCAAAAAATGCCAACAAAGGGAGAAAGAAGGTCGTTTTTGAACCTGGGGATTTGGTTTGGGTACATATGAGAAAGGAGAGGTTTCCATCACAAAGGAAGTCGAAACTTCAACCTAGGGGAGATGGACCTTTTCAAGTACTCTCTAGGATCAATGACAATGCCTACAAGATAGAGCTTCCTGGTGAGTATGGGGTAAGTGCCACTTTCAATGTGTCTGATTTGTCTCCATTTGATGCAGGTGATGATGAGTTCAATTCGAGGTCGAATTCTTTTCAAGAGGGAGGGAATGATGAGGACATAGGCCATCAAGACATAGGTGATACAATCCAAAGCTTAGGAGGTCCTATGACAAGGGCACGTGCAAGAAGAGTCAATGATGCTCTAAACCAATTCATGATCAAGTCACTAGAAGGTCTGGAAAGAGTGCAAGGAAATGAGCCGAAGTTTATACTTCTCATCCAAATACATGACCAAGACGTGACATATGGTCTTGCTTCCCCATTTTGATGTTTTTATTTGAATTATGATGTAATAAAAGTGTAAGGGACCAATCTGGGCCCAAAAACACTAAGTTTGAGTTTTCGTTGTGTTAAACCCATTTTAAAGCCTCCCAAGCTTTAAATGGCGTGTGTTTTTTTTGTTTGGTGTGTTTCTTTTATGGAAAATAAAGGCTGAATCAAGAGAGTCAAAATATGATCAAGGAAGAGCAAAAAGTGGGCGTACAAGAGGATAGAGGGAGCTGCCAAATATTGGAATAAATGATTGCCACTACTATTGCTATTCAATGTGGTATTCAATTCTGAAACTCCTCTAATCAACAATCATCATCAATGGCAGCCCATGAGTTATTCTCCATTTTGTAACTGTTCTTGTAATTATTCAGCCTCCAAATTATAATGGCTAAAGTCTTTTTATTTTCTAGGAGTTACAATATGTTTAAATCAGAATCAAATTGCCATTCCTATATAAGGGGGGCGTGTAACTCACATGAAAAGGAAGGAATTTTGCTAAATTTTTACACTTTGTGTAATTTGAGAGTATTTGCTCTTAGGTTCTGGATTGGACCATTATCTGATCTTATCAAGGAACCACGTTTCTTGTGGCGATCATACACTAGGCAATCATATTCCTTGGATTGGGAATTTGAGTGTCCCCATTTTCTGTCTTGTCCATCATTCTTAGTTTTGTTATTTCTAAAGCTTCACTTTCTGTCCAACCTTCATTTTTACATGAAATCCATCAAACTTTCATTAAAATTCGTCATCCATAAAATCACAAGTTCATATTATCATTCAAACAACACAAAATTGAAAGAAAACAGAGAAATGACCAAGTGCCCAAACTGGTTGGTCATCACTTTTGAAATAGTCACCGACCAATATGCTGAAAATAAAAATCTTGCCGATTACTTTTGAAATAGTAACTGACGAATGTGCTGAAAATAAATCATGCCGATTACTTTTGAAATAGTAACCGATGAATATGTTGAAAATCAAAATCTTGCCGATTACTTTTAAAATTGTAACCGACAAATATGCTGAAAATAAAAATCTTGCCGATTACTTTTGAAATAGTAACCGACGAATATGTTGAAAATAAAAATCTTGTCGATTACTTTTAAAATAGTAACCGACAAATATGCTGAAAATAAAAATCTTGCCGATTACTTTTGAAATAGTCACCGACAAATATGCTGAAAATAAAAATCTTGTCGATTACTTTTGAAATAGTAACTGACGAATGTGCTGAAAATAAATCATGCTGATTACTTTTGAAATAGTAAGCGACGAATATGTTGGAAATAAAAATCTTACCGATTACTTTTAAAAAAGTAACCAATGAATGTGCTGAAAATAAAGTCTTGTCGATTACTTTTGAAATAGTAACCGACGAGTATGTTGAAAATAAAAATCTTGCCGAATACTTTTGAAATTGTAACCGACGAATGTGCTGAAAAATCTTGTCGATTACCTTTGAAATAGTAACCGATGAACATGCTGAAAATAAAAATCTTGCCGATTACTTTTGAAATAGTAACCGACGAATGTGCAGAAAATAGATCATGCCGATTACTTTTGAAATAGTAACCGACGAATGTGTTGAAAATAAATCATGTCGATTACCTTTGAAATAGTAACCGACGAATTTGCTAAAAATAAATCATGCCGATTACTTTTGAAATAGTCATCGACGAATATGCTGAAAATAAAAATCTTGCCGATTACTTTTAAAATAGTAACCGACGAATGTGCTGAAAATAAATAATGCTGATTACTTTTGAAATAGTAAGCGATGAATATGTTGGAAATAAAAATCTTACCGATTACTTTTGAAATAGTAACCAACGAATATGCTGAAAATAAAGTCTTGCCGATTACTTTTGAAATAGTAACCGACGAATATGTTGAAAATAAAAATCTTGTCGATTACTTTTGAAATAGTAACAGACGAATGTGCTGAAAATAAATCATGCTGATTACTTTTGAAATAGTAAGCGACGAATATGTTGGAAATAAAAATCTTACCGATTACTTTTAAAAAAGTAACCAATGAATGTGCTGAAAATAAAGTCTTGTCGATTACTTTTGAAATAGTAACCGACGAATATGTTGAAAATAAAAATCTGTCCGAATACTTTTGAAATTGTAACCGACGAATGTGCTGAAAATAAAAATCTTGTCGATTACCTTTGAAATAGTAACCGATGAACATGCTGAAAATAAAAATCTTGCCGATTACTTTTGAAATAGTAACCGACGAATGTGCAGAAAATAGATCATGCCGATTACTTTTGAAATAGTAACCGACGAATGTGTTGAAAATAAATCATGTCGATTACCTTTGAAATAGTAACCGACGAATATGCTGAAAATAAATCATGCCGATTACTTTTGAAATAGTCATCGACGAATATGCTGAAAATAAAAATCTTGCCGATTACTTTTAAAATAGTAACCGACGAATGTGCTGAAAATAAATAATGCTGATTACTTTTGAAATAGTAAGCGATGAATATGTTGGAAATAAAAATCTTACCGATTACTTTTGAAATAGTAACCAACGAATATGCTGAAAATAAAGTCTTGCCGATTACTTTTGAAATAGTAACCGACGAATATGTTGAAAATAAAAATCTTGTCGATTACTTTTAAAATAGTAACCGACAAATATGCTGAAAATAAAAATCTTGCCGATTACTTTTGAAAAAGTAACCGACAAATATGCTGAAAATATAAATCTTGCCGATTACTTTTGAAAAAGTAACCGACAACTATGCTGAAAATAAAAATCTTGCCGATTACTTTTTAAATAGTCACCGACCAATATGCTGAAAATAAAAATCTTGCCGATTACTTTTGAAATAGTAACCGACGAATGTGCTGAAAATAAATCATGCCGATTACTATTGAAATAGTAACCGACAAATGTGCTGAAAATAAAAGTCTTGCCCATTACTTTTGAAATAGTAACCGACGAATATGTGCTGAAAATAACTTGCCGATTACTTTTGAAATAGTAACCGACGAATGTGCTGAAAATAAATCATGCCGATTACTTTTGAAATAGTAAGCGACGAATATGTTGAAAATAAAAATCTTGTCGATTACTTTCAAAATAGTAACCGACAAATATGCTAAAAATAAAAATCTTGCCGAATACTTTTGAAATAGGAACCGACGAATATGTTGAAAATAAAAATCTTGTCGATTACTTTTAAAATAGTAACCGACAAATATGCTAAAAATAAAAATCTTGCCGATTACTTTTGAAATAGTAACCGACGAATGTGCAGAAAATAGATCATGCCGATTACTTTTGAAATAGTAACCGACGAATGTGTTGAAAATAAATCATGCCGATTACCTTTGAAATAGTAACCGACGAATATGTTGAAAATAAAAATCTTACCGATTACTTTTGAAATAGTAACCAACGAATATACTGAAAATAAAGTCTTGCCCATTACTTTTGAAATAGTAACCGACGAATATGTGCTGAAAATAAATCTTGCTGATTACTTTTAAAATAGTAACCGACAAATATGTTGAAAATAAAAATCTTGCCGATTACTTTTGAAAAAGTAACCGACAAATATGCTGAAAATAAAAATCTTGCCGATTACTTTTGAAATAGTCACCGACCAATATGCTGAAAATAAAAATCTTGCCGATTACTTTTGAAATAGTAACTGACGAATGTGCTGAAAATAAATCATGCCGATTACTTTTGAAATAGTAACCGATGAATATGTTGAAAATAAAAATCTTGCCGATTACTTTTAAAATTGTAACCGACAAATATGCTGAAAATAAAAATCTTGCCGATTACTTTTGAAATAGTCACCGACAAATATGCTGAAAATAAAAATCTTGTCGATTACTTTTGAAATAGTAACTAACGAATGTGCTGAAAATAAATCATGCTGATTACTTTTGAAATAGTAAGCGACGAATATGTTGGAAATAAAAATCTTACCGATTACTTTTGAAATTGTAACCGACGAATGTGCTGAAAATAAAAATCTTGTCGATTACTTTTGAAATAGTAACCGACGAATGTGCTGAAAATAAATCATGCCGATTACTATTGAAATAGTAACCGACAAATGTGCTGAAAATAAAAGTCTTGCCCATTACTTTTGAAATAGTAACCGACGAATATGTGCTGAAAATAAATCTTGCCGATTACTTTTGAAATAGTAACCGACGAATGTGCTGAAAATAAATCATGCCGATTACTTTGGAAATAGTAAGCGACGAATATGTTGAAAATAAAAATCTTGTCGATTACTTTCAAAATAGTAACCGACAAATATGCTAAAAATAAAAATCTTGCCGAATACTTTTGAAATAGGAACCGACGAATATGTTGAAAATAAAAATCTTGTCGATTACTTTTAAAATAGTAACCGACAAATATGCTAAAAATAAAAATCTTGCCGATTACTTTTGAAATAGTAACCGACGAATGTGCAGAAAATAGATCATGCCGATTACTTTTGAAATAGTAACCGACGAATGTGTTGAAAATAAATCATGCCGATTACCTTTGAAATAGTAACCGACGAATATGTTGAAAATAAAAATCTTACCGATTACTTTTGAAATAGTAACCAACGAATATGCTGAAAATAAAGTCTTGCCCATTACTTTTGAAATAGTAACCGACGAATATGTGCTGAAAATAAATCTTGCTGATTACTTTTAAAATAGTAACCGACAAATATGTTGAAAATAAAAATCTTGCCGATTACTTTTGAAAAAGTAACCGACAAATATGCTGAAAATAAAAATCTTGCCGATTACTTTTGAAATAGTCACCGACCAATATGCTGAAAATAAAAATCTTGCCGATTACTTTTGAAATAGTAACTGACGAATGTGCTGAAAATAAATCATGCCGATTACTTTTGAAATAGTAACCGATGAATATGTTGAAAATAAAAATCTTGTCGATTACTTTTAAAATTGTAACCGACAAATATGCTGAAAATAAAAATCTTGTCGATTACTTTTGAAATAGTCACCGACAAATATGCTGAAAATAAAAATCTTGTCGATTACTTTTGAAATAGTAACTGACGAATGTGCTGAAAATAAATCATGCTGATTACTTTTGAAATAGTAAGCGACGAATATGTTGGAAATAAAAATCTTACCGATTACTTTTAAAAAAGTAACCAATGAATGTGCTGAAAATAAAGTCTTGTCGATTACTTTTGAAATAGTAACCGACGAATATGTTGAAAATAAAAATCTTGCCGAATACTTTTGAAATTGTAACCGACGAATGTGCTGAAAATAAAAATCTTGTCGATTACCTTTGAAATAGTAACCGATGAACATGCTGAAAATAAAAATCTTGCCGATTACTTTTGAAATAGTAACCGACGAATGTGCAGAAAATAGATCATGCCGATTACTTTTGAAATAGTAACCGACGAATGTGTTGAAAATAAATCATGTCGATTACCTTTGAAATAGTAACCGATGAATATGCTGAAAATAAATCATGCCGATTACTTTTGAAATAGTCATCGACGAATATGCTGAAAATAAAAATCTTGCCGATTACTTTTAAAATAGTAACCGACGAATGTGCTGAAAATAAATAATGCTGATTACTTTTGAAATAGTAAGCGATGAATATGTTGGAAATAAAAATCTTACCGATTACTTTTGAAATAGTAACCAACGAATATGCTGAAAATAAAGTCTTGCCGATTACTTTTGAAATAGTAACCGACGAATATGTTGAAAATAAAAATCTTGTCGATTACTTTTGAAATAGTAACTGACGAATGTGCTTAAAATAAATCATGCTGATTACTTTTGAAATAGTAAGCGACGAATATGTTGGAAATAAAAATCTTACCGATTACTTTTAAAAAAGTAACCAATGAATGTGCTGAAAATAAAGTCTTGTCGATTACTTTTGAAATAGTAACCGACGAATATGTTGAAAAGAAAAATCTTGCCGAATACTTTTGAAATTGTAACCGACGAATGTGCTGAAAATAAAAATCTTGTCGATTACCTTTGAAATAGTAACCGATGAACATGCTGAAAATAAAAATCTTGCCGATTACTTTTGAAATAGTAACCGACGAATGTGCAGAAAATAGATCATGCCGATTACTTTTGAAATAGTAACCGACGAATGTGTTGAAAATAAATCATGTCGATTACCTTTGAAATAGAAACCGACGAATATGCTGAAAATAAATCATGCCGATTACTTTTGAAATAGTCATCGACGAATATGCTGAAAATAAAAATCTTGCCGATTACTTTTAAAATAGTAACCGACGAATGTGCTGAAAATAAATAATGCTGATTACTTTTGAAATAGTAAGCGATGAATATGTTGGAAATAAAAATCTTACCGATTACTTTTGAAATAGTAACCAACGAATATGCTGAAAATAAAGTCTTGCCGATTACTTTTGAAATAGTAACCGACGAATATGCTGAAAATAAAAATCTTGTCGATTACTTTTAAAATAGTAACCGACAAATATGCTGAAAATAAAAATCTTGCCGATTACTTTTGAAAAAGTAACCGACAAATATGCTGAAAATATAAATCTTGCCGATTACTTTTGAAAAAGTAACCGACAAATATGCTGAAAATAAAAATCTTGCCGATTACTTTTGAAATAGTCACCGACAAATATGCTGAAAATAAAAATCTTGTCGATTACTTTTGAAATAGTAACTGACGAATGTGCTGAAAATAAATCATGCTGATTACTTTTGAAATAGTAAGCGACGAATATGTTGGAAATAAAAATCTTACCGATTACTTTTAAGAAAGTAACCAATGAATGTGCTGAAAATAAAGTCTTGTCGATTACTTTTGAAATAGTAACCGACGAATATGTTGAAAATAAAAATCTTGCCGAATACTTTTGAAATTGTAACCGACGAATGTGCTGAAAATAAAAATCTTGTCGATTACCTTTGAAATAGTAACCGATGAACATGCTGAAAATAAAAATCTTGCCGATTACCTTTGAAATAGTAACCGACGAATGTGCAGAAAATAGATCATGCCGATTACTTTTGAAATAGTAACCGACGAATGTGTTGAAAATAAATCATGTCGATTACCTTTGAAATAGTAACCGATGAATATGCTGAAAATAAATCATGCCGATTACTTTTGAAATAGTCATCGACGAATATGCTGAAAATAAAAATCTTGCCGATTACTTTTAAAATAGTAACCGACGAATGTGCTGAAAATAAATAATGCTGATTACTTTTGAAATAGTAAGCGATGAATATGTTGGAAATAAAAATCTTACCGATTACTTTTGAAATAGTAACCAACGAATATGCTGAAAATAAAGTCTTGCCGATTACTTTTGAAATAGTAACCGACGAATATGTTGAAAATAAAAATCTTGTCGATTACTTTTGAAATAGTAACTGACGAATGTGCTTAAAATAAATCATGCTGATTACTTTTGAAATAGTAAGCGACGAATATGTTGGAAATAAAAATCTTACCGATTACTTTTAAAAAAGTAACCAATGAATGTGCTGAAAATAAAGTCTTGTCGATTACTTTTGAAATAGTAACCGACGAATATGTTGAAAAGAAAAATCTTGCCGAATACTTTTGAAATTGTAACCGACGAATGTGCTGAAAATAAAAATCTTGTCGATTACCTTTGAAATAGTAACCGATGAACATGCTGAAAATAAAAATCTTGCCGATTACTTTTGAAAAAGTAACCGACAAATATGCTGAAAATAAAAATCTTGCCGATTACTTTTGAAATAGTCACCGACCAATATGCTGAAAATAAAAATCTTGCCGATTACTTTTGAAATAGTAACTGACGAATGTGCTGAAAATAAATCATGCCGATTACTTTTGAAATAGTAACCGATGAATATGTTGAAAATAAAAATCTTGTCGATTACTTTTAAAATTGTAACCGACAAATATGCTGAAAATAAAAATCTTGTCGATTACTTTTGAAATAGTCACCGACAAATATGCTGAAAATAAAAATCTTGTCGATTACTTTTGAAATAGTAACTGACGAATGTGCTGAAAATAAATCATGCTGATTACTTTTGAAATAGTAAGCGACGAATATGTTGGAAATAAAAATCTTACCGATTACTTTTAAAAAAGTAACCAATGAATGTGCTGAAAATAAAGTCTTGTCGATTACTTTTGAAATAGTAACCGACGAATATGTTGAAAATAAAAATCTTGCCGAATACTTTTGAAATTGTAACCGACGAATGTGCTGAAAATAAAAATCTTGTCGATTACCTTTGAAATAGTAACCGATGAACATGCTGAAAATAAAAATCTTGCCGATTACTTTTGAAATAGTAACCGACGAATGTGCAGAAAATAGATCATGCCGATTACTTTTGAAATAGTAACCGACGAATGTGTTGAAAATAAATCATGTCGATTACCTTTGAAATAGTAACCGATGAATATGCTGAAAATAAATCATGCCGATTACTTTTGAAATAGTCATCGACGAATATGCTGAAAATAAAAATCTTGCCGATTACTTTTAAAATAGTAACCGACGAATGTGCTGAAAATAAATAATGCTGATTACTTTTGAAATAGTAAGCGATGAATATGTTGGAAATAAAAATCTTACCGATTACTTTTGAAATAGTAACCAACGAATATGCTGAAAATAAAGTCTTGCCGATTACTTTTGAAATAGTAACCGACGAATATGTTGAAAATAAAAATCTTGTCGATTACTTTTGAAATAGTAACTGACGAATGTGCTTAAAATAAATCATGCTGATTACTTTTGAAATAGTAAGCGACGAATATGTTGGAAATAAAAATCTTACCGATTACTTTTAAAAAAGTAACCAATGAATGTGCTGAAAATAAAGTCTTGTCGATTACTTTTGAAATAGTAACCGACGAATATGTTGAAAAGAAAAATCTTGCCGAATACTTTTGAAATTGTAACCGACGAATGTGCTGAAAATAAAAATCTTGTCGATTACCTTTGAAATAGTAACCGATGAACATGCTGAAAATAAAAATCTTGCCGATTACTTTTGAAATAGTAACCGACGAATGTGCAGAAAATAGATCATGCCGATTACTTTTGAAATAGTAACCGACGAATGTGTTGAAAATAAATCATGTCGATTACCTTTGAAATAGAAACCGACGAATATGCTGAAAATAAATCATGCCGATTACTTTTGAAATAGTCATCGACGAATATGCTGAAAATAAAAATCTTGCCGATTACTTTTAAAATAGTAACCGACGAATGTGCTGAAAATAAATAATGCTGATTACTTTTGAAATAGTAAGCGATGAATATGTTGGAAATAAAAATCTTACCGATTACTTTTGAAATAGTAACCAACGAATATGCTGAAAATAAAGTCTTGCCGATTACTTTTGAAATAGTAACCGACGAATATGTTGAAAATAAAAATCTTGTCGATTACTTTTAAAATAGTAACCGACAAATATGCTGAAAATAAAAATCTTGCCGATTACTTTTGAAAAAGTAACCGACAAATATGCTGAAAATATAAATCTTGCCGATTACTTTTGAAAAAGTAACCGACAAATATGCTGAAAATAAAAATCTTGCCGATTACTTTTGAAATAGTCACCGACAAATATGCTGAAAATAAAAATCTTGTCGATTACTTTTGAAATAGTAACTGACGAATGTGCTGAAAATAAATCATGCTGATTACTTTTGAAATAGTAAGCGACGAATATGTTGGAAATAAAAATCTTACCGATTACTTTTAAGAAAGTAACCAATGAATGTGCTGAAAATAAAGTCTTGTCGATTACTTTTGAAATAGTAACCGACGAATATGTTGAAAATAAAAATCTTGCCGAATACTTTTGAAATTGTAACCGACGAATGTGCTGAAAATAAAAATCTTGTCGATTACCTTTGAAATAGTAACCGATGAACATGCTGAAAATAAAAATCTTGCCGATTACCTTTGAAATAGTAACCGACGAATGTGCAGAAAATAGATCATGCCGATTACTTTTGAAATAGTAACCGACGAATGTGTTGAAAATAAATCATGTCGATTACCTTTGAAATAGTAACCGATGAATATGCTGAAAATAAATCATGCCGATTACTTTTGAAATAGTCATCGACGAATATGCTGAAAATAAAAATCTTGCCGATTACTTTTAAAATAGTAACCGACGAATGTGCTGAAAATAAATAATGCTGATTACTTTTGAAATAGTAAGCGATGAATATGTTGGAAATAAAAATCTTACCGATTACTTTTGAAATAGTAACCAACGAATATGCTGAAAATAAAGTCTTGCCGATTACTTTTGAAATAGTAACCGACGAATATGTTGAAAATAAAAATCTTGTCGATTACTTTTGAAATAGTAACTGACGAATGTGCTTAAAATAAATCATGCTGATTACTTTTGAAATAGTAAGCGACGAATATGTTGGAAATAAAAATCTTACCGATTACTTTTAAAAAAGTAACCAATGAATGTGCTGAAAATAAAGTCTTGTCGATTACTTTTGAAATAGTAACCGACGAATATGTTGAAAAGAAAAATCTTGCCGAATACTTTTGAAATTGTAACCGACGAATGTGCTGAAAATAAAAATCTTGTCGATTACCTTTGAAATAGTAACCGATGAACATGCTGAAAATAAAAATCTTGCCGATTACTTTTGAAATAGTAACCGACGAATGTGCAGAAAATAGATCATGCCGATTACTTTTGAAATAGTAACCGACGAATGTGTTGAAAATAAATCATGTCGATTACCTTTGAAATAGAAACCGACGAATATGCTGAAAATAAATCATGCCGATTACTTTTGAAATAGTCATCGACGAATATGCTGAAAATAAAAATCTTGCCGATTACTTTTAAAATAGTAACCGACGAATGTGCTGAAAATAAATAATGCTGATTACTTTTGAAATAGTAAGCGATGAATATGTTGGAAATAAAAATCTTACCGATTACTTTTGAAATAGTAACCAACGAATATGCTGAAAATAAAGTCTTGCCGATTACTTTTGAAATAGTAACCGACGAATATGTTGAAAATAAAAATCTTGTCGATTACTTTTAAAATAGTAACCGACAAATATGCTGAAAATAAAAATCTTGCCGATTACTTTTGAAAAAGTAACCGACAAATATGCTGAAAATATAAATCTTGCCGATTACTTTTGAAAAAGTAACCGACAAATATGCTGAAAATAAAAATCTTGCCGATTACTTTTGAAATAGTCACCGACAAATATGCTGAAAATAAAAATCTTGTCGATTACTTTTGAAATAGTAACTGACGAATGTGCTGAAAATAAATCATGCTGATTACTTTTGAAATAGTAAGCGACGAATATGTTGGAAATAAAAATCTTACCGATTACTTTTAAAAAAGTAACCAATGAATGTGCTGAAAATAAAGTCTTGTCGATTACTTTTGAAATAGTAACCGACGAATATGTTGAAAATAAAAATCTTGCCGAATACTTTTGAAATTGTAACCGACGAATGTGCTGAAAATAAAAATCTTGTCGATTACCTTTGAAATAGTAACCGATGAACATGCTGAAAATAAATATCTTGCCGATTACCTTTGAAATAGTAACCGACGAATGTGCAGAAAATAGATCATGCCGATTACTTTTGAAATAGTAACCGACGAATGTGTTGAAAATAAATCATGTCGATTACCGTTGAAATAGTAACCGATGAATATGCTGAAAATAAATCATGCCGATTACTTTTGAAATAGTCATCGACGAATATGCTGAAAATAAAAATCTTGCCGATTACTTTTAAAATAGTAACCGACGAATGTGCTGAAAATAAATAATGCTGATTACTTTTGAAATAGTAAGCGATGAATATGTTGGAAATAAAAATCTTACTGATTACTTTTGAAATAGTAACCAACGAATATGCTGAAAATAAAGTCTTGCCGATTACTTTTGAAATAGTAACCGACGAATATGTTGAAAATAAAAATCTTGTCGATTACTTTTGAAATAGTAACTGACGAATGTGCTGAAAATAAATCATGCTGATTACTTTTGAAATAGTAAGCGACGAATATGTTGGAAATAAAAATCTTACCGATTACTTTTAAAAAAGTAACCAATGAATGTGCTGAAAATAAAGTCTTGTCGATTACTTTTGAAATAGTAACCGACGAATATGTTGAAAATAAAAATCTTGCCGAATACTTTTGAAATTGTAACCGACGAATGTGCTGAAAATAAAAATCTTGTCGATTACCTTTGAAATAGTAACCGATGAACATGCTGAAAATAAAAATCTTGCCGATTACTTTTGAAATAGTAACCGACGAATGTGCAGAAAATAGATCATGCCGATTACTTTTGAAATAGTAACCGACGAATGTGTTGAAAATAAATCATGTCGATTACCTTTGAAATAGAAACCGACGAATATGCTGAAAATAAATCATGCCGATTACTTTTGAAATAGTCATCGACGAATATGCTGAAAATAAAAATCTTGCCGATTACTTTTAAAATAGTAACCGACGAATGTGCTGAAAATAAATAATGCTGATTACTTTTGAAATAGTAAGCGATAAATATGTTGGAAATAAAAATCTTACCGATTACTTTTGAAATAGTAACCAACGAATATGCTGAAAATAAAGTCTTGCCGATTACTTTTGAAATAGTAACCGACGAATATGTTGAAAATAAAAATCTTGTCGATTACTTTTAAAATAGTAACCGACAAATATGCTGAAAATAAAAATCTTGACGATTACTTTTGAAAAAGTAACGGACAAATATGCTGAAAATATAAATCTTGCCGATTACTTTTGAAAAAGTAACCGACGAATGTGCTGAAAATAAATAATGCTGATTACTTTTGAAATAGTAAGCGATGAATATGTTGGAAATAAAAATCTTACCGATTACTTTTGAAATAGTAACCAACGAATATGCTGAAAATAAAGTCTTGCCGATTACTTTTGAAATAGTAACCGACGAATATGTTGAAAATAAAAATCTTGTCGATTACTTTTGAAATAGTAACTGACGAATGTGCTGAAAATAAATCATGCTGATTACTTTTGAAATAGTAAGCGACGAATATATTGGAAATAAAAATCTTATCGATTACTTTTAAAAAAGTAACCAATGAATGTGCTGAAAATAAAGTCTTGTCGATTACTTTTGAAATAGTAACCGACGAATATGTTGAAAATAAAAATCTTGCCGAATACTTTTGAAATTGTAACCGACGAATGTGCTGAAAATAAAAATCTTGTCGATTACCTTTGAAATAGTAACCGATGAACATGCTGAAAATAAAAATCTTGCCGATTACTTTTGAAATAGTAACCGACGAATGTGCAGAAAATAGATCATGCCGATTACTTTTGAAATAGTAACCGACGAATGTGTTGAAAATAAATCATGTCGATTACCTTTGAAATAGTAACCGACGAATATGCTGAAAATAAATCATGCCGATTACTTTTGAAATAGTAACCGATGAATATGTTGAAAATAAAAATCTTGTCGATTACTTTTAAAATTGTAACCGACAAATATGCTGAAAATAAAAATCTTGCCGATTACTTTTGAAATAGTCACCGACAAATATGCTGAAAATAAAAATCTTGTCGATTACTTTTGAAATAGTAACTGACGAATGTGCTGAAAATAAATCATGCTGATTACTTTTGAAATAGTAAGCGACGAATATGTTGGAAATAAAAATCTTACCGATTACTTTTAAAAAAGTAACCAATGAATGTGCTGAAAATAAAGTCTTGTCGATTACTTTTGAAATAGTAACCGACGAATATGTTGAAAATAAAAATCTTGCCGAATACTTTTGAAATTGTAACCGACGAATGTGCTGAAAATAAAAATCTTGTCGATTACCTTTGAAATAGTAACCGATGAACATGCTGAAAATAAAAATCTTGCCGATTACCTTTGAAATAGTAACCGACGAATGTGTAGAAAATAGATCATGCCGATTACTTTTGAAATAGTAACCGACGAATGTGTTGAAAATAAATCATGTCGATTACCTTTGAAATAGTAACCGATGAATATGCTGAAAATAAATCATGCCGATTACTTTTGAAATAGTCATCGACGAATATGCTGAAAATAAAAATCTTGCCGATTACTTTTAAAATAGTAACCGACGAATGTGCTGAAAATAAATAATGCTGATTACTTTTGAAATAGTAAGCGATGAATATGTTGGAAATAAAAATCTTACCGATTACTTTTGAAATAGTAACCAACGAATATGCTGAAAATAAAGTCTTGCCGATTACTTTTGAAATAGTAACCGACGAATATGTTGAAAATAAAAATCTTGTCGATTACTTTTGAAATAGTAACTGACGAATGTGCTGAAAATAAATCATGCTGATTACTTTTGAAATAGTAAGCGACGAATATGTTGGAAATAAAAATCTTACCGATTACTTTTAAAAAGTAACCAATGAATGTGCTGAAAATAAAGTCTTGTCGATTACTTTTGAAATAGTAACCGACGAATATGTTGAAAATAAAAATCTTGCCGAATACTTTTGAAATTGTAACCGACGAATGTGCTGAAAATAAAAATCTTGTCGATTACCTTTGAAATAGTAACCGATGAACATGCTGAAAATAAAAATCTTGCCGATTACTTTTGAAATAGTAACCGACGAATGTGCAGAAAATAGATCATGCCGATTACTTTTGAAATAGTAACCGACGAATGTGTTGAAAATAAATCATGTCGATTACCTTTGAAATAGAAACCGACGAATATGCTGAAAATAAATCATGCCGATTACTTTTGAAATAGTCATCGACGAATATGCTGAAAATAAAAATCTTGCCGATTACTTTTAAAATAGTAACCGACGAATGTGCTGAAAATAAATAATGCTGATTACTTTTGAAATAGTAAGCGATGAATATGTTGGAAATAAAAATCTTACCGATTACTTTTGAAATAGTAACCAACGAATATGCTGAAAATAAAGTCTTGCCGATTACTTTTGAAATAGTAACCGACGAATATGTTGAAAATAAAAATCTTGTCGATTACTTTTAAAATAGTAACCGACAAATATGCTGAAAATAAAAATCTTGCCGATTACTTTTGAAAAAGTAACCGACAAATATGCTGAAAATATAAATCTTGCCGATTACTTTTGAAAAAGTAACCGACAAATATGCTGAAAATAAAAATCTTGCCGATTACTTTTTAAATAGTCACCGACCAATATGCTGAAAATAAAAATCTTGCTGATTACTTTTAAAATAGTAACCGACGAATGTGCTGAAAATAAATCATGCCGATTACTATTGAAATAGTAACCGACAAATGTGCTGAAAATAAATGTCTTGCCCATTACTTTTGAAATAGTAACCGACGAATATGTGCTGAATAAAAATCTTGCCGATTACTTTTGAAATAGTCACCGACCAATATGCTGAAAATAAAAATCTTGCCGATTACTTTTAAAATAGTAACCGACGAATGTGCTGAAAATAAATAATGCTGATTACTTTTGAAATAGTAAGCGATGAATATGTTGGAAATAAAAATCTTACCAATTACTTTTGAAATAGTAACCAACGAATATGCTGAAAATAAAGTCTTGCCGATTACTTTTAAAATAGTAACCGACAAATATGCTGAAAATAAAAATCTTGCCGATTACTTTTGAAAAAGTAACCGACAAATATGCTGAAAATATAAATCTTGCCGATTACTTTTGAAAAAGTAACCGACAAATATGCTGAAAATAAAAATCTTGCCGATTACTTTTGAAATAGTCACCGACCAATATGCTGAAAATAAAAATCTTGCCGATTACTTTTAAAATAGTAACCGACGAATGTGCTGAAAATAAATCATGCCGATTACTATTGAAATAGTAACCGACAAATGTGCTGAAAATAAATGTCTTGCCCATTACTTTTGAAATAGTAACCGACGAATATGTGCTGAAAATAAATCTTGCCGATTACTTTTGAAATAGTCACCGACCAATATGCTGAAAATAAAAATCTTGCCGATTACTTTTAAAATAGTAACCGACGAATGTGCTGAAAATAAATAATGCTGATTACTTTTGAAATAGTAAGCGATGAATATGTTGGAAATAAAAATCTTACCGATTACTTTTGAAATAGTAACCAACGAATATGCTGAAAATAAAGTCTTGCCGATTACTTTTGAAATAGTAACCGACGAATATGTTGAAAATAAAAATCTTGTCGATTACTTTTGAAATAGTAACTAACGAATGTGCTGAAAATAAATCATGCTGATTACTTTTGAAATAGTAAGCGACGAATATATTGGAAATAAAAATCTTATCGATTACTTTTAAAAAAGTAACCAATGAATGTGCTGAAAATAAAGTCTTGTCGATTACTTTTGAAATAGTAACCGACGAATATGTTGAAAATAAAAATCTTGCCGAATACTTTTGAAATTGTAACCGACGAATGTGCTGAAAATAAAAATCTTGTCGATTACCTTTGAAATAGTAACCGATGAACATGCTGAAAATAAAAATCTTCCCGATTACTTTTGAAATAGTAACCGACGAATGTGCAGAAAATAGATCATGCCGATTACTTTTGAAATAGTAACCGACGAATGTGTTGAAAATAAATCATGTCGATTACCTTTGAAATAGTAACCGACGAATATGCTGAAAATAAATCATGCCGATTACTTTTGAAATAGTCATCGACGAATATGCTGAAAATAAAAATCTTGCCGATTACTTTTAAAATAGTAACCGACGAATGTGCTGAAAATAAATAATGCTGATTACTTTTGAAATAGTAAGCGATGAATATGTTGGAAATAAAAATCTTACCGATTACTTTTGAAATAGTAACCAACGAATATGCTGAAAATAAAGTCTTGCCGATTACTTTTGAAATAGTAACCGACGAATATGTTGAAAATAAAAATCTTGTCGATTACTTTTAAAATAGTAACCGACAAATATGCTGAAAATAAAAATCTTGCCGATTACTTTTGAAAAAGTAACCGACAAATATGCTGAAAATATAAATCTTGCCGATTACTTTTGAAAAAGTAACCGACAAATATGCTGAAAATAAAAATCTTGCCGATTACTTTTGAAATAGTCACCGACCAATATGCTGAAAATAAAAATCTTGCCGATTACTTTTGAAATAGTAACCGACGAATGTGCTGAAAATAAATCATGCCGATTACTATTGAAATAGTAACCGACAAATGTGCTGAAAATAAAAGTCTTGCCCATTACTTTTGAAATAGTAACCGACGAATATGTGCTGAAAATAAATCTTGTCGATTACTTTTGAAATAGTAACCGACGAATGTGTTGAAAATAAATCATGTCGATTACCTTTGAAATAGAAACCGACGAATATGCTGAAAATAAATCATGCCGATTACTTTTGAAATAGTCATCGACGAATATGCTGAAAATAAAAATCTTGCCGATTACTTTTAAAATAGTAACCGACGAATGTGCTGAAAATAAATAATGCTGATTACTTTTGAAATAGTAAGCGATGAATATGTTGGAAATAAAAATCTTACCGATTACTTTTGAAATAGTAACCAACGAATATGCTGAAAATAAAGTCTTGCCGATTACTTTTGAAATAGTAACCGACGAATATGTTGAAAATAAAAATCTTGTCGATTACTTTTAAAATAGTAACCGACAAATATGCTGAAAATAAAAATCTTGCCGATTACTTTTGAAAAAGTAACCGACAAATATGCTGAAAATATAAATCTTTCCGATTACTTTTGAAAAAGTAACCGACAAATATGCTGAAAATAAAAATCTTGCCGATTACTTTTGAAATAGTCACCGACCAATATGCTGAAAATAAAAATCTTGCTGATTACTTTTAAAATAGTAACCGACGAATGTGCTGAAAATAAATCATGCCGATTACTATTGAAATAGTAACCGACAAATGTGCTGAAAATAAATGTCTTGCCCATTACTTTTGAAATAGTAACCGACGAATATGTGCTGAATAAAAATCTTGCCGATTACTTTTGAAATAGTCACCGACCAATATGCTGAAAATAAAAATCTTGCCGATTACTTTTAAAATAGTAACCGACGAATGTGCTGAAAATAAATAATGCTGATTACTTTTGAAATAGTAAGCGATGAATATGTTGGAAATAAAAATCTTAGCAATTACTTTTGAAATAGTAACCAACGAATATGCTGAAAATAAAGTCTTGCCGATTACTTTTAAAATAGTAACCGACAAATATGCTGAAAATAAAAATCTTGCCGATTATTTTTGAAAAAGTAACCGACAAATATGCTGAAAATATAAATCTTGCCGATTACTTTTGAAAAAGTAACCGACAAATATGCTGAAAATAAAAATCTTGCCGATTACTTTTGAAATAGTCACCGACCAATATGCTGAAAATAAAAATCTTGCCGATTACTTTTAAAATAGTAACCGACGAATGTGCTGAAAATAAATCATGCCGATTACTATTGAAATAGTAACCGACAAATGTGCTGAAAATAAATGTCTTGCCCATTACTTTTGAAATAGTAACCGACGAATATGTGCTGAAAATAAATCTTGCCGATTACTTTTGAAATAGTCACCGACCAATATGCTGAAAATAAAAATCTTGCCGATTACTTTTAAAATAGTAACCGACGAATGTGCTGAAAATAAATAATGCTGATTACTTTTGAAATAGTAAGCGATGAATATGTTGGAAATAAAAATCTTACCGATTACTTTTGAAATAGTAACCAACGAATATGCTGAAAATAAAGTCTTGCCGATTACTTTTGAAATAGTAACCGACGAATATGTTGAAAATAAAAATCTTGTCGATTACTTTTGAAATAGTAACTAACGAATGTGCTGAAAATAAATCATGCTGATTACTTTTGAAATAGTAAGCGACGAATATATTGGAAATAAAAATCTTATCGATTACTTTTAAAAAAGTAACCAATGAATGTGCTGAAAATAAAGTCTTGTCGATTACTTTTGAAATAGTAACCGACGAATATGTTGAAAATAAAAATCTTGTCGATTGCTTTTAAAATAGTAACCGACAAATATGCTGAAAATAAAAATCTTGCCGATTACTTTTGAAAAAGTAACCGACAAATATGCTGAAAATAAAAATCTTGCCGATTACTTTTGAAAAAGTAACCGACAAATATGCTGAAAATAAAAATCTTGCCGATTACTTTTGAAATAGTCACCGACCAATATGCTGAAAATAAAAATCTTGCCGATTACTTTTGATATAGTAACCGACGAATGTGCTGAAAATAAATCATGCCGATTACTATTGAAATAGTAACCGACAAATGTGCTGAAAATAAAAGTCTTGCCCATTACTTTTGAAATAGTAACCGACGAATATGTGCTGAATAAAAATCTTGCCGATTACTTTTGAAAAAGTAACCGACAAATATGCTGAAAATAAAAATCTTGCCGATTACTTTTGAAATAGTCACCGACCAATATGCTGAAAATAAAAATCTTGCTGATTACTTTTAAAATAGTAACCGACGAATGTGCTGAAAAAAAATCATGCCGATTACTATTGAAATAGTAACCGACAAATGTGCTGAAAATAAATGTCTTGCCCATTACTTTTGAAATAGTAACCGACGAATATGTGCTGAATAAAAATCTTGCCGATTACTTTTGAAATAGTCACCGACCAATATGCTGAAAATAAAAATCTTGCCGATTACTTTTAAAATAGTAACCGACGAATGTGCTGAAAATAAATAATGCTGATTACTTTTGAAATAGTAAGCGATGAATATGTTGGAAATAAAAATCTTACCAATTACTTTTGAAATAGTAACCAACGAATATGCTGAAAATAAAGTCTTGCCGATTACTTTTAAAATAGTAACCGACAAATATGCTGAAAATAAAAATCTTGCCGATTACTTTTGAAAAAGTAACCGACAAATATGCTGAAAATATAAATCTTGCCGATTACTTTTGAAAAAGTAACCGACAAATATGCTGAAAATAAAAATCTTGCCGATTACTTTTGAAATAGTCACCGACCAATATGCTGAAAATAAAAATCTTGCCGATTACTTTTAAAATAGTAACCGACGAATGTGCTGAAAATAAATCATGCCGATTACTATTGAAATAGTAACCGACAAATGTGCTGAAAATAAATGTCTTGCCCATTACTTTTGAAATAGTAACCGACGAATATGTGCTGAAAATAAATCTTGCCGATTACTTTTGAAATAGTCACCGACCAATATGCTGAAAATAAAAATCTTTTGCCGATTACTTTTAAAATAGTAACCGACGAATGTGCTGAAAATAAATAATGCTGATTACTTTTGAAATAGTAAGCGATGAATATGTTGGAAATAAAAATCTTACCGATTACTTTTGAAATAGTAACCAACGAATATGCTGAAAATAAAGTCTTGCCGATTACTTTTGAAATAGTAAGCGACGAATATATTGGAAATAAAAATCTTATCGATTACTTTTAAAAAAGTAACCAATGAATGTGCTGAAAATAAAGTCTTGTCGATTACTTTTGAAATAGTAACCGACGAATATGTTGAAAATAAAAATCCTGCCGAATACTTTTGAAATTGTAACCGACGAATGTGCTGAAAATAAAAATCTTGTCGATTACCTTTGAAATAGTAACCGATGAACATGCTGAAAATAAAAATCTTGCCGATTACTTTTGAAATAGTAACCGATGAATGTGCAGAAAATAGATCATGCCGATTACTTTTGAAATAGTAACCGACGAATGTGTTGAAAATAAATCATGTCGATTACCTTTGAAATAGTCATCGACGAATATGCTGAAAATAAAAATCTTGCCGATTACTTTTAAAATAGTAACCGACGAATGTGCTGAAAATAAATAATGCTGATTACTTTTGAAATAGTAAGCGATGAATATGTTGGAAATAAAAATCTTACCGATTACTTTTGAAATAGTAACCAACGAATATGCTGAAAATAAAGTCTTGCCGATTACTTTTGAAATAGTAACCGACGAATATGTTGAAAATAAAAATCTTGTCGATTGCTTTTAAAATAGTAACCGACAAATATGCTGAAAATAAAAATCTTGCCGATTACTTTTGAAAAAGTAACCGACAAATATGCTGAAAATAAAAATCTTGCCGATTACTTTTGAAAAAGTAACCGACAAATATGCTGAAAATAAAAATCTTGCCGATTACTTTTGAAATAGTCACCGACCAATATGCTGAACATAAAAATCTTGCCGATTACTTTTGAAATAGTAACCGACGAATGTGCTGAAAATAAATCATGCCGATTACTATTGAAATAGTAACCGACAAATGTGCTGAAAATAAAAGTCTTGCCCATTACTTTTGAAATAGTAACCGACGAATATGTGCTGAAAATAAATCTTGCCGATTACTTTTGAAATAGTAACCGACGAATGTGCTGAAAATAAATCATGTCGATTACTTTTGAAATAGTAAGCGACGAATATGTTGAAAATAAAAATCTTGTCGATTACTTTTAAAATAGTAACCGACAAATATGCTAAAAATAAAAATCTTGCCGATTACTTTTGAAATATGAACCGACGAATATGTTGAAAATAAAAATCTTGTCGATGACTTTTAAAATAGTAACCGACAAATATGCTAAAAATAAAAATCTTGCCGATTACTTTTGAAATAGTAACCGACGAATGTGCAGAAAATCGATCATGCCGATTACTTTTGAAATAGTAACCGACGAATGTGTTGAAATTAAATCATGTCGATTACCTTTGAAATAGTAACCGACGAATATGTTGAAAATAAAAATATTACCGATTACTTTTGAAATAGTAACCAACGAATATGCTGAAAATAAAGTCTTGCCGATTACTTTTGAAATAGTAACCGACGAATATGTTGAAAATAAAAATCTTGTCGATTACTTTTGAAATAGTAACTGACGAATGTGCTGAAAATAAATCATGCTGATTACTTTTGAAATAGTAAGCGACGAATATATTGGAAATAAAAATCTTACCGATTACTTTTAAAAAAGTAACCAATGAATGTGCTGAAAATAAAGTCTTGTCGATTACTTTTGAAATAGTAACCGACGAATATGTTGAAAATAAAAATCTTGCCGAATACTTTTGAAATTGTAACTGACGAATGTGCTGAAAATAAAAATCTTGTCGATTACCTTTGAAATAGTAACCGATGAACATGCTGAAAATAAAAATCTTGCCGATTACTTTTGAAATAGTAACCGACGAATGTGCAGAAAATAGATCATGCCGATTACTTTTGAAATAGTAACCGACGAATGTGTTGAAAATAAATCATGTCGATTACCTTTGAAATAGTAACCGACGAATATGCTGAAAATAAATCATGCCGATTACTTTTGAAATAGTCATCGATGAATATGCTGAAAATAAAAATCTTGCCGATTACTTTTAAAATAGTAACCGACGAATGTGCTGAAAATAAATAATGCTGATTACTTTTGAAATAGTAAGCGATGAATATGTTGGAAATAAAAATCTTACCGATTACTTTTGAAATAGTAACCAACGAATATGCTGAAAATAAAGTCTTGCCGATTACTTTTGAAATAGTAACCGACGAATATGTTGAAAATAAAAATCTTTTCGATTACTTTTAAAATAGTAACCGACAAATATGCTGAAAATAAAAATCTTGCCGATTACTTTTGAAAAAGTAACCGACAAATATGCTGAAAATATAAATCTTGCCGATTACTTTTGAAAAAGTAACCGACAAATATGCTGAAAATAAAAATCTTGCCGATTACTTTTGAAATAGTCACCGACCAATATGCTGAAAATAAAAATATTGCCGATTACTTTTGAAATAGTAACCGACGAATGTGCAGAAAATCGATCATGCCGATTACTTTTGAAATAGTAACCGACGAATGTGTTGAAATTAAATCATGCCGATTACCTTTGAAATAGTAACCGACGAATATGTTGAAAATAAAAATCTTACCGATTACTTTTGAAATAGTAACCAACGAATATGCTGAAAATAAAGTCTTGCCCATTACTTTTGAAATAGTAACCGACGAATATGTGCTGAAAATAAATCTTGCCGATTACTTTTAAAATAGTAACCGACAAATATGCTGAAAATAAAAATCTTGCCGATTACTTTTGAAAAAGTAACCGACAAATATGTTGAAAATAAAAATCTTGCCGATTACTTTTGAAATAGTCACCGACCAATATGCTGAAAATAAAAATCTTGCCGATTACTTTTGAAATAGTAACCGACGAATGTGCTGAAAATAAATCATGCCGATTACTTTTGAAATAGTAAGCGACGAATATGTTGAAAATAAAAATCTTGTCGATTACTTTTAAAATAGTAACCGACAAATATGCTAAAAATAAAAATCTTGCCGATTACTTTTGAAATAGTCACCGACCAATATGCTGAAAATAAAAATCTTGCCGATTACTTTTAAAATAGTAACCGACGAATGTGCTGAAAATAAATAATGCTGATTACTTTTGAAATAGTAAGCGATGAATATGTTGGAAATAAAAATCTTACCGATTACTTTTAAAAAAGTAACCAATGAATGTGCTGAAAATAAAGTCTTGCCGATTACTTTTGAAATAGTAACCGATGAATATGTTGAAAATAAAAATCTTGTCGATTACTTTTAAAATAGTAACCGACAAATATGCTGAAAATAAAAATCTTGCCGATTACTTTTGAAATAGTCACCGACGAATATGCTGAAAATAAAAATCTTGCCGATTACTTTTAAAATAGTAACCGACGAATGTGCTGAAAATAAATAATGCTGATTACTTTTGAAATAGTAAGCGATGAATATGTTGGAAATAAAAATCTTACCGATTACTTTTGCAATAGTAACCAACGAATATGCTGAAAATAAAGTCTTGCCGATTACTTTTGAAATAGTAACCGACGAATATGTTGAAAATAAAAATCTTGTCGATTACTTTTAAAATAGTAACCGACAAATATGCTGAAAATAAAAATCTTGCCGATTACTTTTGAAAAAGTAACCGACAAATATGCTGAAAATATAAATCTTGCCGATTACTTTTGAAAAAGTAACCGACAAATATGCTGAAAATAAAAATCTTGCCGATTACTTTTGAAATAGTCACCGACCAATATGCTGAAAATAAAAATCTTGCCGATTACTTTTGAAATAGTAACCGACGAATGTGCTGAAAATAAATCATGCCGATTACTATTGAAATAGTAACCGACAAATGTGCTGAAAATAAAAGTCTTGCCCATTACTTTTGAAATAGTAACCGACGAATATGTGCTGAAAATAAATCTTGCCGATTACTTTTGAAATAGAAACCGACGAATGTGCTGAAAATAAATCATGTCGATTACTTTTGAAATAGTAAGCGACGAATATGTTGAAAATAAAAATCTAGTCGATTACTTTTAAAATAGTAACCGACAAATATGCTAAAAATAAAAATCTTGCCGATTACTTTTGAAATAG
The DNA here is from genome assembly GCA_958299785.1 of Medicago lupulina. NCBI lineage: Eukaryota > Viridiplantae > Streptophyta > Magnoliopsida > Fabales > Fabaceae > Medicago > Medicago lupulina. Next base: position 35,854,386 of record OY283146.1, on the reverse strand, counting down.
GAACCGACGAATATGTTGAAAATAAAAATCTTGTCGATTACTTTTAAAATAGTAACCGACAAATATGCTAAAAATAAAAATCTTGCTGATTACTTTTGAAATAGTAACCGACGAATGTGCAGAAAATCGATCATGCCGATTACTTTTGAAATAGTAACCGACGAATGTGTTGAAATTAAATCATGCCGATTACCTTTGAAATAGTAACCGACGAATATGTTGAAAATAAAAATCTTACCGATTACTTTTGAAATAGTAACCAACGAATATGCTGAAAATAAAGTCTTGCCCATTACTTTTGAAATAGTAACCGACGAATATGTGCTGAAAATAAATCTTGCCGATTACTTTTAAAATAGTAACCGACAAATATGCTGAAAATAAAAATCTTGCCGATTACTTTTGAAAAAGTAACCGACAAATATGTTGAAAATAAAAATCTTGCCGATTACTTTTGAAATAGTCACCGACCAATATGCTGAAAATAAAAATCTTGCCGATTACCTTTGAAATAGTAACCGACGAATGTGCTGAAAATAAATCATGCCGATTACTTTTGAAATAGTAAGCGACGAATATGTTGAAAATAAAAATCTTATCGATTACTTTTAAAATAGTAACCGACAAATATGCTAAAAATAAAAATCTTGCCGATTACTTTTGAAATAGTCACCGACCAATATGCTGAAAATAAAAATCTTGCCGATTACTTTTAAAATAGTAACCGACGAATGTGCTGAAAATAAATAATGCTGATTACTTTTGAAATAGTAAGCGATGAATATGTTGGAAATAAGAATCTTACCGATTACTTTTAAAAAAGTAACCAATGAATGTGCTGAAAATAAAGTCTTGCCGATTACTTTTGAAATAGTAACCGATGAATATGTTGAAAATAAAAATCTTGTCGATTACTTTTAAAATAGTAACCGACAAATATGCTGAAAATAAAAATCTTGCCGATTACTTTTGAAATAGTCACCGACGAATATGCTGAAAATAAAAATCTTGCCGATTACTTTTGAAATAGTAACCGACGAATGTGCTGAAAATAAATCATGCTGTTTACTTTTGAAATAGTAAGCGACGAATATGTTGGAAATAAAAATCTTACCGATTACTTTTAAAAAAGTAACCAATGAATGTGCTGAAAATAAAGTCTTGCCGATTAATTTTGAAATAGTAACCGACGAATATGTTGAAAATGAAAATCTTGCCGAATACTTTTGAAATAGTAACCGACGAATGTGCAGAAAATAGATCATGCCGATTACTTTTGAAATAGTAACCGACGAATGTGCTGAAAATAAATCATGTCGATTACTTTGGAAATAGTAAGTGACGAATATGTTGAAAATAAAAATCTTACCGATTAATTTTGAAATAGTAACCAACGAATGTGCTGAAAATAAATCTTGCCGATTACTTTTGAAATAGTAACCGACGAATGTGCTGAAAATAAATCATGCCAATTACTTTTGAAATAGTAAGCGACGAATATGTTGAAAATAAAAATCGTACCGATTACTTTTGAAATAGTAACCGACGAATGTGCTGAAAATAAATGATGCCGATTACTTTTGAAATAGTAACCGACGAATGTGCTGAAAATAAATCATGCCAATTACTTTTGAAATAGTAAGCGACGAATATGTTGAAAATAAAAATCGTACCGATTACTTTTGAAATAGTAACCGACGAATGTGCTGAAAATAAATGATGCCGATTACTTTTGAAAAAGTAAGCGACGAATATGTTGAAAATAAAAATCTTACCGATTACTTTTGAAATAGTAACCAACGAATATGCTGAAAATAAAGTCTTGCCGATTACTTTTGAAATAGTAACCGACGAATATGTTGAAAATAAAAATCTTGTCGATTACTTTTAAATTAGTAACCGACAAATATGCTGAAAATAAAAATCTTGCCGATTACTTTTGAAATAGTCACCGACCAATATGCTGAAAATAAAAATCTTGCCGATTACTTTTGAAATAGTAACCGACGAATGTGCTGAAAATAAAAGTCTTGCCCATTACTTTTGAAATAGTAACCGACGAATATGTGCTGAAAATAAATCTTGCCGATTACTTTTGAAATAGTAACCGACGAATATGTTGAAAATAAAAATCTTGTCGATTACTTTTAAAATAGTAACCGACAAATATGCTAAAAATAAAAATCTTGCCGATTACTTTTGAAATAGGAACCGACGAATATGTTGAAAATAAAAATCTTGTCGATTACTTTTAAAATAGTAACCGACTAATATGCTAAAAATAAATATCTTGCCGATTACTTTTGAAGTAGTAACCGACGAATGTGCAGAAAATAGATCATGCCGATTACTTTTGAAATAGTAACCGACGAATGTGTTGAAAATAAATCATGCCGATTACCTTTGAAATAGTAACCGACGAATATGTTGAAAATAAAAATCTTACCGATTACTTTTGAAATAGTAACCAACGAATATGCTGAAAATAAAGTCTTGCCCATTACTTTTGAAATAGTAACCGACGAATATGTGCTGAAAATAAATCTTGCTGATTACTTTTAAAATAGTAACCGACAAATATGCTGAAAATAAAAATCTTGCCGATTACTTTTGAAAAAGTTACCGACAAATATGCTGAAAATAAAAATCTTGCCGATTACTTTTGAAATAGTCACCGACCAATATGCTGAAAATAAAAATCTTTTCGATTACTTTTGAAATACTAACCGACGAATGTGCTGAAAATAAATCATGCCGATTACTTTTGAAATAGTAACCGATGAACATGTTGAAAATAAAAATCTTGTCGATTACTTTTAAAATAGTAACCGACAAATATGCTGAAAATAAAAATCTTGCCGATTACTTTTGAAATAGTCACCGACAAATATGCTGAAAATAAAAATCTTGCCGATTACTTTTGAAATAGTAACTGACGAATGTGCTGAAAATAAATCATGCTGATTACTTTTCAAATAGTAAGCGACGAATATGTTGGAAATAAAAATCTTACCGATTACTTTTAAAAAAGTAACCAATGAATGTGCTGAAAATAAAGTCTTGTCGATTACTTTTGAAATAGTAACCGACGAATATGTTGAAAATAAAAATCTTGCCGAATACTTTTGAAATAGTAACCGACGAATGTGCTGAAAATAAAAATCTTGTCGATTACCTTTGAAATAGTAACCGATGAACATGCTGAAAATAAAAATCTTGCCGATTACTTTTGAAATAGTAACCGACGGATGTGCAGAAAATAGATCATGCCGATTACTTTTGAAATAGTAACCGACGAATGTGTTGAAAATAAATCATGTCGATTACCTTTGAAAAAGTAACCGACGAATATGCTGAAAATAAATCATGCCGATTACTTTTGAAATAGTCATCGACGAATATGCTGAAAATAAAAATCTTGCCGATTACTTTTAAAATAGTAACCGACGAATGTGCTGAAAATAAATCATGCCGATTACCTTTGAAATAGTAACCGACGAATATGTTGAAAATAAAAATCTTACCGATTACTTTTGAAATAGTAACCAACGAATATGCTGAAAATAAAGTCTTGCCCATTACTTTTGAAATAGTAACCGACGAATATGTGCTGAAAATAAATCTTGCTGATTACTTTTAAAATAGTAACCGACAAATATGCTGAAAATAAAAATCTTGCCGATTACTTTTGAAAAAGTAATCGACAAATATGCTGAAAATAAAAATCTTGCCGATTACTTTTGAAATAGTCACCGACCAATATGCTGAAAATAAAAATCTTTCCGATTACTTTTGAAATAGTAACCGACGAATGTGCTGAAAATAAATCATGCCGATTACTTTTGAAATAGTAACCGATGAACATGTTGAAAATAAAAATCTTGTCGATTACTTTTAAAATAGTAACCGACAAATATGCTGAAAATAAAAATCTTGCCGATTACTTTTGAAATAGTCACCGACAAATATGCTGAAAATAAAAATCTTGCCGATTACTTTTGAAATAGTAACTGACGAATGTGCTGAAAATAAATCATGCTGATTACTTTTGAAATAGTAAGCGACGAATATGTTGGAAATAAAAATCTTACCGATTACTTTTAAAAAAGTAACCAATGAATGTGCTGAAAATAAAGTCTTGTCGATTACTTTTGAAATAGTAACCGACGAATATGTTGAAAATAAAAATCTTGCCGAATACTTTTGAAATTGTAACCGACGAATGTGCTGAAAATAAAAATCTTGTCGATTACCTTTGAAATAGTAACCGATGAACATGCTGAAAATAAAAATCTTGCCGATTACTTTTGAAATAGTAACCGACGAATGTGCAGAAAATAGATCATGCCGATTACTTTTGAAATAGTAACCGACGAATGTGTTGAAAATAAATCATGTCGATTACCTTTGAAATAGAAACCGACGAATATGCTGAAAATAAATCATGCCGATTACTTTTGAAATAGTCATCGACGAATATGCTGAAAATAAAAATCTTGCCGATTACTTTTAAAATAGTAACCGACGAATGTGCTGAAAATAAATAATGCTGATTACTTTTGAAATAGTAAGCGATAAATATGTTGGAAATAAAAATCTTACCGATTACTTTTGAAATAGTAACCAACGAATATGCTGAAAATAAAGTCTTGCCGATTACTTTTGAAATAGTAACCGACGAATATGTTGAAAATAAAAATCTTGTCGATTACTTTTGAAATAGTAACAGACGAATGTGCTGAAAATAAATCATGCTGATTACTTTTGAAATAGTAAGCGACGAATATGTTGGAAATAAAAATCTTACCGATTACTTTTAAAAAAGTAACCAATGAATGTGCTGAAAATAAAGTCTTGTCGATTACTTTTGAAATAGTAACCGACGAATATGTTGAAAATAAAAATCTTGCCGAATACTTTTGAAATAGTAACCGACGAATGTGCTGAAAATAAAAATCTTGTCGATTACCTTTGAAATAGTAACCGATGAACATGCTGAAAATAAAAATCTTGCCGATTACTTTTGAAATAGTAACCGACGGATGTGCAGAAAATAGATCATGCCGATTACTTTTGAAATAGTAACCGACGAATGTGTTGAAAATAAATCATGTCGATTACCTTTGAAATAGTAACCGACGAATATGCTGAAAATAAATCATGCCGATTACTTTTGAAATAGTCATCGACGAATATGCTGAAAATAAAAATCTTGCCGATTACTTTTAAAATAGTAACCGACGAATGTGCTGAAAATAAATAATGCTGATTACTTTTGAAATAGTAAGCAATGAATATGTTGGAAATAAAAATCTTACCGATTACTTTTGAAATAGTAACCAACGAATATGCTGAAAATAAAGTCTTGCCGATTACTTTTGAAATAGTAAGCGACGAATATGTTGAAAATAAAAATCTTGTCGATCACTTTTAAAATAGTAACCGACAAATATGCTGAAAATAAAAATCTTGCCGATTACTTTTGAAAAAGTAACCGACAAATATGCTAAAAATATAAATCTTGCCGATTACTTTTGAAAAAGTAAACGACAAATATGCTGAAAATAAAAATCTTGCCGATTACTTTTGAAATAGTCACCGCCCAATATGCTGAAAATAAAAATCTTGCCGATTACTTTCGAAATAGTAACCGACGAATGTGCTGAAAATAAATCATGCCGATTACTATTGAAATAGTAACCGACGAATGTGCTGAAAATAAATCATGTCGATTACTTTTAAAATAGTAAGCGACAAATATGTTGAAAATAAAAATCTTGTCGATTACTTTTAAAATAGTAACCGACAAATATGCTAAAAATAAAAATCTTGCCGATTACTTTTGAAGTAGTAACCGACGAATGTGCAGAAAATAGATCATGCCGATTACTTTTGAAATAGTAACCGACGAATGTGTTGAAAATAAATCATGCCGATTACCTTTGAAATAGTAACCGACGAATATGTTGAAAATAAAAATATTACCGATTACTTTTGAAATAGTAACCAACGAATATGCTGAAAATAAAGTCTTGCCCATTACTTTTGAAATAGTAACCGACGAATATGTGCTGAAAATAAATCTTGCTGATTACTTTTAAAATAGTAACCGACAAATATGCTGAAAATAAAAATCTTGCCGATTACTTTTGAAAAAGTAACCGACAAATATGCTGAAAATAAAAATCTTGCCGATTACTTTTGAAATAGTCACCGACCAATATGCTGAAAATAAAAATCTTGCCGATTACTTTTGAAATAGTAACCGACGAATGTGCTGAAAATAAATCATGCCGATTACTTTTGAAATAGTAACCGATGAACATGTTGAAAATAAAAATCTTGTCGATTACTTTTAAAATAGTAACCGACAAATATGCTGAAAATAAAAATCTTGCCGATTACTTTTGAAATAGTCACCGACAAATATGCTGAAAATAAAAATCTTGCCGATTACTTTTGAAATAGTAACTGACGAATGTGCTGAAAATAAATCATGCTGATTACTTTTGAAATAGTAAGCGACGAATATGTTGGAAATAAAAATCTTACCGATTACTTTTAAAAAAGTAACCAATGAATGTGCTGAAAATAAAGTCTTGTCGATTACTTTTGAAATAGTAACCGACGAATATGTTGAAAATAAAAATCTTGCCGAATACTTTTGAAATAGTAACCGACGAATGTGCTGAAAATAAAAATCTTGTCGATTACCTTTGAAATAGTAACCGATGAACATGCTGAAAATAAAAATCTTGCCGATTACTTTTGAAATAGTAACCGACGGATGTGCAGAAAATAGATCATGCCGATTACTTTTGAAATAGTAACCGACGAATGTGTTGAAAATAAATCATGTCGATTACCTTTGAAATAGTAACCGACGAATATGCTGAAAATAAATCATGCCGATTACTTTTGAAATAGTCATCGACGAATATGCTGAAAATAAAAATCTTGCCGATTACTTTTAAAATAGTAACCGACGAATGTGCTGAAAATAAATAATGCTGATTACTTTTGAAATAGTAAGCAATGAATATGTTGGAAATAAAAATCTTACCGATTACTTTTGAAATAGTAACCAACGAATATGCTGAAAATAAAGTCTTGCCGATTACTTTTGAAATAGTAAGCGACGAATATGTTGAAAATAAAAATCTTGTCGATCACTTTTAAAATAGTAACCGACAAATATGCTGAAAATAAAAATCTTGCCGATTACTTTTGAAAAAGTAACCGACAAATATGCTAAAAATATAAATCTTGCCGATTACTTTTGAAAAAGTAAACGACAAATATGCTGAAAATAAAAATCTTGCCGATTACTTTTGAAATAGTCACCGCCCAATATGCTGAAAATAAAAATCTTGCCGATTACTTTCGAAATAGTAACCGACGAATGTGCTGAAAATAAATCATGCCGATTACTATTGAAATAGTAACCGACGAATGTGCTGAAAATAAATCATGCCGATTACTTTTAAAATAGTAAGCGACGAATATGTTGAAAATAAAAATCTTGTCGATTACTTTTAAAATAGTAACCGACAAATATGCTAAAAATAAAAATCTTGCCGATTACTTTTGAAGTAGTAACCGACGAATGTGCAGAAAATAGATCATGCCGATTACTTTTGAAATAGTAACCGACGAATGTGTTGAAAATAAATCATGCCGATTACCTTTGAAATAGTAACCGACGAATATGTTGAAAATAAAAATATTACCGATTACTTTTGAAATAGTAACCAACGAATATGCTGAAAATAAAGTCGTGCCCATTACTTTTGAAATAGTAACCGACGAATATGTGCTGAAAATAAATCTTGCTGATTACTTTTAAAATAGTAACCGACAAATATGCTGAAAATAAAAATCTTGCCGATTACTTTTGAAAAAGTAACCGACAAATATGCTGAAAATAAAAATCTTGCCGATTACTTTTGAAATAGTCACCGACCAATATGCTGAAAATAAAAATCTTGCCGATTACTTTTGAAATAGTAACCGACGAATGTGCTGAAAATAAATCATGCCGATTACTTTTGAAATAGTAACCGATGAACATGTTGAAAATAAAAATCTTGTCGATTACTTTTAAAATAGTAACCGACAAATATGCTGAAAATAAAAATCTTGCCGATTACTTTTGAAATAGTCACCGACAAATATGCTGAAAATAAAAATCTTGCCGATTACTTTTGAAATAGTAACTGACGAATGTGCTGAAAATAAATCATGCTGATTACTTTTGAAATAGTAAGCGACGAATATGTTGGAAATAAAAATCTTACCGATTACTTTTAAAAAAGTAACCAATGAATGTGCTGAAAATAAAGTCTTGTCGATTACTTTTGAAATAGTAACCGACGAATATGTTGAAAATAAAAATCTTGCCGAATACTTTTGAAATAGTAACCGACGAATGTGCTGAAAATAAAAATCTTGTCGATTACCTTTGAAATAGTAACCGATGAACATGCTGAAAATAAAAATCTTGCCGATTACTTTTGAAATAGTAACCGACGAATGTGCAGAAAATAGATCATGCCGATTACTTTTGAAATAGTAACCGACGAATGTGTTGAAAATAAATCATGTCGATTACCTTTGAAATAGTAACCGACGAATATGCTGAAAATAAATCATGTCGATTACTTTTGAAATAGTCATCGACGAATATGCTGAAAATAAAAATCTTGCCGATTACTTTTAAAATAGTAACCGACGAATGTGGTGAAAATAAATAATGCTGATTACTTTTGAAATAGTAAGCAATGAATATGTTGGAAATAAAAATCTTACCGATTACTTTTGAAATAGTAACCAACGAATATGCTGAAAATAAAGTCTTGCCGATTACTTTTGAAATAGTAACCGACGAATATGTTGAAAATAAAAATCTTGTCGATTACTTTTAAAATAGTAACCGACAAATATGCTAAAAATAAAAATCTTGCCGATTACTTTTGAAGTAGTAACCGACGAATGTGCAGAAAATAGATCATGCCGATTACTTTTGAAATAGTAACCGACGAATGTGTTGAAAATAAATCATGCCGATTACCTTTGAAATAGTAACCGACGAATATGTTGAAAATAAAAATATTACCGATTACTTTTGAAATAGTAACCAACGAATATGCTGAAAATAAAGTCGTGCCCATTACTTTTGAAATAGTAACCGACGAATATGTGCTGAAAATAAATCTTGCTGATTACTTTTAAAATAGTAACCGACAAATATGCTGAAAATAAAAATCTTGCCGATTACTTTTGAAAAAGTAACCGACAAATATGCTGAAAATAAAAATCTTGCCGATTACTTTTGAAATAGTCACCGACCAATATGCTGAAAATAAAAATCTTGCCGATTACTTTTGAAATAGTAACCGACGAATGTGCTGAAAATAAATCATGCCGATTACTTTTGAAATAGTAACCGATGAACATGTTGAAAATAAAAATCTTGTCGATTACTTTTAAAATAGTAACCGACAAATATGCTGAAAATAAAAATCTTGCCGATTACTTTTGAAATAGTCACCGACAAATATGCTGAAAATAAAAATCTTGCCGATTACTTTTGAAATAGTAACTGACGAATGTGCTGAAAATAAATCATGCTGATTACTTTTGAAATAGTAAGCGACGAATATGTTGGAAATAAAAATCTTACCGATTACTTTTAAAAAAGTAACCAATGAATGTGCTGAAAATAAAGTCTTGTCGATTACTTTTGAAATAGTAACCGACGAATATGTTGAAAATAAAAATCTTGCCGAATACTTTTGAAATAGTAACCGACGAATGTGCTGAAAATAAAAATCTTGTCGATTACCTTTGAAATAGTAACCGATGAACATGCTGAAAATAAAAATCTTGCCGATTACTTTTGAAATAGTAACCGACGAATGTGCAGAAAATAGATCATGCCGATTACTTTTGAAATAGTAACCGACGAATGTGTTGAAAATAAATCATGTCGATTACCTTTGAAATAGTAACCGACGAATATGCTGAAAATAAATCATGTCGATTACTTTTGAAATAGTCATCGACGAATATGCTGAAAATAAAAATCTTGCCGATTACTTTTAAAATAGTAACCGACGAATGTGGTGAAAATAAATAATGCTGATTACTTTTGAAATAGTAAGCAATGAATATGTTGGAAATAAAAATCTTACCGATTACTTTTGAAATAGTAACCAACGAATATGCTGAAAATAAAGTCTTGCCGATTACTTTTGAAATAGTAACCGACGAATATGTTGAAAATAAAAATCTTGTCGATTACTTTTAAAATAGTAACCGACAAATATGCTGAAAATAAAAATCTTGCCGATTACTTTTGAAAAAGTAACCGACAAATATGCTGAAAATAAAAATCTTGCCGATTACTTTTAAAAAAGTTACCAATGAATGTGCTGAAAATAAAGTCTTGTCGATTACTTTTGAAATAGTAACCGACGAATATGTTGAAAATAAAAATCTTGCCGAATACTTTTGAAATAGTAACCGACGAATGTGCTGAAAATAAAAATCTTGTCGATTACCTTTGAAATAGTAACCGATGAACATGCTGAAAATAAAAATCTTGCTGATTACTTTTGAAATAGTAACCGACGAATGTGCAGAAAATAGATCATGCCCATTACTTTTGAAATAGTAACCGACGAATGTGTTGAAAATAAATCTTGTCGATTACCTTTGAAATAGTAACCGACGAATATGCTGAAAATAAATCATGCCGATTACTTTTGAAATAGTCATCGACGAATATGCTGAAAATAAAAATCTTGCTGATTACTTTTGAAATAGTAACCGACGAATGTGCTGAAAATAAATCATGTCGATTACTTTGGAAATAGTAAGTGACGAATATGTTGAAAATAAAAATCTTACCGATTACTTTTGAAATAGTAACCAACGAATGTGCTGAAAATAAAGTCTTGCCGATAACTTTTGAAATAGTAACCGACGAATATGTGCTGAAAATAAATCTTGCCGATTACTTTTGAAGTAGTAACCGACGAATGTGCAGAAAATAGATCATGCCGATTACTTTTGAAATAGTAACCGACGAATGTGTTGAAAATAAATCATGCCGATTACCTTTGAAATAGTAACCGACGAATATGTTGAAAATAAAAATATTACCGATTACTTTTGAAATAGTAACCAACGAATATGCTGAAAATAAAGTCGTGCCCATTACTTTTGAAATAGTAACCGACGAATATGTGCTGAAAATAAATCTTGCTGATTACTTTTAAAATAGTAACCGACAAATATGCTGAAAATAAAAATCTTGCCGATTACTTTTGAAAAAGTAACCGACAAATATGCTGAAAATAAAAATCTTGCCGATTACTTTTGAAATAGTAACCGACGAATGTGCTGAAAATAAATAATGCCGATTACTATTGAAATAGTAACCGACAAATGTGCTGAAAATAAAAGTCTTGCCCATTACTTTTGAAATAGTAACCGACGAATATGTGCTGAAAATAAATCTTGTCGATAACTTTTGAAATAGTAACCGACGAATGTGCTGAAAATAAATCATGCCGATTACTTTTAAAATAGTAAGCGACGAATATGTTGAAAATAAAAATCTTGTCGATTACTTTTAAAATAGTAACCGACAAATATGCTAAAAATAAAAATCTTGTCGATTACTTTTGAAATAGGAACCGACGAATATGTTGAAAATAAAAATCTTGTCGATTACTTTTAAAATAGTAACCGACAAATATGCTAAAAATAAAAATCTTGCTGATTACTTTTGAAATAGTAACCGACGAATGTGCAGAAAATAGATCATGCCGATTACTTTTGAAATAGTAACCGACGAATGTGTTGAAAATAAATCATGCCGATTACCTTTGAAATAGTAACCGATGAATATGTTGAAAATAAAAATCTTACCGATTACTTTTGAAATAGTAACCAACTAATATGCTGAAAATAAAGTCTTGCCCATGACTTTTGAAATAGTAACCGACGAATATGTGCTGAAAATAAATCTTGTTGATTACTTTTAAAATAGTAACCGACAAATATGCTGAAAAGAAAAATCTTGCCGATTACTTTTGAAATAGTAACCGACGAATGTGCTGAAAATAAAAATCTTGTCGATTACCTTTGAAATAGTAACCGATGAACATGCTGAAAATAAAAATCTTGCCGATTACTTTTGAAATAGTAACCGACGAATGTGCAGAAAATAGATCATGCCGATTACTTTTGAAATAGTAACCGACGAATCTGTTGAAAATAAAAATCATGCCGATTACTTTTAAAATAGTAAGCGACGAATATGTTGAAAATAAAAATCTTGTCGATTACTTTTAAAATAGTAACCGACAAATATGCTAAAAATTAATCATGCCGATTACTTTTGAAATAGTAACCGACGAATATGTTGAAAATAAAAAATCTTGTCGATTACTTTTAAAATAGTAACCGACAAATATGCTGAAAATAAAAATCTTGCCGATTACTTTTGAAAAAGTAACCGACAAATATGCTAAAAATAAAAATCTTGCCGATTACTTTTGAAATTGTCACCGACCAATATGCTGAAAATAAAAATCTTGCCGATTACTTTTGAAATAGTAACCGACGAATGTGCTGAAAATAAATAATGCCGATTACTATTGAAATAGTAACCGACTAATGTGCTGAAAATAAAAGTCTTGCCCGTTACTTTTGAAATAGTAACCGACGAATATGTGCTGAAAATAAATCTTGCCGATTACTTTTGAAATAGTAACCGACGAATGTGCTGAAAATAAATCATGCCGATTACTTTTAAAATAGTAAGCGACGAATATGTTGAAAATAAAAATCTTGTCGATTACTTTTAAAATAGTAACCGACAAATATGCTAAAAATAAAAATCTTGTCGATTACTTTTGAAATAGGAACCGACGAATATGTTGAAAATAAAAATCTTGTCGATTACTTTTAAAATAGTAACCGACAAAGATGCTAAAAATAAAAATCTTGCTGATTACTTTTGAAATAGTAACCGACAAATGTGCAGAAAATAGATCATGCCGATTACTTTTGAAATAGTAACCGACGAATGTGTTGAAAATAAATCATGCCGATTACCTTTGAAATAGTAACCGATGAATATGTTGAAAATAAAAATCTTACCGATTACTTTTGAAATAGTAACCAACGAATATGCTGAAAATAAAGTCTTGCCCATTACTTTTGAAATAGTAACCGACGAATATGTGCTGAAAATAAATCTTGTTGATTACTTTTAAAATAGTAACCGACAAATATGCTGAAAAGAAAAATCTTGCCGATTACTTTTGAAATAGTAACCGACGAATGTGCTGAAAATAAAAATCTTGTCGATTACCTTTGAAATAGTAACCGATGAACATGCTGAAAATAAAAATCTTGTCGATTACTTTTGAAATAGTAACCGACAAATGTGCAGAAAATAGATCATGCCGATTACTTTTGAAATAGTAACCGACGAATCTGTTGAAAATAAATCATGTCGATTACCTTTGAAATAGTAACCGACGAATATGCTGAAAATAAATCATGCTGATTACTTCTGAAATAGTCATCGACGAATATGCTGAAAATAAAAATCTTGCCGATTACTTTTAAAATAGTAACCGACGAATGTGCTGAAAATAAATAATGTTGATTACTTTTGAAATAGTAAGCGATGAATATGTTGGACATAAAAATCTTACCGATTACTTTTAAAATAGTAACCAACGAATATGCTGTAAATAAAGTCTTGCCGATTACTTTTGAAATAGTAACCGACGAATATGTTGAAAATAAAAATCTTGTCGATTACTTTTAAAATAGTAACCGACAAATATGCTCAAAATAAAAATCTTGCCGATTACTTTTGAAAAAGTAACCGACAAATATGCTGAAAATATAAATCTTGCCGATTACTTTTGAAAAAGTAACCGACAAATATGCTGAAAATAAAAATCTTGCCGATTACTTTTGAAATAGTCACCGACCAATATGCTGAAAATAATAATCTTGCCGATTACTTTTGAAATAGTAACCGACGAATGTGCTGAAAATAAATCATGCCGATTACTATTGAAATAGTAACCGACAAATGTGCTGAAAATAAAAGTCTTGCCCATTACTTTTGAAATAGTAATCGACGAATATGTGCTGAAAATAAATCTTGCCGATTACTTTTGAAATAGTAACCGACGAATGTGCTGAAAATAAATCATGCCGATTACTTTTGAAATAGTAAGCGACGAATATGTTGAAAATAAAAATCTTGTCGATTACTTTTAAAATAGTAACCGACAAATATGCTAAAAATAAAAATCTTGCCGATTACTTTTGAAATAGTAACCGACGAATGTGTTGAAAATAAATCATGTCGATTACCTTTGAAATAGTAACCGACGAATATGCTGAAAATAAATCATGCCGATTACTTTTGAAATAGTCATTGATCGACGAATATGCTGAAAATAAAAATCTTGCCGATTACTTTTGAAATAGTAACCGACGAATGTGCTCAAAATAAATCATGTTGATTACTTTGGAAATAGTAAGTGACGAATATGTTGAAAATAAAAATCTTACCGATTACTTTTGAAATATTAATTAACGAATGTGCTGAAAATAAAGTCTTGCCGATAACTTTTGAAAAAGTAACCGACGAATATGTGCTGAAAATAAATCTTGTCGATTACTTTTGAAATAGTAACCGACGAATGTGCTGAAAATAAATCATGCCGATTACCTTTGAAATAGTAACCGACGAATATGTTGAAAATAAAAATCTTACCGATTACTTTTAAAATAGTAACCAACGAATATGCTGAAAATAAAGTCTTGCCCATTACTTTTGAAATATTAACCGACGAATATGTGCTGAAAATAAATCTTGCCGGTTACTTTTAAAATAGTAACCGACAAATAAGCTAAAAATAAAAGTCTAGCCGATTACTTTTGAAAAAGTAACCGACAAATATGCTGAAAATAAAAATCTTGCCGATTACTTTTGAAATAGTAACCGACGAATGTGCTGAAAATAAATAATGCCGATTACTATTGAAATAGTAACCGACAAATGTGCTGAAAATAAAAGTCTTGCCCATTACTTTTGAAATAGTAACCGACGAATATGTGCTGAAAATAAATCTTGCCGATTACTTTTGAAATAGTAACCGACGAATGTGCTGAAAATAAATCATGCCGATTACTTTTAAAATAGTAAGCGACGAATATGTTGAAAATAAAAATCTTGTCGATTACTTTTAAAATAGTAACCGACAAATATGCTAAAAATAAAAATCTTGTCGATTACTTTTGAAATAGGAACCGACGAATATGTTGAAAATAAAAATCTTGTCGATTACTTTTAAAATAGTAACCGACAAATATGCTAAAAATAAAAATCTTGCTGATTACTTTTGAAATAGTAACCGACGAATGTGCAGAAAATAGATCATGCCGATTACTTTTGAAATAGTAACCGACGAATGTGTTGAAAATAAATCATGCCGATTACCTTTGAAATAGTAACCGATGAATATGTTGAAAATAAAAATCTTACCGATTACTTTTGAAATAGTAACCAACTAATATGCTGAAAATAAAGTCTTGCCCATGACTTTTGAAATAGTAACCGACGAATATGTGCTGAAAATAAATCTTGTTGATTACTTTTAAAATAGTAACCGACAAATATGCTGAAAAGAAAAATCTTGCCGATTACTTTTGAAATAGTAACCGACGAATGTGCTGAAAATAAAAATCTTGTCGATTACCTTTGAAATAGTAACCGATGAACATGCTGAAAATAAAAATCTTGCCGATTACTTTTGAAATAGTAACCGACGAATGTGCAGAAAATAGATCATGCCGATTACTTTTGAAATAGTAACCGACGAATCTGTTGAAAATAAAAATCATGCCGATTACTTTTAAAATAGTAAGCGACGAATATGTTGAAAATAAAAATCTTGTCGATTACTTTTAAAATAGTAACCGACAAATATGCTAAAAATTAATCATGCCGATTACTTTTGAAATAGTAACCGACGAATATGTTGAAAATAAAAAATCTTGTCGATTACTTTTAAAATAGTAACCGACAAATATGCTGAAAATAAAAATCTTGCCGATTACTTTTGAAAAAGTAACCGACAAATATGCTAAAAATAAAAATCTTGCCGATTACTTTTGAAATTGTCACCGACCAATATGCTGAAAATAAAAATCTTGCCGATTACTTTTGAAATAGTAACCGAGGAATGTGCTGAAAATAAATAATGCCGATTACTATTGAAATAGTAACCGACTAATGTGCTGAAAATAAAAGTCTTGCCCGTTACTTTTGAAATAGTAACCGACGAATATGTGCTGAAAATAAATCTTGCCGATTACTTTTGAAATAGTAACCGACGAATGTGCTGAAAATAAATCATGCCGATTACTTTTAAAATAGTAAGCGACGAATATGTTGAAAATAAAAATCTTGTCGATTACTTTTAAAATAGTAACCGACAAATATGCTAAAAATAAAAATCTTGTCGATTACTTTTGAAATAGGAACCGACGAATATGTTGAAAATAAAAATCTTGTCGATTACTTTTAAAATAGTAACCGACAAAGATGCTAAAAATAAAAATCTTGCTGATTACTTTTGAAATAGTAACCGACAAATGTGCAGAAAATAGATCATGCCGATTACTTTTGAAATAGTAACCGACGAATGTGTTGAAAATAAATCATGCCGATTACCTTTGAAATAGTAACCGATGAATATGTTGAAAATAAAAATCTTACCGATTACTTTTGAAATAGTAACCAACGAATATGCTGAAAATAAAGTCTTGCCCATTACTTTTGAAATAGTAACCGACGAATATGTGCTGAAAATAAATCTTGTTGATTACTTTTAAAATAGTAACCGACAAATATGCTGAAAAGAAAAATCTTGCCGATTACTTTTGAAATAGTAACCGACGAATGTGCTGAAAATAAAAATCTTGTCGATTACCTTTGAAATAGTAACCGATGAACATGCTGAAAATAAAAATCTTGTCGATTACTTTTGAAATAGTAACCGACAAATGTGCAGAAAATAGATCATGCCGATTACTTTTGAAATAGTAACCGACGAATCTGTTGAAAATAAATCATGTCGATTACCTTTGAAATAGTAACCGACGAATATGCTGAAAATAAATCATGCTGATTACTTCTGAAATAGTCATCGACGAATATGCTGAAAATAAAAATCTTGCCGATTACTTTTAAAATAGTAACCGACGAATGTGCTGAAAATAAATAATGTTGATTACTTTTGAAATAGTAAGCGATGAATATGTTGGACATAAAAATCTTACCGATTACTTTTAAAATAGTAACCAACGAATATGCTGTAAATAAAGTCTTGCCGATTACTTTTGAAATAGTAACCGACGAATATGTTGAAAATAAAAATCTTGTCGATTACTTTTAAAATAGTAACCGACAAATATGCTCAAAATAAAAATCTTGCCGATTACTTTTGAAAAAGTAACCGACAAATATGCTGAAAATATAAATCTTGCCGATTACTTTTGAAAAAGTAACCGACAAATATGCTGAAAATAAAAATCTTGCCGATTACTTTTGAAATAGTCACCGACCAATATGCTGAAAATAATAATCTTGCCGATTACTTTTGAAATAGTAACCGACGAATGTGCTGAAAATAAATCATGCCGATTACTATTGAAATAGTAACCGACAAATGTGCTGAAAATAAAAGTCTTGCCCATTACTTTTGAAATAGTAATCGACGAATATGTGCTGAAAATAAATCTTGCCGATTACTTTTGAAATAGTAACCGACGAATGTGCTGAAAATAAATCATGCCGATTACTTTTGAAATAGTAAGCGACGAATATG
The DNA here is from genome assembly GCA_958299785.1 of Medicago lupulina. Taxonomy (NCBI): domain Eukaryota; kingdom Viridiplantae; phylum Streptophyta; class Magnoliopsida; order Fabales; family Fabaceae; genus Medicago; species Medicago lupulina. The sequence continues at coordinate 35,836,450 of OY283146.1, read as the reverse complement.
TTGAAAATAAAAATCTTGTCGATTACTTTTAAAATAGTAACCGACAAATATGCTAAAAATAAAAATCTTGCCAATTACTTTTGAAATAGTAACCGACGAATGTGTTGAAAATAAATCATGTCGATTACCTTTGAAATAGTAACCGACGAATATGCTGAAAATAAATCATGCCGATTACTTTTGAAATAGTCATTGATCGACGAATATGCTGAAAATAAAAATCTTGCCGATTACTTTTGAAATAGTAACCGACGAATGTGCTCAAAATAAATCATGTTGATTACTTTGGAAATAGTAAGTGACGAATATGTTGAAAATAAAAATCTTACCGATTACTTTTGAAATATTAATTAACGAATGTGCTGAAAATAAAGTCTTGCCGATAACTTTTGAAAAAGTAACCGACGAATATGTGCTGAAAATAAATCTTGTCGATTACTTTTGAAATAGTAACCGACGAATGTGCTGAAAATAAATCATGCCGATTACCTTTGAAATAGTAACCGACGAATATGTTGAAAATAAAAATCTTACCGATTACTTTTAAAATAGTAACCAACGAATATGCTGAAAATAAAGTCTTGCCCATTACTTTTGAAATATTAACCGACGAATATGTGCTGAAAATAAATCTTGCCGGTTACTTTTAAAATAGTAACCGACAAATAAGCTAAAAATAAAAGTCTAGCCGATTACTTTTGAAAAAGTAACCGACAAATATGCTGAAAATAAAAATCTTGCCGATTACTTTTGAAATAGTAACCGACGAATGTGCTGAAAATAAATAATGCCGATTACTATTGAAATAGTAACCGACAAATGTGCTGAAAATAAAAGTCTTGCCCATTACTTTTGAAATAGTAACCGACGAATATGTGCTGAAAATAAATCTTGCCGATTACTTTTGAAATAGTAACCGACGAATGTGCTGAAAATAAATCATGCCGATTACTTTTAAAATAGTAAGCGACGAATATGTTGAAAATAAAAATCTTGTCGATTACTTTTAAAATAGTAACCGACAAATATGCTAAAAATAAAAATCTTGTCGATTACTTTTGAAATAGGAACCGACGAATATGTTGAAAATAAAAATCTTGTCGATTACTTTTAAAATAGTAACCGACAAATATGCTAAAAATAAAAATCTTGCTGATTACTTTTGAAATAGTAACCGACGAATGTGCAGAAAATAGATCATGCCGATTACTTTTGAAATAGTAACCGACGAATGTGTTGAAAATAAATCATGCCGATTACCTTTGAAATAGTAACCGATGAATATGTTGAAAATAAAAATCTTACCGATTACTTTTGAAATAGTAACCAACTAATATGCTGAAAATAAAGTCTTGCCCATGACTTTTGAAATAGTAACCGACGAATATGTGCTGAAAATAAATCTTGTTGATTACTTTTAAAATAGTAACCGACAAATATGCTGAAAAGAAAAATCTTGCCGATTACTTTTGAAATAGTAACCGACGAATGTGCTGAAAATAAAAATCTTGTCGATTACCTTTGAAATAGTAACCGATGAACATGCTGAAAATAAAAATCTTGCCGATTACTTTTGAAATAGTAACCGACGAATGTGCAGAAAATAGATCATGCCGATTACTTTTGAAATAGTAACCGACGAATCTGTTGAAAATAAAAATCATGCCGATTACTTTTAAAATAGTAAGCGACGAATATGTTGAAAATAAAAATCTTGTCGATTACTTTTAAAATAGTAACCGACAAATATGCTAAAAATTAATCATGCCGATTACTTTTGAAATAGTAACCGACGAATATGTTGAAAATAAAAAATCTTGTCGATTACTTTTAAAATAGTAACCGACAAATATGCTGAAAATAAAAATCTTGCCGATTACTTTTGAAAAAGTAACCGACAAATATGCTAAAAATAAAAATCTTGCCGATTACTTTTGAAATTGTCACCGACCAATATGCTGAAAATAAAAATCTTGCCGATTACTTTTGAAATAGTAACCGAGGAATGTGCTGAAAATAAATAATGCCGATTACTATTGAAATAGTAACCGACTAATGTGCTGAAAATAAAAGTCTTGCCCGTTACTTTTGAAATAGTAACCGACGAATATGTGCTGAAAATAAATCTTGCCGATTACTTTTGAAATAGTAACCGACGAATGTGCTGAAAATAAATCATGCCGATTACTTTTAAAATAGTAAGCGACGAATATGTTGAAAATAAAAATCTTGTCGATTACTTTTAAAATAGTAACCGACAAATATGCTAAAAATAAAAATCTTGTCGATTACTTTTGAAATAGGAACCGACGAATATGTTGAAAATAAAAATCTTGTCGATTACTTTTAAAATAGTAACCGACAAAGATGCTAAAAATAAAAATCTTGCTGATTACTTTTGAAATAGTAACCGACAAATGTGCAGAAAATAGATCATGCCGATTACTTTTGAAATAGTAACCGACGAATGTGTTGAAAATAAATCATGCCGATTACCTTTGAAATAGTAACCGATGAATATGTTGAAAATAAAAATCTTACCGATTACTTTTGAAATAGTAACCAACGAATATGCTGAAAATAAAGTCTTGCCCATTACTTTTGAAATAGTAACCGACGAATATGTGCTGAAAATAAATCTTGTTGATTACTTTTAAAATAGTAACCGACAAATATGCTGAAAAGAAAAATCTTGCCGATTACTTTTGAAATAGTAACCGACGAATGTGCTGAAAATAAAAATCTTGTCGATTACCTTTGAAATAGTAACCGATGAACATGCTGAAAATAAAAATCTTGTCGATTACTTTTGAAATAGTAACCGACAAATGTGCAGAAAATAGATCATGCCGATTACTTTTGAAATAGTAACCGACGAATCTGTTGAAAATATATCATGTCGATTACCTTTGAAATAGTAACCGACGAATATGCTGAAAATAAATCATGCTGATTACTTCTGAAATAGTCATCGACGAATATGCTGAAAATAAAAATCTTGCCGATTACTTTTAAAATAGTAACCGACGAATGTGCTGAAAATAAATAATGTTGATTACTTTTGAAATAGTAAGCGATGAATATGTTGGACATAAAAATCTTACCGATTACTTTTAAAAAAGTAACCAATGAATGTGCTGAAAATAAAGTCTTGCCGATTACTTTTGAAATAGTAACCGATGAATATGTTGAAAATAAAAATCTTGTCGATTACTTTTAAAATAGTAACCGACAAATATGTTGAAAATAAAAATCTTGCCGATTACTTTTGAAATAGTCACCGACAAATATGCTGAAAATAAAAATCTTGCCGATTACTTTTGAAATAGTCACCGACCAATATGCTGAAAATAATAATCTTGCCGATTACTTTTGAAATAGTAACCGACGAATGTGCTGAAAATAAATCATGCCGATTACTATTGAAATAGTAACCGACAAATGTGCTGAAAATAAAAGTCTTGCCCATTACTTTTGAAATAGTAATCGACGAATATGTGCTGAAAATAAATCTTGCCGATTACTTTTGAAATAGTAACCGACGAATGTGCTGAAAATAAATCATGCCGATTACTTTTGAAATAGTAAGCGACGAATATGTTGAAAATAAAAATCTTGTCGATTACTTTTAAAATAGTAACCGACAAATATGCTAAAAATAAAAATCTTGCCGATTACTTTTGAAATAGTAACCGACGAATGTGTTGAAAATAAATCATGTCGATTACCTTTGAAATAGTAACCGACGAATATGCTGAAAATAAATCATGCCGATTACTTTTGAAATAGTCATTGATCGACGAATATGCTGAAAATAAAAATCTTGCCGATTACTTTTGAAATAGTAACCGACGAATGTGCTCAAAATAAATCATGTTGATTACTTTGGAAATAGTAAGTGACGAATATGTTGAAAATAAAAATCTTACCGATTACTTTTGAAATATTAATTAACGAATGTGCTGAAAATAAAGTCTTGTCGATAACTTTTGAAAAAGTAACCGACGAATATGTGCTGAAAATAAATCTTGTCGATTACTTTTGAAATAGTAACCGACGAATGTGCTGAAAATAAATCATGCCGATTACCTTTGAAATAGTAACCGACGAATATGTTGAAAATAAAAATCTTACCGATTACTTTTAAAATAGTAACCAACGAATATGCTGAAAATAAAGTCTTGCCCATTACTTTTGAAATATTAACCGACGAATATGTGCTGAAAATAAATCTTGCCGGTTACTTTTAAAATAGTAACCGACAAATAAGCTAAAAATAAAAGTCTAGCCGATTACTTTTGAAAAAGTAACCGACAAATATGCTGAAAATAAAAATCTTGCCGATTACTTTTGAAATAGTAACCGACGAATGTGCTGAAAATAAATAATGCCGATTACTATTGAAATAGTAACCGACAAATGTGCTGAAAATAAAAGTCTTGCCCATTACTTTTGAAATAGTAACCGACGAATATGTGCTGAAAATAAATCTTGCCGATTACTTTTGAAATAGTAACCGACGAATGTGCTGAAAATAAATCATGCCGATTACTTTTAAAATAGTAAGCGACGAATATGTTGAAAATAAAAATCTTGTCGATTACTTTTAAAATAGTAACCGACAAATATGCTAAAAATAAAAATCTTGTCGATTACTTTTGAAATAGGAACCGACGAATATGTTGAAAATAAAAATCTTGTCGATTACTTTTAAAATAGTAACCGACAAATATGCTAAAAATAAAAATCTTGCTGATTACTTTTGAAATAGTAACCGACGAATGTGCAGAAAATAGATCATGCCGATTACTTTTGAAATAGTAACCGACGAATGTGTTGAAAATAAATCATGCCGATTACCTTTGAAATAGTAACCGATGAATATGTTGAAAATAAAAATCTTACCGATTACTTTTGAAATAGTAACCAACTAATATGCTGAAAATAAAGTCTTGCCCATGACTTTTGAAATAGTAACCGACGAATATGTGCTGAAAATAAATCTTGTTGATTACTTTTAAAATAGTAACCGACAAATATGCTGAAAAGAAAAATCTTGCCGATTACTTTTGAAATAGTAACCGACGAATGTGCTGAAAATAAAAATCTTGTCGATTACCTTTGAAATAGTAACCGATGAACATGCTGAAAATAAAAATCTTGCCGATTACTTTTGAAATAGTAACCGACGAATGTGCAGAAAATAGATCATGCCGATTACTTTTGAAATAGTAACCGACGAATCTGTTGAAAATAAAAATCATGCCGATTACTTTTAAAATAGTAAGCGACGAATATGTTGAAAATAAAAATCTTGTCGATTACTTTTAAAATAGTAACCGACAAATATGCTAAAAATTAATCATGCCGATTACTTTTGAAATAGTAACCGACGAATATGTTGAAAATAAAAAATCTTGTCGATTACTTTTAAAATAGTAACCGACAAATATGCTGAAAATAAAAATCTTGCCGATTACTTTTGAAAAAGTAACCGACAAATATGCTAAAAATAAAAATCTTGCCGATTACTTTTGAAATTGTCACCGACCAATATGCTGAAAATAAAAATCTTGCCGATTACTTTTGAAATAGTAACCGAGGAATGTGCTGAAAATAAATAATGCCGATTACTATTGAAATAGTAACCGACTAATGTGCTGAAAATAAAAGTCTTGCCCGTTACTTTTGAAATAGTAACCGACGAATATGTGCTGAAAATAAATCTTGCCGATTACTTTTGAAATAGTAACCGACGAATGTGCTGAAAATAAATCATGCCGATTACTTTTAAAATAGTAAGCGACGAATATGTTGAAAATAAAAATCTTGTCGATTACTTTTAAAATAGTAACCGACAAATATGCTAAAAATAAAAATCTTGTCGATTACTTTTGAAATAGGAACCGACGAATATGTTGAAAATAAAAATCTTGTCGATTACTTTTAAAATAGTAACCGACAAAGATGCTAAAAATAAAAATCTTGCTGATTACTTTTGAAATAGTAACCGACAAATGTGCAGAAAATAGATCATGCCGATTACTTTTGAAATAGTAACCGACGAATGTGTTGAAAATAAATCATGCCGATTACCTTTGAAATAGTAACCGATGAATATGTTGAAAATAAAAATCTTACCGATTACTTTTGAAATAGTAACCAACGAATATGCTGAAAATAAAGTCTTGCCCATTACTTTTGAAATAGTAACCGACGAATATGTGCTGAAAATAAATCTTGTTGATTACTTTTAAAATAGTAACCGACAAATATGCTGAAAAGAAAAATCTTGCCGATTACTTTTGAAATAGTAACCGACGAATGTGCTGAAAATAAAAATCTTGTCGATTACCTTTGAAATAGTAACCGATGAACATGCTGAAAATAAAAATCTTGTCGATTACTTTTGAAATAGTAACCGACAAATGTGCAGAAAATAGATCATGCCGATTACTTTTGAAATAGTAACCGACGAATCTGTTGAAAATATATCATGTCGATTACCTTTGAAATAGTAACCGACGAATATGCTGAAAATAAATCATGCTGATTACTTCTGAAATAGTCATCGACGAATATGCTGAAAATAAAAATCTTGCCGATTACTTTTAAAATAGTAACCGACGAATGTGCTGAAAATAAATAATGTTGATTACTTTTGAAATAGTAAGCGATGAATATGTTGGACATAAAAATCTTACCGATTACTTTTAAAAAAGTAACCAATGAATGTGCTGAAAATAAAGTCTTGCCGATTACTTTTGAAATAGTAACCGATGAATATGTTGAAAATAAAAATCTTGTCGATTACTTTTAAAATAGTAACCGACAAATATGTTGAAAATAAAAATCTTGCCGATTACTTTTGAAATAGTCACCGACAAATATGCTGAAAATAAAAATCTTACCGATTACTTTTGAAATAGTAACTAACGAATGTGCTGAAAATAAATCATGGTGATTACTTTTGAAATAGTAAGCGACGAATATGTTGGAAATAAAAATCTTACCGATTACTTTTAAAAAAGTAACCAATGAATGTGCTGAAAATAAAGTCTTGTCGATTACTTTTGAAATAGTAACCGACGAATATGTTGAAAATAAAAATCTTGCCGAATACTTTTGAAATAGTAACCGACGAATGTGCTGAAAATAAAAATCTTGTCGATTACCTTTGAAATAGTAACCGATGAACATGCTGAAAATAAAAATCTTGCCGATTACTTTTGAAATAGTAACCGACGAATGTGCAGAAAATAGATCATGCCCATTACTTTTGAAATAGTAACCGACGAATGTGTTGAAAATAAATCATGTCGATTACCTTTGAAATAGTAACCGACGAATATGCTGAAAATAAATCATGCCGATTACTTTTGAAATAGTCATCGACGAATATGCTGAAAATAAAAATCTTGCTGATTACTTTTGAAATAGTAACCGACGAATGTGCTGAAAATAAATCATGTCGATTACTTTGGAAATAGTAAGTGACGAATATGTTGAAAATAAAAATCTTACCGATTACTTTTGAAATAGTAACCAACGAATGTGCTGAAAATAAAGTCTTGCCGATAACTTTTGAAATAGTAACCGACGAATATGTGCTGAAAATAAATCTTGCTGATTACTTATGAAATAGTAATCGACGAATGTGCTGAAAATAAATCATGCCGATTACTTTTGAAATAGTAAACGACGACAATGTTGAAAATAAAAATCTTACCGATTACTTTTGAAATAGTAACCGACGAATGTGCTGAAAATAAATCATGCCGATTACTATTGAAATAGTAACCGACAAATGTGCTGAAAATAAAAGTCTTGCCCATTACTTTTGAAATAGTAACCGACGAATATGTGCTGAAAATAAATCTTGCCGATTACTTTTGAAATAGTAACCGACGAATGTGCTGAAAATAAATGATGCCGATTACTTTTGAAAAAGTAAGCGACGAATATGTTGAAAATAAAAATCTTACCGATTACTTTTGAAATAGTAACCAACGAATATGCTGTAAATAAAGTCTTGCCGATTACTTTTGAAATAGTAACCGACGAATATGTTGAAAATAAAAATCTTGTCGATTACTTTTAAAATAGTAACCGACAAATATGCTCAAAATAAAAATCTTGCCGATTACTTTTGAAAAAGTAACCGACAAATATGCTGAAAATATAAATCTTGCCGATTACTTTTGAAAAAGTAACCGACAAATATGCTGAAAATAAAAATCTTGCCGATTACTTTTGAAATAGTCACCGACCAATATGCTGAAAATAATAATCTTGCCGATTACTTTTGAAATAGTAACCGACGAATGTGCTGAAAATAAATCATGCCGATTACTATTGAAATAGTAACCGACAAATGTGCTGAAAAAAAAAGTCTTGCCCATTACTTTTGAAATAGTAATCGACGAATATGTGCTGAAAATAAATCTTGCCGATTACTTTTGAAATAGTAACCGACGAATGTGCTGAAAATAAAAATCTTGTCGATTACTTTTAAAATAGTAACCGACAAATATGCTAAAAATAAAAATCTTGCCGATTACTTTTGAAATAGTAACCGACGAATGTGTTGAAAATAAATCATGTCGATTACCTTTGAGATAGTAACCGACGAATATGGTGAAAATAAATCATGCCGATTACTTTTGAAATAGTCATCGACGAATATGCTGAAAATAAAAATCTTGCCGATTACTTTTGAAATAGTAACCGACGAATGTGCTCAAAATAAATCATGTCGATTACTTTGGAAATAGTAAGTGACGAATATGTTGAAAATAAAAATCTTACCGATTACTTTTGAAATATTAACCAACGAATGTGCTGAAAATAAAGTCTTGCCGATAACTTTTGAAAAAGTAACCGACGAATTTGTGCTGAAAATAAATCTTGCCGATTACTTTTGAAATAGTAACCGACGAATGTGCTGAAAATAAATCATGCCGATTACTTTTGAAATAGTAAGCGACGAATATGTTGAAAATAAATCATGCCGATTACCTTTGAAATAGTAACCGACGAATATGTTGAAAATAAAAATCTTACCGATTACTTTTGAAATAGTAACCAACGAATATGCTGAAAATAAAGTCTTGCCCATTACTTTTGAAATAGTAACCGACGAATATGTGCTGAAAATAAATCTTGCCGATTACTTTTAAAATAGTAACCGACAAATATGCTAAAAATAAAAGTCTTGCCGATTACTTTTGAAAAAGTAACCGACAAATATGCTGAAAATAAAAATCTTGCCGATTACTTTTGAAATAGTAACCGACGAATGTGCTGAAAATAAATAATGCCGATTACTATTGAAATAGTAACCGACAAATGTGCTGAAAATAAAAGTCTTGCCCATTACTTTTGAAATAGTAACCGACGAATATGTGCTGAAAATAAATCTTGCCGATTACTTTTGAAATAGTAACCCACGAATGTGCTGAAAATAAATCATGCCGATTACTTTTAAAATAGTAAGCGACGAATATGTTGAAAATAAAAATCTTGTCGATTACTTTTAAAATAGTAACCGACAAATATGCTAAAAATAAAAATCTTGCTGATTACTTTTGAAATAGTAACCGACGAATGTGCAGAAAATAGATCATGCCGATTACTTTTGAAATAGTAACCGACGAATGTGTTGAAAATAAATCATGCCAATTACTTTTGAAATAGTAACCGATGAATATGTTGAAAATAAAAATCTTACCGATTACTTTTGAAATAGTAACCAACGAATATGCTGAAAATAAAGTCTTGCCCATTACTTTTGAAATAGTAACCGACGAATATGTGCTGAAAATAAATCTTGCTGATTACTTTTAAAATAGTAACCGACAAATATGCTGAAAAGAAAAATCTTGCCGATTACTTTTGAAATAGTAACCGACGAATGTGCTGAAAATAAAAATCTTGTCGATTACCTTTGAAATAGTAACCGATGAACATGCTGAAAATAAAAATCTTGCCGATTACTTTTGAAATAGTAACCGACGAATGTGCAGAAAATAGATCATGCCGATTACTTTTGAAATAGTAACCGACGAATCTGTTGAAAATAAAAATCATGCCGATTACTTTTAAAATAGTAAGCGACGAATATGTTGAAACTAAAAATCTTGTCGATTACTTTTAAAATAATAACCGACAAATATGCTAAAAATTAATCATGCCGATTACTTTTGAAATAGTAACCGACGAATATGTTGAAAATAAAAATCTTGTCGATTACTTTTAAAATAGTAACCGACAAATATGCTGAAAATAAAAATCTTGCCGATTACTTTTGAAAAAGTAACCGACAAATATGCTGAAAATAAAAATCTTGTCGATTACTTTTGAAATAGTCACCGACCAATATGCTGAAAATAAAAATCTTGCCGATTACTTTTGAAATAGTAACCGACGAATGTGCTGAAAATAAATAATGCCGATTACTATTGAAATAGTGACCGACAAATGTGCTGAAAATAAAAGTCTTGCCCATTACTTTTGAAATAGTAACCGACGAATATGTGCTGAAAATAAATCTTGCCGATTACTTTTGAAATAGTAACCGACGAATGTGCTGAAAATAAATCATGCCGATTACTTTTAAAATAGTAAGCGACGAATATGTTGAAAATAAAAATCTTGTCGATTACTTTTAAAATAGTAACCGACAAATATGCTAAAAATAAAAATCTTGTCGATTACTTTTGAAATAGGAACCGACGAATATGTTGAAAATAAAAATCTTGTCGATTACTTTTAAAATAGTAACCGACAAATATGCTAAAAATAAAAATCTTGCTGATTACTTTTGAAATAGTAACCGACGAATGTGCAGAAAATAGATCATGCCGATTACTTTTGAAATAGTAACCGACGAATGTGTTGAAATCAAATCATGTCGATTACCTTTGAAATAGTAACCGATGAATATGTTGAAAATAAAAATCTTACCGATTACTTTTGAAATAGTAACCAACGAATATGCTGAAAATAAAGTCTTGCCCATTACTTTTGAAATAGTAACCGACGAATATGTGCTGAAAATAAATCTTGCTGATTACTTTTAAAATAGTAACCGACAAATATGCTGAAAAGAAAAATCTTGCCGATTACTTTTGAAATAGTAACCGACGAATGTGCTGAAAATAAAAATCTTGTCGATTACCTTTGAAATAGTAACCGATGAACATGCTGAAAATAAAAATCTTGCCGATTACTTTTGAAATAGTAACCGACGAATGTGCAGAAAATAGATCATGCCGATTACTTTTGAAATAGTAACCGACGAATCTGTTGAAAATAAATCATGTCGATTACCTTTGAAATAGTAACCGACGAATATGCTGAAAATAAAGTCTTGCCGATTACTTTTGAAATAGTAACCGTTGAATATGTTGAAAATAAAAATCTTGTCGATTACTTTTAAAATAGTAACCGACAAATATGTTGAAAATAAAAATCTTGCCGATTACTTTTGAAATAGTCATCGACAAATATGCTGAAAATAAAAATCTTGCCGATTACTTTTGAAATAGTAACTGACGAATGTGCTGAAAATAAATCATGCTGATTACTTTTGAAATAGTAAGCGACGAATATGTTGGAAATAAAAATCTTACCGATTACTTTTAAAAAAGTAACCAATGAATGTGCTGAAAATAAAGTCTTGTCGATTACTTTTGAAATAGTAACCGACGAATATGTTGAAAATAAAGATCTTGCCGAATACTTTTGAAATAGTAACCGACGAATGTGCTGAAAATAAAAATCTTGTCGATTACCTTTGAAATAGTAACCGATGAACATGCTGAAAATAAAAATCTTGCCGATTACTTTTGAAATAGTAACCGACGAATGTGCAGAAAATAGATCATGCCCATTACTTTTGAAATAGTAACCGACGAATGTGTTGAAAATAAATCATGTCGATTACCTTTGTAACACCCCGTTCCCGAAAAGACGTAATAATAATATTACTAATAAACATAATCAGAGTATTTCAACAAAACAACGGAGTATCACACTTCTTTTTCAAAATCATTTAAATAGAATATAAAAAAAACTATTTTAAACCATCATACAATATCGTCATATTAAAATTCTGCAGCGGAATGTCTTTATATAAAACTCATAGTCAACAACTACATCATAATCTTGGCACTAAAGGCCATCAACATACTAAAATTATCCAACATATTAATTCCAACAACATCTTCTTCAAATAAACGATACATAAAGGAATACAAGAAAATAACGTTTCCCCATCCCTACTATGTATCAGAGCCCTAGACGCAGAGCCACATCTCTAATCTTCGCTACCTGCACTTGCCCACAAGGCGGCAATTCCAGCAGAAGGGGTGAGTTCACAAATCAAAAGCAAATATACAGATATATGAATCATCAAAGTAAATTGAAAACAACAACAACAAACAGCAACATAATCAACATCATCCCATCTTATAATTTAAATTCATCTTAGATTCATATCAACAACATCAACAACACTTGTGGCGACATCTCACCAACAACAATCCCAAAGGACAACTCACTCCTACTACTAATGCAAGACTCCAACAACATCTAATGCATTATGCATGTGGTACCAACTACGCGCGTTGAATGCTAAGCATTCCAGGGCAATAAGCCCCCAACAGTTTGGATGGTTAAAGCATCCCAGGGCAATAAGCCCCCAACAGGTGAACGATAAAGCGTTCCAGGGCAATAAGCCCCCAACAGTGAATGATAAACATTCCAGGGCAATAAGCCCCCAACAAATGCAAATGAGTATGAAAGACTCTATGGTGTATATCAGCATACAACCCAACTTCTTAATGGAGCATATCAGCATGCAACCAACAACAATGTAACAACTTAGGATACCCTCCCCAACTGGACAATATCACTCAACAATTGACAAGGCAATTCAACTTAGCAAGCATAGATATTTGCACTTAAGCATACATAATTCATCTTAATCACCTTCGTAATATAGTTTTTATCATCCAAATAATTCTTAAAAATTATAATAAACATCTTAGAAAGCTTAGGTTTGAGTTTGGAACATCTTAGAAAAATCACATTTTGGGTCGCACAGGACCCAGCTCGCTTAAGCGAGCAGCATCTCGCTTGAGCGAGTCAAATGACGAAGGTTTGGTGTTTCCTCGCTTCTGGCTCGCTTCTGGTTCGCTTAAGCGAACAGGTTAAATACACTAGTCTGGGCGTCTCTCGCTTAAGCGACGGGAAACTCGCTTAAGCGACGCAAATGACGAAAGATTACATTTTGTTCGCTTGGGGTTCGCTCGTGGCTCGCTTAAGCGAGCGGCCAAAAACTCAGACTGGGCGTAGCAAAGTGTTGCTCGCTTGAGCGAAGGGCATCTCGCTTAAGCGAGTGTTCATCTGGGCAGAATTTTAACCTACGATTCCAATTCCATTTTCATCCAAAAATCCCATTTTTAATCCCCCAATCACCCAAAATGGTTTAGAACATTGTTTATGGGTTCACTACACATTAGAACATCAGAAACAACACATAGAAACAACATCAATTAAACATAATTCATCAACAATGGCATTTTTCATATTTCTCAAACCTAGAACAACAATCACCAATTTCAATCTATTTTCATGAAAGCATATACATATACATTAGCAATTGACAAGTAAACCCACCCTTACCTTAATTTAGCAAAATCTACAGCAATATGATCAGTTCTCTCTTCCTCTTGATTCTTCTCTTTTCTCCCAAACTCTTGTCTGTTTCTATTGTACGTACCAAAATGTTTTCTTTCCTTTACTGACTTTTCTCTATTTTCCTTACAAAGTGTAACTCCTTTTCTTTCTTTACTCCCTCACTTAATTTTCTTTTAATCTCCATTAACCCCCTTAAACTCTACTAATTCTAAATAACTATTATTTCTACTATTTCAAAAATAATATTATTTCTTCTATTCCACTTAAATAATAAAAATCATTACTACTTCTCATATAATAAAATACAACAAAATAACAATTACCAATAATTCACATAAATCACATAAATAATTATAAGGCATCTAAAACACACAAAAATCAACTAAAAATAAATAAGTAACAACTAGGGCGTTACAACTCTCCCCAACTTAGAGAATTTCGCCCTCGAAATAATACCTTAAGCAACAAACAACTCAGGATAGGACTCTTGCATCTTGCTCTCCAATTCCCAAGTCAAACTCTCACCGGTTACACCGCCCCAAACAACTCTAACCAGAGGTATTTCCTTGCCTCTCAACTGCTTCACCTTGCGATCATCAATCCTCAAAGGCAAAGTCTCAACAGTAAGATTATCTCTAACTTGCACATCATCTCTAGGAATAACATGCGAAGGATCAGCTACATACTTCCTCAACTGCGACACATGAAACACATCATGCAAGTTCGATAGATGTGGTGGCAATCCAATCCTGTATGCCACGGTTCCAACTTTCTCTGAAATCTGATAAGGACCAATGAACTTTGGAGTCAACTTCTTCGACTTCAATGCACGTCCTACACCTGTCATCGGGGTAACCCTCAAAAACACATGCTCACCCTCCTGAAACTCAAGGGCTTTTCTCCTCTTGTCATGATAACTCTTCTGACGATCTTGAGATGCTTTCATCTTTTCTCTTATCATCTTGACCTTTTCCGTAGTCTGCTGCACTAACTCAGGTCCTAACACAACACTTTCACCCGTCTCAAACCAACATAGAGGAGTTCTACACCTTCGACCATACAAAGCTTCGAACGGTGCCATACCAATACTCGAATGGTAACTATTATTATAGGTGAACTCTATCAATGGCAAGTGGCTGTCCCAAGCTCCACCTTGCTCAAGTACACACACCCTCAACAAATCCTCCAAGGATTGGATAGTCCTCTCCGACTGACCATCTGTCTGCGGATGATAAGCCGAACTCAGTCTTAACTTCGAACCCAAGGCATCTTGCAAACTCTTCCAAAACCTCGAAGTAAACCTCGGATCTCTATCCGACACAATACTAGATGGAACACCATGCAACTTTACAATATCACGAATATAGATCTCCGCCAACTGAGCTACCGGATAAGTAATATTGATCGGAATAAAGTGCGCCGACTTAGTCAATCTATCGACCACAACCCAAATGGCATCATGCCCTCTTGGAGTATTCGGCAAACTCGTCACAAAATCCATAGAAATGCTATCCCACTTCCACTCGGGTACATCTAACGGGGTCAACAACCCTGCAGGCTTCTGGTGCTCAACCTTAGACTTCTGGCAAGTCAAACACGCATACACAAACTGCGCAACATCCCTTTTCAAACCGGACCACCAAAATATTCTCTTCAAGTCATGATACATTTTAGTAGCTCCAGGATGAATACTCAAACTACTCTTATGACTTTCTTCTAAAATCAACTTCTTTAAATCCTCATCATCCGGAATACAAATCCTTCCTCTAAACCTCAACACACCTTGGTCATCGACCTTGAAGTCACCATCCACATTCGGATCACTAGCAGCCATTAAATCCACAAATTTAACATCAAGCTTCTGCGCCTCTTTGATGTCATTCAAGAAGTCACTATTAATTTTCAACATACCCAATTTCACACTCTGAGGTGACCTTTCACAAACAAGACTCAAATCTCTGAATTGTTCAAGTAACTCGAACTCTTTCACCATCATAGCCG
Organism: Medicago lupulina; assembly: GCA_958299785.1. Taxonomy (NCBI): domain Eukaryota; kingdom Viridiplantae; phylum Streptophyta; class Magnoliopsida; order Fabales; family Fabaceae; genus Medicago; species Medicago lupulina. The sequence continues at coordinate 35,820,745 of OY283146.1, read as the reverse complement.
ACATATGCAATGTCTTTCTACTCAACGCATCCGCAACCACATTGGCTTTACCAGGATGGTAATTCAAGCCAAAATCATAGTCCTTAAGCAACTCAAGCCACCTTCTCTGCCTCATGTTCAACTCCTTCTGATCAAACAGGTACTTTAAACTCTTATGATCACTAAACACCTCGAATCTGGAACCATACAAATAGTGCCTCCAAATTTTCAAAACAAACACCACGGCTGCCAACTCTAGATCATGGGTAGGATAATTCTTCTCATGCACTCTCAGCTGTCTAGAAGCATACGCTACCACCTTGCCATCTTGCATCAAAACACCACCTAATCCCAGCTTAGATGCGTCACAATAAACCACAAAAGGTTCTTCTGGCTTTGGCAAACTTAAAATAGGAGCAGTCGTCAATCTTTGCTTCAACTCATTGAAACTACTCTCACAACGAGCATCCCACACAAATGCTTTACCTTTACAGGTCAACTGCGTCAAAGGAAGTGCCAACTTCGAAAATCCTTCAATAAATCTGCGGTAATAACCAGCCAACCCAAGAAAACTTCTCACCTCAGTAACTGACTTTGGTGTCTCCCACTGCGACACAGCATCAACCTTCGAAGGATCTACAGCAATACCATTACCAGAAATAATGTGGCCAAGAAAACTTACTTCATGCAACCAGAATTCACACTTGGATAACTTGGCATACAATTTCTTCTCTTTCAGCACCTGCAAAACAATCTTCAAGTGCTCTGCATGCTCAGCTTCAGTCTTAGAATAAATCAAGATATCATCAATAAAGACTACTACGAACTGATCCAGATACTCATGAAAAATTTTGTTCATGTACTCCATAAACACACCAGGTGCATTCGTCACACCGAAAGGCATCACCTTATACTCATAATGACCATAACGCGTCCGAAACGCTGTCTTTTGCATATCCTCATCCTTCACCTTTATCTGATGGTAACCTGACCTCAAGTCAATCTTACTAAAAACGCGGGCACCCACTAGTTGATCCATCAAGTCATCAATCCTCGGTAGTGGATACCTATTCTTAATCGTCACTTTATTCAGCTGACGGTAATCAATGCACAACCGCATGCTACCATCCTTCTTCTTTACTAACAACACCGGCGCTCCCCACGGTGAAACACTCGGTCTCCCAAACTTCTTGTCAAGCAAGTCTTCTAATTGTTTCTTTAACTCAGCTAACTCCGAAGCTGACATACGGTAAGGAGCCATCGACACAGGCTTCGTACCCGGCACAAGGTCTATCGAAAATTCAACCTCCCTCTCTGGTGGCACATCTGGAATCTCATCAGGGAAAACTTCAGGAAATTCCTTCACAACAGGCAGCCCATCAATCACAGCTTGGTTCTCCACCGACAAGAATGCCAACAAAGAAAACATTAACACGCCATCTTGTTCTAACCGCTTCATCTCTTTAGTGGATAAGAATTCTGCTCCACTCTCTTCTTCAGCAGAAGAAAACCGCACAGTCTTGGTAAAACAATTGATCAGGACATGATTGTATTCTAACCAATTCATCCCCAATATTACATCCATTCCCACTAACGGCAAACAAACGAGATCAACCTCGAAATCTCTACCAAACACAGACAGCGGACAACTTAAACAAACAAGGGAAGTAGTCACTGAACCCTTAGCTGGAGTTTCAACAACCATCTCCCCATTCATACCAGACATAATCAAACCCAATCTTTGTGCACAATCAAAAGCAATGAAACAATGCGTTGCACCAGTATCTATTATAGCAATTAAAGGAGTACCACTAAAGAAACAAGTACCTCTGATAAGTCGATCCTCCTGATCAGTCTGAGTACCGGTCAAGGCAAAAACTCTACCACTGGTCTGCGCCTTCTTAGGCTTAGTGCACTGAGAACCAATGTGACCTTCTTCATTACAGTTGAAGCAAACAATGTCCCCACGCTTGCATTCGGTGACAGTATGACCCTTCTTACCACAACGGAAACATTTCTTCTCATCACGGGTACAAGCATTACTCTTGTGGCCTTTGACACCACACTTATAACAAACCACTTCAGCAGGAGCATCTCTACGTGCTGACCTTCTCTCATCATGCATTCTTTGCTTGCCCTTATCAGCTGGGGCACTATAAGGCTTCGGGCGACTCTGCTGCCCCTTTCCCTTGCGGTCATTCATTATCTTATAGTGAGCTTTGGTGTCCTCTTCATAGATACGACAGCTGCTCACCAACTCAGAGAAGTCTCTGATCTTCTGATAGCCAATGGCCCGCTTGATATCAGCTCGCAGACCATTCTCAAATTTAATACACTTGGAGAACTCAGCAGTCTCCGCCGCATAATGTGGATAGAACTTTGCAAGCTCCACGAACTTAGCAGCATATTCCGTAATGGACATATCTCCTTGCTTCAGCTCAAGGAATTCTATTTCTTTCTTACCTCGGACATCCTCCGGAAAATACCTCCTCAAAAACTCGCGCCTAAACACAGCCCACGTAATCACAGCACCTTCAGCTTGGAGTATGGGTTGAGTGCTTACCCACCAGTCGTCAGCCTCTTCTGCTAACATATGCGTACCAAACCGCACCATCTGGACATCCGTACACTGCATCACTCGGAAGATCCTCTCGACCTCCTTCAGCCAAGTCTGCGCTCCATCGGGGTCGTACCTTCCCTTAAACGTTGGTGGATGATTCCTCAAGAAGGTCTCAAGCATCCTAACACCTTCACCAGCTCCACCAGCACCTTGTTGTTGCCCAACAACCTGAGCCATTGCTTGCAAAGCAGCAGCAAGAGCAGCATCATTCCTTCCGGCCATCTCGATAATTCTACATAACAACAAGAATTAGAACAACAAAGACAGTTTAAACCTGTCACACTACTCTACATGGCTCGACACGACTCTTCTAATGGTCTGACGGACCGACTTGCTCTGATACCAATTGTAACACCCCGTTCCCGAAAAGACGTAATAATAATATTACTAATAAACATAATCAGAGTATTTCAACAAAACAACGGAGTATCACACTTCTTTTTCAAAATCATTTAAATAGAATATAAAAAAAACTATTTTAAACCATCATACAATATCGTCATATTAAAATTCTGCAGCGGAATGTCTTTATATAAAACTCATAGTCAACAACTACATCATAATCTTGGCACTAAAGGCCATCAACATACTAAAATTATCCAACATATTAATTCCAACAACATCTTCTTCAAATAAACGATACATAAAGGAATACAAGAAAATAACGTTTCCCCATCCCTACTATGTATCAGAGCCCTAGACGCAGAGCCACATCTCTAATCTTCGCTACCTGCACTTGCCCACAAGGCGGCAATTCCAGCAGAAGGGGTGAGTTCACAAATCAAAAGCAAATATACAGATATATGAATCATCAAAGTAAATTGAAAACAACAACAACAAACAGCAACATAATCAACATCATCCCATCTTATAATTTAAATTCATCTTAGATTCATATCAACAACATCAACAACACTTGTGGCGACATCTCACCAACAACAATCCCAAAGGACAACTCACTCCTACTACTAATGCAAGACTCCAACAACATCTAATGCATTATGCATGTGGTACCAACTACGCGCGTTGAATGCTAAGCATTCCAGGGCAATAAGCCCCCAACAGTTTGGATGGTTAAAGCATCCCAGGGCAATAAGCCCCCAACAGGTGAACGATAAAGCGTTCCAGGGCAATAAGCCCCCAACAGTGAATGATAAACATTCCAGGGCAATAAGCCCCCAACAAATGCAAATGAGTATGAAAGACTCTATGGTGTATATCAGCATACAACCCAACTTCTTAATGGAGCATATCAGCATGCAACCAACAACAATGTAACAACTTAGGATACCCTCCCCAACTGGACAATATCACTCAACAATTGACAAGGCAATTCAACTTAGCAAGCATAGATATTTGCACTTAAGCATACATAATTCATCTTAATCACCTTCGTAATATAGTTTTTATCATCCAAATAATTCTTAAAAATTATAATAAACATCTTAGAAAGCTTAGGTTTGAGTTTGGAACATCTTAGAAAAATCACATTTTGGGTCGCACAGGACCCAGCTCGCTTAAGCGAGCAGCATCTCGCTTGAGCGAGTCAAATGACGAAGGTTTGGTGTTTCCTCGCTTCTGGCTCGCTTCTGGTTCGCTTAAGCGAACAGGTTAAATACACTAGTCTGGGCGTCTCTCGCTTAAGCGACGGGAAACTCGCTTAAGCGACGCAAATGACGAAAGATTACATTTTGTTCGCTTGGGGTTCGCTCGTGGCTCGCTTAAGCGAGCGGCCAAAAACTCAGACTGGGCGTAGCAAAGTGTTGCTCGCTTGAGCGAAGGGCATCTCGCTTAAGCGAGTGTTCATCTGGGCAGAATTTTAACCTACGATTCCAATTCCATTTTCATCCAAAAATCCCATTTTTAATCCCCCAATCACCCAAAATGGTTTAGAACATTGTTTATGGGTTCACTACACATTAGAACATCAGAAACAACACATAGAAACAACATCAATTAAACATAATTCATCAACAATGGCATTTTTCATATTTCTCAAACCTAGAACAACAATCACCAATTTCAATCTATTTTCATGAAAGCATATACATATACATTAGCAATTGACAAGTAAACCCACCCTTACCTTAATTTAGCAAAATCTACAGCAATATGATCAGTTCTCTCTTCCTCTTGATTCTTCTCTTTTCTCCCAAACTCTTGTCTGTTTCTATTGTACGTACCAAAATGTTTTCTTTCCTTTACTGACTTTTCTCTATTTTCCTTACAAAGTGTAACTCCTTTTCTTTCTTTACTCCCTCACTTAATTTTCTTTTAATCTCCATTAACCCCCTTAAACTCTACTAATTCTAAATAACTATTATTTCTACTATTTCAAAAATAATATTATTTCTTCTATTCCACTTAAATAATAAAAATCATTACTACTTCTCATATAATAAAATACAACAAAATAACAATTACCAATAATTCACATAAATCACATAAATAATTATAAGGCATCTAAAACACACAAAAATCAACTAAAAATAAATAAGTAACAACTAGGGCGTTACAACCTTTGAAATAGTAACCGACGAATATGCTGAAAATAAATCATGCCGATTACTTTTGAAATAGTCATCGACGAATATGCTGAAAATAAAAATCTTGCCAATTACTTTTGAAATAGTAACCGACGAATGTGCTGAAAATAAATCATGTCGATTACTTTGGAAATAGTAAGTGACGAATATGTTGAAAATAAAAATCTTACCGATTACTTTTGAAATAGTAACCAACGAATGTGCTGAAAATAAAGTCTTGCCGATAACTTTTGAAATAGTAACCGACGAATATGTGCTGAAAATAAATCTTGCCGATTACTTATGAAATAGTAATCGACGAATGTGCTGAAAATAAATCATGCCGATTACTTTTGAAATAGTAAACGACGAATATGTTGAAAATAAATATCTTACCGATTACTTTAGAAATAGTAACCGACGAATGTGCTGAAAATAAATCATGCCGATTACTATTGAAATAGTAACCGACAAATGTGCTGAAAATAAAAGTCTTGCCCATTACTTTTGAAATAGTAACCGACGAATATGTGCTGAAAATAAATCTTGCCGATTACTTTTGAAATAGTAACCGACGAATGTGCTGAAAATAAATGATGCCGATTACTTTTGAAAAAGTAAGCGACGAATATGTTGAAAATAAAAATCTTACCGATTACTTTTGAAATAGTAACCAACGAATATGCTGAAAATAAAGTCTTGCCGATTACTTTTGAAATAGTAACCGAGGAATATGTTGAAAATAAAAATCTTGTCGATTACTTTTAAAATAGTAACCGACAAATATGCTCAAAATAAAAATCTTGCCGATTACTTTTGAAAAAGTAACCGACAAATATGCTGAAAATATAAATCTTGCCGATTACTTTTGAAAAAGTAACCGACAAATATGCTGAAAATAAATAATGCCGATTACTATTGAAATAGTAACCGACAAATATGCTCAAAATAAAAATCTTGCTGATTACTTTTGAAAAAGTAACCGACAAATATGCTGAAAATATAAATCTTGCCGATTACTTTTGAAAAAGTAACCGACAAATATGCTGAAAATAAATAATGCCGATTACTATTGAAATAGTAACCGACAAATATGCTGAAAATAAAAATCTTGCCGATTACTTTTGAAATAGTCACCGACCAATATGCTGAAAATAATAATCTTGCCGATTACTTTTGAAATAGTAACCGACGAATGTGCTGAAAATAAATCATGCCGATTACTATTGAAATAGTAACCGAAAATGTGCTGAAAATAAAAGTCTTGCCCATTACTTTTGAAATAGTAATCGACGAATATGTGCTGAAAATAAATCTTGCTGATTACTTTTGAAATAGTAACCGACGAATGTGCTGAAAATAAATCATGCCGATTACTTTTGAAATAGTAAGCGACGAATATGTTGAAAATAAAAATCTTGTCGATTACTTTTAAAATAGTAACCGACAAATATGCTAAAAATAAAAATCTTGCCGATTACTTTTGAAATAGTAACCGACGAATGTGTTGAAAATAAATCATGTCGATTACCTTTGAAATAGTAACCGACGAATATGCTGAAAATAAATCATGTCGATTACTTTTGAAATAGTCATCGACGAATATGCTGAAAATAAAAATCTTGCCGATTACTTTTGAAATAGTAACCGACGAATGTGCTCAAAATAAATCATGTCGATTACTTTGGAAATAGTAAGTGACGAATATGTTGAAAATAAAAATCTTACCGATTACTTTTGAAATATTAACCAACGAATGTGCTGAAAATAAAGTCTTGCCGATAACTTTTGAAAAAGTAACCGACGAATATGTGCTGAAAATAAATCATGCCGATTACTTATGAAATAGTAATCGACGAATGTGCTGAAAATAAATCATGCTGATTACTTTTGAAATAGTAAACGACGAATATGTTGAAAATAAAAATCTTACCGATTACTTTTGAAATAGTAACCGACGAATGTGCTGAAAATAAATCATGCCAATTACTATTGAAATAGTAACCGATAAATGTGATGAAAATAAAAGTCTTGCCCATTACTTTTGAAATAGTAACGGACGAATATGTGCTGAAAATAAATCTTGCCGATTACTTTTGAAATAGTAACCGACGAATGTGCTGAAAATAAATGATGCCGATTACTTTTGAAAAAGTAAGCGACGAATATGTTGAAAATAAAAATCTTACCGATTACTATTGAAATAGTAACCAACGAATATGCTGAAAATAAAGTCTTGCCGATTACTTTTGAAATAGTAACCGACGAATATGTTGAAAATAAAAATCTTGTCGATTACTTTTAAAATAGTAACCGACAAATATGCTCAAAATAAAAATCTTGCCGATTACTTTTGAAAAAGTAACCGACAAATATGCTGAAAATATAAATCTTGCCGATTACTTTTGAAAAAGTAACCGTCAAATATGCTGAAAATAAAAATCTTGCCGATTACTTTTGAAATAGTCACCGACCAATATGCTGAAAATAATAATCTTGCCGATTACTTTTGAAATAGTAACCGACGAATGTGCTGAAATTAAATCATGCCGATTACTATTGAAATAGTAACCGACAAATGTGCTGAAAATAAAAGTCTTGCCCATTACGTTTGAAATAGTAATCGACGAATATGTGCTGAAAATAAATCTTGCCGATTACTTTTGAAATAGTAACCGACGAATGTGCTGAAAATAAATCATACCGATTACTTTTGAAATAGTAAGCGACGAATATGTTGAAAAAAAAAATCTTGTCGATTACTTTTAAAATAGTAACTGACAAATGTGCTAAAAATAAAAATCTTGCCGATTACTTTTGAAATAGTAACCGACGAATGTGTTGAAAATAAATCATGTCGATTACCTTTGAAATAGTAACCGACGAATATGCTGAAAATAAATCATGCCGATTACTTTTGAAATAGTCATCGACGAATATGCTGAAAATAAAAATCTTGCCGATTACTTTTGAAATAGTAACCGACGAATGTGCTCAAAATAAATCATGTCGATTACTTTGGAAATAGTAAGTGACGAATATGTTGAAAATAAAAATCTTACCGATTACTTTTGAAATATTAACCAACGAATGTGCTGAAAATAAAGTCTTGCCGATAACTTTTTTAAAAAGTAACCGACGAATATGTGATGAAAATAAATCTTGCCGATTACTTTTGAAATAGTAACCGACGAATGTGCTGAAAATAAATCATGCCGATTACTTTTGAAATAGTAAGCGAGGAATATGTTGAAAATAAATCATGCCGATTACCTTTGAAATAGTAACCGACGAATATGTTGAAAATAAAAATCTTACCGATTACTTTTGAAATAGTAACCAACGAATATGCTGAAAATAAAGTCTTGCCCATTACTTTTGAAATAGTAACCGACGAATATGTGCTGAAAATAAATCTTGCCGATTACTTTTAAAATAGTAACCGACAAATATGCTAAAAATAAAAGTCTTGCCGATTACTTTTGAAAAAGTAACCGACAAATATGCTGAAAATAAAAATCTTGCCGATTACTTTTGAAATTGTAACCGACGAATGTGCTGAAAATAAATAATGCCGATTACTATTGAAATAGTAACCGACAAATGTGCTGAAAATAAAAGTCTTGCCCATTACTTTTGAAATAGTAACCGACGAATATGTGCTGAAAATAAATCTTGCCGATTACTTTTGAAATAGTAACCGACGAATGTGTTGAAAATAAATCATGCCGATTACTTTTAAAATAGTAAGCGACGAATATGTTGAAAATAAAAATCTTGTCGATTACTTTTAAAATAGTAACCGACAAATATGCTAAAAATAAAAATCTTGTCGATTACTTTTGAAATAGGAACCGACGAATATGTTGAAAATAAAAATCTTGTCGATTACTTTTAAAATAGTAACCGACAAATATGCTAAAAATAAAAATCTTGCTGATTACTTTTGAAATAGTAACCGACGAATGTGCAGAAAATAGATCATGCCGATTACTTTTGAAATAGTAACCGACGAATGTGTTGAAAATAAATCATGCCGATTACCTTTGAAATAGTAACCGATGAATATGTTGAAAATAAAAATCTTACCGATTACTTTTGAAATAGTAACCAACGAATATGCTGAAAATAAAGTCTTGCCCATTACTTTTGAAATAGTAACCGACGAATATGTGCTGAAAATAAATCTTGCTGATTACTTTTAAAATAGTAACCGACAAATATGGTGAAAAGAAAAATCTTGCCGATTACTTTTGAAATAGTAACCGACGAATGTGCTGAAAATAAAAATCTTGTCGATTACCTTTGAAATAGTAACCGATGAACATGCTGAAAATAAAAATCTTGCCGATTACTTTTGAAATAGTAACCGACGAATGTGCAGAAAATAGATCATGCCGATTACTTTTGAAATAGTAACCGACGAATCTGTTGAAAATAAAAATCATGCCGATTACTTTTAAAATAGTAAGCGACGAATATGTTGAAAATAAAAATCTTGTCGATTACTTTTAAAATAGTAACCGACAAATATGCTAAAAATTAATCATGCCGATTACTTTTGAAATAGTAACCGACGAATATGTTGAAAATAAAAATCTTGTCGATTACTTTTAAAATAGTAACCGACAAATATGCTGAAAATAAAAATCTTGCCGATTACTTTTGAAAAAGTAACCGACAAATATGCTGAAAATAAAAATCTTGCCGATTACTTTTGAAATAGTCACCGACCAATATGCTGAAAATAAAAATCTTGCCGATTACTTTTGAAATAGTAACCGACGAATGTGCTGAAAATAAATAATGCCGATTACTATTGAAATAGTAACCGACAAATGTGCTGAAAATAAAAGTCTTGCCCATTACTTTTGAAATAGTAACCGACGAATATGTGCTGAAAATAAATCTTGCCGATTACTTTTGAAATAGTAACCGAGGAATGTGCTGAAAATAAATCATGCCGATTACTTTTAAAATAGTAAGCGACGAATATGTTGAAAATAAAAATCTTGTCGATTACTTTTAAAATAGTAACCGACAAATATGCTAAAAATAAAAATCTTGTCGATTACTTTTGAAATAGGAACCGACGAATATATTGAAAATAAAAATCTTGTCGATTACTTTTAAAATAGTAACCGACAAATATGCTAAAAATAAAAATCTTGCTGATTACTTTTGAAATAGTAACCGACGAATGTGCAGAAAATAGATCATGCCGATTACTTTTGAAATAGTAACCGACGAATGTGTTGAAAATAAATCATGCCAATTTCCTTTGAAATAGTAACCGATGAATATGTTGAAAATAAAAATCTTACCGATTACTTTTGAAATAGTAACCAACGAATATGCTGAAAATAAAGTCTTGCCCATTACTTTTGAAATAGTAACCGACGAATATGTGCTGAAAATAAATCTTGTCGATTACTTTTAAAATAGTAACCGACAAATATGCTGAAAATAAAAATCTTGCCGATTACTTTTGAAAAAGTAACCGACAAATATGCTGAAAATAAAAATCTTGCCGATTACTTTTGAAATAGTCACCGACCAATATGCTGAAATTAAAAATCTTGCCGATTACTTTTGAAATAGTAACCGACGAATGTGCTGAAAATAAATAATGCCGATTACTATTGAAATAGTAACCGACAAATGTGCTGAAAATAAAAGTCTTGCCCATTACTTTTGAAATAGTAACCGACGAATATGTGCTGAAAATAAATCTTGCCGATTACTTTTGAAATAGTAACCGACGAATGTGCTGAAAATAAATCATGCTGATTACTTTTAAAATAGTAAGCGACGAATATGTTGAAAATAAAAATCTTGTCGATTACTTTTAAAATAGTAACCGACAAATATGCTAAAAATAAAAATCTTGTCGATTACTTTTGAAATAGGAACCGACAAATATGTTGAAAATAAAAATCTTGTCGATTACTTTTAAAATAGTAACCGACAAATATGCTAAAAATAAAAATCTTGCTGATTACTTTTGAAATAGTAACCGACGAATGTGCAGAAAATAGATCATGCCGATTACTTTTGAAATAGTAACCGACGAATGTGTTGAAAATAAATCATGCCGATTACCTTTGAAATAGTAACCGATGAATATGTTGAAAATAAAAATCTTACCGATTACTTTTGAAATAGTAACCAACGAATATGCTGAAAATAAAGTCTTGCCCATTACTTTTGAAATAGTAACCGACGAATATGTGCTGAAAATAAATCTTGCTGATTAATTTTAAAATAGTAATCGACAAATATGCTGAAAAGAAAAATCTTGCCGATTACTTTTGAAATAGTAACCGACGAATGTGCTGAAAATAAAAATCTTGTCGATTACCTTTGAAATAGTAACCGATGAACATGCTGAAAATAAAAATCTTGCCGATTACTTTTGAAATAGTAACCGACGAATGTGCAGAAAATAGATCATGCCGATTACTTTTGAAATAGTAACCGACGAATCTGTTGAAAATAAAAATCATGCCGATTACTTTTAAAATAGTAAGCGACGAATATGTTGAAAATAAAAATCTTGTCGATTACTTTTAAAATAGTAACCGACAAATATGCAAAAAATTAATCATGCCGATTACTTTTGAAATAGTAACCGACGAATATGTTGAAAATAAAAATCTTGTCGATTACTTTTAAAATAGTAACCGACAAATATGCTGAAAATAAAAATCTTGCCGATTAATTTTGAAAAAGTAACCGACAAATATGCTGAAAATAAAAATCTTGCCGATTACTTTTGAAATAGTCACCGACCAATATGCTGAAAATAAAAATCTTGCCGATTACTTTTGAAATAGTAACCGACGAATGTGCTGAAAATAAATAATGCCTATTACTATTGAAATAGTAACCGACAAATGTGCTGAAAATAAAAGTCTTGCCCATTACTTTTGAAATAGTAACCGACGAATATGTGCTGAAAATAAATCTTGCCGATTACTTTTGAAATAGTAACCGACGAATGTGCTGAAAATAAATCATGCTGATTACTTTTAAAATAGTAAGCGACGAATATGTTGAAAATAAAAATCTTGTCGATTACTTTTAAAATAGTAACCGACAAATATGCTAAAAATAAAAATCTTGTCGATTACTTTTGAAATAGGAACCGACAAATATGTTGAAAATAAAAATCTTGTCGATTACTTTTAAAATAGTAACCGACAAATATGCTAAAAATAAAAATCTTGCTGATTACTTTTGAAATAGTAACCGACGAATGTGCAGAAAATAGATCATGCCGATTACTTTTGAAATAGTAACCGACGAATGTGTTGAAAATAAATCATGCCGATTACCTTTGAAATAGTAACCGATGAATATGTTGAAAATAAAAATCTTACCGATTACTTTTGAAATAGTAACCAACGAATATGCTGAAAATAAAGTCTTGCCCATTACTTTTGAAATAGTAACCGACGAATATGTGCTGAAAATAAATCTTGCTGATTACTTTTAAAATAGTAACCGACAAATATGCTGAAAAGAAAAATCTTGCCGATTACTTTTGAAATAGTAACCGACGAATGTGCTGAAAATAAAAATCTTGTCGATTACCTTTGAAATAGTAACCGATGAACATGCTGAAAATAAAAATCTTGCCGATTACTTTTGAAATAGTAACCGACGAATGTGCAAAAAATAGATCATGCCGATTACTTTTGAAATAGTAACCGACGAATCTGTTGAAAATAAAAATCATGCCGATTACTTTTAAAATAGTAAGCGACGAATATGTTGAAAATAAAAATCTTGTCGATTACTTTTAAAATAGTAACCGACAAATATGCTAAAAATTAATCATGCCGATTACTTTTGAAATAGTAACCGACGAATATGTTGAAAATAAAAATCTTGTCGATTACTTTTAAAATAGTAACCGACAAATATGCTGAAAATAAAAATCTTGCCGATTAATTTTGAAAAAGTAACCGACAAATATGCTGAAAATAAAAATCTTGCCGATTACTTTTGAAATAGTCACCGACCAATATGCTGAAAATAAAAATCTTGCCGATTACTTTTGAAATAGTAACCGACGAATGTGCTGAAAATAAATAATGCCGATTACTATTGAAATAGTAACCGACAAATGTGCTGAAAATAAAAGTCTTGCCCATTACTTTTGAAATAGTAACCGACGAATATGTGCTGAAAATAAATCTTGCCGATTACTTTTGAAATAGTAACCGACGAATGTGCTGAAAATAAATCATGTTGATTACTTTTAAAATAGTAAGCGACGAATATGTTGAAAATAAAAATCTTGTCGATTACTTTTAAAATAGTAACCGACAAATATGCTAAAAATAAAAATCTTGTCGATTACTTTTGAAATAGGAACCGACAAATATGTTGAAAATAAAAATCTTGTCGATTACTTTTAAAATAGTAACCGACAAATATGCTAAAAATAAAAATCTTGCTGATTACTTTTGAAATAGTAACCGACGAATGTGCAGAAAATAGATCATGCCGATTACTTTTGAAATAGTAACCGACGAATGTGTTGAAAATAAATCATGCCGATTACCTTTGAAATAGTAACCGATGAATATGTTGAAAATAAAAATCTTACCGATTACTTTTGAAATAGTAACCAACGAATATGCTGAAAATAAAGTCTTGCCCATTACTTTTGAAATAATAACCGACGAATATGTGCTGAAAATAAATCTTGCTGATTACTTTTAAAATAGTAACCGACAAATATGCTGAAAAGAAAAATCTTGCCGATTACTTTTGAAATAGTAACCGACGAATGTGCTGAAAATAAAAATCGTGTCGATTACCTTTGAAATAGTAACCGATGAACATGCTGAAAATAAAAATCTTGCCGATTACTTTTGAAATAGTAACCGACGAATGTGCAGAAAATAGATCATGCCGATTACTTTTGAAATAGTAACCGACGAATATGTTGAAAATAAAAATCATGCCGATTACTTTTAAAATAGTAAGCGACGAATATGTTGAAAATAAAAATCTTGTCGATTACTTTTAAAATAGTAACCGACAAATATGCTAAAAATTAATCATGCCGATTACTTTTGAAATAGTAACCGACGAATATGTTGAAAATAAAAATCTTGTCGATTACTTTTAAAATAGTAACCGACAAATATGCTGAAAATAAAAATCTTGCCGATTACTTTTGAAAAAGTAACCGACAAATATGCTGAAAATAAAAATCTTGCCGATTACTTTTGAAATAGTCACCGACCAATATGCTGAAAATAAAAATCTTGCCGATTACTTTTGAAATAGTAACCGACGAATGTGCTGAAAATAAATAATGCCGATTACTATTGAAATAGTAACCGACAAATGTGCTGAAAATAAAAGTCTTGCCCATTACTTTTGAAATAGTAACCGACGAATATGTGCTGAAAATAAATCTTGCCGATTACTTTTGAAATAGTAACCGACGAATGTGCTGAAAATAAATCATGCCGATTACTTTTAAAATAGTAAGCGACGAATATGTTGAAAATAAAAATCTTGTCGATTACTTTTAAAATAGTAACCGACAAATATGCTAAAAATAAAAATCTTGTCGATTACTTTTGAAATAGGAACCAACGAATATGTTGAAAATAAAAATCTTGTCGATTACTTTTAAAATAGTAACCGACAAATATACTAAAAATAAAAATCTTGCTGATTACTTTTGAAATAGTAACCGACGAATGTGCAGAAAATAGATCATGCCGATTACTTTTGAAATAGTAACCGACGAATGTGTTGAAAATAAATCATGCGGATTACCTTTGAAATAGTAACCGATGAATATGTTGAAAATAAAAATCTTACCGATTACTTTTAAAATAGTAACCGACAAATATGCTGAAAAGAAAAATCTTGTCGATTACTTTTGAAATAGGAACCGACAAATATGTTGAAAATAAAAATCTTGTCGATTACTTTTAAAATAGTAACCGACAAATATGCTAAAAATAAAAATCTTGCTGATTACTTTTGAAATAGTAACCGACGAATGTGCAGAAAATAGATCATGCCGATTACTTTTGAAATAGTAACCGACGAATGTGTTGAAAATAAATCATGCCGATTACCTTTGAAATAGTAACCAATGAATATGTTGAAAATAAAAATCTTACCGATTACTTTTGAAATAGTAACCAACGAATATGCTGAAAATAAAGTCTTGCCCATTACTTTTGAAATAGTAACCGACGAATATGTGCTGAAAATAAATCTTGCTGATTACTTTTAAAATAGTAACCGACAAATATGCTGAAAAGAAAAATCTTGCCGATTAATTTTGAAATAGTAACCGACGAATGTGCTGAAAATAAAAATCGTGTCGATTACCTTTGAAATAGTAACCGATGAACATGCTGAAAATAAAAATCTTGCCGATTACTTTTGAAATAGTAACCGACGAATGTGCAGAAAATAGATCATGCCGATTAATTTTGAAATAGTAACCGACGAATATGTTGAAAATAAAAATCATGCCGATTACTTTTAAAATAGTAAGCGACGAATATGTTGAAAATAAAAATCTTGTCGATTACTTTTAAAATAGTAACCGACAAATATGCTAAAAATTAATCATGCCGATTACTTTTGAAATAGTAACCGACGAATATGTTGAAAATAAAAATCTTGTCGATTACTTTTAAAATAGTAACCGACAAATATGCTGAAAATAAAAATCTTGCCGATTACTTTTGAAAAAGTAACCGACAAATATGCTGAAAATAAAAATCTTGCCGATTACTTTTGAAATAGTCACCGACCAATATGCTGAAAATAAAAATCTTGCCGATTACTTTTGAAATAGTAACCGACGAATGTGCTGAAAATAAATAATGCCGATTACTATTGAAATAGTAACCGACAAATGTGCTGAAAATAAAAGTCTTGCCCATTACTTTTGAAATAGTAACCGACGAATATGTGCTGAAAATAAATCTTGCCGATTACTTTTGAAATAGTAACCGACGAATGTGCTGAAAATAAATCATGCCGATTACTTTTAAAATAGTAAGCGACGAATATGTTGAAAATAAAAATCTTGTCGATTACTTTTAAAATAGTAACCGACAAATATGCTAAAAATAAAAATCTTGTCGATTACTTTTGAAATAGGAACCGACGAATATGTTGAAAATAAAAATCTTGTCGATTACTTTTAAAATAGTAACCGACAAATATACTAAAAATAAAAATCTTGCTGATTACTTTTGAAATAGTAACCGACGAATGTGCAGAAAATAGATCATGCCGATTACTTTTGAAATAGTAACCGACGAATGTGTTGAAAATAAATCATGCGGATTACCTTTGAAATAGTAACCGATGAATATGTTGAAAATAAAAATCTTACCGATTACTTTTAAAATAGTAACCGACAAATATGCTGAAAAGAAAAATCTTGCCGATTACTTTTGAAATAGTAACCGACGAATGTGCTGAAAATAAAAATCTTGTCGATTACCTTTGAAATAGTAACCGATGAACATGCTGAAAATAAAAATCTTGCCGATTACTTTTGAAATAGTAACCGACGAATGTGCAGAAAATAGATCATGCCGATTACTTTTGAAATAGTAACCGACGAATCTGTTGAAAATAAAAATCATGCCGATTACTTTTAAAATAGTAAGCGACGAATATGTTGAAAATAAAAATCTTGTCGATTACTTTTAAAATAGTTACCGACAAATATGCTAAAAATTAATCATGCCGATTACTTTTGAAATAGTAACCGACGAATATGTTGAAAATAAAAATCTTGTCGATTACTTTTAAAATAGTAACCGACAAATATGCTGAAAATAAAAATCTTGCCGATTACTTTTGAAAAAGTAACCGACAAATATGCTGAAAATAAAAATCTTGCCGATTAATTTTGAAAAAGTAACCGACAAATATGCTGAAAATAAAAATCTTGCCGATTACTTTTGAAATAGTCACCGACCAATATGCTGAAAATAAAAATCTTGCCGATTACTTTTGAAATAGTAACCGACGAATGTGCTGAAAATAAATAATGCCGATTACTATTGAAATAGTAACCGACAAATGTGCTGAAAATAAAAGTCTTGCCCATTACTTTTGAAATAGTAACCGACGAATATGTGCTGAAGATAAATCTTGCCGATTACTTTTGAAATAGTAACCGACGAATGTGCTGAAAATAAATCATGCTGATTACTTTTAAAATAGTAAGCGACGAATATGTTGAAAATAAAAATCTTGTCGATTACTTTTAAAATAGTAATCGACAAATATGCTAAAAATAAAAATCTTGTCGATTACTTTTGAAATAGGAACCGACAAATATGTTGAAAATAAAAATCTTGTCGATTACTTTTAAAATAGTAACCGATAAATATGCTAAAAATAAAAATCTTGCTGATTACTTTTGAAATAGTAACCGACGAATGTGCAGAAAATAGATCATGCCGATTACTTTTGAAATAGTAACCGACGAATGTGTTGAAAATAAATCGTGCCGATTACCTTTGAAATAGTAACCGATGAATATGTTGAAAATAAAAATCTTACCGATTACTTTTGAAATAGTAACCAACGAATATGCTGAAAATAAAGTCTTGCCCATTTCTTTTGAAATAGTAACCGACGAATATGTGCTGAAAATAAATCTTGCTGATTACTTTTAAAATAGTAACCGACAAATATGCTGAAAAGAAAAATCTTGCCGATTACTTTTGAAATAGTAACCGACGAATGTGCTGAAAATAAAAATCTTGTCGATTACCTTTGAAATAGTAACCGATGAACATGCTGAAAATAAAAATCTTGCCGATTACTTTTGAAATAGTAACCGACGAATGTGCAGAAAATAGATCATGCCGATTACTTTTGAAATAGTAACCGACGAATATGTTGAAAATAAAAATCATGCCGATTACTTTTAAAATAGTAAGCGACGAATATGTTGAAAATAAAAATCTTGTCGATTACTTTTAAAATAGTAACCGACAAATATGCTAAAAATTAATCATGCCGATTACTTTTGAAATAGTAACCGACGAATATGTTGAAAATAAAAATCTTGTCGATTACTTTTAAAATAGTAACCGACAAATATGCTAAAAATAAAAATCTTGTCGATTACTTTTGAAATAGGAACCGACGAATATGTTGAAAATAAAAATCTTGTCGATTACTTTTAAAATAGTAACCGACAAATATACTAAAAATAAAAATCTTGCTGATTACTTTTGAAATAGTAACCGACGAATGTGCAGAAAATAGATCATGCCGATTACTTTTGAAATAGTAACCGACGAATGTGTTGAAAATAAATCATGCGGATTACCTTTGAAATAGTAACCGATGAATATGTTGAAAATAAAAATCTTACCGATTACTTTTAAAATAGTAACCGACAAATATGCTGAAAAGAAAAATCTTGTCGATTACTTTTGAAATAGGAACCGACAAATATGTTGAAAATAAAAATCTTGTCGATTACTTTTAAAATAGTAACCGACAAATATGCTAAAAATAAAAATCTTGCTGATTACTTTTGAAATAGTAACCGACGAATGTGCAGAAAATAGATCATGCCGATTACTTTTGAAATAGTAACCGACGAATGTGTTGAAAATAAATCATGCCGATTACCTTTGAAATAGTAACCAATGAATATGTTGAAAATAAAAATCTTACCGATTACTTTTGAAATAGTAACCAACGAATATGCTGAAAATAAAGTCTTGCCCATTACTTTTGAAATAGTAACCGACGAATATGTGTTGAAAATAAATCTTGCTGATTACTTTTAAAATAGTAACCGACAAATATGCTGAAAAGAAAAATCTTGCCGATTACTTTTGAAATAGTAACCGACGAATGTGCTGAAAATAAAAATCGTGTCGATTACCTTTGAAATAGTAACCGATGAACATGCTGAAAATAAAAATCTTGCCGATTACTTTTGAAATAGTAACCGACGAATGTGCAGAAAATAGATCATGCCGATTACTTTTGAAATAGTAACCGACGAATATGTTGAAAATAAAAATCATGCCGATTACTTTTAAAATAGTAAGCGACGAATATGTTGAAAATAAAAATCTTGTCGATTACTTTTAAAATAGTAACCGACAAATATGCTAAAAATTAATCATGCCGATTACTTTTGAAATAGTAACCGACGAATATGTTGAAAATAAAAATCTTGTCGATTACTTTTAAAATAGTAACCGACAAATATGCTGAAAATAAAAATCTTGCCGATTACTTTTGAAAAAGTAACCGACAAATATGCTGAAAATAAAAATCTTGCCGATTACTTTTGAAATAGTCACCGACCAATATGCTGAAAATAAAAATCTTGCCGATTACTTTTGAAATAGTAACCGACGAATGTGCTGAAAATAAATAATGCCGATTACTATTGAAATAGTAACCGACAAATGTGCTGAAAATAAAAGTCTTGCCCATTACTTTTGAAATAGTAACCGACGAATATGTGCTGAAAATAAATCTTGCCGATTACTTTTGAAATAGTAACCGACGAATGTGCTGAAAATAAATCATGCCGATTACTTTTAAAATAGTAAGCGACGAATATGTTGAAAATAAAAATCTTGTCGATTACTTTTAAAATAGTAACCGACAAATATGCTAAAAATAAAAATCTTGTCGATTACTTTTGAAATAGGAACCGACGAATATGTTGAAAATAAAAATCTTGTCGATTACTTTTAAAATAGTAACCGACAAATATACTAAAAATAAAAATCTTGCTGATTACTTTTGAAATAGTAACCGACGAATGTGCAGAAAATAGATCATGCCGATTACTTTTGAAATAGTAACCGACGAATGTGTTGAAAATAAATCATGCGGATTACCTTTGAAATAGTAACCGATGAATATGTTGAAAATAAAAATCTTACCGATTACTTTTAAAATAGTAACCGACAAATATGCTGAAAAGAAAAATCTTGCCGATTACTTTTGAAATAGTAACCGACGAATGTGCTGAAAATAAAAATCTTGTCGATTACCTTTGAAATAGTAACCGATGAACATGCTGAAAATAAAAATCTTGCCGATTACTTTTGAAATAGTAACCGACGAATGTGCAGAAAATAGATCATGCCGATTACTTTTGAAATAGTAACCGACGAATCTGTTGAAAATAAAAATCATGCCGATTACTTTTAAAATAGTAAGCGACGAATATGTTGAAAATAAAAATCTTGTCGATTACTTTTAAAATAGTTACCGACAAATATGCTAAAAATTAATCATGCCGATTACTTTTGAAATAGTAACCGACGAATATGTTGAAAATAAAAATCTTGTCGATTACTTTTAAAATAGTAACCGACAAATATGCTGAAAATAAAAATCTTGCCGATTACTTTTGAAAAAGTAACCGACAAATATGCTGAAAATAAAAATCTTGCCGATTAATTTTGAAAAAGTAACCGACAAATATGCTGAAAATAAAAATCTTGCCGATTACTTTTGAAATAGTCACCGACCAATATGCTGAAAATAAAAATCTTGCCGATTACTTTTGAAATAGTAACCGACGAATGTGCTGAAAATAAATAATGCCGATTACTATTGAAATAGTAACCGACAAATGTGCTGAAAATAAAAGTCTTGCCCATTACTTTTGAAATAGTAACCGACGAATATGTGCTGAAGATAAATCTTGCCGATTACTTTTGAAATAGTAACCGACGAATGTGCTGAAAATAAATCATGCTGATTACTTTTAAAATAGTAAGCGACGAATATGTTGAAAATAAAAATCTTGTCGATTACTTTTAAAATAGTAATCGACAAATATGCTAAAAATAAAAATCTTGTCGATTACTTTTGAAATAGGAACCGACAAATATGTTGAAAATAAAAATCTTGTCGATTACTTTTAAAATAGTAACCGACAAATATGCTAAAAATAAAAATCTTGCTGATTACTTTTGAAATAGTAACCGACGAATGTGCAGAAAATAGATCATGCCGATTACTTTTGAAATAGTAACCGACGAATGTGTTGAAAATAAATCGTGCCGATTACCTTTGAAATAGTAACCGATGAATATGTTGAAAATAAAAATCTTACCGATTACTTTTGAAATAGTAACCAACGAATATGCTGAAAATAAAGTCTTGCCCATTTCTTTTGAAATAGTAACCGACGAATATGTGCTGAAAATAAATCTTGCTGATTACTTTTAAAATAGTAACCGACAAATATGCTGAAAAGAAAAATCTTGCCGATTACTTTTGAAATAGTAACCGACGAATGTGCTGAAAATAAAAATCTTGTCGATTACCTTTGAAATAGTAACCGATGAACATGCTGAAAATAAAAATCTTGCCGATTACTTTTGAAATAGTAACCGACGAATGTGCAGAAAATAGATCATGCCGATTACTTTTGAAATAGTAACCGACGAATATGTTGAAAATAAAAATCATGCCGATTACTTTTAAAATAGTAAGCGACGAATATGTTGAAAATAAAAATCTTGTCGATTACTTTTAAAATAGTAACCGACAAATATGCTAAAAATTAATCATGCCGATTACTTTTGAAATAGTAACCGACGAATATGTTGAAAATAAAAATCTTGTCGATTACTTTTAAAATAGTAACCGACAAATATGCTGAAAATAAAAATCTTGCCGATTACTTTTGAAAAAGTAACCGACAAATATGCTGAAAATAAAAATCTTGCCGATTACTTTTGAAATAGTCACCGACCAATATGCTGAAAATAAAAATCTTGCCGATTACTTTTGAAATAGTAACCGACGAATGTGCTGAAAATAAATAATGCCGATTACTATTGAAATAGTAACCGACAAATGTGCTGAAAATAAAAGTCTTGCCCATTACTTTTGAAATAGTAACCGACGAATATGTGCTGAAAATAAATCTTGCCGATTACTTTTGAAATAGTAACCGACGAATGTGCTGAAAATAAATCATGCCGATTACTTTTAAAATAGTATGCGACGAATATGTTGAAAATAAAAATCTTGTCGATTACTTTTAAAATAGTAACCGACAAATATGCTAAAAATAAAAATCTTGTCGATTACTTTTGAAATAGGAACCGACGAATATGTTGAAAATAAAAATCTTGTCGATTACTTTTAAAATAGTAACCGACAAATATGCTAAAAATAAAAATCTTGCTGATTACTTTTGAAATAGTAACCGACGAATGTGCAGAAAATAGATCATGCCGATTACTTTTGAAATAGTAACCGACGAATGTGTTGAAAATAAATCATGCCGATTACCTTCGAAATAGTAACCGATGAATATGTTGAAAATAAAAATCTTATCGATTACTTTTAAAATAGTAACCGACAAATATGCTGAAAAGAAAAATCTTGCCGATTACTTTTGAAATAGTAACCGACGAATGTGCTGAAAATAAAAATCTTGTCGATTACCTTTGAAATAGTAACCGATGAACATGCTGAAAATAAAAATCTTGCCGATTACTTTTGAAATAGTAACCGACGAATGTGCAGAAAATAGATCATGCCGATTACTTTTGAAATAGTAACCGACGAATCTGTTGAAAATAAAAATCATGCCGATTACTTTTAAAATAGTAAGCGACGAATATGTTGAAAATAAAAATCTTGTCGATTACTTTTAAAATAGTTACCGACAAATATGCTAAAAATTAATCATGCCGATTACTTTTGAAATAGTAACCGACGAATATGTTGAAAATAAAAATCTTGTCGATTACTTTTAAAATAGTAACCGACAAATATGCTGAAAATAAAAATCTTGCCGATTACTTTTGAAAAAGTAACCGACAAATATGCTGAAAATAAAAATCTTGCCGATTAATTTTGAAAAAGTAACCGACAAATATGCTGAAAATAAAAATCTTGCCGATTACTTTTGAAATAGTCACCGACCAATATGCTGAAAATAAAAATCTTGCCGATTACTTTTGAAATAGTAACCGACGAATGTGCTGAAAATAAATAATGCCGATTACTATTGAAATAGTAACCGACAAATGTGCTGAAAATAAAAGTCTTGCCCATTACTTTTGAAATAGTAACCGACGAATATGTGCTGAAGATAAATCTTGCCGATTACTTTTGAAATAGTAACCGACGAATGTGCTGAAAATAAATCATGCTGATTACTTTTAAAATAGTAAGCGACGAATATGTTGAAAATAAAAATCTTGTCGATTACTTTTAAAATAGTAATCGACAAATATGCTAAAAATAAAAATCTTGTCGATTACTTTTGAAATAGGAACCGACAAATATGTTGAAAATAAAAATCTTGTCGATTACTTTTAAAATAGTAACCGACAAATATGCTAAAAATAAAAATCTTGCTGATTACTTTTGAAATAGTAACCGACGAATGTGCAGAAAATAGATCATGCCGATTACTTTTGAAATAGTAACCGACGAATGTGTTGAAAATAAATCGTGCCGATTACCTTTGAAATAGTAACCGATGAATATGTTGAAAATAAAAATCTTACCGATTACTTTTGAAATAGTAACCAACGAATATGCTGAAAATAAAGTCTTGCCCATTTCTTTTGAAATAGTAACCGACGAATATGTGCTGAAAATAAATCTTGCTGATTACTTTTAAAATAGTAACCGACAAATATGCTGAAAAGAAAAATCTTGCCGATTACTTTTGAAATAGTAACCGACGAATGTGCTGAAAATAAAAATCTTGTCGATTACCTTTGAAATAGTAACCGATGAACATGCTGAAAATAAAAATCTTGCCGATTACTTTTGAAATAGTAACCGACGAATGTGCAGAAAATAGATCATGCCGATTACTTTTGAAATAGTAACCGACGAATATGTTGAAAATAAAAATCATGCCGATTACTTTTAAAATAGTAAGCGACGAATATGTTGAAAATAAAAATCTTGTCGATTACTTTTAAAATAGTAACCGACAAATATGCTAAAAATTAATCATGCCGATTACTTTTGAAATAGTAACCGACGAATATGTTGAAAATAAAAATCTTGTCGATTACTTTTAAAATAGTAACCGACAAATATGCTGAAAATAAAAATCTTGCCGATTACTTTTGAAAAAGTAACCGACAAATATGCTGAAAATAAAAATCTTGCCGATTACTTTTGAAATAGTCACCGACCAATATGCTGAAAATAAAAATCTTGCCGATTACTTTTGAAATAGTAACCGACGAATGTGCTGAAAATAAATAATGCCGATTACTATTGAAATAGTAACCGACAAATGTGCTGAAAATAAAAGTCTTGCCCATTACTTTTGAAATAGTAACCGACGAATATGTGCTGAAAATAAATCTTGCCGATTACTTTTGAAATAGTAACCGACGAATGTGCTGAAAATAAATCATGCCGATTACTTTTAAAATAGTATGCGACGAATATGTTGAAAATAAAAATCTTGTCGATTACTTTTAAAATAGTAACCGACAAATATGCTAAAAATAAAAATCTTGTCGATTACTTTTGAAATAGGAACCGACGAATATGTTGAAAATAAAAATCTTGTCGATTACTTTTAAAATAGTAACCGACAAATATGCTAAAAATAAAAATCTTGCTGATTACTTTTGAAATAGTAACCGACGAATGTGCAGAAAATAGATCATGCCGATTACTTTTGAAATAGTAACCGACGAATGTGTTGAAAATAAATCATGCCGATTACCTTCGAAATAGTAACCGATGAATATGTTGAAAATAAAAATCTTATCGATTACTTTTAAAATAGTAACCGACAAATATGCTGAAAAGAAAAATCTTGCCGATTACTTTTGAAATAGTAACCGACGAATGTGCTGAAAATAAAAATCTTGTCGATTACCTTTGAAATAGTAACCGATGAACATGCTGAAAATAAAAATCTTGCCGATTACTTTTGAAATAGTAACCGACGAATGTGCAGAAAATAGATCATGCCGATTACTTTTGAAATAGTAACCGACGAATCTGTTGAAAATAAAAATCATGCCGATTACTTTTAAAATAGTAAGCGACGAATATGTTGAAAATAAAAATCTTGTCGATTACTTTTAAAATAGTTACCGACAAATATGCTAAAAATTAATCATGCCGATTACTTTTGAAATAGTAACCGACGAATATGTTGAAAATAAAAATCTTGTCGATTACTTTTAAAATAGTAACCGACAAATATGCTGAAAATAAAAATCTTGCCGATTACTTTTGAAAAAGTAACCGACAAATATGCTGAAAATAAAAATCTTGCCGATTAATTTTGAAAAAGTAACCGACAAATATGCTGAAAATAAAAATCTTGCCGATTACTTTTGAAATAGTCACCGACCAATATGCTGAAAATAAAAATCTTGCCGATTACTTTTGAAATAGTAACCGACGAATGTGCTGAAAATAAATAATGCCGATTACTATTGAAATAGTAACCGACAAATGTGCTGAAAATAAAAGTCTTGCCCATTACTTTTGAAATAGTAACCGACGAATATGTGCTGAAGATAAATCTTGCCGATTACTTTTGAAATAGTAACCGACGAATGTGCTGAAAATAAATCATGCTGATTACTTTTAAAATAGTAAGCGACGAATATGTTGAAAATAAAAATCTTGTCGATTACTTTTAAAATAGTAATCGACAAATATGCTAAAAATAAAAATCTTGTCGATTACTTTTGAAATAGGAACCGACAAATATGTTGAAAATAAAAATCTTGTCGATTACTTTTAAAATAGTAACCGACAAATATGCTAAAAATAAAAATCTTGCTGATTACTTTTGAAATAGTAACCGACGAATGTGCAGAAAATAGATCATGCCGATTACTTTTGAAATAGTAACCGACGAATGTGTTGAAAATAAATCGTGCCGATTACCTTTGAAATAGTAACCGATGAATATGTTGAAAATAAAAATCTTACCGATTACTTTTGAAATAGTAACCAACGAATATGCTGAAAATAAAGTCTTGCCCATTTCTTTTGAAATAGTAACCGACGAATATGTGCTGAAAATAAATCTTGCTGATTACTTTTAAAATAGTAACCGACAAATATGCTGAAAAGAAAAATCTTGCCGATTACTTTTGAAATAGTAACCGACGAATGTGCTGAAAATAAAAATCTTGTCGATTACCTTTGAAATAGTAACCGATGAACATGCTGAAAATAAAAATCTTGCCGATTACTTTTGAAATAGTAACCGACGAATGTGCAGAAAATAGATCATGCCGATTACTTTTGAAATAGTAACCGACGAATATGTTGAAAATAAAAATCATGCCGATTACTTTTAAAATAGTAAGCGACGAATATTGTAACGCCCTAGTTAATATTTTATTATTTTGGTTGATTTAATATGTTTTATGTATTTTATATAATTTATGTGATTTATGTGAATAATTTGAAGTGTTGTTATTTATCATATAATTATTTGTGTGATTTTTGTTATTTAAGTAATTTAGGAGGAATTAGTAATTATTTAGAATTAGTAGAGTTTAAGGGGGTTAATGGAGATTAAAAGAAAATTTAAGTGAGGGAATAAAGAAAAAAAAGGAGTTACACTTTGTAAGGAAATAGGGAAGCCAGTAAGGAAAGAAAAGAAAAGAGCACGTATCAGTAAAACAAAAGAAACAGAGTTTTGGGAGAAAAGAGAAGAACCAAGAGGGAAGAGCTAGGAAGAGAGAATCTGATCAATTGCTGTAGATTTTCGCTGAATTAAGGTAAGGGTGGGCTAGCATTTCAATTGTTGATATATACATGTATGATTTCATGAAAATGGATTGAAATTGGTAGTTTTGGAATTAGGTTTATGAACATGATGAATTGCTCATTTTTCTGATGAATTGCGTTGTAATGTTGTTGTTATGAGATGTTTATGTTGTTTTGTCGTATAATGAACCCATAACATTGTTCAAAAATCATTTTGGGTGATTGAGGGATCAAAGTTGGGATTTTTGGGTTAGAACTATGCTGTTATCGCAACTGTTTCGCTGAACCTGAGACCTGCTCGCTTAAGCGTGCTGCAAGCGTGCAGCTAGCGAGCAAAACCAAACTTACGTCTTTTTGGACGCTTAAGCGTGCAGCTGCTCGCTTAAGCGTGCTGAATCTTTTCCCAGACCATAGTGCGCACGCTCAAGCGTACCGTAAGCGTGCAGTAAGCGAACAAGAACCCAACCTTCGTGTTTTGGCTCGCTTAAGCGTGCAGCTGCTCGCTTAAGCGTGCTGGGTCCTGTGCGACCCATAACGTGATTTTTCTAAGATGTTCCAAACCCAAACCTAAGCTTTCTAAGATGTTTATTATAATTTTTAAGAATTATTTGGATGATAAAAACTATATTACGAAGATGATTAGATGGAATTATGTATGCTTATGTGCAAATAATTATACTTGCTAAGTTGAATTGCCTTGTCGATTGTTGA
Source organism: Medicago lupulina (assembly GCA_958299785.1). Taxonomy (NCBI): domain Eukaryota; kingdom Viridiplantae; phylum Streptophyta; class Magnoliopsida; order Fabales; family Fabaceae; genus Medicago; species Medicago lupulina. The sequence continues at coordinate 35,793,154 of OY283146.1, read as the reverse complement.
GTGCTATTGTCCAGTTGGGGAGGGTATCCTAAGTTGTTGTTGTTGTTGGTTGCATGCTGATATGCTCCATTAAGATGTTGGGTTGTATGCTGATATACACCATAGAGTCATTCATTACTCATATGCATTTGTTGGGGGCTTATTGCCCTGGAATGTTTATCATTCACCTGTTGGGGGCTTATTGCCCTGGAACGCTTTATCGTTCACCTGTTGGGGGCTTATTGCCCTGGGATGCTTTAACCATCCAAATTGTTGGGGGCTTATTGCCCTGGAATGCTTAGCATTCAACGCGCGTAGTTGGTACCACATGCATAATGCATTAGATGTTGATGGAGTCTTGCATTAGTAGTAGGAGTGAGTTGTCCTTTTTGGATTGTTGTTGGTGAGATGTCGCCACAAGTGTTGTTATTGTTGATATGATTCAAAGATGAATTTAAATTATAAGATGAGATGATTTGTTGATAATGTTGCTGTTGGTTGAGATCTTTGCTGATGTTTTCAATTTACTTTGATGATTCATATATCTATATGTTACTTTGATTTGTGAACTCACCCCTTCTGCTGGAATTGCCGCCTTGTGGGCAAGTGCAGGTAGCGAAGACTAGTGATGTTGGCTCTTGCGTCTAGGGCTCTGATACATAGTAGGGATGGGGAATCGTTGTCTTGTCTTGCATTCCTTTTATGTATCATTTCTTTTGGAGATAATGTTGCTGAAATTTAATTGTTGGATAATTTCACTATATTGATGGCCTTTGATGCCAAGGATTTGTTGTAGATGTTTAACGATGATGATTTCTAAATAAAGATTTTCCGCTGCAGAATTTTTAATATGATGATATTGTATGTTGGTTTTAAATAGTTTTATATTCTATTTAAACAATTTTGAAAGCGTAGATGTAATACTCCGTTGTTTGATTAAACTCTGATAATTGTTGCATATTATTATGTCATATTGGGAACGGGGTGTTACAATTGGTATCAGAGCAAGTCGGTCCGTCAGACCATTAGAAGAGTCGTGTCGAGCCATGTAGAGTAGTGTGACAGGTTTAAACTGTCTTTGTTGTTCTAATTCTTGTTGTTATGTAGAACTATCGAGATGGCCGGAAGGAATGATGCTGCTCTTGCTGCTGCTTTGCAAGCAATGGCTCAGGTTGTTGGACAACAACAAGGTGCTGGTGGTGCTGGTGAAGGTGTAAGGATGCTTGAAACCTTCTTGAGGAATCATCCACCAACCTTTAAGGGAAGGTACGACCCCGATGGAGCGCAGACTTGGCTGAAGGAGGTCGAGAGGATCTTCCGAGTGATGCAGTGTACGGATGTTCAGATGGTGCGGTTTGGCACGCACATGTTGGCTGAAGAGGCTGACGACTGGTGGGTGAGTGTGCAGCCAGTGTTAGAGGCTGAAGGTGCTGTGATTACATGGGCTGTGTTCCGAAGAGAGTTCCTGAGGAGGTATTTTCCGGAGGATGTCCGAGGTAAGAAAGAGATAGAATTCCTTGAGCTGAAGCAAGGAGACATGTCCATTACGGAATATGCTGCCAAGTTCGTGGAGCTTGCCAAGTTCTATCCACACTATGCTGCGGAGACTGCTGAGTTCTCCAAGTGTATCAAATTTGAGAATGGTCTGCGAGCTGATATCAAGCGGGCCATTGGTTATCAGAAGATCAGAGACTTCTCTGAGTTGGTGAGCAGCTGCCGTATTTATGAAGAGGACACTAAAGCTCACTATAAGATAATGAATGACCGTAGAGGAAAGGGGCAGCAGAGTCGCCCAAAGCCTTATAGTGCCCCAGCTGACAAGGGCAAACAGAGAATGCATGATGAGAGGAGGCCTGCACGTAGAGATGCTCCTGCCGAAGTGGTTTGTTATAAGTGTGGTGTGAAAGGCCACAAGAGCAATGCTTGTACCCGTGATGAGAAGAAATGTTTCAGATGCGGAAAGAAGGGCCATACTGTCACCGAATGCAAGCGTGGAGACATTGTTTGTTTCAACTGTAATGAAGAAGGTCACATTGGTTCTCAGTGTACTAAGCCTAAGAAGGCGCAGACCAGTGGTAGAGTGTTTGCATTGACCGGTACTCAGACTGATCAGGAGGATCGACTTATCAGAGGTACTTGTTTCTTTAATAGTACTCCTTTAATTGCTATTATAGATACTGGTGCAACGCATTGTTTCATTGCTATTGACTGTGCACAAAGATTGGGTTTGATTATGTCTGATATGAATGGGGAGATGGTTGTTGAAACTCCAGCTAAGGGTTCAGTAACTACTTCCCTTGTTTGTTTAAGTTGTCCGTTGTCTGTGTTCGGTAGAGATTTTGAGGTGGACCTTGTTTGTTTGCCGTTAGTGGGAATGGATGTAATATTGGGGATGAATTGGTTAGAGTACAATCATGTCCTGATCAATTGTTTTACGAAGACTGTGCGGTTTTCTTCGGCTGAAGAGGAGAGTGGAGCAAAATTCTTATCCACTAAAGAGATGAAGCGGTTAGAACAAGATGGTGTGTTGATGTTTTCGTTGTTGGCATTCTTGTCGGTGGAGAACCAAGCTGTGATTGATGGGCTGCCTGTTGTGAAGGAATTTCCTGAAGTTTTCCCTGATGAGATTCCAGATGTGCCACCAGAGAGGGAGGTTGAATTTTCGATAGACCTTGTGCCGGGTACGAAGCCTGTGTCGATGGCTCCTTACCGTATGTCAGCTTCGGAGTTAGCTGAGTTAAAGAAGCAGTTAGAAGACTTGCTTGACAAGAAGTTTGTGAGACCGAGTGTTTCGCCGTGGGGAGCGCCGGTGTTGTTAGTAAAGAAGAAGGATGGTAGCATGCGGTTGTGCATCGATTACCGTCAGTTGAATAAAGTGACGATTAAGAATAGGTATCCACTACCGAGGATAGATGACTTGATGGATCAACTAGTGGGTGCCCGTGTGTTTAGCAAAATTGACTTGAGGTCAGGTTACCATCAGATAAAGGTGAAGGATGAGGATATGCAAAAGACAGCATTTCGGACGCGTTATGGTCATTATGAGTATAAGGTGATGCCTTTTGGTGTGACGAATGCACCTGGTGTGTTTATGGAATACATGAACAGAATTTTTCATGAGTACCTGGATCAGTTTGTAGTAGTCTTTATTGATGACATCTTGATTTATTCTAAGACTGAAGCTGAGCATGCAGAGCATTTGAAGATTGTATTGCAAGTGCTGAAAGAGAAGAAATTGTATGCCAAGCTGTCCAAGTGTGAGTTCTGGCTGAATGAAGTAAGTTTTCTTGGCCACATTATTTCTGGTAAAGGTATTGCTGTGGATCCTTCGAAGGTTGATGCCGTGTCGCAGTGGGAGACACCAAAGTCAGTTACTGAGGTAAGAAGTTTTCTTGGGTTGGCTGGTTATTACCGCAGGTTTATTGAAGGATTTTCGAAGTTGGCACTTCCTTTGACGCAGCTGACTTGTAAAGGAAAAGCATTTGTGTGGGATGCTAAATGTGAGAGTAGTTTCAATGAGTTGAAGCAAAGATTGACGACTGCTCCTATTTTGATTTTGCCAAAGCCAGAAGAGCCTTTTGTTGTTTATTGTGATGCATCTAAGCTGGGCTTGGGTGGTGTTTTGATGCAAGATGGCAAGGTGGTAGCGTATGCTTCTAGGCAGCTGAGAGTGCATGAGAAGAATTATCCTACGCATGATCTAGAATTGGCAGCCGTGGTGTTTGTGTTGAAAATTTGGAGGCATTATTTGTATGGTTCCAGATTCGAGGTGTTTAGTGACCACAAGAGTTTAAAGTATTTGTTTGATCAGAAGGAGTTGAACATGAGGCAGAGAAGGTGGCTTGAGTTACTTAAGGACTATGACTTTGGCTTGAATTACCATCCGGGTAAAGCCAATGTAGTTGCGGATGCGTTGAGCAGAAAGACATTGCATATGTCGGCTATGATGGTGAAGGAGTTCGAGTTGCTTGAACAGTTTAGAGACTTGAGTCTTGCTTGTGAAAGATCGCATCAGAGTGTGAAGTTGGGTATGTTGAAGATTAATAGTGATTTCTTGAGTAGTATCAAAGAGGCACAGAAGCTTGATGTTAAGTTTGTGGATTTAATGGCTGCTAGTGATCCGAATGTAGATGGTGATTTCAAGGTTGATGACCAAGGTGTGTTGAGGTTTAGAGGAAGAATTTGTATTCCGGATGATGAGGATTTGAAAAGGATGATTTTAGAAGAAAGTCATAAGAGTAGTTTGAGTATTCATCCTGGAGCTACTAAAATGTATCATGACCTGAAGAAATTATTTTGGTGGTCCGGTTTGAAGAGGGATGTTGCGCAATTTGTTTATGCATGTTTGACTTGCCAGAAGTCTAAAGTTGAACATCAGAAGCCTGCAGGGCTGTTGACTCCGTTAGATGTACCCGAGTGGAAATGGGATAGCATTTCGATGGATTTTGTAACGAGTTTACCGAATACTTCAAGAGGGCATGATGCCATTTGGGTCGTGGTCGACAGGTTGACTAAGTCGGCGCACTTTGTTCCGATCAACGTTACTTATTCGGTAGCTCAGTTGGCGGAGATCTATATTCGTGATATTGTGAAGTTGCATGGTGTTCCATCTAGTATTGTGTCGGATAGAGATCCGAGGTTTACTTCGAGGTTTTGGAAGAGTTTACAAGATGCCTTGGGTTCGAAGTTAAGATTGAGCTCGGCTTATCATCCGCAGACAGATGGTCAGTCGGAGAGGACTATCCAATCCTTAGAAGATTTGTTGAGGGTGTGTGTACTCGAGCAAGGTGGAGCTTGGGACAGCCACTTGTCTTTGATAGAGTTTACTTACAACAATAGTTACCATTCTAGTATTGGTATGGCACCGTTCGAAGCTTTGTATGGTCGAAGGTGTAGAACTCCTCTATGTTGGTTTGAGTCGGGTGAAAGTTTTGTGTTAGGACCTGAGTTAGTGCAGCAGACTACGGAAAAGGTCAAGATGATAAGAGAAAAGATGAAAGCATCTCAAGATCGTCAGAAGAGTTATCATGATAAAAGGAGAAAAGCCCTTGAGTTTCAGGAGGGTGAGCATGTGTTTTTGAGGGTTACTCCGATGACGGGTGTAGGACGTGCATTGAAGTCGAAGAAGTTGACTCCAAAGTTCATTGGTCCTTATCAGATTTCCGAGAGAATTGGAACCGTGGCATATCGGATTGGGTTGCCACCACATCTATCGAACTTGCATGATGTGTTTCATGTGTCGCAGTTGAGGAAGTATGTAGCAGATCCTTCGCATGTTATTCCTAGGGATGATGTACAAGTTAGAGATAATCTTACTGTGGAGACTTTGCCTTTGAGGATTGATGATCGCAAGGTGAAGCAGTTGAGAGGCAAGGAAATACCTCTGGTTAGAGTTGTTTGGGGCGGTGTAACCGGTGAGAGTTTGACTTGGGAATTGGAAAGCAAGATGCAAGAGTCCTATCCTGAGTTGTTTGTTGCTTAAGGTATTATTTCGAGGACGAAATTCTCTAAGTTGGGGAGAGTTGTAACGCCCTAGTTAATATTTTATTATTTTGGTTGATTTAATATGTTTTATGTATTTTATATAATTTATGTGATTTATGTGAATAATTTGAAGTGTTGTTATTTATCATATAATTATTTGTGTGATTTTTGTTATTTAAGTAATTTAGGAGGAATTAGTAATTATTTAGAATTAGTAGAGTTTAAGGGGGTTAATGGAGATTAAAAGAAAATTTAAGTGAGGGAATAAAGAAAAAAAAGGAGTTACACTTTGTAAGGAAATAGGGAAGCCAGTAAGGAAAGAAAAGAAAAGAGCACGTATCAGTAAAACAAAAGAAACAGAGTTTTGGGAGAAAAGAGAAGAACCAAGAGGGAAGAGCTAGGAAGAGAGAATCTGATCAATTGCTGTAGATTTTCGCTGAATTAAGGTAAGGGTGGGCTAGCATTTCAATTGTTGATATATACATGTATGATTTCATGAAAATGGATTGAAATTGGTAGTTTTGGAATTAGGTTTATGAACATGATGAATTGCTCATTTTTCTGATGAATTGCGTTGTAATGTTGTTGTTATGAGATGTTTATGTTGTTTTGTCGTATAATGAACCCATAACATTGTTCAAAAATCATTTTGGGTGATTGAGGGATCAAAGTTGGGATTTTTGGGTTAGAACTATGCTGTTATCGCAACTGTTTCGCTGAACCTGAGACCTGCTCGCTTAAGCGTGCTGCAAGCGTGCAGCTAGCGAGCAAAACCAAACTTACGTCTTTTTGGACGCTTAAGCGTGCAGCTGCTCGCTTAAGCGTGCTGAATCTTTTCCCAGACCATAGTGCGCACGCTCAAGCGTACCGTAAGCGTGCAGTAAGCGAACAAGAACCCAACCTTCGTGTTTTGGCTCGCTTAAGCGTGCAGCTGCTCGCTTAAGCGTGCTGGGTCCTGTGCGACCCATAACGTGATTTTTCTAAGATGTTCCAAACCCAAACCTAAGCTTTCTAAGATGTTTATTATAATTTTTAAGAATTATTTGGATGATAAAAACTATATTACGAAGATGATTAGATGGAATTATGTATGCTTATGTGCAAATAATTATACTTGCTAAGTTGAATTGCCTTGTCGATTGTTGAGTGCTATTGTCCAGTTGGGGAGGGTATCCTAAGTTGTTGTTGTTGTTGGTTGCATGCTGATATGCTCCATTAAGATGTTGGGTTGTATGCTGATATACACCATAGAGTCATTCATTACTCATATGCATTTGTTGGGGGCTTATTGCCCTGGAATGTTTATCATTCACCTGTTGGGGGCTTATTGCCCTGGAACGCTTTATCGTTCACCTGTTGGGGGCTTATTGCCCTGGGATGCTTTAACCATCCAAATTGTTGGGGGCTTATTGCCCTGGAATGCTTAGCATTCAACGCGCGTAGTTGGTACCACATGCATAATGCATTAGATGTTGATGGAGTCTTGCATTAGTAGTAGGAGTGAGTTGTCCTTTTTGGATTGTTGTTGGTGAGATGTCGCCACAAGTGTTGTTATTGTTGATATGATTCAAAGATGAATTTAAATTATAAGATGAGATGATTTGTTGATAATGTTGCTGTTGGTTGAGATCTTTGCTGATGTTTTCAATTTACTTTGATGATTCATATATCTATATGTTACTTTGATTTGTGAACTCACCCCTTCTGCTGGAATTGCCGCCTTGTGGGCAAGTGCAGGTAGCGAAGACTAGTGATGTTGGCTCTTGCGTCTAGGGCTCTGATACATAGTAGGGATGGGGAATCGTTGTCTTGTCTTGCATTCCTTTTATGTATCATTTCTTTTGGAGATAATGTTGCTGAAATTTAATTGTTGGATAATTTCACTATATTGATGGCCTTTGATGCCAAGGATTTGTTGTAGATGTTTAACGATGATGATTTCTAAATAAAGATTTTCCGCTGCAGAATTTTTAATATGATGATATTGTATGTTGGTTTTAAATAGTTTTATATTCTATTTAAACAATTTTGAAAGCGTAGATGTAATACTCCGTTGTTTGATTAAACTCTGATAATTGTTGCATATTATTATGTCATATTGGGAACGGGGTGTTACAAATATGTTGAAAATAAAAATCTTGTCGATTACTTTTAAAATAGTAACCGACAAATATGCTAAAAATTAATCATGCCGATTACTTTTGAAATAGTAACCGACGAATATGTTGAAAATAAAAATCTTGTCGATTACTTTTAAAATAGTAACCGACAAATATGCTGAAAATAAAAATCTTGCCGATTACTTTTGAAAAAGTAACCGACAAATATGCTGAAAATAAAAATCTTGCCGATTACTTTTGAAATAGTCACCGACCAATATGCTGAAAATAAAAATCTTGCCGATTACTTTTGAAATAGTAACCGACGAATGTGCTGAAAATAAATAATGCCGATTACTATTGAAATAGTAACCGACAAATGTGCTGAAAATAAAAGTCTTGCCCATTACTTTTGAAATAGTAACCGACGAATATGTGCTGAAAATAAATCTTGCCGATTACTTTTGAAATAGTAACCGACGAATGTGCTGAAAATAAATCATGCCGATTACTTTTAAAATAGTATGCGACGAATATGTTGAAAATAAAAATCTTGTCGATTACTTTTAAAATAGTAACCGACAAATATGCTAAAAATAAAAATCTTGTCGATTACTTTTGAAATAGGAACCGACGAATATGTTGAAAATAAAAATCTTGTCGATTACTTTTAAAATAGTAACCGACAAATATGCTAAAAATAAAAATCTTGCTGATTACTTTTGAAATAGTAACCGACGAATGTGCAGAAAATAGATCATGCCGATTACTTTTGAAATAGTAACCGACGAATGTGTTGAAAATAAATCATGCCGATTACCTTCGAAATAGTAACCGATGAATATGTTGAAAATAAAAATCTTATCGATTACTTTTAAAATAGTAACCGACAAATATGCTGAAAAGAAAAATCTTGCCGATTACTTTTGAAATAGTAACCGACGAATGTGCTGAAAATAAAAATCTTGTCGATTACCTTTGAAATAGTAACCGATGAACATGCTGAAAATAAAAATCTTGCCGATTACTTTTGAAATAGTAACCGACGAATGTGCAGAAAATAGATCATGCCGATTACTTTTGAAATAGTAACCGACGAATCTGTTGAAAATAAAAATCATGCCGATTACTTTTAAAATAGTAAGCGACGAATATGTTGAAAATAAAAATCTTGTCGATTACTTTTAAAATAGTTACCGACAAATATGCTAAAAATTAATCATGCCGATTACTTTTGAAATAGTAACCGACGAATATGTTGAAAATAAAAATCTTGTCGATTACTTTTAAAATAGTAACCGACAAATATGCTGAAAATAAAAATCTTGCCAATTACTTTTGAAAAAGTAACCGACAAATATGCTGATAAATAAAAATCTTGCCGATTACTTTTGAAATAGTCACCGACCAATATGCTGAAATTAAAAATCTTGCCGATTACTTTTGAAATAGTAACCGACGAATGTGCTGAAAATAAATAATGCCGATTACTATTGAAATAGTAACCGACAAATGTGCTGAAAATAAAAGTCTTGCCCATTACTTTTGAAATAGTAACCGACGAATATGTGCTGAAAATAAATCTTGCTGATTACTTTTGAAATAGTAACCGACGAATGTGCTAAAAATAAATCATGCTGATTACTTTTAAAATAGTAAGCGACGAATATGTTGAAAATAAAAATCTTGTCGATTACTTTTAAAATAGTAACCGACAAATATGCTAAAAATAAAAATCTTGTCGATTACTTTTGAAATAGGAACCGACGAATATGTTGAAAATAAAAATCTTGTCGATTACTTTTAAAATAGTAACCGAAAATATGCTAAAAATAAAAATCTTGCTGATTACTTTTGAAATAGTAACCGACGAATGTGCAGAAAATAGATCATGCCGATTACTTTTGAAATAGTAACCGACGAATGTGTTGAAAATAAATCATGCCGATTACCTTTAAAATAGTAAGCAACGAATATGTTGAAAATAAAAATCTTGTCGATTACTTTTAAAATAGTAACCGACAAATATGCTAAAAATTAATCATGCTGATTACTTTTGAAATAGTAACCGACGAATATGTTGAAAATAAAAATCTTGTCGATTACTTTTAAAATAGTAACCGACAAATATGCTGAAAATAAAAATCTTGCCGATTACTTTTGAAAAAGTAACCGACAAATATGCTGAAAATAAAAATCTTGCCGATTACTTTTGAAATAGTCACCGACCAATATGCTGAAAATAAAAATCTTGCCGATTACTTTTAAAATAGTAACCGACGAATGTGCTGAAAATAAATAATGCCGATTACTATTGAAATAGTAACCGACAAATGTGCTGAAAATAAAAGTCTTGCCCATTACTTTTGAAATAGTAACCGACGAATATGTGCTGAAAATAAATCTTGCCGATTACTTTTGAAATAGTAACCGACGAATGTGCTGAAAATAAATCATGCCGATTACTATTGAAATAGTAACCGACAAATGTGCTGAAAATAAAAGTCTTGCCCATTACTTTTGAAATAGTAACCGACGAATATGTGCTGAAAATAAATCTTGCCGATTACTTTTGAAATAGTAACCGACGAATGTGCTGAAAATAAATCATGCCGATTACTTTTAAAATAGTAAGCGACGAATATGTTGAAAATAAAATTCTTGTCGATTACTTTTAAAATAGTAACCGACAAATATGCTAAAAATAAAAATCTTGTCGATTACTTTTGAAATAGGAACCGACGAATATGTTGAAAATAAAAATCTTGTCGATTACTTTTAAAATAGTAACCGACAAATATGCTAAAAATAAAAATCTTGCTGATTACTTTTGAAATAGTAACCGACGAATGTGCAGAAAATAGATCATGCCGATTACTTTTGAAATAGTAACCGACGAATGTGTTGAAAATAAATCATGCCGATTACCTTTGAAATAGTAACCGATGAATATGTTGAAAATAAAAATCTTACCGATTACTTTTAAAATAGTAACCGACAAATATGCTGAAAAGAAAAATCTTGCCGATTACTTTTGAAATAGTAACCGACGAATGTGCTGAAAATAAAAATCTTGTCGATTACCTTTGAAATAGTAACCGATGAACATGCTGAAAATAAAAATCTTGCCGATTACTTTTGAAATAGTAACCGACGAATGTGCAGAAAATAGATCATGCCGATTACTTTTGAAATAGTAACCGACGAATCTGTTGAAAATAAAAATCATGCCGATTACTTTTAAAATAGTAAGCGACGAATATGTTGAAAATAAAAATCTTGTCGATTACTTTTAAAATAGTTACCGACAAATATGCTAAAAATTAATCATGCCGATTACTTTTGAAATAGTAACCGACGAATATGTTGAAAATAAAAATCTTGTCGATTACTTTTAAAATAGTAACCGACAAATATGCTGAAAATAAAAATCTTGCCAATTACTTTTGAAAAAGTAACCGACAAATATGCTGATAAATAAAAATCTTGCCGATTACTTTTGAAATAGTCACCGACCAATATGCTGAAATTAAAAATCTTGCCGATTACTTTTGAAATAGTAACCGACGAATGTGCTGAAAATAAATAATGCCGATTACTATTGAAATAGTAACCGACAAATGTGCTGAAAATAAAAGTCTTGCCCATTACTTTTGAAATAGTAACCGACGAATATGTGCTGAAAATAAATCTTGCTGATTACTTTTGAAATAGTAACCGACGAATGTGCTAAAAATAAATCATGCCGATTACTTTTAAAATAGTAAGCGACGAATATGTTGAAAATAAAAATCTTGTCGATTACTTTTAAAATAGTAACCGACAAATATGCTAAAAATAAAAATCTTGTCGATTACTTTTGAAATAGGAACCGACGAATATGTTGAAAATAAAAATCTTGTCGATTACTTTTAAAATAGTAACCGAAAATATGCTAAAAATAAAAATCTTGCTGATTACTTTTGAAATAGTAACCGACGAATGTGCAGAAAATAGATCATGCCGATTACTTTTGAAATAGTAACCGACGAATGTGTTGAAAATAAATCATGCCGATTACCTTTGAAATAGTAACCGATGAATATGTTGAAAATAAAAATCTTACCGATTACTTTTGAAATAGTAACCAACGAATATGCTGAAAATAAAGTCTTTCCCATTACTTTTGAAATAGTAACCGACGAATATGTGCTGAAAATAAATCTTGCTGATTACTTTTAAAATAGTAACCGACAAATATGCTGAAAAGAAAAATCTTGCCGATTACTTTTGAAATAGTAACCGACGAATGTGCTGAAAATAAAAATCTTGTCGATTAGCTTTGAAATAGTAACCGATGAACATGCTGAAAATAAAAATCTTGCCGATTACTTTTGAAATAGTAACCGACGAATGTGCAGAAAATAGATCATGCCGATTACTTTTGAAATAGTAACCGACGAATCTGTTGAAAATAAAAATCATGCCGATTACTTTTAAAATAGTAAGCAACGAATATGTTGAAAATAAAAATCTTGTCGATTACTTTTAAAATAGTAACCGACAAATATGCTAAAAATTAATCATGCCGATTACTTTTGAAATAGTAACCGACGAATATGTTGAAAATAAAAATCTTGTCGATTACTTTTAAAATAGTAACCGACAAATATGCTGAAAATAAAAATCTTGCCGATTACTTTTGAAAAAGTAACCGACAAATATGCTGAAAATAAAAATCTTGCCGATTACTTTTGAAATAGTCACCGACCAATATGCTGAAAATAAAAATCTTGCCGATTACTTTTAAAATAGTAACCGACGAATGTGCTGAAAATAAATAATGCCGATTACTATTGAAATAGTAACCGACAAATGTGCTGAAAATAAAAGTCTTGCCCATTACTTTTGAAATAGTAACCGACGAATATGTGCTGAAAATAAATCTTGCCGATTACTTTTGAAATAGTAACCGACGAATGTGCTGAAAATAAATCATGCCGATTACTATTGAAATAGTAACCGACAAATGTGCTGAAAATAAAAGTCTTGCCCATTACTTTTGAAATAGTAACCGACGAATATGTGCTGAAAATAAATCTTGCCGATTACTTTTGAAATAGTAACCGACGAATGTGCTGAAAATAAATCATGCCGATTACTTTTAAAATAGTAAGCGACGAATATGTTGAAAATAAAATTCTTGTCGATTACTTTTAAAATAGTAACCGACAAATATGCTAAAAATAAAAATCTTGTCGATTACTTTTGAAATAGGAACCGACGAATATGTTGAAAATAAAAATCTTGTCGATTACTTTTAAAATAGTAACCGACAAATATGCTAAAAATAAAAATCTTGCTGATTACTTTTGAAATAGTAACCGACGAATGTGCAGAAAATAGATCATGCCGATTACTTTTGAAATAGTAACCGACGAATGTGTTGAAAATAAATCATGCCGATTACCTTTGAAATAGTAACCGATGAATATGTTGAAAATAAAAATCTTACCGATTACTTTTAAAATAGTAACCGACAAATATGCTGAAAAGAAAAATCTTGCCGATTACTTTTGAAATAGTAACCGACGAATGTGCTGAAAATAAAAATCTTGTCGATTACCTTTGAAATAGTAACCGATGAACATGCTGAAAATAAAAATCTTGCCGATTACTTTTGAAATAGTAACCGACGAATGTGCAGAAAATAGATCATGCCGATTACTTTTGAAATAGTAACCGACGAATCTGTTGAAAATAAAAATCATGCCGATTACTTTTAAAATAGTAAGCAACGAATATGTTGAAAATAAAAATCTTGTCGATTACTTTTAAAATAGTAACCGACAAATATGCTAAAAATTAATCATGCCGATTACTTTTGAAATAGTAACCGACGAATATGTTGAAAATAAAAATCTTGTCGATTACTTTTAAAATAGTAACCGACAAATATGCTGAAAATAAAAATCTTGCCGATTACTTTTGAAAAAGTAACCGACAAATATGCTGAAAATAAAAATCTTGCCGATTACTTTTGAAATAGTCACCGACCAATATGCTGAAAATAAAAATCTTGCCGATTACTTTTAAAATAGTAACCGACGAATGTGCTGAAAATAAATAATGCCGATTACTATTGAAATAGTAACCGACAAATGTGCTGAAAATAAAAGTCTTGCCCATTACTTTTGAAATAGTAACCGACGAATATGTGCTGAAAATAAATCTTGCCGATTACTTTTGAAATAGTAACCGACGAATGTGCTGAAAATAAATCATGCCGATTACTATTGAAATAGTAACCGACAAATGTGCTGAAAATAAAAGTCTTGCCCATTACTTTTGAAATAGTAACCGACGAATATGTGCTGAAAATAAATCTTGCCGATTACTTTTGAAATAGTAACCGACGAATGTGCTGAAAATAAATCATGCCGATTACTTTTAAAATAGTAAGCGACGAATATGTTGAAAATAAAATTCTTGTCGATTACTTTTAAAATAGTAACCGACAAATATGCTAAAAATAAAAATCTTGTCGATTACTTTTGAAATAGGAACCGACGAATATGTTGAAAATAAAAATCTTGTCGATTACTTTTAAAATAGTAACCGACAAATATGCTAAAAATAAAAATCTTGCTGATTACTTTTGAAATAGTAACCGACGAATGTGCAGAAAATAGATCATGCCGATTACTTTTGAAATAGTAACCGACGAATGTGTTGAAAATAAATCATGCCGATTACCTTTGAAATAGTAACCGATGAATATGTTGAAAATAAAAATCTTACCGATTACTTTTAAAATAGTAACCGACAAATATGCTGAAAAGAAAAATCTTGCCGATTACTTTTGAAATAGTAACCGACGAATGTGCTGAAAATAAAAATCTTGTCGATTACCTTTGAAATAGTAACCGATGAACATGCTGAAAATAAAAATCTTGCCGATTACTTTTGAAATAGTAACCGACGAATGTGCAGAAAATAGATCATGCCGATTACTTTTGAAATAGTAACCGACGAATCTGTTGAAAATAAAAATCATGCCGATTACTTTTAAAATAGTAAGCGACGAATATGTTGAAAATAAAAATCTTGTCGATTACTTTTAAAATAGTTACCGACAAATATGCTAAAAATTAATCATGCCGATTACTTTTGAAATAGTAACCGACGAATATGTTGAAAATAAAAATCTTGTCGATTACTTTTAAAATAGTAACCGACAAATATGCTGAAAATAAAAATCTTGCCAATTACTTTTGAAAAAGTAACCGACAAATATGCTGAAAATAAAAATCTTGCCGATTACTTTTGAAATAGTCACCGACCAATATGCTGAAAATAAAAATCTTGCCGATTACTTTTAAAATAGTAACCGACGAATGTGCTGAAAATAAATAATGCCGATTACTATTGAAATAGTAACCGACAAATGTGCTGAAAATAAAAGTCTTGCCCATTACTTTTGAAATAGTAACCGACGAATATGTGCGGAAAATAAATCTTGCCGATTACTTTTGAAATAGTAACCGACGAATGTGCTGAAAATAAATCATGCCGATTACTATTGAAATAGTAACCGACAAATGTGCTGAAAATAAAAGTCTTGCCCATTACTTTTGAAATAGTAACCGACGAATATGTGCTGAAAATAAATCTTGCCGATTACTTTTGAAATAGTAACCGACGAATGTGCTGAAAATAAAAATCTTGTCGATTAGCTTTGAAATAGTAACCGATGAACATGCTGAAAATAAAAATCTTGCCGATTACTTTTGAAATAGTAACCGACGAATGTGCAGAAAATAGATCATGCCGATTACTTTTGAAATAGTAACCGACGAATCTGTTGAAAATAAAAATCATGCCGATTACTTTTAAAATAGTAAGCAACGAATATGTTGAAAATAAAAATCTTGTCGATTACTTTTAAAATAGTAACCGACAAATATGCTAAAAATTAATCATGCCGATTACTTTTGAAATAGTAACCGACGAATATGTTGAAAATAAAAATCTTGTCGATTACTTTTAAAATAGTAACCGACAAATATGCTAAAAATAAAAATCTTGCCGATTACTTTTGAAAAAGTAACCGACAAATATGCTGAAAATAAAAATCTTGCCGATTACTTTTGAAATAGTCACCGACCAATATGCTGAAAATAAAAATCTTGCCGATTACTTTTAAAATAGTAACCGACGAATGTGCTGAAAATAAATAATGTCGATTACTATTGAAATAGTAACCGACAAATGTGCTGAAAATAAAAGTCTTGCCCATTACTTTTGAAATAGTAACCGACGAATATGTGCTGAAAATAAATCTTGCCGATTACTTTTGAAATAGTAACCGACGAATGTGCTGAAAATAAATCATGCCGATTACTATTGAAATAGTAACCGACAAATGTGCTGAAAATAAAAGTCTTGCCCATTACTTTTGAAATAGTAACCGACGAATATGTGCTGAAAATAAATCTTGCCGATTACTTTTGAAATAGTAACCGACGAATGTGCTGAAAATAAATCATGCCGATTACTTTTAAAATAGTAAGCGACGAATATGTTGAAAATAAAATTCTTGTCGATTACTTTTAAAATAGTAACCGACGAATATGCTGAAAAGAAAAATCTTGCCGATTACTTTTGAAATAGTAACCGACGAATGTGCTGAAAATAAAAATCTTGTCGATTACCTTTGAAATAGTAACCGATGAACATGCTGAAAATAAAAATCTTGCCGATTACTTTTGAAATAGTAACCGACGAATGTGCAGAAAATAGATCATGCCGATTACTTTTGAAATAGTAACCGACGAATCTGTTGAAAATAAAAATCATGCCGATTACTGTTAAAATAGTAAGCGACGAATATGTTGAAAATAAAAATCTTGTCGATTACTTTTAAAATAGTTACCGACAAATATGCTAAAAATTAATCATGCTGATTACTTTTGAAATAGTAACCGACGAATATGTTGAAAATAAAAATCTTGTCGATTACTTTTAAAATAGTAACCGACAAATATGCTGAAAATAAAAATCTTGCCAATTACTTTTGAAAAAGTAACCGACAAACATGCTGATAAATAAAAATCTTGCCGATTACTTTTGAAATAGTCACCGACCAATATGCTGAAATTAAAAATCTTGCCGATTACTTTTGAAATAGTAACCGACGAATGTGCTGAAAATAAATAATGCCGATTACTATTGAAATAGTAACCGACAAATGTGCTGAAAATAAAAGTCTTGCCCATTACTTTTGAAATAGTAACCGACGAATATGTGCTGAAAATAAATCTTGCCGATTACTTTTGAAATAGTAACCGACGAATGTGCTAAAAATAAATCATGCTGATTACTTTTAAAATAGTAAGCGACGAATATGTTGA
The DNA here is from genome assembly GCA_958299785.1 of Medicago lupulina. NCBI lineage: Eukaryota > Viridiplantae > Streptophyta > Magnoliopsida > Fabales > Fabaceae > Medicago > Medicago lupulina. Next base: position 35,776,200 of record OY283146.1, on the reverse strand, counting down.
AAATAAAAATCTTGTCGATTACTTTTAAAATAGTAACCGACAAATATGCTAAAAATAAAAATCTTGTCGATTACTTTTGAAATAGGAACCGACGAATATGTTGAAAATAAAAATCTTGTCGATTACTTTTAAAATAGTAACCGACAAATATGCTAAAAATAAAAATCTTGCGGATTACTTTTGAAATTGTAACCGACGAATGTGCAGAAAATAGATCATGCCGATTACTTTTGAAATAGTAACCGACGAATGTGTTGAAAATAAATCATGCCGATTACCTTTGAAATAGTAACCGATGAATATGTTGAAAATAAAAATCTTACCGATTACTTTTAAAATAGTAACCGACAAATATGCTGAAAAGAAAAATCTTGCCGATTACTTTTGAAATAGTAACCGACGAATGTGCTGAAAATAAAAATCTTGTCGATTACCTTTGAAATAGTAACCGATGAACATGCTGAAAATAAAAATCTTGCCGATTACTTTTGAAATAGTAACCGACGAATGTGCAGAAAATAGATCATGCCGATTACTTTTGAAATAGTAACCGACGAATCTGTTGAAAATAAAAATCATGCCGATTACTTTTAAAATAGTAAGCGACGAATATGTTGAAAATAAAAATCTTGTCGATTACTTTTAAAATAGTTACCGACAAATATGCTAAAAATTAATCATGCCGATTACTTTTGAAATAGTAACCGACGAATATGTTGAAAATAAAAATCTTGTCGATTACTTTTAAAATAGTAACCGACAAATATGCTGAAAATAAAAATCTTGCCGATTACTTTTGAAAAAGTAACCGACAAATATGCTGAAAATAAAAATCTTGCCGATTACTTTTGAAATAGTCACCGACCAATATGCTGAAATTAAAAATCTTGCCGATTACTTTTGAAATAGTAACCGACGAATGTGCTGAAAATAAATAATGCCGATTACTATTGAAATAGTAACCGACAAATGTGCTGAAAATAAAAGTCTTGCCCATTACTTTTGAAATAGTAACCGACGAATATGTGCTGAAAATAAATCTTGCCGATTACTTTTGAAATAGTAACCGACGAATGTGCTAAAAATAAATCATGCTGATTACTTTTAAAATAGTAAGCGACGAATATGTTGAAAATAAAAATCTTGTCGATTACTTTTAAAATAGTAACCGACAAATATGCTAAAAATAAAAATCTTGTCGATTACTTTTGAAATAGGAACCGACGAATATGTTGAAAATAAAAATCTTGTCGATTACTTTTAAAATAGTAACCGAAAATATGCTAAAAATAAAAATCTTGCTGATTACTTTTGAAATAGTAACCGACGAATGTGCAGAAAATAGATCATGCCGATTACTTTTGAAATAGTAACCGACGAATGTGTTGAAAATAAATCATGCCGATTACCTTTGAAATAGTAACCGATGAATATGTTGAAAATAAAAATCTTACCGATTACTTTTGAAATAGTAACCAACGAATATGCTGAAAATAAAGTCTTTCCCATTACTTTTGAAATAGTAACCGACGAATATGTGCTGAAAATAAATCTTGCTGATTACTTTTAAAATAGTAACCGACAAATATGCTGAAAAGAAAAATCTTGCCGATTACTTTTGAAATAGTAACCGACGAATGTGCTGAAAATAAAAATCTTGTCGATTACCTTTGAAATAGTAACCGATGAACATGCTGAAAATAAAAATCTTGCCGATTACTTTTGAAATAGTAACCGACGAATGTGCAGAAAATAGATCATGCCGATTACTTTTGAAATAGTAACCGACGAATGTGCTGAAAATAAATCATGCCGATTACTTTTAAAATAGTAAGCGACGAATATGTTGAAAATAAAAATCTTGTCGATTACTTTTAAAATAGTAACCGACAAATATGCTAAAAATAAAAATCTTGTCGATTACTTTTGAAATAGGAACCGACGAATATGTTGAAAATAAAAATCTTGTCGATTACTTTTAAAATAGTAACCGACAAATATGCTAAAAATAAAAATCTTGCGGATTACTTTTGAAATAGTAACCGACGAATGTGCAGAAAATAGATCATGCCGATTACTTTTGAAATAGTAACCGACGAATGTGTTGAAAATAAATCATGCCGATTACCTTTGAAATAGTAACCGATGAATATGTTGAAAATAAAAATCTTACCGATTACTTTTAAAATAGTAACCGACAAATATGCTGAAAAGAAAAATCTTGCCGATTACTTTTGAAATAGTAACCGACGAATGTGCTGAAAATAAAAATCTTGTCGATTACCTTTGAAATAGTAACCGATGAACATGCTGAAAATAAAAATCTTGCCGATTACTTTTGAAATAGTAACCGACGAATGTGCAGAAAATAGATCATGCCGATTACTTTTGAAATAGTAACCGACGAATCTGTTGAAAATAAAAATCATGCCGATTACTTTTAAAATAGTAAGCGACGAATATGTTGAAAATAAAAATCTTGTCGATTACTTTTAAAATAGTTACCGACAAATATGCTAAAAATTAATCATGCCGATTACTTTTGAAATAGTAACCGACGAATATGTTGAAAATAAAAATCTTGTCGATTACTTTTAAAATAGTAACCGACAAATATGCTGAAAATAAAAATCTTGCCGATTACTTTTGAAATAGTCACCGACCAATATGCTGAAATTAAAAATCTTGCCGATTACTTTTGAAATAGTAACCGACGAATGTGCTGAAAATAAATAATGCCGATTACTATTGAAATAGTAACCGACAAATGTGCTGAAAATAAAAGTCTTGCCCATTACTTTTGAAATAGTAACCGACGAATATGTGCTGAAAATAAATCTTGCCGATTACTTTTGAAATAGTAACCGACGAATGTGCTAAAAATAAATCATGCTGATTACTTTTAAAATAGTAAGCGACGAATATGTTGAAAATAAAAATCTTGTCGATTACTTTTAAAATAGTAACCGACAAATATGCTAAAAATAAAAATCTTGTCGATTACTTTTGAAATAGGAACCGACGAATATGTTGAAAATAAAAATCTTGTCGATTACTTTTAAAATAGTAACCGAAAATATGCTAAAAATAAAAATCTTGCTGATTACTTTTGAAATAGTAACCGACGAATGTGCAGAAAATAGATCATGCCGATTACTTTTGAAATAGTAACCGACGAATGTGTTGAAAATAAATCATGCCGATTACCTTTGAAATAGTAACCGATGAATATGTTGAAAATAAAAATCTTACCGATTACTTTTGAAATAGTAACCAACGAATATGCTGAAAATAAAGTCTTTCCCATTACTTTTGAAATAGTAACCGACGAATATGTGCTGAAAATAAATCTTGCTGATTACTTTTAAAATAGTAACCGACAAATATGCTGAAAAGAAAAATCTTGCCGATTACTTTTGAAATAGTAACCGACGAATGTGCTGAAAATAAAAATCTTGTCGATTACCTTTGAAATAGTAACCGATGAACATGCTGAAAATAAAAATCTTGCCGATTACTTTTGAAATAGTAACCGACGAATGTGCAGAAAATAGATCATGCCGATTACTTTTGAAATAGTAACCGACGAATGTGTTGAAAATAAATCATGCCGATTACCTTTGAAATAGTAACCGATGAATATGTTGAAAATAAAAATCTTACCGATTACTTTTGAAATAGTAACCAACGAATATGCTGAAAATAAAGTCTTGCCGATTACTTTTGAAATAGTAACCGACGAATATGTTGAAAATAAAAATCTTGCCGATTACTTTTGAAATAGTAACCGACGAATGTGCTGAAAATAAATAATGCCGATTACTATTGAAATAGTAACCGACAAATGTGCTGAAAATAAAAGTCTTGCCCATTACTTTTGAAATAGTAACCGACGAATATGTGCTGAAAATAAATCTTGCCGATTACTTTTGAAATAGTAACCGACGAATGTGCTGAAAATAAATCATGCCGATTACTTTTAAAATAGTAAGCGACGAATATGTTGAAAATAAAAATCTTGTCGATTACTTTTAAAATAGTAACCGACAAATATGCTAAAAATAAAAATCTTGTCGATTACTTTTGAAATAGGAACCGACGAATATGTTGAAAATAAAAATCTTGTCGATTACTTTTAAAATAGTAACCGACAAATATGCTAAAAATAAAAATCTTGCGGATTACTTTTGAAATAGTAACCGACGAATGTGCAGAAAATAGATCATGCCGATTACTTTTGAAATAGTAACCGACGAATGTGTTGAAAATAAATCATGCCGATTACCTTTGAAATAGTAACCGATGAATATGTTGAAAATAAAAATCTTACCGATTACTTTTAAAATAGTAACCGACAAATATGCTGAAAAGAAAAATCTTGCCGATTACTTTTGAAATAGTAACCGACGAATGTGCTGAAAATAAAAATCTTGTCGATTACCTTTGAAATAGTAACCGATGAACATGCTGAAAATAAAAATCTTGCCGATTACTTTTGAAATAGTAACCGACGAATGTGCAGAAAATAGATCATGCCGATTACTTTTGAAATAGTAACCGACGAATCTGTTGAAAATAAAAATCATGCCGATTACTTTTAAAATAGTAAGCGACGAATATGTTGAAAATAAAAATCTTGTCGATTACTTTTAAAATAGTTACCGACAAATATGCTAAAAATTAATCATGCCGATTACTTTTGAAATAGTAACCGACGAATATGTTGAAAATAAAAATCTTGTCGATTACTTTTAAAATAGTAACCGACAAATATGCTGAAAATAAAAATCTTGCCGATTACTTTTGAAAAAGTAACCGACAAATATGCTGAAAATAAAAATCTTGCCGATTACTTTTGAAATAGTCACCGACCAATATGCTGAAATTAAAAATCTTGCCGATTACTTTTGAAATAGTAACCGACGAATGTGCTGAAAATAAATAATGCCGATTACTATTGAAATAGTAACCGACAAATGTGCTGAAAATAAAAGTCTTGCCCATTACTTTTGAAATAGTAACCGACGAATATGTGCTGAAAATAAATCTTGCCGATTACTTTTGAAATAGTAACCGACGAATGTGCTAAAAATAAATCATGCTGATTACTTTTAAAATAGTAAGCGACGAATATGTTGAAAATAAAAATCTTGTCGATTACTTTTAAAATAGTAACCGACAAATATGCTAAAAATAAAAATCTTGTCGATTACTTTTGAAATAGGAACCGACGAATATGTTGAAAATAAAAATCTTGTCGATTACTTTTAAAATAGTAACCGAAAATATGCTAAAAATAAAAATCTTGCTGATTACTTTTGAAATAGTAACCGACGAATGTGCAGAAAATAGATCATGCCGATTACTTTTGAAATAGTAACCGACGAATGTGTTGAAAATAAATCATGCCGATTACCTTTGAAATAGTAACCGATGAATATGTTGAAAATAAAAATCTTACCGATTACTTTTGAAATAGTAACCAACGAATATGCTGAAAATAAAGTCTTTCCCATTACTTTTGAAATAGTAACCGACGAATATGTGCTGAAAATAAATCTTGCTGATTACTTTTAAAATAGTAACCGACAAATATGCTGAAAAGAAAAATCTTGCCGATTACTTTTGAAATAGTAACCGACGAATGTGCAGAAAATAGATCATGCCGATTACTTTTGAAATAGTAACCGACGAATGTGTTGAAAATAAATCATGCCGATTACCTTTGAAATAGTAACCGATGAATATGTTGAAAATAAAAATCTTACCGATTACTTTTGAAATAGTAACCAACGAATATGCTGAAAATAAAGTCTTGCCGATTACTTTTGAAATAGTAACCGACGAATATGTTGAAAATAAAAATCTTGCCGATTACTTTTGAAATAGTAACCGACGAATGTGCTGAAAATAAATAATGCCGATTACTATTGAAATAGTAACCGACAAATGTGCTGAAAATAAAAGTCTTGCCCATTACTTTTGAAATAGTAACCGACGAATATGTGCTGAAAATAAATCTTGCCGATTACTTTTGAAATAGTAACCGACGAATGTGCTGAAAATAAATCATGCCGATTACTTTTAAAATAGTAAGCGACGAATATGTTGAAAATAAAAATCTTGTCGATTACTTTTAAAATAGTAACCGACAAATATGCTAAAAATAAAAATCTTGTCGATTACTTTTGAAATAGGAACCGACGAATATGTTGAAAATAAAAATCTTGTCGATTACTTTTAAAATAGTAACCGACAAATATGCTAAAAATAAAAATCTTGCGGATTACTTTTGAAATAGTAACCGACGAATGTGCAGAAAATAGATCATGCCGATTACTTTTGAAATAGTAACCGACGAATGTGTTGAAAATAAATCATGCCGATTACCTTTGAAATAGTAACCGATGAATATGTTGAAAATAAAAATCTTACCGATTACTTTTAAAATAGTAACCGACAAATATGCTGAAAAGAAAAATCTTGCCGATTACTTTTGAAATAGTAACCGACGAATGTGCTGAAAATAAAAATCTTGTCGATTACCTTTGAAATAGTAACCGATGAACATGCTGAAAATAAAAATCTTGCCGATTACTTTTGAAATAGTAACCGACGAATGTGCAGAAAATAGATCATGCCGATTACTTTTGAAATAGTAACCGACGAATCTGTTGAAAATAAAAATCATGCCGATTACTTTTAAAATAGTAAGCGACGAATATGTTGAAAATAAAAATCTTGTCGATTACTTTTAAAATAGTTACCGACAAATATGCTAAAAATTAATCATGCCGATTACTTTTGAAATAGTAACCGACGAATATGTTGAAAATAAAAATCTTGTCGATTACTTTTAAAATAGTAACCGACAAATATGCTGAAAATAAAAATCTTGCCGATTACTTTTGAAAAAGTAACCGACAAATATGCTGAAAATAAAAATCTTGCCGATTACTTTTGAAATAGTCACCGACCAATATGCTGAAATTAAAAATCTTGCCGATTACTTTTGAAATAGTAACCGACGAATGTGCTGAAAATAAATAATGCCGATTACTATTGAAATAGTAACCGACAAATGTGCTGAAAATAAAAGTCTTGCCCATTACTTTTGAAATAGTAACCGACGAATATGTGCTGAAAATAAATCTTGCCGATTACTTTTGAAATAGTAACCGACGAATGTGCTAAAAATAAATCATGCTGATTACTTTTAAAATAGTAAGCGACGAATATGTTGAAAATAAAAATCTTGTCGATTACTTTTAAAATAGTAACCGACAAATATGCTAAAAATAAAAATCTTGTCGATTACTTTTGAAATAGGAACCGACGAATATGTTGAAAATAAAAATCTTGTCGATTACTTTTAAAATAGTAACCGAAAATATGCTAAAAATAAAAATCTTGCTGATTACTTTTGAAATAGTAACCGACGAATGTGCAGAAAATAGATCATGCCGATTACTTTTGAAATAGTAACCGACGAATGTGTTGAAAATAAATCATGCCGATTACCTTTGAAATAGTAACCGATGAATATGTTGAAAATAAAAATCTTACCGATTACTTTTGAAATAGTAACCAACGAATATGCTGAAAATAAAGTCTTTCCCATTACTTTTGAAATAGTAACCGACGAATATGTGCTGAAAATAAATCTTGCTGATTACTTTTAAAATAGTAACCGACAAATATGCTGAAAAGAAAAATCTTGCCGATTACTTTTGAAATAGTAACCGACGAATGTGCAGAAAATAGATCATGCCGATTACTTTTGAAATAGTAACCGACGAATGTGTTGAAAATAAATCATGCCGATTACCTTTGAAATAGTAACCGATGAATATGTTGAAAATAAAAATCTTACCGATTACTTTTGAAATAGTAACCAACGAATATGCTGAAAATAAAGTCTTGCCGATTACTTTTGAAATAGTAACCGACGAATATGTTGAAAATAAAAATCTTGCCGATTACTTTTGAAATAGTAACCGACGAATGTGCTGAAAATAAATAATGCCGATTACTATTGAAATAGTAACCGACAAATGTGCTGAAAATAAAAGTCTTGCCCATTACTTTTGAAATAGTAACCGACGAATATGTGCTGAAAATAAATCTTGCCGATTACTTTTGAAATAGTAACCGACGAATGTGCTGAAAATAAATCATGCCGATTACTTTTAAAATAGTAAGCGACGAATATGTTGAAAATAAAAATCTTGTCGATTACTTTTAAAATAGTAACCGACAAATATGCTAAAAATAAAAATCTTGTCGATTACTTTTGAAATAGGAACCGACGAATATGTTGAAAATAAAAATCTTGTCGATTACTTTTAAAATAGTAACCGACAAATATGCTAAAAATAAAAATCTTGCGGATTACTTTTGAAATAGTAACCGACGAATGTGCAGAAAATAGATCATGCCGATTACTTTTGAAATAGTAACCGACGAATGTGTTGAAAATAAATCATGCCGATTACCTTTGAAATAGTAACCGATGAATATGTTGAAAATAAAAATCTTACCGATTACTTTTAAAATAGTAACCGACAAATATGCTGAAAAGAAAAATCTTGCCGATTACTTTTGAAATAGTAACCGACGAATGTGCTGAAAATAAAAATCTTGTCGATTACCTTTGAAATAGTAACCGATGAACATGCTGAAAATAAAAATCTTGCCGATTACTTTTGAAATAGTAACCGACGAATGTGCAGAAAATAGATCATGCCGATTACTTTTGAAATAGTAACCGACGAATCTGTTGAAAATAAAAATCATGCCGATTACTTTTAAAATAGTAAGCGACGAATATGTTGAAAATAAAAATCTTGTCGATTACTTTTAAAATAGTTACCGACAAATATGCTAAAAATTAATCATGCCGATTACTTTTGAAATAGTAACCGACGAATATGTTGAAAATAAAAATCTTGTCGATTACTTTTAAAATAGTAACCGACAAATATGCTGAAAATAAAAATCTTGCCGATTACTTTTGAAAAAGTAACCGACAAATATGCTGAAAATAAAAATCTTGCCGATTACTTTTGAAATAGTCACCGACCAATATGCTGAAATTAAAAATCTTGCCGATTACTTTTGAAATAGTAACCGACGAATGTGCTGAAAATAAATAATGCCGATTACTATTGAAATAGTAACCGACAAATGTGCTGAAAATAAAAGTCTTGCCCATTACTTTTGAAATAGTAACCGACGAATATGTGCTGAAAATAAATCTTGCCGATTACTTTTGAAATAGTAACCGACGAATGTGCTAAAAATAAATCATGCTGATTACTTTTAAAATAGTAAGCGACGAATATGTTGAAAATAAAAATCTTGTCGATTACTTTTAAAATAGTAACCGACAAATATGCTAAAAATAAAAATCTTGTCGATTACTTTTGAAATAGGAACCGACGAATATGTTGAAAATAAAAATCTTGTCGATTACTTTTAAAATAGTAACCGAAAATATGCTAAAAATAAAAATCTTGCTGATTACTTTTGAAATAGTAACCGACGAATGTGCAGAAAATAGATCATGCCGATTACTTTTGAAATAGTAACCGACGAATGTGTTGAAAATAAATCATGCCGATTACCTTTGAAATAGTAACCGATGAATATGTTGAAAATAAAAATCTTACCGATTACTTTTGAAATAGTAACCAACGAATATGCTGAAAATAAAGTCTTTCCCATTACTTTTGAAATAGTAACCGACGAATATGTGCTGAAAATAAATCTTGCTGATTACTTTTAAAATAGTAACCGACAAATATGCTGAAAAGAAAAATCTTGCCGATTACTTTTGAAATAGTAACCGACGAATGTGCAGAAAATAGATCATGCCGATTACTTTTGAAATAGTAACCGACGAATGTGTTGAAAATAAATCATGCCGATTACCTTTGAAATAGTAACCGATGAATATGTTGAAAATAAAAATCTTACCGATTACTTTTGAAATAGTAACCAACGAATATGCTGAAAATAAAGTCTTGCCGATTACTTTTGAAATAGTAACCGACGAATATGTTGAAAATAAAAATCTTGCCGATTACTTTTGAAATAGTAACCGACGAATGTGCTGAAAATAAATAATGCCGATTACTATTGAAATAGTAACCGACAAATGTGCTGAAAATAAAAGTCTTGCCCATTACTTTTGAAATAGTAACCGACGAATATGTGCTGAAAATAAATCTTGCCGATTACTTTTGAAATAGTAACCGACGAATGTGCTGAAAATAAATCATGCCGATTACTTTTAAAATAGTAAGCGACGAATATGTTGAAAATAAAAATCTTGTCGATTACTTTTAAAATAGTAACCGACAAATATGCTAAAAATAAAAATCTTGTCGATTACTTTTGAAATAGGAACCGACGAATATGTTGAAAATAAAAATCTTGTCGATTACTTTTAAAATAGTAACCGACAAATATGCTAAAAATAAAAATCTTGCGGATTACTTTTGAAATAGTAACCGACGAATGTGCAGAAAATAGATCATGCCGATTACTTTTGAAATAGTAACCGACGAATGTGTTGAAAATAAATCATGCCGATTACCTTTGAAATAGTAACCGATGAATATGTTGAAAATAAAAATCTTACCGATTACTTTTAAAATAGTAACCGACAAATATGCTGAAAAGAAAAATCTTGCCGATTACTTTTGAAATAGTAACCGACGAATGTGCTGAAAATAAAAATCTTGTCGATTACCTTTGAAATAGTAACCGATGAACATGCTGAAAATAAAAATCTTGCCGATTACTTTTGAAATAGTAACCGACGAATGTGCAGAAAATAGATCATGCCGATTACTTTTGAAATAGTAACCGACGAATCTGTTGAAAATAAAAATCATGCCGATTACTTTTAAAATAGTAAGCGACGAATATGTTGAAAATAAAAATCTTGTCGATTACTTTTAAAATAGTTACCGACAAATATGCTAAAAATTAATCATGCCGATTACTTTTGAAATAGTAACCGACGAATATGTTGAAAATAAAAATCTTGTCGATTACTTTTAAAATAGTAACCGACAAATATGCTGAAAATAAAAATCTTGCCGATTACTTTTGAAAAAGTAACCGACAAATATGCTGAAAATAAAAATCTTGCCGATTACTTTTGAAATAGTCACCGACCAATATGCTGAAATTAAAAATCTTGCCGATTACTTTTGAAATAGTAACCGACGAATGTGCTGAAAATAAATAATGCCGATTACTATTGAAATAGTAACCGACAAATGTGCTGAAAATAAAAGTCTTGCCCATTACTTTTGAAATAGTAACCGACGAATATGTGCTGAAAATAAATCTTGCCGATTACTTTTGAAATAGTAACCGACGAATGTGCTAAAAATAAATCATGCTGATTACTTTTAAAATAGTAAGCGACGAATATGTTGAAAATAAAAATCTTGTCGATTACTTTTAAAATAGTAACCGACAAATATGCTAAAAATAAAAATCTTGTCGATTACTTTTGAAATAGGAACCGACGAATATGTTGAAAATAAAAATCTTGTCGATTACTTTTAAAATAGTAACCGAAAATATGCTAAAAATAAAAATCTTGCTGATTACTTTTGAAATAGTAACCGACGAATGTGCAGAAAATAGATCATGCCGATTACTTTTGAAATAGTAACCGACGAATGTGTTGAAAATAAATCATGCCGATTACCTTTGAAATAGTAACCGATGAATATGTTGAAAATAAAAATCTTACCGATTACTTTTGAAATAGTAACCAACGAATATGCTGAAAATAAAGTCTTTCCCATTACTTTTGAAATAGTAACCGACGAATATGTGCTGAAAATAAATCTTGCTGATTACTTTTAAAATAGTAACCGACAAATATGCTGAAAAGAAAAATCTTGCCGATTACTTTTGAAATAGTAACCGACGAATGTGCAGAAAATAGATCATGCCGATTACTTTTGAAATAGTAACCGACGAATGTGTTGAAAATAAATCATGCCGATTACCTTTGAAATAGTAACCGATGAATATGTTGAAAATAAAAATCTTACCGATTACTTTTGAAATAGTAACCAACGAATATGCTGAAAATAAAGTCTTGCCGATTACTTTTGAAATAGTAACCGACGAATATGTTGAAAATAAAAATCTTGCCGATTACTTTTGAAATAGTAACCGACGAATGTGCTGAAAATAAATAATGCCGATTACTATTGAAATAGTAACCGACAAATGTGCTGAAAATAAAAGTCTTGCCCATTACTTTTGAAATAGTAACCGACGAATATGTGCTGAAAATAAATCTTGCCGATTACTTTTGAAATAGTAACCGACGAATGTGCTGAAAATAAATCATGCCGATTACTTTTAAAATAGTAAGCGACGAATATGTTGAAAATAAAAATCTTGTCGATTACTTTTAAAATAGTAACCGACAAATATGCTAAAAATAAAAATCTTGTCGATTACTTTTGAAATAGGAACCGACGAATATGTTGAAAATAAAAATCTTGTCGATTACTTTTAAAATAGTAACCGACAAATATGCTAAAAATAAAAATCTTGCGGATTACTTTTGAAATAGTAACCGACGAATGTGCAGAAAATAGATCATGCCGATTACTTTTGAAATAGTAACCGACGAATGTGTTGAAAATAAATCATGCCGATTACCTTTGAAATAGTAACCGATGAATATGTTGAAAATAAAAATCTTACCGATTACTTTTAAAATAGTAACCGACAAATATGCTGAAAAGAAAAATCTTGCCGATTACTTTTGAAATAGTAACCGACGAATGTGCTGAAAATAAAAATCTTGTCGATTACCTTTGAAATAGTAACCGATGAACATGCTGAAAATAAAAATCTTGCCGATTACTTTTGAAATAGTAACCGACGAATGTGCAGAAAATAGATCATGCCGATTACTTTTGAAATAGTAACCGACGAATCTGTTGAAAATAAAAATCATGCCGATTACTTTTAAAATAGTAAGCGACGAATATGTTGAAAATAAAAATCTTGTCGATTACTTTTAAAATAGTTACCGACAAATATGCTAAAAATTAATCATGCCGATTACTTTTGAAATAGTAACCGACGAATATGTTGAAAATAAAAATCTTGTCGATTACTTTTAAAATAGTAACCGACAAATATGCTGAAAATAAAAATCTTGCCGATTACTTTTGAAAAAGTAACCGACAAATATGCTGAAAATAAAAATCTTGCCGATTACTTTTGAAATAGTCACCGACCAATATGCTGAAATTAAAAATCTTGCCGATTACTTTTGAAATAGTAACCGACGAATGTGCTGAAAATAAATAATGCCGATTACTATTGAAATAGTAACCGACAAATGTGCTGAAAATAAAAGTCTTGCCCATTACTTTTGAAATAGTAACCGACGAATATGTGCTGAAAATAAATCTTGCCGATTACTTTTGAAATAGTAACCGACGAATGTGCTAAAAATAAATCATGCTGATTACTTTTAAAATAGTAAGCGACGAATATGTTGAAAATAAAAATCTTGTCGATTACTTTTAAAATAGTAACCGACAAATATGCTAAAAATAAAAATCTTGTCGATTACTTTTGAAATAGGAACCGACGAATATGTTGAAAATAAAAATCTTGTCGATTACTTTTAAAATAGTAACCGAAAATATGCTAAAAATAAAAATCTTGCTGATTACTTTTGAAATAGTAACCGACGAATGTGCAGAAAATAGATCATGCCGATTACTTTTGAAATAGTAACCGACGAATGTGTTGAAAATAAATCATGCCGATTACCTTTGAAATAGTAACCGATGAATATGTTGAAAATAAAAATCTTACCGATTACTTTTGAAATAGTAACCAACGAATATGCTGAAAATAAAGTCTTTCCCATTACTTTTGAAATAGTAACCGACGAATATGTGCTGAAAATAAATCTTGCTGATTACTTTTAAAATAGTAACCGACAAATATGCTGAAAAGAAAAATCTTGCCGATTACTTTTGAAATAGTAACCGACGAATGTGCTGAAAATAAAAATCTTGTCGATTACCTTTGAAATAGTAACCGATGAACATGCTGAAAATAAAAATCTTGCCGATTACTTTTGAAATAGTAACCGACGAATGTGCAGAAAATAGATCATGCCGATTACTTTTGAAATAGTAACCGACGAATCTGTTGAAAATAAAAATCATGCCGATTACTTTTAAAATAGTAAGCAACGAATATGTTGAAAATAAAAATCTTGTCGATTACTTTTAAAATAGTAACCGACAAATATGCTAAAAATTAATCATGCCGATTACTTTTGAAATAGGAACCGACGAATATGTTGAAAATAAAAATCTTGTCGATTACTTTTAAAATAGTAACCGACAAATATGCTGAAAATAAAAATCTTGCCGATTACTTTTGAAAAAGTAACCGACAAATATGCTGAAAATAAAAATCTTGCCGATTACTTTTGAAATAGTCACCGACCAATATGCTGAAAATAAAAATCTTGCCGATTACTTTTGAAATAGTAACCGACGAATGTGCTGAAAATAAATAATGCCGATTACTATTGAAATAGTAACCGACAAATGTGCTGAAAATAAAAGTCTTGCCCATTACTTTTGAAATAGTAACCGACGAATATGTGCTGAAAATAAATCTTGCCGATTACTTTTGAAATAGTAAGCGACGAATGTGCTGAAAATAAATCATGCCGATTACTTTTAAAATAGTAAGCGACGAATATGTTGAAAATAAAAATCTTGTAGATTACTTTTAAAATAGTAACCGACAAATATGCTAAAAATAAAAATCTTGTCGATTACTTTTTGAAATAGGAACCGACGAATATGTTGAAAATAAAAATCTTGTCGATTACTTTTAAAATAGTAACCGACAAATATGCTAAACATAAAAATCTTGCTGATTACTTTTGAAATAGTAACCGACGAATGTACAGAAAATAGATCATGCCGATTACTTTTGAAATAGTAACCGACGAATGTGTTGAAAATAAATCATGCCGATTACCTTTGAAATAGTAACCGATGAATATGTTGAAAATAAAAATCTTACCGATTACTTTTAAAATAGTAACCGACAAATATGCTGAAAAGAAATATCTTGCCGATTACTTTTGAAATAGTAACCGACGAATGTGCTGAAAATAAAAATCTTGTCGATTACCTTTGAAATAGTAACCGATGAACATGCTGAAAATAAAAATCTTGCCGATTACTTTTGAAATAGTAACCGACGAATGTGCAGAAAATAGATCATGCCGATTACTTTTGAAATAGTAACCGATGAATCTGTTGAAAATAAAAATCATGCCGATTACTTTTAAAATAGTAAGCGACGAATATGTTGAAAATAAAAATCTTGTCGATTACTTTTAAAATAGTTACCGACAAATATGCTAAAAATTAATCATGCCGATTACTTTTGAAATAGTAACCGACGAATATGTTGAAAATAAAAATCTTGTCGATTACTTTTAAAATAGTAACCGACAAATATGCTGAAAATAAAAATCTTGCCGATTACTTTTGAAAAAGTAACCGACAAATATGCTGAAAATAAAAATCTTGCCGATTACTTTTGAAATAGTCACCGACCAATATGCTGAAATTAAAAATCTTGCCGATTACTTTTGAAATAGTAACCGACGAATGTGCTGAAAATAAATAATGCCGATTACTATTGAAATAGTAACCGACAAATGTGCTGAAAATAAAAGTCTTGCCCATTACTTTTGAAATAGTAACCGACGAATATGTGCTGAAAATAAATCTTGCCGATTACTTTTGAAATAGTAAGCGACGAATGTGCTGAAAATAAATCATGCTGATTACTTTTAAAATAGTAAGCGACGAATATGTTGAAAATAAAAATCTTGTCGATTACTTTTAAAATAGTAACCGACAAATATGCTAAAAATAAAAATCTTGTCGATTACTTTTGAAATAGGAACCGACGAATATGTTGAAAATAAAAATCTTGTCGATTACTTTTAAAATAGTAACCGAAAATATGCTAAAAATAAAAATCTTGCTGATTACTTTTGAAATAGTAACCGACGAATGTGCAGAAAATAGATCATGCCGATTACTTTTGAAATAGTAACCGACGAATGTGTTGAAAATAAATCATGCCGATTACCTTTGAAATAGTAACCGATGAATATGTTGAAAATAAAAATCTTACCGATTACTTTTGAAATAGTAACCAACGAATATGCTGAAAATAAAGTCTTGCCCATTACTTTTGAAATAGTAACCGACGAATATGTGCTGAAAATTAATCTTGCTGATTACTTTTAAAATAGTAACCGACAAATATGCTGAAAAGAAAAATCTTGCCGATTACTTTTGAAATAGTAACCGACGAATGTGCTGAAAATAAAAATCTTGTCGATTACCTTTGAAATAGTAACCGATGAACATGCTGAAAATAAAAATCTTGCCGATTACTTTTGAAATAGTAACCGACGAATGTGCAGAAAATAGATCATGCCGATTACTTTTGAATTAGTAACCGACGAATCTGTTGAAAATAAATCATGTCGATTACCTTTGAAATAGTAACCGACGAATATGCTGAAAATAAATCATGCTGATTACTTTTGAAATAGTCATCGACGAATATGCTGAAAATAAAAATCTTGCCAATTACTTTTAAAATAGTAACCGACGAATGTGCTGAAAATAAATAATGTTGATTACTTTTGAAATAGTAAGCGATGAATATGTTGAAAATAAAAATCTTGTCGATTACTTTTAAAATAGTAACCGACAAATATGTTGAAAATAAAAATCTTGCCGATTAATTTTGAAATAGTCACCGACAAATATGCTGAAAATAAAAATCTTGCCGATTACTTTTGAATTAGTAACTGACGAATGTGCTGAAAATAAATCATGCTGATTACTTTTGAAATAGTAAGCGACGAATATGTTGGAAATAAAAATCTTACCGATTACTTTTAAAAAAGTAACCAATGAATGTGCTGAAAATAAAGTCTTGTCGATTACTTTTGAAATAGTAACCGACGAATATGTTGAAAATAAAAATCTTGCCGAATACTTTTGAAATAGTAACCGACGAATGTGCTGAAAATAAAAATCTTGTCGATTACCTTTGAAATAGTAACCGATGAACATGCTGAAAATAAAAATCTTGCCGATTACTTTTGAAATAGTAACCGACGAATGTGCAGAAAATAGATCATACCCATTACTTTTGAAATAGTAACCGACGAATGTGTTGAAAATAAATCATGTCGATTACCTTTGAAATAGTAACCGACGAATATGCTGAAAATAAATCATGCCGATTACTTTTGAAATAGTCATCGACGAATATGCTGAAAATAAAAATCTTGCCGATTACTTTTGAAATAGTAACCGACGAATGTGCTGAAAATAAATCATGTCGATTACTTTGGAAATAGTAAGTGACGAATATGTTGAAAATAAAGTCTTGCCGATTACTTTTGAAATAGCAACCGACGAATATGTTGAAAATAAAAATCTTGTCGATTACTTTTAAAATAGTAACCGACAAATATGCTCAAAATAAAAATCTTGCCGATTGCTTTTGAAAAAGTAACCGACAAATATGCTGAAAATAAAAATCTTGCCGATTACTTTTGAAATAGTCACAGACCAATATGCTGAAAATAATAATCTTGCCGATTACTTTTGAAATAGTAACCGACGAATGTGCTGAAAATAAATCATGCCGATTACTATTGAAATAGTAACCGACAAATGTGCTGAAAATAAAAGTCTTGCCCATTACTTTTGAAATAGTAATCGACGAATATGTGCTGAAAATAAATCTTGCCGATTACTTTTGAAATAGTATCCGACGAATGTGCTGAAAATAAATCATGCCGATTACTTTTGAAATAGTAAGCTACAAATATGTTGAAAATAAAAATCTTGTCGATTACTTTAAAATAGTAACCGACAAATATGCTAAAAATAAAAATCTTGCCGATTACTTTTGAAATAGTAACCGACGAATGTGTTGAAAATAAATCATGTCGATTACCTTTGAAATAGTAACCGACGAATATGCTGAAAATAAATCATGCCGATTACTTTTGAAATAGTCATCGACGAATATGCTGAAAATAAAAATCTTGCCGATTACTTTTGAAATAGTAACCGACGAATGTGCTCAAAATAAATCATGTCGATTACTTTGGAAATAGTAAGTGACGAATATGTTGAAAATAAAAATCTTACCGATTACTTTTGAAATATTAACCAACGAATGTGCTGAAAATAAAGTCTTGCCGATACCTTTTGAAAAAGTAACCGACGAATATGTGCTGAAAATAAATCATGCCGATTACTTATGAAATAGTAATCGACGAATGTGCTGAAAATAAATCATGCCGATTACTTTTGAAATAGTAAACGACGAATATGTTGAAAATAAAAATCTTACCGATTACTTTTGAAATAATAACCGACGAATGTGCTGAAAATAAATCATGCCGATTACTATTGAAATAGTAACCGACAAATGTGCTGAAAATAAAAGTCTTGCCCATTACTTTTGAAATAGTAACGGACGAATATGTGCTGAAAATAAATCTTGCCGATTACTTTTGAAATAGTAACCGACGAATGTGCTGAAAATAAATGATGCCGATTACTTTTGAAAAAGTAAGCGACGAATATGTTGAAAATAAAAATCTTACCGATTACTTTTGAAATAGTAACCAACGAATATGCTGAAAATAAAGTCTTGCCGATTACTTTTGAAATAGTAACCGACGAATATGTTGAAAATAAAAATCTTGTCGATTACTTTTAAAATAGTAACCGACAAATATGCTCAAAATAAAAATCTTGCCGATTACTTTTGAAAAAGTAACCGACAAATATGCTCAAAATAAAAATCTTGCCGATTACTTTTGAAAAAGTAAGCGACAAATATGCTAAAAATAAAAATCTTGCCCATTACTTTTGAAATAGTAACCGACGAATGTGCTAAAAATAAATCATGCTGATTACTTTTAAAATAGTAAGCGACGAATATGTTGAAAATAAAAATCTTGTCGATTACTTTTAAAATAGTAACCGACAAATATGCTAAAAATAAAAATCTTGTCGATTACTTTTGAAATAGGAACCGACGAATATGTTGAAAATAAAAATCTTGTCGATTACTTTTAAAATAGTAACCGAAAATATGCTAAAAATAAAAATCTTGCTGATTACTTTTGAAATAGTAACCGACGAATGTGCAGAAAATAGATCATGCCGATTACTTTTGAAATAGTAACCGACGAATGTGTTGAAAATAAATCATGCCGATTACCTTTGAAATAGTAACCGATGAATATGTTGAAAATAAAAATCTTACCGATTACTTTTGAAATAGTAACCGACGAATATGCTGAAAATAAAGTCTTGCCGATTACTTTTGAAATAGTAACCGACGAATATGTTGAAAATAAAAATCTTGCCGATTACTTTTGAAATAGTAACCGACGAATGTGCTGAAAATAAATAATGCCGATTACTATTGAAATAGTAACCGACAAATGTGCTGAAAATAAAAGTCTTGCCCATTACTTTTGAAATAGTAACCGACGAATATGTGCTGAAAATAAATCTTGCCGATTACTTTTGAAATAGTAACTGACGAATGTGCTGAAAATAAATCATGCCGATTACTTTTAAAATAGTAAGCGACGAATATGTTGAAAATAAAAATCTTGTCGATTACTTTTAAAATAGTAACCGACAAATATGCTAAAAATAAAAATCTTGTCGATTACTTTTGAAATAGGAACCGACGAATATGTTGAAAATAAAAATCTTGTCGATTACTTTTAAAATAGTAACCGACAAATATGCTAAAAATAAAAATCTTGCGGATTACTTTTGAAATAGTAACCGACGAATGTGCAGAAAATAGATCATGCCGATTACTTTTGAAATAGTAACCGACGAATGTGTTGAAAATAAATCATGCCGATTACCTTTGAAATAGTAACCGATGAATATGTTGAAAATAAAAATCTTACCGATTACTTTTAAAATAGTAACCGACAAATATGCTGAAAAGAAAAATCTTGCCGATTACTTTTGAAATAGTAACCGACGAATGTGCTGAAAATAAAAATCTTGTCGATTACCTTTGAAATAGTAACCGATGAACATGCTGAAAATAAAAATCTTGCCGATTACTTTTGAAATAGTAACCGACGAATGTGCAGAAAATAGATCATGCCGATTACTTTTGAAATAGTAACCGACGAATCTGTTGAAAATAAAAATCATGCCGATTACTTTTAAAATAGTAACCGACGAATATGTTGAAAATAAAAATCTTGTCGATTACTTTTAAAATAGTAACCGACAAATATGCTGAAAATAAAAATCTTGCCGATTACTTTTGAAAAAGTAACCGACAAATATGCTGAAAATAAAAATCTTGCCGATTACTTTTGAAATAGTCACCGACCAATATGCTGAAATTAAAAATCTTGCCGATTACTTTTGAAATAGTAACCGACGAATGTGCTGAAAATAAATAATGCCGATTACTATTGAAATAGTAACCGACAAATGTGCTGAAAATAAAAGTCTTGCCCATTACTTTTGAAATAGTAACCGACGAATATGTGCTGAAAATAAATCTTGCCGATTACTTTTGAAATAGTAACCGACGAATGTGCTAAAAATAAATCATGCTGATTACTTTTAAAATAGTAAGCGACGAATATGTTGAAAATAAAAATCTTGTCGATTACTTTTAAAATAGTAACCGACAAATATGCTAAAAATAAAAATCTTGTCGATTACTTTTGAAATAGGAACCGACGAATATGTTGAAAATAAAAATCTTGTCGATTACTTTTAAAATAGTAACCGAAAATATGCTAAAAATAAAAATCTTGCTGATTACTTTTGAAATAGTAACCGACGAATGTGCAGAAAATAGATCATGCCGATTACTTTTGAAATAGTAACCGACGAATGTGTTGAAAATAAATCATGCCGATTACCTTTGAAATAGTAACCGATGAATATGTTGAAAATAAAAATCTTACCGATTACTTTTGAAATAGTAACCAACGAATATGCTGAAAATAAAGTCTTTCCCATTACTTTTGAAATAGTAACCGACGAATATGTGCTGAAAATAAATCTTGCTGATTACTTTTAAAATAGTAACCGACAAATATGCTGAAAAGAAAAATCTTGCCGATTACTTTTGAAATAGTAACCGACGAATGTGCTGAAAATAAAAATCTTGTCGATTACCTTTGAAATAGTAACCGATGAACATGCTGAAAATAAAAATCTTGCCGATTACTTTTGAAATAGTAACCGACGAATGTGCAGAAAATAGATCATGCCGATTACTTTTGAAATAGTAACCGACGAATCTGTTGAAAATAAAAATCATGCCGATTACTTTTAAAATAGTAAGCAACGAATATGTTGAAAATAAAAATCTTGTCGATTACTTTTAAAATAGTAACCGACAAATATGCTAAAAATTAATCATGCCGATTACTTTTGAAATAGTAACCGACGAATATGTTGAAAATAAAAATCTTGTCGATTACTTTTAAAATAGTAACCGACAAATATGCTGAAAATAAAAATCTTGCCGATTACTTTTGAAAAAGTAACCGACAAATATGCTGAAAATAAAAATCTTGCCGATTACTTTTGAAATAGTCACCGACCAATATGCTGAAAATAAAAATCTTGCCGATTACTTTTGAAATAGTAACCGACGAATGTGCTGAAAATAAATAATGCCGATTACTATTGAAATAGTAACCGACAAATGTGCTGAAAATAAAAGTCTTGCCCATTACTTTTGAAATAGTAACCGACGAATATGTGCTGAAAATAAATCTTGCCGATTACTTTTGAAATAGTAACCGACGAATGTGCTGAAAATAAATCATGCCGATTACTTTTAAAATAGTAAGCGACGAATATGTTGAAAATAAAAATCTTGTCGATTACTTTTAAAATAGTAACCGACAAATATGCTAAAAATAAAAATCTTGTCGATTACTTTTTGAAATAGGAACCGACGAATATGTTGAAAATAAAAATCTTGTCGATTACTTTTAAAATAGTAACCGACAAATATGCTAAACATAAAAATCTTGCTGATTACTTTTGAAATAGTAACCGACGAATGTACAGAAAATAGATCATGCCGATTACTTTTGAAATAGTAACCGACGAATGTGTTGAAAATAAATCATGCCGATTACCTTTGAAATAGTAACCGATGAATATGTTGAAAATAAAAATCTTACCGATTACTTTTAAAATAGTAACCGACAAATATGCTGAAAAGAAATATCTTGCCGATTACTTTTGAAATAGTAACCGACGAATGTGCTGAAAATAAAAATCTTGTCGATTACCTTTGAAATAGTAACCGATGAACATGCTGAAAATAAAAATCTTGCCGATTACTTTTGAAATAGTAACCGACGAATGTGCAGAAAATAGATCATGCCGATTACTTTTGAAATAGTAACCGATGAATCTGTTGAAAATAAAAATCATGCCGATTACTTTTAAAATAGTAAGCGACGAATATGTTGAAAATAAAAATCTTGTCGATTACTTTTAAAATAGTTACCGACTAATATGCTAAAAATTAATCATGCCGATTACTTTTGAAATAGTAACCGACGAATATGTTGAAAATAAAAATCTTGTCGATTACTTTTAAAATAGTAACCGACAAATATGCTGAAAATAAAAATCTTGCCGATTACTTTTGAAAAAGTAACCGACAAATATGCTGAAAATAAAAATCTTGCCGATTACTTTTGAAATAGTCACCGACCAATATGCTGAAATTAAAAATCTTGCCGATTACTTTTGAAATAGTAACCGACGAATGTGCTGAAAATAAATAATGCCGATTACTATTGAAATAGTAACCGACAAATGTGCTGAAAATAAAAGTCTTGCCCATTACTTTTGAAATAGTAACCGACGAATATGTGCTGAAAATAAATCTTGCCGATTACTTTTGAAATAGTAAGCGACGAATGTGCTGAAAATAAATCATGCTGATTACTTTTAAAATAGTAAGCGACGAATATGTTGAAAATAAAAATCTTGTCGATTACTTTTAAAATAGTAACCGACAAATATGCTAAAAATAAAAATCTTGTCGATTACTTTTGAAATAGGAACCGACGAATATGTTGAAAATAGAAATCTTGTCGATTACTTTTAAAATAGTAACCGAAAATATGCTAAAAATAAAAATCTTGCTGATTACTTTTGAAATAGTAACCGACGAATGTGCAGAAAATAGATCATGCCGATTACTTTTGAAATAGTAACCGACGAATGTGTTGAAAATAAATCATGCCGATTACCTTTGAAATAGTAACCGATGAATATGTTGAAAATAAAAATCTTACCGATTACTTTTGAAATAGTAACCAACGAATATGCTGAAAATAAAGTCTTGCCCA
The DNA here is from genome assembly GCA_958299785.1 of Medicago lupulina. Classification (NCBI taxonomy): domain Eukaryota; kingdom Viridiplantae; phylum Streptophyta; class Magnoliopsida; order Fabales; family Fabaceae; genus Medicago; species Medicago lupulina. The sequence continues at coordinate 35,752,658 of OY283146.1, read as the reverse complement.
TTACTTTTGAAATAGTAACCGACGAATATGTGCTGAAAATTAATCTTGCTGATTACTTTTAAAATAGTAACCGACAAATATGCTGAAAAGAAAAATCTTGCCGATTACTTTTGAAATAGTAACCGACGAATGTGCTGAAAATAAAAATCTTGTCGATTACCTTTGAAATAGTAACCGATGAACATGCTGAAAATAAAAATCTTGCCGATTACTTTTGAAATAGTAACCGACGAATGTGCAGAAAATAGATCATGCCGATTACTTTTGAAATAGTAACCGACGAATCTGTTGAAAATAAATCATGTCGATTACCTTTGAAATAGTAACCGACGAATATGCTGAAAATAAATCATGCTGATTACTTTTGAAATAGTCATCGACGAATATGCTGAAAATAAAAATCTTGCCAATTACTTTTAAAATAGTAACCGACGAATGTGCTGAAAATAAATAATGTTGATTACTTTTGAAATAGTAAGCGACGAATATGTTGGAAATAAAAATCTTGTCGATTACTTTTAAAATAGTAACCGACAAATATGTTGAAAATAAAAATCTTGCCGATTAATTTTGAAATAGTCACCGACAAATATGCTGAAAATAAAAATCTTGCCGATTACTTTTGAATTAGTAACTGACGAATGTGCTGAAAATAAATCATGCTGATTACTTTTGAAATAGTAAGCGACGAATATGTTGGAAATAAAAATCTTACCGATTACTTTTAAAAAAGTAACCAATGAATGTGCTGAAAATAAAGTCTTGTCGATTACTTTTGAAATAGTAACCGACGAATATGTTGAAAATAAAAATCTTGCCGAATACTTTTGAAATAGTAACCGACGAATGTGCTGAAAATAAAAATCTTGTCGATTACCTTTGAAATAGTAACCGATGAACATGCTGAAAATAAAAATCTTGCCGATTACTTTTGAAATAGTAACCGACGAATGTGCAGAAAATAGATCATACCCATTACTTTTGAAATAGTAACCGACGAATGTGTTGAAAATAAATCATGTCGATTACCTTTGAAATAGTAACCGACGAATATGCTGAAAATAAATCATGCCGATTACTTTTGAAATAGTCATCGACGAATATGCTGAAAATAAAAATCTTGCCGATTACTTTTGAAATAGTAACCGACGAATGTGCTGAAAATAAATCATGTCGATTACTTTGGAAATAGTAAGTGACGAATATGTTGAAAATAAAGTCTTGCCGATTACTTTTGAAATAGTAACCGACGAATATGTTGAAAATAAAAATCTTGTCGATTACTTTTAAAATAGTAACCGACAAATATGCTCAAAATAAAAATCTTGCCGATTGCTTTTGAAAAAGTAACCGACAAATATGCTGAAAATATAAATCTTGCCGATTACTTTTGAAAAAGTAACCGACAAATATGCTGAAAATAAAAATCTTGCCGATTACTTTTGAAATAGTCACAGACCAATATGCTGAAAATAATAATCTTGCCGATTACTTTTGAAATAGTAACCGACGAATGTGCTGAAAACAAATCATGCCGATTACTATTGAAATAGTAACCGACAAATGTGCTGAAAATAAAAGTCTTGCCCATTACTTTTGAAATAGTAATCGACGAATATGTGCTGAAAATAAATCTTGCCGATTACTTTTGAAATAGTAACCCACGAATGTGCTGAAAATAAATCATGCCGATTACTTTTGAAATAGTAAGCTACCAATATGTTGAAAATAAAAATCTTGTCGATTACTTTAAAATAGTAACCGACAAATATGCTAAAAATAAAAATCTTGCCGATTACTTTTGAAATAGTAACCGACGAATGTGTTGAAAATAAATCATGTCGATTACCTTTGAAATAGTAACCGACGAATATGCTGAAAATAAATCATGCCGATTACTTTTGAAATAGTCATCGACGAATATGCTGAAAATAAAAATCTTGCCGATTACTTTTGAAATAGAAACCGACGAATGTGCTCAAAATAAATCATGTCGATTACTTTGGAAATAGTAAGTGACGAATATGTTGAAAATAAAAATCTTACCGATTACTTTTGAAATATTAACCAACGAATGTGCTGAAAATAAAGTCTTGCCGATAACTTTTGAAAAAGTAACCGACGAATATGTGCTGAAAATAAATCATGCCGATTACTTATGAAATAGTAATCGACGAATGTGCTGAAAATAAATCATGCCGATTACTTTTGAAATAGTAAACGACGAATATGTTGAAAATAAAAATCTTACCGATTACTTTTGAAATAATAACCGACGAATGTCCTGAAAATAAATCATGCCGATTACTATTGAAATAGTAACCGACAAATGTGCTGAAAATAAAAGTCTTGCCCATTACTTTTGAAATAGTAAGGGACGAATATGTGCTGAAAATAAATCTTGCCGATTACTTTTGAAATAGTAACCGACGAATGTGCTGAAAATAAATGATGCCGATTACTTTTGAAAAAGTAAGCGACGAATATGTTGAAAATAAAAATCTTACCGATTACTTTTGAAATAGTAACCAACGAATATGCTGAAAATAAAGTCTTGCCGATTACTTTTGAAATAGTAACCGACGAATATGTTGAAAATAAAAATCTTGTCGATTACTTTTAAAATAGTAACCGACAAATATGCTCAAAATAAAAATCTTGCCGATTACTTTTGAAAAAGTAACCGACAAATATGCTGAAAATATAAATCTTGCCGATTACTTTTGAAAAAGTAACCGACAAATATGCTGAAAATAAAAATCTTGTCGATTACTTTTGAAATAGTCACCGACCAATATGCTGAAAATAATAATCTTGCCGATTACTTTTGAAATAGTAACCGACGAATGTGCTGAAAATAAATCATGCCGATTACTATTGAAATAGTAACCGACAAATGTGCTGAAAATAAAAGTCTTGCCCATTACTTTTGAAATAGTAATCGACGAATATGTGCTGAAAATAAATCTTGCCGTTTACTTTTGAAATAGTAACCGACGAATGTGCTGAAAATAAATCATGCCGATTACTTTTGAAATAGTAAGCGACGAATATGTTGAAAATAAAAATCTTGTCGATTACTTTTAAAATAGTAACCGACAAATATGCTAAAAATAAAAATCTTGCCGATTACTTTTGAAATAGTAACCGACGAATGTGTTGAAAATAAATCATGTCGATTACCTTTGAAATAGTAACCGTCGAATATGCTGAAAATAAATCATGCCGATTACTTTTGAAATAGTCATCGACGAATATGCTGAAAATAAAAATCTTGCCGATTACTTTTGAAATAGTAACCGACGAATGTGCTGAAAATAAATCATGTCGATTACTTTGAAATAGTAAGTGACGAATATGTTGAAAATAAAAATCTTACCGATTACTTTTGAAATAGTAACCAACGAATGTGCTGAAAATAAAGTCTTGCCCATAACTTTTGAAATAGTAACCGACGAATATGTGCTGAAAATAAATGTTGCCGATTACTTATGAAATAGTAATCGACGAATGTGCTGAAAATAAATCATGCCGATTACTTTTGAAATAGTAAACGACGAATATGTTGAAAATAAAAATCTTACCGATTACTTTTGAAATAGTAACCGACGAATGTGCTGAAAATAAATCATGCCGATTACTATTGAAATAGTAACCGACAAATGTGCTGAAAATAAAAGTCTTGCCCATTACTTTTGAAATAGTAACGGACGAATATGTGCTGAAAATAAATCTTGCCGATTACTTTTGAAATAGTAACCGACGAATGTGCTGAAAATAAATGATGCCGATTACTTTTGAAAAAGTAAGCGACGAATATGTTGAAAATAAAAATCTTACCGATTACTTTTGAAATAGTAACCAACGAATATGCTGAAAATAAAGTCTTGCCGATTACTTTTGAAATAGTAACCGACGAATATGTTGAAAATAAAAATCTTGTCGATTACTTTTAAAATAGTAACCGACAAATATGCTCAAAATAAAAATCTTGCCGATTGCTTTTGAAAAAGTAACCGACAAATATGCTGAAAATAAAAATCTTGCCGATTACTTTTGAAATAGTCACAAACCAATATGCTGAAAATAATAATCTTGCCGATTACTTTTGAAATAGTAACCGACGAATGTGCTGAAAATAAATCATGCCGATTACTATTGAAATAGTAACTGACAAATGTGCTGAAAATAAAAGTCTTGCCCATTACTTTTGAAATAGTAATCGACGAATATGTGCTGAAAATAAATCTTGCCGATTACTTTTGAAATAGTAACCGACGAATGTGCTGAAAATAAATCATGCCGATTACTTTTGAAATAGTAAGCTACGAATATGTTGAAAATAAAAATCTTGTCGATTACTTTAAAATAGTAACCGACAAATATGCTAAAAATAAAAATCTTGCCGATTACTTTTGAAATAGTAACCGACGAATGTGTTGAAAATAAATCATGTCGATTACCTTTGAAATAGTAACCGACGAATATGCTGAAAATAAATCATGCCGATTACTTTTGAAATAGTCATCGACGAATATGCTGAAAATAAAAATCTTGCCGATTACTTTTGAAATAGTAACCGACGAATGTGCTCAAAATAAATCATGTCGATTACTTTGGAAATAGTAAGTGACGAATATGTTGAAAATAAAAATCTTACCGATTACTTTTGAAATAGTAACCAACGAATGTGCTGAAAATAAAGTCTTGCCCATAACTTTTGAAATAGTAACCGACGAATATGTGCTGAAAATAAATGTTGCCGATTACTTATGAAATAGTAATCGACGAATGTGCTGAAAATAAATCATGCCGATTACTTTTGAAATAGTAAACGACGAATATGTTGAAAATAAAAATCTTACCGATTACTTTTGAAATAGTAACCGACGAATGTGCTGAAAATAAATCATGCCGATTACTATTGAAATAGTAACCGACAAATGTGCTGAAAATAAAAGTCTTGCCCATTACTTTTGAAATAGTAACGGACGAATATGTGCTGAAAATAAATCTTGCCGATTACTTTTGAAATAGTAACCGACGAATGTGCTGAAAATAAATGATGCCGATTACTTTTGAAAAAGTAAGCGACGAATATGTTGAAAATAAAAATCTTACCGATTACTTTTGAAATAGTAACCAACGAATATGCTGAAAATAAAGTCTTGCCGATTACTTTTGAAATAGTAACCGACGAATATGTTGAAAATAAAAATCTTGTCGATTACTTTTAAAATAGTAACCGACAAATATGCTCAAAATAAAAATCTTGCCGATTGCTTTTGAAAAAGTAACCGACAAATATGCTGAAAATAAAAATCTTGCCGATTACTTTTGAAATAGTCACAAACCAATATGCTGAAAATAATAATCTTGCCGATTACTTTTGAAATAGTAACCGACGAATGTGCTGAAAATAAATCATGCCGATTACTATTGAAATAGTAACCGACAAATGTGCTGAAAATAAAAGTCTTGCCCATTACTTTTGAAATAGTAATCGACGAATATGTGCTGAAAATAAATCTTGCCGATTACTTTTGAAATAGTAACCGACGAATGTGCTGAAAATAAATCATGCCGATTACTTTTGAAATAGTAAGCTACGAATATGTTGAAAATAAAAATCTTGTCGATTACTTTAAAATAGTAACCGACAAATATGCTAAAAATAAAAATCTTGCCGATTACTTTTGAAATAGTAACCGACGAATGTGTTGAAAATAAATCATGTCGATTACCTTTGAAATAGTAACCGACGAATATGCTGAAAATAAATCATGCCGATTACTTTTGAAATAGTCATCGACGAATATGCTGAAAATAAAAATCTTGCCGATTACTTTTGAAATAGTAACCGACGAATGTGCTCAAAATAAATCATGTCGATTACTTTGGAAATAGTAAGTGACGAATATGTTGAAAATAAAAATCTTACCGATTACTTTTGAAATATTAACCAACGAATGTGCTGAAAATAAAGTCTTGCCGATAACTTTTGAAAAAGTAACCGACGAATATGTGCTGAAAATAAATCATGCCGATTACTTATGAAATAGTAATCGACGAATGTGCTGAAAATAAATCATGCCGATTACTTTTGAAATAGTAAACGACGAATATGTTGAAAATAAAAATCTTACCGATTACTTTTGAAATAGTAACCGACGAATGTGCTGAAAATAAATCATGCCGATTACTATTGAAATAGTAACCGACAAATGTGCTGAAAATAAAAGTCTTGCCCATTACTTTTGAAATAGTAACGGACGAATATGTGCTGAAAATAAATCTTGCCGATTACTTTTGAAATAGTAACCGACGAATGTGCTGAAAATAAATGATGCCGATTACTTTTGAAAAAGTAAGCGACGAATATGTTGAAAATAAAAATCTTACCGATTACTTTTGAAATAGTAACCAATGAATATTCTGAAAATAAAGTCTTGCCGATTACTTTTGAAATAGTAACCGACGAATATGTTGAAAATAAAAATCTTGTCGATTACTTTTAAAATAGTAACCGACAAATATGCTTAAAATAAAAATCTTGCCGATTACTTTTGAAAAAGTAACCGACAAATATGCTGAAAATATAAATCTTGCCGATTACTTTTGAAAAAGTAACCGACAAATATGCTGAAAATAAAAATCTTGTCGATTACTTTTGAAATAGTCACCGACCAATATGCTGAAAATAATAATCTTGCCGATTACTTTTGAAATAGTAACCGACGAATGTGCTGAAAATAAATCATGCCGATTACTATTGAAATAGTAACCGACAAATGTGCTGAAAATAAAAGTCTTGCCCATTACTTTTGAAATAGTAATCGACGAATATGTGCTGAAAATAAATCTTGCCGATTACTTTTGAAATAGTAACCGACGAATGTGCTGAAAATAAATCATGCCGATTACTTTTGAAATAGTAAGCGACGAATATGTTGAAAATAAAAATCTTGTCGATTACTTTTAAAATAGTAACCGACAAATATGCTAAAAATAAAAATCTTGCCGATTACTTTTGAAATAGTAACCGACGAATGTGTTGAAAATAAATCATGTCGATTACCTTTGAAATAGTAACCGACGAATATGCTGAAAATAAATCATGCCGATTACTTTTGAAGTAGTCATCGACGAATATGCTGAAAATAAAAATCTTGCCGATTACTTTTGAAATAGTAACCGACGAATGTGCTCAAAATAAATCATGTCGATTACTTTGGAAATAGTAAGTGACGAATATGTTGAAAATAAAAATCTTACCGATTACTTTTGAAATATTAACCAACGAATGTGCTGAAAATAAAGTCTTACCGATAACTTTTGAAAAAGTGACCGACGAATATGTGCTGAAAATAAATCTTGCCGATTACTTTTGAAATAGTAACCGACGAATGTGCTGAAAATAAATCATGCCGATTACTTTTGAAATAGTAAGCGACGAATATGTTGAAAATAAATCATGCCGATTACCTTTGAAATAGTAACCGACGAATATGTTGAAAATAAAAATCTTGTCGATTACTTTTAAAATAGTAACCGACAAATATGCTAAAAATAAAAATCTTGCCGATTACTTTTGAAATAGTAACCGACGAATGTGTTGAAAATAAATCATGTCGATTACCTTTGAAATAGTAACCGACGAATATGCTGAAAATAAATCATGCCGATTACTTTTGAAGTAGTCATCGACGAATATGCTGAAAATAAAAATCTTGCCGATTACTTTTGAAATAGTAACCGACGAATGTGCTCAAAATAAATCATGTCGATTACTTTGGAAATAGTAAGTGACGAATATGTTGAAAATAAAAATCTTACCGATTACTTTTGAAATATTAACCAACGAATGTGCTGAAAATAAAGTCTTACCGATAACTTTTGAAAAAGTGACCGACGAATATGTGCTGAAAATAAAGTCTTGCCCATTACTTTTGAAATAGTAACCGACGAATATGTGCTGAAAATAAATCTTGCCGATTACTTTTAAAATAGTAACCGACAAATATGATAAAAATAAAAATCTTGCCGATTACTTTTGAAAAAGTAACCGACAAATATGCTGAAAATAAAAATCTTGCCGATTACTTTTGAAATAGTCACCGACCAATATGCTGAAAATAAAAATCTTGCCGATTACTTTTGAAATAGTAACCAACGAATGTGCTGAAAATAAATCATGCCGATTACTTTTGAAATAGTAAGCGACGAATATGTTGAAAATAAAAATCTTGTCGATTACTTTTAAAATAGTAACCGACAAATATGCTAAAAATAAAAATCTTGCCGAATACTTTTGAAATAGGAACCGACGAATATGTTGAAAATAAAAATCTTGTCGATTACTTTTAAAATAGTAACCGACAAATATGCTAAAAATAAAAATCTTGTCGATTACTTTTGAAATAGTAACCGACGAATATGTTGAAAATAAAAATCTTGTCGATTACTTTTAAAATAGTAACCGACAAATATGCTGAAAATAAAAATCTTGCCGATTACTTTTGAAAAAGTAACCGACAAATATGTTGAAAATAAAAATCTTGCCGATTACTTTTGAAAAAGTAACCGACAAATATGCTGAAAATAAAAATCTTGCCGATTACTTTTGAAATAGTCACCGACCAATATGCTGAAAATAAAAATCTTGCCGATTACTTTTGAAATAGTAACCGACGAATGTGCTGAAAATAAATGATGCCGATTACTTTTGAAAAAGTAAGCGACGAATATGTTGAAAATAAAAATCTTACTGATTACTTTTGAAATAGTAACCAACGAATATGCTAAAAATAAAGTCTTGCCGATTACTTTTGAAATAGTAACCGACGAATATGTTGAAAATAAAAATCTTGTCGATTACTTTTAAAATAGTAACCGACAAATATGCTCAAAATAAAAATCTTGCCGATTACTTTTGAAAAAGTAACCGACAAATATGCTGAAAATATAAATCTTGCCGATTACTTTTGAAAAAGTAACCGACAAATATGCTGAAAATAAAAATCTTGTCGATTACTTTTGAAATAGTCACCGACCAATATGCTGAAAATAATAATCTTGCCGATTACTTTTGAAATAGTAACCGACGAATGTGCTGAAAATAAATCATGCCGATTACTATTGAAATAGTAACCGACAAATGTGCTGAAAATAAAAGTCTTGCCCATTACTTTTGAAATAGTAATTGTAACACCCCGTTTTCCCAACTTAAAAATTTCACATATAAATCAGAGTATTTCAACATAAACGGAATGTCACACTTCTTTCCATAAAATCATAAGTAGAATAAAGATCCTTTATTTCATCGCAGCGGAATTAATTCAACATCTAAAATAGTCTTTGGCACGAAGGCCTCATCATAAATATCTCATAAATCAAATCCAACAATATAGTCATAAAATCTCATTAAACAATACGTAAGGAATAGAAAAGCAATAACAAGTTCCCATCCCGTTACGTATCAGAGCACCTAAAGACACACGTGAGAGAGTCCACTCACGACCGCGACTAATCCTGATTACCTGTTAGTTACCCATGGTGGGCAAACAGAAGGGGTGAGATACACATTCAATAATAATAATATATAATCAATCAAGTTAATGAAAACAACAACAATTCAATGACAAGCATCATCAGGTTCACACACACACACACACATATATATATATATATATATATATATATATATATATATATATATATATAAATACACCAACAACAGAATCATCAATCAACAAAACATCATATAGTCATAGCAAAATAGGCATCATCTAGCATCATAATTATCGTCCTAAATCACCTTATACATCATCAAGCACACCATTCACGAAACACGTTAAACGTCAATCGAGAATATCTTCACGAAATATCATCAAGAACATCAAGAACAATCATCATCACAAATGCATCACAAACCATCATAAATCATCATCTTAACAACCATCTCAAACATCACATCATCATCACAAATCATCGTCACGACATCTCATAAGACACGACTCGACAAATGCGACTATGCAACTTAATCTTCTAAATCATGCATGTGGTACCATATATAAGCATTAATATGCTTCACCGTCGCTTTGAGCAAATGCTCCACCGTCGCTTTGAGCAAAAGCTCCACCGTCTCAAATTATGCAAATGCATGGACTCGACTCTTTACATCTTAAACAAGTTAGCACAACTTCTCATATGACTCCAACAAATTGGACAACATCTCACATCATGCAGCTTTAATTAAATAATAACAGCAACATGTCAGCAAATCATCAATCATATAACAACATCAAAAACTCATCATTTAGGCATCAGATATATTACAATATAGTTCACATAATGCACATATGATTCATAATCATTATCAACAACATCAAATCATAACATTAACTTTATAAGTATAGCACATTATGCACTCATCATTCATAACTCATAAGCAATAACATTCTTCAAAAGTAATCAAGTATGATTAAATAAGACATAAGCCAAATACTCATAAAACACCTCAACTAAATCCCTAATACCTAAGTTTGAAGTTTGGAAACCAACCCTAAGTTTTGGACTAACTTGGGATTAGTTAACCTAAGTTTTCTTAAAATTTTCTAAAGACCTACTTGGACTATTTTTATCATAACTCGAGATTTACAAAACATTTTCGAGTCAAACCAGTGCCATTAGAAAGCTAACTCAATTATCTACAACTTTCATGTTTACACCTAAGACCAATTATGTACCAATCAATACCAGTTTTCATTTCAAATTCGGACAAAGTTGTGCTGAAATTCATAAAAATTCACTGTGACCTACGTTCAGTAATTTGACCATAACTCAAGTTCTATAAATCATTTTGACGTGAGACCAACGACATTAGAAAGCTAACATTCATACCTACAACTTTCGTGTCTACACCGAAAGCTAGTTCAAAACAGAAACTGATGCAAAAGACGCAACAACATGAAACAGGGTATGCTGTCAAAGGTAGCTCTCGGGAAAACTCTATTTTTCACTCAAAAACCCAAATTTCATCTACCCAAATCCCAAATTTGATAGAGAGCAATGTTTACAGGTTCTATATACAACATAACAATCAAAACAACACAGAAACATGCATTAAACAACACAATTCATCACATCATATCATTTATCATAAACTTTCTAAACCCTAAACCTAGAACACAATTTCATCAACAATCAAAATTATATATACATATTATTGAAGGAATCCCACCCTTACCTTAATTTGGTCTCCTGAATCAAGCTGCGTTCTTCTTAGGTTTTTCTTCTCTCTTTCGCGCCTCCTCTCTTTTTCTCTAGGTTTCTCCAAAAGTTATATCATGTACTAAATAATTCTAACCCTAATTCTCTTATTTATATTCTCTTACTCATCTTATCTTATTTCTACTCCTTCCCTCAAATTCTCTAAAATTATGTAACAACCCATATTTAATTAAATATATTATATTATATCATCGTATCTTATTATTTCTAAAACAAATATATTTCTACATAACAAAGATATTTCTATAACAAATATATCTCTACATAACAAACAAACATATTTCTATAACAAATATATCTCTACATAACAAACATATTTCTATAACAAATAACACAATATATTTTTACACAAAATAACATATATATTTCTACACCAAATAATACATATATTTTTATAACAAATAACATAGTATTTCTACACCACATAACAAATATATTTTTACACCAAATAACATAATATCTCTACACCAAATAACATATATATTATAATATAATATGCTACTAAAACACCAACATATAACACAAAAATAACACACATCACCATAAATCAAATAAATTATTTAAAAAGACTCTAAACTCAATCAAATAATTAAATAAATAAAATAGTTCAAAACGGGCGTTACAACTCTACCCCCCTTAAGAGAATTTCGTCCTCGAAATTCAAAGCACAATAGAAAAATGAATTTAATTATTGCTTAAATATTCTTAAACAATATATAACAAAATAGTAACTTCAAACATTACACAAAAATCACATTAAAGTTAGTGAGTCAAACATGATCACATAATAAAACATAACCATTAATTAGGAAGAAAAAAAAAACACAACGACAGTATTCAACTGTCACACGACACTACGCGACTCAACTACTTGGCCGGACGGACCAACCTGCTCTGATACCAATTGTAACACCCCGTTTTCCCAACTTAAAAATTTCACATATAAATCAGAGTATTTCAACATAAACGGAATGTCACACTTCTTTCCATAAAATCATAAGTAGAATAAAGATCCTTTATTTCATCGCAGCGGAATTAATTCAACATCTAAAATAGTCTTTGGCACGAAGGCCTCATCATAAATATCTCATAAATCAAATCCAACAATATAGTCATAAAATCTCATTAAACAATACGTAAGGAATAGAAAAGCAATAACAAGTTCCCATCCCGTTACGTATCAGAGCACCTAAAGACACACGTGAGAGAGTCCACTCACGACCGCGACTAATCCTGATTACCTGTTAGTTACCCATGGTGGGCAAACAGAAGGGGTGAGATACACATTCAATAATAATAATATATAATCAATCAAGTTAATGAAAACAACAACAATTCAATGACAAGCATCATCAGGTTCACACACACACACATATATATATATATATATATATATATATATATATATATAAATACACCAACAACAGAATCATCAATCAACAAAACATCATATAGTCATAGCAAAATAGGCATCATCTAGCATCATAATTATCGTCCTAAATCACCTTATACATCATCAAGCACACCATTCACGAAACACGTTAAACGTCAATCGAGAATATCTTCACGAAATATCATCAAGAACATCAAGAACAATCATCATCACAAATGCATCACAAACCATCATAAATCATCATCTTAACAACCATCTCAAACATCACATCATCATCACAAATCATCGTCACGACATCTCATAAGACACGACTCGACAAATGCGACTATGCAACTTAATCTTCTAAATCATGCATGTGGTACCATATATAAGCATTAATATGCTTCACCGTCGCTTTGAGCAAATGCTCCACCGTCGCTTTGAGCAAAAGCTCCACCGTCTCAAATTATGCAAATGCATGGACTCGACTCTTTACATCTTAAACAAGTTAGCACAACTTCTCATATGACTCCAACAAATTGGACAACATCTCACATCATGCAGCTTTAATTAAATAATAACAGCAACATGTCAGCAAATCATCAATCATATAACAACATCAAAAACTCATCATTTAGGCATCAGATATATTACAATATAGTTCACATAATGCACATATGATTCATAATCATTATCAACAACATCAAATCATAACATTAACTTTATAAGTATAGCACATTATGCACTCATCATTCATAACTCATAAGCAATAACATTCTTCAAAAGTAATCAAGTATGATTAAATAAGACATAAGCCAAATACTCATAAAACACCTCAACTAAATCCCTAATACCTAAGTTTGAAGTTTGGAAACCAACCCTAAGTTTTGGACTAACTTGGGATTAGTTAACCTAAGTTTTCTTAAAATTTTCTAAAGACCTACTTGGACTATTTTTATCATAACTCGAGATTTACAAAACATTTTCGAGTCAAACCAGTGCCATTAGAAAGCTAACTCAATTATCTACAACTTTCATGTTTACACCTAAGACCAATTATGTACCAATCAATACCAGTTTTCATTTCAAATTCGGACAAAGTTGTGCTGAAATTCATAAAAATTCACTGTGACCTACGTTCAGTAATTTGACCATAACTCAAGTTCTATAAATCATTTTGACGTGAGACCAACGACATTAGAAAGCTAACATTCATACCTACAACTTTCGTGTCTACACCGAAAGCTAGTTCAAAACAGAAACTGATGCAAAAGACGCAACAACATGAAACAGGGTATGCTGTCAAAGGTAGCTCTCGGGAAAACTCTATTTTTCACTCAAAAACCCAAATTTCATCTACCCAAATCCCAAATTTGATAGAGAGCAATGTTTACAGGTTCTATATACAACATAACAATCAAAACAACACAGAAACATGCATTAAACAACACAATTCATCACATCATATCATTTATCATAAACTTTCTAAACCCTAAACCTAGAACACAATTTCATCAACAATCAAAATTATATATACATATTATTGAAGGAATCCCACCCTTACCTTAATTTGGTCTCCTGAATCAAGCTGCGTTCTTCTTAGGTTTTTCTTCTCTCTTTCGCGCCTCCTCTCTTTTTCTCTAGGTTTCTCCAAAAGTTATATCATGTACTAAATAATTCTAACCCTAATTCTCTTATTTATATTCTCTTACTCATCTTATCTTATTTCTACTCCTTCCCTCAAATTCTCTAAAATTATGTAACAACCCATATTTAATTAAATATATTATATTATATCATCGTATCTTATTATTTCTAAAACAAATATATTTCTACATAACAAAGATATTTCTATAACAAATATATCTCTACATAACAAACAAACATATTTCTATAACAAATATATCTCTACATAACAAACATATTTCTATAACAAATAACACAATATATTTTTACACAAAATAACATATATATTTCTACACCAAATAATACATATATTTTTATAACAAATAACATAGTATTTCTACACCACATAACAAATATATTTTTACACCAAATAACATAATATCTCTACACCAAATAACATATATATTATAATATAATATGCTACTAAAACACCAACATATAACACAAAAATAACACACATCACCATAAATCAAATAAATTATTTAAAAAGACTCTAAACTCAATCAAATAATTAAATAAATAAAATAGTTCAAAACGGGCGTTACAGTAATCGACGAATATGTGCTGAAAATAAATCTTGCCGATTACTTTTGAAATAGTAACCGACGAATGTGCTGAAAATAAATCATGCCGATTACTTTTGAAATAGTAAGCGACGAATATGTTGAAAATAAAAATCTTGTCGATTACTTTTAAAATAGTAACCGACAAATATGCTAAAAATAAAAATCTTGCCGATTACTTTTGAAATAGTAACCGACGAATGTGCTGAAAGTAAATCATGTCGATTACTTTGAAATAGTAAGTGACGAATATGTTGAAAATAAAAATCTTACCGATTACTTTTGAAATAGTAACCAACGAATGTGCTGAAAATAAAGTCTTGCCCATAACTTTTGAAATAGTAACCGACGAATATGTGCTGAAAATAAATGTTGCCGATTACTTATGAAATAGTAATCGACGAATGTGCTGAAAATAAATCATGCCGATTACTTTTGAAATAGTAAACGACGAATATGTTGAAAATAAAAATCTTACCGATTACTTTTGAAATAGTAACCGACGAATGTGCTGAAAATAAATCATGCCGATTACTATTGAAATAGTAACCGACAAATGTGCTGAAAATAAAAGTCTTGCCCATTACTTTTGAAATAGTAACGGACGAATATGTGCTGAAAATAAATCTTGCCGATTACTTTTGAAATAGTAACCGACGAATGTGCTGAAAATAAATGATGCCGATTACTTTTGAAAAAGTAAGCGACGAATATGTTGAAAATAAAAATCTTACTGATTACTTTTGAAATAGTAACCAACGAATATGCTGAAAATAAAGTCTTGCCGATTACTTTTGAAATAGTAACCGACGAATATGTTGAAAATAAAAATCTTGTCGATTACTTTTAAAATAGTAACCGACAAATATGCTCAAAATAAAAATCTTGCCGATTGCTTTTGAAAAAGTAACCGACAAATATGCTGAAAATAAAAATCTTGCCGATTACTTTTGAAATAGTCACAAACCAATATGCTGAAAATAATAATCTTGCCGATTACTTTTGAAATAGTAACCGACGAATGTGCTGAAAATAAATCATGCCGATTACTATTGAAATAGTAACCGACAAATGTGCTGAAAATAAAAGTCTTGCCCATTACTTTTGAAATAGTAATCGACGAATATGTGCTGAAAATAAATCTTGCCGATTACTTTTGAAATAGTAACCGACGAATGTGCTGAAAATAAATCATGCCGATTACTTTTGAAATAGTAAGCTACGAATATGTTGAAAATAAAAATCTTGTCGATTACTTTAAAATAGTAACCGACAAATATGCTAAAAATAAAAATCTTGCCGATTACTTTTGAAATAGTAACCGACGAATGTGTTGAAAATAAATCATGTCGATTACCTTTGAAATAGTAACCGACGAATATGCTGAAAATAAATCATGCCGATTACTTTTGAAATAGTCATCGACGAATATGCTGAAAATAAAAATCTTGCCGATTACTTTTGAAATAGTAACCGACGAATGTGCTCAAAATAAATCATGTCGATTACTTTGGAAATAGTAAGTGACGAATATGTTGAAAATAAAAATCTTACCGATTACTTTTGAAATATTAACCAACGAATGTGCTGAAAATAAAGTCTTGCCGATAACTTTTGAAAAAGTAACCGACGAATATGTGCTGAAAATAAATCATGCCGATTACTTATGAAATAGTAATCGACGAATGTGCTGAAAATAAATCATGCCGATTACTTTTGAAATAGTAAACGACGAATATGTTGAAAATAAAAATCTTACCGATTACTTTTGAAATAGTAACCGACGAATGTGCTGAAAATAAATCATGCCGATTACTATTGAAATAGTAACCGACAAATGTGCTGAAAATAAAAGTCTTGCCCATTACTTTTGAAATAGTAACGGACGAATATGTGCTGAAAATAAATCTTGCCGATTACTTTTGAAATAGTAACCGACGAATGTGTTGAAAATAAATCATGTCGATTACCTTTGAAATAGTAACCGACGAATATGCTGAAAATAAATCATGCCGATTACTTTTGAAATAGTCATCGACGAATATGCTGAAAATAAAAATCATGCCGATTACTTTTGAAATAGTAACCGACGAATGTGCTGAAAATAAATCATGTCGATTACTTTGAAATAGTAAGTGACGAATATGTTGAAAATAAAAATCTTACCGATTACTTTTGAAATAGTAACCAACGAATGTGCTGAAAATAAAGTCTTGCCCATAACTTTTGAAATAGTAACCGACGAATATGTGCTGAAAATAAATGTTGCCGATTACTTATGAAATAGTAATCGACGAATGTGCTGAAAATAAATCATGCCGATTACTTTTGAAATAGTAAACGACGAATATGTTGAAAATAAAAATCTTACCGATTACTTTTGAAATAGTAACCGACGAATGTGCTGAAAATAAATCATGCCGATTACTATTGAAATAGTAACCGACAAATGTGCTGAAAATAAAAGTCTTGCCCATTACTTTTGAAATAGTAACGGACGAATATGTGCTGAAAATAAATCTTGCCGATTACTTTTGAAATAGTAACCGACGAATGTGCTGAAAATAAATGATGCCGATTACTTTTGAAAAAGTAAGCGACGAATATGTTGAAAATAAAAATCTTACTGATTACTTTTGAAATAGTAACCAACGAATATGCTGAAAATAAAGTCTTGCCGATTACTTTTGAAATAGTAACCGACGAATATGTTGAAAATAAAAATCTTGTCGATTACTTTTAAAATAGTAACCGACAAATATGCTCAAAATAAAAATCTTGCCGATTGCTTTTGAAAAAGTAACCGACAAATATGCTGAAAATAAAAATCTTGCCGATTACTTTTGAAATAGTCACAAACCAATATGCTGAAAATAATAATCTTGCCGATTACTTTTGAAATAGTAACCGACGAATGTGCTGAAAATAAATCATGCCGATTACTATTGAAATAGTAACCGACAAATGTGCTGAAAATAAAAGTCTTGCCCATTACTTTTGAAATAGTAATCGACGAATATGTGCTGAAAATAAATCTTGCCGATTACTTTTGAAATAGTAACCGACGAATGTGCTGAAAATAAATCATGCCGATTACTTTTGAAATAGTAAGCTACGAATATGTTGAAAATAAAAATCTTGTCGATTACTTTAAAATAGTAACCGACAAATATGCTAAAAATAAAAATCTTGCCGATTACTTTTGAAATAGTAACCGACGAATGTGTTGAAAATAAATCATGTCGATTACCTTTGAAATAGTAACCGACGAATATGCTGAAAATAAATCATGCCGATTACTTTTGAAATAGTCATCGACGAATATGCTGAAAATAAAAATCTTGCCGATTACTTTTGAAATAGTAACCGACGAATGTGCTCAAAATAAATCATGTCGATTACTTTGGAAATAGTAAGTGACGAATATGTTGAAAATAAAAATCTTACCGATTACTTTTGAAATATTAACCAACGAATGTGCTGAAAATAAAGTCTTGCCGATAACTTTTGAAAAAGTAACCGACGAATATGTGCTGAAAATAAATCATGCCGATTACTTATGAAATAGTAATCGACGAATGTGCTGAAAATAAATCATGCCGATTACTTTTGAAATAGTAAACGACGAATATGTTGAAAATAAAAATCTTACCGATTACTTTTGAAATAGTAACCGACGAATGTGCTGAAAATAAATCATGCCGATTACTATTGAAATAGTAACCGACAAATGTGCTGAAAATAAAAGTCTTGCCCATTACTTTTGAAATAGTAACGGACGAATATGTGCTGAAAATAAATCTTGCCGATTACTTTTGAAATAGTAACCAACGAATGTGCTGAAAATAAAGTCTTGCCCATAACTTTTGAAATAGTAACCGACGAATATGTGCTGAAAATAAATGTTGCCGATTACTTATGAAATAGTAATCGACGAATGTGCTGAAAATAAATCATGCCGATTACTTTTGAAATAGTAAACGACGAATATGTTGAAAATAAAAATCTTGTCGATTACTTTAAAATATTAACCGACAAATATGCTAAAAATAAAAATCTTGCCGATTACTTTTGAAATAGTAACCGACGAATGTGTTGAAAATAAATCATGTCGATTACCTTTGAAATAGTAACCGACGAATATGCTGAAAATAAATCATGCCGATTACTTTTGAAGTAGTAACCGACGAATATGTTGAAAATAAAAATCTTGTCGATTACTTTTAAAATAGTAACCGACAAATATGCTTAAAATAAAAATCTTGCCGATTACTTTTGAAAAAGTAACCGACAAATATGCTGAAAATATAAATCTTGCCGATTACTTTTGAAAAAGTAACCGACAAATATGCTGAAAATAAAAATCTTGTCGATTACTTTTGAAATAGTCACCGACCAATATGCTGAAAATAATAATCTTGCCGATTACTTTTGAAATAGTAACCGACGAATGTGCTGAAAATAAATCATGCCGATTACTATTGAAATAGTAACCGACAAATGTGCTGAAAATAAAAGTCTTTCCCATTACTTTTGAAATAGTAATCGACGAATATGTGCTGAAAATAAATCTTGCCGATTACTTTTGAAATAGTAACCGACGAATGTGCTGAAAATAAATCATGCCGATTACTTTTGAAATAGTAAGCGACGAATATGTTGAAAATAAAAATCTTGTCGATTACTTTTAAAATAGTAACCGACAAATATGCTAAAAATAAAAATCTTGCCGATTACTTTTGAAATAGTAACCGACGAATGTGTTGAAAATAAATCATGTCGATTACCTTTGAAATAGTAACCGACGAATATGCTGAAAATAAATCATGCCGATTACTTTTGAAGTAGTCATCGACGAATATGCTGAAAATAAAAATCTTGCCGATTACTTTTGAAATAGTAACCGACGAATGTGCTCAAAATAAATCATGTCGATTACTTTGGAAATAGTAAGTGACGAATATGTTGAAAATAAAAATCTTACCGATTACTTTTGAAATATTAACCAACGAATGTGCTGAAAATAAAGTCTTACCGATAACTTTTGAAAAAGTGACCGACGAATATGTGCTGAAAATAAATCTTGCCGATTACTTTTGAAATAGTAACCGACGAATGTGCTGAAAATAAATCATGCCGATTACTTTTGAAATAGTAAGCGACGAATATGTTGAAAATAAATCATGCCGATTACCTTTGAAATAGTAACCGACGAATATGTTGAAAATAAAAATCTTGTCGATTACTTTTAAAATAGTAACCGACAAATATGCTAAAAATAAAAATCTTGCCGATTACTTTTGAAATAGTAACCGACGAATGTGTTGAAAATAAATCATGTCGATTACCTTTGAAATAGTAACCGACGAATATGCTGAAAATAAATCATGCCGATTACTTTTGAAGTAGTCATCGACGAATATGCTGAAAATAAAAATCTTGCCGATTACTTTTGAAATAGTAACCGACGAATGTGCTCAAAATAAATCATGTCGATTACTTTGGAAATAGTAAGTGACGAATATGTTGAAAATAAAAATCTTACCGATTACTTTTGAAATATTAACCAACGAATGTGCTGAAAATAAAGTCTTACCGATAACTTTTGAAAAAGTGACCGACGAATATGTGCTGAAAATAAAGTCTTGCCCATTACTTTTGAAATAGTAACCGACGAATATGTGCTGAAAATAAATCTTGCCGATTACTTTTAAAATAGTAACCGACAAATATGATAAAAATAAAAATCTTGCCGATTACTTTTGAAAAAGTAACCGACAAATATGCTGAAAATAAAAATCTTGCCGATTACTTTTGAAATAGTCACCGACCAATATGCTGAAAATAAAAATCTTGCCGATTACTTTTGAAATAGTAACCAACGAATGTGCTGAAAATAAATCATGCCGATTACTTTTGAAATAGTAAGCGACGAATATGTTGAAAATAAAAATCTTGTCGATTACTTTTAAAATAGTAACCGACAAATATGCTAAAAATAAAAATCTTGCCGAATACTTTTGAAATAGGAACCGACGAATATGTTGAAAATAAAAATCTTGTCGATTACTTTTAAAATAGTAACCGACAAATATGCTAAAAATAAAAATCTTGTCGATTACTTTTGAAATAGTAACCGACGAATATGTTGAAAATAAAAATCTTGTCGATTACTTTTAAAATAGTAACCGACAAATATGCTGAAAATAAAAATCTTGCCGATTACTTTTGAAAAAGTAACCGACAAATATGTTGAAAATAAAAATCTTGCCGATTACTTTTGAAAAAGTAACCGACAAATATGCTGAAAATAAAAATCTTGCCGATTACTTTTGAAATAGTCACCGACCAATATGCTGAAAATAAAAATCTTGCCGATTACTTTTGAAATAGTAACCGACGAATGTGCTGAAAATAAATGATGCCGATTACTTTTGAAAAAGTAAGCGACGAATATGTTGAAAATAAAAATCTTACTGATTACTTTTGAAATAGTAACCAACGAATATGCTAAAAATAAAGTCTTGCCGATTACTTTTGAAATAGTAACCGACGAATATGTTGAAAATAAAAATCTTGTCGATTACTTTTAAAATAGTAACCGACAAATATGCTCAAAATAAAAATCTTGCCGATTACTTTTGAAAAAGTAACCGACAAATATGCTGAAAATATAAATCTTGCCGATTACTTTTGAAAAAGTAACCGACAAATATGCTGAAAATAAAAATCTTGTCGATTACTTTTGAAATAGTCACCGACCAATATGCTGAAAATAATAATCTTGCCGATTACTTTTGAAATAGTAACCGACGAATGTGCTGAAAATAAATCATGCCGATTACTATTGAAATAGTAACCGACAAATGTGCTGAAAATAAAAGTCTTGCCCATTACTTTTGAAATAGTAATCGACGAATATGTGCTGAAAATAAATCTTGCCGATTACTTTTGAAATAGTAACCGACGAATGTGCTGAAAATAAATCATGCCGATTACTTTTGAAATAGTAAGCGACGAATATGTTGAAAATAAAAATCTTGTCGATTACTTTTAAAATAGTAACCGACAAATATGCTAAAAATAAAAATCTTGCCGATTACTTTTGAAATAGTAACCGACGAATGTGCTGAAAGTAAATCATGTCGATTACTTTGAAATAGTAAGTGACGAATATGTTGAAAATAAAAATCTTACCGATTACTTTTGAAATAGTAACCAACGAATGTGCTGAAAATAAAGTCTTGCCCATAACTTTTGAAATAGTAACCGACGAATATGTGCTGAAAATAAATGTTGCCGATTACTTATGAAATAGTAATCGACGAATGTGCTGAAAATAAATCATGCCGATTACTTTTGAAATAGTAAACGACGAATATGTTGAAAATAAAAATCTTACCGATTACTTTTGAAATAGTAACCGACGAATGTGCTGAAAATAAATCATGCCGATTACTATTGAAATAGTAACCGACAAATGTGCTGAAAATAAAAGTCTTGCCCATTACTTTTGAAATAGTAACGGACGAATATGTGCTGAAAATAAATCTTGCCGATTACTTTTGAAATAGTAACCGACGAATGTGCTGAAAATAAATGATGCCGATTACTTTTGAAAAAGTAAGCGACGAATATGTTGAAAATAAAAATCTTACTGATTACTTTTGAAATAGTAACCAACGAATATGCTGAAAATAAAGTCTTGCCGATTACTTTTGAAATAGTAACCGACGAATATGTTGAAAATAAAAATCTTGTCGATTACTTTTAAAATAGTAACCGACAAATATGCTCAAAATAAAAATCTTGCCGATTGCTTTTGAAAAAGTAACCGACAAATATGCTGAAAATAAAAATCTTGCCGATTACTTTTGAAATAGTCACAAACCAATATGCTGAAAATAATAATCTTGCCGATTACTTTTGAAATAGTAACCGACGAATGTGCTGAAAATAAATCATGCCGATTACTATTGAAATAGTAACCGACAAATGTGCTGAAAATAAAAGTCTTGCCCATTACTTTTGAAATAGTAATCGACGAATATGTGCTGAAAATAAATCTTGCCGATTACTTTTGAAATAGTAACCGACGAATGTGCTGAAAATAAATCATGCCGATTACTTTTGAAATAGTAAGCTACGAATATGTTGAAAATAAAAATCTTGTCGATTACTTTAAAATAGTAACCGACAAATATGCTAAAAATAAAAATCTTGCCGATTACTTTTGAAATAGTAACCGACGAATGTGTTGAAAATAAATCATGTCGATTACCTTTGAAATAGTAACCGACGAATATGCTGAAAATAAATCATGCCGATTACTTTTGAAATAGTCATCGACGAATATGCTGAAAATAAAAATCTTGCCGATTACTTTTGAAATAGTAACCGACGAATGTGCTCAAAATAAATCATGTCGATTACTTTGGAAATAGTAAGTGACGAATATGTTGAAAATAAAAATCTTACCGATTACTTTTGAAATATTAACCAACGAATGTGCTGAAAATAAAGTCTTGCCGATAACTTTTGAAAAAGTAACCGACGAATATGTGCTGAAAATAAATCATGCCGATTACTTATGAAATAGTAATCGACGAATGTGCTGAAAATAAATCATGCCGATTACTTTTGAAATAGTAAACGACGAATATGTTGAAAATAAAAATCTTACCGATTACTTTTGAAATAGTAACCGACGAATGTGCTGAAAATAAATCATGCCGATTACTATTGAAATAGTAACCGACAAATGTGCTGAAAATAAAAGTCTTGCCCATTACTTTTGAAATAGTAACGGACGAATATGTGCTGAAAATAAATCTTGCCGATTACTTTTGAAATAGTAACCGACGAATGTGTTGAAAATAAATCATGTCGATTACCTTTGAAATAGTAACCGACGAATATGCTGAAAATAAATCATGCCGATTACTTTTGAAATAGTCATCGACGAATATGCTGAAAATAAAAATCATGCCGATTACTTTTGAAATAGTAACCGACGAATGTGCTGAAAATAAATCATGTCGATTACTTTGAAATAGTAAGTGACGAATATGTTGAAAATAAAAATCTTACCGATTACTTTTGAAATAGTAACCAACGAATGTGCTGAAAATAAAGTCTTGCCCATAACTTTTGAAATAGTAACCGACGAATATGTGCTGAAAATAAATGTTGCCGATTACTTATGAAATAGTAATCGACGAATGTGCTGAAAATAAATCATGCCGATTACTTTTGAAATAGTAAACGACGAATATGTTGAAAATAAAAATCTTACCGATTACTTTTGAAATAGTAACCGACGAATGTGCTGAAAATAAATCATGCCGATTACTATTGAAATAGTAACCGACAAATGTGCTGAAAATAAAAGTCTTGCCCATTACTTTTGAAATAGTAACGGACGAATATGTGCTGAAAATAAATCTTGCCGATTACTTTTGAAATAGTAACCGACGAATGTGCTGAAAATAAATGATGCCGATTACTTTTGAAAAAGTAAGCGACGAATATGTTGAAAATAAAAATCTTACCGATTACTTTTGAAATAGTAACCAACGAATATGCTGAAAATAAAGTCTTGCCGATTACTTTTGAAATAGTAACCGACGAATATGTTGAAAATAAAAATCTTGTCGATTACTTTTAAAATAGTAACCGACAAATATGCTCAAAATAAAAATCTTGCCGATTGCTTTTGAAAAAGTAACCGACAAATATGCTGAAAATAAAAATCTTGCCGATTACTTTTGAAATAGTCACAAACCAATATGCTGAAAATAATAATCTTGCCGATTACTTTTGAAATAGTAACCGACGAATGTGCTGAAAATAAATCATGCCGATTACTATTGAAATAGTAACCGACAAATGTGCTGAAAATAAAAGTCTTGCCCATTACTTTTGAAATAGTAATCGACGAATATGTGCTGAAAATAAATCTTGCCGATTACTTTTGAAATAGTAACCGACGAATGTGCTGAAAATAAATCATGCCGATTACTTTTGAAATAGTAAGCTACGAATATGTTGAAAATAAAAATCTTGTCGATTACTTTAAAATAGTAACCGACAAATATGCTAAAAATAAAAATCTTGCCGATTACTTTTGAAATAGTAACCGACGAATGTGTTGAAAATAAATCATGTCGATTACCTTTGAAATAGTAACCGACGAATATGCTGAAAATAAATCATGCCGATTACTTTTGAAATAGTCATCGACGAATATGCTGAAAATAAAAATCTTGCCGATTACTTTTGAAATAGTAACCGACGAATGTGCTCAAAATAAATCATGTCGATTACTTTGGAAATAGTAAGTGACGAATATGTTGAAAATAAAAATCTTACCGATTACTTTTGAAATATTAACCAACGAATGTGCTGAAAATAAAGTCTTGCCGATAACTTTTGAAAAAGTAACCGACGAATATGTGCTGAAAATAAATCATGCCGATTACTTATGAAATAGTAATCGACGAATGTGCTGAAAATAAATCATGCCGATTACTTTTGAAATAGTAAACGACGAATATGTTGAAAATAAAAATCTTACCGATTACTTTTGAAATAGTAACCGACGAATGTGCTGAAAATAAATCATGCCGATTACTATTGAAATAGTAACCGACAAATGTGCTGAAAATAAAAGTCTTGCCCATTACTTTTGAAATAGTAACGGACGAATATGTGCTGAAAATAAATCTTGCCGATTACTTTTGAAATAGTAACCGACGAATGTGTTGAAAATAAATCATGTCGATTACCTTTGAAATAGTAACCGACGAATATGCTGAAAATAAATCATGCCGATTACTTTTGAAATAGTCATCGACGAATATGCTGAAAATAAAAATCATGCCGATTACTTTTGAAATAGTAACCGACGAATGTGCTGAAAATAAATCATGTCGATTACTTTGAAATAGTAAGTGACGAATATGTTGAAAATAAAAATCTTACCGATTACTTTTGAAATAGTAACCAACGAATGTGCTGAAAATAAAGTCTTGCCCATAACTTTTGAAATAGTAACCGACGAATATGTGCTGAAAATAAATGTTGCCGATTACTTATGAAATAGTAATCGACGAATGTGCTGAAAATAAATCATGCCGATTACTTTTGAAATAGTAAACGACGAATATGTTGAAAATAAAAATCTTACCGATTACTTTTGAAATAGTAACCGACGAATGTGCTGAAAATAAATCATGCCGATTACTATTGAAATAGTAACCGACAAATGTGCTGAAAATAAAAGTCTTGCCCATTACTTTTGAAATAGTAACGGACGAATATGTGCTGAAAATAAATCTTGCCGATTACTTTTGAAATAGTAACCGACGAATGTGCTGAAAATAAATGATGCCGATTACTTTTGAAAAAGTAAGCGACGAATATGTTGAAAATAAAAATCTTACTGATTACTTTTGAAATAGTAACCAACGAATATGCTGAAAATAAAGTCTTGCCGATTACTTTTGAAATAGTAACCGACGAATATGTTGAAAATAAAAATCTTGTCGATTACTTTTAAAATAGTAACCGACAAATATGCTCAAAATAAAAATCTTGCCGATTGCTTTTGAAAAAGTAACCGACAAATATGCTGAAAATAAAAATCTTGCCGATTACTTTTGAAATAGTCACAAACCAATATGCTGAAAATAATAATCTTGCCGATTACTTTTGAAATAGTAACCGACGAATGTGCTGAAAATAAATCATGCCGATTACTATTGAAATAGTAACCGACAAATGTGCTGAAAATAAAAGTCTTGCCCATTACTTTTGAAATAGTAATCGACGAATATGTGCTGAAAATAAATCTTGCCGATTACTTTTGAAATAGTAACCGACGAATGTGCTGAAAATAAATCATGCCGATTACTTTTGAAATAGTAAGCTACGAATATGTTGAAAATAAAAATCTTGTCGATTACTTTAAAATAGTAACCGACAAATATGCTAAAAATAAAAATCTTGCCGATTACTTTTGAAATAGTAACCGACGAATGTGTTGAAAATAAATCATGTCGATTACCTTTGAAATAGTAACCGACGAATATGCTGAAAATAAATCATGCCGATTACTTTTGAAATAGTCATCGACGAATATGCTGAAAATAAAAATCTTGCCGATTACTTTTGAAATAGTAACCGACGAATGTGCTCAAAATAAATCATGTCGATTACTTTGGAAATAGTAAGTGACGAATATGTTGAAAATAAAAATCTTACCGATTACTTTTGAAATATTAACCAACGAATGTGCTGAAAATAAAGTCTTGCCGATAACTTTTGAAAAAGTAACCGACGAATATGTGCTGAAAATAAATCATGCCGATTACTTATGAAATAGTAATCGACGAATGTGCTGAAAATAAATCATGCCGATTACTTTTGAAATAGTAAACGACGAATATGTTGAAAATAAAAATCTTACCGATTACTTTTGAAATAGTAACCGACGAATGTGCTGAAAATAAATCATGCCGATTACTATTGAAATAGTAACCGACAAATGTGCTGAAAATAAAAGTCTTGCCCATTACTTTTGAAATAGTAACGGACGAATATGTGCTGAAAATAAATCTTGCCGATTACTTTTGAAATAGTAACCGACGAATGTGTTGAAAATAAATCATGTCGATTACCTTTGAAATAGTAACCGACGAATATGCTGAAAATAAATCATGCCGATTACTTTTGAAATAGTCATCGACGAATATGCTGAAAATAAAAATCTTGCCGATTACTTTTGAAATAGTAACCGACGAATGTGCTGAAAATAAATCATGTCGATTACTTTGAAATAGTAAGTGACGAATATGTTGAAAATAAAATCTTACCGATTACTTTTGAAATAGTAACCAACGAATGTGCTGAAAATAAAGTCTTGCCCATAACTTTTGAAATAGTAACCGACGAATATGTGCTGAAAATAAATGTTGCCGATTACTTATGAAATAGTAATCGACGAATGTGCTGAAAATAAATCATGCCGATTACTTTTGAAATAGTAAACGACGAATATGTTGAAAATAAAAATCTTGTCGATTACTTTAAAATAGTAACCGACAAATATGCTAAAAATAAAAATCTTGCCGATTACTTTTGAAATAGTAACCGACGAATGTGTTGAAAATAAATCATGTCGATTACCTTTGAAATAGTAACCGACGAATATGCTGAAAATAAATCATGCCGATTACTTTTGAAATAGTCATCGACGAATATGCTGAAAATAAAAATCTTGCCGATTACTTTTGAAATAGTAACCGACGAATGTGCTCAAAATAAATCATGTCGATTACTTTGGAAATAGTAAGTGACGAATATGTTGAAAATAAAAATCTTACCGATTACTTTTGAAATATTAACCAACGAATGTGCTGAAAATAAAGTCTTGCCGATAACTTTTGAAAAAGTAACCGACGAATATGTGCTGAAAATAAATCATGCCGATTACTTATGAAATAGTAATCGACGAATGTGCTGAAAATAAATCATGCCGATTACTTTTGAAATAGTAAACGACGAATATGTTGAAAATAAAAATCTTACCGATTACTTTTGAAATAGTAACCGACGAATGTGCTGAAAATAAATCATGCCGATTACTATTGAAATAGTAACCGACAAATGTGCTGAAAATAAAAGTCTTGCCCATTACTTTTGAAATAGTAACGGACGAATATGTGCTGAAAATAAATCTTGCCGATTACTTTTGAAATAGTAACCGACGAATGTGTTGAAAATAAATCATGTCGATTACCTTTGAAATAGTAACCGACGAATATGCTGAAAATAAATCATGCCGATTACTTTTGAAATAGTCATCGACGAATATGCTGAAAATAAAAATCTTGCCGATTACTTTTGAAATAGTAACCGACGAATGTGCTGAAAATAAATCATGTCGATTACTTTGAAATAGTAAGTGACGAATATGTTGAAAATAAAATCTTACCGATTACTTTTGAAATAGTAACCAACGAATGTGCTGAAAATAAAGTCTTGCCCATAACTTTTGAAATAGTAACCGACGAATATGTGCTGAAAATAAATGTTGCCGATTACTTATGAAATAGTAATCGACGAATGTGCTGAAAATAAATCATGCCGATTACTTTTGAAATAGTAAACGACGAATATGTTGAAAATAAAAATCTTACCGATTACTTTTGAAATAGTAACCGACGAATGTGCTGAAAATAAATCATGCCGATTACTATTGAAATAGTAACCGACAAATGTGCTAAAAATAAAAGTCTTGCCCATTACTTTTGAAATAGTAACGGACGAATATGTGCTGAAAATAAATCTTGCCGATTACTTTTGAAATAGTAACCGACGAATGTGCTGAAAATAAATGATGCCGATTACTTTTGAAAAAGTAAGCGACGAATATGTTGAAAATAAAAATCTTACTGATTACTTTTGAAATAGTAACCAACGAATATGCTGAAAATAAAGTCTTGCCGATTACTTTTGAAATAGTAACCGACGAATATGTTGAAAATAAAAATCTTGTTGATTACTTTTAAAATAGTAACCGACAAATATGCTCAAAATAAAAATCTTGCCGATTGCTTTTGAAAAAGTAACCGACAAATATGCTGAAAATAAAAATCTTGCCGATTACTTTTGAAATAGTCACAAACCAATATGCTGAAAATAATAATCTTGCCGATTACTTTTGAAATAGTAACCGACGAATGTGCTGAAAATAAATCATGCCGATTACTATTGAAATAGTAACCGACAAATGTGCTGAAAATAAAAGTCTTGCCCATTACTTTTGAAATAGTAATCGACGAATATGTGCTGAAAATAAATCTTGCCGATTACTTTTGAAATAGTAACCGACGAATGTGCTGAAAATAAATCATGCCGATTACTTTTGAAATAGTAAGCTACGAATATGTTGAAAATAAAAATCTTGTCGATTACTTTAAAATAGTAACCGACAAATATGCTAAAAATAAAAATCTTGCCGATTACTTTTGAAATAGTAACCGACGAATGTGTTGAAAATAAATCATGTCGATTACCTTTGAAATAGTAACCGACGAATATGCTGAAAATAAATCATGCCGATTACTTTTGAAATAGTCATCGACGAATATGCTGAAAATAAAAATCTTGCCGATTACTTTTGAAATAGTAACCGACGAATGTGCTCAAAATAAATCATGTCGATTACTTTGGAAATAGTAAGTGACGAATATGTTGAAAATAAAAATCTTACCGATTACTTTTGAAATATTAACCAACGAATGTGCTGAAAATAAAGTCTTGCCGATAACTTTTGAAAAAGTAACCGACGAATATGTGCTGAAAATAAATCATGCCGATTACTTATGAAATAGTAATCGACGAATGTGCTGAAAATAAATCATGCCGATTACTTTTGAAATAGTAAACGACGAATATGTTGAAAATAAAAATCTTACCGATTACTTTTGAAATAGTAACCGACGAATGTGCTGAAAATAAATCATGCCGATTACTATTGAAATAGTAACCGACAAATGTGCTGAAAATAAAAGTCTTGCCCATTACTTTTGAAATAGTAACGGACGAATATGTGCTGAAAATAAATCTTGCCGATTACTTTTGAAATAGTAACCGACGAATGTGCTGAAAATAAATGATGCCGATTACTTTTGAAAAAGTAAGCGACGAATATGTTGAAAATAAAAATCTTACCGATTACTTTTGAAATAGTAACCAATGAATATTCTGAAAATAAAGTCTTGCCGATTACTTTTGAAATAGTAACCGACGAATATGTTGAAAATAAAAATCTTGTCGATTACTTTTAAAATAGTAACCGACAAATATGCTCAAAATAAAAATCTTGCCGATTACTTTTGAAAAAGTAACCGACAAATATGCTGAAAATATAAATCTTGCCGATTACTTTTGAAAAAGTAACCGACAAATATGCTGAAAATAAAAATCTTGTCGATTACTTTTCAAATAGTCACCGACCAATATGCTGAAAATAATAATCTTGCCGATTACTTTTGAAATAGTAACCGACGAATGTGCTGAAAATAAATCATGCCGATTACTATTGAAATAGTAACCGACAAATGTGCTGAAAATAAAAGTCTTGCCCATTACTTTTGAAATAGTAATCGACGAATATGTGCTGAAAATAAATCTTGCCGATTACTTTTGAAATAGTAACCGACGAATGTGCTGAAAATAAATCATGTCGATTACCTTTGAAATAGTAACCGACGAATATGCTGAAAATAAATCATGCCGATTACTTTTGAAATAGTCATCGACGAATATGCTGAAAATAAAAATCTTGCCGATTACTTTTGAAATAGTAACCGACGAATGTGCTCAAAATAAGTCATGTCGATTACTTTGGAAATAGTAAGTGACGAATATGTTCAAAATAAAAATCTTACCGATTACTTTTGAAATATTAACCAACGAATATGTTGAAAATATATCATGCCGATTACCTTTGAAATAGTAACCGACGAATATGTTGAAAATAAAAATCTTACCGATTACTTTTGAAATAGTAACCAACGAATATGCTGAAAATAAAGTCTTGCCCATTACTTTTGAAATAGTAACCGACGAATATGTGCTGAAAATAAATCTTGCCGATTACTTTTAAAATAGTAACCGACAAATATGATAAAAATAAAAATCTTGCCGATTACTTTTGAAAAAGTAACCGACAAATATGCTGAAAATAAAAATCTTGCCGATTACTTTTGAAATAGTCACCGACCAATATGCTGAAAATAAAAATCTTGCCGATTACTTTTGAAATAGTAACCAACGAATGTGCTGAAAATAAATCATGTCGATTACTTTTGAAATAGTAAGCGACGAATATGTTGAAAATAAAAATCTTGTCGATTACTTTTAAAATAGTAACCGACAAATATGCTAAAAATAAAAATCTTGCCGAATACTTTTGAAATAGGAACCGACGAATATGTTGAAAATAAAAATCTTGTCGATTACTTTTAAAATAGTAACCGACAAATATGCTAAAAATAAAAATCTTGTCGATTACTTTTGAAATAGTAACGGACGAATATGTGCTGAAAATAAATCTTGCCGATTACTTTTGAAATAGTAACCGACGAATGTGCTGAAAATAAATGATGCCGATTACTTTTGAAAAAGTAAGCGACGAATATGTTGAAAATAAAAATCTTACCGATTACTTTTGAAATAGTAACCAATGAATATTCTGAAAATAAAGTCTTGCCGATTACTTTTGAAATAGTAACCGACGAATATGTTGAAAATAAAAATCTTGTCGATTACTTTTAAAATAGTAACCGACAAATATGCTCAAAATAAAAATCTTGCCGATTACTTTTGAAAAAGTAACCGACAAATATGCTGAAAATATAAATCTTGCCGATTACTTTTGAAAAAGTAACCGACAAATATGCTGAAAATAAAAATCTTGTCGATTACTTTTCAAATAGTCACCGACCAATATGCTGAAAATAATAATCTTGCCGATTACTTTTGAAATAGTAACCGACGAATGTGCTGAAAATAAATCATGCCGATTACTATTGAAATAGTAACCGACAAATGTGCTGAAAATAAAAGTCTTGCCCATTACTTTTGAAATAGTAATCGACGAATATGTGCTGAAAATAAATCTTGCCGATTACTTTTGAAATAGTAACCGACGAATGTGCTGAAAATAAATCATGTCGATTACCTTTGAAATAGTAACCGACGAATATGCTGAAAATAAATCATGCCGATTACTTTTGAAATAGTCATCGACGAATATGCTGAAAATAAAAATCTTGCCGATTACTTTTGAAATAGTAACCGACGAATGTGCTCAAAATAAGTCATGTCGATTACTTTGGAAATAGTAAGTGACGAATATGTTCAAAATAAAAATCTTACCGATTACTTTTGAAATATTAACCAACGAATATGTTGAAAATATATCATGCCGATTACCTTTGAAATAGTAACCGACGAATATGTTGAAAATAAAAATCTTACCGATTACTTTTGAAATAGTAACCAACGAATATGCTGAAAATAAAGTCTTGCCCATTACTTTTGAAATAGTAACCGACGAATATGTGCTGAAAATAAATCTTGCCGATTACTTTTAAAATAGTAACCGACAAATATGATAAAAATAAAAATCTTGCCGATTACTTTTGAAAAAGTAACCGACAAATATGCTGAAAATAAAAATCTTGCCGATTACTTTTGAAATAGTCACCGACCAATATGCTGAAAATAAAAATCTTGCCGATTACTTTTGAAATAGTAACCAACGAATGTGCTGAAAATAAATCATGTCGATTACTTTTGAAATAGTAAGCGACGAATATGTTGAAAATAAAAATCTTGTCGATTACTTTTAAAATAGTAACCGACAAATATGCTAAAAATAAAAATCTTGCCGAATACTTTTGAAATAGGAACCGACGAATATGTTGAAAATAAAAATCTTGTCGATTACTTTTAAAATAGTAACCGACAAATATGCTAAAAATAAAAATCTTGTCGATTACTTTTGAAATAGTAACCGACGAATATGTTGAAAATAAAAATCTTGTCGATTACTTTTAAAATAGTAACCGACAAATATGCTG
Organism: Medicago lupulina; assembly: GCA_958299785.1. Lineage (NCBI taxonomy): Eukaryota > Viridiplantae > Streptophyta > Magnoliopsida > Fabales > Fabaceae > Medicago > Medicago lupulina. The sequence goes on along the minus strand of OY283146.1, from coordinate 35,719,089 downwards.
AAAATAAAAATCTTGCCGATTACTTTTGAAAAAGTAACCGACAAATATGTTGAAAATAAAAATCTTGCCGATTACTTTTGAAAAAGTAACCGACAAATATGCTGAAAATAAAAATCTTGCCGATTACTTTTGAAATAGTCACCGACCAATATGCTGAAAATAAAAATCTTGCCGATTACTTTTGAAATAGTAACCGACGAATGTGCTGAAAATAAATCATGCCTATTACTATTGAAATAGTAACCGACAAATGTGCTGAAAATAAAAGTCTTGCCCATTACTTTTGAAATAGTAACCGACGAATATGTGCTGAAAATAAATCTTGCCGATTACTTTTGAAATAGTAACCGACGAATGTGCTGAAAATAAATCATGCCGATTACTTTTGAAATAGTCACCGACGAATATGCTGAAAATAAAATTCTTGCCGATTACTTTTGAAATAGTAATCGACGAATGTGCTGAAAATAAATCATGCTGATTACTTTTGAAATAGTAAGCGACGAATATGTTGGAAATAAAAATCTTACCGATTACTTTTAAAAAAGTAACCAATGAATGTGCTGAAAATAAAGTCTTGCCGATTACTTTTGAAATAGTAACCAACGAATATGTTGAAAATAAAAATCTTGCCGAATACTTTTGAAATAGTAACCGACGAATGTGCTGAAAATAAATCATGCTGATTACTTTTGAAATAGTAAGCGACGAATATGTTGGAAATAAAAATCTTACCGATTACTTTTAAAAAAGTAACCAATGAATGTGCTGAAAATAAAGTCTTGCCGATTACTTTTGAAATAGTAACCGTCGAATATGTTGAAAATAAAAATCTTGCCGAATACTTTTGAAATCGTAACCGACGAATGTGCTGAAAATAAAAATCTTGCCGATTACCTTTGAAATAGTAACCGATGAACATGCTGAAAATAAAAATCTTGCCGATTACTTTTGAAATAGTAACCGACGAATGTGCAGAAAATAGATCATGCCGATTACTTTTGAAATAGAAACCGACAAATGTGTTGAAAATAAATCATGTCGATTACCTTTGAAATAGTAACCGACGAATTTGCTGAAAATAAATCATGCCGATTAGTTTTGAAATAGTCACCGACGAATATGCTGAAAATAAAAATCTTGCCGATTACTTTTGAAATAGTAACCGACGAATGTGCTGAAAATAAATCATGTCGATTACTTTGGAAATAGTAAGTGACGAATATGTTGAAAATAAAAATCTTACCGATTACTTTTGAAATAGTAACCAACGAATGTGCTGAAAATAAAGTCTTGCCGATAACTTTTGAAATAGTAACCGACGAATATGTGCTGAAAATAAATCTTGCCGATTACTTTTGAAATAGTAACCGACGAATGTGCTGAAAATAAATCATGCCGATTACTTTTGAAATAGTAAGCGACGAATATGTTGAAAATAAAAATCTTGTCGATTACTTTTAAAATAGTAACCGACAAATATGCTAAAAATAAAAATCTTGCCGATTACTTTTGAAATAGTAACCGACGAATGTGTTGAAAATAAATCATGTCGATTACCTTTGAAATAGTAACCGACGAATATGCTGAAAATAAATCATGCCGATTACTTTTGAAATAGTCATCGACGAATATGCTGAAAATAAAAATCTTGCCGATTACTTTTGAAATAGTAACCGACGAATGTGCTCAAAATAAGTCATGTCGATTACTTTGGAAATAGTAAGTGACGAATATGTTCAAAATAAAAATCTTACCGATTACTTTTGAAATATTAACCAACGAATGTGCTGAAAATAAAGTCTTGCCGATAACTTTTGAAAAAGTGACCGACGAATATGTGCTGAAAATAAATCTTGCCGATTACTTTTGAAATAGTAACCGACGAATGTGCTGAAAATAAATCATGCCGATTACTTTTGAAATAGTAAGCGACGAATATGTTGAAAATATATCATGCCGATTACCTTTGAAATAGTAACCGACGAATATGTTGAAAATAAAAATCTTACCGATTACTTTTGAAATAGTAACCAACGAATATGCTGAAAATAAAGTCTTGCCCATTACTTTTGAAATAGTAACCGACGAATATGTGCTGAAAATAAATCTTGCCGATTACTTTTAAAATAGTAACCGACAAATATGATAAAAATAAAAATCTTGCCGATTACTTTTGAAAAAGTAACCGACAAATATGCTGAAAATAAAAATCTTGCCGATTACTTTTGAAATAGTCACCGACCAATATGCTGAAAATAAAAATCTTGCCGATTACTTTTGAAAAAGTAACCGACAAATATGCTGAAAATAAAAATCTTGCCGATTACTTTTGAAATAGTCACCGACCAATATGCTGAAAATAAAAATCTTGCCGATTACTTTTGAAATAGTAACCAACGAATGTGCTGAAAATAAATCATGTCGATTACTTTTGAAATAGTAAGCGACGAATATGTTGAAAATAAAAATCTTGTCGATTACTTTTAAAATAGTAACCGACAAATATGCTGAAAATAAAAATCTTGCCGATTACTTTTGAAAAAGTAACCGACAAATATGTTGAAAATAAAAATCTTGCCGATTACTTTTGAAAAAGTAACCGACAAATATGCTGAAAATAAAAATCTTGCCGATTACTTTTGAAATAGTCACCGACCAATATGCTGAAAATAAAAATCTTGCCGATTACTTTTGAAATAGTAACCGACGAATGTGCTGAAAATAAATCATGCCTATTACTATTGAAATAGTAACCGACAAATGTGCTGAAAATAAAAGTCTTGCCCATTACTTTTGAAATAGTAACCGACGAATATGTGCTGAAAATAAATCTTGCCGATTACTTTTGAAATAGTAACCGACGAATGTGCTGAAAATAAATCATGCCGATTACTTTTGAAATAGTCACCGACGAATATGCTGAAAATAAAATTCTTGCCGATTACTTTTGAAATAGTAATCGACGAATGTGCTGAAAATAAATCATGCTGATTACTTTTGAAATAGTAAGCGACGAATATGTTGGAAATAAAAATCTTACCGATTACTTTTAAAAAAGTAACCAATGAATGTGCTGAAAATAAAGTCTTGCCGATTACTTTTGAAATAGTAACCGACGAATGTGCTGAAAATAAATCATGCCGATTACTTTTGAAATAGTAAGCGACGAATATGTTGAAAATAAAAATCTTGTCGATTACTTTTAAAATAGTAACCGTTAAATATGCTAAAAATAAAAATCTTGCCGATTACTTTTGAAATAGGAACCGACGAATATGTTGAAAATAAAAATCTTGTCGATTACTTTTAAAATAGTAACCGACAAATATGCTAAAAATAAAAATCTTGCCGATTACTTTTGAAATAGTAACCGACGAATGTGCAAAAAATAGATCATGCCGATTACTTTTGAAATAGTAACCGACGAATGTGTTGAAAATAAATCATGCCGATTACCTTTGAAATAGTAACCGACGAATATGTTGAAAATAAAATTCTTACCGATTACTTTTGAAATAGTAACCAACGAATATGCTGAAAATAAAGTCTTGCCCATTACTTTTGAAATAGTAACCGACGAATATGTGCTGAAAATAAATCTTGTCGTTTACTTTTAAAATAGTAACCGACAAATATGCTGAAAATAAAAATCTTGCCGATTACTTTTGAAAAAGTAACCGACAAATATGCTGAAAATAAAAATCTTGCCGATTACTTTTGAAATAGTAACCGACAAATATGCTGAAAATAAAAATCTTGCCGATTACTTTTGAAATAGTAACCGACGAACATGCTGAAAATAAAAATCTTCCCGATTACTTTTGAAATAGTAACCGACGAATGTGCTGAAAATAAAGTCTTGCCGATTACTTTTGAAATAGTAACCGACAAATGTGCTGAAAATAAATCATGCCAATTACTTTTGAAAAAGTAACCGACAAATATGTTGAAAATAAAAATCTTGCCGATTACTTTTGAAAAAGTAACCGACAAATATGCTGAAAATAAAAATCTTGCCGATTACTTTTGAAATAGTCACCGACCAATATGCTGAAAATAAAAATCTTGCCGATTACTTTTGAAATAGTAACCGACGAATGTGCTGAAAATAAATCATGCCTATTACTATTGAAATAGTAACCGACAAATGTGCTGAAAATAAAAGTCTTGCCCATTACTTTTGAAATAGTAACCGACGAATATGTGCTGAAAATAAATCTTGCCGATTACTTTTGAAATAGTAACCGACGAATGTGCTGAAAATAAATCATGCCGATTACTTTTGAAATAGTCACCGACGAATATGCTGAAAATAAAATTCTTGCCGATTACTTTTGAAATAGTAATCGACGAATGTGCTGAAAATAAATCATGCTGATTACTTTTGAAATAGTAAGCGACGAATATGTTGGAAATAAAAATCTTACCGATTACTTTTAAAAAAGTAACCAATGAATGTGCTGAAAATAAAGTCTTGCCGATTACTTTTGAAATAGTAACCAACGAATATGTTGAAAATAAAAATCTTGCCGAATACTTTTGAAATAGTAACCGACGAATGTGCTGAAAATAAATCATGCTGATTACTTTTGAAATAGTAAGCGACGAATATGTTGGAAATAAAAATCTTACCGATTACTTTTAAAAAAGTAACCAATGAATGTGCTGAAAATAAAGTCTTGCCGATTACTTTTGAAATAGTAACCGTCGAATATGTTGAAAATAAAAATCTTGCCGAATACTTTTGAAATCGTAACCGACGAATGTGCTGAAAATAAAAATCTTGCCGATTACCTTTGAAATAGTAACCGATGAACATGCTGAAAATAAAAATCTTGCCGATTACTTTTGAAATAGTAACCGACGAATGTGCAGAAAATAGATCATGCCGATTACTTTTGAAATAGAAACCGACAAATGTGTTGAAAATAAATGATGTCGATTACCTTTGAAATAGTAACCGACGAATTTGCTGAAAATAAATCATGCCGATTAGTTTTGAAATAGTCACCGACGAATATGCTGAAAATAAAAATCTTGCCGATTACTTTTGAAATAGTAACCGACGAATGTGCTGAAAATAAATCATGTCGATTACTTTGGAAATAGTAAGGGACGAATATGTTGAAAATAAAAATCTTACCGATTACTTTTGAAATAGTAACCAACGAATGTGCTGAAAATAAAGTCTTGCCGATAACTTTTGAAATAGTAACCGACGAATATGTGCTGAAAATAAATCTTGCCGATTACTTTTGAAATAGTAACCGACGAATGTGCTGAAAATAAATCATGCCGATTACTTTTGAAATAGTAAGCGACGAATATGTTGAAAATAAAAATCTTACCGATTACTTTTGAAATAGTAACCAACGAATATGCTGAAAATAAAGTCTTGCCGATTACTTTTGAAATATTAACCGACGAATATGTTGAAAATAAAAATCTTGGCGATTACTTTTAAAATAGTAACCGACAAATATGGTGAAAATAAAAATCTTGCCGATTACTTTTGAAAAAGTAACCGACAAATATGCTGAAAATATAAATCTTGCCGATTACTTTTGAAAAAGTAACCGACAAATATGCTGAAAATAAAAATCTTGCCGATTACTTTTGAAATAGTCACCGACGAATGTGCTGAAAATAAATCATGTCGATTACTATTGAAATAGTAACCGACAAATGTGCTGAAAATAAAAGTCTTGCCCATTACTTTTGAAATAGTAACCGACGAATATGTGCTGAAAATAAATCTTGCCGATTACTTTTGAAATAGTAACCGACGAATGTGCTGAAAATAAATCATGCCGATTACTTTTGAAATAGTAAGCGACGAATATGTTGAAAATAAAAATCTTGTCGATTACTTTTAAAATAGTAACCGTTAAATATGCTAAAAATAAAAATCTTGCCGATTACTTTTGAAATAGGAACCGACGAATATGTTGAAAATAAAAATCTTGTCGATTACTTTTAAAATAGTAACCGACAAATATGCTAAAAATAAAAATCTTGCCGATTACTTTTGAAATAGTAACCGACGAATGTGCAGAAAATAGATCATGCCGATTACTTTTGAAATAGTAACCGACGAATGTGTTGAAAATAAATCATGCCGATTACCTTTGAAATAGTAACCGACGAATATGTTGAAAATAAAATTCTTACCGATTACTTTTGAAATAGTAACCAACGAATATGCTGAAAATAAAGTCTTGCCCATTACTTTTGAAATAGTAACCGACGAATATGTGCTGAAAATAAATCTTGTCGTTTACTTTTAAAATAGTAACCGACAAATATGCTGAAAATAAAAATCTTGCCGATTACTTTTGAAAAAGTAACCGACAAATATGCTGAAAATAAAAATCTTGCCGATTACTTTTGAAATAGTAACCGACAAATATGCTGAAAATAAAAATCTTGCCGATTACTTTTGAAATAGTAACCGACGAACATGCTGAAAATAAAAATCTTCCCGATTACTTTTGAAATAGTAACCGACGAATGTGCTGAAAATAAAGTCTTGCCGATTACTTTTGAAATAGTAACCGACGAATGTGCTGAAAATAAATCATGCTGATTACTTTTGAAATAGTAAGCGACGAATATGTTGGAAATAAAAATCTTACCGATTACTTTTAAAAAAGTAACCAATGAATGTGCTGAAAATAAAGTCTTACAGATTACTTTTGAAATAGTAACCAACGAATATGTTGAAAATAAAAATCTTGCCGAATACTTTTGAAATAGTAACCGACGAATATGTTGAAAATAAAAATCTTGTCGATTACTTTTAAAATAGTAACCGACAAATATGCTGAAAGTAAAAATCTTGCCGATTACTTTTGAAATAGTAACCGACGAATGTGCTGAAAATAAATCATGCCGATTACTTTTGAAATAGTAAGCGACGAATATGTTGAAAATAAAAATCTTGCCGATTACTTTTGAAATAGTAACCGACAAATATGCTGAAAATAAAAATCTTGCCGATTACTTTTGAAATAGTAACCGACGAACATGCTGAAAATAAAAATCTTCCCGATTACTTTTGAAATAGTAACCGACGAATGTGCTGAAAATAAAGTCTTGCCGATTACTTTTAAAATAGTAACCGACGAATGTGCTGAAAATAAATCATGCTGATTACTTTTGAAATAGTAAGCGACGAATATGTTGGAAATAAAAATCTTACCGATTACTTTTAAAAAAGTAACCAATGAATGTGCTGAAAATAAAGTCTTGCAGATTACTTTTGAAATAGTAACCAACGAATATGTTGAAAATAAAAATCTTGCCGAATACTTTTGAAATAGTAACCGACGAATATGCTGAAAATAAAAATCTTGTCGATTACTTTTAAAATAGTAACCGACAAATATGCTAAAAATAAAAATCTTGCCGATTACTTTTGAAATAGGAACCGACGAATATGTTGAAAATAAAAATCTTGTCGATTACTTTTAAAATAGTAACCGACAAATATGCTAAAAATAAAAATCTTGTCGATTACTTTTGAAATAGTAACCGACGAATATGTTGAAAATAAAAATCTTGTCGATTACTTTTAAAATAGTAACCGACAAATATGCTGAAAATAAAAATCTTGCCGATTACTTTTGAAAAAGTAACCGACAAATATGTTGAAAATAAAAATCTTGCCGATTACTTTTGAAAAAGTAACCGACAAATATGCTGAAAATAAAAATCTTGCCGATTACTTTTGAAATAGTCACCGACCAATATGCTGAAAATAAAAATCTTGCCGATTACTTTTGAAATAGTAACCGACGAATGTGCTGAAAATAAATCATGCCGATTACTATTGAAATAGTAACCGACAAATGTGCTGAAAATAAAAGTCTTGCCCATTACTTTTGAAATAGTAACCGACGAATATGTGCTGAAAATAAATCTTGCCGATTACTTTTGAAATAGTAACCGACGAATGTGCTGAAAATAAATCATGCCGATTACTTTTGAAATAGTAAGCGACGAATATGTTGAAAATAAAAATCTTGTCGATTACTTTTAAAATAGTAACCGACAAATATGCTAAAAATAAAAATCTTGCCGATTACTTTTGAAATAGGAACCGACGAATATGTTGAAAATAAAAATCTTGTCGATTACTTTTAAAATAGTAACCGACAAATATGCTAAAAATAAAAATCTTGTCGATTACTTTTGAAATAGTAACCGACGAATATGTTGAAAATAAAAATCTTGTCGATTACTTTTAAAATAGTAACCGACAAATATGCTGAAAATAAAAATCTTGCCGATTACTTTTGAAAAAGTAACCGACAAATATGTTGAAAATAAAAATCTTGCCGATTACTTTTGAAAAAGTAACCGACAAATATGCTGAAAATAAAAATCTTGCCGATTACTTTTGAAATAGTCACTGACCAATATGCTGAAAATAAAAATCTTGCCGATTACTTTTGAAATAGTAACCGACGAATGTGCTGAAAATAAATCATGCCGATTACTTTTGAAATAGTAAGCGACGAATATGTTGAAAATAAAAATCTTGTCGATTACTTTTAAAATAGTAACCGACAAATATGCTAAAAATAAAAATCTTGCCGATTACTTTTGAAATAGGAACCGACGATTATGTTGAAAATAAAAATCTTGTCGATTACTTTTAAAATAGTAACTGACAAATATGCTAAAAATAAAAATCTTGCCGATTACTTTTGAAATAGTAACCGACGAATGTGCAGAAAATAGATCATGCCGATTACTTTTGAAATAGTAACCGACGAATGTGTTGAAAATAAATCATGCTGATTACCTTTGAAATAGTAACCGACGAATATGTTGAAAATAAAAATCTTACCGATTACTTTTGAAATAGTAACCAACGAATATGCTGAAAATAAAGTCTTGCCCATTACTTTTGAAATAGTAACCGACGAATATGTGCTGAAAATAAATCATACCGATTATTTTTGAAATAGTAAGCGACGAATATGTTGAAAATAAAAATCTTGTCGATTACTTTTAAAATAGTAACCGACAAATATGCTAAAAATAAAAATCTTGCCGATTACTTTTGAAATAGGAACCGACGAATATGTTGAAAATAAAAATCTTGTCGATTACTTTTAAAATAGTAACCGACAAATATGCTAAAAATAAAAATCTTGTCGATTACTTTTGAAATAGTAACCGACGAATATGTTGAAAATAAAAATCTTGTCGATTACTTTTAAAATAGTAACCGACAAATATGCTGAAAATAAAAATCTTGCCGATTACTTTTGAAAAAGTAACCGACAAATATGTTGAAAATAAAAATCTTGCCGATTACTTTTGAAAAAGTAACCGACAAATATGCTGAAAATAAAAATCTTGCCGATTACTTTTGAAATAGTCACTGACCAATATGCTGAAAATAAAAATCTTGCCGATTACTTTTGAAATAGTAACCGACGAATGTGCTGAAAATAAATCATGCCGATTACTTTTGAAATAGTAAGCGACGAATATGTTGAAAATAAAAATCTTGTCGATTACTTTTAAAATAGTAACCGACAAATATGCTAAAAATAAAAATCTTGCCGATTACTTTTGAAATAGGAACCGACGATTATGTTGAAAATAAAAATCTTGTCGATTACTTTTAAAATAGTAACTGACAAATATGCTAAAAATAAAAATCTTGCCGATTACTTTTGAAATAGTAACCGACGAATGTGCAGAAAATAGATCATGCCGATTACTTTTGAAATAGTAACCGACGAATGTGTTGAAAATAAATCATGCTGATTACCTTTGAAATAGTAACCGACGAATATGTTGAAAATAAAAATCTTACCGATTACTTTTGAAATAGTAACCAACGAATATGCTGAAAATAAAGTCTTGCCCATTACTTTTGAAATAGTAACCGACGAATATGTGCTGAAAATAAATCATACCGATTATTTTTGAAATAGTAAGCGACGAATATGTTGAAAATAAAAATCTTGTCGATTACTTTTAAAATAGTAACCGACAAATATGCTAAAAATAAAAATCTTGCCGATTACTTTTGAAATAGGAACCGACGAATATGTTGAAAATAAAAATCTTGTCGATTACTTTTAAAATAGTAACTGACAAATATGCTAAAAATAAAAATCTTGCCGATTACTTTTGAAATAGTAACCGACGAATGTGCAGAAAATAGATCATGCCGATTACTTTTGAAATAGTAACCGACGAATGTGTTGAAAATAAATCATGCTGATTACCTTTGAAATAGTAACCGACGAATATGTTGAAAATAAAAATCTTACCGATTACTTTTGAAATAGTAACCGACGAATGTGCTGAAAATAAATCATGCCGATTACTTTGGAAATAGTAAGTGACGAATATGTTGAAAATAAAAATCTTACCGATTACTTTTGAAATAGTAACCAACGACTGTGCTGAAAATAAAGTCTTGCCGATAACTTTTGAAATAGTAACCAACGAATATGTGCTGAAAATAAATCTTGCCGATTACTTTTAAAATAGTAACCGACGAATGTGCTGAAAATAAATCATGCCGATTACTTTTGAAATAGTAAGCGACGAATATGTTGAAAATAAAAATCTTGTCGATTACTTTTAAAATAGTAACCGACAAATATGCTGAAAATAAAAATCTTGCCGATTACTTTTGAAATAGTAACCGACGAATGTGCTGAAAATAAATCATGCCGATTACTTTTGAAATAGTAAGCAACGAATATGTTGAAAATAAAAATCTTACCGATTACTTTTGAAATAGTAACCAACGAATATGCTGAAAATAAAGTCTTGCCCGTTACTTTTGAAATAGTAACCGACGAATATGTGCTGAAAATAAATCATGCCGATTACTTTTGAAATAGTAAGCGACGAATATGTTGAAAATAAAAATCTTGTCGATTACTTTTAAAATAGTAACCGACAAATATGCTGAAAATAAAAATCTTGCCGATTACTTTTGAAATAGGAACCGACGAATATGTTGAAAATAAAAATCTTGTCGATTACTTTTAAAATAGTAACCGACAAATATGCTAAAAATAAAAATCTTGCCGATTACTTTTGAAATAGGAACCGACGAATATGTTGAAAATAAAAATCTTGTCGATTACTTTTAAAATAGTAACCGACAAATATGCTAAAAATAAAAATCTTGTCGATTACTTTTGAAATAGTAACCGACGAATATGTTGAAAATAAAAATCTTGTCGATTACTTTTAAAATAGTAACCGACAAATATGCTGAAAATAAAAATCTTGCCGATTACTTTTGAAAAAGTAACCGACAAATATGTTGAAAATAAAAATCTTGCCGATTACTTTTGAAAAAGTAACCGACAAATATGCTGAAAATAAAAATCTTGCCGATTACTTTTGAAATAGTCACCGACCAATATGCTGAAAATAAAAATCTTGCCGATTACTTTTGAAATAGTAACCGACGAATGTGCTGAAAATAAATCATGCCGATTACTATTGAAATAGTAACCGACAAATGTGCTGAAAATAAAAGTCTTGCCCATTACTTTTGAAATAGTAACCGACGAATATGTGCTGAAAATAAATCTTGGCGATTACTTTTGAAATAGTAACCGACGAGTGTGCTGAAAATAAATCATGCCGATTACTTTTGAAATAGTAAGCGACGAATATGTTGAAAATAAAAATCTTGTCGATTACTTTTAAAATAGTAACCGACAAATATGCTGAAAATAAAAATCTTGCCGATTACTTTTGAAAAAGTAACCGACAAATATGCTGAAAATAAAAATCTTGCCGATTACTTTTGAAATAGTCACCGACCAATATGCTGAAAATAAAAATCTTGCCGATTACTTTTGAAATAGTAACCGACGAATGTGCTGAAAATAAATCATGCCGATTACTATTGAAATAGTAACCGACAAATGTGCTGAAAATAAAAGTCTTGCCCATTACTTTTGAAATAGTAACCGACGAATATGTGCTGAAAATAAATCTTGCCGATTACTTTTCAAATAGTAACCGACGAATGTGCTGAAAATAAATCATGCCGATTACTTTTGAAATAGTAAGCGACGAATATGTTGAAAATAAAAATCTTGTCGATTACTTTTAAAATAGTAACCGACAAATATGCTAAAAATAAAAATCTTGTCGATTACTTTTGAAATAGTAACCGACGAATATGTTGAAAATAAAAATCTTGTCGATTACTTTTAAAATAGTAACCGACAAATATGCTGAAAATAAAAATCTTGTCGATTACTTTTGAAATAGTAACCGACGAATATGTTGAAAATAAAAATCTTGTCGATTACTTTTAAAATAGTAACCGACAAATATGCTAAAAATAAAAATCTTGCCGATTACTTTTGAAATAGGAACCGACGAATATGTTGAAAATAAAAATCTTGTCGATTACTTTTAAAATAGTAACCGACAAATATGCTAAAAATAAAAATCTTGCCGATTACTTTTGAAATAGTCACCGACCAATATGCTGAAAATAAAAATCTTACCGATTACTTTTAAAAAAGTAACCAATGAATGTGCTGAAAATAAATCTTGCCGATTACTTTTGAAATAGTAACCGACGAATGTGCTGAAAATAAATCATGCCGATTACTTTTGAAATAGTAAGCGACGAATATGTTGAAAATAAAAATCTTGTCGATTACTTTTAAAATAGTAACCGTTAAATATGCTAAAAATAAAAATCTTGCCGATTACTTTTGAAATAGGAACCGACGAATATGTTGAAAATAAAAATCTTGTCGATTACTTTTAAAATAGTAACCGACAAATATGCTAAAAATAAAAATCTTGCCGATTACTTTTGAAATAGTAACCGACGAATGTGCAGAAAATAGATCATGCCGATTACTTTTGAAATAGTAACCGACGAATGTGTTGAAAATAAATCATGCCGATTACCTTTGAAATAGTAACCGACGAATATGTTGAAAATAAAATTCTTACCGATTACTTTTGAAATAGTAACCAACGAATATGCTGAAAATAAAGTCTTGCCCATTACTTTTGAAATAGTAACCGACGAATATGTGCTGAAAATAAATCTTGTCGTTTACTTTTAAAATAGTAACCGACAAATATGCTGAAAATAAAAATCTTGCCGATTACTTTTGAAAAAGTAACCGACAAATATGCTGAAAATAAAAATCTTGCCGATTACTTTTGAAATAGTAACCGACAAATATGCTGAAAATAAAAATCTTGCCGATTACTTTTGAAATAGTAACCGACGAACATGCTGAAAATAAAAATCTTCCCGATTACTTTTGAAATAGTAACCGACGAATGTGCTGAAAATAAAGTCTTGCCGATTACTTTTGAAATAGTAACCGACGAATGTGCTGAAAATAAATCATGCTGATTACTTTTGAAATAGTAAGCGACGAATATGTTGGAAATAAAAATCTTACCGATTACTTTTAAAAAAGTAACCAATGAATGTGCTGAAAATAAAGTCTTACAGATTACTTTTGAAATAGTAACCAACGAATATGTTGAAAATAAAAATCTTGCCGAATACTTTTGAAATAGTAAGCGACGAATATGTTGAAAATAAAAATCTTGCCGATTACTTTTGAAATAGTAACCGACAAATATGCTGAAAATAAAGTCTTGCCGATTACTTTTAAAATAGTAACCGACGAATGTGCTGAAAATAAATCATGCTGATTACTTTTGAAATAGTAAGCGACGAATATGTTGGAAATAAAAATCTTACCGATTACTTTTAAAAAAGTAACCAATGAATGTGCTGAAAATAAAGTCTTGCAGATTACTTTTGAAATAGTAACCAACGAATATGTTGAAAATAAAAATCTTGCCGAATACTTTTGAAATAGTAACCGACGAATATGCTGAAAATAAAAATCTTGTCGATTACTTTTAAAATAGTAACCGACAAATATGCTAAAAATAAAAATCTTGCCGATTACTTTTGAAATAGGAACCGACGAATATGTTGAAAATAAAAATCTTGTCGATTACTTTTAAAATAGTAACCGACAAATATGCTAAAAATAAAAATCTTGTCGATTACTTTTGAAATAGTAACCGACGAATATGTTGAAAATAAAAATCTTGTCGATTACTTTTAAAATAGTAACCGACAAATATGCTGAAAATAAAAATCTTGCCGATTACTTTTGAAAAAGTAACCGACAAATATGTTGAAAATAAAAATCTTGCCGATTACTTTTGAAAAAGTAACCGACAAATATGCTGAAAATAAAAATCTTGCCGATTACTTTTGAAATAGTCACCGACCAATATGCTGAAAATAAAAATCTTGCCGATTACTTTTGAAATAGTAACCGACGAATGTGCTGAAAATAAATCATGCCGATTACTATTGAAATAGTAACCGACAAATGTGCTGAAAATAAAAGTCTTGCCCATTACTTTTGAAATAGTAACCGACGAATATGTGCTGAAAATAAATCTTGCCGATTACTTTTGAAATAGTAACCGACGAATGTGCTGAAAATAAATCATGCCGATTACTTTTGAAATAGTAAGCGACGAATATGTTGAAAATAAAAATCTTGTCGATTACTTTTAAAATAGTAACCGACAAATATGCTAAAAATAAAAATCTTGCCGATTACTTTTGAAATAGGAACCGACGAATATGTTGAAAATAAAAATCTTGTCGATTACTTTTAAAATAGTAACCGACAAATATGCTAAAAATAAAAATCTTGTCGATTACTTTTGAAATAGTAACCGACGAATATGTTGAAAATAAAAATCTTGTCGATTACTTTTAAAATAGTAACCGACAAATATGCTGAAAATAAAAATCTTGCCGATTACTTTTGAAAAAGTAACCGACAAATATGTTGAAAATAAAAATCTTGCCGATTACTTTTGAAAAAGTAACCGACAAATATGCTGAAAATAAAAATCTTGCCGATTACTTTTGAAATAGTCACTGACCAATATGCTGAAAATAAAAATCTTGCCGATTACTTTTGAAATAGTAACCGACGAATGTGCTGAAAATAAATCATGCCGATTACTTTTGAAATAGTAAGCGACGAATATGTTGAAAATAAAAATCTTGTCGATTACTTTTAAAATAGTAACCGACAAATATGCTAAAAATAAAAATCTTGCCGATTACTTTTGAAATAGGAACCGACGATTATGTTGAAAATAAAAATCTTGTCGATTACTTTTAAAATAGTAACTGACAAATATGCTAAAAATAAAAATCTTGCCGATTACTTTTGAAATAGTAACCGACGAATGTGCAGAAAATAGATCATGCCGATTACTTTTGAAATAGTAACCGACGAATGTGTTGAAAATAAATCATGCTGATTACCTTTGAAATAGTAACCGACGAATATGTTGAAAATAAAAATCTTACCGATTACTTTTGAAATAGTAACCAACGAATATGCTGAAAATAAAGTCTTGCCCATTACTTTTGAAATAGTAACCGACGAATATGTGCTGAAAATAAATCATACCGATTATTTTTGAAATAGTAAGCGACGAATATGTTGAAAATAAAAATCTTGTCGATTACTTTTAAAATAGTAACCGACAAATATGCTAAAAATAAAAATCTTGCCGATTACTTTTGAAATAGGAACCGACGAATATGTTGAAAATAAAAATCTTGTCGATTACTTTTAAAATAGTAACTGACAAATATGCTAAAAATAAAAATCTTGCCGATTACTTTTGAAATAGTAACCGACGAATGTGCAGAAAATAGATCATGCCGATTACTTTTGAAATAGTAACCGACGAATGTGTTGAAAATAAATCATGCTGATTACCTTTGAAATAGTAACCGACGAATATGTTGAAAATAAAAATCTTACCGATTACTTTTGAAATAGTAACCAACGAATATGCTGAAAATAATGTCTTACCGATTACTTTTAAAATAGTAACCGACAAATATGCTGAAAATAAAAATCTTTCCGATTACTTTTGAAAAAGTAACCGACAAATATGCTGAAAATAAAAATCTTGCCGATTACTTTTGAAATAGTCACTGACCAATATGTTGAAAATAAAAATCTTGCCGATTACTTTTGAAATAGTAACCGACGAATGTGCTGAAAATAAATCATGCCGATTACTATTGAAATAGTAACCGACAAATGTGCTGAAAATAAAAGTCTTGCCCATTACTTTTGAAATAGTAACCGACGAATATGTGCTGAAAATAAATCTTGTCGATTAGTTTTGAAATAGTAACCGACGAATGTGCTGAAAATAAATCATGCCGATTACTTTTGAAATAGTAAGCGACGAATATGTTGAAAATAAAAATCTTGTCGATTACTTTTAAAATAGTAACCGACAAATATGCTAAAAATAAAAATCTTGCCGATTACTTTAGAAATAGTAACCGACGAATGTGCAGAAAATAGATCATGCCGATTACTTTTGAAATAGTAACCGACGAATGTGTTGAAAATAAATCATGCCGATTACTTTTGAAATAGTAAGCGACGAATATGTTGAAAATAAAAATCTTGTCGATTACTTTTAAAATAGTAACCGACAAATATGCTAAAAATAAAAATCTTGCCGATTACTTTTGAAATAGGAACCGATGAATATGTTGAAAATAAAAATCTTGTCGATTACTTTTAAAATAGTAACCGACAAATATGCTAAAAATAAAAATCTTGCCGATTACTTTTGAAATAGTCACCGACCAATATGCTGAAAATAAAAATCTTACCGATTACTTTTAAAAAAGTAACCAATGAATGTGCTGAAAATAAAGTCTTGCCGATTACTTTTGAAATAGTAACCGACGAATGTGCTGAAAATAAATCATGCCGATTACTTTGGAAATAGTAAGTGACGAATATGTTGAAAATAAAAATCTTACCGATTACTTTTGAAATAGTAACCAACGACTGTGCTGAAAATAAAGTCTTGCCGATAACTTTTGAAATAGTAACCAACGAATATGTGCTGAAAATAAATCTTGCCGATTACTTTTAAAATAGTAACCGACGAATGTGCTGAAAATAAATCATGCCGATTACTTTTGAAATAGTAAGCGACGAATATGTTGAAAATAAAAATCTTACCGATTACTTTTGAAATAGTAACCAACGAATATGCTGAAAATAAAGTCTTGCCGATTACTTTTGAAATAGTAACCGACGAATATGTTGAAAATAAAAATCTTGTCGATTACTTTTAAAATAGTAACCGACAAATATGCTGAAAATAAAAATCTTGCCGATTACTTTTGAAATAGTAACCGACGAATGTGCTGAAAATAAATCATGCCGATTACTTTTGAAATAGTAAGCGACGAATATGTTGAAAATAAAAATCTTACCGATTACTTTTGAAATAGTAACCAACGAATATGCTGAAAATAAAGTCTTGCCCGTTACTTTTGAAATAGTAACCGACGAATATGTGCTGAAAATAAATCATGCCGATTACTTTTGAAATAGTAAGCGACGAATATGTTGAAAATAAAAATCTTGTCGATTACTTTTAAAATAGTAACCGACAAATATGCTAAAAATAAAAATCTTGCCGATTACTTTTGAAATAGGAACCGACGAATATGTTGAAAATAAAAATCTTGTCGATTACTTTTAAAATAGTAACCGACAAATATGCTAAAAATAAAAATCTTGTCGATTACTTTTGAAATAGTAACCGACGAATATGTTGAAAATAAAAATCTTGTCGATTACTTTTAAAATAGTAACCGACAAATATGCTGAAAATAAAAATCTTGCCGATTACTTTTGAAAAAGTAACCGACAAATATGTTGAAAATAAAAATCTTGCCGATTACTTTTGAAAAAGTAACCGACAAATATGCTGAAAATAAAAATCTTGCCGATTACTTTTGAAATAGTCACCGACCAATATGCTGAAAATAAAAATCTTGCCGATTACTTTTGAAATAGTAACCGACGAATGTGCTGAAAATAAATCATGCCGATTACTATTGAAATAGTAACCGACAAATGTGCTGAAAATAAAAGTCTTGCCCATTACTTTTGAAATAGTAACCGACGAATATGTGCTGAAAATAAATCTTGGCGATTACTTTTGAAATAGTAACCGACGAGTGTGCTGAAAATAAATCATGCCGATTACTTTTGAAATAGTAAGCGACGAATATGTTGAAAATAAAAATCTTGTCGATTACTTTTAAAATAGTAACCGACAAATATGCTGAAAATAAAAATCTTGCCGATTACTTTTGAAAAAGTAACCGACAAATATGCTGAAAATAAAAATCTTGCCGATTACTTTTGAAATAGTCACCGACCAATATGCTG
This sequence comes from Medicago lupulina, assembly GCA_958299785.1. Taxonomy (NCBI): domain Eukaryota; kingdom Viridiplantae; phylum Streptophyta; class Magnoliopsida; order Fabales; family Fabaceae; genus Medicago; species Medicago lupulina. The sequence continues at coordinate 35,700,763 of OY283146.1, read as the reverse complement.
AAAATAAAAATCTTGCCGATTACTTTTGAAATAGTAACCGACGAATGTGCTGAAAATAAATCATGCCGATTACTATTGAAATAGTAACCGACAAATGTGTTGAAAATAAAAGTCTTGCCCATTACTTTTGAAATAGTAACCGACGAATATTTGCTGAAAATAAATCTTGCCGATTACTTTTCAAATAGTAACCGACGAATGTGCTGAAAATAAATCATGCCGATTACTTTTGAAATAGTAAGCGACGAATATGTTGAAAATAAAAATCTTGTCGATTACTTTTAAAATAGTAACCGACAAATATGCTAAAAATAAAAATCTTGCCGATTACTTTTGAAATAGGAACCGACGAATATGTTGAAAATAAAAATCTTGTCGATTACTTTTAAAATAGTAACCGACAAATATGCTAAAAATAAAAATCTTGTCGATTACTTTTGAAATAGTAACCGACGAATATGTTGAAAATAAAAATCTTGTCGATTACTTTTAAAATAGTAACCGACAAATATGCTGAAAATAAAAATCTTGCCGATTACTTTTGAAAAAGTAACCGACAAATATGTTGAAAATAAAAATCTTGCCGATTACTTTTGAAAAAGTAACCGACAAATATGCTGAAAATAAAAATCTTGCCGATTACTTTTGAAATAGTCACCGACCAATATGCTGAAAATAAAAATCTTGCCGATTACTTTTGAAATAGTAACCGACGAATGTGCTGAAAATAAATCATGCCGATTACTATTGAAATAGTAACCGACAAATGTGCTGAAAATAAAAGTCTTGCCCATTACTTTTGAAATAGTAACCGACGAATATGTGCTGAAAATAAATCTTGGCGATTACTTTTGAAATAGTAACCGACGAGTGTGCTGAAAATAAATCATGCCGATTACTTTTGAAATAGTAAGCGACGAATATGTTGAAAATAAAAATCTTGTCGATTACTTTTAAAATAGTAACCGACAAATATGCTGAAAATAAAAATCTTGCCGATTACTTTTGAAAAAGTAACCGACAAATATGCTGAAAATAAAAATCTTGCCGATTACTTTTGAAATAGTCACCGACCAATATGCTGAAAATAAAAATCTTGCCGATTACTTTTGAAATAGTAACCGACGAATGTGCTGAAAATAAATCATGCCGATTACTATTGAAATAGTAACCGACAAATGTGTTGAAAATAAAAGTCTTGCCCATTACTTTTGAAATAGTAACCGACGAATATTTGCTGAAAATAAATCTTGCCGATTACTTTTCAAATAGTAACCGACGAATGTGCTGAAAATAAATCATGCCGATTACTTTTGAAATAGTAAGCGACGAATATGTTGAAAATAAAAATCTTGTCGATTACTTTTAAAATAGTAACCGACAAATATGCTAAAAATAAAAATCTTGTCGATTACTTTTGAAATAGTAACCGACGAATATGTTGAAAATAAAAATCTTGTCGATTACTTTTAAAATAGTAACCGACAAATATGCTGAAAATAAAAATCTTGTCGATTACTTTTGAAATAGTAACCGACGAATATGTTGAAAATAAAAATCTTGTCGATTACTTTTAAAATAGTAACCGACAAATATGCTAAAAATAAAAATCTTGTCGATTACTTTTGAAATAGTAACCGACGAATATGTTGAAAATAAAAATCTTGTCGATTACTTTTAAAATAGTAACCGACGAATATGTGCTGAAAATAAATCATGCCGATTACTTTTGAAATAGTAAGCGACGAATATGTTGAAAATAAAAATCTTGTCGATTACTTTTAAAATAGTAACCGACAAATATGCTAAAAATAAAAATCTTGCCGATTACTTTTGAAATAGGAACCGACGAATATGTTGAAAATAAAAATCTTGTCGATTACTTTTAAAATAGTAACCGACAAATATGCTAAAAATAAAAATCTTGTCGATTACTTTTGAAATAGTAACCGACGAATATGTTGAAAATAAAAATCTTGTCGATTACTTTTAAAATAGTAACCGACAAATATGCTGAAAATAAAAATCTTGCCGATTACTTTTGAAAAAGTAACCGACAAATATGTTGAAAATAAAAATCTTGCCGATTACTTTTGAAAAAGTAACCGACAAATATGCTGAAAATAAAAATCTTGCCGATTACTTTTGAAATAGTCACCGACCAATATGCTGAAAATAAAAATCTTGCCGATTACTTTTGAAATAGTAACCGACGAATGTGCTGAAAATAAATCATGCCGATTACTATTGAAATAGTAACCGACAAATGTGCTGAAAATAAAAGTCTTGCCCATTACTTTTGAAATAGTAACCGACGAATATGTGCTGAAAATAAATCTTGGCGATTACTTTTGAAATAGTAACCGACGAGTGTGCTGAAAATAAATCATGCCGATTACTTTTGAAATAGTAAGCGACGAATATGTTGAAAATAAAAATCTTGTCGATTACTTTTAAAATAGTAACCGACAAATATGCTGAAAATAAAAATCTTGCCGATTACTTTTGAAAAAGTAACCGACAAATATGCTGAAAATAAAAATCTTGCCGATTACTTTTGAAATAGTCACCGACCAATATGCTGAAAATAAAAATCTTGCCGATTACTTTTGAAATAGTAACCGACGAATGTGCTGAAAATAAATCATGCCGATTACTATTGAAATAGTAACCGACAAATGTGTTGAAAATAAAAGTCTTGCCCATTACTTTTGAAATAGTAACCGACGAATATTTGCTGAAAATAAATCTTGCCGATTACTTTTCAAATAGTAACCGACGAATGTGCTGAAAATAAATCATGCCGATTACTTTTGAAATAGTAAGCGACGAATATGTTGAAAATAAAAATCTTGTCGATTACTTTTAAAATAGTAACCGACAAATATGCTAAAAATAAAAATCTTGTCGATTACTTTTGAAATAGTAACCGACGAATATGTTGAAAATAAAAATCTTGTCGATTACTTTTAAAATAGTAACCGACAAATATGCTGAAAATAAAAATCTTGTCGATTACTTTTGAAATAGTAACCGACGAATATGTTGAAAATAAAAATCTTGTCGATTACTTTTAAAATAGTAACCGACAAATATGCTAAAAATAAAAATCTTGCCGATTACTTTTGAAATAGGAACCGACGAATATGTTGAAAATAAAAATCTTGTCGATTACTTTTAAAATAGTAACCGACAAATATGCTAAAAATAAAAATCTTGCCGATTACTTTTGAAATAGTCACCGACCAATATGCTGAAAATAAAAATCTTACCGATTACTTTTAAAAAAGTAACCAATGAATGTGCTGAAAATAAAGTCTTGCCGATTACTTTTGAAATAGTAACCGACGAATGTGCTGAAAATAAATCATGCCGATTACTTTGGAAATAGTAAGTGACGAATATGTTGAAAATAAAAATCTTACCGATTACTTTTGAAATAGTAACCAACGACTGTGCTGAAAATAAAGTCTTGCCGATAACTTTTGAAATAGTAACCAACGAATATGTGCTGAAAATAAATCTTGCCGATTACTCTTAAAATAGTAACCGACGAATGTGCTGAAAATAAATCATGCCGATTACTTTTGAAATAGTAAGCGACGAATATGTTGAAAATAAAAATCTTACCGATTACTTTTGAAATAGTAACCAACGAATATGCTGAAAATAAAGTCTTGCCGATTACTTTTGAAATAGTAACCCACGAATATGTTGAAAATAAAAATCTTGTCGATTACTTTTAAAATAGTAACCGACAAATATGCTGAAAATAAAAATCTTGCCGATTACTTTTGAAATAGTAACCGACGAATGTGCTGAAAATAAATCATGCCGATTACTTTTGAAATAGTAAGCGACGAATATGTTGAAAATAAAAATCTTACCGATTACTTTTGAAATAGTAACCAACGAATATGCTGAAAATAAAGTCTTGCCCGTTACTTTTGAAATAGTAACCGACGAATATGTGCTGAAAATAAATCATGCCGATTACTTTTGAAATAGTAAGCGACGAATATGTTGAAAATAAAAATCTTGTCGATTACTTTTAAAATAGTAACCGACAAATATGCTAAAAATAAAAATCTTGCCGATTACTTTTGAAATAGGAACCGACGAATATGTTGAAAATAAAAATCTTGTCGATTACTTTTAAAATAGTAACCGACAAATATGCTAAAAATAAAAATCTTGTCGATTACTTTTGAAATAGTAACCGACGAATATGTTGAAAATAAAAATCTTGTCGATTACTTTTAAAATAGTAACCGACAAATATGCTGAAAATAAAAATCTTGCCGATTACTTTTGAAAAAGTAACCGACAAATATGTTGAAAATAAAAATCTTGCCGATTACTTTTGTAAAAGTAACCGACAAATATGCTGAAAATAAAAATCTTGCCGATTACTTTTGAAATAGTCACCGACCAATATGCTGAAAATAAAAATCTTGCCGATTACTTTTGAAATAGTAACCGACGAATGTGCTGAAAATAAATCATGCCGATTACTATTGAAATAGTAACCGACAAATGTGCTGAAAATAAAAGCCTTGCCCATTACTTTTGAAATAGTAACCGACGAATATGTGCTGAAAATAAATCTTGGCGATTACTTTTGAAATAGTAACCGACGAGTGTGCTGAAAATAAATCATGCCGATTACTTTTGAAATAGTAAGCGAAGAATATGTTGAAAATAAAAATCTTGTCGATTACTTTTAAAATAGTAACCGACAAATATGCTGAAAATAAAAATCTTGCCGATTACTTTTGAAAAAGTAACCGACAAATATGCTGAAAATAAAAATCTTGCCGATTACTTTTGAAATAGTCACCGACCAATATGCTGAAAATAAAAATCTTGCCGATTACTTTTGAAATAGTAACCGACGAATGTGCTGAAAATAAATCATGCCGATTACTATTGAAATAGTAACCGACAAATGTGCTGAAAATAAAAGTCTTGCCCATTACTTTTGAAATAGTAACCGACGAATATGTGCTGAAAATAAACTTTGCCGATTACTTTTCAAATAGTAACCGACGAATGTGCTGAAAATAAATCATGCCGATTACTTTTGAAATAGTAAGCGACGAATATGTTGAAAATAAAAATCTTGTCGATTACTTTTAAAATAGTAACCGACAAATATGCTAAAAATAAAAATCTTGTCGATTACTTTTGAAATAGTAACCGACGAATATGTTGAAAATAAAAATCTTGTCGATTACTTTTAAAATAGTAACCGACAAATATGCTGAAAATAAAAATCTTGTCGATTACTTTTGAAATAGTAACCGACGAATATGTTGAAAATAAAAATCTTGTCGATTACTTTTAAAATAGTAACCGACAAATATGCTAAAAATAAAAATCTTGCCGATTACTTTTGAAATAGGAACCGACGAATATGTTGAAAATAAAAATCTTGTCGATTACTTTTAAAATAGTAACCGACAAATATGCTAAAAATAAAAATCTTGTCGATTACTTTTGAAATAGTAACCGACGAATATGTTGAAAATAAAAATCTTGTCGATTACTTTTAAAATAGTAACCGACAAATATGCTGAAAATAAAAATCTTGCCGATTACTTTTGAAAAAGTAACCGACAAATATGTTGAAAATAAAAATCTTGCCGATTACTTTTGAAAAAGTAACCGACAAATATGCTGAAAATAAAAATCTTGCCGATTACTTTTGAAATAGTCACCGACCAATATGCTGAAAATAAAAATCTTGCCGATTACTTTTGAAATAGTAACCGAAGAATGTGCTGAAAATAAATCATGCCGATTACTATTGAAATAGTAACCGACAAATGTGCTGAAAATAAAAGTCTTGCCCATTACTTTTGAAATAGTAACCGACGAATATGTGCTGAAAATAAATCTTGCCGATTACTTTTGAAATAGTAACCGACGAGTGTGCTGAAAATAAATCATGCCGATTACTTTTGAAATAGTAAGCGACGAATATGTTGAAAATAAAAATCTTGTCGATTACTTTTAAAATAGTAACCGACAAATATGCTGAAAATAAAAATCTTGCCGATTACTTTTGAAAAAGTAACCGACAAATATGCTGAAAATAAAAATCTTGCCGATTACTTTTGAAATAGTCACCGACCAATATGCTGAAAATAAAAATCTTGCCGATTACTTTTGAAATAGTAACCGACGAATGTGCTGAAAATAAATCATGCCGATTACTATTGAAATAGTAACCGACAAATGTGCTGAAAATAAAAGTCTTGCCCATTACTTTTGAAATAGTAACCGACGAATATGTGCTGAAAATAAATCTTGCCGATTACTTTTCAAATAGTAACCGACGAATGTGCTGAAAATAAATCATGCCGATTACTTTTGAAATAGTAAGCGACGAATATGTTGAAAATAAAAATCTTGTCGATTACTTTTAAAATAGTAACCGACAAATATGCTAAAAATAAAAATCTTGCCGATTACTTTTGAAAAAGTAACCGACAAATATGTTGAAAATAAAAATCTTGCCGATTACTTTTGTAAAAGTAACCGACAAATATGCTGAAAATAAAAATCTTGCCGATTACTTTTGAAATAGTCACCGACCAATATGCTGAAAATAAAAATCTTGCCGATTACTTTTGAAATAGTAACCGACGAATGTGCTGAAAATAAATCATGCCGATTACTATTGAAATAGTAACCGACAAATGTGCTGAAAATAAAAGTCTTGCCCATTACTTTTGAAATAGTAACCGACGAATATGTGCTGAAAATAAATCTTGGCGATTACTTTTGAAATAGTAACCGACGAGTGTGCTGAAAATAAATCATGCCGATTACTTTTGAAATAGTAAGCGAAGAATATGTTGAAAATAAAAATCTTGTCGATTACTTTTAAAATAGTAACCGACAAATATGCTGAAAATAAAAATCTTGCCGATTACTTTTGAAAAAGTAACCGACAAATATGCTGAAAATAAAAATCTTGCCGATTACTTTTGAAATAGTCACCGACCAATATGCTGAAAATAAAAATCTTGCCGATTACTTTTGAAATAGTAACCGACGAATGTGCTGAAAATAAATCATGCCGATTACTATTGAAATAGTAACCGACAAATGTGCTGAAAATAAAAGTCTTGCCCATTACTTTTGAAATAGTAACCGACGAATATGTGCTGAAAATAAACTTTGCCGATTACTTTTCAAATAGTAACCGACGAATGTGCTGAAAATAAATCATGCCGATTACTTTTGAAATAGTAAGCGACGAATATGTTGAAAATAAAAATCTTGTCGATTACTTTTAAAATAGTAAACGACAAATATGCTAAAAATAAAAATCTTGTCGATTACTTTTGAAATAGTAACCGACGAATATGTTGAAAATAAAAATCTTGTCGATTACTTTTAAAATAGTAACCGACAAATATGCTGAAAATAAAAATCTTGTCGATTACTTTTGAAATAGTAACCGACGAATATGTTGAAAATAAAAATCTTGTCGATTACTTTTAAAATAGTAACCGACAAATATGCTAAAAATAAAAATCTTGCCGATTACTTTTGAAATAGGAACCGACGAATATGTTGAAAATAAAAATCTTGTCGATTACTTTTAAAATAGTAACCGACAAATATGCTAAAAATAAAAATCTTGTCGATTACTTTTGAAATAGTAACCGACGAATATGTTGAAAATAAAAATCTTGTCGATTACTTTTAAAATAGTAACCGACAAATATGCTGAAAATAAAAATCTTGCCGATTACTTTTGAAAAAGTAACCGACAAATATGTTGAAAATAAAAATCTTGCCGATTACTTTTGAAAAAGTAACCGACAAATATGCTGAAAATAAAAATCTTGCCGATTACTTTTGAAATAGTCACCGACCAATATGCTGAAAATAAAAATCTTGCCGATTACTTTTGAAATAGTAACCGAAGAATGTGCTGAAAATAAATCATGCCGATTACTATTGAAATAGTAACCGACAAATGTGCTGAAAATAAAAGTCTTGCCCATTACTTTTGAAATAGTAACCGACGAATATGTGCTGAAAATAAATCTTGCCGATTACTTTTGAAATAGTAACCGACGAGTGTGCTGAAAATAAATCATGCCGATTACTTTTGAAATAGTAAGCGACGAATATGTTGAAAATAAAAATCTTGTCGATTACTTTTAAAATAGTAACCGACAAATATGCTGAAAATAAAAATCTTGCCGATTACTTTTGAAAAAGTAACCGACAAATATGCTGAAAATAAAAATCTTGCCGATTACTTTTGAAATAGTCACCGACCAATATGCTGAAAATAAAAATCTTGCCGATTACTTTTGAAATAGTAACCGACGAATGTGCTGAAAATAAATCATGCCGATTACTATTGAAATAGTAACCGACAAATGTGCTGAAAATAAAAGTCTTGCCCATTACTTTTGAAATAGTAACCGACGAATATGTGCTGAAAATAAATCTTGCCGATTACTTTTCAAATAGTAACCGACGAATGTGCTGAAAATAAATCATGCCGATTACTTTTGAAATAGTAAGCGACGAATATGTTGAAAATAAAAATCTTGTCGATTACTTTTAAAATAGTAACCGACAAATATGCTAAAAATAAAAATCTTGCCGATTACTTTTGAAATAGGAACCGACGAATATGTTGAAAATAAAAATCTTGCCGATTACTTTTGAAATAGTAACCGACGAATATGTTGAAAATAAAAATCTTGTCGATTACTTTTAAAATAGTAACCGACAAATATGCTGAAAATAAAAATCTTGTCGATTACTTTTGAAATAGTAACCGACGAATATGTTGAAAATAAAAATCTTGTCGATTACTTTTGAAATAGTAACCGACGAATATGCTAAAAATAAAAATCTTGCCGATTACTTTCGAAATAGGAACCGACGAATATGCTAAAAATAAAAATCTTGTCGATTACTTTTGAAATAGTAACCGACGAATATGTTGAAAATAAAAATCTTGTCGATTACTTTTAAAATAGTAACCGACAAATATGCTGAAAATAAAAATCTTGCCGATTACTTTTGAAAAAGTAACCGACAAATATGTTGAAAATAAAAATCTTGCCGATTACTTTTGAAAAAGTAACCGACAAATATGCTGAAAATAAAAATCTTGCCGATTACTTTTGAAATAGTCACTGACCAATATGCTGAAAATAAAAATCTTGCCGATTACTTTTGAAATAGTAACCGACGAATGTGCTGAAAATAAATCATGCCGATTACTATTGAAATAGTAACCGACAAATGTGCTGAAAATAAAAGTCTTGCCCATTACTTTTGAAATAGTAACCGACGAATATGTGCTGAAAATAAATCTTGCCGATTACTTTTGAAATAGTAACCGACGAATGTGCTGAAAATAAATCATGCCGATTACTTTTGAAATAGTAAGCGACGAATATGTTGAAAATAAAAATCTTGTCGAATACTTTTAAAATAGTAACCGACAAATATGCTAAAAAAAAAAATCTTGCCGATTACTTTTGAAATAGGAACCGACGAATATGTTGAAAATAAAAATCTTGTCGATTACTTTTAAAATAGTAACCGACAAATAAGCTAAAAATAAAAATCTTGCCAATTACTTTTGAAATAGGAACCGACGAATATATTGAAAATAAAAATCTTGTCGATTACTTTTAAAATAGTAACCGACAAATATGCTATAAATAAAAATCTTGCCGATTACTTTTGAAATAGTCACCGACCAATATGCTGAAAATAAAAATCTTACCGATTACTTTTAAAAAAGTAACCAATGAATGTGCTGAAAATAAAGTCTTGCCGATTACTTTTGAAATAGTAACCGACGAATGTGCTGAAAATAAATCATGCCGATTACTTTGGAAATAGTAAGTGACGAATATGTTGAAAATAAAAATCTTACCGATTACTTTTGAAATAGTAACCAACGAATGTGCTGAAAATAAAGTCTTGCCGATAACTTTTGAAATAGTAACCGACGAATATGTGCTGAAAATAAATCTTGCCGATTACTTTTAAAATAGTAACCGACGAATGTGCTGAAAATAAATCATGCCGATTACTTTTGAAATAGTAAGCGACGAATATGTTGAAAATAAAAATCTTACCGATTACTTTTGAAATAATAACCAACGAATATGCTGAAAATAAAGTCTTGCCGATTACTTTTGAAATAGTAACCGACGAATATGTTGAAAATAAAAATCTTGTCGATTACTTTTAAAATAGTAACCGACAAATATGCTGAAAATAAAAATCTTGCCGATTACTTTTGAAATAGTAACCGACGAATGTGCTGAAAATAAATCATGCCGATTACTTTTGAAATAGTAAGCGACGAATATGTTGAAAATAAAAATCTTGTCGATTACTTTTAAAATAGTAACCGACAAATATGCTAAAAATAAAAATCTTGCCGATTACTTTTGAAATAGGAACCGACGAATATGTTGAAAATAAAAATCTTGTCGATTACTTTTAAAATAGTAACTGACAAATATGCTAAAAATAAAAATCTTGCCGATTACTTTTGAAATAGTAACTGACGAATGTGCAGAAAATAGATCATGCCGATTACTTTTGAAATAGTAACCGACGAATGTGTTGAAAATAAATCTTGCTGATTACCTTTGAAATAGTAACCGACGAATATGTTGAAAATAAAAATCTTACCGATTACTTTTGAAATAGTAACCAACGAATATGCTGAAAATAAAGTCTTGCCGATTACTTTTGAAATAGGAACCGACGAATATGTTGAAAATAAAAATCTTGTCGATTACTTTTAAAATAGTAACCGACAAATAAGCTAAAAATAAAAATCTTGCCAATTACTTTTGAAATAGGAACCGACGAATATATTGAAAATAAAAATCTTGTCGATTACTTTTAAAATAGTAACCGACAAATATGCTATAAATAAAAATCTTGCCGATTACTTTTGAAATAGTCACCGACCAATATGCTGATAATAAAAATCTTACCGATTACTTTTAAAAAAGTAACCAATGAATGTGCTGAAAATAAAGTCTTGCCGATTACTTTTGAAATAGTAACCGACGAATGTGCTGAAAATAAATCATGCCGATTACTTTGGAAATAGTAAGTGACGAATATGTTGAAAATAAAAATCTTACCGATTACTTTTGAAATAGTAACCAACGAATGTGCTGAAAATAAAGTCTTGCCGATAACTTTTGAAATAGTAACCGACGAATATGTGCTGAAAATAAATCTTGCCGATTACTTTTAAAATAGTAACCGACGAATGTGCTGAAAATAAATCATGCCGATTACTTTTGAAATAGTAAGCGACGAATATGTTGAAAATAAAAATCTTACCGATTACTTTTGAAATAATAACCAACGAATATGCTGAAAATAAAGTCTTGCCGATTACTTTTGAAATAGTAAGCGACGAATATGTTGAAAATAAAAATCTTGTCGATTACTTTTGAAATAGTAACCAACGAATATGCTGAAAATAAAGTCTTGCCCATTACTTTTGAAATAGTAACCGACGAATATGTGCTGAAAATAAATCATGCCGATTACTTTTGAAATAGTAAGCGACGAATATGTTGAAAATAAAAATCTTGTCGATTACTTTTAAAATAGTAACCGACAAATATGCTAAAAATAAAAATCTTGCCGATTACTTTTGAAATAGGAACCGACGAATATGTTGAAAATAAAAATCTTGTCGATTACTTTTAAAATAGTAACCGACAAATATGATAAAAATAAAAATCTTGTCGATTACTTTTGAAATAGTAACCGACGAAAATGTTGAAAATAAAAATCTTGTCGATTACTTTTAAAATAGTAACCGACAAATATGCCGAAAATAAAAATCTTGCCGACTACTTTTGAAAAAGTAACCGACAAATATGTTGAAAATAAAAATCTTGCCGATTACTTTTGAAAAAGTAACCGACAAATATGCTGAAAATAAAAATCTTGCCGATTACTTTTGAAATAGTCACCGACCAATATGCTGAAAATAAAAATCTTGCCGATTACTTTTGAAATAGTAACCGACGAATGTGCTGAAAATAAATCATGCCGATTACTATTGAAATAGTAACCGACAAATGTGCTGAAAATAAAAGTCTTGCCCATTACTTTTGAAATAGTAACCGACGAATATGTGCTGAAAATAAATCTTGCCGATTACTTTTGAAATAGTAACCGACGAATGTGCTGAAAATAAATCATGCCGATTACTTTTGAAATAGTAAGCGACGAATATGTTGAAAATAAAAATCTTGTCGATTACTTTTAAAATAGTAACCGACAAATATGCTGAAAATAAAAATCTTGCCGATTACTTTTGAAAAAGTAACCGACAAATATGCTGAAAATAAAAATCTTGCCGATTACTTTTGAAATAGTAACCGACGAATGTGCTGAAAATAAATCATGCCGATTACTATTGAAATAGTAACCGACAAATGTGCTGAAAATAAAAGTCTTGCCCATTACTTTTGAAATAGTAACCGACGAATATGTGCTGAAAATAAATCTTGCCGATTACTTTTGAAATAGTAACCGACGAATGTGCAGAAAATAAATCATGCCGATTACTTTTGAAATAGTAAGCGACGAATATGTTGAAAATAAAAATCTTGTCGATTACTTTTAAAATAGTAACCGACAAATATGCTAAAAATAAAAATCTTGCCGATTACTTTTGAAATAGGAACCGACGAATATGTTGAAAATAAAAATCTTGTCGATTACTTTTAAAATAGTAACCGACAAATATGCTAAAAATAAAAATCTTGTCGATTACTTTTGAAATAGTAACCGACGAATATGTTGAAAATAAAAATCTTGTCGATTACTTTTAAAATAGTAACCGACAAATATGCTGAAAATAAAAATCTTGCCGATTACTTTTGAAAAAGTAACCGATAAATATGTTGAAAATAAAAATCTTGCCGATTACTTTTGAAAAAGTAACCGACAAATATGCTGAAACTAAAAATCTTGCCGATTACTTTTGAAATAGTCACTGACCAATATGCTGAAAATAAAAATCTTGCCGATTACTTTTGAAATAGTAACCGACGAATGTGCTGAAAATAAATCATGCCGATTACTATTGAAATAGTAACCGACAAATGTGCTGAAAATAAAAGTCTTGCCCATTACTTTTGAAATAGTAACCGACGAATATGTGCTGAAAATAAATCTTGCCGATTACTTTTGAAATAGTACCCGACGAATGTGCTGAAAATAAATCATGCCGATTACTTTTGAAATAGTAAGCGACGAATATGGTGAAAATAAAAATCTTGTCGATTACTTTTAAAATAGTAACCGACAAATATGCTAAAAATAAAAATCTTGCCGATTACTTTTGAAATAGGAACCGACGAATATGTTGAAAATAAAAATCTTGTCGATTACTTTTAAAATAGTAACCGACAAATATGCTAAAAATAAAAATCTTGTGGATTACTTTTGAAATAGTAACCGACGAATATGTTGAAAATAAAAATCTTGTCGATTACTTTTAAAATAGTAACCGACAAATATGCTGAAAATAAAAATCTTGCCGATTACTTTTGAAAAAGTAACCGACAAATATGTTGAAAATAAAAATCTTGCCGATTACTTTCGAAAAAGTAACCGACAAATATGCTGAAAATAAAAATCTTGCCGATTACTTTTGAAATAGTAACCGACGAATGTGCTGAAAATAAATCATGCCGATTACTATTGAAATAGTAACCGACAAATGTGCTGAAAATAAAAGTCTTGCCCATTACTTTTGAAATAGTAACCGACGAATATGTGCTGAAAATAAATCATGCCGATTACTATTGAAATAGTAACCGACAAATGTGCTGAAAATAAAAGTCTTGCCCATTACTTTTGAAATAGTAACCGACGAATATGTGCTGAAAATAAATCTTGCCGATTACTTTTGAAATAGTAACCGACGAATGTGCAGAAAATAAATCATGCCGATTACTTTTGAAATAGTAAGCGACGAATATGTTGAAAATAAAAATCTTGTCGATTACTTTTAAAATAGTAACCGACAAATATGCTAAAAATAAAAATCTTGCCGATTACTTTTGAAATAGGAACCGACGAATATGTTGAAAATAAAAATCTTGTCGATTACTTTTAAAATAGTAACCGACAAATATGCTAAAAATAAAAATCTTGTCGATTACTTTTGAAATAGTAACCGACGAATATGTTGAAAATAAAAATCTTGTCGATTACTTTTAAAATAGTAACCGACAAATATGCTGAAAATAAAAATCTTGCCGATTACTTTTGAAAAAGTAACCGATAAATATGTTGAAAATAAAAATCTTGCCGATTACTTTTGAAAAAGTAACCGACAAATATGCTGAAACTAAAAATCTTGCCGATTACTTTTGAAATAGTCACTGACCAATATGCTGAAAATAAAAATCTTGCCGATTACTTTTGAAATAGTAACCGACGAATGTGCTGAAAATAAATCATGCCGATTACTTTTGAAATAGTAAGCGACGAATATGGTGAAAATAAAAATCTTGTCGATTACTTTTGAAATAGTAACCGACAAATATGCTAAAAATAAAAATCTAGCCGATTACTTTTGAAATAGGAACCGACGAATATGTTGAAAATAAAAATCTTGTCGATTACTTTTAAAATAGTAACCGACAAATATGCTAAAAATAAAAATCTTGTGGATTACTTTTGAAATAGTAACCGACGAATATGTTGAAAATAAAAATCTTGTCGATTACTTTTAAAATAGTAACCGACAAATATGCTGAAAATAAAAATCTTGCCGATTACTTTTGAAAAAGTAACCGACAAATATGTTGAAAATAAAAATCTTGCCGATTACTTTCGAAAAAGTAACCGACAAATATGCTGAAAATAAAAATCTTGCCGATTACTTTTGAAATAGTAACCGACGAATGTGCTGAAAATAAATCATGCCGATTACTATTGAAATTGTAACCGACAAATGTGCTGAAAATAAAAGTCTTGCCCATTATTTTTGAAATAGTAACCGACGAATATGTGCTGAAAATAAATCTTGCCGATTACTTTTGAAATAGTAACCGACGAATATGTGCTGAAAAAAAATCTTGCCGATTACTTTTGAAATAGTAACCGACGAATGTGCTGAAAATAAATCATGCCGATTACTTTTGAAATAGTAAGCGACGAATATGTTCAAAATAAAAATCTTGTCGATTACTTTTAAAATAGTAACCGACAAATATGCTAAAAAAAAAAAATCTTGCCGATTACTTTCGAAATAGGAACCGACGAATATGTTGAAAATAAAAATCTTGTCGATTACTCTAAAAATAGTAACCGACAAATATGCTAAAAATAAAAATCCTGCCGATTACTTTTGAAATAGTAACCGACGAATGTGCAGAAAATAGATCATGCCGATTACTTTTGAAATAGTAACCGACGATTGTGTTGAAAATAAATCATGCCGATTACCTTTGAAATAGTAACCGACGAATATGTTGAAAATAAAAATCTTACCGATTACTTTTGAAATAGTAACCAACGAATATGCTGTAAATAAAGTCTTGCCCATTTCTTTTAAAATAGTAACCGACAAATATGCTAAAAATAAAAATCTTGTCGATTACTTTTGAAATAGTAACCGACGAATATGTTGAAAATAAATCATGCCGATTACTATTGAAATAGTAACCGACAAATGTGCTGAAAATAAAAGTCTTGCCCATTACTTTTGAAATAGTAACCGACGAATATGTGCTGAAAATAAATCTTGCCGATTACTTTTGAAATAGTACCCGACGAATGTGCTGAAAATAAATCATGCCGATTACTTTTGAAATAGTAAGCGACGAATATGGTGAAAATAAAAATCTTGTCGATTACTTTTAAAATAGTAACCGACAAATATGCTAAAAATAAAAATCTTGCCGATTACTTTTGAAATAGGAACCGACGAATATGTTGAAAATAAAAATCTTGTCGATTACTTTTAAAATAGTAACCGACAAATATGCTAAAAATAAAAATCTTGTGGATTACTTTTGAAATAGTAACCGACGAATATGTTGAAAATAAAAATCTTGTCGATTACTTTTAAAATAGTAACCGACAAATATGCTGAAAATAAAAATCTTGCCGATTACTTTTGAAAAAGTAACCGACAAATATGTTGAAAATAAAAATCTTGCCGATTACTTTCGAAAAAGTAACCGACAAATATGCTGAAAATAAAAATCTTGCCGATTACTTTTGAAATAGTAACCGACGAATGTGCTGAAAATAAATCATGCCGATTACTATTGAAATAGTAACCGACAAATGTGCTGAAAATAAAAGTCTTGCCCATTATTTTTGAAATAGTAACCGACGAATATGTGCTGAAAATAAATCTTGCCGATTACTTTTGAAATAGTAACCGACGAATATGTGCTGAAAATAAATCTTGCCGATTACTTTTGAAATAGTAACCGACGAATGTGCTGAAAATAAATCATGCCGATTACTTTTGAAATAGTAAGCGACGAATATGTTCAAAATAAAAATCTTGTCGATTACTTTTAAAATAGTAACCGACAAATATGCTAAAAAAAAAAAATCTTGCCGATTACTTTCGAAATAGGAACCGACGAATATGTTGAAAATAAAAATCTTGTCGATTACTCTAAAAATAGTAACCGACAAATATGCTAAAAATAAAAATCCTGCCGATTACTTTTGAAATAGTAACCGACGAATGTGCAGAAAATAGATCATGCCGATTACTTTTGAAATAGTAACCGACGATTGTGTTGAAAATAAATCATGCCGATTACCTTTGAAATAGTAACCGACGAATATGTTGAAAATAAAAATCTTACCGATTACTTTTGAAATAGTAACCAACGAATATGCTGTAAATAAAGTCTTGCCCATTTCTTTTAAAATAGTAACCGACAAATATGCTAAAAATAAAAATCTTGTCGATTACTTTTGAAATAGTAACCGACGAATATGTTGAAAATAAAAATCTTGTCGATTACTTTTAAAATAGTAACCGACAAATATGCTGAAAATAAAAATCTTGCCGATTACTTTTGAAAAAGTAACCGATAAATATGTTGAAAATAAAAATCTTGCCGATTACTTTTGAAAAAGTAACCGACAAATATGCTGAAACTAAAAATCTTGCCGATTACTTTTGAAATAGTCACTGACCAATATGCTGAAAATAAAAATCTTGCCGATTACTTTTGAAATAGTAACCGACGAATGTGCTGAAAATAAATCATGCCGATTACTATTGAAATAGTAACCGACAAATGTGCTGAAAATAAAAGTCTTGCCCATTACTTTTGAAATAGTAACCGACGAATATGTGCTGAAAATAAATCTTGCCGATTACTTTTGAAATAGTACCCGACGAATGTGCTGAAAATAAATCATGCCGATTACTTTTGAAATAGTAAGCGACAATTATGTTGAAAATAAAAATCTTGTCGATTACTTTTAAAATAGTAACCGACAAATATGCTAAAAAAAAAAAATCTTGCCGATTACTTTCGAAATAGGAACCGACGAATATGTTGAAAATAAAAATCTTGTCGATTACTCTAAAAATAGTAACCGACAAATATGCTAAAAATAAAAATCCTGCCGATTACTTTTGAAATAGTAACCGACGAATGTGCAGAAAATAGATCATGCCGATTACTTTTGAAATAGTAACCGACGATTGTGTTGAAAATAAATCATGCCGATTACCTTTGAAATAGTAACCGACGAATATGTTGAAAATAAAAATCTTACCGATTACTTTTGAAATAGTAACCAACGAATATGCTGTAAATAAAGTCTTGCCCATTTCTTTTAAAATAGTAACCGACAAATATGCTAAAAATAAAAATCTTGTCGATTACTTTTGAAATAGTAACCGACGAATATGTTGAAAATAAATCATGCCGATTACTATTGAAATAGTAACCGACAAATGTGCTGAAAATAAAAGTCTTGCCCATTACTTTTGAAATAGTAACCGACGAATATGTGCTGAAAATAAATCTTGCCGATTACTTTTGAAATAGTACCCGACGAATGTGCTGAAAATAAATCATGCCGATTACTTTTGAAATAGTAAGCGACGAATATGGTGAAAATAAAAATCTTGTCGATTACTTTTAAAATAGTAACCGACAAATATGCTAAAAATAAAAATCTTGCCGATTACTTTTGAAATAGGAACCGACGAATATGTTGAAAATAAAAATCTTGTCGATTACTTTTAAAATAGTAACCGACAAATATGCTAAAAATAAAAATCTTGTGGATTACTTTTGAAATAGTAACCGACGAATATGTTGAAAATAAAAATCTTGTCGATTACTTTTAAAATAGTAACCGACAAATATGCTGAAAATAAAAATCTTGCCGATTACTTTTGAAAAAGTAACCGACAAATATGTTGAAAATAAAAATCTTGCCGATTACTTTCGAAAAAGTAACCGACAAATATGCTGAAAATAAAAATCTTGCCGATTACTTTTGAAATAGTAACCGACGAATGTGCTGAAAATAAATCATGCCGATTACTATTGAAATAGTAACCGACAAATGTGCTGAAAATAAAAGTCTTGCCCATTATTTTTGAAATAGTAACCGACGAATATGTGCTGAAAATAAATCTTGCCGATTACTTTTGAAATAGTAACCGACGAATATGTGCTGAAAATAAATCTTGCCGATTACTTTTGAAATAGTAACCGACGAATGTGCTGAAAATAAATCATGCCGATTACTTTTGAAATAGTAAGCGACGAATATGTTCAAAATAAAAATCTTGTCGATTACTTTTAAAATAGTAACCGACAAATATGCTAAAAAAAAAAAATCTTGCCGATTACTTTCGAAATAGGAACCGACGAATATGTTGAAAATAAAAATCTTGTCGATTACTCTAAAAATAGTAACCGACAAATATGCTAAAAATAAAAATCCTGCCGATTACTTTTGAAATAGTAACCGACGAATGTGCAGAAAATAGATCATGCCGATTACTTTTGAAATAGTAACCGACGATTGTGTTGAAAATAAATCATGCCGATTACCTTTGAAATAGTAACCGACGAATATGTTGAAAATAAAAATCTTACCGATTACTTTTGAAATAGTAACCAACGAATATGCTGTAAATAAAGTCTTGCCCATTTCTTTTAAAATAGTAACCGACAAATATGCTAAAAATAAAAATCTTGTCGATTACTTTTGAAATAGTAACCGACGAATATGTTGAAAATAAAAATCTTGTCGATTACTTTTAAAATAGTAACCGACAAATATGCTGAAAATAAAAATCTTGCCGATTACTTTTGAAAAAGTAACCGATAAATATGTTGAAAATAAAAATCTTGCCGATTACTTTTGAAAAAGTAACCGACAAATATGCTGAAACTAAAAATCTTGCCGATTACTTTTGAAATAGTCACTGACCAATATGCTGAAAATAAAAATCTTGCCGATTACTTTTGAAATAGTAACCGACGAATGTGCTGAAAATAAATCATGCCGATTACTATTGAAATAGTAACCGACAAATGTGCTGAAAATAAAAGTCTTGCCCATTACTTTTGAAATAGTAACCGACGAATATGTGCTGAAAATAAATCTTGCCGATTACTTTTGAAATAGTACCCGACGAATGTGCTGAAAATAAATCATGCCGATTACTTTTGAAATAGTAAGCGACGAATATGGTGAAAATAAAAATCTTGTCGATTACTTTTAAAATAGTAACCGACAAATATGCTAAAAATAAAAATCTTGCCGATTACTTTTGAAATAGGAACCGACGAATATGTTGAAAATAAAAATCTTGTCGATTACTCTAAAAATAGTAACCGACAAATATGCTAAAAATAAAAATCTTGCCGATTACTTTCGAAATAGGAACCGACGAATATGTTGAAAATAAAAATCTTGTCGATTACTCTAAAAATAGTAACCGACAAATATGCTAAAAATAAAAATCCTGCCGATTACTTTTGAAATAGTAACCGACGAATGTGCAGAAAATAGATCATGCCGATTACTTTTGAAATAGTAACCGACGATTGTGTTGAAAATAAATCATGCCGATTACCTTTGAAATAGTAACCGACGAATATGTTGAAAATAAAAATCTTACCGATTACTTTTGAAATAGTAACCAACGAATATGCTGTAAATAAAGTCTTGCCCATTTCTTTTAAAATAGTAACCGACAAATATGCTAAAAATAAAAATCTTGTCGATTACTTTTGAAATAGTAACCGACGAATATGTTGAAAATAAATCATGCCGATTACTATTGAAATAGTAACCGACAAATGTGCTGAAAATAAAAGTCTTGCCCATTACTTTTGAAATAGTAACCGACGAATATGTGCTGAAAATAAATCTTGCCGATTACTTTTGAAATAGTACCCGACGAATGTGCTGAAAATAAATCATGCCGATTACTTTTGAAATAGTAAGCGACGAATATGGTGAAAATAAAAATCTTGTCGATTACTTTTAAAATAGTAACCGACAAATATGCTAAAAATAAAAATCTTGCCGATTACTTTTGAAATAGGAACCGACGAATATGTTGAAAATAAAAATCTTGTCGATTACTTTTAAAATAGTAACCGACAAATATGCTAAAAATAAAAATCTTGTGGATTACTTTTGAAATAGTAACCGACGAATATGTTGAAAATAAAAATCTTGTCGATTACTTTTAAAATAGTAACCGACAAATATGCTGAAAATAAAAATCTTGCCGATTACTTTTGAAAAAGTAACCGACAAATATGTTGAAAATAAAAATCTTGCCGATTACTTTCGAAAAAGTAACCGACAAATATGCTGAAAATAAAAATCTTGCCGATTACTTTTGAAATAGTAACCGACGAATGTGCTGAAAATAAATCATGCCGATTACTATTGAAATAGTAACCGACAAATGTGCTGAAAATAAAAGTCTTGCCCATTATTTTTGAAATAGTAACCGACGAATATGTGCTGAAAATAAATCTTGCCGATTACTTTTGAAATAGTAACCGACGAATATGTGCTGAAAATAAATCTTGCCGATTACTTTTGAAATAGTAACCGACGAATGTGCTGAAAATAAATCATGCCGATTACTTTTGAAATAGTAAGCGACGAATATGTTCAAAATAAAAATCTTGTCGATTACTTTTAAAATAGTAACCGACAAATATGCTAAAAAAAAAAAATCTTGCCGATTACTTTCGAAATAGGAACCGACGAATATGTTGAAAATAAAAATCTTGTCGATTACTCTAAAAATAGTAACCGACAAATATGCTAAAAATAAAAATCCTGCCGATTACTTTTGAAATAGTAACCGACGAATGTGCAGAAAATAGATCATGCCGATTACTTTTGAAATAGTAACCGACGATTGTGTTGAAAATAAATCATGCCGATTACCTTTGAAATAGTAACCGACGAATATGTTGAAAATAAAAATCTTACCGATTACTTTTGAAATAGTAACCAACGAATATGCTGTAAATAAAGTCTTGCCCATTTCTTTTAAAATAGTAACCGACAAATATGCTAAAAATAAAAATCTTGTCGATTACTTTTGAAATAGTAACCGACGAATATGTTGAAAATAAAAATCTTGTCGATTACTTTTAAAATAGTAACCGACAAATATGCTGAAAATAAAAATCTTGCCGATTACTTTTGAAAAAGTAACCGATAAATATGTTGAAAATAAAAATCTTGCCGATTACTTTTGAAAAAGTAACCGACAAATATGCTGAAACTAAAAATCTTGCCGATTACTTTTGAAATAGTCACTGACCAATATGCTGAAAATAAAAATCTTGCCGATTACTTTTGAAATAGTAACCGACGAATGTGCTGAAAATAAATCATGCCGATTACTATTGAAATAGTAACCGACAAATGTGCTGAAAATAAAAGTCTTGCCCATTACTTTTGAAATAGTAACCGACGAATATGTGCTGAAAATAAATCTTGCCGATTACTTTTGAAATAGTACCCGACGAATGTGCTGAAAATAAATCATGCCGATTACTTTTGAAATAGTAAGCGACGAATATGGTGAAAATAAAAATCTTGTCGATTACTTTTAAAATAGTAACCGACAAATATGCTAAAAATAAAAATCTTGCCGATTACTTTTGAAATAGGAACCGACGAATATGTTGAAAATAAAAATCTTGTCGATTACTTTTAAAATAGTAACCGACAAATATGCTAAAAATAAAAATCTTGTGGATTACTTTTGAAATAGTAACCGACGAATATGTTGAAAATAAAAATCTTGTCGATTACTTTTAAAATAGTAACCGACAAATATGCTGAAAATAAAAATCTTGCCGATTACTTTTGAAAAAGTAACCGACAAATATGTTGAAAATAAAAATCTTGCCGATTACTTTCGAAAAAGTAACCGACAAATATGCTGAAAATAAAAATCTTGCCGATTACTTTTGAAATAGTAACCGACGAATGTGCTGAAAATAAATCATGCCGATTACTATTGAAATAGTAACCGACAAATGTGCTGAAAATAAAAGTCTTGCCCATTATTTTTGAAATAGTAACCGACGAATATGTGCTGAAAATAAATCTTGCCGATTACTTTTGAAATAGTAACCGACGAATATGTGCTGAAAATAAATCTTGCCGATTACTTTTGAAATAGTAACCGACGAATGTGCTGAAAATAAATCATGCCGATTACTTTTGAAATAGTAAGCGACGAATATGTTCAAAATAAAAATCTTGTCGATGACTTTTAAAATAGTAACCGACAAATATGCTAAAAAAAAAAAATCTTGCCGATTACTTTCGAAATAGGAACCGACGAATATGTTGAAAATAATAATCTTGTCGATTACTCTAAAAATAGTAACCGACAAATATGCTAAAAATAAAAATCCTGCCGATTACTTTTGAAATAGTAACCGACGAATGTGCAGAAAATAGATCATGCCGATTACTTTTGAAATAGTAACCGACGATTGTGTTGAAAATAAATCATGCCGATTACCTTTGAAATAGTAACCGACGAATATGTTGAAAATAAAAATCTTACCGATTACTTTTGAAATAGTAACCAACGAATATGCTGTAAATAAAGTCTTGCCCATTACTTTTAAAATAGTAACCGACAAATATGCTAAAAATAAAAATCTTGCCGATTACTTTTGAAATAGGAACCGACGAATATGTTGAAAATAAAAATCTTGTCGATTACTTTTAAAATAGTAACCGACAAATATGCTAAAAATAAAAATCTTGTCGATTACTTTTGAAATAGTAACCGACGAATATGTTGAAAATAAAAATCTTGTCGATTACTTTTAAAATAGTAACCGACAAATATGCTGAAAATAAAAATCTTGCCGATTACTTTTGAAAAAGTAACCGATAAATATGTTGAAAATAAAAATCTTGCCGATTACTTTTGAAAAAGTAACCGACAAATATGCTGAAACTAAAAATCTTGCCGATTACTTTTGAAATAGTCACTGACCAATATGCTGAAAATAAAAATCTTGCCGATTACTTTTGAAATAGTAACCGACGAATGTGCTGAAAATAAATCATGCCGATTACTATTGAAATAGTAACCGACAAATGTGCTGAAAATAAAAGTCTTGCCCATTATTTTTGAAATAGTAACCGACGAATATGTGCTGAAAATAAATCTTGCCGATTACTTTTGAAATAGTACCCGACGAATGTGCTGAAAATAAATCATGCCGATTACTTTTGAAATAGTAAGCGACGAATATGGTGAAAATAAAAATCTTGTCGATTACTTTTAAAATAGTAACCGACAAATATGCTAAAAATAAAAATCTTGCCGATTACTTTTGAAATAGGAACCGACGAATATGTTGAAAATAAAAATCTTGTCGATTACTTTTAAAATAGTAACCGACAAATATGCTAAAAATAAAAATCTTGTGGATTACTTTTGAAATAGTAACCGACGAATATGTTGAAAATAAAAATCTTGTCGATTACTTTTAAAATAGTAACCGACAAATATGCTGAAAATAAAAATCTTGCCGATTACTTTTGAAAAAGTAACCGACAAATATGTTGAAAATAAAAATCTTGCCGATTACTTTCGAAAAAGTAACCGACAAATATGCTGAAAATAAAAATCTTGCCGATTACTTTTGAAATAGTAACCGACGAATGTGCTGAAAATAAATCATGCCGATTACTATTGAAATAGTAACCGACAAATGTGCTGAAAATAAAAGTCTTGCCCATTATTTTTGAAATAGTAACCGACGAATATGTGCTGAAAATAAATCTTGCCGATTACTTTTGAAATAGTAACCGACGAATATGTGCTG
Organism: Medicago lupulina; assembly: GCA_958299785.1. Classification (NCBI taxonomy): domain Eukaryota; kingdom Viridiplantae; phylum Streptophyta; class Magnoliopsida; order Fabales; family Fabaceae; genus Medicago; species Medicago lupulina. Next base: position 35,676,350 of record OY283146.1, on the reverse strand, counting down.
AAAATAAATCTTGCCGATTACTTTTGAAATAGTAACCGACGAATGTGCTGAAAATAAATCATGCCGATTACTTTTGAAATAGTAAGCGACGAATATGTTCAAAATAAAAATCTTGTCGATTACTTTTAAAATAGTAACCGACAAATATGCTAAAAAAAAAAAATCTTGCCGATTACTTTCGAAATAGGAACCGACGAATATGTTGAAAATAATAATCTTGTCGATTACTCTAAAAATAGTAACCGACAAATATGCTAAAAATAAAAATCCTGCCGATTACTTTTGAAATAGTAACCGACGAATGTGCAGAAAATAGATCATGCCGATTACTTTTGAAATAGTAACCGACGATTGTGTTGAAAATAAATCATGCCGATTACCATTGAAATAGTAACCGACGAATATGTTGAAAATAAAAATCTTACCGATTACTTTTGAAATAGTAACCAACGAATATGCTGTAAATAAAGTCTTGCCCATTACTTTTAAAATAGTAACCGACAAATATGCTAAAAATAAAAATCTTGTCGATTACTTTTGAAATAGGAACCGACGAATATGTTGAAAATAAAAATCTTGTCGATTACTTTTAAAATAGTAACCGACAAATATGCTAAAAATAAAAATCTTGTCGATTACTTTTGAAATAGTAACCGACGAATATGTTGAAAATAAAAATCTTGTCGATTACTTTTAAAATAGTAACCGACAAATATGCTGAAAATAAAAATCTTGCCGATTACTTTTGAAAAAGTAACCGATAAATATGTTGAAAATAAAAATCTTGCCGATTACTTTTGAAAAAGTAACCGACAAATATGCTGAAACTAAAAATCTTGCCGATTACTTTTGAAATAGTCACTGACCAATATGCTGAAAATAAAAATCTTGCCGATTACTTTTGAAATAGTAACCGACGAATGTGCTGAAAATAAATCATGCCGATTACTATTGAAATAGTAACCGACAAATGTGCTGAAAATAAAAGTCTTGCCCATTACTTTTGAAATAGTAACCGACGAATATGTGCTGAAAATAAATCTTGCCGATTACTTTTGAAATAGTACCCGACGAATGTGCTGAAAATAAATCATGCCGATTACTTTTGAAATAGTAAGCGACGAATATGGTGAAAATAAAAATCTTGTCGATTACTTTTAAAATAGTAACCGACAAATATGCTAAAAATAAAAATCTTGCCGATTACTTTTGAAATAGGAACCGACGAATATGTTGAAAATAAAAATCTTGTCGATTACTTTTAAAATAGTAACCGACAAATATGCTAAAAATAAAAATCTTGTGGATTACTTTTGAAATAGTAACCGACGAATATGTTGAAAATAAAAATCTTGTCGATTACTTTTAAAATAGTAACCGACAAATATGCTGAAAATAAAAATCTTGCCGATTACTTTTGAAAAAGTAACCGACAAATATGTTGAAAATAAAAATCTTGCCGATTACTTTCGAAAAAGTAACCGATAAATATGCTGAAAATAAAAATCTTGCCGATTACTTTTGAAATAGTAACCGACGAATGTGCTGAAAATAAATCATGCCGATTACTATTGAAATAGTAACCGACAAATGTGCTGAAAATAAAAGTCTTGCCCATTATTTTTGAAATAGTAACCGACGAATATGTGCTGAAAATAAATCTTGCCGATTACTTTTGAAATAGTAACCGACGAATATGTGCTGAAAATAAATCTTGCCGATTACTTTTAAAATAGTAACCGACGAATGTGCTGAAAATAAATCATGCCGATTACTTTTGAAATAGTAAGCGACGAATATGTTCAAAATAAAAATCTTGTCGATTACTTTTAAAATAGTAACCGACAAATATGCTAAAAAAAAAAAATCTTGCCGATTACTTTCGAAATAGGAACCGACGAATATGTTGAAAATAATAATCTTGTCGATTACTCTAAAAATAGTAACCGACAAATATGCTAAAAATAAAAATCCTGCCGATTACTTTTGAAATAGTAACCGACGAATGTGCAGAAAATAGATCATGCCGATTACTTTTGAAATAGTAACCGACGATTGTGTTGAAAATAAATCATGCCGATTACCTTTGAAATAGTAACCGACGAATATGTTGAAAATAAAAATCTTACCGATTACTTTTGAAATAGTAACCAACGAATATGCTGTAAATAAAGTCTTGCCCATTACTTTTAAAATAGTAACCGACAAATATGCTAAAAATAAAAATCTTGCCGATTACTTTTGAAATAGGAACCGACGAATATGTTGAAAATAAAAATCTTGTCGATTACTTTTAAAATAGTAACCGACAAATATGCTAAAAATAAAAATCTTGTCGATTACTTTTGAAATAGTAACCGAGAATATGTTGAAAATAAAAATCTTGTCGATTACTTTTAAAATAGTAATCGACAAATATGCTGAAAATAAAAATCTTGCCGATTACTTTTGAAAAAGTAACCGATAAATATGTTGAAAATAAAAATCTTGCCGATTACTTTTGAAAAAGTAACCGACAAATATGCTGAAACTAAAAATCTTGCCGATTACTTTTGAAATAGTCACTGACCAATATGCTGAAAATAAAAATCTTGCCGATTACTTTTGAAATAGTAACCGACGAATGTGCTGAAAATAAATCATGCCGATTACTATTGAAATAGTAACCGACAAATGTGCTGAAAATAAAAGTCTTGCCCATTACTTTTGAAATAGTAACCGACGAATATGTGCTGAAAATAAATCTTGCCGATTACTTTTGAAATAGTACCCGACGAATGTGCTGAAAATAAATCATGCCGATTACTTTTGAAATAGTAAGCGACGAATATGGTGAAAATAAAAATCTTGTCGATTACTTTTAAAATAGTAACCGACAAATATGCTAAAAATAAAAATCTTGCCGATTACTTTTGAAATAGGAACCGACGAATATGTTGAAAATAAAAATCTTGTCGATTACTTTTAAAATAGTAACCGACAAATATGCTAAAAATAAAAATCTTGTGGATTACTTTTGAAATAGTAACCGACGAATATGTTGAAAATAAAAATCTTGTCGATTACTTTTAAAATAGTAACCGACAAATATGCTGAAAATAAAAATCTTGCCGATTACTTTTGAAAAAGTAACCGACAAATATGTTGAAAATAAAAATCTTGCCGATTACTTTCGAAAAAGTAACCGACAAATATGCTGAAAATAAAAATCTTGCCGATTACTTTTGAAATAGTAACCGACGAATGTGCTGAAAATAAATCATGCCGATTACTATTGAAATAGTAACCGACAAATGTGCTGAAAATAAAAGTCTTGCCCATTACTTTTGAAATAGTAACCGACGAATATGTGCTGAAAATAAATCTTGCCGATTACTTTTGAAATAGTAACCGACGAATATGTGCTGTGTAACACCCCGTTTTCCCAAAAATACGTAATATTATATAAAACATCAGAGTTCAACATACAACGGAGTATTACATCTACTTTTCAAAATTCAGTTTAAATAGATTATAAAAACTATTTAATTCAACACCTCATTTTATAAAAATCTGCAGCGGAATATTCATTTAATAATCAATTCAACAACTATGTCATCATCCTTGGCACAAAGGCCTCATCATACTACAATTTATTTCATAATAATAAAATCTCCAACAACATGTTCTTCAGATAAAATGATACATAAAGGAATGAAAGAATTAAACATCAAAAATCCCCATCCCGTTACGTATCAGAGCCTACGACACGAGAGCCAACTCCTATCTATCCTTCGCTACCTGCACTTGCCCACGAGGCGGCAATTCCAGCAGAAGGGGTGAGTTCACAAATCAAAAGTAATATACAAATATATGAATCAAACGTCAAGATTAACAAATCATAAATCCAACTCATCACATATACAATATAGCACATCATAGCATCATCATAAGCATCATCATAACAACATCATATCAAGCATCAACGTCTCAAAACATCGTCTCATAACATGTCAACAATTTGACTCAACTAAATGCAACTCTAACATCTTGACATCATGCATGTGGTACCATATTTTTATAGCATTAATATGCTTCACCGTCGCTTTGAGCAAATGCTCCACCGTCGCTTTGAGCAAATGCTCCACCGTCGCTTTGAGCATAAAGCTCCACCGTCGCTTTGAGCATAAAGTTCCACCGTCTCATAATTATGCAAATGCATGGACTCGTCATTTAACAACTTGACTTCAACTTCTCAAAACATCATTCATAATGCAGGACTGACACATGCAGGTATAATAGTTACATGGCAGAACATCATCTCATTAATTATATACATCGCAGCACGTAACATCATCACAATCACATAACATCATATTTAAACATCACTTAACCTCATCCAAAGCAACTCAAGTTTAGCAAAATATAATATTTTCATGTAAACATACATTAATCCATCGTATCAACAACAATAGCAACATATACATTAATCAATTACATTCATATCAAAGTCCAAAACATCCTTCAAAAGCAACCAAGTTTGATCAATAAGACATAAGCTAAATACTCATAAAACACCTCAATTAAACCTCTAATACTTAAGTTTGAAGTTTGGGAACTAACCATAGGTTTTCGGACTAACTTGGGATAAGTTATACTAAGTTTTCTTAAAGTTTTCCTCAAGACCCACTTGGAGTATTTTCATCATAACTCAAAATCTACAAATCATTTTCAAGCCAAACCAACGCCATTAGAAAGCTAACTTAATTACCTACAACTTTCATGTTTACACCAAAAGCTAGTTCAAAGCAGAAATGGGTGAAAAATAGTGAACTATGAAGGATCTGGTTCACAAAAATCGTGTCACGATTTTGGAAATCGCGACGCGTTTTTACGTCCAGAACCACTTAGCATTCTGCCATCAAAATCGCGTTATGGTTGCCAAAATCGCGGCACGGTTTGACAGTATCAGGTCAAAAAAACAGCTTTTTCAGAAATGCGATTTCAGCATGGTTTTACCCCAAAAATCCCAACTTTGATCCCTTTATCACCCAAAATGAATTGTTACATTGTTTATGGGTTCATTATACAACAAAACATCAGAAACATATCATGGAAACATCATCAACAACATAAAACAACATCATAGAGCAAATTATCATGTTCTTAAACCTAATTCCAAAAACCACCATTTTCAATCCATTTTCATGAAATCATATACATATATATTAACAATTGAAAGGTAAACCCACCCTTACCTGATTAGACGAATTAAACAAAGCAATTCCTAGCAATTCTCCTCTTGGTTCTTCTCCCTAGCTCTCTTCCTGGTTTTCTCTCCAAAGGTCTGTTCTTGTTTTACTGATACGTGCTCTGTTCCTTATTTCCTTTTTACTGACTTTTGCTATTCTATCTCTTAACAAAGTATAACTCCCTCTTTCTATCTTAACTCCCCACTAATTTTCTATTAATTCTCCTTAACCCCTCCTTAACTCCATTAACTCTAAATAATTCCCTTTTAATTAAATAAATAATATATATCTCCTATTTTATTAAATCATACAATAAAATATAATTCAAATAATAACATCACATAAATTATATAAAATACATAAAACATATCAAAATCAACCAAAAAAGTAAAATAGCAACTAGGGCGTTACAACTCTCCCCAACTTAGAGAATTTTCGTCCTCGAAAATGTACCTAAGAAACAACAATTCAAAACAACAAAACAGAACAACAAATCAGAACAACAAAAGACAGTGTAAAATGTAACACTCTAAATTCTATTTTATGATTTGTGGTGATTTTTAATTGATTTTGGTGTGCTTGGTGTATTTTACGTGGATTTAAAAATGATATATGAGATATTGGTGTGTTATTACTTGTTATATTTATTTGTAGTATTTTATGAAAATAGGAGAATAATAGTTATTTAGAATTATTAGATTTAAGGAGGGTTAATGAGGAATTAAAAGAAAATTAAGTGAGGGAGTAAAGAGAAAAAGGGGGGTTATGCTTTGTTGGAAAGAAAAGAGAAAAACCAGTAAGGAAAGAAAAACATTTCACGTATCAGAGAAAAACAAGAGAAGAGCATAGCTTTTGAGAGAAACCAAGGGGAAGAACTAGGAAGGGAGAAGCTGCCATTTTGCTGTAGGAATTTGCTTATTTGAGGTAAGGGTGGGTTTATGATTCAAATGCTATATATACATATGTGATTTCATGAAAATTGGATTGAAAATGGTGGTTTTTGGAATTAGGTTTAAGAACATGATAAATTGTTCTATGATGTTGTTTTATGTTGTTGATGATGTTTCCATGAGATGTTTCTGATATTTTGTTGTATAATGAACCCATAAACAATGTAACAATTCATTTTGGGTGTTAAAAGGATCAAAGTTGGGATTTTTGGGGTAAAACCATGCTGAAATCGCATTTCTGAAAAAGCTGTTTTTTTGACCTGATACTGTCAAACCGTGCCGCGATTTTGGCAACCATAACGCGATTTTGATGGCAGAATGCTAAGTGGTTCTGGACGTAAAAACGCGTCGCGATTTCCAAAATCGTGACACGATTTTTGTGAACCAGATCCTTCATATTTCACTATTTTTCACCCATTTCTGCTTTGAACTAGCTTTTGGTGTAAACATGAAAGTTTTAGGTAATTAAGTTAGCTTTCTAATGGCGTTGGTTGGGCTTGAAAATGATTTGTAGATTTTGAGTTATGATGAAAATACTCCAAGTGGGTCTTGAGGAAAACTTTAAGAAAACTTAGTATAACTTATTCCAAGTTAGTCCAAAACCTATGGTTAGTTCCCAAACTTCAAACTTAAGTATTAGGGATTTAGTTGAGGTGTTTTATGAGTATTTAGCTTATGTCTTATTGATCAAACTTGGTTGCTTTTGAAGGATGTTTTGGACTTTGATATGAATGTAATTGATTAATGTATATGTTGCTATTGTGGTTGAATATGATGGAATTATGTATGTTTACATGAAATAAAACATACTTTGCTAAGTTTGCAATTGTTCATGGTGTTGTGGTGTGGTTGAGTCTAGTTGGGGAGGTGTCCTAGTTGGTGTTGTCGTTGGTTGCATGGTGAAAATGCACCACTATTTTGTCGTATGGTTGTATGTAGATATACTCCTTGAGTCTCATAACTCATTTGCATTGGTGGGGGCTCATGCCCCGGAATGTTTATACATTCAACTGGTGAGGGCTCATGCCCTGGAATGCTAGTCATTCACTTTGGTGAGGGCTTATGCCCTGGGATGCTTTAACCATCCAATTTGGTGGGGGCTTATGCCCCGGAATGCTTAGCATTCAACGCGCGTAGTTGGTACCACATTTGCATAATGCATTGGTCGTTAATGGAGTCTTGCATTAGAAGTTAAGGTGTGAGTTGTTGTTGGTGAGGTGTCACCACAAGCGGTGTTGTTGTCGGTGTTGTTAATTAAGGTGAATCTAAATATTATTTGATGAATTGTTTATGAAGATTGTTGATGATTATGGTGATGATGAATGTTCTTGTTTATGTTGTTTTCAATACAACTTGATGAATTATATATATATATATATATTGCTTTGTTTTGTGAACTCACCCCTTCTGCTGGAATTGCCGCCTCGTGGGCAAGTGCAGGTAGCGAAGGATAGATAGGAGTTGGCTCTCGTGTCGTAGGCTCTGACACGTAACGGGATGGGATATTATGTTTTATAATTTCATTCCTTTATGTATCATTTATGTTGAAGATTTGTTGAATAAATATTTGTTATACGTTGGAGAACCTTTTTGTTATGGTGAGGCCTTTGTGCCAGACAATGTTGATGTATAAGAATTTTTGAGATGATTTTATGATAATTATTCCGCTGCAGACTATTTTATAAAGATGTTGTTTTGGAGGATTATTTAAATAGTTTTATGTTTCTATTTAAATAAATTATTTTTGAGATATGCATGTAATACTCCGTTGATTGTTGATTAACTCTGATGTTTGGATATTATTATATCATTTTGGGAAACGGGGTGTTACAATTGGTATCAGAGCAAGTCGGTCCGTCCGGCCATTAGGAGAGTCGTGTCGAGCCAATAGTGTTGTGTGACAGCTTTAAACTGTCTTTGTTGTCCCGATTTGTTGTTGTTGTGTAGAGAACTGGTTGTAGTATAACCATGTTCATATCGATTGTTTTAGCAAGACGGCACGTTTTTCATCTGCTGAAGAAGAGAGTGGAACAGAATTCTTATCCACTAAGGAGATGAAGCGATTATAACAAGATGGTGTGTTGATGTTTTCCTTGTTGGCGTACTTGTCGGTGGAGAACCAAGCCGTAATTAATGGGCTGCCTGTTGTGAAAGAGTTTCCCGAAGTTTTCCCTGATGAGATTCCAGATGTGCCACCGGAGAGAGAAGTGGAATTTTCGATTGACCTGGTGCCGGGTACGAAGCCTGTGTCGATGGCTCCTTACCGTATGTCAGCTTCGGAGTTAGCTGAGTTAAAGAAACAATTAGAAGACTTGCTTGACAAGAAGTTTGTGAGACCGAGTGTTTCACCGTGGGGAGCGCCGGTGTTGTTGGTAAAGAAGAAAGATGGTAGCATGCGGTTGTGTATTGATTACCGTCAGTTGAATAAAGTGACGATCAAGAATAGGTATCCACTTCCGAGAATTGACGATTTGATGGATCAACTAGTGGGTGCCCGCGTTTTTAGCAAGATTGATTTGAGGTCAGGTTACCATTAGATAAAGGTGAAGGATGAGGATATGCAAAAGACGGCGTTTAGGACGCGATATGGTCATTATGAATATAAGGTGATGCCTTTCGGTGTTACTAATGCGCCTGGTGTGTTTATGGAGTACATGAACAGAATTTTTCATGAGTATCTAGATCAATTTGTTGTGGTTTTTATTGATGATATTTTAATCTATTCTAAGACTGAAGTTGAGCATGCAGAGCATTTGAAGATTGTATTGCAAGTGCTGAAAGAGAAGAAATTGTATGCCAAGTTATCCAAGTGCGAGTTCTGGCTGAGTGAAGTAAGTTTTCTTGGCCACATTATTTCTGGTAATGGTATTGCTGTAGATCCTTCGAAGGTTGATGCTGTGTCGCAGTGGGAGACACCAAAGTCAGTTACTGAGGTGAGAAGTTTTCTTGGTTTGGCTGGTTATTACCGCAGATTTATTGAAGGATTTTCGAAGTTGGCACTTCCTTTGACGCAGTTAACTTGTAAAGGTAAAGCATTTGTGTGGGATACTCAATGTGAGAATAGTTTCGATGAGTTGAAGCGAAGGTTGACGACTGCTCCTATTTTAATTTTGCCGAAGCCAGAAGAACCTTTTGTTGTGTATTGTGATGCATCTAAGCTGGGATTAGGTGGTGTTTTGATGCAAGATGGCAAGGTGGTCGCGTATGCTTCTAGACAGCTGAGAGTGCATGAGAAGAATTATTCTACGCATGATCTAGAATTGGCAGCCGTGGTTTTTGCGTTGAAAATTTGGAGGCATTATTTGTATGGTTCCAGATTCGAGGTGTTTAGTGATCATAAAAGTTTAAAGTATCTGTTTGATCAAAAGGAGTTGAACATGAGGCAGAGGAGGTGGCTTGAGTTACTTAAGGATTACGATTTTGGCTTGAATTACCATCCTGGTAAAGCTAATGTTGTGGCTGATGCGTTGAGTAGAAAGACGTTGCATATGTCTGCTTTGATGGTGAAAGAGTTCGAGTTACTTGAACAGTTCAGAGATTTGAGTCTTGTTTGTGAAAGGTCGCCTCAGAGTGTGAAGTTGGGCATGTTAAAGATTAATAGTGATTTCTTGAATAGTATCAGAGAGGCCCAGAAGAATGATGTTAAGTTGGTTGATTTGATGACTGCTAATGATCAGAATGTAGATGGTGACTTCAAGGTCGATGACCAAAGGGTGTTGAGGTTTAGGGGAAGGATTTGTATTCCTGATGATGAGGGTTTGAAAAAGTTAATCTTAGAAGAAAGTCATAAGAGTAGTTTGAGTATTCATCCTGGAGCTACTAAAATGTATCATGACTTGAAGAAATTATTTTGGTGGTCCGGATTGAAGAGGGATGTTGCGCAATTTGTGTATGCGTGTTTGACTTGCCAGAAGTCCAAGGTTGAACATCAGAAGCCTGCAGGGCTGTTGACCCCGTTAGATGTGCCTGAGTGGAAGTGGGATAGCATTTCGATGGATTTTGTGACGAGTTTGCCGAATACTCCAAGAGGGCATGATGCCATTTGGGTTGTTGTTGATAGATTGACTAAGTCGGCACACTTTATCCCGATTAATATTACTTATCCGGTAGTTCAGTTGGCGGAGATTTACATTCGTGACATTGTGAAGTTGCATGGTGTTCCCTCTAGTATTGTGTCGGATAGGGATCCGAGGTTTACTTCAAGGTTTTGGAAGAGTTTGCAAGATGCATTGGGTTCGGGATTGAGGCTGAGTTCGGCTTATCATCCGCAGACAGATGGTCAGTCGGAGAGGACTATCCAATCCTTAGAAGATTTGTTGAGGGTGTGTGTGCTCGAGCAGGGTGGAGCTTGGGACAGCCACTTGCCGTTGATAGAGTTCACATATAATAATAGTTACCATTCGAGTATTGGTATGGCACCGTTCGAAGCTTTGTATGGTCGAAGGTGTAGAACTCCTTTATGTTGGTTTGAGTCGGGTGAAAGTATTGTGCTAGGACCTGAGTTAGTGCAACAGACTACAGAAAAGGTCAAGATGATAAGAGAAAAGATGAAGGCATCTCAAGATCGTCAGAAGAGTTATCATGACAAAAGGAGAAAAGCCCTTGAGTTTCAGGAGGGTGAGCATGTGTTTTTGAGGGTTACTCCGATGACGGGTGTAGGGCGTGCATTGAAGTCGAAGAAGTTGACTCCAAAGTTCATTGGTCCTTATCAGATTTCCGAGAGAATTGGAACCGTGGCGTATCGGATTGGATTGCCACCCCATCTATCAAACTTGCATGATGTGTTTCATGTGTCGCAGTTGAGAAAGTATGTAGCTGATCCTTCGCATGTTATTCCTAGAGATGATGTGCAAGTTAGAGATAATCTTACTGTTGAGACTTTACCTTTGAGGATTGATGATCGCAAGGTGAAGCAGTTGAGAGGCAAGGAAATACCTCTGGTTAGAGTGGTTTGGGGCGGTGTAACCGGTGAGAGTTTGACTTGGGAGTTGGAGAGCAAGATGCAAGAGTCCTATCCTGAGTTGTTTGTTGCTTAAGGTAATATTTCGAGGACGAAATTTTCTAAGTTGGGGAGAGTTGTAACACTCTAAATTCTATTTTATGATTTGTGGTGATTTTTAATTGATTTTGGTGTGCTTGGTGTATTTTACGTGGATTTAAAAATGATATATGAGATATTGGTGTGTTATTACTTGTTATATTTATTTGTAGTATTTTATGAAAATAGGAGAATAATAGTTATTTAGAATTATTAGATTTAAGGAGGGTTAATGAGGAATTAAAAGAAAATTAAGTGAGGGAGTAAAGAGAAAAAGGGGGGTTATGCTTTGTTGGAAAGAAAAGAGAAAAACCAGTAAGGAAAGAAAAACATTTCACGTATCAGAGAAAAACAAGAGAAGAGCATAGCTTTTGAGAGAAACCAAGGGGAAGAACTAGGAAGGGAGAAGCTGCCATTTTGCTGTAGGAATTTGCTTATTTGAGGTAAGGGTGGGTTTATGATTCAAATGCTATATATACATATGTGATTTCATGAAAATTGGATTGAAAATGGTGGTTTTTGGAATTAGGTTTAAGAACATGATAAATTGTTCTATGATGTTGTTTTATGTTGTTGATGATGTTTCCATGAGATGTTTCTGATATTTTGTTGTATAATGAACCCATAAACAATGTAACAATTCATTTTGGGTGTTAAAAGGATCAAAGTTGGGATTTTTGGGGTAAAACCATGCTGAAATCGCATTTCTGAAAAAGCTGTTTTTTTGACCTGATACTGTCAAACCGTGCCGCGATTTTGGCAACCATAACGCGATTTTGATGGCAGAATGCTAAGTGGTTCTGGACGTAAAAACGCGTCGCGATTTCCAAAATCGTGACACGATTTTTGTGAACCAGATCCTTCATATTTCACTATTTTTCACCCATTTCTGCTTTGAACTAGCTTTTGGTGTAAACATGAAAGTTTTAGGTAATTAAGTTAGCTTTCTAATGGCGTTGGTTGGGCTTGAAAATGATTTGTAGATTTTGAGTTATGATGAAAATACTCCAAGTGGGTCTTGAGGAAAACTTTAAGAAAACTTAGTATAACTTATTCCAAGTTAGTCCAAAACCTATGGTTAGTTCCCAAACTTCAAACTTAAGTATTAGGGATTTAGTTGAGGTGTTTTATGAGTATTTAGCTTATGTCTTATTGATCAAACTTGGTTGCTTTTGAAGGATGTTTTGGACTTTGATATGAATGTAATTGATTAATGTATATGTTGCTATTGTGGTTGAATATGATGGAATTATGTATGTTTACATGAAATAAAACATACTTTGCTAAGTTTGCAATTGTTCATGGTGTTGTGGTGTGGTTGAGTCTAGTTGGGGAGGTGTCCTAGTTGGTGTTGTCGTTGGTTGCATGGTGAAAATGCACCACTATTTTGTCGTATGGTTGTATGTAGATATACTCCTTGAGTCTCATAACTCATTTGCATTGGTGGGGGCTCATGCCCCGGAATGTTTATACATTCAACTGGTGAGGGCTCATGCCCTGGAATGCTAGTCATTCACTTTGGTGAGGGCTTATGCCCTGGGATGCTTTAACCATCCAATTTGGTGGGGGCTTATGCCCCGGAATGCTTAGCATTCAACGCGCGTAGTTGGTACCACATTTGCATAATGCATTGGTCGTTAATGGAGTCTTGCATTAGAAGTTAAGGTGTGAGTTGTTGTTGGTGAGGTGTCACCACAAGCGGTGTTGTTGTCGGTGTTGTTAATTAAGGTGAATCTAAATATTATTTGATGAATTGTTTATGAAGATTGTTGATGATTATGGTGATGATGAATGTTCTTGTTTATGTTGTTTTCAATACAACTTGATGAATTATATATATATATATATTGCTTTGTTTTGTGAACTCACCCCTTCTGCTGGAATTGCCGCCTCGTGGGCAAGTGCAGGTAGCGAAGGATAGATAGGAGTTGGCTCTCGTGTCGTAGGCTCTGATACGTAACGGGATGGGATATTATGTTTTATAATTTCATTCCTTTATGTATCATTTATGTTGAAGATTTGTTGAATAAATATTTGCTATACGTTGGAGAACCTTTTTGTTATGGTGAGGCCTTTGTGCCAGACAATGTTGATGTATAAGAATTTTTGAGATGATTTTATGATAATTATTCCGCTGCAGACTATTTTATAAAGATGTTGTTTTGGAGGATTATTTAAATAGTTTTATGTTTCTATTTAAATAAATTATTTTTGAGATATGCATGTAATACTCCGTTGATTGTTGATTAACTCTGATGTTTGGATATTATTATATCATTTTGGGAAACGGGGTGTTACAATTGGTATCAGAGCAAGTCGGTCCGTCCGGCCATTAGGAGAGTCGTGTCGAGCCAATAGTGTTGTGTGACAGCTTTAAACTGTCTTTGTTGTCCCGATTTGTTGTTGTTGTGTAGAGAACTGGTTGTAGTATAACCATGTTCATATCGATTGTTTTAGCAAGACGGCACGTTTTTCATCTGCTGAAGAAGAGAGTGGAACAGAATTCTTATCCACTAAGGAGATGAAGCGATTATAACAAGATGGTGTGTTGATGTTTTCCTTGTTGGCGTACTTGTCGGTGGAGAACCAAGCCGTAATTAATGGGCTGCCTGTTGTGAAAGAGTTTCCCGAAGTTTTCCCTGATGAGATTCCAGATGTGCCACCGGAGAGAGAAGTGGAATTTTCGATTGACCTGGTGCCGGGTACGAAGCCTGTGTCGATGGCTCCTTACCGATTACTTTTGAAATAGTCACCGACGAATGTGCTGAAAATAAATCATGCCGATTACTATTGAAATAGTAACCGACAAATGTGCTGAAAATAAAAGTCTTGCCCGTTACTTTTGAAATAGTAACCGACGAATATGTGCTGAAAATAAATCTTGCCGATTACTTTTGAAATAGTAACCGACGAATATGCTGAAAATAAAAATCTTGTCGATTACTTTTAAAATAGTAACTGACAAATATGCTGAAAATAAAAATCTTGCCGATTACTTTTGAAAAAGTAACCGACAAATATGTTGAAAATAAAAATCTTGGCGATTACTTTTGAAAAAGTAACCGACAAATATGCTGAAAATAAAAATCTTGCCGATTACTTTTGAAATAGTCACCGACCAATATGCTAAAAATAAAAATCTTGCCGATTACTTTTGAAATAGTAACCGACGAATGTGCTGAAAATAAATCATGCCGATTACTATTGAAATAGTAACCGACAAATGTGCTGAAAATAAAAGTCTTGCCCATTAGTTTTGAAATAGTAACCGACGAATATGTGCTGAAAATAAATCTTGCCGATTACTTTTGAAATAGTAACCGACGAATGTGCTGAAAATAAATCATGCCGATTACTTTTGAAATAGTAAGCGACGAATATGTTGAAAATAAAAATCTTGTCGATTACTTTTAAAATAGTAACCGACAAATATGCTGAAAATAAAAATCTTGCCGATTACTTTTGAAAAAGTAACCGACAAATATGCTGAAAATAAAAATCTTGCCGATTACATTTGAAATACTCACCGACCAATATGCTGAAAATAAAAATCTTGCCGATTACTTTTGAAATAGTAACCGACGAATGTGCTGAAAATAAATCATGCCGATTACTATTGAAATAGTAACCGACAAATGTGCTGAAAATAAAAGTCTTGCCCGTTACTTTTGAAATAGTAACCGACGAATATGTGCTGAAAATAAATCTTGCCGATTACTTTTGAAATAGTAACCGACGAATGTGCTGAAAATAAATCATGCCGATTACTTTTGAAATAGTAACCGACAAATATGCTAAAAATAAAAATCTTGTCGATTACTTTTGAAATAGTAACCGACGAATATGTTGAAAATAAAAATCTTGTCGATAATTTTAAAATAGTAACCGACAAATATGCTGAAAATAAAAATTTTGCCGATTACTTTTGAAAAAGTAACCGACAAATATGTTGAAAATAAAAATCTTGCCGATTACTTTTGAAAAAGTAACCGACAAATATGCTGAAAATAAAAATCTTGCCGATTACTTTTGAAATAGTAACCGATGAATGTGCTGAAAATAAATCATGCCGATTACTATTGAAATAGTAACCGACAAATGTGCTGAAAATAAAAGTCTTGCCCGTTACTTTTGAAATAGTAACCGACGAATATGTGCTGAAAATAAATCTTGCCGATTACTTTTGAAATAGTAACCGACGAATGTGTTGAAAATAAATCATGCCGATTACTTTAGAAATAGTAAGCGACGAATATGTTGAAAATAAAAATCTTGTCGATTACTTTTAAAATAGTAACCGACAAATATGTTGAAAATAAAAATCTTGTCGATTACTTTTAAAATAGTAACCGACAAATATGCTAAAAAAAAAAAATCTTGCCGATTACTTTCGAAATAGGAACCGACGAATATGTTGAAAATAATAATCTTGTCGATTACTCTAAAAATAGTAACCGACAAATATGCTAAAAATAAAAATCCTGCCGATTACTTTTGAAATAGTAACCGACGAATGTGCAGAAAATAGATCATGCCGATTACTTTTGAAATAGTAACCGACGATTGTGTTGAAAATAAATCATGCCGATTACCTTTGAAATAGTAACCGACGAATATGTTGAAAATAAAAATCTTACCGATTACTTTTGAAATAGTAACCAACGAATATGCTGTAAATAAAGTCTTGCCCATTACTTTTAAAATAGTAACCGACAAATATGCTAAAAATAAAAATCTTGCCGATTACTTTTGAAATAGGAACCGACGAATATGTTGAAAATAAAAATCTTGTCGATTACTTTTAAAATAGTAACCGACAAATATGCTAAAAATAAAAATCTTGTCGATTACTTTTGAAATAGTAACCGACGAATATGTTGAAAATAAAAATCTTGTCGATTACTTTTAAAGTAGTAATCGACAAATATGCTGAAAATAAAAATCTTGCCGATTACTTTTGAAAAAGTAACCGATAAATATGTTGAAAATAAAAATCTTGCCGATTACTTTTGAAAAAGTAACCGACAAATATGCTGAAACTAAAAATCTTGCCGATTACTTTTGAAATAGTCACTGACCAATATGCTGAAAATAAAAATCTTGCCGATTACTTTTGAAATAGTAACCGACGAATGTGCTGAAAATAAATCATGCCGATTACTATTGAAATAGTAACCGACAAATGTGCTGAAAATAAAAGTCTTGCCCATTACTTTTGAAATAGTAACCGACGAATATGTGCTGAAAATAAATCTTGCCGATTACTTTTGAAATAGTACCCGACGAATGTGCTGAAAATAAATCATGCCGATTACTTTTGAAATAGTAAGCGACGAATATGGTGAAAATAAAAATCTTGTCGATTACTTTTAAAATAGTAACCGACAAATATGCTAAAAATAAAAATCTTGCCGATTACTTTTGAAATAGGAACCGACGAAAATGTTGAAAATAAAAATCTTGTCGATTACTTTTAAAATAGTAACCGACAAATATGCTAAAAATAAAAATCTTGTGGATTACTTTTGAAATAGTAACCGACGAATATGTTGAAAATAAAAATCTTGTCGATTACTTTTAAAATAGTAACCGACAAATATGCTGAAAATAAAAATCTTGCCGATTACTTTTGAAAAAGTAACCGACAAATATGTTGAAAATAAAAATCTTGCCGATTACTTTCGAAAAAGTAACCGACAAATATGCTGAAAATAAAAATCTTGCCGATTACTTTTGAAATAGTAACCGACGAATGTGCTGAAAATAAATCATGCCGATTACTATTGAAATAGTAACCGACAAATGTGCTGAAAATAAATCTTGCCGATTACTTTTGAAATAGTAACCGACGAATATGTGCTGAAAATAAATCTTGCCGATTACTTTTGAAATAGTAACCGACGAATGTGCTGAAAATAAATCATGCCGATTACTTTTGAAATAGTAAGCGACGAATATGTTCAAAATAAAAATCTTGTCGATTACTTTTAAAATAGTAACCGACAAATATGCTAAAAAAAAAAAATCTTGCCGATTACTTTCGAAATAGGAACCGACGAATATGTTGAAAATAAAAATCTTGTCGATTACTCTAAAAATAGTAACCGACAAATATGCTAAAAATAAAAATCCTGCCGATTACTTTTGAAATAGTAACCGACGAATGTGCAGAAAATAGATCATGCCGATTACTTTTGAAATAGTAACCGACGATTGTGTTGAAAATAAATCATGCCGATTACCTTTGAAATAGTAACCGACGAATATGTTGAAAATAAAAATCTTACCGATTACTTTTGAAATAGTAACCAACGAATATGCTGAAAATAAAGTCTTGCCCATTACTTTTGAAATAGTAACCGACGAATATGTGCTGAAAATAAATCTTGCCGATTACTTTTAAAATAGTAATTGACAAATATGCTGAAAATAAATATATTGCCGATTACTTCTGAAAAAGTAACCGACAAATATGCTGAAAATAAATATCTTGGCGATTACTTTTGAAATAGTCACCGACCAATATGCTGAAAATAAAAATCTTGTCGATTACTTTTGAAATAGTAACCGACGAATATGCTGAAAATAAAAATCTTGTCGATTACTTTTAAAATAGTAACTGACAAATATGCTGAAAATAAAAATCTTGCCGATTACTTTTGAAAAAGTAACCGACAAATATGTTGAAAATAAAAATCTTGGCGATTACTTTTGAAAAAGTAACCGACAAATATGCTGAAAATAAAAATCTTGCCGATTACTTTTGAAATAGTCACCGACCAATATGCTAAAAATAAAAATCTTGCCGATTACTTTTGAAATAGTAACCGACGAATGTGCTGAAAATAAATCATGCCGATTACTATTGAAATAGTAACCGACAAATGTGCTGAAAATAAAAGTCTTGCCCATTAGTTTTGAAATAGTAACCGACGAATATGTGCTGAAAATAAATCTTGCCGATTACTTTTGAAATAGTAACCGACGAATGTGCTGAAAATAAATCATGCCGATTACTTTTGAAATAGTAAGCGACGAATATGTTGAAAATAAAAATCTTGTCGATTACTTTTAAAATAGTAACCGACAAATATGCTGAAAATAAAAATCTTGCCGATTACTTTTGAAAAAGTAACCGACAAATATGCTGAAAATAAAAATCTTGCCGGTTACTTTTGAAATACTCACCGACCAATATGCTGAAAATAAAAATCTTGCCGATTACTTTTGAAATAGTAACCGACGAATGTGCTGAAAATAAATCATGCCGATTACTATTGAAATAGTAACCGACAAATGTGCTGAAAATAAAAGTCTTGCCCGTTACTTTTGAAATAGTAACCGACGAATATGTGCTTAAAATAAATCTTGCCGATTACTTTTGAAATAGTAACCGACGAATGTGCTGAAAATAAATCATGCCGATTACTTTTGAAATAGTAACCGACAAATATGCTAAAAATAAAAATCTTGTCGATTACTTTTGAAATAGTAACCGACGAATATGTTGAAAATAAAAATCTTGTCGATAATTTTAAAATAGTAACCGACAAATATGCTGAAAATAAAAATTTTGCCGATTACTTTTGAAAAAGTAACCGACAAATATGTTGAAAATAAAAATCTTGCCGATTACTTTTGAAAAAGTAACCGACAAATATGCTGAAAATAAAAATCTTGCCGATTACTTTTGAAATAGTAACCGACGAATGTGCTGAAAATAAATCATGCCGATTACTATTGAAATAGTAACCGACAAATGTGCTGAAAATAAAAGTCTTGCCCGTTACTTTTGAAATAGTAACCGACGAATATGTGCTGAAAATAAATCTTGCCGATTACTTTTGAAATAGTAACCGACGAATGTGTTGAAAATAAATCATGCCGATTACTTTAGAAATAGTAAGCGACGAATATGTTGAAAATAAAAATCTTGTCGATTACTTTTAAAATAGTAACCGACAAATATGTTGAAAATAAAAATCTTGTCGATTACTTTTAAAATAGTAACCGACAAATATGCTAAAAAAAAAAAATCTTGCCGATTACTTTCGAAATAGGAACCGACGAATATGTTGAAAATAAAAATCTTGTCGATTACTTTTAAAATAGTAACCGACAAATATGCTGAAAATAAAAATCTTGCCGATTACTTTTGAAATAGTAACCGACGAATGTGCTGAAAATAAAGTCTTGCCGATTACTTTTAAAATAGTAACCGACAAATATGCTGAAAATAAAAATCTTGCCGATTACTTTTGAAATAGTAACCGACGAATGTGCTGAAAATAAAGTCTTGCCGATTACTTTTAAAATAGTAACCGACAAATATGCTGAAAATAAAAATCTTGCCGATTACTTTTGAAATAGTAACCGACGAACATGCTGAAAATAAAAATCTTCCCGATTACTTTTGAAATAGTAACCGACGAATGTGCTGAAAATAAAGTCTTGCCGATTACTTTTGAAATAGTAACCGACAAATATGCTGAAAATAAAAATCTTGCCGATTACTTTTGAAATAGTAACCGACGAACATGCTGAAAATAAAAATCTTCCCGATTACTTTTGAAATAGTAACCGACGAATGTGCTGAAAATAAAGTCTTGCCGATTACTTTTGAAATAGTAACCGACGAATGTGCTGAAAATAAAGTCTTGCCGATTACTTCTAAAATAGTAACAGACAAATATGCTAAAAATAAAAATCTTGCCGATTACTTTTGAAATAGTAACCGACGTATGTGCTGAAAATAAATCTTGCCGATTAGCTTTGAAATAGTAACTGACGAATATGCTGAATATAAAAATTTTGCTAATTACTTTTGAAATAGTAACCGACGAATGTGCAGAAAATAGATCATTCCGATTACTTTTGAAATAGTAACCGACGAATGTGTTGAATATAAAGTCTTGCCGATTACTTTTGAAATAGTAACCTACAAATGCGCTGAAAATAAATCATGCCAATTACTTTTGAAATAGTAACCGACAAATGTGCTGAAAATAAAAGTCTTGCCGATTACATTTGAAATAGTAACCTGACGAATGTGCTGAAAATAAATCATGCCGATTACTTTTGAAATAGTCACCGACGAATATGCTGAAAATAAAAATCTTGTCGATTACTTTTGAAATAGTAACCGACGAATGTGCTGAAAATAAATCATGCTGATTACTTTTGAAATAGTAAGCGATGAATATGTTGGAAATAAAAATCTTACCAATTACTTTTAAAAAAGTAACCAATGAATGTGCTAAAAATAAAGTCTTGCCGATTACTTTTGAAATAGTAACCGACGAATATATTGAAAATAAAAATCTTGCCGATTACTTTTGAAATAGTAACCGACGAATGTGCTGAAAATAAAGTCTTGCCGATTACTTTTAAAATAGTAACCGACAAATATGCTGAAAATAAAAATCTTGCCGATTACTTTTGAAATAGTAACCGACGAACATGCTGAAAATAAAAATCTTCCCGATTACTTTTGAAATAGTAACCGACGAATGTGCTGAAAATAAAGTCTTGCCGATTACTTTTGAAATAGTAACCGACAAATATGCTGAAAATAAAAATCTTGCCGATTACTTTTGAAATAGTAACCGACGAACATGCTGAAAATAAAAATCTTCCCGATTACTTTTGAAATAGTAACCGACGAAGGTGCTGAAAATAAAGTCTTGCCGATTACTTTTGAAATAGTAACCGACGAATGTGCTGAAAATAAAGTCTTGCCGATTACTTCTAAAATAGTAACAGACAAATATGCTAAAAATAAAAATCTTGCCGATTACTTTTGAAATAGTAACCGACGAATGTGCTGAAAATAAATTTTACCGATTAGCTTTGAAATAGTAACTGACGAATATGCTGAATATAAAATTTTTGCTGATTACTTTTGAAATAGTAACCGACAAATGTGCAGAAAATAGATCATGCCGATTACTTTTGAAATAGTAACCGACGAATGTGTTGAATATAAGGTCTTGCCGATTACTTTTGAAATAGTAACCTACAAATGTGCTGAAAATAAATCATGCCGATTACTTTTGAAATAGTCACCGACGAATATGTTGAAAATAAAAATCTTGCCGATTACTTTTGAAATAGTAACCGACGAATGTGCTGAAAATAAATCATGCCGATTACTTTCGAAATAGTAAGCGACGAATATGTTGAAAATAAAAATCTTACCGATTACTTTTAAAATAGTAACCAACGAATGTACTGAAAAAAAAAATCTTGCCGATTACTTTTGAAATAGTAACCGACGAATATGTTGAAAATAAAAATCTTGTCGATTACTCTAAAAATAGTAACCGACAAATATGCTAAAAATAAAAATCTTGCCGATTACTTTTGAAATAGTAACCGACGAATGTGCAGAAAATAGATCATGCCGATTACTTTTGAAATAGTAACCGACGATTGTGTTGAAAATAAATCATGCCGATTACCTTTGAAATAGTAACCGACGAATATGTTGAAAATAAAAATCTTACCGATTACTTTTGAAATAGTAACCAACGAATATGCTGAAAATAAAGTCTTGCCCATTACTTTTGAAATAGTAACCGACGAATATGTGCTGAAAATAAATCTTGCCGATTACTTTTAAAATAGTAATTGACAAATATGCTGAAAATAAATATATTGCCGATTACTTCTGAAAAAGTAACCGACAAATATGCTGAAAATAAATATCTTGGCGATTACTTTTGAAATAGTCACCGACCAATATGCTGAAAATAAAAATCTTGTCGATTACTTTTGAAATAGTAACCCACGAATATGCTGAAAATAAAAATCTTGTCGATTACTTTTAAAATAGTAACTGACAAATATGCTGAAAATAAAAATCTTGCCGATTACTTTTGAAAAAGTAACCGACAAATATGTTGAAAATAAAAATCTTGGCGATTACTTTTGAAAAAGTAACCGACAAATATGCTGAAAATAAAAATCTTGCCGATTACTTTTGAAATAGTCACCGACCAATATGCTAAAAATAAAAATCTTGCCGATTACTTTTGAAATAGTAACCGACGAATATGTGCTGAAAATAAATCATGCCGATTACTATTGAAATAGTAACCGACAAATGTGCTGAAAATAAAAGTCTTGCCCATTAGTTTTGAAATAGTAACCGACGAATATGTGCTGAAAATAAATCTTGCCGATTACTTTTGAAATAGTAACCGACGAATGTGCTGAAAATAAATCATGCCGATTACTTTTGAAATAGTAAGCGACGAATATGTTGAAAATAAAAATCTTGTCGATTACTTTTAAAATAGTAACCGACAAATATGCTGAAAATAAAAATCTTGCCGATTACTTTTGAAAAAGTAACCGACAAATATGCTGAAAATAAAAATCTTGCCGATTACTTTTGAAATAGTCACCGACCAATATGCTGAAAATAAAAATCTTGCCGATTACTTTTGAAATAGTAACCGACGAATGTGCTGAAAATAAATCATGCCGATTACTATTGAAATAGTAACCGACAAATGTGCTGAAAATAAAAGTCTTGCCCGTTACTTTTGAAATAGTAACCTACGAATATGTGCTGAAAATAAATCTTGCCGATTACTTTTGAAATAGTAACCGACGAATGTGCTGAAAATAAATCATGCCGATTACTTTTGAAATAGTAACCGACAAATATGCTAAAAATAAAAATCTTGTCGATTACTTTTGAAATAGTAACCGACGAATATGTTGAAAATAAAAATCTTGTCGATTACTCTTAAAATAGTAACCGACAAATATGCTGAAAATAAAAATTTTGCCGATTACTTTTGAAAAAGTAACCGACAAATATGTTGAAAATAAAAATCTTGCCGATTACTTTTGAAAAAGTAACCGACAAATATGCTGAAAATAAAAATCTTGCCGATTACTTTTGAAATAGTAACCGACGAATGTGCTGAAAATAAATCATGCCGATTACTATTGAAATAGTAACCGACAAATGTGTTGAAAATAAAAGTCTTGCCCATTAGTTTTGAAATAGTAACCGACGAATATGTGCTGAAAATAAATCTTGCCGATTACTTTTGAAATAGTAACCGACGAATGTGTTGAAAATAAATCATGCCGATTACTTTTGAAATAGTAAGCGACGAATATGTTGAAAATAAAAATCTTGTCGATTACTTTTAAAATAGTAACCGACAAATATGCTGAAAATAAAAATCTTACCGATTACTTTTAAAATAGTAACCGACAAATATGCTAAAAATAAAAATCTTGTCGATTACTTTTGAAATAGTAACCGACGAATATGTTGATAATAAAAATCTTGTCGATTACTTTTAAAATAGTAACCGACAAATATGCTGAAAATAAAAATCTTGCCGATTACTTTTGAAAAAGTAACCGACAAATATGTTGAAAATAAAAATCTTGGCGATTACTTTTGAAAAAGTAACCGACAAATATGCTGAAAATAAAAATCTTGCCGATTACTTTTGAAATAGTCACCGACCAATATGCTAAAAATAAAAATCTTGCCGATTACTTTTGAAATAGTAACCGACGAATATGTGCTGAAAATAAATCTTGCCGATTACTTTTGAAATAGTAACCGACGAATGTGTTGAAAATAAATCATGCCGATTACTTTTGAAATAGTAAGCGACGAATATGTTGAAAATAAAAATCTTGTCGATTACTTTTAAAATAGTAACCGACAAATATGCTGAAAATAAAAATCTTACCGATTACTTTTAAAATAGTAACCGACAAATATGCTAAAAATAAAAATCTTGTCGATTACTTTTGAAATAGTAACCGACGAATATGTTGATAATAAAAATCTTGTCGATTACTTTTAAAATAGTAACCGACAAATATGCTGAAAATAAAAATCTTGCCGATTACTTTTGAAAAAGTAACCGACAAATATGTTGAAAATAAAAATCTTGGCGATTACTTTTGAAAAAGTAACCGACAAATATGCTGAAAATAAAAATCTTGCCGATTACTTTTGAAATAGTCACCGACCAATATGCTAAAAATAAAAATCTTGCCGATTACTTTTGAAATAGTAACCGACGAATATGTACTGAAAATAAATCATGCCGATTACTATTGAAATAGTAACCGACAAATGTGCTGAAAATAAAAGTCTTGCCCATTAGTTTTGAAATAGTAACCGACGAATATGTGCTGAAAATAAATCTTGCCGATTACTTTTGAAATAGTAACCGACGAATGTGCTGAAAATAAATCATGCCGATTACTTTTGAAATAGTAAGCGACGAATATGTTGAAAATAAAAATCTTGTCGATTACTTTTAAAATAGTAACCGACAAATATGCTGAAAATAAAAATCTTGCCGATTACTTTTGAAAAAGTAACCGACAAATATGCTGAAAATAAAAATCTTGCCGATTACTTTTGAAATAGTCACCGACCAATATGCTGAAAATAAAAATCTTGCCGATTACTTTTGAAATAGTAACCGACGAATGTGCTGAAAATAAATCATGCCGATTACTATTGAAATAGTAACCGACAAATGTGCTGAAAATAAAAGTCTTGCCCATTACTTTTGAAATAGTAACCGACGAATATGTGCTGAAAATAAATCTTGCCGATTACTTTTGAAATAGTACCCGACGAATGTGCTGAAAATAAATCATGCCGATTACTTTTGAAATAGTAAGCGACGAATATGGTGAAAATAAAAATCTTGTCGAT
This sequence comes from Medicago lupulina, assembly GCA_958299785.1. Classification (NCBI taxonomy): domain Eukaryota; kingdom Viridiplantae; phylum Streptophyta; class Magnoliopsida; order Fabales; family Fabaceae; genus Medicago; species Medicago lupulina. The sequence goes on along the minus strand of OY283146.1, from coordinate 35,651,417 downwards.
TACTTTTAAAATAGTAACCGACAAATATGCTAAAAATAAAAATCTTGCCGATTACTTTTGAAATAGGAACCGACGAATATGTTGAAAATAAAAATCTTGTCGATTACTTTTAAAATAGTAACCGACAAATATGTTGAAAATAAAAATCTTGCCGATTACTTTTGAAAAAGTAACCGACAAATATGCTGAAAATAAAAATCTTGCCGATTACTTTTGAAATAGTAACCGACGAATGTGCTGAAAATAAATCATGCCGATTACTATTGAAATAGTAACCGACAAATGTGCTGAAAATAAAAGTCTTGCCCGTTACTTTTGAAATAGTAACCGACGAATATGTGCTGAAAATAAATCTTGCCGATTACTTTTGAAATAGTAACCGACGAATGTGTTGAAAATAAATCATGCCGATTACTTTTGAAATAGTAAGCGACGAATATGTTGAAAATAAAAATCTTGTCGATTACTTTTAAAATAGTAACCGACAAATATGCTGAAAATAAAAATCTTACCGATTACTTTTAAAATAGTAACCGACAAATATGCTAAAAATAAAAATCTTGCCGATTACTTTTGAAATAGTAACCGACGAATGTGCTGAAAATAAAGTCTTGCCGATTACTTTTAAAATAGTAACCGACAAATATGCTGAAAATAAAAATCTTGCCGATTACTTTTGAAATAGTAACCGATGAACATGCTGAAAATAAAAATCTTCCCGATTACTTTTGAAATAGTAACCGACGAATGTGCTGAAAATAAAGTCTTGCCGATTACTTTTGAAATAGTAACCGACAAATATGCTGAAAATAAAAATCTTGCCGATTACTTTTGAAAAAGTAACCGACAAATATGCTGAAAATAAAAATCTTGCCGATTACTTTTGAAATAGTAACCGACGAATGTGCTGAAAATAAATCATGCCGATTACTATTGAAATAGTAACCGACAAATGTGCTGAAAATAAAAGTCTTGCCCGTTACTTTTGAAATAGTAACCGACGAATATGTGCTGAAAATAAATCTTGCCGATTACTTTTGAAATAGTAACCGACGAATGTGTTGAAAATAAATCATGCCGATTACTTTTGAAATAGTAAGCGACGAATATGTTGAAAATAAAAATCTTGTCGATTACTTTTAAAATAGTAACCGACAAATATGCTGAAAATAAAAATCTTACCGATTACTTTTAAAATAGTAACCGACAAATATGCTAAAAATAAAAATCTTGCCGATTACTTTTGAAATAGTAACCGACGAATGTGCTGAAAATAAAGTCTTGCCGATTACTTTTAAAATAGTAACCGACAAATATGCTGAAAATAAAAATCTTGCCGATTACTTTTGAAATAGTAACCGATGAACATGCTGAAAATAAAAATCTTCCCGATTACTTTTGAAATAGTAACCGACGAATGTGCTGAAAATAAAGTCTTGCCGATTACTTTTGAAATAGTAACCGACAAATATGCTGAAAATAAAAATCTTGCCGATTACTTTTGAAATAGTAACCGACGAACATGCTGAAAATAAAAATCTTCCCGATTACTTTTGAAATAGTAACCGACGAATGTGCTGAAAATAAAGTCTTGCCGATTACTTTTGAAATAGTAACCGACGAATGTGCTGAAAATAAAGTCTTGCCGATTACTTCTAAAATAGTAACAGACAAATATGCTAAAAATAAAAATCTTGCCGATTACTTTTGAAATAGTAACCGACGTATGTGCTGAAAATAAATCTTGCCGATTAGCTTTGAAATAGTAACTGACGAATATGCTGAATATAAAAATTTTGCTAATTACTTTTGAAATAGTAACCGACGAATGTGCAGAAAATAGATCATTCCGATTACTTTTGAAATAGTAACCGACGAATGTGTTGAATATAAAGTCTTGCCGATTACTTTTGAAATAGTAACCTACAAATGCGCTGAAAATAAATCATGCCAATTACTTTTGAAATAGTAACCGACAAATGTGCTGAAAATAAAAGTCTTGCCGATTACATTTGAAATAGTAACCTGACGAATGTGCTGAAAATAAATCATGCCGATTACTTTTGAAATAGTCACCGACGAATATGCTGAAAATAAAAATCTTGTCGATTACTTTTGAAATAGTAACCGACGAATGTGCTGAAAATAAATCATGCTGATTACTTTTGAAATAGTAAGCGATGAATATGTTGGAAATAAAAATCTTACCAATTACTTTTAAAAAAGTAACCAATGAATGTGCTAAAAATAAAGTCTTGCCGATTACTTTTGAAATAGTAACCGACGAATATATTGAAAATAAAAATCTTGCCGATTACTTTTGAAATAGTAACCGACGAATGTGCTGAAAATAAAGTCTTGCCGATTACTTTTAAAATAGTAACCGACAAATATGCTGAAAATAAAAATCTTGCCGATTACTTTTGAAATAGTAACCGACGAACATGCTGAAAATAAAAATCTTCCCGATTACTTTTGAAATAGTAACCGACGAATGTGCTGAAAATAAAGTCTTGCCGATTACTTTTGAAATAGTAACCGACAAATATGCTGAAAATAAAAATCTTGCCGATTACTTTTGAAATAGTAACCGACGAACATGCTGAAAATAAAAATCTTCCCGATTACTTTTGAAATAGTAACCGACGAAGGTGCTGAAAATAAAGTCTTGCCGATTACTTTTGAAATAGTAACCGACGAATGTGCTGAAAATAAAGTCTTGCCGATTACTTCTAAAATAGTAACAGACAAATATGCTAAAAATAAAAATCTTGCCGATTACTTTTGAAATAGTAACCGACGAATATGTTGATAATAAAAATCTTGGCGATTACTTTTGAAAAAGTAACCGACAAATATGCTGAAAATAAAAATCTTGCCGATTACTTTTGAAATAGTCACCGACCAATATGCTAAAAATAAAAATCTTGCCGATTACTTTTGAAATAGTAACCGACGAATATGTGCTGAAAATAAATCTTGCCGATTACTTTTGAAATAGTAACCGACGAATGTGTTGAAAATAAATCATGCCGATTACTTTTGAAATAGTAAGCGACGAATATGTTGAAAATAAAAATCTTGTCGATTACTTTTAAAATAGTAACCGACAAATATGCTGAAAATAAAAATCTTACCGATTACTTTTAAAATAGTAACCGACAAATATGCTAAAAATAAAAATCTTGTCGATTACTTTTGAAATAGTAACCGACGAATATGTTGATAATAAAAATCTTGTCGATTACTTTTAAAATAGTAACCGACAAATATGCTGAAAATAAAAATCTTGCCGATTACTTTTGAAAAAGTAACCGACAAATATGTTGAAAATAAAAATCTTGGCGATTACTTTTGAAAAAGTAACCGACAAATATGCTGAAAATAAAAATCTTGCCGATTACTTTTGAAATAGTCACCGACCAATATGCTAAAAATAAAAATCTTGCCGATTACTTTTGAAATAGTAACCGACGAATATGTACTGAAAATAAATCATGCCGATTACTATTGAAATAGTAACCGACAAATGTGCTGAAAATAAAAGTCTTGCCCATTAGTTTTGAAATAGTAACCGACGAATATGTGCTGAAAATAAATCTTGCCGATTACTTTTGAAATAGTAACCGACGAATGTGCTGAAAATAAATCATGCCGATTACTTTTGAAATAGTAAGCGACGAATATGTTGAAAATAAAAATCTTGTCGATTACTTTTAAAATAGTAACCGACAAATATGCTGAAAATAAAAATCTTGCCGATTACTTTTGAAAAAGTAACCGACAAATATGCTGAAAATAAAAATCTTGCCGATTACTTTTGAAATAGTCACCGACCAATATGCTGAAAATAAAAATCTTGCCGATTACTTTTGAAATAGTAACCGACGAATGTGCTGAAAATAAATCATGCCGATTACTATTGAAATAGTAACCGACAAATGTGCTGAAAATAAAAGTCTTGCCCATTACTTTTGAAATAGTAACCGACGAATATGTGCTGAAAATAAATCTTGCCGATTACTTTTGAAATAGTACCCGACGAATGTGCTGAAAATAAATCATGCCGATTACTTTTGAAATAGTAAGCGACGAATATGGTGAAAATAAAAATCTTGTCGATTACTTTTAAAATAGTAACCGACAAATATGCTAAAAATAAAAATCTTGCCGATTACTTTTGAAATAGGAACCGACGAATATGTTGAAAATAAAAATCTTGTCGATTACTTTTAAAATAGTAACCGACAAATATGTTGAAAATAAAAATCTTGCCGATTACTTTTGAAAAAGTAACCGACAAATATGCTGAAAATAAAAATCTTGCCGATTACTTTTGAAATAGTAACCGACGAATGTGCTGAAAATAAATCATGCCGATTACTATTGAAATAGTAACCGACAAATGTGCTGAAAATAAAAGTCTTGCCCGTTACTTTTGAAATAGTAACCGACGAATATGTGCTGAAAATAAATCTTGCCGATTACTTTTGAAATAGTAACCGACGAATGTGTTGAAAATAAATCATGCCGATTACTTTTGAAATAGTAAGCGACGAATATGTTGAAAATAAAAATCTTGTCGATTACTTTTAAAATAGTAACCGACAAATATGCTGAAAATAAAAATCTTACCGATTACTTTTAAAATAGTAACCGACAAATATGCTAAAAATAAAAATCTTGCCGATTACTTTTGAAATAGTAACCGACGAATGTGCTGAAAATAAAGTCTTGCCGATTACTTTTAAAATAGTAACCGACAAATATGCTGAAAATAAAAATCTTGCCGATTACTTTTGAAATAGTAACCGACGAACATGCTGAAAATAAAAATCTTCCCGATTACTTTTGAAATAGTAACCGACGAATGTGCTGAAAATAAAGTCTTGCCGATTACTTTTGAAATAGTAACCGACAAATATGCTGAAAATAAAAATCTTGCCGATTACTTTTGAAATAGTAACCGACGAACATGCTGAAAATAAAAATCTTCCCGATTACTTTTGAAATAGTAACCGACGAATGTGCTGAAAATAAAGTCTTGCCGATTACTTTTGAAATAGTAACCGACGAATGTGCTGAAAATAAAGTCTTGCCGATTACTTCTAAAATAGTAACAGACAAATATGCTAAAAATAAAAATCTTGCCGATTACTTTTGAAATAGTAACCGACGTATGTGCTGAAAATAAATCTTGCCGATTAGCTTTGAAATAGTAACTGACGAATATGCTGAATATAAAAATTTTGCTAATTACTTTTGAAATAGTAACCGACGAATGTGCAGAAAATAGATCATTCCGATTACTTTTGAAATAGTAACCGACGAATGTGTTGAATATAAAGTCTTGCCGATTACTTTTGAAATAGTAACCTACAAATGCGCTGAAAATAAATCATGCCAATTACTTTTGAAATAGTAACCGACAAATGTGCTGAAAATAAAAGTCTTGCCGATTACATTTGAAATAGTAACCTGACGAATGTGCTGAAAATAAATCATGCCGATTACTTTTGAAATAGTCACCGACGAATATGCTGAAAATAAAAATCTTGTCGATTACTTTTGAAATAGTAACCGACGAATGTGCTGAAAATAAATCATGCTGATTACTTTTGAAATAGTAAGCGATGAATATGTTGGAAATAAAAATCTTACCAATTACTTTTAAAAAAGTAACCAATGAATGTGCTAAAAATAAAGTCTTGCCGATTACTTTTGAAATAGTAACCGACGAATATATTGAAAATAAAAATCTTGCCGATTACTTTTGAAATAGTAACCGACGAATGTGCTGAAAATAAAGTCTTGCCGATTACTTTTAAAATAGTAACCGACAAATATGCTGAAAATAAAAATCTTGCCGATTACTTTTGAAATAGTAACCGACGAACATGCTGAAAATAAAAATCTTCCCGATTACTTTTGAAATAGTAACCGACGAATGTGCTGAAAATAAAGTCTTGCCGATTACTTTTGAAATAGTAACCGACAAATATGCTGAAAATAAAAATCTTGCCGATTACTTTTGAAATAGTAACCGACGAACATGCTGAAAATAAAAATCTTCCCGATTACTTTTGAAATAGTAACCGACGAAGGTGCTGAAAATAAAGTCTTGCCGATTACTTTTGAAATAGTAACCGACGAATGTGCTGAAAATAAAGTCTTGCCGATTACTTCTAAAATAGTAACAGACAAATATGCTAAAAATAAAAATCTTGCCGATTACTTTTGAAATAGTAACCGACGAATGTGCTGAAAATAAATTTTACCGATTAGCTTTGAAATAGTAACCGACGAATATGCTGAATATAAAATTTTTGCTGATTACTTTTGAAATAGTAACCGACAAATGTGCAGAAAATAGATCATGCCGATTACTTTTGAAATAGTAACCGACGAATGTGTTGAATATAAGGTCTTGCCGATTACTTTTGAAATAGTAACCTACAAATGTGCTGAAAATAAATCATGCCGATTACTTTTGAAATAGTCACCGACGAATATGTTGAAAATAAAAATCTTGCCGATTACTTTTGAAATAGTAACCGACGAATGTGCTGAAAATAAATCATGCCGATTACTTTCGAAATAGTAAGCGACGAATATGTTGAAAATAAAAATCTTACCGATTACTTTTAAAATAGTAACCAACGAATGTACTGAAAAAAAAAATCTTGCCGATTACTTTTGAAATAGTAACCGACGAATATGTTGAAAATAAAAATCTTGTCGATTACTCTAAAAATAGTAACCGACAAATATGCTAAAAATAAAAATCTTGCCGATTACTTTTGAAATAGTAACCGACGAATGTGCAGAAAATAGATCATGCCGATTACTTTTGAAATAGTAACCGACGATTGTGTTGAAAATAAATCATGCCGATTACCTTTGAAATAGTAACCGACGAATATGTTGAAAATAAAAATCTTACCGATTACTTTTGAAATAGTAACCAACGAATATGCTGAAAATAAAGTCTTGCCCATTACTTTTGAAATAGTAACCGACGAATATGTGCTGAAAATAAATCTTGCCGATTACTTTTAAAATAGTAATTGACAAATATGCTGAAAATAAATATATTGCCGATTACTTCTGAAAAAGTAACCGACAAATATGCTGAAAATAAATATCTTGGCGATTACTTTTGAAATAGTCACCGACCAATATGCTGAAAATAAAAATCTTGTCGATTACTTTTGAAATAGTAACCCACGAATATGCTGAAAATAAAAATCTTGTCGATTACTTTTAAAATAGTAACTGACAAATATGCTGAAAATAAAAATCTTGCCGATTACTTTTGAAAAAGTAACCGACAAATATGTTGAAAATAAAAATCTTGGCGATTACTTTTGAAAAAGTAACCGACAAATATGCTGAAAATAAAAATCTTGCCGATTACTTTTGAAATAGTCACCGACCAATATGCTAAAAATAAAAATCTTGCCGATTACTTTTGAAATAGTAACCGACGAATATGTGCTGAAAATAAATCATGCCGATTACTATTGAAATAGTAACCGACAAATGTGCTGAAAATAAAAGTCTTGCCCATTAGTTTTGAAATAGTAACCGACGAATATGTGCTGAAAATAAATCTTGCCGATTACTTTTGAAATAGTAACCGACGAATGTGCTGAAAATAAATCATGCCGATTACTTTTGAAATAGTAAGCGACGAATATGTTGAAAATAAAAATCTTGTCGATTACTTTTAAAATAGTAACCGACAAATATGCTGAAAATAAAAATCTTGCCGATTACTTTTGAAAAAGTAACCGACAAATATGCTGAAAATAAAAATCTTGCCGATTACTTTTGAAATAGTCACCGACCAATATGCTGAAAATAAAAATCTTGCCGATTACTTTTGAAATAGTAACCGACGAATGTGCTGAAAATAAATCATGCCGATTACTATTGAAATAGTAACCGACAAATGTGCTGAAAATAAAAGTCTTGCCCGTTACTTTTGAAATAGTAACCTACGAATATGTGCTGAAAATAAATCTTGCCGATTACTTTTGAAATAGTAACCGACGAATGTGCTGAAAATAAATCATGCCGATTACTTTTGAAATAGTAACCGACAAATATGCTAAAAATAAAAATCTTGTCGATTACTTTTGAAATAGTAACCGACGAATATGTTGAAAATAAAAATCTTGTCGATTACTCTTAAAATAGTAACCGACAAATATGCTGAAAATAAAAATTTTGCCGATTACTTTTGAAAAAGTAACCGACAAATATGTTGAAAATAAAAATCTTGCCGATTACTTTTGAAAAAGTAACCGACAAATATGCTGAAAATAAAAATCTTGCCGATTACTTTTGAAATAGTAACCGACGAATGTGCTGAAAATAAATCATGCCGATTACTATTGAAATAGTAACCGACAAATGTGCTGAAAATAAAAGTCTTGCCCGTTACTTTTGAAATAGTAACCGACGAATATGTGCTGAAAATAAATCTTGCCGATTACTTTTGAAATAGTAACCGACGAATGTGTTGAAAATAAATCATGCCGATTACTTTTGAAATAGTAAGCGACGAATATGTTGAAAATAAAAATCTTGTCGATTACTTTTAAAATAGTAACCGACAAATATGCTGAAAATAAAAATCTTACCGATTACTTTTAAAATAGTAACCGACAAATATGCTAAAAATAAAAATCTTGTCGATTACTTTTGAAATAGTAACCGACGAATATGTTGATAATAAAAATCTTGTCGATTACTTTTAAAATAGTAACCGACAAATATGCTGAAAATAAAAATCTTGCCGATTACTTTTGAAAAAGTAACCGACAAATATGTTGAAAATAAAAATCTTGGCGATTACTTTTGAAAAAGTAACCGACAAATATGCTGAAAATAAAAATCTTGCCGATTACTTTTGAAATAGTCACCGACCAATATGCTAAAAATAAAAATCTTGCCGATTACTTTTGAAATAGTAACCGACGAATATGTGCTGAAAATAAATCTTGCCGATTACTTTTGAAATAGTAACCGACGAATGTGTTGAAAATAAATCATGCCGATTACTTTTGAAATAGTAAGCGACGAATATGTTGAAAATAAAAATCTTGTCGATTACTTTTAAAATAGTAACCGACAAATATGCTGAAAATAAAAATCTTACCGATTACTTTTAAAATAGTAACCGACAAATATGCTAAAAATAAAAATCTTGTCGATTACTTTTGAAATAGTAACCGACGAATATGTTGATAATAAAAATCTTGTCGATTACTTTTAAAATAGTAACCGACAAATATGCTGAAAATAAAAATCTTGCCGATTACTTTTGAAAAAGTAACCGACAAATATGTTGAAAATAAAAATCTTGGCGATTACTTTTGAAAAAGTAACCGACAAATATGCTGAAAATAAAAATCTTGCCGATTACTTTTGAAATAGTCACCGACCAATATGCTAAAAATAAAAATCTTGCCGATTACTTTTGAAATAGTAACCGACGAATATGTACTGAAAATAAATCATGCCGATTACTATTGAAATAGTAACCGACAAATGTGCTGAAAATAAAAGTCTTGCCCATTAGTTTTGAAATAGTAACCGACGAATATGTGCTGAAAATAAATCTTGCCGATTACTTTTGAAATAGTAACCGACGAATGTGCTGAAAATAAATCATGCCGATTACTTTTGAAATAGTAAGCGACGAATATGTTGAAAATAAAAATCTTGTCGATTACTTTTAAAATAGTAACCGACAAATATGCTGAAAATAAAAATCTTGCCGATTACTTTTGAAAAAGTAACCGACAAATATGCTGAAAATAAAAATCTTGCCGATTACTTTTGAAATAGTCACCGACCAATATGCTGAAAATAAAAATCTTGCCGATTACTTTTGAAATAGTAACCGACGAATGTGCTGAAAATAAATCATGCCGATTACTATTGAAATAGTAACCGACAAATGTGCTGAAAATAAAAGTCTTGCCCATTACTTTTGAAATAGTAACCGACGAATATGTGCTGAAAATAAATCTTGCCGATTACTTTTGAAATAGTACCCGACGAATGTGCTGAAAATAAATCATGCCGATTACTTTTGAAATAGTAAGCGACGAATATGGTGAAAATAAAAATCTTGTCGATTACTTTTAAAATAGTAACCGACAAATATGCTAAAAATAAAAATCTTGCCGATTACTTTTGAAATAGGAACCGACGAATATGTTGAAAATAAAAATCTTGTCGATTACTTTTAAAATAGTAACCGACAAATATGTTGAAAATAAAAATCTTGCCGATTACTTTTGAAAAAGTAACCGACAAATATGCTGAAAATAAAAATCTTGCCGATTACTTTTGAAATAGTAACCGACGAATGTGCTGAAAATAAATCATGCCGATTACTATTGAAATAGTAACCGACAAATGTGCTGAAAATAAAAGTCTTGCCCGTTACTTTTGAAATAGTAACCGACGAATATGTGCTGAAAATAAATCTTGCCGATTACTTTTGAAATAGTAACCGACGAATGTGTTGAAAATAAATCATGCCGATTACTTTTGAAATAGTAAGCGACGAATATGTTGAAAATAAAAATCTTGTCGATTACTTTTAAAATAGTAACCGACAAATATGCTGAAAATGAAAATCTTACCGATTACTTTTAAAATAGTAACCGACAAATATGCTAAAAATCAAAATCTTGTCGATTACTTTTGAAATAGTAACCGACGAATATGTTGATAATAAAAATCTTGTCGATTACTTTTAAAATAGTAACCGACAAATATGCTGAAAATAAAAATCTTGCCGATTACTTTTGAAAAAGTAACCGACAAATATGTTGAAAATAAAAATCTTGCCAATTACTTTTGAAAAAGTAACCGACAAATATGCTGAAAATAAAAATCTTGCCGATTACTTTTGAAATAGTCACCGACCAATATGCTAAAAATAAAAATCTTGCCGATTACTTTTGAAATAGTAACCGACGAATATGTACTGAAAATAAATCATGCCGATTACTATTGAAATAGTAACCGACAAATGTGCTGAAAATAAAAGTCTTGCCCATTAGTTTTGAAATAGTAACCGACGAATATGTGCTGAAAATAAATCTTGCCGATTACTTTTGAAATAGTAACCGACGAATGTGCTGAAAATAAATCATGCCGATTACTTTTGAAATAGTAAGCGACGAATATGTTGAAAATAAAAATCTTGTCGATTACTTTTAAAATAGTAACCGACAAATATGCTGAAAATAAAAATCTTGCCGATTACTTTTGAAAAAGTAACCGACAAATATGCTGAAAATAAAAATCTTGCCGATTACTTTTGAAATAGTCACCGACCAATATGCTGAAAATAAAAATCTTGCCGATTACTTTTGAAATAGTAACCGACGAATGTGCTGAAAATAAATCATGCCGATTACTTTTGAAATAGTAAGCGACGAATATGTTGAAAATAAAAATCTTGTCGATTACTTTTAAAATAGTAACCGACAAATATGCTGAAAATAAAAATCTTGCCGATTACTTTTGAAATAGTAACCGACGAATGTGCTGAAAATAAATCATGCCGATTACTTTTGAAATAGTAACCGACAAATATGCTAAAAATAAAAATCTTGTCGATTACTTTTGAAATAGTAACCGACGAATATGTTGAAAATAAAAATCTTGTCGATTACTTTTAAAATAGTAACCGACAAATATGCTGAAAATAAAAATTTTGCCGATTACTTTTGAAAAAGTAACCGACAAATATGTTGAAAATAAAAATCTTGCCGATTACTTTTGAAAAAGTAACCGACAAATATGCTGAAAATAAAAATCTTGCCGATTACTTTTGAAATAGTAACCGACGAATGTGCTGAAAATAAATCATGCCGATTACTATTGAAATAGTAACCGACAAATGTGCTGAAAATAAAAGTCTTGCCCGTTACTTTTGAAATAGTAACCGACGAATATGTGCTGAAAATAAATCTTGCCGATTACTTTTGAAATAGTAACCGACGAATGTGTTGAAAATAAATCATGCCGATTACTTTTGAAATAGTAAGCGACGAATATGTTGAAAATAAAAATCTTGTCGATTACTTTTAAAATAGTAACCGACAAATATGCTGAAAATAAAAATCTTACCGATTACTTTTAAAATAGTAACCGACAAATATGCTAAAAATAAAAATCTTGTCGATTACTTTTGAAATAGTAACCGACGAATATGTTGATAATAAAAATCTTGTCGATTACTTTTAAAATAGTAACCGACAAATATGCTGAAAATAAAAATCTTGCCGATTACTTTTGAAAAAGTAACCGACAAATATGTTGAAAATAAAAATCTTGCCGATTACTTTTGAAAAAGTAACCGACAAATATGCTGAAAATAAAAATCTTGCCGATTACTTTTGAAATAGTAACCGACGAATGTGCTGAAAATAAATCATGCCGATTACTATTGAAATATTAACCGACAAATGTGCTGAAAATAAAAGTCTTGCCCGTTACTTTTGAAATAGTAACCAACGAATATGTGCTGAAAATAAATCTTGCCGATTACTTTTGAAATAGTAACCGACGAATGTGTTGAAAATAAATCATGCCGATTACTTTTGAAATAGTAAGCGACGAATATGTTGAAAATAAAAATCTTGTCGATTACTTTTAAAATAGTAACCGACAAATATGCTGAAAATAAAAATCTTACCGATTACTTTTAAAATAGTAACCGACAAATATGCTAAAAATAAAAATCTTGTCGATTACTTTTGAAATAGTAACCGACGAATATGTTGATAATAAAAATCTTGTCGATTACTTTTCAAATAGTAACCGACAAATATGCTGAAAATAAAAATCTTGCCGATTACTTTTGAAAAAGTAACCGACAAATATGTTGAAAATAAAAATCTTGCCGATTACTTTTGAAAAAGTAACCGACAAATATGCTGAAAATAAAAATCTTGCCGATTACTTTTGAAATAGTAACCGACGAATGTGCTGAAAATAAATCATGCCGATTACTATTGAAATATTAACCGACAAATGTGCTGAAAATAAAAGTCTTGCCCGTTACTTTTGAAATAGTAACCAACGAATATGTGCTGAAAATAAATCTTGCCGATTACTTTTGAAATAGTAACCGACGAATGTGCTGAAAATAAATCATGCCGATTACTATTGAAATAGTAACCGACAAATGTGCTGAAAATAAAAGTCTTGCCCGTTACTTTTGAAATAGTAACCAACGAATATGTGCTGAAAATAAATCTTGCCGATTACTTTTGAAATAGTAACCGACGAATGTGCTGAAAACAAATCATGCCGATTACTTTTGAAATAGTAAGCGACGAATATGTTGAAAATAAAAATCTTGTCGATTACTTTTAAAATAGTAACCGACAAATATGCTAAAAAAAAAAAATCTTGCTGATTACTTTCGAAATAGGAACCGACGAATATGTTGAAATTAAAAATCTTGTCGATTACTTTTAAAATAGTAACCGACAAATATGCTGAAAATAAAAATCTTGCCGATTACTTTTGAAATAGTAACCGACGAATGTGCTGAAAATAAAGTCTTGCCGATTACTTTTAAAATAGTAACCGACAAATATGCTGAAAATAAAAATCTTGCCGATTACTTTTGAAATAGTAACCGACGAATGTGCTGAAAATAAATCTTGCCGATTACTTTTGAAATAGTAACCGACGAATGTGCTGAAAATAAATCATGCCGATTACTATTGAAATAGTAACCGATAAATGTGCTGAAAATAAAAGTCTTGCCCGTTACTTTTGAAATAGTAACCTACGAATATGTGCTGAAAATAAATCTTGCCGATTACTTTTGAAATAGTACCCGACGAATGTGCTGAAAATAAATCATGCCGATTACTTTTGAAATAGTAAGCGACGAATATGGTGAAAATAAAAATCTTGTCGATTACTTTTAAAATAGTAACCGACAAATATGCTAAAAATAAAAATCTTGCCGATTACTTTTGAAATAGGAACCGACGAATATGTTGAAAATAAAAATCTTGTCGATTACTTTTAAAATAGTAACCGACAAATATGTTGAAAATAAAAATCTTGCCGATTACTTTTGAAAAAGTAACCGACAAATATGCTGAAAATAAAAATCTTGCCGATTACTTTTGAAATAGTAACCGACGAATGTGCTGAAAATAAATCATGCCGATTACTATTGAAATAGTAACCGACAAATGTGCTGAAAATAAAAGTCTTGCCCGTTACTTTTGAAATAGTAACCGACGAATATGTGCTGAAAATAAATCTTGCCGATTACTTTTGAAATAGTAACCGACGAATGTGTTGAAAATAAATCATGCCGATTACTTTTGAAATAGTAAGCGACGAATATGTTGAAAATAAAAATCTTGTCGATTACTTTTAAAATAGTAACCGACAAATATGCTGAAAATGAAAATCTTACCGATTACTTTTAAAATAGTAACCGACAAATATGCTAAAAATAAAAATCTTGTCGATTACTTTTGAAATAGTAACCGACGAATATGTTGATAATAAAAATCTTGTCGATTACGTTTAAAATAGTAACCGACAAATATGCTGAAAATAAAAATCTTGCCGATTACTTTTGAAAAAGTAACCGACAAATATGTTGAAAATAAAAATCTTGCCGATTACTTTTGAAAAAGTAACCGACAAATATGCTGAAAATAAAAATCTTGCCGATTACTTTTGAAATAGTCACCGACCAATATGCTAAAAATAAAAATCTTGCCGATTACTTTTGAAATAGTAACCGACGAATATGTACTGAAAATAAATCATGCCGATTACTATTGAAATAGTAACCGACAAATGTGCTGAAAATAAAAGTCTTGCCCATTAGTTTTGAAATAGTAACCGACGAATATGTGCTGAAAATAAATCTTGCCGATTACTTTTGAAATAGTAACCGACGAATGTGCTGAAAATAAATCATGCCGATTACTTTTGAAATAGTAAGCGACGAATATGTTGAAAATAAAAATCTTGTCGATTACTTTTAAAATAGTAACCGACAAATATGCTGAAAATAAAAATCTTGCCGATTACTTTTGAAAAAGTAACCGACAAATATGCTGAAAATAAAAATCTTGCCGATTACTTTTGAAATAGTCACCGACCAATATGCTGAAAATAAAAATCTTGCCGATTACTTTTGAAATAGTAACCGACGAATGTGCTGAAAATAAATCATGCCGATTACTATTGAAATAGTAACCGACAAATGTGCTGAAAATAAAAGTCTTGCCCGTTACTTTTGAAATAGTAACCTACGAATATGTGCTGAAAATAAATCTTGCCGATTACTTTTGAAATAGTAACCGACGAATGTGCTGAAAATAAATCATGCCGATTACTTTTGAAATAGTAACCGACAAATATGCTAAAAATAAAAATCTTGTCGATTACTTTTGAAATAGTAACCGACGAATATGTTGAAAATAAAAATCTTGTCGATTACTTTTAAAATAGTAACCGACAAATATGCTGAAAATAAAAATTTTGCCGATTACTTTTGAAAAAGTAACCGACAAATATGTTGAAAATAAAAATCTTGCCGATTACTTTTGAAAAAGTAACCGACAAATATGCTGAAAATAAAAATCTTGCCGATTACTTTTGAAATAGTAACCGACGAATGTGCTGAAAATAAATCATGCCGATTACTATTGAAATAGTAACCGACAAATGTGCTGAAAATAAAAGTCTTGCCCGTTACTTTTGAAATAGTAACCGACGAATATGTGCTGAAAATAAATCTTGCCGATTACTTTTGAAATAGTAACCGACGAATGTGTTGAAAATAAATCATGCCGATTACTTTTGAAATAGTAAGCGACGAATATGTTGAAAATAAAAATCTTGTCGATTACTTTTAAAATAGTAACCGACAAATATGCTGAAAATAAAAATCTTACCGATTACTTTTAAAATAGTAACCGACAAATATGCTAAAAATAAAAATCTTGTCGATTACTTTTGAAATAGTAACCGACGAATATGTTGATAATAAAAATCTTGTCGATTACTTTTCAAATAGTAACCGACAAATATGCTGAAAATAAAAATCTTGCCGATTACTTTTGAAAAAGTAACCGACAAATATGTTGAAAATAAAAATCTTGCCGATTACTTTTGAAAAAGTAACCGACAAATATGCTGAAAATAAAAATCTTGCCGATTACTTTTGAAATAGTAACCGACGAATGTGCTGAAAATAAATCATGCCGATTACTATTGAAATATTAACCGACAAATGTGCTGAAAATAAAAGTCTTGCCCGTTACTTTTGAAATAGTAACCAACGAATATGTGCTGAAAATAAATCTTGCCGATTACTTTTGAAATAGTAACCGACGAATGTGCTGAAAACAAATCATGCCGATTACTTTTGAAATAGTAAGCGACGAATATGTTGAAAATAAAAATCTTGTCGATTACTTTTAAAATAGTAACCGACAAATATGCTAAAAAAAAAAAATCTTGCTGATTACTTTCGAAATAGGAACCGACGAATATGTTGAAATTAAAAATCTTGTCGATTACTTTTAAAATAGTAACCGACAAATATGCTGAAAATAAAAATCTTGCCGATTACTTTTGAAATAGTAACCGACGAATGTGCTGAAAATAAAGTCTTGCCGATTACTTTTAAAATAGTAACCGACAAATATGCTGAAAATAAAAATCTTGCCGATTACTTTTGAAATAGTAACCGACGAATGTGCTGAAAATAAAGTCTTGTCGATTACTTTTAAAATAGTAACCGACAAATATGCTGAAAATAAAAATCTTGCCGATTACTTTTGAAATAGTAACCGACGAACATGCTGAAAATAAAAATCTTCCCGATTACTTTTGAAATAGTAACCGACGAATGTGCTGAAAATAAATCATGCCGATTACTTTTGAAATAGTAAGCGACGAATATGTTGAAAATAAAAATCTTGTCGATTACTTTTAAAATAGTAACCGACAAATATGCTGAAAATGAAAATCTTACCGATTACTTTTAAAATAGTAACCGACAAATATGCTAAAAATAAAAATCTTGTCGATTACTTTTGAAATAGTAACCGACGAATATGTTGATAATAAAAATCTTGTCGATTACTTTTAAAATAGTAACCGACAAATATGCTGAAAATAAAAATCTTGCCGATTACTTTTGAAAAAGTAACCGACAAATATGTTGAAAATAAAAATCTTGCCGATTACTTTTGAAAAAGTAACCGACAAATATGCTGAAAATAAAAATCTTGCCGATTACTTTTGAAATAGTCACCGACCAATATGCTAAAAATAAAAATCTTGCCGATTACTTTTGAAATAGTAACCGACGAATATGTACTGAAAATAAATCATGCCGATTACTATTGAAATAGTAACCGACAAATGTGCTAAAAATAAAAGTCTTGCCCATTAGTTTTGAAATAGTAACCGACGAATATGTGCTGAAAATAAATCTTGCCGATTACTTTTGAAATAGTAACCGACGAATGTGCTGAAAATAAATCATGCCGATTACTTTTGAAATAGTAAGCGACGAATATGTTGAAAATAAAAATCTTGTCGATTACTTTTAAAATAGTAACCGACAAATATGCTGAAAATAAAAATCTTGCCGATTACTTTTGAAAAAGTAACCGACAAATATGCTGAAAATAAAAATCTTGCCGATTACTTTTGAAATAGTCACCGACCAATATGCTGAAAATAAAAATCTTGCCGATTACTTTTGAAATAGTAACCGACGAATGTGCTGAAAATAAATCATGCCGATTACTATTGAAATAGTAACCGACAAATGTGCTGAAAATAAAAGTCTTGCCCGTTACTTTTGAAATAGTAACCTACGAATATGTGCTGAAAATAAATCTTGCCGATTACTTTTGAAATAGTAACCGACGAATGTGTTGAAAATAAATCATGCCGATTACTTTTGAAATAGTAAGCGACGAATATGTTGAAAATAAAAATCTTGTCGATTACTTTTAAAATAGTAACCGACAAATATGCTGAAAATAAAAATCTTACCGATTACTTTTAAAATAGTAACCGACAAATATGCTAAAAATAAAAATCTTGTCGATTACTTTTGAAATAGTAACCGACGAATATGTTGATAATAAAAATCTTGTCGATTACTTTTAAAATAGTAACCGACAAATATGCTGAAAATAAAAATCTTGCCGATTACTTTTGAAAAAGTAACCGACAAATATGTTGAAAATAAAAATCTTGCCGATTACTTTTGAAAAAGTAACCGACAAATATGCTGAAAATAAAAATCTTGCCGATTACTTTTGAAATAGTAACCGACGAATGTGCTGAAAATAAATCATGCCGATTACTATTGAAATATTAACCGACAAATGTGCTGAAAATAAAAGTCTTGCCCGTTACTTTTGAAATAGTAACCAACGAATATGTGCTGAAAATAAATCTTGCCGATTACTTTTGAAATAGTAACCGACGAATGTGTTGAAAATAAATCATGCCGATTACTTTTGAAATAGTAAGCGACGAATATGTTGAAAATAAAAATCTTGTCGATTACTTTTAAAATAGTAACCGACAAATATGCTGAAAATAAAAATCTTACCGATTACTTTTAAAATAGTAACCGACAAATATGCTAAAAATAAAAATCTTGTCGATTACTTTTGAAATAGTAACCGACGAATATGTTGATAATAAAAATCTTGTCGATTACTTTTCAAATAGTAACCGACAAATATGCTGAAAATAAAAATCTTGCCGATTACTTTTGAAAAAGTAACCGACAAATATGTTGAAAATAAAAATCTTGCCGATTACTTTTGAAAAAGTAACCGACAAATATGCTGAAAATAAAAATCTTGCCGATTACTTTTGAAATAGTAACCGACGAATGTGCTGAAAATAAATCATGCCGATTACTATTGAAATATTAACCGACAAATGTGCTGAAAATAAAAGTCTTGCCCGTTACTTTTGAAATAGTAACCAACGAATATGTGCTGAAAATAAATCTTGCCGATTACTTTTGAAATAGTAACCGACGAATGTGCTGAAAACAAATCATGCCGATTACTTTTGAAATAGTAAGCGACGAATATGTTGAAAATAAAAATCTTGTCGATTACTTTTAAAATAGTAACCGACAAATATGCTAAAAAAAAAAAATCTTGCTGATTACTTTCGAAATAGGAACCGACGAATATGTTGAAATTAAAAATCTTGTCGATTACTTTTAAAATAGTAACCGACAAATATGCTGAAAATAAAAATCTTGCCGATTACTTTTGAAATAGTAACCGACGAATGTGCTGAAAATAAAGTCTTGCCGATTACTTTTAAAATAGTAACCGACAAATATGCTGAAAATAAAAATCTTGCCGATTACTTTTGAAATAGTAACCGACGAATGTGCTGAAAATAAAGTCTTGTCGATTACTTTTAAAATAGTAACCGACAAATATGCTGAAAATAAAAATCTTGCCGATTACTTTTGAAATAGTAACCGACGAACATGCTGAAAATAAAAATCTTCCCGATTACTTTTGAAATAGTAACCGACGAATGTGCTGAAAATAAAGTCTTGCCGATTACTTTTGAAATAGTAACCGACAAATATGCTGAAAATAAAAATCTTGCCGATTACTTTTGAAATAGTAACCGACGAACATGCTGAAAATAAAAATCTTCCCGATTACTTTTGAAATAGTAACCGACGAATGTGCTGAAAATAAAGTCTTGCCGATTACTTTTGAAATAGTAACCGACAAATATGCTGAAAATAAAAATCTTGCCGATTACTTTTGAAATAGTAACCGACGAACATGCTGAAAATAAAAATCTTCCCGATTACTTTTGAAATAGTAACCGACGAATGTGCTGAAAATAAAGTCTTGCCGATTACTTTTGAAATAGTAACCGACAAATGTGCTGAAAATAAAGTCTTGCCGATTACTTCTAAAATAGTAACAGACAAATATGCTAAAAATAAAAATCTTGCCGATTACTTTTGAAATAGTAACCGACGAATGTGCTGAAAATAAATCTTGCCGATTAGCTTTGAAATAGTAACCGACGAATATGTTGAATATAAAATTTTTGCTAATTACTTTTGAAATAGTAACCGACGAATGTGCAGAAAATAGATCATGCCGATTACTTTTGAAATAGTAACCGACGAATGTGTTGAATATAAAGTCTTGCCGATTACTTTTGAAATAGTAACCTACAAATGCGCTGAAAATAAATCATGCCAATTACTTTTGAAATAGTAACCGACAAATGTGCTGAAAATAAAAGTCTTGCCGATTACATTTGAAATAGTAACCTGACGAATGTGCTGAAAATAAATCATGCCGATTACTTTTGAAATAGTCACCGACGAATATGCTGAAAATAAAAATCTTGTCGATTACTTTTGAAATAGTAACCGACGAATGTGCTGAAAAAAAATCTTGCTGATTACTTTCGAAATAGGAACCGACGAATATGTTGAAATTAAAAATCTTGTCGATTACTTTTAAAATAGTAACCGACAAATATGCTGAAAATAAAAATCTTGCCGATTACTTTTGAAATAGTAACCGACGAATGTGCTGAAAATAAAGTCTTGCCGATTACTTTTAAAATAGTAACCGACAAATATGCTGAAAATAAAAATCTTGCCGATTACTTTTGAAATAGTAACCGACGAATGTGCTGAAAATAAAGTCTTGCCGATTACTTTTAAAATAGTAACCGACAAATATGCTGAAAATAAAAATCTTGCCGATTACTTTTGAAATAGTAACCGACGAACATGCTGAAAATAAAAATCTTCCCGATTACTTTTGAAATAGTAACCGACGAATGTGCTGAAAATAAATCATGCTGATTACTTTTGAAATAGTAAGCGATGAATATGTTGGAAATAAAAATCTTACCAATTACTTTTAAAAAAGTAACCAATGAATGTGCTAAAAATAAAGTCTTGCCGATTACTTTTGAAATAGTAACCGACGAATATATTGAAAATAAAAATCTTGCCGATTACTTTTGAAATAGTAACCGACGAATGTGCTGAAAATAAAGTCTTGCCGATTACTTTTAAAATAGTAACCGACAAATATGCTGAAAATAAAAATCTTGCCGATTACTTTTGAAATAGTAACCGACGAACATGCTGAAAATAAAAATCTTCCCGATTACTTTTGAAATAGTAACCGACGAATGTGCTGAAAATAAAGTCTTGCCGATTACTTTTGAAATAGTAACCGACAAATATGCTGAAAATAAAAATCTTGCCGATTACTTTTGAAATAGTAACCGACGAACATGCTGAAAAAAAAATCTTCCCGATTACTTTTGAAATAGTAACCGACGAATGTGCTGAAAATAAAGTCTTGCCGATTACTTTTGAAATAGTAACCGACAAATATGCTGAAAATAAAAATCTTGCCGATTACTTTTGAAATAGTAACCGACGAACATGCTGAAAATAAAAATCTTCCCGATTACTTTTGAAATAGTAACCGACGAATGTGCTGAAAATAAAGTCTTGCCGATTACTTTTGAAATAGTAACCGACGAATGTGCTGAAAATAAAGTCTTGCCGATTACTTCTAAAATAGTAACAGACAAATATGCTAAAAATAAAAATCTAGCCGATTACTTTTGAAATAGTAACCGACGAATGTGCTGAAAATAAATCTTACCGATAAGCTTTGAAATAGTAACCGACGAATATGCTGAATATAAAATTTTTGCTGATTACTTTTGAAATAGTAACCGACGAATGTGCAGAAAATAGATCATGCCGATTACTTTTGAAATAGTAACCGACGAATGTGTTGAATATAAAGTCTTGCCGATTACTTTTGAAATAGTAACCTACAAATGTGCTGAAAATAAATCATGCCGATTACTTTTGAAATAGTCACCGACGAATATGTTGAAAATAAAAATCTTGCCGATTACTTTTGAAATAGTAACCGACGAATGTGCTGAAAATAAATCATGCCGATTACTTTCGAAATAGTAAGCGACGAATATGTTGAAAATAAAAATCTTACCGATTACTTTTAAAATAGTAACCAACGAATGTACTGAAAATATAGTCTTGCCGACTACTTTTGAAATAGTAACCGACGAATATGTTGAAAATAAAAATCTTGTCGATTACTTTTAAAATAGTAACCGACAAATATGCTGAAAATAAAAATCTTGCCGATTACTTTTGAAATAGTAACCGACGAATGTGCTGAAAATAAAGTCTTGCCGATTACTTTTAAAATAGTAACCGACAAATATGCTGAAAATAAAAATCTTGCCGATTACTTTTGAAATAGTAACCGACGAACATGCTGAAAATAAAAATCTTCCCGATTACTTTTGAAATAGTAACCGACGAATGTGCTGAAAATAAAGTCTTGCCGATTACTTTTGAAATAGTAACCGACAAATATGCTGAAAATAAAAATCTTGCCGATTACTTTTGAAATAGTAACCGACGAACATGCTGAAAATAAAAATCTTGCCGATTACTTTTGAAATAGTAACCGACGAATGTGCTGAAAATAAAGTCTTGCCGATTACTTTTAAAATAGTAACCGACAAATATGCTGAAAATAAAAATCTTGCCGATTACTTTTGAAATAGTAACCGACGAACATGCTGAAAATAAAAATCTTCCCGATTACTTTTGAAATAGTAACCGACGAATGTGCTGAAAATAAATCATGCTGATTACTTTTGAAATAGTAAGCGATGAATATGTTGGAAATAAAAATCTTACCAATTACTTTTAAAAAAGTAACCAATGAATGTGCTAAAAATAAAGTCTTGCCGATTACTTTTGAAATAGTAACCGACGAATATATTGAAAATAAAAATCTTGCCGATTACTTTTGAAATAGTAACCGACGAATGTGCTGAAAATAAAGTCTTGCCGATTACTTTTAAAATAGTAACCGACAAATATGCTGAAAATAAAAATCTTGCCGATTACTTTTGAAATAGTAACCGACGAACATGCTGAAAATAAAAATCTTCCCGATTACTTTTGAAATAGTAACCGACGAATGTGCTGAAAATAAAGTCTTGCCGATTACTTTTGAAATAGTAACCGACAAATATGCTGAAAATAAAAATCTTGCCGATTACTTTTGAAATAGTAACCGACGAACATGCTGAAAAAAAAATCTTCCCGATTACTTTTGAAATAGTAACCGACGAATGTGCTGAAAATAAAGTCTTGCCGATTACTTTTGAAATAGTAACCGACAAATATGCTGAAAATAAAAATCTTGCCGATTACTTTTGAAATAGTAACCGACGAACATGCTGAAAATAAAAATCTTCCCGATTACTTTTGAAATAGTAACCGACGAATGTGCTGAAAATAAAGTCTTGCCGATTACTTTTGAAATAGTAACCGACGAATGTGCTGAAAATAAAGTCTTGCCGATTACTTCTAAAATAGTAACAGACAAATATGCTAAAAATAAAAATCTAGCCGATTACTTTTGAAATAGTAACCGACGAATGTGCTGAAAATAAATCTTACCGATAAGCTTTGAAATAGTAACCGACGAATATGCTGAATATAAAATTTTTGCTGATTACTTTTGAAATAGTAACCGACGAATGTGCAGAAAATAGATCATGCCGATTACTTTTGAAATAGTAACCGACGAATGTGTTGAATATAAAGTCTTGCCGATTACTTTTGAAATAGTAACCTACAAATGTGCTGAAAATAAATCATGCCGATTACTTTTGAAATAGTCACCGACGAATATGTTGAAAATAAAAATCTTGCCGATTACTTTTGAAATAGTAACCGACGAATGTGCTGAAAATAAATCATGCCGATTACTTTCGAAATAGTAAGCGACGAATATGTTGAAAATAAAAATCTTACCGATTACTTTTAAAATAGTAACCAACGAATGTACTGAAAATATAGTCTTGCCGACTACTTTTGAAATAGTAACCGACGAATATGTTGAAAATAAAAATCTTGTCGATTACTTTTAAAATAGTAACCGACAAATATGCTGAAAATAAAAATCTTGCCGATTACTTTTGAAATAGTAACCGACGAATGTGCTGAAAATAAAGTCTTGCCGATTACTTTTAAAATAGTAACCGACAAATATGCTGAAAATAAAAATCTTGCCGATTACTTTTGAAATAGTAACCGACGAACATGCTGAAAATAAAAATCTTCCCGATTACTTTTGAAATAGTAACCGACGAATGTGCTGAAAATAAAGTCTTGCCGATTACTTTTGAAATAGTAACCGACAAATATGCTGAAAATAAAAATCTTGCCGATTACTTTTGAAATAGTAACCGACGAACATGCTGAAAATAAAAATCTTCCCGATTACTTTTGAAATAGTAACCGACGAATGTGCTGAAAATAAAGTCTTGCCGATTACTTTTGAAATAGTAACCGACAAATGTGCTGAAAATAAAGTCTTGCCGATTACTTCTAAAATAGTAACAGACAAATATGCTAAAAATAAAAATCTTGCCGATTACTTTTGAAATAGTAACCGACGAATGTGCTGAAAATAAATCTTGCCGATTAGCTTTGAAATAGTAACCGACGAATATGCTGAATATAAAATTTTTGCTAATTACTTTTGAAATAGTAACCGACGAATGTGCAGAAAATAGATCATGCCGATTACTTTTGAAATAGTAACCGACGAATGTGTTGAATATAAAGTCTTGCCGATTACTTTTGAAATAGTAACCTACAAATGCGCTGAAAATAAATCATGCCAATTACTTTTGAAATAGTAACCGACAAATGTGCTGAAAATAAAAGTCTTGCCGATTACATTTGAAATAGTAACCTGACGAATGTGCTGAAAATAAATCATGCCGATTACTTTTGAAATAGTCACCGACGAATATGCTGAAAATAAAAATCTTGTCGATTACTTTTGAAATAGTAACCGACGAATGTGCTGAAAATAAATCATGCTGATTACTTTTGAAATAGTAAGCGATGAATATGTTGGAAATAAAAATCTTACCAATTACTTTTAAAAAAGTAACCAATGAATGTGCTAAAAATAAAGTCTTGCCGATTACTTTTGAAATAGTAACCGACGAATATATTGAAAATAAAGATCTTGCCGATTACTTTTGAAATAGTAACCGACGAATGTGCTGAAAATAAAGT
The DNA here is from genome assembly GCA_958299785.1 of Medicago lupulina. Lineage (NCBI taxonomy): Eukaryota > Viridiplantae > Streptophyta > Magnoliopsida > Fabales > Fabaceae > Medicago > Medicago lupulina. The sequence goes on along the minus strand of OY283146.1, from coordinate 35,626,177 downwards.
CTTGCCGATTACTTTTAAAATAGTAACCGACAAATATGCTGAAAATAAAAATCTTGCCGATTACTTTTGAAATAGTAACCGACGAACATGCTGAAAATAAAAATCTTCCCGATTACTTTTGAAATAGTAACCGACGAATGTGCTGAAAATAAAGTCTTGCCGATTACTTTTGAAATAGTAACCGACAAATATGCTGAAAATAAAAATCTTGCCGATTACTTTTGAAATAGTAACCGACGAACATGCTGAAAATAAAAATCTTCCCGATTACTTTTGAAATAGTAACCGACGAATGTGCTGAAAATAAAGTCTTGCCGATTACTTTTGAAATAGTAACCGACAAATATGCTGAAAATAAAAATCTTGCCGATTACTTTTGAAATAGTAACCGACGAACATGCTGAAAATAAAAATCTTCCCGATTACTTTTGAAATAGTAACCGACGAATGTGCTGAAAATAAAGTCTTGCCGATTACTTTTGAAATAGTAACCGACGAATGTGCTGAAAATAAAGTCTTGCCGATTACTTCTAAAATAGTAACAGACAAATATGCTAAAAATAAAAATCTAGCCGATTACTTTTGAAATAGTAACCGACGAATGTGCTGAAAATAAATCTTACCGATTAGCTTTGAAATAGTAACCGACGAATATGCTGAATATAAAATTTTTGCTGATTACTTTTGAAATAGTAACCGACGAATGTGCAGAAAATAGATCATGCCGATTACTTTTGAAATAGTAACCGACGAATGTGTTGAATATAAAGTCTTGCCGATTACTTTTGAAATAGTAACCTACAAATGTGCTGAAAATAAATCATGCCGATTACTTTTGAAATAGTCACCGACGAATATGTTGAAAATAAAAATCTTGCCTATTACTTTTGAAATAGTAACCGACGAATGTGCTGAAAATAAATCATGCCGATTACTTTCGAAATAGTAAGCGACGAATATGTTGAAAATAAAAATCTTACCGATTACTTTTAAAATAGTAACCAACGAATGTACTGAAAATATAGTCTTGCCGACTACTTTTGAAATAGTAACCGACGAATATGTTGAAAATAAATATCTTGTCGATTACTTTTAAAATAGTAACCGACAAATATGCTGAAAATAAAAATCTTGCCGATTACTTTTGAAATAGTAACCGACGAATGTGCTGAAAATAAAGTCTTGCCGATTACTTTTAAAATAGTAACCGACAAATATGCTGAAAATAAAAATCTTGCCGATTACTTTTGAAATAGTAACCGACGAACATGCTGAAAATAAAAATCTTCCCGATTACTTTTGAAATAGTAACCGACGAATGTGCTGAAAATAAAGTCTTGCCGATTACTTTTGAAATAGTAACCGACGAATGTGTTGAATATAAAGTCTTGCCGATTACTTTTGAAAAAGTAACCTACAAATGTGCTGAAAATAAATCATGCCAATTACTTTTGAAATAGTAACCGACAAATGTGCTGAAAATAAAAGTCTTGCCGATTACTTTTGAAATAGTAACCTGACGAATGTGCTGAAAATAAAGTCTTGCCGATTACTTTTAAAATAGTAACCGACAAATATGCTGAAAATAAAAATCTTGCCGATTACTTTTGAAATAATAACCGACGAATGTGCTGAAAATAAAGTCTTGCCGATTACTTTTAAAATAGTAAACGACAAATATGCTAAAAATAAAAATCTTGCCGATTTCTTTTGAAATAGTAACCGACGAACATGCTGAAAATAAAAATCTTCCCGATTACTTTTGAAATAGTAACCGACGAATGTGCTGAAAATAAAGTCTTGCCGATTACTTTTGAAATAGTAACCGACAAATATGCTGAAAATAAAAATCTTGCCGATTACTTTTGAAATAGTAACCGACGAACATGCTGAAAATAAAAATCTTCCCGATTACTTTTGAAATAGTAACCGACGAATGTGCTGAAAATAAATCATGCCGATTACTTTTGAAATAGTAAGCGACGAATATGTTGAAAATAAAAATCTTGTCGATTACTTTTAAAATAGTAACTGACAAATATGCTAAAAATAAAAATCTTGCCGATTACTTTTGAAATAGGAACCGACGAATATGTTGAAAATAAAAATCTTGTCGATTACTTTTAAAATAGTAACCGACAAATATGCTAAAAATAAAAATCTTGTCGATTACTTTTGAAATAGTAACCGACGAATATGTTGAAAATAAAAATCTTGTCGATTACTTTTAAAATAGTAACCGACAAATATGCTGAAAATAAAAATCTTGCCGATTACTTTTGAAAAAGTAACCGACAAATATGCTGAAAATAAAAATCTTGCCGATTACTTTTGAAATAGTCACCGACCAATATGCTGAAAATAAAAATCTTGCCGATTACTTTTGAAATAGTAACCGACGAATGTGCTGAAAATAAATCATGCCGATTACTATTGAAATAGTAACCGACAAATGTGCTGAAAATAAAAGTCTTGCCCATTACTTTTGAAATAGTAACCGACGAATATGTGCTGAAAATAAAAATCTTCCCGATTACTTTTGAAATAGTAACCGACGAATGTGCTGAAAATAAAGTCTTGCCGATTACTTTTGAAATAGTAACCGACGAATGTGCTGAAAATAAAGTCTTGCCGATTACTTCTAAAATAGTAACAGACAAATATGCTAAAAATAAAAATCTAGCCGATTACTTTTGAAATAGTAACCGACGAATGTGCTGAAAATAAATCTTACCGATAAGCTTTGAAATAGTAACCGACGAATATGCTGAATATAAAATTTTTGCTGATTACTTTTGAAATAGTAACCGACGAATGTGCAGAAAATAGATCATGCCGATTACTTTTGAAATAGTAACCGACGAATGTGTTGAATATAAAGTCTTGCCGATTACTTTTGAAATAGTAACCTACAAATGTGCTGAAAATAAATCATGCCGATTACTTTTGAAATAGTCACCGACGAATATGTTGAAAATAAAAATCTTGCCGATTACTTTTGAAATAGTAACCGACGAATGTGCTGAAAATAAATCATGCCGATTACTTTCGAAATAGTAAGCGACGAATATGTTGAAAATAAAAATCTTACCGATTACTTTTAAAATAGTAACCAACGAATGTACTGAAAATATAGTCTTGCCGACTACTTTTGAAATAGTAACCGACGAATATGTTGAAAATAAAAATCTTGTCGATTACTTTTAAAATAGTAACCGACAAATATGCTGAAAATAAAAATCTTGCCGATTACTTTTGAAATAGTAACCGACGAATGTGCTGAAAATAAAGTCTCGCCGATTACTTTTAAAATAGTAACCGACAAATATGCTGAAAATAAAAATCTTGCCGATTACTTTTGAAATAGTAACCGACGAACATGCTGAAAATAAAAATCTTCCCGATTACTTTTGAAATAGTAACCGACGAATGTGCTGAAAATAAAGTCTTGCCGATTACTTTTGAAATAGTAACCGACAAATATGCTGAAAATAAAAATCTTGCCGATTACTTTTGAAATAGTAACCGACGAACATGCTGAAAATAAAAATCTTCCCGATTACTTTTGAAATAGTAACCGACGAATGTGCTGAAAATAAAGTCTTGCCGATTACTTTTGAAATAGTAACCGACAAATGTGCTGAAAATAAAGTCTTGCCGATTACTTCTAAAATAGTAACAGACAAATATGCTAAAAATAAAAATCTTGCCGATTACTTTTGAAATAGTAACCGACGAATGTGCTGAAAATAAATCTTGCCGATTAGCTTTGAAATAGTAACCGACGAATATGCTGAATATAAAATTTTTGCTAATTACTTTTGAAATAGTAACCGACGAATGTGCAGAAAATAGATCATGCCGATTACTTTTGAAATAGTAACCGACGAATGTGTTGAATATAAAGTCTTGCCGATTACTTTTGAAATAGTAACCTACAAATGCGCTGAAAATAAATCATGCCAATTACTTTTGAAATAGTAACCGACAAATGTGCTGAAAATAAAAGTCTTGCCGATTACATTTGAAATAGTAACCTGACGAATGTGCTGAAAATAAATCATGCCGATTACTTTTGAAATAGTCACCGACGAATATGCTGAAAATAAAAATCTTGTCGATTACTTTTGAAATAGTAACCGACGAATGTGCTGAAAATAAATCATGCTGATTACTTTTGAAATAGTAAGCGATGAATATGTTGGAAATAAAAATCTTACCAATTACTTTTAAAAAAGTAACCAATGAATGTGCTAAAAATAAAGTCTTGCCGATTACTTTTGAAATAGTAACCGACGAATATATTGAAAATAAAGATCTTGCCGATTACTTTTGAAATAGTAACCGACGAATGTGCTGAAAATAAAGTCTTGCCGATTACTTTTAAAATAGTAACCGACAAATATGCTGAAAATAAAAATCTTTCCGATTACTTTTGAAATAGTAACCGACGAACATGCTGAAAATAAAAATCTTCCCGATTACTTTTGAAATAGTAACCGACGAATGTGCTGAAAATAAAGTCTTGCCGATTACTTTTGAAATAGTAACCGACAAATATGCTGAAAATAAAAATCTTGCCGATTACTTTTGAAATAGTAACCGACGAACATGCTGAAAATAAAAATCTTCCCGATTACTTTTGAAATAGTAACCGACGAATGTGCTGAAAATAAAGTCTTGCCGATTACTTTTGAAATAGTAACCGACAAATATGCTGAAAATAAAAATCTTGCCGATTACTTTTGAAATAGTAACCGACGAACATGCTGAAAATAAAAATCTTCCCGATTACTTTTGAAATAGTAACCGACGAATGTGCTGAAAATAAAGTCTTGCCGATTACTTTTGAAATAGTAACCGACGAATGTGCTGAAAATAAAGTCTTGCCGATTACTTCTAAAATAGTAACAGACAAATATGCTAAAAATAAAAATCTAGCCGATTACTTTTGAAATAGTAACCGACGAATGTGCTGAAAATAAATCTTACCGATTAGCTTTGAAATAGTAACCGACGAATATGCTGAATATAAAATTTTTGCTGATTACTTTTGAAATAGTAACCGACGAATGTGCAGAAAATAGATCATGCCGATTACTTTTGAAATAGTAACCGACGAATGTGTTGAATATAAAGTCTTGCCGATTACTTTTGAAATAGTAACCTACAAATGTGCTGAAAATAAATCATGCCGATTACTTTTGAAATAGTCACCGACGAATATGTTGAAAATAAAAATCTTGCCGATTACTTTTGAAATAGTAACCGACGAATGTGCTGAAAATAAATCATGCCGATTACTTTTGAAATAGTAACCGACGAATATGTTGAAAATAAATATCTTGTCGATTACTTTTAAAATAGTAACCGACAAATATGCTGAAAATAAAAATCTTGCCGATTACTTTTGAAATAGTAACCGACGAATGTGCTGAAAATAAAGTCTTGCCGATTACTTTTAAAATAGTAACCGACAAATATGCTGAAAATAAAAATCTTGCCGATTACTTTTGAAATAGTAACCGACGAACATGCTGAAAATAAAAATCTTCCCGATTACTTTTGAAATAGTAACCGACGAATGTGCTGAAAATAAAGTCTTGCCGATTACTTTTGAAATAGTAACCGACGAATGTGTTGAAAATAAAAGTCTTGCCGATTACTTTTGAAATAGTAACCTGACGAATGTGCTGAAAATAAAGTCTTGCCGATTACTTTTAAAATAGTAACCGACAAATATGCTGAAAATAAAAATCTTGCCGATTACTTTTGAAATAATAACCGACGAATGTGCTGAAAATAAAGTCTTGCCGATTACTTTTAAAATAGTAAACGACAAATATGCTAAAAATAAAAATCTTGCCGATTTCTTTTGAAATAGTAACCGACGAACATGCTGAAAATAAAAATCTTCCCGATTACTTTTGAAATAGTAACCGACGAATGTGCTGAAAATAAAGTCTTGCCGATTACTTTTGAAATAGTAACCGACAAATATGCTGAAAATAAAAATCTTGCCGATTACTTTTGAAATAGTAACCGACGAACATGCTGAAAATAAAAATCTTCCCGATTACTTTTGAAATAGTAACCGACGAATGTGCTGAAAATAAATCATGCCGATTACTTTTGAAATAGTAAGCGACGAATATGTTGAAAATAAAAATCTTGTCGATTACTTTTAAAATAGTAACTGACAAATATGCTAAAAATAAAAATCTTGCCGATTACTTTTGAAATAGGAACCGACGAATATGTTGAAAATAAAAATCTTGTCGATTACTTTTAAAATAGTAACCGACAAATATGCTAAAAATAAAAATCTTGTCGATTACTTTTGAAATAGTAACCGACGAATATGTTGAAAATAAAAATCTTGTCGATTACTTTTAAAATAGTAACCGACAAATATGCTGAAAATAAAAATCATGCCGATTACTTTTGAAAAAGTAACCGACAAATATGCTGAAAATAAAAATCTTGCCGATTACTTTTGAAATAGTCACCGACCAATATGCTGAAAATAAAAATCTTGCCGATTACTTTTGAAATAGTAACCGACGAATGTGCTGAAAATAAATCATGCCGATTACTATTGAAATAGTAACCGACAAATGTGCTGAAAATAAAAGTCTTGCCCATTACTTTTGAAATAGTAACCGACGAATATGTGCTGAAAATAAATCTTGCCGATTACTTTTGAAATAGTAACCGACGAATGTGCTGAAAATAAATCATGTCGATTACTTTTGAAATAGTAAGCGACGAATATGTTGAAAATAAAAATCTTGTCGATTACTTTTAAAATAGTAACCGACAAATATGCTGAAAATAAAAATCTTGCTGATTACTTTTGAAAAAGTAACCGACAAATATGCTGAAAATAAAAATCTTGCCGATTACTTTTGAAATAGTCACCGACCAATATGCTGAAAATAAAAATCTTGCCGATTACTTTTGAAATAGTAACCGACGAATGTGCTGAAAATAAATCATGCCGATTACTATTGAAATAGTAACCGACAAATGTGCTGAAAATAAAAGTCTTGCCCATTACTTTTGAAATAGTAACCGACGAATATGTGCTGAAAATAAATCTTGCCGATTACTTTTGAAATAGTAACCGACGAATGTGCAGAAAATAAATCATGCCGATTACTTTTGAAATAGTAAGCGACGAATATGTTGAAAATAAAAATCTTGTCGATTACTTTTAAAATAGTAACCGACAAATATGCTAAAAATAAAAATCTTGCCGATTACTATTGAAATAGGAACCGACGAATATGTTGAAAATAAAAATCTTGTCGATTACTTTTAAAATAGTAACCGACAAATATGCTGAAAATAAAAATCTTGCCGATTACTTTTGAAATAGTAACCGACGAATGTGCTGAAAATAAAGTCTTGCCGATTACTTTTAAAATAGTAACCGACAAATATGCTGAAAATAAAAATCTTGCCGATTACTTTTGAAATAGTAACCGACGAACATGCTGAAAATAAAAATCTTCCCGATTACTTTTGAAATAGTAACCGACGAATGTGCTGAAAATAAAGTCTTGCCGATTACTTTTGAAATAGTAACCGACAAATATGCTGAAAATAAAAATCTTGCCGATTACTTTTGAAATAGTAACCGACGAACATGCTGAAAATAAAAGTCTTGCCGATTACTTTTGAAATAGTAACCTGACGAATGTGCTGAAAATAAAGTCTTGCCGATTACTTTTAAAATAGTAACCGACAAATATGCTGAAAATAAAAATCTTGCCGATTACTTCTAAAATAGTAACCGACGAATGTGCTGAAAATAAAGTCTTGCCGATTACTTTTAAAATAGTAAACGACAAATATGCTAAAAATAAAAATCTTGCCGATTTCTTTTGAAATAGTAACCGACGAACATGCTGAAAATAAAAATCTTCCCGATTACTTTTGAAATAGTAACCGACGAATGTGCTGAAAATAAAGTCTTGCCGATTACTTTTGAAATAGTAACCGACAAATATGCTGAAAATAAAAATCTTGCCGATTACTTTTGAAATAGTAACCGACGAACATGCTGAAAATAAAAATCTTCCCGATTACTTTTGAAATAGTAACCGACGAATGTGCTGAAAATAAATCATGCCGATTACTTTTGAAATAGTAAGCGACGAATATGTTGAAAATAAAAATCTTGTCGATTACTTTTAAAATAGTAACTGACAAATATGCTAAAAATAAAAATCTTGCCGATTACTTTTGAAATAGGAACCGACGAATATGTTGAAAATAAAAATCTTGTCGATTACTTTTAAAATAGTAACCGACAAATATGCTAAAAATAAAAATCTTGTCGATTACTTTTGAAATAGTAACCGACGAATATGTTGAAAATAAAAATCTTGTCGATTACTTTTAAAATAGTAACCGACAAATATGCTGAAAATAAAAATCTTGGGGATTACTTTTGAAAAAGTAACCGACAAATATGCTGAAAATAAAAATCTTGCCGATTACTTTTGAAATAGTCACCGACCAATATGCTGAAAATAAAAATCTTGCCGATTACTTTTGAAATAGTAACCGACGAATGTGCTGAAAATAAATCATGCCGATTACTATTGAAATAGTAACCGACAAATGTGCTGAAAATAAAAGTCTTGCCCATTACTTTTGAAATAGTAACCGACAAATATGCTGAAAATAAAAATCTTGCCGATTACTTTTGAAATAGTAACCGACGAATGTGCTGAAAATAAAGTCTTGCCGATTACTTTTAAAATAGTAACCGACAAATATGCTGAAAATAAAAATCTTGCCGATTACTTTTGAAATAGTAACCGACGAACATGCTGAAAATAAAAATCTTCCCGATTACTTTTGAAATAGTAACCGACGAATGTGCTGAAAATAAAGTCTTGCCGATTACTTTTGAAATAGTAACCGACAAATATGCTGAAAATAAAAATCTTGCCGATTACTTTTGAAATAGTAACCGACGAACATGCTGAAAATAAAAGTCTTGCCGATTACTTTTGAAATAGTAACCTGACGAATGTGCTGAAAATAAAGTCTTGCCGATTACTTTTAAAATAGTAACCGACAAATATGCTGAAAATAAAAATCTTGCCGATTACTTCTAAAATAGTAACCGACGAATGTGCTGAAAATAAAGTCTTGCCGATTACTTTTAAAATAGTAAACGACAAATATGCTAAAAATAAAAATCTTGCCGATTTCTTTTGAAATAGTAACCGACGAACATGCTGAAAATAAAAATCTTCCCGATTACTTTTGAAATAGTAACCGACGAATGTGCTGAAAATAAAGTCTTGCCGATTACTTTTGAAATAGTAACCGACAAATATGCTGAAAATAAAAATCTTGCCGATTACTTTTGAAATAGTAACCGACGAACATGCTGAAAATAAAAATCTTCCCGATTACTTTTGAAATAGTAACCGACGAATGTGCTGAAAATAAATCATGCCGATTACTTTTGAAATAGTAAGCGACGAATATGTTGAAAATAAAAATCTTGTCGATTACTTTTAAAATAGTAACTGACAAATATGCTAAAAATAAAAATCTTGCCGATTACTTTTGAAATAGGAACCGACGAATATGTTGAAAATAAAAATCTTGTCGATTACTTTTAAAATAGTAACCGACAAATATGCTAAAAATAAAAATCTTGTCGATTACTTTTGAAATAGTAACCGACGAATATGTTGAAAATAAAAATCTTGTCGATTACTTTTAAAATAGTAACCGACAAATATGCTGAAAATAAAAATCTTGGGGATTACTTTTGAAAAAGTAACCGACAAATATGCTGAAAATAAAAATCTTGCCGATTACTTTTGAAATAGTCACCGACCAATATGCTGAAAATAAAAATCTTGCCGATTACTTTTGAAATAGTAACCGACGAATGTGCTGAAAATAAATCATGCCGATTACTATTGAAATAGTAACCGACAAATGTGCTGAAAATAAAAGTCTTGCCCATTACTTTTGAAATAGTAACCGACGAATATGTGCTGAAAATAAATCTTGCCGATTACTTTTGAAATAGTAACCGACGAATGTGCTGAAAATAAATCATGTCGATTACTTTTGAAATAGTAAGCGACGAATATGTTGAAAATAAAAATCTTGTCGATTACTTTTAAAATAGTAACCGACAAATATGCTGAAAATAAAAATCTTGCTGATTACTTTTGAAAAAGTAACCGACAAATATGCTGAAAATAAAAATCTTGCCGATTACTTTTGAAATAGTCACCGACCAATATGCTGAAAATAAAAATCTTGCCGATTACTTTTGAAATAGTAACCGACAAATGTGCTGAAAATAAAAGTCTTGCCCATTACTTTTGAAATAGTAACCGACGAATATGTGCTGAAAATAAATCTTGCCGATTACTTTTGAAATAGTAACCGACGAATGTGCAGAAAATAAATCATGCCGATTACTTTTGAAATAGTAAGCGACGAATATGTTGAAAATAAAAATCTTGTCGATTACTTTTAAAATAGTAACCGACAAATATGCTAAAAATAAAAATCTTGCCGATTACTATTGAAATAGGAACCGACGAATATGTTGAAAATAAAAATCTTGTCGATTACTTTTAAAATAGTAACCGACAAATATGCTGAAAATAAAAATCTTGCCGATTACTTTTGAAATAGTAACCGACGAATGTGCTGAAAATAAAGTCTTGCCGATTACTTTTAAAATAGTAACCGACAAATATGCTGAAAATAAAAATCTTGCCGATTACTTTTGAAATAGTAACCGACGAACATGCTGAAAATAAAAATCTTCCCGATTACTTTTGAAATAGTAACCGACGAATGTGCTGAAAATAAAGTCTTGCCGATTACTTTTGAAATAGTAACCGACAAATATGCTGAAAATAAAAATCTTGCCGATTACTTTTGAAATAGTAACCGACGAACATGCTGAAAATAAAAATCTTCCCGATTACTTTTGAAATAGTAACCGACGAATGTGCTGAAAATAAAGTCTTGCCGATTACTTTTGAAATAGTAACCGACGAATGTGCTGAAAATAAAGTCTTGCCGATTACTTCTAAAATAGTAACAGACAAATATGCTAAAAATAAAAATCTTGCCGATTACTTTTGAAATAGTAACCGACGAATGTGCTGAAAATAAATCTTGCCGATTAGCTTTGAAATAGTAACCGACGAATATGCTGAATATAAAAATTTTGCTAATTACTTTTGAAATAGTAACCGACGAATGTGCAGAAAATAGATCATGCCGATTACTTTTGAAATAGTAACCGACGAATGTGTTGAATATAAAGTCTTGCCTGTAACACCCCGTTCCCAATATGACATAATAATATGCAACAATTATCAGAGTTCAATCAAACAACGGAGTATTACATCTACATTTTCAAAATTGTTTAAATAGAATATAAAACTATTTAAAAACATCAAGAAATTCCATCATATTAAATTTCTGCAGCGGAATATTTATTATGAAAATATCTCAAGTCATCCACATCAATCCTTGGCACAAAGGCCTCAACATAGCAATGTTTTCTAAATAATGAAAATCAATAACATAGTTCAACACGTGATACATAAGGAATGAAAAATTAAATATGCAATATTCCCATCCCTCTACGCATCAGAGCCCTAGACACAGGAGCCATCAACCTACAAGCCTTCACTACCTGCACTTGCCCACAAGGCGGCAATTCCAGCAGAAGGGGTGAGTTCACAAATCAAAAGCAAATATACAGATATATGAATCATCAAAGTAAATTGAAACAACAACAACAACAACAACATTATCAACATCATCTCAACTTTATAATTTAAATTCATCTTTGATTAATATCAGCAACTACAACAACGACACTTGTGGCGACATCTCACCAACAACAATCCCAAAAGAACAACTCACTCCTACAACTAATGCAAGACTCCATCAACATCTAATGCATTATGCATGTGGTACCAACTACGCGCGTTGAATGCTAAGCATTCCAGGGCAATAAGCCCCCAACATTTTGGATGGTTAAAGCATCCCAGGGCAATAAGCCCCCAACAGGTGAACGATAAAGCGTTCCAGGGCAATAAGCCCCCAACAGTGAATGATAAACATTCCAGGGCAATAAGCCCCCAACAAATGCAAATGAGTATGAAATGACTCTATGGTGTATATCAGCATACAACCCAACATCTTAATGGAGCATATCAGCATGCAACCAACAACAACAACAACTTAGGATACCCTCCCCAACTGGACAACACCACTTAACATCAACAAGGCAAATCACTTAACAAGCATGACTATTTGCACATAAGCATACATAATTTCATCTTAATCATCTTCATAATATAGTTTTTATCATCTAAACAATTCTTAAAAATTATAATAAACATCTTAGAAAGCTTAGGTTTGGGTTTGGAACATCTTAGAAAAATCACATTTTGGGTCGCACAGGACCCAGCTCGCTTAAGCGAGCAGCATCTCGCTTGAGCGAGTCAAATGACGAAAGTTTGGTTTTTCCTCGCTTCTGGCTCGCTCCTGGTTCGCTTAAGCGAACAGGTTAAATTCACTATCCTGGGCGTATCTCGCTTAAGCGACGGGAATCTCGCTTAAGCGACGCAAATGACGAAGGTTAGCATTTTGCTCGCTTGGGGGTTCGCTCGTGGCTCGCTTAAGCGAGCGGCTAAAAAATTCAGACTGGGCGTAGCAAAGTGTTGCTCGCTTGAGCGAAGGGTATCTCGCTTAAGCGAGTGCTCATCTGGACAGAATTCTAACCTACGATTTTCTAACCCTATATCATCCAAAAATCCCATTTTTGATTCCCCAATCACCCAAAATGGTTTAGAAACAATGTTTATGGGTTCAAGGCACAACAAAAACAGCAGAACATATCATAACAACAACATTACAACACAATTCATCAAGAAATGAGCAATCCATAAACCTAATTCAACTATCACCAATTTCAATCCATTTTCATGAAAACACATACTTATACATTAACAATTGAAGAGTAAACCCACCCTTACCTTAATTCAGCAAATTCCTACAGCAAAATGATCAGGTTCTCTCTTCCTAGCTCTTCCCTCTTGGTTCTTCTCTTTTCTCCCAAAACTCTTGTTTTTCTTTTACTGGTACGTGTTTTGTTTTTGTCTGACTCTTTCTATTTTTCCACAAAACCAACCTTTCTTTCTCTTAACTCCTCCATTACTTCCTAATTAAAGTGTAACCCCCCCTCCTTAATTCTAATTATTCCAAATAAATCCCTTTAATCTAAATAAACATTATTTTTACTATTTCCACTTAAATAATAAAATCACTACTAATTCTCATATAATAAAATACAACAAAATAACAATTACCAATAATTCACATAAATCAACTAAAATAAATAAATAACAACTTAGGGCGTTACAACTCTCCCCAACTTAGAGAATTTCGTCCTCGAAATAATACCTTAAGCAACAAACAACTCAGGATAGGACTCTTGCATCTTGGTCTCCAATTCCCAAGTCAAACTCTCACCGGTTACACCGCCCCAAACAACTCTTACTAGAGGTATCTCCTTGCCTCTCAACTGCTTCACCTTGCGATCATCAATCCTCAAAGGCAAAGTCTCAACAGTAAGATTATCTCTAACTTGCACATCATCTCTAGGAATAACATGCGAAGGATCAGATACATACTTCCTCAACTGCGACACATGAAACACATCATGCAAGTTCGATAGATGCGGTGGCAATCCAATCCAATATGCCACAGTTCCAACTCTCTCGGAAATCTGATAAGGACCAATGAACCTTGGAGTCAACTTCTTCGACTTCAATGCACGTCCTACACCCGTCATCGGAGTAACCCTCAAAAACACATGCTCACCCTCCTGAAACTCAAAGGCTTTTCTTCGCTTGTCATGATAACTCTTCTGACGATCTTGAGATGCTTTCATCTTTTCTCTTATCATCTTGACCTTTTCCGTAGTCTGCTGCACTAACTCAGGTCCTAACACAACACTTTCACCCGACTCAAACCAACATAGAGGAGTTCTACACCTTCGACCATACAAAGCTTCGAACGGTGCCATACCAATACTCGAATGGTAACTATTATTATAGGTGAACTCTATCAACGGTAAGTGGCTGTCCCAAGCTCCACCTTGCTCGAGTACACACACCCTCAACAAATCTTCTAAGGATTGGATAGTCCTCTCCGACTGACCATCTGTCTGCGGATGATAAGCCGAACTCAATCTTAACTTCGAACCCAAGGCATCTTGCAAACTCTTCCAAAACCTTGATGTAAACCTCGGATCCCTATCCGACACGATACTAGATGGAACCCCGTGCAACTTCACAATGTCACGGATATAAATCTCCGCCAACTGAGCTACCGGATAAGTAATATTAATCGGAATAAAGTGTGCCGACTTAGTCAATCTATCAACAACAACCCAAATGGCATCATGCCCTCTTGGAGTATTCGGTAAACTCGTCACAAAATCCATCGAAATGCTATCCCACTTCCACTCAGGCACATCTAACGGAACCAACAACCCTGCAGGTTTCTGATGTTCAACTTTAGACTTCTGACAAGTCAAACATGCATACACAAATTGAGCAACATCCCTTTTCAAACCGGACCACCAAAACAATTTCTTCAGGTCATGATACATTTTAGTAGCTCCAGGATGAATACTCAAACTACTCTTATGACTTTCTTCCAAGATCAACTTCTTCAAAACCTCATCATCCGGAATACAAATCCTTCCTCTAAACCTCAACACACCTTGGTCATCTACCTTGAAGTCACCATCTACATTCGGATCATTAGTAGCCATCAAATCAACCAACTTAACATCAATCTTCTGAGCCTCTTTGATACTACTCAAGAAATCACTATTAATCTTTAACATGCCCAACTTCACACTCTGAAGCGACCTTTCACAAACGAGACTCAAATCCCTAAATTGTTCAAGTAACTCGAACTCTTTCATCATCAACGCCGACATATGCAATGTCTTTCTACTCAATGCATCAGCCACAACATTAGCTTTACCAGGATGGTAATTCAAGCCAAAATCATAGTCCTTAAGCAACTCGAGCCACCTCCTCTGCCTCATGTTCAACTCCTTCTGGTCAAACAGGTACTTTAAACTCTTATGGTCACTAAACACTTCAAATCTGGAACCGTACAAGTAGTGTCTCCAAATCTTCAACACAAACACTACGGCTGCCAATTCTAGATCATGCGTAGGATAATTCTTCTCATGCACTCTCAGCTGTCTAGAAGCATACGCGACCACCTTGCCATCTTGCATCAAAACACCACCTAATCCCAGCTTAGATGCATCACAATAAACAACAAAAGGCTCTTCTGGCTTTGGCAAAATCAAAATAGGAGCAGTCGTCAATCTTTGCTTCAACTCATTGAAACTACTCTCACATTGAGCATCCCACACAAATGCTTTACCTTTACAGGTCAGTTGCGTCAAAGGAAGTGCCAACTTCGAAAATCCTTCAATAAATCTGCGGTAATAACCAGCCAACCCAAGAAAACTTCTTACTTCGGTAACTGACTTTGGTGTCTCCCACTGCGACACAGCATCAACCTTCGAAGGATCTACAGCAATACCTTTACCAGAAATAATGTGGCCAAGAAAACTTACTTCATTCAGCCAGAACTCGCACTTGGATAACTTGGCATACAATTTCTTCTCTTTCAGCACTTGCAATACAATCTTCAAATGCTCTGCATGCTCAGCTTCAGTCTTAGAATAGATTAAAATATCATCAATAAAAACCACAACAAATTGATCCAGATACTCATGAAAAATTCTGTTCATGTATTCCATAAACACACCAGGTGCATTCGTCACACCAAAAGGCATCACCTTATATTCATAATGACCATATCGTGTCCTAAACGCCGTCTTCTGCATATCCTCATCTTTCACCTTAATCTGATGGTAACCTGACCTCAAGTCAATTTTGCTAAACACACGGGCACCCACGAGTTGATCCATCAAATCATCAATCCTCGGTAGTGGATACCTATTCTTAATCGTCACCTTATTCAACTGACGGTAATCGATGCACAACCGCATGCTACCATCCTTCTTTTTTACTAACAACACCGGCGCTCCCCATGGCGAAACACTCGGTCTCACAAACTTCTTGTCAAGCAAGTCTTCTAACTGCTTCTTCAGCTCAGCTAACTCAGAAGCTGACATACGGTAAGGAGCCATCGACACAGGCTTCGTACCCGGCACAAGGTCTATCGAAAATTCCACTTCTCTCTCTGGTGGCACATCTGGAATTTCATCAGGGAAAACTTCGGGAAATTCCTTCACAATAGGCAGCCCATCAATTACAGCTTGGTTCTCCACCGACAAAAATGCCAACAAAGAAAACATCAACACGCCATCTTGTTCTAACCGCTTCATCTCTTTAGTGGATAAGAATTCTGCTCCACTCTCTTCTTCAGCTGAAGAAAACCGCACAGTCTTGGTAAAGCAATTGATTAGAACATGATTGTATTCTAACCAATTCATCCCCAATATTACATCCATTCCCACTAACGGCAAACAAACAAGATCCACCTCAAAATCTCTACCGAATACAGACAACGGACAACTTAAACAAACAAGGGAAGTAGTTACTGAACCCTTAGCTGGAGTTTCAACAACCATCTCCCCATTCATCTCAGACATAATCAAACCCAATCTTTGTGCACAGTCAATAGCAATGAAACAGTGCGTAGCACCAGTATCTATAATAGCAATTAAAGGAGTACCATTAAAGAAACAAGTACCTCTGATAAGTCGATCCTCCTGATCAGTCTGAGTACCGGTCAAGGCAAAAACTCTACCACTGGTCTGCGCCTTCTTAGGCTTAGTGCACTGAGAACCAATGTGACCTTCTTCATTACAGTTGAAACAAACAATGTCCCCACGCTTGCATTCGGTGACAGTGTGGCCCTTCTTTCCGCATCTGAAGCACTTCTTCTCATCACGGGTACAGGCATTACTCTTGTGGCCTTTCACACCACACTTATAACAAACCACTTCAGCAGGAGCATCTCTACGTGCAGGTCTCCTCTCATCATGCATTCTCTGCTTGCCCTTATCAGCTGGGGCACTATAAGGCTTCGGGCGACTCTGCTGCCCCTTTCCTCTACGGTCATTCATTATCTTATAGTGAGCTTTAGTATCCTCTTCATAAATACGGCAGCTGCTCACCAACTCAGAGAAGTCTCTGATCTTCTGATAACCAATGGCCCGCTTGATATCAGCTCGCAGACCATTCTCAAATTTGATACACTTGGAGAACTCAGCAGTCTCCGCAGCATAGTGAGGAGAAAACTTTGCAAGCTCCACGAACTTAGCTGCATACTCCGTAATGGACATGTCTCCTTGCTTCAGCTCAAGGAATTCTATCTCCTTCTTACCTCGGACATCCTCCGGAAAATACCTCCTCAAGAACTCTCGCCTAAACACAGCCCATGTAATCACAGCACCTTCATTCTCTAACACCGGTTGCACACTCACCCACCAGTCGTCAGCCTCTTCTGCTAACATGTGCGTGCCAAACCGCACCATCTGAACATCCGTACACTGCATCACCCGGAAGATCCTCTCGACCTCCTTCAGCCAAGTCTGCGCTCCATCGGGGTCGTACCTTCCCTTAAAGGTTGGTGGATGATTCCTCAAGAAGGTCTCAAGCATCCTTACACCTTCACCAGCACCACCAGCACCTTGCTGTTGTCCAACAACCTGAGCCATTGCTTGTAAAGCAGCAGCAAGAGCAGCATCATTCCTTCCGGCCATCTCGATAATTCTACATAACAACAAGAATTAGAACAACAAAGACAGTCTAAACCTGTCACACTACTCTACTTGGCTCGACACGACTCTTCTAATGGTCTGACGGACCGACTTGCTCTGATACCAATTGTAACACCCCGTTCCCAATATGACATAATAATATGCAACAATTATCAGAGTTCAATCAAACAACGGAGTATTACATCTACATTTTCAAAATTGTTTAAATAGAATATAAAACTATTTAAAAACATCAAGAAATTCCATCATATTAAATTTCTGCAGCGGAATATTTATTATAAAAATATCTCAAGTCATCCACATCAATCCTTGGCACAAAGGCCTCAACATAGCAATGTTTTCTAAATAATGAAAATCAATAACATAGTTCAACACGTGATACATAAGGAATGAAAAATTAAATATGCAATATTCCCATCCCTCTACGCATCAGAGCCCTAGACACAAGAGCCATCAACCTACAAGCCTTCACTACCTGCACTTGCCCACAAGGCGGCAATTCCAGCAGAAGGGGTGAGTTCACAAATCAAAAGCAAATATACAGATATATGAATCATCAAAGTAAATTGAAACAACAACAACAACAGCAACATTATCAACATCATCTCAACTTTATAATTTAAATTCATCTTTGATTAATATCAGCAACTACAACAACGACACTTGTGGCGACATCTCACCAACAACAATCCCAAAAGAACAACTCACTCCTACAACTAATGCAAGACTCCATCAACATCTAATGCATTATGCATGTGGTACCAACTACGCGCGTTGAATGCTAAGCATTCCAGGGCAATAAGCCCCCAACATTTTGGATGGTTAAAGCATCCCAGGGCAATAAGCCCCCAACAGGTGAACGATAAAGCGTTCCAGGGCAATAAGCCCCCAACAGTGAATGATAAACATTCCAGGGCAATAAGCCCCCAACAAATGCAAATGAGTATGAAATGACTCTATGGTGTATATCAGCATACAACCCAACATCTTAATGGAGCATATCAGCATGCAACCAACAACAACAACAACTTAGGATACCCTCCCCAACTGGACAACACCACTTAACATCAACAAGGCAAATCACTTAACAAGCATGACTATTTGCACATAAGCATACATAATTTCATCTTAATCATCTTCATAATATAGTTTTTATCGTCTAAACAATTCTTAAAAATTATAATAAACATCTTAGAAAGCTTAGGTTTGGGTTTGGAACATCTTAGAAAAATCACATTTTGGGTCGCACAGGACCCAGCTCGCTTAAGCGAGCAGCATCTCGCTTGAGCGAGTCAAATGACGAAAGTTTGGTTTTTCCTCGCTTCTGGCTCGCTCCTGGTTCGCTTAAGCGAACAGGTTAAATACACTATCCTGGGCGTATCTCGCTTAAGCGACGGGAATCTCGCTTAAGCGACGCAAATGACGAAGGTTAGCATTTTGCTCGCTTGGGGGTTCGCTCGTGGCTCGCTTAAGCGAGCGGCTAAAAAATTCAGACTGGGCGTAGCAAAGTGTTGCTCGCTTGAGCGAAGGGTATCTCGCTTAAGCGAGTGCTCATCTGGACAGAATTCTAACCTACGATTTTCTAACCCTATATCATCCAAAAATCCCATTTTTGATTCCCCAATCACCCAAAATGGTTTAGAAACAATGTTTATGGGTTCAAGGCACAACAAAAACAGCAGAACATATCATAACAACAACATTACAACACAATTCATCAAGAAATGAGCAATCCATAAACCTAATTCAACTATCACCAATTTCAATCCATTTTCATGAAAACACATACTTATACATTAACAATTGAAGAGTAAACCCACCCTTACCTTAATTCAGCAAATTCCTACAGCAAAATGATCAGGTTCTCTCTTCCTAGCTCTTCCCTCTTGGTTCTTCTCTTTTCTCCCAAAACTCTTGTTTTTCTTTTACTGGTACGTGTTTTGTTTTTGTCTGACTCTTTCTATTTTTCCACAAAACCAACCTTTCTTTCTCTTAACTCCTCCATTACTTCCTAATTAAAGTGTAACCCCCCCTCCTTAATTCTAATTATTCCAAATAAATCCCTTTAATCTAAATAAACATTATTTTTACTATTTCCACTTAAATAATAAAATCCCTACTAATTCTCATATAATAAAATACAACAAAATAACAATTACCAATAATTCACATAAATCAACTAAAATAAATAAATAACAACTTAGGGCGTTACATTGCCGATTACTTTTGAAATAGTAACCTACAAATGCGCTGAAAATAAATCATGCCAATTACTTTTGAAATAGTAACCGACAAATGTGCTGAAAATAAAAGTCTTGCCGATTACATTTGAAATAGTAACCTGACGAATGTGCTGAAAATAAATCATGCCGATTACTTTTGAAATAGTCACCGACGAATATGCTGAAAATAAAAATCTTGTCGATTACTTTTGAAATAGTAACCGACGAATGTGCTGAAAATAAATCATTCTGATTACTTTTGAAATAGTAAGCGATGAATATGTTGGAAATAAAAATCTTACCAATTACTTTTAAAAAAGTAACCAATGAATGTGCTAAAAATAAAGTCTTGCCGATTACTTTTGAAATAGTAACCGACGAATATATTGAAAATAAAAATCTTGCCGATTACTTTTGAAATAGTAACCGATGAACATGCTGAAAATAAAAATCTTCCCGATTACTTTTGAAATAGTAACCGACGAATGTGCTGAAAATAAAGTCTTGCCGATTACTTTTGAAATAGTAACCGACGAATGTGCTGAAAATAAAGTCTTGCCGATTACTTCTAAAATAGTAACAGACAAATATGCTAAAAATAAAAATCTTGCCGATTACTTTTGAAATAGTAACCGACGAATGTGCTGAAAATAAATCTTGCCGATTAGCTTTGAAATAGTAACCGACGAATATGCTGAATATAAAAATTTTGCTAATTACTTTTGAAATAGTAACCGACGAATGTGCAGAAAATAGATCATGCCGATTACTTTTGAAAGAGTAACCTACAAATGCGCTGAAAATAAATCATGCCAATTACTTTTGAAATAGTAACCGACAAATGTGCTGAAAATAAAAGTCTTGCCGATTACATTTGAAATAGTAACCTGACGAATGTGCTGAAAATAAATCATGCCGATTACTTTTGAAATAGTCACCGACGAATATGCTGAAAATAAAAATCTTGTCGATTACTTTTGAAATAGTAACCGACGAATGTGCTGAAAATAAATCATGCTGATTACTTTTGAAATAGTAAGCGATGAATATGTTGGAAATAAAAATCTTACCAATTACTTTTAAAAAAGTAACCAATGAATGTGCTAAAAATAAAGTCTTGCCGATTACTTTTGAAATAGTAACCGACGAATATATTGAAAATAAAAATCTTGCCGATTACTTTTGAAATAGTAACCGACGAATGTGCTGAAAATAAAGTCTTGCCGATTACTTTTAAAATAGTAACCGACAAATATGCTGAAAATAAAAATCTTGCCGATTACTTTTGAAATAGTAACCGACGAACATGCTGAAAATAAAAATCTTCCCGATTACTTTTGAAATAGTAACCGACGAATGTGCTGAAAATAAAGTCTTGCCGATTACTTTTGAAATAGTAACCGACAAATATGCTGAAAATAAAAATCTTGCCGATTACTTTTGAAATAGTAACCGACGAACATGCTGAAAATAAAAATCTAACCGATTACTTTTGAAATAGTAACCGACGAATGTGCTGAAAATAAAGTCTTGCCGATTACTTTTGAAATAGTAACCGACGAATGTGCTGAAAATAAAGTCTTGCCGATTACTTCTAAAATAGTAACAGACAAATATGCTAAAAATAAAAATCTTGCCGATTACTGTAACGCCCTCTTTAATTATTTAATTATTATATTAGATGTTATGATATATGTTTATATATTATATGAGTTTGATGATTATGTGACGTATTTGTGACGTATATGTGACGTGTGACGTGTTATTATTTTATTGTTTAATAAAATAATATAAGTGATGTTATTTGAATATTTAGTTGGTAAATAAATAGATGTGGTGGATTAAGATAGAATTTTAAGAGACGGGGTTATAATTATAATTAAGAAGAGTTGTGTGGGTTAAGAAGAAATTAGTTAAGTTGTGAGGGAGTATATAAGAGAAGTAGGTTAAGAAAGGAAATATTGAGAACGCGTTATCAGACTTTTAGAAAAGAAGAAGAACGGTTGAACAAGGAGCAAAGCTAGGTTCCAATTTCTGCAATTTTTTCCAGGTAAGGGTGAGCCTAATTTCAATAGTATTAATGTAAGATCATCTGTTCTTGATTAGCTTAGAGATTGGGAAGAATTGAGAGAAGTTTAGAGAATTAGGGTTATTGTGATTTTGATGATTTTGATGTGAGATGGCTGTGCATTGCTGTATAGATGTGTTACAGAACCTAGATTATCCCCTAGGATGCTATTGCTGATGTATTAGAAGCCTAAGTGAAGAGAATTGGCAAGTTTTGGTGTGAATAGGACTGAACCCGTAGTGGTTCTGAGATCGCTCGCCTGAGGCGAGCAGATCACTCGCCGTGGCGAGTAACCCTTGGTTGCTCGCGAGGCGAGCAGTGTAGCTCGCCGTGGCGAGCTTGACCCTTAGAATTAGGATTTTTGCCAAACTTTAGATGGTTTTGAGTGTCCCTGTATTTATAGAGATGACCTGTGAAGTTGGTTTGGTCAAATTTGATTTAGGGAGCTTAAAAATGAGAATTTTGTTGAAAAATGTCAAAAAGGCCGAAGCACCCAGTTTTTCTCGCCTCCAGCTCGCCCCCAACTCGCCTTTGGCGAGTGAGCTGATGTGAGTGCTCGCCTGTGGCGAGCAGATGTACTCGCCGTGGCGAGTGAGTTGGTTCAGGACTGTGTTGTTGTTTTTGTAAGCTGTTTTGCATAGGACGTTTAGAGGAACCCTTGGGGTAGAGACCGTGCCGTTATATACCCTTAGATGAGTTATGTAGAGATGAATGATGATGGTTCTATTATACCTTTGATAAATGATGTGCTGTTGAATATAAGTGTTGTATGAGTATGATGTTAATTGAATAAGATGATGCTATGTGTTGCAATGTGTGTGTATAATTGAGATGATGTTCTGCCATGTAATTATTATTAACTGCATGTGCCATTCTTGAAAATGTAATGATGTTGAGACGGTGTATTAAGATGTTAAATGACGAGTCCATGCATTTGCATAATTATGAGACGGTGGAGCTTTATGCTCAAAGCGACGGTGGAGCATTTGCTCAAAGCGACGGTGAAGCATATTAATGCTATAATTATATGGTACCACATGCATGATGTTGAGACGTTAGGTGTTGCATTTAGTCGAGTCATTTGTGACATATATGAGATGATGATTGAGACGTTGATATGTGATGTAATGTTGTTTTAGATGATGTTTATGATGTTGATATGATGATATTTATGATGATGCCATGAAGTGCTTTAATGCATATGTGATGAGTTGGATATAAGTTTGGTTAATCTTGACTTATGTTTTTATATTAATATTATTGTTATGAATCTCACCCCTTCTGCTGGAATTGCCGCCTTGTGGGCAAGTGCAGGTACCCAGTCTTAGTTGCGATGTGCGAGGATTGTGTGAAGTTAGGGATGCTCTGATATGTAACGGGATAGGGTCTTTTGAGGAGTCTATTCTTTCATGTATCATGTTGAATAAATGATGTTGACTTTTGTGATGTAAAACCTTAAATATTTTGAGACGTGTTTGCTGGCTTTTAAGCCAAGACATATATGAGATGAAACCTTTTGAAATTCCGCTGTTTAAATGAACGTTTTGTAATTGATATATTATTATCAAAGTTGTTTTTAAGATGAAATGTGACACTCCTTTATGACGAATACTCTGATGTATGATTTATTTAACGAAATTTTTAAGACGGGAAATTGGGGTGTTACAATTGGTATCAGAGCAGGTCGGTCCGTCCGGCCAAGTAGAGAGTCGAGTGACGTTGTCTTAGAGTAGAATAGTATTATTGTATTATTCTGACTCATGTTTGTTCCCAGAGAACTAGATGGCTGGTAGGAATGATGCTGCTCTTGCTGCTGCTTTGGAAGCAATGGCTCAAGTTGTGGGTAATCAGAACAATGCTGGTGGGAACGATGGAACTAGAATGTTGGAGACGTTTCTGAGGAATCACCCGCCTACCTTCAAGGGGCGTTATGATCCTGATGGAGCTCAGTTGTGGCTCAAGGAAGTTGAGAGGATTTTCAGGGTCATGCAGTGTGACGATGTTCAGAAGGTGCGGTTTGGTACGCACATGCTTGCGGAGGAGGCTGATGATTGGTGGGTTAGTCTCCTGCCTATTTTGGAGCAAGATGGAACTGTAGTGACGTGGGCTATCTTCACGAGGGAGTTCCTTAACAGATACTTCCCAGAAGATGTCCGTGGGAAGAAAGAGATAGAGTTCCTGGAGCTTAAGCAAGGGAACATGTCGGTGACCGAGTATGCGGCCAAGTTTGTGGAGTTGGCTAAGTTCTATCCGCATTATGCACCCGAGACGGCTGAGTTTTCGAAATGTATCAAGTTTGAGAACGGGTTGCGCGCTGATATCAAGAGAGCTATCGGTTACCAGAAGATTCGTGACTTTTCTGAGTTGGTGAGTAGTTGTCGGATATATGAGGAGGATACTAAAGCTCACTACAAGGTAGTGAATGATCGGAAAGCTAAGGGCCAGCAGAGTCGCCCTAAACCTTATGATGCCCCTAGAGATAAAGGGAAGCAGAGAGTAAATGATGAGAGGAGGCCCCAGAAGAAGGCTGCTCCTGCTGAGATTACTTGTTACACTTGTGGCGAGAAAGGCCATAAGAGCAATGCATGTACTGTTGAGGTGAAGAGGTGTTACCGTTGTGGTCAGAAAGGGCATATTACTAGTGACTGCAAGTTTGATGATGTTGTGTGTTTCAACTGCAATGAGCAAGGACACATTGGTTCGCAGTGTAAGCAACCCAAGAAGACTAAGACTACTGGGAGAGTGTTTGCATTGACCGGCACTCAGACTGAGAATGATGATCGCTTGATCAGAGGTACTTGCTATATTAATAATACTCCTTTAGTTGCTATTATTGATACTGGTGCTACGCACAGTTTTGTTGCTTTTGATTGTGTTTCTGCTTTGGGACTTGATGTTTCTGATATGAATGGAGAAATGGTTGTCGAGACTCCAGCTAAGGGTTCGGTGACTACTTCTCTCGTGTGTTTGAATTGTCCTTTATCTATGTTTGGCCGTGACTTTGTGATGGATTTAGTGTGCCTACCTTTAAGTGGTATGGATGTGATTCTGGGTATGAACTGGCTAGAATACAACCGAGTTCTTATCAACTGTTTTAGAAAGACGGTGCATTTTTCTTCCGTCGAAGAAGAGTGGGGCGCAGAGTTTCTATCTTCTAAGCAGCTGAAGCAACTGGAACGTGATGGGATGATGATGTTTTCGCTGATGGCTTCGTTATCTTTAGAGAACCAAGCTGTAATTGATGGGCTGCCTGTTGTGAAGGAATTCCCTGAAGTTTTCCCTGATGAGATTCCAGACGTGCCGCCAGAGAGGGAGGTTGAATTTTCGATAGACCTTGTGCCGGGTACGAAGCCGGTGTCGATGGCACCTTATCGTATGTCTGCTTCCGAGTTAGCAGAGTTGAAGAAACAGTTGGAAGACTTGCTTGAGAAGAAGTTTGTGAGACCTAGTGTTTCACCATGGGGAGCTCCGGTGTTGTTGGTAAAGAAGAAGGATGGTAGCATGCGGTTGTGCATTGATTACCGTCAGTTGAACAAAGTGACGATCAAGAATAGGTATCCACTTCCGAGAATTGACGACTTGATGGACCAGTTAGTGGGTGCAAAGGTATTCAGCAAGATTGACTTGAGGTCAGGTTACCATCAGATTAAGGTGAAGGATGAAGATATGCAGAAGACGGCTTTCAGGACCCGTTATGGTCACTACGAGTACAAGGTGATGCCCTTCGGTGTTACCAATGCGCCTGGTGTGTTTATGGAATATATGAACAGAATCTTTCATGAGTACTTGGATCATTTTGTGGTGGTTTTTATTGATGATATTCTAATATATTCTAAGACTGAAGCTGAGCATGCAGAGCATTTGAAGACTGTATTGCAAGTGCTGAAAGAGAAGAAGCTGTATGCTAAACTGTCTAAGTGTGAGTTTTGGCTAAATGAAGTAAGTTTTCTTGGCCATGTTATTTCTGGTGAAGGTATTGCGGTTGACCCGTCTAAAGTTGAAGCGGTATCGCAATGGGAGACGCCTAAGTCGGTTACGGAGATTAGAAGCTTTTTGGGATTAGCTGGTTATTACAGGAGGTTTATAGAAGGATTCTCTAAATTGGCTCTTCCGTTAACACAGTTGACGTGTAAGGGTAAGTCGTATGTATGGGATGTGCATTGTGAGAATAGTTTCAATGAATTGAAGAAACGCCTGACGACGGCTCCAGTTTTGATTTTGCCGAAGTCTGATGAACCTTTCGTGGTATATTGTGATGCGTCCAAGTTGGGCTTGGGAGGTGTGCTTATGCAAGAAGGTAAGGTGGTAGCATATGCTTCGAGACAATTAAGGATTCATGAGAAGAATTATCCGACGCATGACTTGGAGTTGGCAGCTGTGGTCTTTGTATTGAAAATATGGAGACATTATTTGTATGGTTCGAGGTTTGAAGTATTCAGCGATCATAAGAGTTTGAGATATTTATTTGATCAGAAAGAGTTGAACATGAGGCAGAGAAGGTGGCTTGAGTTATTGAAGGATTATGATTTTGGTTTGAATTACCATCCTGGTAAAGCAAACGTAGTTGCAGATGCCTTGAGTAGGAAAGCGGTGCATATGTCCGCGTTGATGGTGAAAGAATTTGAATTGTTGGAACAGTTTAGAGACTTGAGTTTGGTGTGTGAAAGAACACCTCAGAGCATAAAACTGGGAATGTTGAGAATTGATAATGATTTTCTGAAGCATATCAAAGAAGCCCAAAAAGAAGATGTCAAGTTTGTAGACTTGTTGATTGCTGGTAATGAGACTGTGGATGGTGACTTTAAGGTCGATGACCAAGGAGTGTTGAGATTCCGAGGAAGAATTTGCATTCCTGACAATGAGGAGATTAAGAAGATGATTCTTGAAGAGAGTCATAGAAGTAGCTTGAGTATTCACCCGGGAGCTACGAAGATGTACCATGACTTAAAGAGGCTGTTTTGGTGGTCTGGTTTGAAACGCGATGTGGCACAATTTGTGTATTCTTGCTTGGTTTGTCAAAAGTCGAAGATTGAGCATCAGAAGCCGACTGGTATGATGGTACCTTTAGATGTGCCAGAGTGGAAATGGGATAGTATATCCATGGATTTTGTGACGAGTTTGCCCAATACTCCTAGAGGGAACGATGCTATTTGGGTAATTGTTGATAGGTTGACGAAGTCTGCTCACTTTCTGCCAATCAACATTACTTTTCCTGTGGCTCAGTTGGCGGAGATTTATGTTAGAGAGATAGTTAAGCTGCATGGTGTTCCTTCGAGCATCGTATCTGATAGAGATCCAAGATTTACTTCTAGATTTTGGAAGAGTTTGCAAGAGGCGTTAGGGTCTCAGTTGAGGTTGAGTTCGGCTTATCATCCGCAAACAGATGGTCAGTCGGAGAGGACGATTCAGTCGTTGGAGGACTTGTTGAGGGTTTGTGTACTTGAGCAGGGAGGGGCTTGGGATAGTCATCTTCCATTGATAGAGTTCACGTACAACAACAGTTACCATTCAAGTATTGGAATGGCGCCGTTTGAGGCTTTGTATGGTCGGAGGTGCAGGACTCCGTTGTGCTGGTTTGAGTCGGGTGAAAGAGTGGTCTTAGGACCAGAGATCGTTCAACAGACTACTGAGAAGGTGAGAATGATCCAAGAAAAGATGAAAGCGTCGCAGAGTCGACAAAAGAGTTATCACGATAAGCGTAGAAAGGACCTTGAGTTCCAAGAGGGGGATCATGTGTTCCTGAGAGTGACTCCTTTGACGGGTGTTGGACGTGCCTTGAAATCGAAGAAGTTGACTCCGAGGTTTATAGGACCGTATCAGATTTCAGAGAGGATTGGACCGGTGGCGTATCGTGTTGGATTACCACCGCACTTGTCGAATTTGCATGATGTTTTTCATGTATCTCAGCTGAGGAAGTATGTTCCGGATCCGTCTCATGTGATCCAAAGCGATGATGTGCAAATTAGGGACAACCTTACGGTGGAGACCTTACCCGTGAGGATTGATGATCGGAAGACGAAGACGTTGAGAGGCAAGGAGATACCTCTTGTGAGAGTTGTTTGGGACGGAGCGACGGGTGAAAGCTTGACTTGGGAGCTAGAAAGTAAGATGCTGGAATCCTATCCAGAGTTGTTTGAGCGAGGTAAATTTTCGAGGACGAAAATCCTTTAAGAGGGGGAGAGTTGTAACGCCCTCTTTAATTATTTAATTATTATATTAGATGTTATGATATATGTTTATATATTATATGAGTTTGATGATTATGTGACGTATTTGTGACGTATATGTGACGTGTGACGTGTTATTATTTTATTGTTTAATAAAATAATATAAGTGATGTTATTTGAATATTTAGTTGGTAAATAAATAGATGTGGTGGATTAAGATAGAATTTTAAGAGACGGGGTTATAATTATAATTAAGAAGAGTTGTGTGGGTTAAGAAGAAATTAGTTAAGTTGTGAGGGAGTATATAAGAGAAGTAGGTTAAGAAAGGAAATATTGAGAACGCGTTATCAGACTTTTAGAAAAGAAGAAGAACGGTTGAACAAGGAGCAAAGCTAGGTTCCAATTTCTGCAATTTTTTCCAGGTAAGGGTGAGCCTAATTTCAATAGTATTAATGTAAGATCATCTGTTCTTGATTAGCTTAGAGATTGGGAAGAATTGAGAGAAGTTTAGAGAATTAGGGTTATTGTGATTTTGATGATTTTGATGTGAGATGGCTGTGCATTGCTGTATAGATGTGTTACAGAACCTAGATTATCCCCTAGGATGCTATTGCTGATGTATTAGAAGCCTAAGTGAAGAGAATTGGCAAGTTTTGGTGTGAATAGGACTGAACCCGTAGTGGTTCTGAGATCGCTCGCCTGAGGCGAGCAGATCACTCGCCGTGGCGAGTAACCCTTGGTTGCTCGCGAGGCGAGCAGTGTAGCTCGCCGTGGCGAGCTTGACCCTTAGAATTAGGATTTTTGCCAAACTTTAGATGGTTTTGAGTGTCCCTGTATTTATAGAGATGACCTGTGAAGTTGGTTTGGTCAAATTTGATTTAGGGAGCTTAAAAATGAGAATTTTGTTGAAAAATGTCAAAAAGGCCGAAGCACCCAGTTTTTCTCGCCTCCAGCTCGCCCCCAACTCGCCTTTGGCGAGTGAGCTGATGTGAGTGCTCGCCTGTGGTGAGCAGATGTACTCGCCGTGGCGAGTGAGTTGGTTCAGGACTGTGTTGTTGTTTTTGTAAGCTGTTTTGCATAGGACGTTTAGAGGAACCCTTGGGGTAGAGACCGTGCCGTTATATACCCTTAGATGAGTTATGTAGAGATGAATGATGATGGTTCTATTATACCTTTGATAAATGATGTGCTGTTGAATATAAGTGTTGTATGAGTATGATGTTAATTGAATAAGATGATGCTATGTGTTGCAATGTGTGTGTATAATTGAGATGATGTTCTGCCATGTAATTATTATTAACTGCATGTGCCATTCTTGAAAATGTAATGATGTTGAGACGGTGTATTAAGATGTTAAATGACGAGTCCATGCATTTGCATAATTATGAGACGGTGGAGCTTTATGCTCAAAGCGACGGTGGAGCATTTGCTCAAAGCGACGGTGAAGCATATTAATGCTATAATTATATGGTACCACATGCATGATGTTGAGACGTTAGGTGTTGCATTTAGTCGAGTCATTTGTGACATATATGAGATGATGATTGAGACGTTGATATGTGATGTAATGTTGTTTTAGATGATGTTTATGATGTTGATATGATGATATTTATGATGATGCCATGAAGTGCTTTAATGCATATGTGATGAGTTGGATATAAGTTTGGTTAATCTTGACTTATGTTTTTATATTAATATTATTGTTATGAATCTCACCCCTTCTGCTGGAATTGCCGCCTTGTGGGCAAGTGCAGGTACCCAGTCTTAGTTGCGATGTGCGAGGATTGTGTGAAGTTAGGGATGCTCTGATATGTAACGGGATAGGGTCTTTTGAGGAGTCTATTCTTTTATGTATCATGTTGAATAAATGATGTTGACTTTTGTGATGTAAAACCTTAAATATTTTGAGACGTGTTTGCTGGCTTTTAAGCCAACACATATATGAGATGAAACCTTTTGAAATTCCGCTGTTTAAATGAACGTTTTGTAATTGATATATTATTATCAAAGTTGTTTTTAAGATGAAATGTGACACTCCTTTATGACGAATACTCTGATGTATGATTTATTTAACGAAATTTTTAAGACGGGAAATTGGGGTGTTACAATTACTTTTGAAATAGTAACCGACGAATGTGCTGAAAATAAATCTTACCGATTAGCTTTGAAATAGTAACCGACGAATATGCTGAATATAAAATTTTTGCTGATTACTTTTGAAATAGTAACCGATGAATGTGCAGAAAATAGATCATGCCGATAACTTTTGAAATAGTAACCGACGAATGTGTTGAATATAAAGTCTTGCCGATTACTTTTGAAATAGTAACCTACAAATGTGCTGAAAATAAATCATGCCGATTACTTTTGAAATAGTCACCGACGAATATGTTGAAAATAAAAATCTTGCCGATTACTTTTGAAATAGTAACCGACGAATGTGCTGAAAATAAATCATGCCGATTACTTTCGAAATAGTAAGCGACGAATATGTTGAAAATAAAAATCTTACCGATTACTTTTAAAATAGTAACCAACGAATGTACTGAAAATATAGTCTTGCCGATTACTTTTGAAATAGTAACCGACGAATATGTTGAAAATAAAAATCTTGTCGATTACTTTTAAAATAGTAACCGACAAATATGCTGAAAATAAAAATCTTGCCGATTACTTTTGAAATAGTAACCGACGAATGTGCTGAAAATAAAGTCTTGCCGATTACTTTTAAAATAGTAACCGACAAATATGCTGAAAATAAAAATCTTGCCGATTACTTTTGAAATAGTAACCGACGAACATGCTGAAAATAAAAATCTTCCCGATTACTTTTGAAATAGTAACCGACGAATGTGCTGAAAATAAAGTCTTGCCGATTACTTTTGAAATAGTAACCGACGAATGTGCTGAAAATAAAGTCTTGTCGATTACTTCTAAAATAGTAACAGACAAATATGCTAAAAATAAAAATCTTGCCGATTACTTTTGAAATAGTAACCGACGAATGTGCTGAAAATAAATCTTACCGATTAGCTTTGAAATAGTAACCGACGAATATGCTGAATATAAAATTTTTGCTGATTACTTTTGAAATAGTAACCGACGAATGTGCAGAAAATAGATCATGCCGATTACTTTTGAAATAGTAACCGACGAATGTGTTGAATATAAAGTCTTGCCGATTACTTTTGAAATAGTAACCTACAAATGTGCTGAAAATAAATCATGCCGATTACTTTTGAAATAGTCACCGACGAATATGTTGAAAATAAAAATCTTGCCGATTACTTTTGAAATAGTAACCGACGAATGTGCTGAAAATAAATCATGCCGATTACTTTCGAAATAGTAAGCGACGAATATGTTGAAAATAAAAATCTTACCGATTACTTTTAAAATAGTAACCAACGAATGTACTGAAAATATAGTCTTGCCGATTACTTTTGAAATAGTAACCGACGAATATGTTGAAAATAAAAATCTTGTCGATTACTTTTAAAATAGTAACCGACAAATATGCTGAAAATAAAAATCTTGCCGATTACTTTTGAAATAGTAACCGACGAATGTGCTGAAAATAAAGTCTTGCCGATTACTTTTAAAATAGTAACCGACAAATATGCTGAAAATAAAAATCTTGCCGATTACTTTTGAAATAGTAACCGACGAACATGCTGAAAATAAAAATCTTCCCGATTACTTTTGAAATAGTAACCGACGAATGTGCTGAAAATAAAGTCTTGCCGATTACTTTTGAAATAGTAACCGACGAATGTGCTGAAAATAAAGTCTTGCCGATTACTTCTAAAATAGTACCAGACAAATATGCTAAAAATAAAAATCTTGCCGATTACTTTTGAAATAGTAATCGACGAATGTGCTGAAAATAAATCTTGCCGATTAGCTTTGAAATAGTAACCGACGAATATGCTGAATATAAAAATTTTGCTGATTACTTTTGAAATAGTAACCGACGAATGTGTTGAATATAAAGTCTTGCCGATTACTTTTGAAATAGTAACCTACAAATGTGCTGAAAATAAATCATGCCAATTACTTTTGAAATAGTAACCGACAAATGTGCTGAAAATAAAAGTCTTGCCGATTACTTTTGAAATAGTAACCTGACGAATGTGCTGAAAATAAAGTCTTGCCGATTACTTTTTAAATAGTAACCGACAAATATGCTGAAAATAAAAATCTTGCCGATTACTTTTGAAATAGTAACCGACGAATGTGCTGAAAATAAAGTCTTGCCGATTACTTTTAAAATAGTAACCGACAAATATGCTAAAAATAAAAATCTTGCCGATTTCTTTTGAAATAGTAACCAACGAACATGCTGAAAATAAAAATCTTCCCGATTACTTTTGAAATAGTAACCGACGAATGTGCTGAAAATAAAGTCTTGCCGATTACTTTTGAAATAGTAACCGACAAATATGCTGAAAATAAAAATCTTGCCGATTACTTTTGAAATAGTAACCGACGAACATGCTGAAAATAAAAATCTTCCCGATTACTTTTGAAATAGTAACCGACGAATGTGCTGAAAATAAAGTCTTGCCGATTACTTTTGAAATAGTAACCGACGAATGTGCTGATAATAAAGTCTTGCCGATTACTTCTAAAATAGTAACAGACAAATATGCTAAAAATAAAAATCTTGCCGATTACTTTTGAAATAGTAACCGACGAATGTGCTGAAAATAAATCTTACCGATTAGCTTTGAAATAGTAACCGACGAATATGCTGAATATAAAATTTTTGCTGATTACTTTTGAAATAGTAACCGACGAATGTGCAAAAAATAGATCATGCCGATTACTTTTGAAATAGTAACCGACGAATGTGTTGAATATAAAGTCTTGCCGATTACTTTTGAAATAGTAACCTACAAATGTGCTGAAAATAAATCATGCCAATTACTTTTGAAATAGTAACCGACAAATGTGCTGAAAATAAAAGTCTTGCCGATTACTTTTGAAATAGTAACCTGACGAATGTGCTGAAAATAAATCATGCCGATTACTTTTGAAATAGTCACCGACGAATATGTTGAAAATAAAAATCTTGCCGATTACTTTTGAAATAGTAACCGACGAATGTGCTGAAAATAAATCATGCCGATTACTTTCGAAATAGTAAGCGACGAATATGTTGAAAATAAAAATCTTACCGATTACTTTTAAAATAGTAACCAACGAATGTACTGAAAATATAGTCTTGCCGATTACTTTTGAAATAGTAACCGACGAATATGTTGAAAATAAAAATCTTGTCGATTACTTTTAAAATAGTAACCGACAAATATGCTGAAAATAAAAATCTTGCCGATTACTTTTGAAATAGTAACCGACGAATGTGTTGAAAATAAAGTCTTGCCGATTACTTTTAAAATAGTAACCGACAAATATGCTGAAAATAAAAATCTTGCCGATTACTTTTGAAATAGTAACCGACGAACATGCTGAAAATAAAAATCTTCCCGATTACTTTTGAAATAGTAACCGACGAATGTGCTGAAAATAAAGTCTTGCCGATTACTTTTGAAATAGTAACCGACGAATGTGCTGAAAATAAAGTCTTGCCGATTACTTCTAAAATAGTACCAGACAAATATGCTAAAAATAAAAATCTTGCCGATTACTTTTGAAATAGTAATCGACGAATGTGCTGAAAATAAATCTTGCCGATTAGCTTTGAAATAGTAACCGACGAATATGCTGAATATAAAAATTTTGCTGATTACTTTTGAAATAGTAACCGACGAATGTGTTGAATATAAAGTCTTGCCGATTACTTTTGAAATAGTAACCTACAAATGTGCTGAAAATAAATCATGCCAATTACTTTTGAAATAGTAACCGACAAATGTGCTGAAAATAAAAGTCTTGCCGATTACTTTTGAAATAGTAACCTGACGAATGTGCTGAAAATAAAGTCTTGCCGATTACTTTTAAAATAGTAACCGACAAATATGCTGAAAATAAAAATCTTGCCGATTACTTTTGAAATAGTAACCGACGAATGTGCTGAAAATAAATGTCTTGCCGATTACTTTTGAAATAGTAACCTGACGAATGCGCTGAAAATAAAGTCTTGCCGATTACTTTTAAAATAGTAACCGACAAATATGCTAAAAATAAAAATCTTGCCGATTACTTTTGAAATAGTAACCGACGAACATGCTGAAAATAAAAATCTTCCCGATTACTTTTGAAATAGTAACCGACGAATGTGCTGAAAATAAAGTCTTGCCGATTACTTTTGAAATAGTAACCGACAAATATGCTAAAAATAAAAATCTTGCCGATTACTTTTGAAATAGTAACCGACGAACATGCTGAAAATAAAAATCTTCCCGGTTACTTTTGAAATAGTAACCGACGAATGTGCTGAAAATAAAGTCTTGCCGATTACTTTTGAAATAGTAACCGACGAATGTGCTGAAAATAAAGTCTTGCC
Source organism: Medicago lupulina (assembly GCA_958299785.1). Taxonomy (NCBI): domain Eukaryota; kingdom Viridiplantae; phylum Streptophyta; class Magnoliopsida; order Fabales; family Fabaceae; genus Medicago; species Medicago lupulina. Next base: position 35,591,382 of record OY283146.1, on the reverse strand, counting down.
GATTACTTCTAAAATAGTAACAGACAAATATGCTAAAAATAAAAATCTTGCCGATTACTTTTGAAATAGTAACCGACGAATGTGCAGAAAATAGATCATGCCGATTACTTTTGAAATATTAACCGACGAATGTGTTGAATATAAAGTCTTGCCGATTACTTTTGAAATAGTAACCTACAAATGTGCTGAAAATAAATCATGCCAATTACTTTTGAAATAGTAACCGACAAATGTGCTGAAAATAAAAGTCTTGCCGATTACTTTTGAAATAGTAACCTGACGAATGTGCTGAAAATAAATCATGCCGATTACTTTTGAAATAGTCACCGACGAATATGCTGAAAATAAAAATCTTGTCGATTACTTTTGAAATAGTAACCGACGAATGTGCTGAAAATAAATCATGCTGATTACTTTTGAAATTGTAAGCGATGAATATGTTGGAAATAAAAATCTTACCAATTACTTTTAAAAAAGTAACCAATGAATGTGCTAAAAATTAAGTCTTGCCGATTACTTTTGAAATAGTAACCGACGAATATATTGAAAATAAAAATCTTGCCGATTACTTTTGAAATAGTAACCGACGAATGTGCTGAAAATAAAGTCTTGCCGATTACTTTTAAAATAGTAACCGACAAATATGCTGAAAATAAAAGTCTTGCCGATTACTTTTGAAATAGTAACCTGACGAATGTGCTGAAAATAAATCATGCCGATTACTTTTGAAATAGTCACCGACGAATATGCTGAAAATAAAAATCTTGTCGATTACTTTTGAAATAGTAACCGACGAATATGTTGAAAATAAAAATCTTGTCGATTACTTTTAAAATAGTAACCGACAAATATGCTGAAAATAAAAATCTTGCCGATTACTTTTGAAATAGTAACCGACGAATGTGTTGAAAATAAAGTCTTGCCGATTACTTTTAAAATAGTAACCGACAAATATGCTGAAAATAAAAATCTTGCCGATTACTTTTGAAATAGTAACCGACGAACATGCTGAAAATAAAAATCTTCCCGATTACTTTTGAAATAGTAACCGACGAATGTGCTGAAAATAAAGTCTTGCCGATTACTTTTGAAATAGTAACCGACGAATGTGCTGAAAATAAAGTCTTGCCGATTACTTCTAAAATAGTACCAGACAAATATGCTAAAAATAAAAATCTTGCCGATTACTTTTGAAATAGTAATCGACGAATGTGCTGAAAATAAATCTTGCCGATTAGCTTTGAAATAGTAACCGACGAATATGCTGAATATAAAAATTTTGCTGATTACTTTTGAAATAGTAACCGACGAATGTGTTGAATATAAAGTCTTGCCGATTACTTTTGAAATAGTAACCTACAAATGTGCTGAAAATAAATCATGCCAATTACTTTTGAAATAGTAACCGACAAATGTGCTGAAAATAAAAGTCTTGCCGATTACTTTTGAAATAGTAACCTGACGAATGTGCTGAAAATAAAGTCTTGCCGATTACTTTTAAAATAGTAACCGACAAATATGCTGAAAATAAAAATCTTGCCGATTACTTTTGAAATAGTAACCGACGAATGTGCTGAAAATAAATGTCTTGCCGATTACTTTTGAAATAGTAACCTGACGAATGCGCTGAAAATAAAGTCTTGCCGATTACTTTTAAAATAGTAACCGACAAATATGCTAAAAATAAAAATCTTGCCGATTACTTTTGAAATAGTAACCGACGAACATGCTGAAAATAAAAATCTTCCCGGTTACTTTTGAAATAGTAACCGACGAATGTGCTGAAAATAAAGTCTTGCCGATTACTTTTGAAATAGTAACCGACGAATGTGCTGAAAATAAAGTCTTGCCGATTACTTCTAAAATAGTACCAGACAAATATGCTAAAAATAAAAATCTTGCCGATTACTTTTGAAATAGTAATCGACGAATGTGCTGAAAATAAATCTTGCCGATTAGCTTTGAAATAGTAACCGACGAATATGCTGAATATAAAAATTTTGCTGATTACTTTTGAAATAGTAACCGACGAATGTGTTGAATATAAAGTCTTGCCGATTACTTTTGAAATAGTAACCTACAAATGTGCTGAAAATAAATCATGCCAATTACTTTTGAAATAGTAACCGACAAATGTGCTGAAAATAAAAGTCTTGCCGATTACTTTTGAAATAGTAACCTGACGAATGTGCTGAAAATAAAGTCTTGCCGATTACTTTTAAAATAGTAACCGACAAATATGCTGAAAATAAAAATCTTGCCGATTACTTTTGAAATAGTAACCGACGAATGTGCTGAAAATAAATGTCTTGCCGATTACTTTTGAAATAGTAACCTGACGAATGCGCTGAAAATAAAGTCTTGCCGATTACTTTTAAAATAGTAACCGACAAATATGCTAAAAATAAAAATCTTGCCGATTACTTTTGAAATAGTAACCGACGAACATGCTGAAAATAAAAATCTTCCCGATTACTTTTGAAATAGTAACCGACGAATGTGCTGAAAATAAAGTCTTGCCGATTACTTTTGAAATAGTAACCGACAAATATGCTAAAAATAAAAATCTTGCCGATTACTTTTGAAATAGTAACCGACGAACATGCTGAAAATAAAAATCTTCCCGGTTACTTTTGAAATAGTAACCGACGAATGTGCTGAAAATAAAGTCTTGCCGATTACTTTTGAAATAGTAACCGACGAATGTGCTGAAAATAAAGTCTTGCCGATTACTTCTAAAATAGTAACAGACAAATATGCTAAAAATAAAAATCTTGCCGATTACTTTTGAAATAGTAACCGACGAATGTGCAGAAAATAGATCATGCCGATTACTTTTGAAATATTAACCGACGAATGTGTTGAATATAAAGTCTTGCCGATTACTTTTGAAATAGTAACCTACAAATGTGCTGAAAATAAATCATGCCAATTACTTTTGAAATAGTAACCGACAAATGTGCTGAAAATAAAAGTCTTGCCGATTACTTTTGAAATAGTAACCTGACGAATGTGCTGAAAATAAATCATGCCGATTACTTTTGAAATAGTCACCGACGAATATGCTGAAAATAAAAATCTTGTCGATTACTTTTGAAATAGTAACCGACGAATGTGCTGAAAATAAATCATGCTGATTACTTTTGAAATTGTAAGCGATGAATATGTTGGAAATAAAAATCTTACCAATTACTTTTAAAAAAGTAACCAATGAATGTGCTAAAAATTAAGTCTTGCCGATTACTTTTGAAATAGTAACCGACGAATATATTGAAAATAAAAATCTTGCCGATTACTTTTGAAATAGTAACCGACGAATGTGCTGAAAATAAAGTCTTGCCGATTACTTTTAAAATAGTAACCGACAAATATGCTGAAAATAAAAGTCTTGCCGATTACTTTTGAAATAGTAACCTGACGAATGTGCTGAAAATAAATCATGCCGATTACTTTTGAAATAGTCACCGACGAATATGCTGAAAATAAAAATCTTGTCGATTACTTTTGAAATAGTAACCGACGAATATGTTGAAAATAAAAATCTTGTCGATTACTTTTAAAATAGTAACCGACAAATATGCTGAAAATAAAAATCTTGCCGATTACTTTTGAAATAGTAACCGACGAATGTGTTGAAAATAAAGTCTTGCCGATTACTTTTAAAATAGTAACCGACAAATATGCTGAAAATAAAAATCTTGCCGATTACTTTTGAAATAGTAACCGACGAACATGCTGAAAATAAAAATCTTCCCGATTACTTTTGAAATAGTAACCGACGAATGTGCTGAAAATAAAGTCTTGCCGATTACTTTTGAAATAGTAACCGACGAATGTGCTGAAAATAAAGTCTTGCCGATTACTTCTAAAATAGTACCAGACAAATATGCTAAAAATAAAAATCTTGCCGATTACTTTTGAAATAGTAATCGACGAATGTGCTGAAAATAAATCTTGCCGATTAGCTTTGAAATAGTAACCGACGAATATGCTGAATATAAAAATTTTGCTGATTACTTTTGAAATAGTAACCGACGAATGTGTTGAATATAAAGTCTTGCCGATTACTTTTGAAATAGTAACCTACAAATGTGCTGAAAATAAATCATGCCAATTACTTTTGAAATAGTAACCGACAAATGTGCTGAAAATAAAAGTCTTGCCGATTACTTTTGAAATAGTAACCTGACGAATGTGCTGAAAATAAAGTCTTGCCGATTACTTTTAAAATAGTAACCGACAAATATGCTGAAAATAAAAATCTTGCCGATTACTTTTGAAATAGTAACCGACGAATGTGCTGAAAATAAATGTCTTGCCGATTACTTTTGAAATAGTAACCTGACGAATGCGCTGAAAATAAAGTCTTGCCGATTACTTTTAAAATAGTAACCGACAAATATGCTAAAAATAAAAATCTTGCCGATTACTTTTGAAATAGTAACCGACGAACATGCTGAAAATAAAAATCTTCCCGGTTACTTTTGAAATAGTAACCGACGAATGTGCTGAAAATAAAGTCTTGCCGATTACTTTTGAAATAGTAACCGACGAATGTGCTGAAAATAAAGTCTTGCCGATTACTTCTAAAATAGTAACAGACAAATATGCTAAAAATAAAAATCTTGCCGATTACTTTTGAAATAGTAACCGACGAATGTGCAGAAAATAGATCATGCCGATTACTTTTGAAATATTAACCGACGAATGTGTTGAATATAAAGTCTTGCCGATTACTTTTGAAATAGTAACCTACAAATGTGCTGAAAATAAATCATGCCAATTACTTTTGAAATAGTAACCGACAAATGTGCTGAAAATAAAAGTCTTGCCGATTACTTTTGAAATAGTAACCTGACGAATGTGCTGAAAATAAATCATGCCGATTACTTTTGAAATATTAACCGACGAATGTGTTGAATATAAAGTCTTGCCGATTACTTTTGAAATAGTAACCTACAAATGTGCTGAAAATAAATCATGCCAATTACTTTTGAAATAGTAACCGACAAATGTGCTGAAAATAAAAGTCTTGCCGATTACTTTTGAAATAGTAACCTGACGAATGTGCTGAAAATAAATCATGCCGATTACTTTTGAAATAGTCACCGACGAATATGCTGAAAATAAAAATCTTGTCGATTACTTTTGAAATAGTAACCGACGAATGTGCTGAAAATAAATCATGCTGATTACTTTTGAAATAGTAAGCGATGAATATGTTGGAAATAAAAATCTTACCAATTACTTTTAAAAAAGTAACCAATGAATGTGCTAAAAATTAAGTCTTGCCGATTACTTTTGAAATAGTAACCGACGAATATATTGAAAATAAAAATCTTGCCGATTACTTTTGAAATAGTAACCTGACGAATGTGCTGAAAATAAATCATGCCGATTACTTTTGAAATAGTCACCGACGAATATGCTGAAAATAAAAATCTTGTCGATTACTTTTGAAATAGTAACCGACGAATGTGCTGAAAATAAATCATGCTGATTACTTTTGAAATAGTAAGCGATGAATTTGTTGGAAATAAAAATCTTACCAATTACTTTTAAAAAAGTAACCAATGAATGTGCTAAAAATTAAGTCTTGCCGATTACTTTTGAAATAGTAACCGACGAATATATTGAAAATAAAAATCTTGCCGATTACTTTTGAAATAGTAACCGACGAATGTGCTGAAAATAAAGTCTTGCCGATTACTTTTAAAATAGTAACCGACAAATATGCTGAAAATAAAAATCTTGCCGATTACTTTTGAAATAGTAACCGACGAACATGCTGAAAATAAAAATCTTCCCGATTACTTTTGAAATAGTAACCGACGAATGTGCTGAAAATAAAGTCTTGCCGATTACTTTTGAAATAGTAACCGACAAATATGCTGAAAATAAAAATCTTGCCGATTACATTTGAAATAGTAACCGACGAACATGCTGAAAATAAAAATCTTCCCGATTACTTTTGAAATAGTAACCGACGAATGTGCTGAAAATAAAGTCTTGCCGATTACTTTTGAAATAGTAACCGACGAATGTGCTGAAAATAAAGTCTTGCCGATTACATCTAAAATAGTACCAGACAAATATGCAAAAAATAAAAATCTTGCCGATTACTTTTGAAATAGTAATCGACGAATGTGCTGAAAATAAATCTTGCCGATTAGCTTTGAAATAGTAACCGACGAATATGCTGAATATAAAAATTTTGCTGATTACTTTTGAAATAGTAACCGACGAATGTGTTGAATATAAAGTCTTGCCGATTACTTTTGAAATAGTAACCTACAAATGTGCTGAAAATAAATCATGCCAATTACTTTTGAAATAGTAACCGACAAATGTGCTGAAAATAAAAGTCTTGCCGATTACTTTTGAAATAGTAACCTGACGAATGTGCTGAAAATAAAGTCTTGCCGATTACTTTTAAAATAGTAACCGACAAATATGCTGAAAATAAAAATCTTGCCGATTACTTTTGAAATAGTAACCGACGAATGTGCTGAAAATAAAGTCTTGCCGATTACTTTTAAAATAGTAACCGACAAATATGCTAAAAATAAAAATCTTGCCGATTACTTTTGAAATAGTAACCGACGAACATGCTGAAAATAAAAATCTTCCCGATTACTTTTGAAATAGTAACCGACGAATGTGCTGAAAATAAAGTCTTGCCGATTACTTTTGAAATAGTAACCGATAAATATGCTGAAAATAAAAATCTTGCCGATTACTTTTGAAATAGTAACCGACGAACATGCTGAAAATAAAAATCTTCCCGATTACTTTTGAAATAGTAACCGACGAATGTGCTGAAAATAAAGTCTTGCCGATTACTTTTGAAATAGTAACCGACGAATGTGCTGAAAATAAAGTCTTGCCGATTACTTCTAAAATAGTAACAGACAAATATGCTAAAAATAAAAATCTTGCCGATTACTTTTGAAATAGTAACCGACGAATATATTGAAAATAAAAATCTTGCCGATTACTTTTGAAATAGTAACCTGACGAATGTGCTGAAAATAAATCATGCCGATTACTTTTGAAATAGTCACCGACGAATATGCTGAAAATAAAAATCTTGTCGATTACTTTTGAAATAGTAACCGACGAATGTGCTGAAAATAAATCATGCTGATTACTTTTGAAATAGTAAGCGATGAATTTGTTGGAAATAAAAATCTTACCAATTACTTTTAAAAAAGTAACCAATGAATGTGCTAAAAATTAAGTCTTGCCGATTACTTTTGAAATAGTAACCGACGAATATATTGAAAATAAAAATCTTGCCGATTACTTTTGAAATAGTAACCGACGAATGTGCTGAAAATAAAGTCTTGCCGATTACTTTTAAAATAGTAACCGACAAATATGCTGAAAATAAAAATCTTGCCGATTACTTTTGAAATAGTAACCGACGAACATGCTGAAAATAAAAATCTTCCCGATTACTTTTGAAATAGTAACCGACGAATGTGCTGAAAATAAAGTCTTGCCGATTACTTTTGAAATAGTAACCGACAAATATGCTGAAAATAAAAATCTTGCCGATTACATTTGAAATAGTAACCGACGAACATGCTGAAAATAAAAATCTTCCCGATTACTTTTGATATAGTAACCGACGAATGTGCTGAAAATAAAGTCTTGCCGATTACTTTTGAAATAGTAACCGACGAATGTGCTGAAAATAAAGTCTTGCCGATTACTTCTAAAATAGTACCAGACAAATATGCAAAAAATAAAAATCTTGCCGATTACTTTTGAAATAGTAATCGACGAATGTGCTGAAAATAAATCTTGCCGATTAGCTTTGAAATAGTAACCGACGAATATGCTGAATATAAAAATTTTGCTGATTACTTTTGAAATAGTAACCGACGAATGTGTTGAATATAAAGTCTTGCCGATTACTTTTGAAATAGTAACCTACAAATGTGCTGAAAATAAATCATGCCAATTACTTTTGAAATAGTAACCGACAAATGTGCTGAAAATAAAAGTCTTGCCGATTACTTTTGAAATAGTAACCTAACGAATGTGCTGAAAATAAAGTCTTGCCGATTACTTTTAAAATAGTAACCGACAAATATGCTGAAAATAAAAATCTTGCCGATTACTTTTGAAATAGTAACCGACGAATGTGCTGAAAATAAAGTCTTGCCGATTACTTTTAAAATAGTAACCGACAAATATGCTAAAAATAAAAATCTTGCCGATTACTTTTGAAATAGTAACCGACGAACATGCTGAAAATAAAAATCTTCCCGATTACTTTTGAAATAGTAACCGACGAATGTGCTGAAAATAAAGTCTTGCCGATTACTTTTGAAATAGTAACCGATAAATATGCTGAAAATAAAAATCTTGCCGATTACTTTTGAAATAGTAACCGACGAACATGCTGAAAATAAAAATCTTCCCGATTACTTTTGAAATAGTAACCGACGAATGTGCTGAAAATAAAGTCTTGCCGATTACTTTTGAAATAGTAACCGACGAATGTGCTGAAAATAAAGTCTTGCCGATTACTTCTAAAATAGTAACAGACAAATATGCTAAAAATAAAAATCTTGCCGATTACTTTTGAAATAGTAACCGACGAATGTGCTGAAAATAAATCTTGCCGATTAGCTTTGAAATAGTAACCGACGAATATGCTGAATATAAAAATTTTGCTAATTACTTTTGAAATAGTAACCGACGAATGTGCAGAAAATAGATCATGCCGATTACTTTTGAAATAGTAACCGACAAATGTGTTTAATATAAAGTCTTGCCGATTACTTTTGAAATAGTAACCTACAAATGCGCTGAAAATAAATCATGCCAATTACTTTTGAAATAGTAACCGACAAATGTGCTGAAAATAAAAGTCTTGCCGATTACATTTGAAATAGTAACCTGACGAATGTGCTGAAAATAAATCATGCCGATTACTTTTGAAATAGTCACCGACGAATATGCTGAAAATAAAAATCTTGCCGATTACTTTTGAAATAGTAACCGACGAATGTGCTGAAAATAAATCATGCTGATTACTTTTGAAATAGTAAGCGATGAATATGTTGGAAATAAAAATCTTACCAATTACTTTTAAAAAAGTAACCAATGAATGTGCTAAAAATAAAGTCTTGCCGATTACTTTTGAAATAGTAACCGACGAATATATTGAAAATAAAAATCTTGCCGATTACTTTTGAAATAGTAACCGACGAATGTGCTGAAAATAAAGTCTTGCCGATTACTTTTAAAATAGTAACCGACAAATATGCTGAAAATAAAAATCTTGCCGATTACTTTTGAAATAGTAACCGACGAACATGCTGAAAATAAAAATCTTCCCGATTACTTTTGAAATAGTAACCGACGAATGTGCTGAAAATAAAGTCTTGCCGATTACTTTTGAAATAGTAACCGACGAATGTGCTGAAAATAAAGTCTTGCCGATTACTTCTAAAATAGTAACAGACAAATATGCTAAAAATAAAAATCTTGCCGATTACTTTTGAAATAGTAACCGACGAATGTGCTGAAAATAAATCTTACCGATTAGCTTTGAAATAGTAACCGACGAATATGCTGAATATAAAATTTTTGCTGATTACTTTTGAAATAGTAACCGACGAATGTGCAGAAAATAGATCATGCCGATTACTTTTGAAATAGTAACCGACGAATGTGTTGAATATAAAGTCTTGCCGATTACTTTTGAAATAGTAACCTACAAATGTGCTGAAAATAAATCAAGCCAATTACTTTTGAAATAGTAACCGACAAATGTGCTGAAAATAAAAGTCTTGCCGATTACTTTTGAAATAGTAACCTGACGAATGTGCTGAAAATAAATCATGCCGATTACTTTTGAAATAGTCACCGACGAATATGTTGAAAATAAAAATCTTGCCGATTACTTTTGAAATAGTAACCGACGAATGTGCTGAAAATAAATCATGCCGATTACTTTCGAAATAGTAAGCGACGAATATGTTGAAAATAAAAATCTTACCGATTACTTTTAAAATAGTAACCAACGAATGTACTGAAAATATAGTCTTGCCGATTACTTTTGAAATAGTAACCGACGAATATGTTGAAAATAAAAATCTTGTCGATTACTTTTAAAATAGTAACCGACAAATATGCTGAAAATAAAAATCTTCACGATTACTTTTGAAATAGTAACCGACGAATGTGCTGAAAATAAAGTCTTGTCGATTACTTTTAAAATAGTAACCGACAAATATGCTAAAAATAAAAATCTTGCCGATTACTTTTGAAATAGTAACCGACGAACATGCTGAAAATAAAAATCTTCCCGATTACTTTTGAAATAGTAACCGACGAATGTGCTGAAAATAAAGTCATGCCGATTACTTTTGAAATAGTAACCGACGAATGTGCTGAAAATAAATCTTGCCGATTAGCTTTGAAATAGTAACCGACGAATATGCTGAATATAAAAATTTTGCTGATTACTTTTGAAATAGTAACCGACGAATGTGTTGAATATAAAGTCTTGCCGATTACTTTTGAAATAGTAACCTACAAATGTGCTGAAAATAAATTATGCCAATTACTTTTGAAATAGTAACCGACAAATGTGCTGAAAATAAAAGTCTTGCCGATTACTTTTGAAATAGTAACCTGACGAATGTGCTGAAAATAAAGTCTTGCCGATTACTTTTAAAATAGTAACCGACAAATATGCTGAAAATAAAAATCTTGCCGATTACTTTTGAAATAGTAACCGACGAATGTGCTGAAAATAAAGTCTTGCCGATTACTTTTAAAATAGTAACCGACAAATATGCTGAAAATAAAAATCTTGCCGATTACTTTTGAAATAGTAACCGACGAACATGCTGAAAATAAAAATCTTCCCGATTACTTTTGAAATAGTAACCGACGAATGTGCTGAAAATAAAGTCTTGCCGATTACTTTTGAAATAGTAACCGACAAATATGCTGAAAATAAAAATCTTGCCGATTACTTTTGAAATAGTAACCGACGAACATGCTGAAAATAAAAATCTTCCCGATTACTTTTGAAATAGTAACCGACGAATGTGCTGAAAATAAAGTCTTGCCGATTACTTTTGAAATAGTAACCGACGAATGTGCTGAAAATAAAGTCTTGCCGATTACTTCTAAAATAGTACCAGACAAATATGCTAAAAATAAAAATCTTGCCGATTACTTTTGAAATAGTAACCGACGAATGTGCTGAAAATAAATCTTGCCGATTAGCTTTGAAATAGTAGCCGACGAATATGCTGAATATAAAAATTTTGCTGATTACTTTTGAAATAGTAACCGACGAATGTGTTGAATATAAAGTTTTGCCGATTACTTTTGAAATAGTAACCTACAAATGTGCTGAAAATAAATCATGCCAATTACTTTTGAAATAGTAACCGACAAATGTGCTGAAAATAAAAGTCTTGCCGATTACTTTTGAAATAGTAACCTGACGAATGTGCTGAAAATAAATCATGCCGATTACTTTTGAAATAGTCACCGACGAATATGCTGAAAATAAAAATCTTGCCGATTACTTTTGAAATAGTAACCGACGAATGTGCTGAAAATAAATCATGCTGATTACTTTTGAAATAGTAAGCGATGAATATGTTGGAAATAAAAATCTTACCAATTACTTTTAAAAAAGTAACCAATGAATGTGCTGAAAATAAAGTCTTGCCGATTACTTTTGAAATAGTAACCGACGAATATATTGAAAATAAAAATCTTGCCGATTACTTTTGAAATAGTAACCGACGAACATGCTGAAAATAAAAATCTTGCCGATTACTTTTGAAATAGTAACCGACGAATGTGCTGAAAATAAATCTTGCCGATTAGCTTTGAAATAGTAGCCGACGAATATGCTGAATATAAAAATTTTGCTGATTACTTTTGAAATAGTAACCGACGAATGTGTTGAATATAAAGTCTTGCCGATTACTTTTGAAATAGTAACCTACAAATGTGCTGAAAATAAATCATGCCAATTACTTTTGAAATAGTAACCGACAAATGTGCTGAAAATAAAAGTCTTGCCGATTACTTTTGAAATAGTAACCTGACGAATGTGCTGAAAATAAATCATGCCGATTACTTTTGAAATAGTCACCGACGAATATGCTGAAAATAAAAATCTTGCCGATTACTTTTGAAATAGTAACCGACGAATGTGCTGAAAATAAATCATGCTGATTACTTTTGAAATAGTAAGCGATGAATATGTTGGAAATAAAAATCTTACCAATTACTTTTAAAAAAGTAACCAATGAATGTGCTGAAAATAAAGTCTTGCCGATTACTTTTGAAATAGTAACCGACGAATATATTGAAAATAAAAATCTTGCCGATTACTTTTGAAATAGTAACCGACGAATGTGCTGAAAATAAAGTGTTGCCGATTACTTTTAAAATAGTAACCGACGAATGTGCTGAAAATAAAGTCTTGCCGATTACTTTTGAAATAGTTACCGACGAATGTGCTAAAAATAAAGTCTTGCCGATTACTTCTAAAATAGTAACAGACAAATATGCTAAAAATAAAAATCTTGCCGATTACTTTTGAAATAGTAACCGACGAATGTGCTGAAAATAAATCTTGCCGATTAGCTTTGAAATAGTAACCGACGAATATGCTGAATATAAAAATTTTGCTGATTACTTTTGAAATAGTAACCGACGAATGTGTTGAATATAAAGTCTTGCCGATTACTTTTGAAATAGTAACCTACAAATGTGCTGAAAATAAATCATGCCAATTACTTTTGAAATAGTAACCGACAAATGTGCTGAAAATAAAAGTCTTGCCGATTACTTTTGAAATAGTAACCTGACGAATGTGCTGAAAATAAAGTCTTGCCGATTACTTTTAAAATAGTAACCGACAAATATGCTGAAAATAAAAATCTTGCCGATTACTTTTGAAATAGTAACCGACGAATGTGCTGAAAATAAAGTCTTGCCGATTACTTTTAAAATAGTAACCGACAAATATGCTGAAAATAAAAATCTTGCCGATTACTTTTGAAATAGTAACCGACGAACATGCTGAAAATAAAAATCTTCCCGATTACTTTTGAAATAGTAACCGACGAATGTGCTGAAAATAAAGTCTTGCCGATTACTTTTGAAATAGTAACCGACAAATATGCTGAAAATAAAAATCTTGCCGATTACTTTTGAAATAGTAACCGACGAACATGCTGAAAATAAAAATCTTCCCGATTACTTTTGAAATAGTAACCGACGAATGTGCTGAAAATAAAGTCTTGCCGATTACTTTTGAAATAGTAACCGACGAATGTGCTGAAAATAAAGTCTTGCCGATTACTTCTAAAATAGTACCAGACAAATATGCTAAAAATAAAAATCTTGCCGATTACTTTTGAAATAGTAACCGACGAATGTGCTGAAAATAAATCTTGCCGATTAGCTTTGAAATAGTAGCCGACGAATATGCTGAATATAAAAATTTTGCTGATTACTTTTGAAATAGTAACCGACGAATGTGTTGAATATAAAGTCTTGCCGATTACTTTTGAAATAGTAACCTACAAATGTGCTGAAAATAAATCATGCCAATTACTTTTGAAATAGTAACCGACAAATGTGCTGAAAATAAAAGTCTTGCCGATTACTTTTGAAATAGTAACCTGACGAATGTGCTGAAAATAAATCATGCCGATTACTTTTGAAATAGTCACCGACGAATATGCTGAAAATAAAAATCTTGCCGATTACTTTTGAAATAGTAACCGACGAATGTGCTGAAAATAAATCATGCTGATTACTTTTGAAATAGTAAGCGATGAATATGTTGGAAATAAAAATCTTACCAATTACTTTTAAAAAAGTAACCAATGAATGTGCTGAAAATAAAGTCTTGCCGATTACTTTTGAAATAGTAACCGACGAATATATTGAAAATAAAAATCTTGCCGATTACTTTTGAAATAGTAACCGACGAATGTGCTGAAAATAAAGTCTTGCCGATTACTTTTAAAATAGTAACTGACAAATATGCTGAAAATAAAAATCTTGCCGATTACTTTTGAAATAGTAACCGACGAACGTGCTGAAAATAAAAATCTTCCCGATTACTTTTGAAATAGTAACCGACGAATGTGCTGAAAATAAAGTCTTGCCGATTACTTTTGAAATAGTTACCGACGAATGTGCTGAAAATAAAGTCTTGCCGATTACTTCTAAAATAGTAACAGACAAATATGCTAAAAATAAAAATCTTGCCGATTACTTTTGAAATAGTAACCGACGAATGTGCTGAAAATAAATCTTGCCGATTAGCTTTGAAATAGTAACCGACGAATATGCTGAATATAAAAATTTTGCTGATTACTTTTGAAATAGTAACCGACGAATGTGTTGAATATAAAGTCTTGCCGATTACTTTTGAAATAGTAACCTACAAATGTGCTGAAAATAAATCATGCCAATTACTTTTGAAATAGTAACCGACAAATGTGCTGAAAATAAAAGTCTTGCCGATTACTTTTGAAATAGTAACCTGACGAATGTGCTGAAAATAAAGTCTTGCCGATTACTTTTAAAATAGTAACCGACAAATAAGCTGAAAATAAAAATCTTGCCGATTACTTTTGAAATAGTAACCGACGAATGTACTGAAAATAAAGTCTTGCCGATTACTTTTAAAATAGTAACCGACAAATATGCTGAAAATAAAAATCTTGCCGATTACTTTTGAAATAGTAACCGACGGATATGCAGAAAATAAAAATCTTGCCGATTACTTTTGAAATAGTAACCGACGAATGTGCTGAAAATAAAGTCTTGCCGATTACTTTTAAAATAGTAACCGACAAATATGCTGAAAATAAAAATCTTCCCGATTACTTTTGAAATAGTAACCGACGAATATGCTGAAAATAAAAATCTTGCCGATTACTTTTGAAATAGTAACCGACGAATGTGCTGAAAATAAAGTCTTGCCGATTACTTTTAAAATAGTAACCGACAAATATGCTGAAAATAAAAATCTTGCCGATTACTTTTGAAATAGTAACCGACGAATATGTTGAGAAAAAAAATCTTGCCGATTACTTTTGAAATAGTAACCGACGAATGTGCTGAAAATAAAATCTTGCCGATTGCTTTTGAAATAATAACCGACGAATGTGCTGAAAATAAAGTCTTGCCGATTACTTTTGAAATAGTAACCGACGAATGTGCTGAAAATAAAGTCTTGCCGATTACTTTTAAAATAGTAACCGACAAATATGCTGAAAATAAAAATATTGCCGATTACTTTTGAAATAGTAACCGACGAATATGTTGAGAAAAAAAATCTTGCCGATTACTTTTGAAATAGTAACCGACGAATGTGCTGAAAATAAAGTCTTGCCGATTACTTTTGAAATAGTAACCGACGAATATGCTGAAAAAAAGTCTTGCCGATTACTTTTGAAATAGTAACCGACGAATGTGCTGAAAATAAAGTCTTGCCGATTACTTTTAAAATAGTAACCGACAAATATGCTGAAAATAAAAATCTTCCCGATTACTTTTGAAATAGTAACCGACGAATATGCTGAAAATAAAGTTTGCCGATTACTTTTAAATTAGTAACCGACGAATATGCTGAAAATAAAGTCTTGCCGATTACTTTTGAAATAGTAACCGACGAATATGCTGAAAAAAAAGTCTTGCCGATTACTTTTGAAATAGTAACCGACGAATGTGCTGAAAATAAAGTCTTGCCGATTACTTTTGAAATAGTTACCGACGAATGTGCTGAAAATAAAGTCTTGCCGATTACTTCTAAAATAGTAACAGACAAATATGCTAAAAATAAAAATCTTGCCGATTACTTTTGAAATAGTAACCGACGAATGTGCTGAAAATAAATCTTTCCGATTAGCTTTGAAATAGTAACCGACGAATATGCTGAATATAAAAATTTTGCTGATTACTTTTGAAATAGTAACCGACGAATGTGTTGAATATAAAGTCTTGCCGATTACTTTTGAAATAGTAACCTACAAATGTGCTGAAAATAAATCATGCCAATTACTTTTGAAATAGTAACCGACAAATGTGCTGAAAATAAAAGTCTTGCCGATTACTTTTGAAATAGTAACCTGACGAATGTGCTGAAAATAAAGTCTTGCCGATTACTTTTAAAATAGTAACCGACAAATATGCTGAAAATAAAAATCTTGCCGATTACTTTTGAAATAGTAACCGACGAATGTACTGAAAATAAAGTCTTGCCGATTACTTTTAAAATAGTAACCGACAAATATGCTGAAAATAAAAATCTTGCCGATTACTTTTGAAATAGTAACCGACGGATATGCAGAAAATAAAAATCTTGCCGATTACTTTTGAAATAGTAACCGACGAATGTGCTGAAAATAAAGTCTTGCCGATTACTTTTAAAATAGTAACCGACAAATATGCTGAAAATAAAAATCTTCCCGATTACTTTTGAAATAGTAACCGACGAATATGCTGAAAATAAAGTTTGCCGATTACTTTTAAAATAGTAACCGACGAATATGCTGAAAATAAAAATCTTGCCGATTACTTTTGAAATAGTAACCGACGAATATGTTGGGAAAAAAAATCTTGCCGATTACTTTTGAAATAGTAACCGACGAATGTGCTGAAAATAAAATCTTGCCGATTGCTTTTGAAATAATAACCGACGAATGTGCTGAAAATAAAGTCTTGCCGATTACTTTTGAAATAGTAACCGACGAATGTGCTGAAAATAAAGTCTTGCCGATTACTTTTAAAATAGTAACCGACAAATATGCTGAAAATAAAAATATTGCCGATTATTTTTGAAATAGTAACCGACGAATATGTTGAGAAAAAAAATCTTGCCGATTACTTTTGAAATAGTAACCGACGAATGTGCTGAAAATAAAGTCTTGCCGATTACTTTTGAAATAGTAACCGACGAATATGCTGAAAAAAAAGTCTTGCCGATTACTTTTGAAATAGTAACCGACGAATGTGCTGAAAATAAAGTCTTGCCGATTACTTTTAAAATAGTAACCGACAAATATGCTGAAAATAAAAATCTTCCCGATTACTTTTGAAATAGTAACCGACGAATATGCTGAAAATAAAGTTTGCCGATTACTTTTAAAATAGTAATCGACGAATATGCTGAAAATAAAAATCTTGTCGATTACTTTTGAAATAGTAACCGACGGATATGCTGAAAATAAAAATCTTGCCGATTACTTTTGAAATAGTAACCGACGAATGTGCTGAAAATAAAGTCTTGCCGATTACTTTTAAAATAGTAACCGACAAATATGCTGAAAATAAAAATCTTCCCGATTACTTTTGAAATAGTAACCGACGAATATGCTGAAAATAAAAATCTTGTCGATTACTTTTAAAATAGTAACCGACAAATATGCTGAAAATAAAAATCTTGCCGATTACTTTTGAAATAGTAACCGTCGAATATGCTGAAAATAAAAATCTTGCCGATTACTTTTGAAATAGTAACCGACGAATATGCTGAAAATAAAAATCTTGCCGATTACTTTTGAAATAGTAACCGACGAATATGCAGAAAAAAAAATCTTGCCGATTACTTTTGAAATAGTAACCGACGAATGTGCTGAAAATAAAATCTTGCCGATTGCTTTTGAAATAATAACCGACGAATGTGCTGAAAATAAAGTCTTGCCGATTACTTTTAAAATAGTAACCGACAAATATGCTGAAAATAAAAATCTTGCCGATTACTTTTGAAATAGTAACCGACGAATATGTTGGGAAAAAAAATCTTGCCGATTACTTTTGAAATAGTAACCGACGAATGTGCTGAAAATAAAATCTTGCCGATTGCTTTTGAAATAATAACCGACGAATGTGCTGAAAATAAAGTCTTGCCGATTACTTTTGAAATAGTAACCGACGAATGTGCTGAAAATAAAGTCTTGCCGATTACTTTTAAAATAGTAACCGACAAATATGCTGAAAATAAAAATATTGCCGATTATTTTTGAAATAGTAACCGACGAATATGTTGAGAAAAAAAATCTTGCCGATTACTTTTGAAATAGTAACCGACGAATGTGCTGAAAATAAAGTCTTGCCGATTACTTTTGAAATAGTAACCGACGAATATGCTGAAAAAAAAGTCTTGCCGATTACTTTTGAAATAGTAACCGACGAATGTGCTGAAAATAAAGTCTTGCCGATTACTTTTAAAATAGTAACCGACAAATATGCTGAAAATAAAAATCTTCCCGATTACTTTTGAAATAGTAACCGACGAATATGCTGAAAATAAAGTTTGCCGATTACTTTTAAAATAGTAATCGACGAATATGCTGAAAATAAAAATCTTGTCGATTACTTTTGAAATAGTAACCGACGGATATGCTGAAAATAAAAATCTTGCCGATTACTTTTGAAATAGTAACCGACGAATGTGCTGAAAATAAAGTCTTGCCGATTACTTTTAAAATAGTAACCGACAAATATGCTGAAAATAAAAATCTTCCCGATTACTTTTGAAATAGTAACCGACGAATATGCTGAAAATAAAAATCTTGTCGATTACTTTTAAAATAGTAACCGACAAATATGCTGAAAATAAAAATCTTGCCGATTACTTTTGAAATAGTAACCGTCGAATATGCTGAAAATAAAAATCTTGCCGATTACTTTTGAAATAGTAACCGACGAATATGCTGAAAATAAAAATCTTGCCGATTACTTTTGAAATAGTAACCGACGAATATGCAGAAAAAAAAATCTTGCCGATTACTTTTGAAATAGTAACCGACGAATGTGCTGAAAATAAAATCTTGCCGATTGCTTTTGAAATAATAACCGACGAATGTGCTGAAAATAAAGTCTTGCCGATTACTTTTAAAATAGTAACCGACAAATATGCTGAAAATAAAAATATTGCCGATTACTTTTGAAATAGTAACCGACGAATATGTTGAGAAAAAAAATCTTGCCGATTACTTTTGAAATAGTAACCGACGAATGTGTTGAAAATAAAGTCTTGCCGATTACTTATGAAATTGTAACCGACGAATATGTTGAAAATAAAAATCTTGTCGATTACTTTTAAAATAGTAACCGACAAATATGCTGAAAATAAAAATCTAGCCGATTACTTTTGAAATAGTAATCGACGAATGTGCTAAAAATAAAGTCTTGCCGATTACTTTTGAAATAGTAACCGACGAATATGCTGAAAAAAAAGTCTTGCCGATTACTTTTGAAATAGTAACCGACGAATGTGCTGTAAATAAAGTCTTGCCGATTACTTTTAAAATAGTAACCGACAAATATGCTGAAAATAAAAATCTTCCCGATTACTTTTGAAATAGTAACCGACGAATATGCTGAAAATAAAGTCTTGCCGAT